>CM062293.1:190985269-192243694 GCA_031216915.1 Pictodentalium vernedei
TCCGACGGAAAGTACCGCTCTACAGAGCATCTCCTGTGACACCGTCCCGTCAGTGCTTTGCAACGCTGATTTCGCTCGCAAATTTGATCTCCTCGGCCCCGATTTTAAAATGGAGAACGCTCCCTATCTTATCTCAGAAACATATTGATAATGGATAAAAGGTGTAATCTTCTTCATTTGATCTTTCTGTTTTCGATTAAATTTAGTGAGAAACGACCATCGTTTTATTAAAAGAAATCAGACGGAACCCGACAAGATCACGGGCGGGAGAGCGGCTATCCTCCAGCTGTTTGTACACCCATGCTATATTCCAGTTATTATTTAGTTTCTAACAAAACTGCTCTTTCCAAATTGTTCAAGTCTGCGATACCTTTCAGCGGAGGTGGTAAACGTGAGATTGCACTGTATGTGTATCTGAATTTACCAGTTGAGAAGAAGTCTTTTTCTAGTGATAGGGGACACCAAAATATTTCCGACAAAATTTAGCAATGCACAGCGCCGCCATTTGCCACACATGGCACCCGATGAGGTATTGCATCAATAATTTTTGTTGCAAATCCCATGTCCTGTATCCCCGTTTTAAGTAAGGGTATGTGATATAAGTCGGACATTTCTTCGAAAAATGTCTAAAAAAAAACCTTTATGATTCACGCAAGCAATTGACTATATTTCCGACCGCTTCAATTCTATATAATATTATGTGTATCTACTCAAACTTCTGTTCTTAACTGGTAGAGTGCTGGAAGCCCATATTTGGGCTTTATTCTGAAGTGCAGGTACTGTAAGTTAAAAGCTTCAAATTCAGTGGCTGTGCTTCATATTATCTTTGAAGTGATGTTATTTAGTCTGTTAAGATTTGCCTTGTTACAATTTATAGGAGAGTGCCTGTGGGCACTCTCCTATAAATTGTAACAAGGCAAAGACATGTTAACAATTTTTGGTGGTCGAAAATAATTTAGCACTCTATCGGTTAACCCTTTACCTAACATGAAAAGCAGACGACACTTGCAAAAATAATTCTTGAATAACTATTTTTTTTCATTTTTTTTCTCAAAAACATAGGTTATGACCCCTCGTTGGAACGAGCTCGACGAGCTCGTTCCAACGAGGGGTCATAACCTATGTTTTTGAGACAAAAAATGAAAAAAATAATGAAAATTAATAGGCGATTTTTGAGAATAGCGCTGGCCGGTTTTGGCCGTTACGTTAGGTAAAGGGTTAAAGATTTCCATCAAGGTTGCAGCTGTCCGTCAAAAGTTTAATTAGTGTTAACTGGTGTTCCGCTTCTATATTTTACGAAACACCTCAACCCTTTACCCAACTGATATGATTTGATTTATTTCTACTTTTCTTCTCGGATGAGGTATACAACGTTACATAATTTATCTTTTACATGTCTGTGGTAGTTATAAAATATACATATTAAAGTAGTACGTCTCTTTTCTCTCTCCTCTTCTTCTCTTCCCCTCTCTCCCTCCCTCCCTTCCTCGCTCCTTCCTTCCCTTCATCAACCACGTCCCACCTCTCCCTCTACCTCTGCCTCCCTCCCCTCTCTCTCTTCCCCTCTCTCCCTCTCTCGTGGATATTAACATTACTATAATCAGTTACAGTAACAGAGTTGATAGTCAGAGGTGGGTGGTGTGGGATGGTGTGAGGTAGGGTGAGGTGGGTAAGTATAGCCTAAGTATTGAAGCGAATTCCACCAACAATATATTGGGCTTAAATTAATTACAAGTATGTATCTTATCACCGTTGGATCTAATTCAGCTTGTGTGGCTTAAGTTTAGTACACGATAAACTTGCAGGCACATGAAGGGAACCAATCTGAATAAAGATAATCTTGGGTAATTTCAAAGGGTATCTAAAAGTACTGGTTACAGTGTGTGTTCCTTTCTTCCAACCACATATAGTATTTACCTGAGGTACTTTCCCTCCTTGCATCACACGAAATTTCGGTAGGAGACACTAAGCCCCTTTTACCTACAAAATTAGTTGAGAAATAACCTGTCGATATTTAAATGAGAAGATATAGGGCACAAGTCCAACCGGCGAAATTTCGCATCAGACGAAATTTCGGTAGGGGAGACTAAGCCCCTTTTACCTACTTGCTAAAAAGAAATTTTATGAGAAATAACCTACACAATCGATATTTAAATGAGATGAAATAGGGCGCTAGACCTACCGACGAAAATATGGTCGGGGTGTGTGGGGGAAGTTGAATGGAAAGAGCGACTGTGCGCGCTGTGATACAATGTCAGACACTCAGGAATACTAGACGTCTTAGTGTGTTGGGTTCTCTTAAACACAATGAACCATTTTTTCTAAAACTCATTGCCACCATTCCTTGTAACAACTACTGTCTGTCTGTCTCTCTCTCTCTCTCTCTCTCTCTCTCTCTTCCTCTTTCTCCCCCTCTCTCTCCCTAAAGTGAACTAGATTTTTCAACACAGTAAATATATATTTACCGTGAATTTATATGAGTCTGTGGGCTTTATAGAAATATACTTACATATACAACTATATATGTATATATGTACACACACTCGTACTTGTCGATGTGAGTGATTCATCAGCTGGGTCAAAACTCAACCCAAATCAAGTGGGTCGAGCGAACATGAATCCAATTGGGTTCATATTCTCTCAACCCAGTCGACTCGGGCCATTTCCCAACCCAACCGATTCCAGAGTGTAGATATATAATGTCCAGATGGAGGGCGGTAGGACGCCGCTCTTTACGGAAGTCCACAATAGGGTTCCATATATGTTCTTTGGCAGAAACCCAAAATATCGGCAGGGAGGAGGGGGTGGGTGGGTGGGGGGGGGGGGGGTACTGTGATTATCGGTCTACGTCGTTTCGGAAATCTGAAAGGGTGTTTTTTGTTTTGTGAATGAATCGGCAGTATCTGTGTAATTTATAAATTAAGCAACTGAAAAAAAAAATCAACAAACCCATAAATCATTGGAACTTGTCCGTCGAGTTCATTCCACTGAGGAGCCACATTGTTGATTTTTTTTTTTTAAATTTGAAACAAAATCACAAATTTGGATGTGCGTTGGATAGTATATATCTAACAAATCATGATTTTTTTGTTACCAGGAGACAAGTCCAATTTGCTGCATATAATAGATCTCTACGACCCTTCCAATCCAACATTACTCATGTCTCACCAGTTTACGGTTAGTGAAGGTAGGCCACTGGATGTTGAGATGTGTCGATACGACAATGTCGCAGAGCTGGCTGTTTCCTTGTCTCATCCTGTGGACGACACAGCAGAAGGTTACGTTTATTTTTACGAAGTGTTTGGGCGAGGTGACAAAACCCTTGAACGTCTTGCGAGTGTTACAGGTAAGTAATATAATTCAAATATACACATATTGGTGTTTCTGAATGAGATCTTGTTAAGAATGATGCTAAGTTCTAACAAACTGAAATGTCGGGAACCTTGCCGTCATGAAAGTATATTAACTTAACTGGTCGAGTGCCAGTAACCACAAACAGGGCTTTAAAAAATAAAAGTACCAGGGCAAAAGCCAATATTTTCCTTGCTCATGTTTCACGTTCAGTTAAACGCAAATAATATTTTGTTCGTATAAATTTGTTTTATTACAACTTATTGGAGTGTGCCTGTGGCACACTCCAATAGTTTGTAATAAAACAAATTTTGAATAGCAAATTTAGACCACCAAAAATATTCTAGCCCGTAACCAGTTAACATGCTGACGTCTAAATTCGAGTATACTCGGGATGTTGTACAACAGATGCTCTTGCTCTGACGGCTCGCATAAAAGTAGGCAGGAAAATCTGTTTTTCATGTAACCAGAGCAGTTGTTTCCACGCATGCCCAAATCAGTGACGTCGCCACAAGGTGCGTGCCCCCTCCCCATCACTTGTCAAATTTACAATAGTTGGAAATTCGGCGCCTTTAATGGGAAATGGTTGGAAATTTAAAACAGGGCACTAGTGTAATATTTCCACACATGTGTGAAATTTGACCCAAACAAAAAGTACTAAAATTATCCCATATATTGATTTGTAGTTTGAATTTGTCACTACCGAGAGCCTCAGCAGGATAATTTACAGTCAAGGGGAGTGTACACATGGAATTCTGTATCTTAACCCTTTGCCTAACGAATCGTCGCTCGTTCCAGTGAGGGGTTACATGATATGATTTTGTTGAAATTTTGGGGAAAAAACCTGCAGCTGGAAAATTTGACACGGGGAGGGGGCGAGAGGTGCTAATGGAATCTCCAACCTGTTGGAAAGTATTTAGTGGTAGTCGGAATTTTGCCTACGAGGGGAAGGGTGCAATTGGAAATCTAGGTGAACAACCCCTTCCCCCACTCCAAGACCTCTTAGCAACGCCGCTGGCCTGAATAGGCAGATGACATTTGACCAGATACAATTGTTCTATCGTAAGTTGGGGTACTTTTTGATGTGTGATGAGATTACTCGTATAAAATTTATTACGTTATATCCGGCCCTTTCGGTGAGTCACGTGCTCTTTTGGTGAGTCGTACCACCCACTCATGCAGTCGGGAAACTACAGTTGTTACTCACCAATACATTTTAAAGTGACTATTTCAGATTATACTTTCTTCAACAGTAGATGCACCAGATCAAGAAAGGAATATTCCCACGAATGTTTGGATTTTTCGATCACAAGAGTCATTCGCACTGTAGCATATTTTTAATAAAATTAAAAAAGAGACTGATTTATATTTATCAAAGATGCCAACGTGATTAATAATGAAACAGCAAACTGAGGAAATACTTAGATCTAAAGACATGGGAGAGAGGCTTCAACTTATCCGAACAGTTGCCCGATGTTCGTCTCCATTGTATCCAGACTGTTAGGCGAATCAAAAATCCCCTCGTACACTGAGAGTTCGAGTATAAGTTAAGTCCACTAATCACGTGCACACTGATACCGAAATATGAAAATTTCAAGCTGAAAACTTTCCCCGAATGAAACTAGAAATTTAACCAGTTCAGTCTTGTTTGAAAAAGCTGATTGAGCTCTGTCAGCAGCATTGGAGTAGTTAAATTCTATGTATCATTGTGGGATAAATTTGCTGCTTGAAATTTTAGTATTTTGATATCAGTGTGCAGAGGATTAAAATATGTCACTGATCAAAATGGAATCCCAACCACTGCTTTGGCAGTAGAACGTTTCTAAGTTCTTAACAGCACTCTTTAGTTTCCGTTTGGGTGCTGTTAGTGTCGTAATATACCTCATTAGATTATCTGCCCGAGACGAACTTGACCTATTTGTATCTCCGTAACAGCAGACACCGCCTTCTCGTGCACCCAACATACTATACTATTAGCCAGTGTTCAAATGCCCTATAGCCATTCTTTTGATGTGTATGTTATGATCAGACAGGGTTTAGTTTTTTTCTACTTCATCTATCTTCAACACTTAATCCCGATTGCCCACGTGAGAGCACGGTGGCGCTAAGGGGTACTTCACGTCGATGGTGCACTTGTCTTCAACCTCTGCTATCTCTGCTTGTTCGGGGTTAGAACATTGGAGAGTCTGACAGTTCCCCGCCGCTGGTCGGTAGTATTCTCCGGGTACTCCAGTTCCCCCACCTCCACGATGTGGGCCTGGCTGTTAAAGTGTCTTTAAACCGCGATAATCGAACAAACAAAGAATCCACCTTTAAATTCGAAGGCCAACCTCTTGATTGAAAGACAGATAAAGTACAAGAAATAGATCAAACCAGAAGGTGGGATTCATAAGCCATATGCAATTAATTTTTTGCTGATACATGTATTATATAAGAGAAATCCTTGTACACTCTGAAATCAGTTGGGTTAAAAAGTAACCCAAATCAACTAGGGTGGGCGAATATGAACCCAAATTAGATGGTGTATGGCATACATAGTTCACGGTTGGCCCATCAAAGTCAACGTCACAGATACAGAGCATCTCATGGAATCAACATGTACATCAACTTGTTGGTGTCTGGGCCATAACGTTTTGGAGAAAGGAGACATCGCCGTTACATTTTCTACGCAGTGTCTTCACAAACAAAATTCGCGACTGACACACCAAGATCAAGGTCACAGATAGAGGTCAACACATAGAATCAACATGCACAACGTTTTAGTGCCCATCTAACTTTTAAGGGAGGCGATACAGCAATGAAACAAATACAACACATGTGCCACCACTAGGTGGTGTGTCGCTTACAAAATTTTCCGTACAAATATGCGACTTCACGGCACGTAGCAAAATATTGGTAGTTTCTGGAGGCCATCTTGAATATCTTAAGTTGCCCAGGGTGTACAGAATGGCATCTTTCAGATTCGGATTCAGTGCAAAAAGTTACCCTAAAAGCGACCAAAAAACATTTCACTTTCCGACATTGCAAGCTAAGCCCCAAAATGGTAATTTGGCTGCCGGACTATTCGACGATTTGGGTGGAACTTCCACTCCTCCTATAATCAGAATTCTTGGAGACAACCCTGGCTACCGGGCTGTATTCACCAAAACGATCTCACGATGGTACTGGATTCCATTTGATACTTTCGCGACGTTGGATGGTAACTTTCGTGTAGGTTCTGTCTTGTGCAGGCTACATTACTACCTTTGCGCGTCTTATGAATCCGAACATCTCCGATTCGAACGCTTTCCCATTTTTCTAGTGTGAAGTCTTTGTCTCTGCTTCCTTTTCGCTTCCTGTTTTTGTGGTAATTCAAACGTCAAAGGATTTTCCTTTTCTTCGTGTTTTCACTTTTGAGCATTTTATCTCCTTAACCCTTTTCCTAACATTAAAAGCAGACGACACTTGCAAACAAAATTCTTGAATAACTAATTTTTTTCATTTTTGTCTCAAACACATAGGTTATGACTCCTCATTGGAACGAGCTCGACAAACTCGTTCCAAAGAGGGATCATCACCAATGTTTTTGAGACAAAAAAATGAAAAAATAATGAAAATTAATTGGCGAATTTTGTGAACAGCGCTGGTCGGTTTTTGACGTGACGTTAGGTTAAAGGGTTCAAGTTCTTGAGATAGCTTGATACCTCGGCGTTATGTTGGGTGAAGTCTTAGAATTTGGTTTTTTTCTGTTTCTAGTCGGAGCATATCCCGACAACATCGAATACACACGGAACTGTAGTCGACTAGTTGTCGCAAATGAAGGAATACCTGGCATTGACATAACGAAACATTTCAAAGATCCTGAAGGCACGGTATCCGTCATAACTCGACAAAAATCAGGAGGATTTACATCGAGGAAAATACAATTTCACACTTACAATACAAGGTAAGTCCCATTTATTTTTTCTCAGTAGGTGTTATATGGTGAACTCATGAACAATTTCCATTAAAATACGTCAACATCTAAAACCGCCAGGCGCTGAATAAACCACTCCCTTACAAGAATAGAAGAAAAATAGCACTTGATAAAAAACCTTAACCCTTTGAACACTCGTGGTATCTTCCATGTCAGTTCAATGGAACCAATTGGAAGTGTCCATATTTATTATTTGGGGGTAGACAAATTAATATTTTCAACGTGCAGCCCTGAAAGGAAAAATTATTTTCTTTCTGAAGTCAGCAACATTAAACCATACCTAAAGTATTTACATCCACTCCACCCAACCAACTCTTTTATATAGAATAGGACATAACAGAATAGCTTTAATGAGCAAATACACAAAAAAACAAGGCAGATTGCATAAACAAAATAGGAAAGTTAACAACAACTGGAAATTAAGTATTATTAAATGATAAAAATAACGGTTCATTCCCACTCAGCCAACCTTTTCAAATTTTCATATTACCTCTACCGAACCCCTTCTTGATTTCAACCTTTCAAAAGATTTGCATATACTCTGTTTCAGAATCATGTCATTATCAATCACTTTTTCATAAATTCATATTTTCTCTCCAGATTAAAACAGTCTGTTATACTTTCTAGACAATTTATATTCAACGCATTGTGACTTAAATTATTTAATTTCTTTTTTATCTGTTTTAGAAATTTTATTCAAATTTAATTTCATTATACAAAAATTACAGATAAAAGACTTAAGACAACTATTACATTCAGTCCACAGTTGCGATTGAAGTCAAAATTTCAAGCGTCAAAATATTTCCCATGATGCAACTTGGAATCTAATCAATTCAGACTTGTTTGACAAATCTCAGTGAGCTCTGTCAAGCAAGACTGAATTGGTGAACCCTTTAAACTAGCGGCCGCTTTTCCGGGCAGGAACATGATACGTCATAACGTCATTATATAGGATGGCTGCCCAGTAAATGTGTGGGGTAGACACATAAATATTTTCAGCGGGCAGCACCGAGGCTGCACGTTGAAAATATTGATTGGTCTATCCCAAATAATAAATATGGACTCTTCCAAGTGCTTCCACTGATCTGGCATGGCAGATACCACGAGAGTTCAAAGGGTTAAATTCCCAATTGCCTTATAGGAAGAACTTGAACGTTTAAAATCGACATAAGTGTATTTCTTGACGCAGAAGGGTTTTTACAGAATTTTTGGAATGGCCAACTAAAGTAGTTTCCTTGTAATTTCCCAATTATTAATCTTGGTGACAGTTAAAAAGGTTATTGGAAAATACATATATAAATAAACATTTCTAATTATGTTCTATATTTGTAATTTTGTATGTGGTATAATACTTGAAACAGACTATACCATAATTTGAGGATTAAACCTATTGTTCTCTTCTACACCAAGTTGCACTCCAACTTTTCAAAACTTAGTTGATGACAGGAAAATTCAAAAGGTTGACCGGGTGGAAAGTCACCAAAATAGCACATACAAGAGTAATCATAAGAGTGATAATATCTTTTGTAAACATTCACGTTAAATGCTATATGAGTTGTTACTGTTTATTGTTGACTGAGCAGCTTTAACGCTCGTTGTTTGCAGAAAATCTGTATCATATTACAGATGATATTGCATAATCCAAGGACTTCATTCTTCATCAGGAATATTAATTTCTTTTCGACATTCATAATGGAGAAGGGGTGGTACTCCAGTCTGCGATAAATGTCTTTTCTGAGAGACGCATATGCAAACAACATTTTCCAGTAAAGACAAAGACAAAACGTCTCCAGAACCCTTTACCCAACGCAGACGATATCAAAATTTATTATTTTAAATAGCATTTTTAAAAAATTTTCAAAAAATTTCAACAAAACCATATCATGTGACCCCTCTTTGGAACGAGCTCGTTCCAAAGAGGGGTCACATGATATGGTTTTGTTGAAATTTTTCGAAAAATAATATTTTTTTCAGCTGCTGAATTTGCATATTACGCGGGTGGATTCGTTGTGTAAAGGGTTAAAACAAGTATATTCTGGTATTATCCTCTGATATGAATGTGTCATGCGAAGAAATCTTGAATTTGCTGTGGAAACTTTGTTGTGCGCCAACAAAATTAACTATTTTATGAAAACCAATAATGGAGACAGCTACTTATGCATCTTGGTAAATGCTGGGGACTGTAGTATATGAGAGCTCGGGTGATCATTGCATTGTTAACCATTTATCTAACACATTCACAGGACGAAACTTGCACAACAAAATCTTTAATATCTAAACTATTTCATATTTTTACTCCAAAACATAGTTTATGCCCATTATTGTAACGAGCTCGGTAAGCTCGTTTCATTGAGGGTCATAGGCCATGTTTTGTATGAAAAAGTCTAGAAAATAACAAAAAAAAAATTAAGTGGTGATATTTGTGACTATCATTGACCCTTAGTCGGATATTGCAGTTACGATGATTAAAGGGCTATCTCTCATATTTGTTTTTACTTTTTTCAGACATGATATCCGCTTTGTCACAATTCATGCACCCGGCACAGTTCCAGTGGATGCAAAACTTTCGAAAGACATTGAACCTGAATATATTGCCTTGTCACAGGATGACAGGTACGCTTACATCACTTTACAAGTAAGTACCCTAGTTTATATCGCATATTTTCTGGGAAAAGCACCTCGTTTGGACTATCACAGGATAGACTCCGATAGTTATATATGAGATTCAGACGAGGACTCCACTATAACAGTATTCAAGGACACGGTAGCCCTTACAAAAGGCTAAATATTGTGAGTCGCCGTATGGCTTTCATTTCATTTCGCTTTCTATTATCCCACAACGCTCTGTAAAACATCAGGCACTTTGTCAGGATTCTATAATAGGGGGTGCCCAGGTCAGTATATTTGAAAGGCTGTCGTGTGGAGTTTCGGGGTCTCCTTAATTCTAACTAGGACCCTCCGGTCGTGGACCCCTCCCTCAACTTCCCTTCATGAAAGTGGGAGGAGGGGACAGCGACCAGATGGTCCTGGTTAGGATTAGCACCCCCGCCCATCCCCGAGAAAATTTTGTAACATTTAGTGTTCTGAGAACAAATCCGGGGCATTTGTAGCGAGTGTCGTCCCTATACTGGAGACCATTTTGGGGGCTCAGTGTCGTGTGAAGGTTGCTTTGGGCCAATGTTTTTTTTTGGGGGGGGGGGGGGGTGGGGGGGTGGGGACAGGGGGCAGCGAAAATATTAGGGTGAGTTCCCCCAGCTACGCCACTGTTATACATATTCTTCGGGGTGAAAGAAATAGCATGCCTCTTTAGTGCACTTCATAATAACATTCAGGGAGTATGTTAGTTGAAAAGTGAAGAAAAATGGGAAATACTTTTTATATTCTTTAAATTGCTTGAACCACGAAGATATCTAACATCTTTTATTACTATCGCCATAATACTTCTTTGTATCATTTCTTCCAAGGCCATTTGAGTCTCTTTAACCCATTTGCCGTTTATACATTTTTTAACGTTCTCTTGGAATTAAAAAAGGTAGCGGCATCCATAGAAGCACAATGACATCCCATTGGCTACTATTTATGCCGAGAAAATCATCGATGAAAATAAGCCAATGGGAGAATGGGGAAAGCTTTTGCGCAAGTCGCGTATCTAAGGACGCCGTCCACTCAGGTCAACTTGGGAAAAGATGTCAAAGTTACGGCTAAAAAGTGTATAAACGTTAAATGTGAACTCCAGAAATTAATAAATGTGGATCCGAGATTAGTAATTGATAAAGGTATACTGTTAATATTTGAATCTGCCCTCCATATACAATGGGACCTCGAATTATTTATAATAAATCGGATAATTGTCGCTCGTAAACCTCATTTCACTGTGCACTTTCTTGTCCGACTAAATGTTTTTTCGGCCTTTTCTGCGACTTCTCCCAGTTATCATGAACAACCCAAGAACACCCAACGGTCATGTAATACACCACTGTAAAGCTTATTCATTCCCCTTTCCATTGATACTGGGTATTGTTGGATACGTTGTGTGAATCAAATTTGAGGGGGGGGGGGGGGGGGGGGCGAAGATGAGTGCTATCGTTTTCGAAAAGCGAGTTGTTTACCTTGTTAATATTTATATACCATTACAGGGGCACGTCAGCATAGATTCAAAAATGGTATCAAATATCATTTTTCTTTTGATTTCCCAGCTTGTGCCGAGTACCTGTGGCCTATCTCAGACGTTCGCTTAGCAACCATCCTACTTAATGGAATTATGACATATCATGTTATTAAGCCGAAAAAACGGCCTCTCGGGTTCAAAAGGTTAACAGGTACACAACAATGGTACTGTCAGCAACAATTACATACAGCTGTCCCGTTGAGTAAATTGTGTTATATCCTTATAGTGCTATTTTAAGTAAACAGTAAAAAGGTGGTCATTGGCTTGCTGACAGAATTCTGGATGAAAATATAAACTTTGAATATAGCAGTACAATTTGATAGCACGAGAGCGCGTTCATTCAACTCATCCTAATGAGGGGGTCATAAGCTATGGGGGCTGATAAAAATGAAAACATTTTGTTGTTCAAGAATGATTTTGTAAGTGTCGTCTGCTTTTCATGTTGGGTAAAGAGTAGAAAGAAATCCCACCTCTTCTATCCCGTTTGTTATTCTGTTTGCTAAAGTTATCGATTAGAATATTAGTCAGATAGCCGGATTGCCCGGTCCGCAGGCTAACAGACACGGTCGACTATTTTTTGTACCCAAAGAGATCCATTTCTATATATCGCCCCAACGGCCCCCAAGATTCGAGTCCAGTCGAACGCAACTTCATTGTAGCGAATCTTCCCTTCGCGACACTCCAGAATATTTGAACGCAATAAGCATACCCCTATTCCTTCTTAACTGGTAGAGTGCTGGAAGCCCTATTTTGGGCTTTACTAAAAGTGACAGGCAATAACTGTCTGTAGCTACATTCTGCCTGAGGAAGCCTATATTGTCCCTGATATGAATCAGATTTTTAAAACAATACCTTGCTCTCTGACATTTAATTGGATAGTGCCTATAAATGTAATAGAGCAGTATATGATGAGCTTTGATTTGTTGTCAGAAAAAACTCAGCACTTTACCAGTTAATGAAAAAAAAATATATTGTGCACGAAACTGTTCGAGATATCCTCAGTATCGCCTGGCCATTTTTTTGGCTTCTTATCCAATTTCGCGTCGCAGGAGTTACGTACATACATTCATAAAACATACAATACACCCCCATATTTTATACATAAATACTACTAATTTTCAGGAAAATAACGCGATCGCAACTGTCGATCTAGCGAATGGAGTTGTGAAGTCAGTTACACCCCTTCCACCAAAGGATTGGGCGAAAAACAGACTGGATACAAGCGATCAGGATGGAGGTACGTTTTTGGTGTAGTGCAATTGTTCAATGTCTAAATGTTCTTCTTTCGAATAAAACTGAACTCTCTCTCTCTCTCTAAAAGTGCTGATGGCTTTGATGGCCTTTTCCTTTGAGAACGGTGACTAATGTTTGGAAATACTCTTTATTGTCAGGACAGTCAAACGAATCACTATTGATGTGACATGGTAATAAAAATCTACCGTTTCCCACCATATCTGAGGTCGTAAGTAGTCTGATTGAATAATGGAATTGCACTCAATGTTGTTACAATTCTTGTAATTCTTGTTCCAAAAACAGAAATTATCGTGATTTTCATTAATCATAGGCCAGTGGCCGGAAGCTATGCATTTAACATTTGAACAGTAATAATTGATATGTTGATCCATGTCGTGTATCATGTTTCTGTAGGATGTCTCTAGTCTATAAAGTTATTTTTTATTAAAGGCAGCATTCGGTCATTATAGTAAACCCAAATTGCAAGTCACGATTTTTACATGCATGTCGAATAATGTAACAATCAATCAGAACCACGAAAAGGAAATTAACACTTTACCCAACGAATCGGCCGCATCCGCCCGTGTAATATGCAAATGCAGCAGTTGAAAAAATATTATTTTTCAAAAAATTTCCACAAAACCATATCATGTGACCCCTCGTTGGAACGAGTTCGTCGAGCTCGTTCCAACGAGGGGTCACATGATATGGTTTTGTTGAAATTTTTTGAAAAGTTTGAAAAAATGATATTTAAAATAATAAATTTTGATATCGTCTGCGTTGGGTAAAAGGATAATGCGGAGTTTTCCACTTTTATTACACGTCTGTTCTATGACACCCCATCTACAGCAACACTAAACCATGCGGAAAATGAAAATCCCTTCTGCACATGTGTCATTGTGAAATCATTGACGGACCATTTTAAAATAGAAGCAAAATTTCATTGGAATTTTCTACACATCGTGCACCGCAATTACAATATGAATCGCTAGAGATAGCTAAAATGGTTCCCTGAGTCCCAATGTGTCCTATATGCCAGTAGGAACATAGAACACATTGGAACTCAGGGAACGAAATAGTAACACGGGTTCCCCTCGCAAATTTGGTTGGCGATAAAATGTGTTCTTTTTGTTGGTAGTTGTCAAATGAATTGCTGAGTGTCCTTCTAATAATTGTTTTTATTGACGGGAAGGCACGTAATAAACACAGAACGACACACGTGTGTCGTTTTGTGTATGTAAAGGTCAACCAGTTTCACGAGCTGGGCAGGATTAAAGCATTTATCCTCGCTATGGAGTTTTAGGACCATAAAGGTCTAGCCACACAGAGAAAAGATTCCCCGATCGTCTTCAACACGGCGGCATGTAGTGCGAATTTGTGAAAGGAACGGCAAGGGCAGAGAATTTGTGGCAGTTCATCCGCATTGACGAATGTATTGTTGGTGATTCTTTTCGGCTTCCTACCCTCGTAAAACTATCTGACGTGATATGTTCCTTTCCGCTGAATTTTTCGTTACCCCTTTATCTAACACGACTAGAGTAGACAAATTTCACGAATAACTAAAATGGGAGAGGGGCATGCATAAGATATATTTTTGAAGCAAAAAATGGAAAATAAATTCTTTGTGAATAACGCTGGCTGGATAAGACCGTTACGTTGGGTAAAAGCTTAAAAATTACAGCAGGAACGTATGGACGGAGGAGGAAAACTTCAGGACAACAATATTTTTACCAACCCGTCATTGCAATCTTATTAGGTATTAGAAGAAGGTGGTGCACAGACGCTTTACCCTTAACCCTTAGAACCCTGGTAGTATCTTCCATGTCAGTTCAATGGCAGCAATTCGAAGAGTCCATATTCATTATTTGAGGGTAGACCAATTAACATTTTCAGCGTGCAGCCTTGGGGCTGCACGTTGAAAATGTTTTGGTGGTCTATATCACACATTCACTTAGCAGCCACCATACTTAATAAAATTATAAAGTATCATGCTCCTTGGTCCGAAAAACGGCCTCTCGTATTCAAAGGGTTAAGGTGTCATCAAATATTTCTCGTTTGAATTGTTTCGGCTACAGCCTTAAAAGTCATGAAAATGGACGTTTGGCACCACTATTAACAAATCTCCCATTGGGCCGAAACATACTTGTGAAATATGGAGCCAAAAATGTACATTTTTCTTAACGTAGAGGTGCGCGACCTCCAACCAGAGCTTTGTGCATTGTATTCCAACCATCCCCGCGGCGTCTCAGTGGTTGCGGCATTGACCTTCAAAGCGAACGGTCGACGGTTCGATCCCCTACAAAGGTAACTGCGTCATGTCCTTGTGCAAGGCACTTAATCCAGATTGCCCACGTGGTGGCACGGTGGCGCTAAGGCGTACTTGCAAGTGATGGTGCTCTAGTCTTCAATCAATGCTAAACCTTCTTGTGTGGAGTTAGTACGTTCGGGGGTCTGACAGTTGTTCGGTAGTTCTCTCCGGGTACTCTGGTTTCCGCCATCCGTAAAACTTTCCGACACGAGGTGACCCTGCCTGTCGAAAGTGTTAAACTATAAATAAATACATTATGCCTGGCTACGCCCCTGCCCTTCACTCCGTGCCTCGTTAGTCCAAACTTGGACTTGGGCCCAAAGGACGTACCACACCACAAAATTATATTACGGTCTTTGGATCCAAGTTTGGACAAGTCGTCCCCTGTGTTCCAATATGTTCTATGTGCCAGTAGGCACATAGAACACATTGGAACACAGGGGACGGAGTATCAATATGGTTTACGATGATTGTATCATCGTAGCAATGTGTGTATGCTTATATCTCCTCCATGTTACCGTGTAGCTCTCCCTTTTATATGATGTTTTATTTGCAAAATTTCAGGTATTCATCTGAGGAATTATCCCATCAAGGGTTTGCGGCAGCCCGACACGATGAAAATGTTGAAAATTGGTGGAGAGGAATATCTATTCACGGCCGACGAGGGGGAAATGAAATCTTTCTCAAACAGTCATCACAAATTTGCGTGGTCAGATGGACAGCGAGCATCCTATTTATATTCACGTATGTACCAAACCCAGTGTGGTGTTTTGTAGATAAACAAATATTCTTTCCTTAGATTCCCGACTGAACAACTTTCATATTTACCAATTCATTCTGTTGCGTTAATATTAGTGCAATAACGAAAAAAGCAGATATAAATTTTTAGCATTTAACAGCTTTATTCCATTTGAAAAGCAGTACAGCTGAACCTATTGCCCAGGGAAGTTTTCTCGCCGTCGATCATCAGGGGCGCCGGGTGCTTAGGGGGCAGCTGTCCTCCCTCTTCGGACTACGGCATCGAGAGGGGACAGGCAATGCACTTTCCAGGTTCGTCACTCAATGTTTTTTTCAATGATTTATTCTTGAAGTAAAGCTAAAATACACTCCAAGTTCGTTCTGGGATCTTTCAAAATTCAGTGGGGAGTTGAGGAAGTTTTGGAGGATGTATCCCCCTCCCATATCAAATTCCCCCATTTCGGGCCTTCTCCCTCGAGACATGCACGCTTCGGCATGTCATGGCGGGACTGCTAGTGCTAGTAAATGACCTTTTCCAGGGGTCTCCCCCTCGTCCTGCAGTGCTTCCAGCGCCCCTGTCGAGCATTGCATCCCTCTGTTTGCATTTGAAATTTTCAATCACACTCGATAATATTCAGATTTTTCTCATCGACGTTTGTTAAAACTTGTGTAATGAATAACACATTATATAAAATGACACAATAAATATACAGAAAATCATAAAAATGAAACGCTGCTGATGACCCGTTCGATGACCCGTTCGAATAGGTCATGTGAATTTGTCTCGTCTAACCAATCGTCGCTTGAATGCAAGAATGCCCTATGTCCCATAGGGCACTCAGGCGACACAATGATATCATATAAGTTTTAAGTTTTTTTGAATAAAAAAACACCTGTACGAGAATGAAAGTTATGATTTATGTGATTTGTTTTGTCTATAAATACAGGTTTTGAAATAATGTGAGAAATGTAGAGAAAGGGTGGGATGAGTGTGGCTGTGTAGAATTACGACCTGACTGGGGAGGCGGTATTTCGGCATAAACCCCCGTTAAACATAGAGCCTATTGACTGACTTTTTTTCTCAAATAATTCCGGAGCTTACAAATAAGTTTTATATGTTAAAAAACCCACTGATAATCTATTGCTCGTGTTGAAAAACCCTGTAATTTAAAAAAATTTAAAAAAAACGCACCCATTTTTGCGACAACCGGTGCCTGACACATTCCGAAAAATCGAAAAACCATCTATGATAACAATTTTTTGATCGATTCTCTACAAACCGACGAACTTGAAAATAGATAGGATTCGTCTCCTTCCATGATGGTATACGGATGAACCGTGTTAAACAGAACTAAGGTTATTTCCGGAAAACCAATAGGGAACGACAGCCCGCCCGCCTACCCACCTTCATCCAACTGTTAATCGAGTTTGACTTCGAAATAACCAGACAAATAAATTTTGAATTGCGATTTTTATGAAAGTGCTCTCGGGATAATTCTGGTTACATTACGTAAAGGGTTAACCCTTTACCTAATGAGATCGTTGTATCCGACCACCGCGTAATTTACAAAGTGATAAGTTGAAAAAAAAAATCAAAACATTTCAACAAACCTATCAGGTGGCCCCCTAACTGGAACGAGCTTGCGTGAACGATCTAAACAAAGGAGGGCGGGGGTGGGGTGGGGTGGGGGTCACATGATATGATTTTGATGGTATTTTGTTTTATAAATTTGAAAAATATAATTAAAATAACACATTTTAATATTGTGTGCGTTGTGTAAAGGGTTAACCCTTTACCTAACGTAACGGCCAAAACCGGCCAGCCCTATTCTCAAAAATCGCCTATTAATTTTCATTATTTTTTTCATTTTTTGTCTCAAAAACATAGGTTATGACCCCTCTTTGGAACGAGCTCGTCGAGCTCGTTCCAACGAGGGGTCATAACCTATGTTTTTGAGACAAAAAATGAAAAAAATTAGTTATTCAAGAATTATTTTTGCAAGTGTCGTCTGCTTTTCAGGTAAGGTATAGGGTTAACGGTTTCGTGCGATCTTTCATCTTTCAACCTCAGATCAGAATTCTGATTTGAAGATGAAAGCTGGAAGATTGCTCGAAAATGTAACATACATTACTCCCAACTCAAAAATACTTTCGGCCATACAAGAAATGTACAGCAAAGTTTTCTTTCATCTCACATCATACTTACCTTATAACTATTTATATTGCGTTACCAGTGTTCCCCTCTCATTGCTTCTGAAGCCTGGTGTTCAGAAACCCATTTAAAAATAGTGTTCGAGAGCTTTTTGCCCAAACATAGCTCACGACACCCTCAATGGAATACGCTCCGTTCAAGAGTTTAGATATACTATATTTTAAGAATCAGAAATTAACCCTTCACCCAAAGTAACGGTAAAATCCGGCCAGCGCTATTCACAAAAATCACCATTCAATTTTCATTATTTTTTCTCTTTTTCTTGTCTCAAAAACATAGCTTATGTGACCACTCATTAAAAAGATCCCAATGAGGTAATTCCAATGAGGGGTCATAAGCTATGTTTTTGACGCAGAAAATGAAAAAAAAAAAAATATTTGAAAACTTTGTTTTGTAAGTGTCGTCTTCTTTTCGTGTTAGGTAAAGGGTTAAGCATTTGAATGAATTATGTTAGTTTTCATTTGCGAATAGCTTTGGCACATCGTATCTATTTTCTAGGTAAAGGGGCTAAATCAAGCAGATATATCCCCAAAATGAATGTTCGTGTTAAGAGTCCTTCGCCTTCATATCACTTGACCTCTGAGGCTCAGCGAACGTTCGAAATTCAATTCTATTCGAAATCGTCTCGATGATCCGATTCGATTTGATTCCAGTCGCGCTGATTCAGAAATTATCAAATCGTTGAGATGTTCTCAAAATCCCTCCAAGTGTCTCCTCTTGAACTTATTTTCGATCACCAGGAGACCTGGTGAAAGAAAAATTGGTCAAGAATGTCCAACTTCCGAAGCCACTTTCATTCCGTTCTGGAATATTCCGCGTTTTTTACTGGTAGAGAGCTAAATTATTTTTGGCTATCAAATCTTGTATACATGTCTTTGCCCTGTTACAATTCATGGGAGAGTGCCTATGGGCACTCTCCCATAAATTGTAACAAGGCAAACCCTTAGAGACTGAATAATATCACTTCAATGATAATACAAAGTACATGCACTGCATATGAGCCTCCAAGCTGTGGTACCTGTACTTCAGAATAAAGCCCAAATATGGGCTTCCAGCACTCTACCAGTTAATTGACTTGATCAAACATACGAGTCAACGTTGTATTCAACATTTGAGTAGCGCCTGGAAATATTTACGATTATAACTTGTGATAGCAGATACAGTATTTACAGCTTGAAGATCCGTGAGATACGATTCGAAATTCGATAGCCTCTTTCTGATTCGATTCTCTGTCTGGTTCGATTCGAGATTTGATATCCTCTGCCCGGTTCTATTCGAGATTCGATATCCTCTGCCTGGTTCGATTCGAGATTCGATTCTCTGCTTGGTTCGATTCGAGATTCGATATCCTCTGTCTGGTTCGATTCGAGATTCGATTCTCTGCCTGGTTCGATTCGAGATACGATATCCTCTGCCTGGTTCGATTCGAGATTAGATATCCTCTGCCTGATTCGATTCAAGATCTGTCTGATTCGATTCGAGATTCGATTTCCTCTATCTGATTCGATTAGAATCGAAAATTGATATTCGCAGGGCCCAATTGTCCTCGTCGTCCAAAACTTCTTCCACAACTTGTTAGAGAATAGGTTTACTTTAATGGTGTTTACTTTGTTGTAGATCACAGATTTGATGAACTATTAATCAACAATGTAACATTTTTTCATGAGTTGGCTCATTCCAACAGACTAGGTAAGTACAAGAACTACTACAAAGTATCCATTTTGATAGAAGCTATTCCAGCATTAGAGAAGTCTACTCTATCGGGTGAAGCATATATAGTTTTTCTACTTTTGGGAAAAAGTACTTAAGGCAGATTGATCAAGATGATGTCGTTCCGTTCGGTATACAGTGGCAACGCTATCGTTGTGGTCACATCCATTGTGTGTTCGGCAGTAACTTCGGCACCATTTACCTCCCTAAAATAAATACACACATAGAATAATGGTTTTTCAAGTCTCATTGGATGATAGCTCTGTTTAATGACACGATAATGTGATAATTCCACTGACCACTACAAGATCCATGAAATAGCCAGTGGATCCATTGCCCAATGATTGAGTAATCGAATCTCTAAATGATGAGTATAGCATTTCTCGTGTTAACACAACTCCGACAGGTTGATGTTGAGTTCGCCGTTCGTCCACTTGCCTATCTATTGGTTCCTAACTGTCAGAACTCAACAAACCGTCGCCCGAGTGCTAGAATGTCCTATGTCCCATTGGGCCATAGGACATTCTAGAACTCAGGCGACGATATATCTAACCTAGCAAAAGTACATGCCTCTTTATATTTCGGCCACACTGTTTCATTGGTGTCGGCCAGTTCCTCTCAAAAATCACCTCAGCACTGGCGTTTTGTCCCAAGTCGAGTTTCGTACGGGACGATTCGTCCAAAAAGCTGAGTTTTTAGGGGAGACTGAGTGTTTAGTGTGGGAAGGGTGCCTTTCAATTGTTTTCGAAGAAATATATTAACCCCCATAGCCTTCAACCCTGTCCAATAAACTCGAAATTATCTTAAACTAAATTCTTGTGAATAACTGGTCAAATTGCTTTGTGATACGGTAGTCACCTTCTTTTAGTGAGAGGGACTCTACCTTGTTCACAAAATATTTTTTGTTTATGTTGTAATACGAAACTAATGCACGATATATGCAAAAAATAAGTGTTTTCATGGGCATTTAATCGCGCGCTTGTGCTTGCACAAAACTTTTCTTGTGCGGTTTGGGGAAATTTCTGTGAGGACACTCGAAAAAGCGGGTTGCCGAAATATATTGGATTGCCGTTCCTTATTTGCATTTGCAGCCCAAACTTTGAATGCACAATGCCGACTTTCAAAAGTTTAGTTTAGAAGTTGGATTCTTGCTTGTTAAATTTAACCAAGTGTAGAGTATTGAGTTCAATAAGCCCATTGCCGATTCGCCGTGTTTGACGTCAATGATATGCAAGGCCAGAGGTCGCTTCGGGTAAACATTTCGATCATCCTCTGTGAAGATTGTCGAATATGCGATAGAAATAAACAAAATGTTTCGTTTGAAACGAGAAAATATGCGTTTTCGATTTAATACTAAGAAAGATAGAAAAAATAACACGCTTTCAACACATCATTTAACCGACAGACCGAAATAATATTGATTTTTTCGTCAAATGAATACCGCAATGAACCCCTTCCCATAAGCGAAGGCAGACTCGGCATCGTGTTTTTTTTTTTGTTGGCGAGTGTCAAAATAGCAGACAGTTCACTCAAAGGACACAAACATCACTGCGTGAGTGAAAATTTAAACCCAGGTTATTCAAACAACAAATTAATACAAATATTTTCAAGCATTACACACAGATGTTCCAGCTGGAAGAGGTTGGGGAGGGGGCGTGGTCCCTAAAAGGTGAAAATCGTCTGCTAATATTTTGTCCATGTGCAGTGCATGTCAAAATGCTTTAACCTTTACCTAACATTAAAAACAGACGACACTTGCAAAAAAAAATTCTTGAATAACTATTATTTTCATTTTTTATCTCAAAAACATAGGTTATGACCCCTCATTGGAACGAGCTCGATGAGCTCGTCCCAATGAGGGGTCATAACCTATGTTTTAGAGACAAAAAATGAAAAAATAATGAAAATTAATTGGCAATTTTTGAGAATAGCGCTGGCCGGTTTTGGCTGTTATGTTAGGTAAAGGGTTAACAGGAAGCTTCTCAGAAAATGATGTAAGATTCTTGTATCAGCAGTGTCGAAGCAGGATTTTTAATTTATTGTAGTTATGTTACAACCTTTTTGAGTGGTATTGTACATGCATTATGTACCATTTTTTTTTACATGTTTTGGGTTTACACACAGCACTTAAGAGAGTTAATTTCCAATTAAAAGTTTAAAAAGTAAAGTAAAAAATATACTGTTCTGCCTTTTTATGATCAGAGTACTACAATTATAGATTATTTCAGCAAGTCAAAATTTGTTATTTTAAATTTGTTTTATAATCACGAAATATTGAAATGTGCCTATGGCTACGGTCCAATAATTTTTAATAGAACTAATCTGTAAATGAACAATTATTTATTTAATAGCTAATATGAAATGTATGGAAAAAGACTTCATTTGAGTATAAATGCATGGCACATGGTAAAAGCATATGTTCAAGTCTACAAATACTGTATGAATCAAAATAAGTTTAGCATAACCACAATAAACAAAGTAGCCCACTGCCATTACATCAATACAGCAATAACACAAGAACCCGACATTATTTTCCAGAAAGCTCTCTCTCTATGAGAGCTTTCCGGAAAATGATGTCAGATTCTTGTGTTATTGGTGTAGTTGGAGATGCATAGTTTATAGTGGTTATTCTACAACTTATTTCGACTCGTACTGTAAGTCAAGTGATTTCTGAAACCCACTCGGAGGTCCGCCGGCTGGAATTTTGCTTATGCAACACAACGCACATGAGCATCAACCCCTAACCATACCTGGCAGCCAGTAAAAACTTGTGACTCACCAAGCAAACCTGCCTTTTAAGGACCACTGATTAGTTAGTTATCTAGTGGTACACAAATTGCAGATGCGCTTGTTGAGCCCCCAACTTTCTACAAGACTGGCAAGAATATGTTGGAAATATATGTATATCCACCTACTTAGACGACAAGTACAAAATCACCCTGTTGTACTACAATACAATATCCATGTGAACACATTTTGGTCATGGATCCAGGACCTGTGAGAGGGTGGGGCCCGGGGTAGTAATCCCGAGGAGGAGGGGGGGGGGGCAGAGGCAGGTTTGGCCCAGGAGTCAAGAATTCCTGGTTGCACCTGCGAACCGACAACCCCTAATCCAAACATGGCCCGAAAGACTGTATTTTGATTTTGGGAGGGGGGTTTAGTACGGGGGGGGGGGGGGTAGTTTCAAATGGCCAAAGGGCGTACTAAAACAACAAAATTAAAATACGGCCTTTCAAGCCATGTTTGGCCTAGACCCCTCCCCCAAGGTTCTGATTCCTGTGCCAATAGTTAAGAGGACTGTATCGTAAATGAAACTATGCACTTGACCAACGGCTGTAAATCAACTTGACGTAATAATAATCACTTCAAGAATCGTGCACTCAATAGCTTTAGCTCTACGTCATTGGATACTCAATGATGAAACATGCTGCTAAAAACATCATTTTGACGACCAAAAAATAAAGTGATTTTTTATCCCCAAAGCCGCCACAAGACTCCATTTAATAACTGATTTCAAATTTTTCTTGGGGGCGACCCCATCCCCCCCTCTTAACCACCCTATGGTCGATCGCGCCTTCAGCACTCGCTAGCCGCTGCAGTAGTTCAGCGATCTGAACGTAGTGGCTACCCTTCTAGAGGGGTAGCCACAACGTTCAGATCGCTGAACTCGCCGCAGCAGATGCCTATCTCATCTATGGAATATCCCGACATTTTTTAGGGGGGGGGGGGGGGTCACAGAATTAACACCGAGGCCAGAATTTCCTTTCCCTGGCCCTGCATGGATCTTCCACTTTGTGGGTGTTTTTTTGTAATAAGGCATCTTCCTCTGTGTGACATGTAAGTTTGAGTTGAAGGAAAACATGGTCAGAAGAAGAATTTATATATTTTTATGTCCCATTCTTGTGTTATTAGTATAGGAAACATTACATCTATAATTTATATCGGTAGAGATTATTCTTCAACTCATTACTGTATATGGACAAAATATTATTTTTATTTAGACAAGCGACACTGCTACTAGCAGACGATTTTCACCTTTTAGGGACCACGCCCCCGCTCCAACCTCTTCCATCTAGAACATCTGCGTACTATGCTTGAAAATATTTGTATTGATTTGTTGTTTGAGTGCCCAGGGTTTGAATTTTCACTCACGCAGTGATGTTTGTGTCCTTTGAGTGAACTATCTGCTATTTTGACACTCGCCAACAACAACAAAAAACCACGATGGCGAGTCTCACTTCGCTTTTGGGAAGGGGTTCATTGCGGTTTTCATTTGACGAAAAACTCAATATTATTTCGGTCTGTCGGCTACATGATGTGTTAAAAGTATGTTATTGTTTCTGTCTTTATTAGTATTACATCAAAACGCACATTTTCTCGTTTCAAACGAAACATTTTGTTTGTTTCTATCGCATGTTCGACAGTCTTGACAGATCGAAATGTTTACCCGAAACGACATCTGACCTTCTTCTTCTGATCATTATCGTCAAACATGGCGAATCGGCAATGGGCTTATTAAAATATTTGTTTTCCACTGGAAACGTTTACGTGCAAAATCGGTTATTTATTTATTGGTGTTTAACGTCACGTACTTATGTACAATTGCTAATCGAAACCGTGACAGTTTTACGGGTGGAGGAAGCCGGAGTACCCGGAGAGAACCATCGAGCATCGGCGAGCAACTGTCAGCTCCTCAACATTCTAACTCTGTTAAGGGGTCGTCCAACCTAACTTTGGTCAATTTTTTGACATTTTTCCCAATGCCTCAGAAACAGATAAGAGAAGTAAGGAAAGGCAAATTATATATCAAAATAATGAGTAAAGTGCATAGAAAAGGTACATATAATTTTTTTCAGGAAAAAAAGTGAATTTTAGGATTTTGAAGAAGATTAATTTGCAAATGGCATAAGTAACGAACCGGTAAAACCACAAAATAATCGGTAATTCGAATGCCTTGTCCTCGATATAATGATAACATACTACAGACTCGGAGAAAGCATTTTTTTGACACACACTCTGGTGGGTTTTGACGTTTGAATGTAATAACACCAACACAAATTTTTGATGTTCCGGATGTGGCCATGTTTCAATGATGTTTTTCCGGTCATGTGATTACGATGTGGTTCTTGCAGAAATACTCAATTTGGGCAATCGTAAGAATGCAAGTACGTGATCACGCCCTTTATTTGTTCGAGACAATGTATGAGCGGATTTGCAAACAGGTGACAGCAAATACTTGAGCTGTTAATGTCATAACTGCAAAATATGGTTCGAAATTCCCTCTCCTGTTTACAGGCTGTCTGAACTTTTTTGTTGAAAAAAAATCTGAATTATTGCGCACTAGAAAGAAGACAACATGGACCACTTGTAAAAAAATAACCGAGTGTATAAAATCGGGACGATACACATAAAATAAGGCAATATTCATAACAAAGTAAGCAGAATGCTTCAGAAATCACTTTTTCACGAAGTATATTCCAAGTGACCTGGAACTATATTGAGCGTGTTGATTTCCCCCAGATGTTGTGAAGTTATTTACTTCCTAATTTGAGGCGGGTATGTCTGATGTCTGCAAGGGACCGATTGAAGATGGGTTGAAAATGATGCATTCGTGCTTTTAAATAAGGTGCGCTTGGACGATGCTGAGAATTTAGTTTTTTCTTGCAACCAACCATAGTAATACAAGCGTCGATCAGTGTCTTTTATGATCGTTTTACACTGACAAATGTGACAAATCTCCTTCATCGGAAACCATCCCCCAATTTGCATATCGCAATAAACATAACCGCTGTCACTGAGTGTCAGCGTGGCCGTGTGGTCAGAACCGAAACGAATTATCGAATGCACGGTCAATATTAGCTGCAATTGGCTTTTAAACAAATGAAATACACGAAATATTCGCAATTTCTTCATTATTCATGCCGAGTTACTTTTTAACCAGACCACATGCGTTCAGTTTCGTTTGTCGGCATCAAACTGATATTGTTTGTGGTAATTAAATAGTACGAGAAGGCGAAGGAAGCCAAATATTTTCCATCATCTATTAATTAATTCAAATTGATAATTTCTTTCATTTTACTGAAATTATGAACTGATAAGGCGGGTGTGTTGCGATTATTATGCCCCAGACCTGGAAGGCGGACAATCAAAGGTGCATCTAGGGCCGTGCAGTGGTGACCCCTGTCCTCTTAATCTTAGTCTTACCCATTCATCATTACATGTACCAACATTCTCCCTTGTATCTCAACCATTGCTACTCCAATTTGAAGGATATTTGGTTTTGTGATCGAGCATCATGGGGAAACAATGCCTGTGTAGCTGCTGTAGCATGTGTTTCTTCCCACATTTTTTTCAGAGTTGTGGTACTTTTTCACTCTTTTGAGTTAGAAAATTTTGTTTATAACTAGTTGATTTGTTACAATTTGTTGCAAAGTGCCTGCTAATACCCTCAATTGTATTGCTACAGAATTTTCTAGTGAAGATTTTGTTCCTATTACTTATCAAGCAACAACCTAATGAATATTCTGTATAAACCCACCAATCTGATGTTTGACACTTTTATCGGAGCTGTTTTGAAGGCTTATGGAACTCAAAATGTTGATTATGGCAGGACTTTTCTATTCACCCATTAATCGATAAATGAAGTGTTATAGTTGGAAGTAAGAAGCATGAAAGGTCCAGAACTAAAAGTCTAAAAAGAATGTTTTGCAATGTAACATGATTTTTGCAGATACACTTATTTGGAGGGTTACCTGTCTGATAGTGTTTGGAACATGTGTGGCCAGGATCTTCAAAAAGAAAAAAAGGCATATGCCTTGAGTGCTGGGGGTAGAGTCCTACAAGGAAGAGAGCCCCCCCCCCCCCCCTGGCAAATTTTTTGTGTCAAATGGAGCTCACTTGTCATCTTTTGGGGATTGCTTTGTGTGCTGCGTTCTTGAAAAAAATATGTGAGACTCTCTGGATGTGCCCTTCAGATCTCAATGTGCCAATAAGCCTCCTTGGGGAAAGTACATGCAATAATGATTATGTAAGGTTGATTTGATGTGTTTTGAATAACAGTGTACTTTTAAGTAAATTAGATGGTTTATTGCAGTGACAGGTTACAGTTACCCTTATTTCTTCAACAGATATCATGAATGTATTGGTGTCCAAGAGTAAACAAAGCTATTATACTTATTGATAAACCAGACAAATTTAACAATTTCATCACTATCAAATTGATGCATGGGATAAAGGGGGTTACAGTGCAAGGGGTTTGTAAATGTATTTATTCAACTACAATGTATGACTTAAAGTCTTTGCAGTGCATTCTACACAGGAGAATATCATAGTTTCTTTCCAAACTACCACAGTAACACATACATCTTTATACTGGGAGACACTCTTTTGTCCTTCCATACTTCTTCTGCTGGACTCCTTCAAGTTGACCTTTGTTGAACTCCCCAAATCTAAACATAAACAAACGAAAATGTTTGCCTTCAATCAGTGAGCACTCCACTTATAACATTTGGTCTCAATCTTCATTACTTTCATGAATTTAGAAAAGATTTCTTCGAGTATATACTTCAATGTTTATAGAATGCAGCTGTTATTTTATTTTGAGGTATTTTATTGTGCAAATTTTGTTCTCTTACTTATGCCATAGCAGACTTTCAGGTGGTGCTATTTACACATGGCAGCAGTTCCATGGCAAATTTCAGTTTCCACATGTTCTATGTTTCATTCCAAGCATTTTGGTATATAAGTTATTGGGGTTATTCATTTTGGGCCTTTTTTAGACTTGAAAGAAAATTGCATGAAATTTGACCAAAGTTAGGTTGGACGTCCCCTTAAAGCTCCGCTCAAGCAGGGTTACAGCGGTTGAAGACATGTGCACCATCGACGTGCAGTACGCCTTAGAACACGGCGTCATCGTGTCCCATGGAGGCAACCGGAATAAAGTACCTTGCCCAAGGACACAACGCGGGTCGTCCCGGATGGGGATCGAACTCGTCACTTCTAGCATAGAAGTCCAACAGTCTGAGCCACCGCGCTCCCTGTTAAATCGGTTCAAAGTTCAGTTTGCAAATGTAAATCAAGAATGATAATCCAAAACTACTTCCACAAACCTGTTTTACCCATTGATACTTGATAGACTCGGTGCTGGAAGCTCATATTTTGGCTTTATTAAAATGTGTAGGAACCCCAGTGGAGTTATCATGTTCTAAGCGCATTCTTCACTTTTTGCTGAAATTAAAATTAAATGCCGTTTTGTCAAATATAAAAGTCTGTAACACAAATAAATCGCCCAGCAACCCCAAACCCGTTGTCCTTCATATTTCCTATGACCGAAATGTTTACTTCAGTCTTTGGCTTGCAACGAAACAGCTGAACAAAAGTACCTGCAGGGTGGAGCTTTCATCTGAGCAATTGGAGCTGGGGGGGGGGGGATTTTTCGGAATCGGTTTCAGGATAAAACCTTGCATTCTGTTCAGTTCTTCTATGTGTTAACTCTTCGAACCCTCGTTTCCTGGAATGGTATCACCTTTGTGTACACTTACAGTGAGATGGATCAGTCCAATATCAATATACATGGAGGATAAAATAATAACTACTGTCTGCAGTTATTATTTTATCATCAATGTCCCGTGTATAGACCTCTTATAATGTGACAAAAATGGGACGAAATTATGCCTGGGACCAAAAAATCGGTGTTACGGGTTCAAAGGGTTAAGAACCTATAGTAAATAACATTTCAGGTTCCTTAATTTGTACAAATTCCCTAATAGTTTTTACGACACCACTCAACCCTGAGTGTCCTGTCAAGTCCTGTCTGTAATTATCTCTATTGGATTCAGCTTAACTTTTCTTTGATCATTCTTTCGGAGTTCTATGGGATCCGTTGCTAAGCCTATTGAGTTAGAAAAAAACATAAATTAGGGTAAAATGAATAAAGTTCATCTAATCTATGTTGTGTTCTCATTGACACATTTCCTACCTCCCTCGGTGGACGAGTCTATAGGGTGAAAATGTGACAATAAGCAGGGCTCGACAATTCAGAACTTTGATGGACCCATTTGAAGGTTGCCCCATCTCATGTTCATTAACCTTTTGATCTTTTGCCCCAGTTTTTTTTTAACCCTTTACCTGACATAGCTTTCCCCCAAATATCCTGAACTTCATGATTAAAACCTTTGTCTCAAATTTTCAATAGAAGCGTACAAATATGGATATCATTGGAACCAGCTGATTCAGCTGGTTCCAATGATATCCACATTGGTATGGATATATTGAGAAATTGCCATGATGTGTGAGGTTGTGTAAGCCACACTTAGGCTAATTTTCTGGGCATTTTTTACACTTTGTTAGGTAAAGGCTTAACCTCTTGGTTAACCATTATAATTGGCAGATTTGGGGATGTGGATTTTGTTGAGAAATAAGTCATTATGATTTATAATAATTTATCTTTCATCATTGTTACATGTCTTCTTATGTCATTACCTTTCAATCAAATCTCCAATTATGAAACTATTTTTTGGTTAACCTATAAACAGGTCTCCCAAAAATCTTTTTGCGTAACCTATAGGCAACCCGTCCTATAGGTTGCCCCAATTGTCAAGCCCCCTGAATTATCAGAACACGGTGCATACGCCCATGGCCCGATCGACGAAATGACGAGAGTCCACAGAGACAACCAGTCCAGTCCCCTCCTTTAACCCTTTGAACCCCGGCGGCCTTTTTTTCCGGCCCAGAAGCATAATACGTCATAACTTCATTAGGTCGGGTGGCTGCAGAGTGAATGTGTGAAGTAGACCAATTAATATTTTCACGTGCAGCCGCACGGCTGCACGTTGAAAAAATTAATTGGTCTACCCCCAAATAATGAATGTGGACTCTTCCAATTGCTGCCATTGAACTGACATGGCAGATACCATCAGGGTTCAAAGGGTTACGATAGTTTGATCAGTTTATGCTCAAACACAGTAAAATCGCTCGGCGGGTCTTTGCTTGGCTTTACGGTTCCGGTTTGTCGCAAAAACGGGAACCGAACCTAAAAGCCAAATAAAGCTCAGCGCTTCGAATCATAATTTACATTTTGTAGGAAAATTAACGAAAGACATGCTAAGTACCACCTGATGGACCCCTTGAGTCCACCACAGATAACATCTGGCTTATGAATCTTATGTTTCAGTCACAGATAGTGTTCAGGTATAAACCCCTCTCCGTATTTTTTTTTAAGTGATAATATATTCCCCGTGTTCTATTTATTTGTAATTATAGGACGAATGTACGTCAGTGATATCGATGGAATGGATTTCCGTGGACAAATAAAAGATGTTTACAGTTTCGGTGGTCGAGGATTTTCAATCTGGAAGAAGGAACAACAGTCGGATGACTTGAATCTCGTATTCGATAGCGGAGATGAAATCGAGAATCAGGCTGCTCTCCAGATACCTCACGTCTTCAATACAGATTTCCTTCTCTCTAATGTGTACTCTCCAGAGAATCTTAGAGACAGAGCTTCGGACGATATGGTAAGCAAGTAATAACAGAAATAAGTAACAACCCTCTGAGAGCTTTCATAGAAACAATGCAAGAGACCTACATCATTACTGAAAAAAATGAGAGAGGTTTTCTTCTAATTTACCTGTAACATTTTCAGATTGCCGATGTGGATGGACTGTAATTGCTTCAAATTCAATTCACCTTTTACCTAACACCACTGAATCAAGGTAGAGCCCAATGAATCGGAAGTTCCATCCTGGAATCAAATCGGGGGTCTGATGCGTGCCGCAGGTACCGTGTGTACCCGAGTGCAGAGGTCACGAGTTGCACTGCCACAACGGTACTGATAAAGTGAAGCGCGGGATTGCCGCGCCCCTCTTTACAAGTACTGTTGTAACTTGTCAGACAGGCGGACAGGTGGGCAGGCCCGGATAATCCGATTTGTCCCTATATCCCGATAAATTTTGTCTTTTGATTGGTCAGAATGCCTTGGACAAATAGCCATGGCAAAGGGTGAACCCAACATCTAAGGTATATAAGAGCGTGCAACACCCAGGGTATAAGCGAACGCGAAATATCGGGGGTAGATGGTTAAAATGAAAGCTTTCCTTTTTGCCCGCCTCGATATAAAAATCGAACCGAAAAACCTGAAAATATCACAAATATCATCAGATTTCCGACAATTCGATCATATTTTTCTGCTATAAATTAAATAGTCGAATAAGTAAATCAAACAACTCGAGAAAAATGAAATAAGAGCAAATCAAATAACAAAATAGCCTATATATTTTCGCGTTTTCAAGGGGAAGGGATGTAACTCTTTCTGTTGTCTTTTGTGTTTGTAAAAACCAGAGATATCAGATAGTGTTTTATCTGATAGCTATGGTATGGTATCAAGTAACACAAAACTGAAGCGGTTAAAACGTTTCTTTTCAAGGGACCAAAACTAAGTGCCTTGGATGTTGTCGAGGATGATGGAATAATTTATTTAGCAGTCGGCAGTGAAACCATGGGTGCCATATTCCTCTATACAATCAACAACACTGATACCAACATCAAGCCTGAATTCCAGGGACTTCATCGAGCAGGTGCTACCGATTACCCGTGGACGGACTTGTACAACATGAAAAAAGCTGGTGACGCTAGAATATCGGATATGCGGTAAGAAAAAGAGAGGTTTGAGTATAGAGGTCGCAGTTGCCGCCAATGGACGGCTCTTCACTTTGATGCCCCCCTTTCCATCAAATCGATATCTTAACCCCTTTCCCGGCGCACAGGAAATTCAAATTTATTATTTTTTTTCGGTTTTCAAAATATTTCAACAAAACCAGATCATGAGACCTCTCGTTGGAATGAGCTCAACGAGCCCATTCCAACGAGGGGCACATGATAAAGTTTTGTTGAAATTATTTTTAAAACAATATTTATTGAACTTCTGAATTTGTTAATTACGCCGGCGGATGCGACCGATTCGTAGGTAAAGAGTTAATCCCGTTGTTTAAGATGGGGCTCGAGTGGGGGATTAGGTAAAACACTCAACGGTCCGAAAACAAATATTAATGCCCCTGTGGTGTTTGAAACAGATACAAAAGCGTTGAAGGTTACTGGGTCACTAATCCGCAAACAGATCTTTTGTTTCTCATCCCACTTTTCCACACTTGTCAAACATTGAAAAATTCTGCAGTCAACCCGATGTCGTTTAACAGCATAAACTGTTTGCTACTTAATTGCTTGGTGATGTATTCTCAAAAATGATATCTGGGGCTAAAGCTGAAAATGGAAATGAACTCTTTACCCTAAGGGTTGGTTCATATTTGGGCTCAATACAGGAACCCGAATTTTTAACTTTGGGCAATATGGGGAATAATCTTTAGAAACCCTCTTCTTCAGAACCATCAGTCAGAATCTTTTAATGTTTGGCGTACATCATTGTTATCAGGGTCAGATTCAAGATTGTTCAAACCAAGTCCCTAGGTGAATATTTGGGCTTCCTATGGAAGCCCAAATTTTAACTTAGTGTGATGTGGGGGATAATTTTTAAAAATCTTCTTCAGATCCACCAGTCAGAATCCTTTCATATATGGTACACAACATCTCCAGGGGTGTGGGGGGAGGGGGGGGGGGTCAGATTCAAGTTTATTCAAATTGGGTCCCTATGTTAATATTTGGGCTCCCTGTGGTAGGGAAATTTCTTCCGATCTACCATTCGGAATGCTTTCATATTTAATATACAACATCTCTGGGGGTGGAGTGGGGTGGGGGGGGGGGGTCAGATTCAACTTTGTTCAAATCGGGTGCCTGGGTTAATTAATATTTGTGCTCTCTATGGGAGCTCGAATTTTAACTAAGTGCAATATGAGGAAATTTATGCAAAAATCTTCTTCCGATCCACCAGTCGGAATGCTTTGATATTTGGTATACAACATCTCGAGGGGGGGGGGGGGGGGGGGGCTCAAGTTTGTACGAGTGGAGAGCCGGAATTGGCCATGTAGCGGAAGAATTAGAATTTGCGATTAAGTATTAAGTACCCTCTGGAGGTGTGTGACTAAGATTAATCCACATAAGTTGTATCAAGGGGCTCAATGGGGGAGCGCCACTTTTTACATTATGATTAACTGATGAAAAGGCATGATGCTTGGACTATTTTGGTCACTCCTGAGGGGATTAACAATTGATCCTATGGAAATTGATTGCTTAATGTAGATTCATTCTTGGACTCTGTTTATATCAGGTTCTGTTCAAGGTGAGCCTTTCAGGTCCCGTGGGCCTATTGTTTTCTGACTTTTTAGCATTGACTAATAATTAGACTATATTACACACTAAAAACTAAAGTGTTAAAACTGACACTTTCAAGGTGTTAAACCCATTCTAACTCTTGGGGTTTGATTTTAACACTCAAAGTGCAATGCTTTAAGCACTTAGACATTACAATCGTCAGACATCTGAAACTTGAATGGATGGCACTTCCCATGTGTTTAGCATTGGTGGTTTTTCCAGAATCGTCCATAATTTGATTTGCGTTTGGTGGGTACATAATTAAAAGGACACAACGCAGATGACGCGGATCAGGCTCGAGAGTTCGAGCCTGATCCGCGTCATCTGCGTTGTTTCATTTTAAATGTCGCGACATTTTCCTTGTCAAGTGGTATTATTGTAACACCTGTCAAGTTCTGGGATATCTACACTTGAACAAAGTGCTAGTTCAGCACTTAGTAAGTGTTAAATACAGCACTTCAAGTGTAGTTTTCAACACTTTAGTTTTTAGCGTGTAGACTAAATTAGTATTCTGGTATATTTAATATGACAGCCATCTTTGCATTTTCTGATTTATGATGCAAAAGTGACTAGAATATTCTATTCGGTAATATTATCCCGTTGTGACAGTCATTTTGGATTTTTCTCAATTTTTAATTGCTCGCGAAATAGCCCAACGGATACTTGTTTTGCGGGGGGGGGGGGGGGGGGGGGGGGGGGGGGGGGTTGGTGCATTAGCGTTGACAACAGAAAGATTTCTGTCAATAATCAGTGTTTGGACATACACAATATGGTCGAAAATTGCGTCCATCTTGAATTTTTTGTAATTTCTGTTTCTCCGTGCTATGACTTTAAGACCAAATATCCAATGCACATTTTGCCATGCAGAATAATTCAACATACCCTCCACCTGGCCCCAATTGTTCTCCCATGAGCAAAATCTTGACACTGTTTCTGTTTTCAATGGGCGATATAAATTCTAGAGTTTTATGATCTGGTCTCTATTTTCAGGTTCATTTCATCATTCGACAGTCCGATTGGGAAAACGTTATTGTATGTGATTGGAGAGGCCTCTGGTTCAGTAAGTGTTTACGAGGTTGCAGCCGATTCTCCATTTGAAGCGATTGAAAAACCAGTTTTTATTGGTTGAGTGTGATATATGGAATCACGAACATGTTGCTCAAAAACTTTTTTTTCCAGTTTCTACTTTTCGCATTAAACTTTCATTTTTAGCATTTCTTCTTTTTGTTTTTTCACAATTAATGGGAGATCTGGAGTCTCCTTTTACCTGAAAAATTCGAAAGAGTCAACAAATTGAATCTTCTTGGGGCAGTTAGGTGTTGAAGGTTTTTTTTTCTATCCACGGCTTGGCTGAAATAAGTGGACGAGCAAGGGCGCTGGAAGCATTTGCGGCCTGGGCAGGAGCAAGTTTTTTTTTTCCCACAAGACTGAAGAAAAAGAAGACGCGCAGCCCTTTCGCCCCTAGCATCAGCGCATAAGCCCCCCCCCCCCCCCCCCCCACATACACACACAACACTCGCCCCCCCCCCCCCCCCCCCTTGTGAACGCGATTCTCGTTTGCTACAAGGGGCATTGATTGACCTGGAGCAAATCTTGCACACTTGGATAGTTAGAATTACGCTGATAGGGTGTTACGGCTGGGTATAAGACCATAGATTGCGGATATGACAATTGATTCAAGACCTTTTCAAAACTGACCAACAAGATGATTTTATCATTTAATCATACAACGACAACCACAGATAAAAAGTCCACATGATAGGTTTCTGCACAACGTGCCGCTGGATCAAAATTATCTTTAGTCACGATTAATGTATGTTTCCCTTTGGACTGTTATTTATTGTGATTTAACGACACTTTCAACAGCCAGGGTCATATCATGTCGGGCGCGATTCAATTGATTATTGTCTTTGTTTACTGCAATACTTGAATCAGAGTCATCACACTGCCCCGGGGAACACGGAACGAGCTTGAAAAGTAGTGAGGCCAAATCTTGGTTTCGGATTTTTGTATATGTGAGCGGGGTGGGTGTGGGTGTGGTGGGGGTGGGGATGGGGGTGGGGGTATATTCTTTATTCTTTCAATATGATTTGTTTTCCGAATGTTTAAAATAACCAAGTACTTTCGTTGCTGCGTTAGTAACAATTGTAGTCAGTTGTGACTACCATCTCTTTCCAAATTTGAGGAAACACTCACGTGGTCAAAATTTCAAGATATGATGAGGAACTTACTGCTGCTGTGGAGGCTTGGTTACAGGACCAAGATATGGACTTCAAGAAACGCGGCATCAACGACTGGCAGACCAGGTGGAACAAGTGTATTGAATTACAAGGGGACTATGTTGAAAAATAAATATGCTCTGTACCGATATTCCAGCTTTATTTATGTTTAAGGCTCAAAACTTTTTGACATCCCCTAGTAGATCTATGGCTGACTGGGGATGTTGTGGTCCCAGTATGACTAACTTTGAGTCCGGTACGTGCTAGATTGCTAATAAAATATGAAGATGGGAAGTCCATGCATTACGACCTCTATATGTATTTATCCGCAAAGAATTTTTTTTTTTACTTTAATATTGACAAGTATCCCAACTACATCATCAAGGTATGCATTCGAAGAAGGCATGCCTTGATGATGTAGCTGGAATATTTCTTCAGTCAGGACTTGAGTCAGGAAGGTCGGGATAAAATTTGCCCCCCCCCCCCCCCCCCCCCCCCCCACCCACCCAATCGATCTTCTCCGCGACGCCTTTGACCTTGAGTATAAGGCCACTTCTGTAGAAAATGATTGTACTTTGTCGTAGGTAGTACTCTGTTCCACAAGTCTACACCCAGGAGCCTGTATCCTGGGTGTCATCGGGTAAAATAGTCAGCCTCGGCGGCAAGCTTATCTTAACTGGACAGACATAGTATCCAGTGCAATTGAAATGGCGTGGCAGCTCGGCTTTATAGACCCCGTATATATAGGAATAAAACTGTAACATCTATAGTTGTTAGTTTGGGAGTGGGACCAGCCCATAGAGCTTGCCATTGCAATCAGCGATCATGACGTGGTAAAAGCCGCGAGTCTCCCGCATATTTTATCACGACATTGCTGATGACCATGACTAGTTTTGGTAATATGAATTCTTTTTCGAACACGCTAAAAACTAAAGTGTTAAAAACTACACTTGAAGTGCTGTATTTAACACTTATACTAAGTGCTGAACTAACACTTTGTTCAAGTGTAGATATCCCAGAACTTGACAGGTGTTACAATAATACCACTTGACAAGTGTAATGTCGCGACACTTAAAAGGAAACAATGCAGATGACGCGGATCAGGCTCGAACTTTGGGTCTTTCATTTTTCATTACTTTCATTCACACACTTCTGAATCCAGAGCGTGAAGACCTGATTCAAGAATCATGGAAAAGCTGGAGCTACCAGATAGATTAATTAAGACCATTTCAGCTCTGGGCATCTCTTGCCCTGTCACCTGGACTGTCCAGGAGACAGGCAAGAGAGTCCACCTGAACTTGGAGTTCGAGATTGAAACTACCACTACACCACCCTCTTCGAGGAGAGGTAGTACCTTTGGAGAGAGGATCCCCTCTTCCACTGGTCCTCACCCGAAGAGGCACCGAGGCCCTGTTAAGAGGAAAAATAAGAGTCCATCAACCAAGCGCAGGGACGCCCGGCGCTTGGAGGCATTCCGGAATAGGAAGAAAGAGTTGAGTGAGGGGGTGGAGGTTCTGGAGGCAGCCGCCAGTTCCCCTCCTAGTCCCACTGGTACACTCAATCAACTGCCGGCTCCTGAGCTGGTACAGTTGGATGAAGAACGTCCAGTGGAGACTGAGGAGGAACTAGAAGCTGCCTTTTCACCGCCTCCCACCCCTCACTCCCCCCTTCCATTACTACCGGAAAGCCCGGGAACGGAAGAAGAATAAGCAGAAGAACAGCCACCACATGATATAGACGCCGTCATCCAAAAAGCTTTGGGAGTAATGGAATCGGCAAAAGCAACATCCGCCATAACCGAACACATCTTAAAAGAATCAAGGGAAGCAAGTAAATCTTCAGGACACCACGAGCATACTTCTATACCACCACCTGCCTCATCACCAGCACCATGCCAACCTCCACCTAAGAATAAGAGCCGGAAAAAACCCAGAAGGGGATAAACCTTCTCCCTCCTTCCTTTTCCTCCTCTACCACGCCTCGACATTACCATAATCATACAGCCAACGAGGGTCGAAAGGGGCTTGTCTCCCATACCGTCCCTGCGAGCCTTCGGCGCGCGAAACCATTTCGATTGACGCGGATCAGGCTCGAACTCTCGAGCCTGGTCCGCGTCATCTGCGTTGTGTCCTTTTAATTATGTACCCACCAAGCGCAAATCAAATTATGGACGATTCTGGAAGAACCACCAATGCTAGACACATGGGAAGTGCCATCCATTCAAGTTTCAGATGTCTGACGATTGTATTGTCTAAGTGCTTAAAGCATTGCACTTTGAGTGTTAAAATCGAACCCTAAGAGTTAGAATGGGTTTAACACCTTGAAAGTGTCAGTTTTAACACTTTAGTTTTTAGTGTGACAATAACACTTTGACCAGCCGCTGATTTGTCGCGGTTCTCGGACGAGAAGGCCTTGGTTACCCCTGTACTCCCAATTGCCTCCCTATGCCCATGTTTCTCCTCTCCTCCCAACACTCGTAGACGAACTGCTTGATGACATCCCTTGCCCCATTCTTCCCAATCTCTCCGATTAGCATATTAACCCTCTCCTTTGAGTCTCCCACTGCCCACATTGTTGTGTCAGTGCTCCTTTCAACGTCATCACACCAACCGTGCATTTTCAGTTTGCTATGTTTTATTATTTATTAACGCCTGTTCTATGAAATCCCCGTCTACAAAACTTGAACTCTGTATTTGATTACTGTTTCATCTCCCATTCCCCTTGGAGTGATCATTCAATTGTTTATGCAAAATGTAATTTAGAACAAATTGTCAGAGGACTAGGTGTGTGGGCTTTTAATTACAAACGTCTGCAGAATGGAGAGTACTGTAAAAGCATGGAAACTCTTATTACAAAAAAAAATAAAATGCAGAATTTATATAGGTATATTTTAACCTGGTGGGATAATCTTAAATTTCAAATTAAAAAACAAGTATACATGTATATTTAGTCAAAAATTAAATAAGAAAGATTTCAGATGAAGAATGATTTGGAGAGAATACTCAAGATTGATCTGTCAAAAGCTGCTCGCGTGCTTAACCCTCAGAATTGTATTTTGAAAATCAAAAAAATATAAGCAGAATTGAATGCCTTGGAAAATTTGGAACTGAAAGGAGTCACCGTTTACAACCACTGTCGAGGCTTATGCTCCCACCGCTGCTGCTAAATCCATCACTACTACGAGATGAGCTTGTGAGTATAGCACATAAGCATAGGTCGAAAGTGGCAATATGTGCGTGTGTGCTACTGCGCACAACACATGCTGTATTTTTCGACCTTAAGGCATTACGGGCCACCCACGATACTGGGTTTCGGAAATCATTTTGGGTACTTTGGAGCACTTGTCGTGTCCATTTGCGTAATTTGTGTAGTCGTCGGGTTGTTTGCGGTAATTCCACATACTCTCATTCAATCGAATACACCTCTTGCACACCTTCCAGCTCATAGCAACCGTAGAAATCAGATCTGATTTCTAAGATAGCAACCACGTGTCACCAATCTCACCATAGAAACAAAGATGGTGACCTCCTTCACATAAAATGGATGACGGAAAGACGTTACCCAAACACGAGCTGCACATGCACCCACCCATCACCTTGAAAATGACGTCACAACATGGCTGCACGCATGGTTACGATAACAACCACGTGATACCCATAATGCAACGCGGTATGGCGTCATACGATATGCTTAAATGAGAACCATAAGAGGAGGGTCCGGTAGACACTCTCCTACTACTGGTAAAGCCGTCAATGTTACGACTGAGAAGAGGAAAAAGATTGTATAGCTATTGTCTAACAGTATATATTATGGGACTTCCAAATAAGAATTTAAGAAAATTTATGTGCAGAATATTTGGAATTTCAGAAAGGTTGTATGGGGTGGTAATGGGGAATTACTTAACAGGGAAATGACCCCCCTCCCCCCCCCCCCAAAAAAAAAAACAAAACAAAGAAACTGCAGAACATTTGGGGGGGGGGGGGGGAAGTCAGTATTTTTTAAAAAAAATCTTACCTACCCTATTGTTTTTGACGGGTTTACCAAAGCACAGGCATTTTAATTTTATTTTTATTGAAATCTGATAATTACTGATCCATTTCTCACATATAATCATTTAAATTTCCAACAAAATGAAAAAAAAGAGAAATAACAAACGTTAGTGGCTTTCAAACTTGTCCAACTTGAAGACGATGTTGAAAGCAGCAGCGTTCGAAAAGTTGTTGAAGTCGGAGTACACGAAGGGAAATAACTCTTTTTTACAAATCAGTGTGATTTTCGATCTTCTCCAAGACAATGTTCATGTAATGTAGCATTTCAAAATTAATTGAAATGTAATGCTTTCTTTTCAAGTAATTACAAACCTCAAGTAAAACGGACCAATCAAATGGCAATAACTCCTTCATTTCAAGAAGTCTCTCGTAATTTTGTTTAACTTGTCAAAGATATTGGCCAAAACATATCAAAATTGCGACGAGCTCATTCCTGGAAAGATCCATAAACTGTGCTTTGCGAACAAAAAATATAAGAATAACAAAATTTGAGAGTTTTTTTATGCGTGCAAACCACTGACACGTTTTACAAATGTTGTGTGAATGGTTTAAAATCACTGAGAAAAACCCAAAATAAGTTACGCTTTCACAACGGTAGACTCGGGGTTAACACGCAGGCCTGAACATGGTCTCACACACTCATGCATTAAAAATAAAATATGGTCGAAATTATCGAGCGACTGATATAACGGAATATTTTGATACGTTTAATACCAAATTAGTTTCCACTGCCACTGTATAAAAGCTCGAGATAGATGAAGAAAAAGAACAAAACGGGAGAAACAAAATTTACTGTAACCAGTAAATTCGAGTCTGTGAAAAAACGGTGAAAGCATCAATACCAAAACATAGAGAAAAAAAGAATTTATGAAAACTTATTTTCGGGAGTAAAATAACTTTCCAGAAATCAGAAATATGTTTTTATAAACAGCATTTAAAGATTTTCATTCAGGATGCAGTTTAAGTTTTTCAAGAAACTGGAAATAACTTTTGTGCATAGCATTAATTGTGTTCTATAAAGCACACAGCGATGGATATATTTAATTCTGCCCACTTTTTGAGAGAAGAAATACATGTATGAACTCCAGAAATGTATTGGAGTCATAAAATGCAATTTTAAACAATTCTGAAAGCTGCGTTTAATGAGACCTGTGTGCCCCTAGTAAATTGAACCCAAATTAACTTCCACGATGTTTTAACTCATTTGGTTGATCCGAGGTCCATATGTGATACCATGCTTGAGATACGAATGTGACCAACTTTCAAAATTTGTGCCCCCCCCCCCCACCACTTCCCGATAAATATTTGGAGAATAAACGTACATATATAAACTGCGGCAATGCATTAGGAAATCGAAAAATTTAATTTCTAGCAATTCCAAAAGTTGCACTCAATGACCCCTGGGTGACCTTTGTGCCCTTGACCCATGTTGTGAACCTCTAATGAGTTTCAACTCATCTGGTGTTGGTCCCCGGGTCCATATGTCACACCATGCTTGAGATAAGAGCTTGACCCACTTTCAAAATTTCTGACCACGCTCACTTTTTCAACATAAAAATGCACGTATGAACTTTGGGATTGCATTGGGAGGTCAAAAAATGTGATTTTCAGCAATTCTGAAAAATGCACTCGTTGACCCCTGGGTGACCATAGTGACTTTGAACAATATTTTTTAACCTTCATTCAGTTTTGACTCATTTGGGGTTGGTCCCAGTTCCATACGTCATACCATGCTTGAGATACGAGCATGACCCACTTTTAAAACTTTTGGCCATGCCCACTTTTTAATGTAAAAATGCATGTATAAACTTCGGGAATGTTTTGGATGGTCCAAAAATGTGATTTCCAGCAATTCTGAAAAATGCACTTAATGACTCCTGGGTGACCTCAGTGACCTTGACCCATATTTTGAACCTCTATGAAGTGTTGACGTATTTGGTGTTGGTCCCAGGTCCATATGTCATACCATGTTTGAGATATGAGCATGACCAACTTTCAAAATTTCTGGCCACATCCCTTTAACGTAAAAATGCATGTATGAACTTTGAGATTGCTTTATGGGTCAAAAAATGTGATTTCCAACAATTCTGAAAAAATGTACTCAATGACTGCTTGGTGACCTCAGTGACCTTGATCCACATTTTGAACCTCTATTGAGTGTCGACTCATTTTGGTGTTTGTCCCAGGGCCATACCACTCCTGAGATATGGGTGTGACACTCTTTCAAAACACCCTTACGGATGCCCCCAATGGCCCAGGAATCTCAGAAACATAGGTGGCCAAGAACTTATGACTGTCTATCAGTATGCCAAAAATCAGCGAGATAGGACAATTTTCTTTGAGTTCTAGTGTGGAAAAGGTCTGTGTGAAGGGGTTAAAGCATCAGAAATAAACAAATAGAAAGATAATTTATTGAGGCTTTTTTTTGAGGGTGAAATATTTCTAAAGATATCAGAATAGGTTTTCGTTAATAGTATTTGAAGATATTCATACAAGAATCAGATAAATTTTTCTAACAGTCCAGAAAAAGCATCTATGTGCACAGATTTCAAAGGGTTCGATCAAGGAATCAGAAATGGACATTTTTTGCTCTAACATTTATTTGAATGATGCTTAGAGCAGTAATGTGAGTATGGAAAGGGTTATGATTATTCTCACATTGCATGAAAATCTTTGGAATCCTCATTGAAGTCTTGAGAGGGTTAAAAACATTGAACTGAATAGTTTATACTTTATTTCCTTGTAAAGCAAAGGGTTTCTCTCAACTTGGTTTGAGGAACTGACATCTGATTGAAATAGCGATAAAATTTAATGTTTGACAGCTGCCTCTACTTCTGTTTACATTGTCTCCAGTGTGGATAAATATAACATAGTATTGCCTTAGGATAATTTACTGTTACAGGAAATTAGAGGCTGTGAAAACCAAGTGGCCGACTGGGCCATAGTCAAGGGCTCTAGTGACCTGAAAAAACATAGGGTGTGACTGTCTGTCAGTGTGCCAAAAATGAGTGAGATAGGACAGTTCGTTTTTGAGTTATCACTCAAGGATGTGAGAAGACAGAAGATAGGAGAATAAGAAGAAGAAGAAGATACTTTGTCAAGTTAAGCTAAAAAATCAGGGTACCAGAGCAAAAGCCGACATTTTTCTGCCAAAGGCAAATAATATTTTGTTTATACAAATTTGTTTTATTAAAAATTATTGGAGAGTGCCCGCAGGCACTTTCCAATAATTTGTAATAAACAAATTTTGAATAACAATTTAAAACCACCAAAAATAATCTAGCCCTCAACCAGTTAATTGCATATAGGTTAGTCAGCAAATTCCATTTAACTGAATAAAAAATCTTGTAATATGTCAAAAAATTACCCTCAAAACCCAGACAACCCCCATATTCCCCTTGTTTATAGACCGATTTGGCCTCAGAACATACATTACAGGCATATAATATATTACATCTAGTGTGACAGAGCTCAGTTCTGTCAAACAAGATATAATAGACTAAATGCTGAGTTTATCTCTAAAATATAGAAAAGTGAACAAATCCATGTTAATTGAACACTTGTTAATTATTTATTTATTGGTGTTTAAGGTCACATATTTTTGCACAATAACTTATCATGACCACAACATGAGAATCAACTCAAGACAAGGGTGAGCGTTAATAAGCCATGTTGCCCATTTTAGAGAGGGTTAGCACCTCCCAAGCATTGGTGACTGGGTCCTATTTTACCAGTAAAACAGAGCCTCTTTACCACAGTGAACAGGCACTGCTTCACTTCCCGGGGTTCCTGTGGGGAACTTCAGTTAATTGAATAATTTTCACTGGCAAAGTTACTGTCCAATTAACAGGGATCCACTACAGTAGTTCTGATGAAGAAGATTGATATGCAAAAGCTAACAGATGACATGTGATGGCAATAGCCTATTCTAACATTCAGTTCAAAACAACAAGAGCACATTTGAAAAAACTCGTTCGTCAGGGCTAGAGATGGGCAACAATTCCACACAAAAAAGAAAATTCTTGAAATATTGAGTTTCTGGGGAGGCAATGAACATTTTTCTAAGTATCTGAATGGCTTATTTGCTGACATGGTTTATACTTTCAAGGTATAAATGCTTAAATTGTGCGGATAAAAAATTCAGACAGGGGCAGAATATTGCGATCTGCATATCTAACACACCACCTGAGACTTTAAGTCCTGAAAATGTTTTGGGTCCAAATCCTTATTTTGTCCAACTTATGTTATGAGTCTTGAACATGGAAAATATGGATGACATTCTTTTGAAAATGCTGGTTTAACCAAAAAAAAAATTATTATCTTGAGTGTTGGGGGGGGGGGAGGGGGGAAGGGGGTGAGGAAAGATAACCTGGTCAGGGTATCCTCCACCACCAGAAAGTTTTCCACTATTTACAAATTATGCATTTAGATCAGGAAAATGGGGGGTGGGGTAGATAACCTGATTAGCGGATGCAAGGAAGATATATGGGAAGGGAGATATCATAGTACATTGGTATGTATCAAATAAATACTGAATTTTGGTATAGTGTGACAAAATATTCATAAGAGGGTGAATGCAATGTTGTACTGACAGTAAAAACCTCATGTCTTAATGATCTTTGCAGGCCTAATGATCACAATAGAAAACCTAACACAAATGAATGAAGTGACAAGTGTATTGAATGATACAAAGTGATCCACTATAAATTAACTCATAATATGCTGACTCATTTTTCTTCAAAAAGCAAGTAATGCTGCTTCAATGCTTTGATGAAAAATGACATTCTGGTGTTCAGAAATGATAGGTAAGAGATCCACTCCTAAATGTTGGGGTGTATTTTGTTACAAAAAAACCCTCAGGATGATACCTTCCTGGTAACAAGAGTGAATTTGTACTGTGCAGATTGGCCTGCAGTGGGCAGAGTTAATAAAACTTGTTACGATCAGATTACAATCATCAAAAGGACTTCTAAAGTCAAGCCTGTATGGTCATGAGGATATGGATCCAATGTAGTTCTTAATCATGACTGATCCATGTGTTTACATTAAGGTCATGTTCATGCTGGAGCATGTTAACAAGAGCGGGGCATATGCCCCCGACGGTGTCATAATGGCATGGCAAAACATTTTCTAAGTCAAAAGAGTGAAAAAGGGCCAGAACTCTGGGAAAAATTATTGAACGGAACCCGTTCTTTGTGCATATCTGTTCCCCCATGCGGGTCTATCAGCATACCAAAGGAAATGTAAATCCAATGATGGCTTTGAAATTACAATCCAAAACGTTTGTACAGACAGACAGATGGATGGACAGACAGAGGTCTCCACCAGTCACTAGATACTCTCCTTTGGAGGTTGGGAACTCCATATTGTCAGATGAGTGGTTGGTTCATTAAAGTGTTCACTGACAGGTTTATCATGCTTGTTTTTGATATCCCAACAGTGTTCCAAGATTCAAATGCGGAATGCACTTTTTGTTTCACCAACATACTGTATTTTGATTTTATTGCAGGTCAAGAGGTAAATCACATTTCGGCTTTGACAATTGTGCCTTCTTTTTGATTTGAACTTTTGTTTAGTATTAGAGCCCTGAAACCAATTACGTTTTGGTTGCTTTGAGCAAATTAGTCAGTTTGTGATGTCACAAGATTCAAAAGGATTGAGAATGCTATGTCCATTGATTTGTGGTCTCTGGGGCAGATACTCAACTTTTGACTGCATTAAAATATCACATAAATTTGTATTTCTATGGAATGCCAATAGAGGCATATACTAAATATAAAATGAAAGTGTCAATGACACTGTAGCTTGTGTTGTCTGTGTGTTGTGTTTGATGAAAAGGATAATGTTCAATGTTTATGAAAGGATTATGAAATAAGACAAGAATTGTAATAATTTGGAATATGTTAATTTTAACAAGAGCGCACGTATCGCTGAAGCAATACAATGTCCCCGACTGGACTAATGAGCATTAATAATTATACAAATGTTGTAACCTAGATGTGATCAGCATGAATTCCGTTGAAGCGTTTGCAAAAAAACTCCGGAAAACTGATATTTTGGCGCTTTTCCATATTTCCAAGGGGCATAACTCACACAAGAATAATGCAACCAGCATGAAACTCAAACTTGTTTTGTAAATCATTGTTCTATAGTAGGTTACCAAGAATGAAATCATTCGGTTGAAGCATTTCCAAAAAAAGTCTGGAAAACTAAAGTATAACTGACAGACTGGCTGACAGACTGACGGATGGACAGAGTGCAAATGAAACTTGATCTGTAAGTCATCGTTCTATAGCAAGTTACCAAAAATGAAATCATTCCGTTGAAGCGTTTCCAAAAAATGTCCGGAAAACTGATATTTTGGCGCTTTTCCATATTTCCAAGGGCCATAACTCACACAAGAATAAGGCAATCAGCATGAAACTCAAACTTGATCTGTAAGTCATCGTTCTATAGTAGGTTACCAAAAATGTCGCACTCTGTAGCGACATGGGCCCTGTGTGCTCTTGCATTGTCATCTTGGAAAATGAGTCGATAGCTGTGAAAACGCAGATGGTTTCACATGAGCTGCTAACGTGTTGTAATGGCAGTAGTGCCCGGTGACACACCCTTGGCTTCGGGTCCCTGTAGCGGTGAGTTTACCACGTTTACCGAAATATATCAGTCCGGAAAACTGATATTTTGGTGCTTTTCCATATTTCCAAGGGCCATAACTCACACAAGAATAATGCAATCAGCATGAAACTCAAACCTGATTTGTAAGTCATCGTTCTATAGTTGGTTACCAAGAATGAAATCATTCGGTTAAAGCATTTCCAAAAAAAGTCCGGAAAACTAAAGTATGACTGACAGACTGACTGACAGACTGACAGATGGATGGACAGAGTGCAAATGAAACTTGATTTGTAAGTCATTGTTCTATAATAGTTTACCAAAAATGAAATCATTCCGTTGATGCCTTTCCAAAAAAAACTCCGGAAAACTAAAGTGTGACTGACAGACGGACAGACTGATGGATAGACAGAGTGCAAACCTATAGTCCCCTCCGGCGACAGTAGGTTACCAAAAATGAAATCATTCCGTTGAAGCATTTCCAAAAAAGTACAGAAAACTGATATTTTGGCACTTTTCCATATTTCCAAGGGCCATAAATCACACAAGAATAATGCAATCAGCATGAAACTCAAACTTGATCTGTAAGTCATCGATCTATAATAGTTTACCAAAAATGAAATCATTCCGTTGATGCCTTTCCAAAAAAAACTCCGGAAAACTAAAGTGTGACTGACAGATGGACAGACTGATGGATAGACAGAGTGCAAACCTGTAGTCCCCTCCGGTGATGCCGGTAGGGGACTAATATAGAATTGAGGGGTGGGTTAATGTGGCCCTCACAGTTAATGTATGTGGCCCTCACAGTTAATGTATGTCAACAAAAGTTACCAAGTCACAGTGAAATTATTCCAAAATGAGTTATCCTATACAATGAAATCCCTTCATAAATACAGCCTGTAGACTGTGCTAAAGGTTTTCTGGTTTTGGGTTCAGGCAGCCGTCATGGTTGATGGTTGATCCTACCAAGTTACAATGAAATCCCTTCATAAATACAACCTGTAGACTGTGCTAAAGGTTTTCGGGCCCCTGTAGCGGTGAGTTTACCAAGTTTACCAATCACAACCAAAAGGGGACATTCTCATCTAGACATTATATGGAGTCATCCTACCAAGGTACAATAAAATCCCTCCATAAATACGACCTGTAGACTGTGCTAAATGTTTTCAGGTTGTGGGCTTGGGCAGCCACCACAGCTGAATGATCGCGACCAAAAGGGGACATTCTCATCTAGACATATGAAGTCAACCTACCAAGTTACAATGAAATGCCACCAAATACGACCTGTAGACTGTGCTAAAGGTTTTGGGGTTTTTGGCTCGGGTAGTTGTCACGGTTGACAGATCGCGACCAAATGGGGAAGTTCTCATCTAGACTCATACAGAGTCATCCTACCAAGTTACAAAGAAATCCCTCCATATTAAATATGACCTGTAGACTGTGCTAAAAGTTTTTGGGTTTCGGGCTTGGGCAGCCATCACGGGTGACAGATCATGACCAAAAGGGGATGTTCTCATCTAGATATTATACAGAGGCATCCTACAAAGTTACAATGAAATCCCTTCATAAACATGACCTGTAGACTGTACTAAAGGTTTTCGGGATTTGGGCTCAGGCAGCCATCATGGTTGACCGATTGCGACCAAAAGGGGACGTTCCCATCTAGACATGGCCTCAAACCTGCATGTGAAATTTTGTGATGATCAGACAAGAACTACAGGGTGTAGCCTGTGCTAAAGAAAAATGTGAACAGACTCGCATACTAACAGACTTCTGCATGTCAAGTTTAGCTAAAAATTCTGTCTGGTGGATCTGAAGAGAAGATCATATTGCACAAAGTTTTCAAAAGGAGCCCAAAATATGAACCCAAGAACTTGGCTTGAATAAACTTGAATCTGGCCCCTAAAAGGAAGCTGTACACACACTATCAGTAGATTCTGACTGGTCGATCAGAAGAAGATGATTAACCCTTTTATACTTTTGTACGTCTTATGACGTACTGAATCAAACAGTGCGTTGATACTTTGTGGTCATTTGTTTTGTTATTTTTCGATTTTTAAAGTTTTAACCTCAATTCCTATTTTCTCCTGAATAATGCTTAGTGAGAAGCGTTGAGCCAAATGTTATCGCAGCTTAAAATACTAATATAATCCCGCAGTAAAGACTTCTTAACTGGTTGAATGCTAGAAGCCACTATCAGGGCATTCAAAAAAGAGGATACCAGAGCAAAAGCCAACACTTTCCTTGCTTATATTTCATATTCAATCAAACAAATAATATTTAGTTTATATAAATTTGTTTTATTACAAATTATGGGAGAGTGCCTGTGGGCACTCTCCAATAATTTGTAATAAAACAAGTTTTGAATAACAAATTCAGACCACAAAAAAAGAATCCAGCCTTCAACCAAATTATCAGTAATGTAAAAATATCTTGTTATTTGTATTTCCCGACGTTTGACGTCGCATTTTGAAAAACGTTGAAGAAACTGAATGCCCAGTGACGTTTGAATGTAAAGATAATTAAAGTCTCAAAGGGTTAAAATTTTAAAGAATATTCCTCAAGTGGACCTAGGTTAAAATTTGGGCTCCCATAGGGGAGGGGATGGGGGGCAAATAGTAACTCATGAACTTGCTTTGAACAAACTTTAATTTGACTCCCCTAAGGATGTTGTATACCAAATATAAACAAATTCTGACTGGCAGATCTTAAAAAGAAGATTTTTAAAGAATATTATTACATGCCTGTTCTATGAAATCCCCATCCACAGCAACACGAATCGTGCACCGCAATTAAAATTTGAATCACTGCTGATAGCTAAAAATAGTAACACAGACTCCCCTCACAAATTTGGTTGGCGATAAAATGTGTTCTTTTGTTGATAATTTGTCCCCTGAGTTCCTATGTGGTCTATGTGCCTGCAGCCTCTCATTTTATCATTCTTTTATCAGTCTTTTAAGATGCTCTGTTAAATTATTCCATAAGTGAGGACCAGCAAATTAGAATGACCTGTCTCCAAATGTCTTACACCTATTTTTTGGATGGAACATGTAGTACCATTTTACCATCAGACCTCAGGATGTATTGACACACATTCTGGTGACATGTTATTTTGTGCCTTGAAAACTAATAATAAAGTTTTGAAAATTATTCTGTACTTTACTGGCAGCCAGTGCAGATCCATCAAAACAGGTGTGATGTGTTGACATCGTAATACTGTACATTCCACTCGGGCTGATGCATTTAATACTTTCTGCAGGAGAGAGTACTGATATTGTGGAAGGTTGAACAGTAAGGCATTATAATAAACCAAATGTGAAGTTACAAAGGCATGAACTAAAGTTTTTGTGGAATCTTTTGTAAGGAACTGTCTTATCTGTTTAATTTTGTATAGACCTCTGAAAGCCTTGTTGCACATATTTCTAACATGTTTGTCCATAGACATGGTTGAGTCGAAGAAGGCACCAAAATTACGTACACTGTCATTTGCTGTGATGGTAGAATCGCCTACCTTCACTACGCTGATGTCAATTTTAGTGTGTTGCTGACATTAACCAATCATTAGGATTTCAGTCTTATCATCATTTATCATTAATTTGTTTGAAATCATCCAAGTGCAAATGTTGGAAATACATGATTCTATAATTTCTCGAGCTTTAGTTTGATCCTTGGTTGATGGGCGAAAAGAGAAGTAAACCTGTGTGTCATCAGCATAACCATTAACGTCAGGCAGGTGCGATTCAATGGTGGCGAACAATTTTTAAATATAGAATGGAAACAGAACAGGACCAAGGCAACTGCACTAAGGTCTGAAAGAACAAACAAGGTTACCCTTCCAGACTCCATATTAAGCAGGACGTCATTGTGAACCTTGAGTAATGGTTCAGAATAAAGTATAGCTGCTGGAATAATTGGACTGCAAAATATATGTGTCAAATGCAGGTGTGACGAATCCACTATCCCCAACCCAACACAAGTCTAGATTCAATTCCTCCCTCCCAAAAACAGTTCGATCAGCCGAGGCGGTGCGGTTTCTAAAACCACATCACCCCAGATGGTCGAACTATTTTATAAGAGATATTTAACATTTGCGTTTCCGACCGGGCTTTAAAATAAGGAAAAGGGATCGCAGTTATAATGGGTAGGTCGGAGCCCCACATAAAGTTCTCGGGTAGATGACCCACCTTTAGACTGAAATTAAAAACTACAAACCATCAAGATGTAGCAAGGTAACAATAATTCAACACTAAGAAATGTTATGGTATAATTTATTGAATGAAATTAAACATTATTACATATCCAAAAAGCGTTTGTTTCACTATCTTAAATTGGGCTGAAATTCGGAGGCTAGAGAAAAAAAAATATCAAGAATCCGATAAACAAGGCCCTTTTTATTATGTCCAGGCCACCCAGATTTTCTAATATAATATTAGGAGACTACTATTCTCCCATAGAGGACGTACCAATGACCAAAGGGAACTGTCATAAGAAGCTTCCACCCTCGAAGAACCAGAGTTCGTCGAGTGTGAAGTCTTCCAATATAAATGAGGAGTCACCTTCGTTCCTCCATAGATGTTATCTCCCAATAGTAATGATCAGGACTACACAGGTAAGAAGCTTTCACCCTCGAAGAACCAGAGTTCGTCGAGTGTGAAGTCTTCCAAATATAAATGAGGAATCACCTACATTCCTCCATAGATGTCATCTCCCAATAGTAATGGTCAGGACTACACAGGTAAGAAGCTTTCACCCTCGAAGAACCAGAGTTCGTCGAGTGTGAAGTCTTCCAAATATAAATGAGGAATCACCTACATTCCTCCATAGATGTCATCTCCCAATAGTAATGGTCAGGACTACACAGGTAAGAAGCTTTCACCCTCGAAGAGCCAAAGTTCGTCGAGTGTGAAGTCTTCCACATATAAATAAGGAGTCACCGCTGCTCCTCCATAGGTGTCATACCAAATATCAATAATCAGGCCTCAATCAAGTAAGAAGCTTTCACCCTCGAAGAACCAGAGTTCGTCGAGTGTGAAGTCTTCCAAATATAAATGAGGAGTCACCGCTGCTCCTCCATAGGTGTCATACCAAATATCAATAATCAGGCCTCAATCAAGTAAGAAGCTTTCACCCTCGAAGAACCAAAGTTCGTCGAGTGTGAAGTCTTCCAAATATAAATGAGGAGTCACCGCTGCTCCTCCATAGGTGTCATACCAAATATCAATAATCAGGCCTCAATCAAGTAAGAAGCTTTCACCCTCGAAGAACCAAAGTTCGTCGAGTGTGAAGTCTTCCACATATAAATAAGGAGTCACCGCTGTTCCTCCATAGGTGTCATACCAAATATCAATAATCAGGCCTCAATCAAGTAAGAAGCTTTCACCCTCGAAGAACCAGAGTTCGTCGAGTGTGAAGTCTTCCACATATAAATAAGGAGTCACCGCTGCTCCTCCATAGGTGTCATACCAAATATCAATAATCAGGCCTCAATCAAGTAAGAAGCTTTCACCCTCGAAGAACCAAAGTTCGTCGAGTGTGAAGTCTTCCACATATAAATAAGGAGTCACCGCTGCTCCTCCATAGGTGTCATACCAAATATCAATAATCAGGCCTCAATCAAGTAAGAAGCTTTCACCCTCGAAGAACCAGAGTTCGTCGAGTGTGAAGTCTTCCACATATAAATAAGGAGTCACCGCTGCTCCTCCATAGGTGTCATACCAAATATCAATAATCAGGCCTCAATCAAGTAAGAAGCTTTCACCCTCGAAGAACCAGAGTTCGTCGAGTGTGAAGTCTTCCACATATAAATAAGGAGTCACCGCTGCTCCTCCATAGGTGTCATACCAAATATCAATAATCAGGCCTCAATCAAGTAAGAAGCTTTCACCCTCGAAGAACCAAAGTTCGTCGAGTGTGAAGTCTTCCACATATAACTAAGGAGTCACCTCCGCGCTGCCATCTCTGACACCCCGCACACTCGGTGACTACCCAACAAGAAGAACTCACACTCGACAAAAGTTTGTCGAAGGCGAAATTCTTCAAAAAAATATTCCCGGAGTTCCAGAGAAAAAAAACTACTCTAAAACTTACTTAACTCTGATTCCATTGATCCGACAAACGGAGAAAAAAGAATACCAAATAAATTCCTAAATAACTATCCCAGTCTCACCAATGGCACAGAGAATTCGGTGTTTAGTTTCTCATTCCGGAACTCCAAGGAATTACTATTTAAACTCATGACCAGCCGGCTCTTCCCAAACCTTCCAGAGAAAAGCTAAACAACCTACCCCAGTGAAATCCTATCTCGAACTAACTTTTTCGACGGTCCAGATCACCCACTTCAATTCATACACAACACGAAAAAATCATGCAACCTCTGAAATCTTGTATCGATTCAGGAAATCGCTGGTGTGTGCATTTCCCTCAGTGAAACTTGACAACAATTCAATCAACCGTTACTAGATCTCGTGCTACCTGACACTCTAATCACTGGTGGAGACAACCACCACAGAGAGAGCAAATAAGTAATATGGAATTAACCCCTGTTGGACGACAAACCCCCGACTCCATTTATCAAAAAACAGCACACTACCCCCACCCCAAGGTAAACGTCCTCGTTTTTGGATGGCTCAGATAGTGTTTTTGATTTCTTATTAATAAAGATAAAAATAAAAAAAAAAATGATTAATGATTTATAATGACTATATTTACACAAAAAAAAATGGGTCCGAAAAAAAAAATTGAGTACGATCTGTTCATACCTACTATCTAGATTAAATCTTTAGGCATGGGAAGTGCTACATCTGACGGAATAATCCGCCATCACATTTTATGTTTTATACAGCGGTAGGCAGGCCTGGGATACAGAAATCCAACCACCGACCAATTTCAATAAAAATTGAAACCGCTTACCGCCACGATCACTGACATGCGATAAGAGATGTTACCGCCTGGATTAGTTAAATCCCTGATCCGAAGAAAGCCACCACTATAACTTATATATTTATAAAACAATTAAACGGACCATACTTCATTGGAACACTACCCATAATTTACTACATATGAATTTTATCATCGTCCAGATGATGCTGCTCGCAGCGCCAAAAACTATCTTGGAAACCCTGCACACTACTGTATCCTTTTCATCACGACAACCCAGACAACAGCCACAAGATCCATTTATTGTTGGCGCGCTTGAATCATTCTAGATTAGAAAACAATTATCCAATATTTTTATGAATCCCGGAACTCTATTTCTCAATCGCCAACTCCATATTTCCAATTCAAAACAGTTGCAATTAATGCTTCGCTTGAGCAGCATAGTGAGCCCAACAAGGAATCACCATACCATGCCCAATCGAACCATCAACAGAGCCAACAATTGCCATCAAGGTCAATGTGAAATATCTCCAACTTTCACATTAATCACTTCTTTCCCACTTAATAAACCATCAACACATTCCCAATCACCCTGACTAGTGGGTTTTAAATTATAACATCTGGTAAATTTTCCTTTTTATTCTATCCCAAAAATTCTTTTGTGCATTCGGCCGGAGATGTACACCATCTGACAGAAAATGATGAGGATAAACCTGTCGATGGTGAAAATATAAAATATCTTCATCACCTACAGCCTTAAAAGCATCATTGACAGCCATACGTCTAAACTCATAAATCTCATAAGATACATTTCGGGGCTTTACTCTAGGAAATATACTACCTAATGTTATTTTCTTCACCCCAGCAAGCTTCCATTTCTTTAGCAATTCTCGGAGGTCCCGCAGGAAACATTCAAAAGAGAATGTAGCGCAATCAATATCATTACCCCCAATCTGAAGAACTATCCATCTAGCCCCTCTGACATTAATATTTTGCAAATGGCTAATCTTTCCCCCAGGTATCCCAACAAATTTCACGGAGGCAAACGGTATGGTACAATGCCATACTTCTGGGCACAATAATAAAAATCGGTACAATCTCGCCACAAAACTGTGTCCAATCACCAGACCCTCCATTTTAAGGAGTCAAAATTAAATCCTAAAAAGCAAAGTTAAATTAGGAAGGTTTACAAGAACCAATTCACATTCAAGAGTCAATGTTAATGGACCTCTGTCAATATCGTCTGAACTCATAACCATCAAATACCATGATACACCTACACAACTTCACTGTCACTGGACAACCATCAATATCGTCTGGTTTCATCACCATCAAATACCATGATACACACACATAATTTCAATGTCAATGGACAAATATCAGTATCATCTGGATTCATCGCCATTAAATACCATGACTCACATACATAATTTCAATGTCAATGGACAACATCAGTACCGCCCGGACTCATCGCCATCAAATACCATGATACACATACATAATTTCACCGTCAATGGACAAACATCAGTATCATCTGGATTCATCGCCATCAAATACCATGATACACATACATAATTTCAATGTCAATGGATAACATCAGTATCGTCTGGATTCATCGCCATCAAATACCATGATACACATACATAATTTCACTGTCACTGGACAACTACCAGTATCGTCTGGATTCATCGCCATCAAATACCATGATACACATACATAATTTCAATGTCAATGGACAACATCAGTATCGTCTGGATTCATCGCCATCAAATACCATGATACACATACATAATTTCAATGTCAATGGACAACATCAGTATCGTCTGGATTCATCGCCATCAAATACCATGATACACATACATAATTTCACTGTCACTGGACAACTACCAGTATCGTCTGGATTCATCGCCATCAAATACCATGATACACATACATAATTTCAATGTCAATGGATAACATCAGTATCGTCTGGATTCATCGCCATCAAATACCATGATACACATACATAATTTCACTGTCAATGGACAACATCAGTATCGTCTGGATTCATCGCCATCAAATACCATGACACACATACATAATTTCAATGTCAATGGACAACATCAGTATCATCTGGATTCATCGCCATCAAATACCATGATACACATACATAATTTCACTGTCACTGGACAACTACCAGTATCGTCTGGATTCATCGCCATCAAATACCATGATACACATACATAATTTCAATGTCAATGGACAACATCAGTATCGTCTGGATTCATCGCCATCAAATACCATGATACACATACATAATTTCAATGTCAATGGACAACATCAGTATCGTCTGGATTCATCGCCATCAAATACCATGATACACATACATAATTTCACTGTCACTGGACAACTACCAGTATCGTCTGGATTCATCGCCATCAAATACCATGATACACATACATAATTTCAATGTCAATGGATAACATCAGTATCGTCTGGATTCATCGCCATCAAATACCATGATACACATACATAATTTCACTGTCAATGGACAACATCAGTATCGTCTGGATTCATCGCCATCAAATACCATGATACACATACATAATTTCAATGTCAATGGACAACATCAGTATCGTCTGGATTCATCGCCATCAAATACCATGATACACATACATAATTTCACTGTCACTGGACAACTACCAGTATCGTCTGGATTCATCGCCATCAAATACCATGATACACATACATAATTTCAATGTCAATGGATAACATCAGTATCGTCTGGATTCATCGCCATCAAATACCATGATACACATACATAATTTCACTGTCACTGGACAACTACCAGTATCGTCTAGATTCATCGCCATCAAATACCTCCCTCAACCTAAAACAAAAAAAAGGAACACCACAGCAGTATACAAAATTTCGCAATTTTCTGTTTCCAACAGCTGAAATTAATTTATGTAATTTATTAGTTACATTACATGAAAGGAATGACCTCCAGTATTAAAAAAAAAAAAAAACAATCTTTCTGTGACTCAGTCAAACTGCAACCAATAGGTTTCCAAGCAATCCAAATTTTTAAGTCGTAAATTTCTGGTGGTCTTGCATATTTACCACGGACACATCACTTACGAAAAGTTACATACTGGCGACGCCATCATAAATTACTTACGAAACCCATTCTTACCCTAGCAACATCAACCACCACCCATCAGACACAATCATACCTAACCCCCACCCCAAATGCCCATCCCACATGCGCGCCATGCAAGTCACACCAAAATAAACGACGTATTTGGAATCACTCTTCTACTGGCTCAATTTCACTAGCGTATAATGCTCCCGCTCACGAGCATTTCCAAGTGTAATTCCCAGGGGTCACATTTACAAAACACAAATAGCGCTAGTATTTTTGAGATTACTAAGGTAATTTTTTTACATTTTTAGAATTGCGCTGAGTTAGGGTGTTCGTTTACACAATTTTTCCTAATGGAACACCTCCATTACGACACCCCGTAAGGGAAACCATGGAATCAATTGATTTCCATCCTTTCCCTACATTATGTGACCCATGAGAATACTATATCATTTATCAATCTTTACTTTATCCAATCCACTACCATAGGACATAACCACCGGTCCAATGACCCTACAACTTGTCCTATATATGACTGTTTGAAAGTCAAAATTGAACAATTCTGATTCAAAAGTTTCCAAATGAATCGAACAGCAAATTCAAATGAATTTGCAGTTTATTTTGTCTCCGCCCATTAACCCTTCCTTGGATCCCCAGCACCATTCCTCCTTGCCTATTAATTACAACTTCCAAATGGAAGACATAATTTAACCCTTGCATCGACATATAAGGCACACTCCGGGTAATTTAACAATTTTCCCATGATCACTGGGCACCACATCAAAAATTTAGCAAATCTTATCTTTGCTCGTGAGCTAGAGTTCTCGCCAAATGAATTCATTAAGCCAAATCTTAAATCATAAAATCACCGAATTTAGACCGGGGTCATTCCAGAATAATAAATACAAATCTTTTTTTTTTTTTTTTTTTAAGACAGATCGTACTCATTTGAGTTCAACCAGCGGGGACGACGGACCCTTCGCCCCCGGTGGGTGACAGGATCTCCGCTAGGGGCAGGATTGTTTAAGTTGCTGGAACTGCCCTGAGCCGACCGGTCAGAATCTTCCTCCCGATCAATGAGTTCCGAAAAAGGTAACCTACCAGAATCTCCTGAATTGTCTACACTTGTTCCCATATTAGGTCGTTCAAAACATTTTTTTAATCTATTAAAGTGGACCACCTGCAGCCGACCACCATGCTCTCTACAAATAACATAATTTGCATCAGAGAGTCGCTTTTTAACCACAAATGGCCCAAACCAATATTTAGCAAATTTGGGGGTTTGACCTTGCTTTATTTTTGAAATATATAGCCACACTTTATCACCAACCTCATAAGGTCTTCCATGAACTCTACGGTCGTACAACCTTTTCCTATGTTTAATAGCAGTTTCACACTTACTGCTCACAAACTGGAAAATGGTTGCCATTCTATTTTCCAAATCCATCACATATTGAACTCGACTAAGATCCTTATCAGGAACTTTACCAGCCATAAATTCAATAGGTAATCGGATTTCTTTCCCAAAAAGGATCATATTTGGAGTAAGGCCCGTGGTCTCATGAACAGCACTACGATAAGCCATCATAACAAAAGGTAGATAGTATTCCCAGTCGTTATGATTATCTTCAACAAAACATGCTAGCATAGCTATCAATGTTCTGTTGAAGCGCTCAACCTGGCCATCAGACTGAGGGTGATATGGAGATGTTCTTGTCTTGGAAATCTCAAAATATTTACAGATTCCCAAAAACAATTCAGACTCAAAGTTGGCCCCTTGATCAGAATGGATAAACTTAGGCATACCAAAACGGGATATCCACTCTTTAACCAATATTTCTCCAATTGTACTTGCACGCTGATTAGGCATGGCATAGGCTTCAGTCCATTTAGAGAAATAGTCAGAAACAACCAGAATGTAAATGTTTCCACTCACAGATTCCGGTAGGGGACCCAATACATCAAGTGCAACCCTCTCCATCGGTTCCGAAACACGGTCGGTAACCAGGGGGGCCTTTAACGCTTTGTTGGGACTTTTCCGACGTTGACACACCTCACAAGTCTGCACCCACTGTTCTACATCCTTCTTTAGACCAATCCAAAAAAATCTTTGCCTAATTTTCAAATAGGTTTTCATCATACCTAAATGGCCTCCCACCACGGAATCATGGCAATGTTTTAAAATTTCAGGTTTTAGTTTCCCAGGAACAATCCACAAAAATTTATTTTCCTTTCCAAATTCCAACCATTCTCGATAAAGCATACCTTGCCTAACAACAATTTGTTCCCATTGGGCTACATATTTTTTAAATATTAATTCTTCACCCTTCATTTGCTCAGCCGACGGCTTAGAATCATTTGTTTTATTTTCAAACAATTTCTTTAATATTGGATCACTCATCTGATCATCAACCGAAATTACACCTCCTGGAGACAAATCAATAGCATTAGTCTCCAAAGATATCCTACTCAAGGCGTCGGCATTCTTATGTTGCTCTCCTCTACGATGGATGATAGAAAAGTCAAATCCACTCAAATATTCCAGCCAACGAGCCACTTGCCCCGTTGGTTCTTTAAAATTAAACAACCACCTCAAAGATCCATGATCGGTGCGCAGAGTAAAGTGTTTTCCTATCAAATAATGGCGAAAATTTTTAATGCTTTTAATAACTGCCAATAGCTCTTTCCGAGTGACACTATAATTACGTTCTGGAGGAGAATGCACTTTACTAAAATATGCAATTACCTTCTCCTGTCCGTTAACTAACTGAGACAACACAGCCCCACTAGCCTGATCACTCGCATCTGTGTCCAAAATAAACTCTTGCTCAAAATTTGGAAATCCCAAGATTGGACTCTCACATAGTTTATTCTTTAAAATTTCAAAAGATTCTTTTCTAGCCTTATTCCACTCAAATTTTACATTCTTTCTAGTTAATTCCAACAGGGGACCAGCCAAATCTGAGAAGTTCAAAATAAATTTTCTGTAATAAGAACACAAACCGACAAAACTGCGTATATCTCTGACACATCCTGGAATCGGCCAATCCTTAATCCTAGCTATCTTTTCTGGGTCAGCCCGTATCCCCTCTGAGGACACGATATGGCCCAAAAAAGATACCTGTTTTCTAAAAAGAGCACATTTAGAAGGTTTGAGTTTCAAACCAGCTTCCTTAATTTTTGTGAACACCTCTTCCAACCTTTCTACATGTTCTTGGAAAGTTTTAGCATAAATAATTATGTCATCCAGATATATCAGACAGGTCTTCCAATGAAGGCCCTTCAAAACGAGCTCCATAAGCCTCTGAAAGGAATGGGGAGCCCCAGAAAGCCCGAAAGGGAGTACCTTGAACTCATAAAGCCCTTTACCTGTACTAAAGGCAGTTTTTTCTTGAGCTGAGGAAGCCATCTCCACCTGCCAATACCCTGAAGCCAAATCTAATGTAGAGAACCAACTGGCCCCCTGCATTCCTTCAAGGCTGTCATCAATGCGTGGCAAGGGATATGCATCCTTCCGAGTTACAGCATTTAACTTACGATAGTCTACACAAAAGCGTAGGCTACCGTCTTTTTTTTTAACCAGGACAATGGGGGCCGCCCACGGACTATCCGAGGGTTGTATTATCCCCTGTTCTAACATTTCTTGTAACTGCCTATCAACTTCCTGTCGCTTATGTACAGGAAGTCTATAGGCTCTTTGTTTTATGGGTGGATGTTTACCCGTGTCAATATCATGTTTTATAATACTTGTTCGACCTAAATCTTTATCATGGCGGATAAAAACCGACTCATTTCTATCAAGAAGCATTTTAACTTGAAATACCTGATCCGTAGTCAAAACAGTTTCATCAATTGTTTGCTGGAGAGAATACTTATCAACATTTTCTTGTTTTACATTTTCTTGAATTACACTATTTCCCAGAACCTCCCCTTGCTGGAATACTGCCACTGTTTCACCTTTTTTCAAGGACTGGGGTACCCCGGTGGTATTTACTAACCTCATTGGCACAACATCTCCATTTGAAGTACCCACAAAACTTCGCCCAACCATAATCCCATTATGTTTTTCTGAAAATTTTTGATCTACCTCACAAATTCCCTCTAAAAGAGAAACATTACTTACCTTACCATTAATTATAATCTCGGAAGATGGAGGTATAGTTACATTTTCAATAAGCATGACCTCATTACTATCGTTGTTATTGCCAAAATTTAGGGGAATTTCTTTTCCTGCTAATTTAACACAATTCCTCCCCAGATAAATGTCTAAGTCTAGGGCAGTCATCAGATCAACCCCCAATATTCCCTCAAATGATAACTCGGCAACATAAAACTCTTGATCAAAACTATTATTACCTATATTAATGGGAAGGTTGATAACTCCTGGCACCTGCAAGGGTTGTCCGCTAGCTCCACAAACCTCTCTAGGAGCTGCTTGTAATTCTGAAGAATCCTTTCCAAATACCTCTTCCAATACCTTAGTACTTAATATGCTAATGGCTGATCCAGTGTCCAGCAAAAATTTTACCTCTTTGTCACAAATGGTTAAGGGAAGAAAAAAATGACCAATCTTTTTCTCAGGGTGGGCCCCATTCTGTTGGAGCTGAGGTTTGACCCCAACCCCAGCTCTTATTCTTTTAAACCTTGCCTATTATTCCACCTTCCACCTCTTCGACCCCCATAATTCCGACGAACATTTCCTCGACCACGTCCACGAGAAAAATCTTCCCGAATATTTTGTATTTCCGCTATTTTGTCAATTCCATCCTCCTTCCCCAATTGTTCTAAAAATTCGCGTCTCATTTCCCTTTGTTCTTTGCGCAAATCATCAATCTGAAACCGCAGATCAGTCAGCGTCTGAGTTAATAATTCCAATTGCTCGGAATTAACAGCTTCGTTGTCAGAAGGTTGGACAGTGGAAGCAACTTCCACTCTCCTATATGATTCTTCCTCTAATGCCAAACGAACCGCGGCATCCAACGTCTCGGGTTTTCCACGCAACACCTGCATCCGAACGTCTTTATCCGTTATGGCTTCAACAAAAGCTTCTTTTGCCAAATCGTCCCTTAAAATGGATGGGGCTGAAGGGTAAGCTTTCTTTACCAATCTACGTATACTACTAGCCAGCTCGGGGAGTGTTTCTCGAGCGGTTCGCCTTCTTGAACGCAATTGTGACCTATAAATTGCCGTACCTCTAAAGGGATCAAATCGATCTATCAAACTTTTTAATATTTGTTTTAGGCCAATCTTATCATTACTATCTAGATCTTCGTAAAATTGCAATGCGGCCCCTCTTAATGAAACTACCAAAAATCTACAAGCCACCACCTCTGACCATTCATTGATTTCTACACATTTTTCAAAATGCGTCACCCAATCAACCACATTGGTGGACCCATTAAATGTTTCTGGTGTAACCACCGGTTTTCTGGGCCCGTTATATTGTTCACCACTTTTGGATGGACGTTCCTTAAGAGCAGGAAGGTCCGCACCCGGTGCCACTAACGCCCGATCACCCTTATCTTGATAGCTGACCCTCGCAAGAGGAGTTTTAACTTTCTTAGGAATGGCACCCGAAGCTCTTCTTCTACAAAATTCATGCGCAGAACTTCCTACCTGTTTATGAATTCCATTGTCCAAACCATTATGTTTTGGAATTTCACTCACTTGAATTTCTACATTTTCATTAAAAGACGTAGGAGTGGCCTCTGGTGTTTCTTGAAAAAAATCTAGAGCCTCAGCCATGGGGTATCTCCTTGGTGTGCTAATATCTGGATTTGTAGCCAAATCAGTTAACTTTTTAGATGCCCCCAAGTATTCATCCAGCCCTTCCGAAATTCCCGTAGCCATATTAAATTTGAACCAATACTAAACAATTTACCTGTATTAAATTTCTATACATCAGTCTTATGGTATCATAAAATATCCTGTCGGCGACGCCAATAACTGTGACGAATCCACTATCCCCAACCCAACACAAGTCTAGATTCAATTCCTCCCTCCCAAAAACAGTTCGATCAGCCGAGGCGGTGCGGTTTCTAAAACCACATCACCCCAGATGGTCGAACTATTTTATAAGAGATATTTAACATTTGCGTTTCCGACCGGGCTTTAAAATAAGGAAAAGGGATCGCAGTTATAATGGGTAGGTCGGAGCCCCACATAAAGTTCTCGGGTAGATGACCCACCTTTAGACTGAAATTAAAAACTACAAACCATCAAGATGTAGCAAGGTAACAATAATTCAACACTAAGAAATGTTATGGTATAATTTATTGAATGAAATTAAACATTATTACATATCCAAAAAGCGTTTGTTTCACTATCTTAAATTGGGCTGAAATTCGGAGGCTAGAGAAAAAAAAATATCAAGAATCCGATAAACAAGGCCCTTTTTATTATGTCCAGGCCACCCAGATTTTCTAATATAATATTAGGAGACTACTATTCTCCCATAGAGGACGGACCAATGACCAAAGGGAACTGTCATAAGAAGCTTCCACCCTCGAAGAACCAGAGTTCGTCGAGTGTGAAGTCTTCGAATATAAATGAGGAGTCACCTTCGTTCCTCCATAGATGTTATCTCCCAACAGTAATGATCAGGACTACACAGGTAAGAAGCTTTCACCCTCGAAGAACCAGAGTTCGTCGAGTGTGAAGTCTTCCAAATATAAATGAGGAATCACCTACATTCCTCCATAGATGTCATCTCCCAATAGTAATGGTCAGGACTACACAGGTAAGAAGCTTTCACCCTCGAAGAACCAGAGTTCGTCGAGTGTGAAGTCTTCCAAATATAAATGAGGAATCACCTACATTCCTCCATAGATGTCATCTCCCAATAGTAATGGTCAGGACTACACAGGTAAGAAGCTTTCACCCTCGAAGAGCCAAAGTTCGTCGAGTGTGAAGTCTTCCACATATAAATAAGGAGTCACCGCTGCTCCTCCATAGGTGTCATACCAAATATCAATAATCAGGCCTCAATCAAGTAAGAAGCTTTCACCCTCGAAGAACCAGAGTTCGTCGAGTGTGAAGTCTTCCAAATATAAATGAGGAGTCACCGCTGCTCCTCCATAGGTGTCATACCAAATATCAATAATCAGGCCTCAATCAAGTAAGAAGCTTTCACCCTCGAAGAACCAAAGTTCGTCGAGTGTGAAGTCTTCCAAATATAAATGAGGAGTCACCGCTGCTCCTCCATAGGTGTCATACCAAATATCAATAATCAGGCCTCAATCAAGTAAGAAGCTTTCACCCTCGAAGAACCAAAGTTCGTCGAGTGTGAAGTCTTCCACATATAAATAAGGAGTCACCGCTGCTCCTCCATAGGTGTCATACCAAATATCAATAATCAGGCCTCAATCAAGTAAGAAGCTTTCACCCTCGAAGAACCAGAGTTCGTCGAGTGTGAAGTCTTCCACATATAAATAAGGAGTCACCGCTGCTCCTCCATAGGTGTCATACCAAATATCAATAATCAGGCCTCAATCAAGTAAGAAGCTTTCACCCTCGAAGAACCAAAGTTCGTCGAGTGTGAAGTCTTCCACATATAAATAAGGAGTCACCGCTGCTCCTCCATAGGTGTCATACCAAATATCAATAATCAGGCCTCAATCAAGTAAGAAGCTTTCACCCTCGAAGAACCAGAGTTCGTCGAGTGTGAAGTCTTCCACATATAAATAAGGAGTCACCGCTGCTCCTCCATAGGTGTCATACCAAATATCAATAATCAGGCCTCAATCAAGTAAGAAGCTTTCACCCTCGAAGAACCAGAGTTCGTCGAGTGTGAAGTCTTCCACATATAAATAAGGAGTCACCGCTGCTCCTCCATAGGTGTCATACCAAATATCAATAATCAGGCCTCAATCAAGTAAGAAGCTTTCACCCTCGAAGAACCAAAGTTCGTCGAGTGTGAAGTCTTCCACATATAACTAAGGAGTCACCTCCGCGCTGCCATCTCTGACACCCCGCACACTCGGTGACTACCCAACAAGAAGAACTCACACTCGACAAAAGTTTGTCGAAGGCGAAATTCTTCAAAAAAATATTCCCGGAGTTCCAGAGAAAAAAAACTACTCTAAAACTTACTTAACTCTGATTCCATTGATCCGACAAACGGAGAAAAAAGAATACCAAATAAATTCCTAAATAACTATCCCAGTCTCACCAATGGCACAGAGAATTCGGTGTTTAGTTTCTCATTCCGGAACTCCAAGGAATTACTATTTAAACTCATGACCAGCCGGCTCTTCCCAAACCTTCCAGAGAAAAGCTAAACAACCTACCCCAGTGAAATCCTATCTCGAACTAACTTTTTCGACGGTCCAGATCACCTACTTCAATTCATACACAACACGAAAAAATCATGCAACCTCTGAAATCTTGTATCGATTCAGGAAATCGCTGGTGTGTGCATTTCCCTCAGTGAAACTTGACAACAATTCAATCAACCGTTACTAGATCTCGTGCTACCTGACACTCTAATCACTGGTGGAGACAACCACCACAGAGAGAGCAAATAAGTAATATGGAATTAACCCCTGTTGGACGACAAACCCCCGACTCCATTTATCAAAAAACAGCACACAGGCATAATTTTACTATTGTGTTGGATAAAAAGATAACTCAACAAGGAAATGATACTGACAACTTGATCTGACAAACAAAAGATACATTCATTTATGCACTCTTTACACTAACAATACACATGCAGTTAAACAAACAAATATGTTTACAAATAATACAACAAAGATATGTAATGAAAAGAAAATTTAAATACTCTGAAGCCTAATGAAGAAAATTACTGACTTTGCTACCAATGGCTTGTACCCCCTAAAATTTTTGCTCTCCTCCCCCCCCCCCCCCCCCCACAAAAAAACCCCATTGGCCCAATGTAACTTTCACACAACATACAAGCCCAAAATGATCTCCAATATTGGGACTACACACACTGCAAATGCCTCAGATTTTGCAAAATTTTCTCGGGGAAGTGGGAGGAGGGAGAAATGACTGGAGGGTCTTAGTTAGGACTAGGGGAGGTTCCAGAACCCCCACACAATGTCCTTTCAAACATCATCTTTGCCCCCCCCCCCCCCCCCCCCAACTGTCTAGGGCACCCGCTATCATAGAATCCTGGCTACACGCCTGTTTACCACTGTAAGATATGCAATTAAACACAAGTATTCAAACAGAAGAATTTAGTAAATAGTCTTTATGCAGGCGAGTAATAGAGTTTTTAATGCATTTTATCTAGGTTGAGAGAGCTCTATGAACTCTGTCAAACACGATAAAATGGGCTAAAAGCTTTTATTAGCTTACAGAGGCCAAAAAAGGTCTGTGAGGAACTGGTGGTGCTAAATTACTTTAGGTCATACAAATTTCTTCACATTTCTTTGCCTTTTCACAATTTATGGGAGCGTGCCGAAGGTCACAAAATTTATTATTTTAATTATTTTTTTTTTTTAAATTTTTAAAAAAATTTCAACAAAACCTCATCATGTGACCCTTTAAAGGAATGAGCAAGACTATCTCATTCCTCATTGGAATGAGCTAGACTGGCTCATCTCAATAAGTGGTCACATGAAATGTTTTGAATTTCTTTTTTTTAATGCTTAATTTGTACATTACATGGGCAGATGCAGACAATTTGTTAGTTGAAGGGGTAACAGAAAATCCTAGTTTTTTGAATATTTTTTTAGGACAATTTGGGACAATCTCGATATTCAAATGATTGGATTCCACTGCCTTAATTACTTCAAACTTCTAAATTCAGTAAATTTCTGGGTGCTGTATGATTACTTTATAATACAGTGGAGCCCAATTAATTGTATATCTCTTAATTGAATAACCCGGTTAATTGAATATAATTTCCAAACACCAAACTATTTACCTTTCAGTACAAATTTGACCTCTAAAAATTGAATATGGGTAAAAGAGCAAACTCCTGTTAATTGAATAAAAAAAAATTATCGTTACAATTACCAAATACCCAATGTTTAGAGATATATTTCACATAAGTGCATCTAATTTAGGCATTTATTCTATTATATCTTGTTTGACCGAGCTCATGGACAATAGAATAAATGCTCAATTTATCTCTAAAATACAGAAAAGTGACCAAATCTCTGCTAACTGAATACTCCTGTTAATTGAGTAATTCTCACTGGCAAAGTGGCTATTCAATTAAAAGGGTTCCGCTGTATCTGTAATGGGAGTGGAAATGATGAAATCTGTCAAATTTTTCAAGAGTTGACCCAGTGACATTTCCATTCAGTGTACTGGAAGACTAAGACTTTTACATGGAAGATATTCAAAAATCAATTTTCTTTTACCTGCTACAATACCATGAGGACAAACCGTGGTAATAATGGCAATCTTCTAACCTATAACTTCCAATAATGTAGAAGACTTAATTCACAAAAAAATATAAATTGGGCTTAGGCAGTGTTGCTTTGTTATTTTTTAAGAAACAGAAACACCTTTGTCATGAAACAGAAAAAGTATATTATTTATTCTATAGTGTTTGTCAGGGGCTCCCTGGGCACCTTTAAACAACATAATACTAAGATGAATTGGGCAATTATTCAATCATTCATCACCAAAGAGAACAAATATCAGGAGAGCCACTGAAAAATATGTTCCCGAAACAGTAATTGCAGGTCATTCAAGAGCTCTAAATAAAATATGTAAAGGTGTTAAAAAGTATCTGATTTTAGACTCTTCTGTCTCGAGTAATTTTCCTGATTCCTGATGTTTTTTTTATGATGGAGGGATGCTTTTTTTTCTCTACTATCTCTGAAAACATTTTGAAATGTAAAAATAGAATGGGTTAAAAAAAATATTCAGAATTTTGATGATGAGGGAGTTTTTTCTTTGCAAAATTGTAATAACATGGGAGGAGCCTGAGAAACAAGATTTTTCTTAATGGCCTCAGCAAAAATTCATTGGAAATAAATTTGAGGCAAACAATTAATGCTCTAACCATTTACCTAATTTAATAACCAAAAGCGGCCAGTGCTATTCACAAAAATCACATTCAAATTTTATTATTTTTACTTTTTACCTCCAAAACATAAGTTTATGACCTGTCTTTAGAACATGTTGCGGAGATCATTTTAACAGGTTGAGTTTTAGGGACCCCAGTCAGCGCTCTACTGAAAAGAGCTGAAAGCCAATCTAGTGGCTTTACACTGCTGGTATAAATTGTTGTTTTTTTAGCAGAAGAAAATAATTGTTTATGTAAAATTATTTTGTTACAATTTATTGGAGTGCTTTTTTTTGGCACTCTCCAATAAATTGTAACAAATCAATTGTTCATGAAGAAAATCTTGCAAAACTAAAGCTTCCCTTACTGGTTGCATGGCATCTTTGAAACAAATACGTTTCAAATCACCTTTGAAAAATAATTTAGCACTCAACCAGTTAATGACAGTGAATACACTGTGTATGGTTTTGAAAATAATTTATTGATAATTCATGTGTGAAAAAGCTGTTATTTCTCCAAAGAATGCAACTATTTCTGTTTCATAATTTACAGGAGTTTGGCACAAGACAAGGAGTTGAAAAATGTTATCTGATAAAGTTTTTTGATTTGATTCTGTGCAAAAATCAAGCACAAATTGTTATCTAGTATGCTTGTTTTGATTTCTCAACTTGGTAATTTTTTCTTTGAAATTCTTCAAATGTATTGCACAAAATTAAGGTTTGCGCAAGTATTCTATCAGAATTAATATGTCCCTATACGTTACTAGCAAAAAAAATGTGTTGCATAGCACATAGAACATAGCACTTTTTTCAATAATAGCAATCTCTGATAGCTTTTGGTAGTGCTGGATCCATACAGAACTGATAAAACAACATTCAAGAACTTTTCAAGAGTTTCAATGCCTTTATGGTTAATTTTTAAGAACCTACAAAGGACCAAAAAGTTAAAAAATTTATAGTAATTTATATATTTTTTATACTTACCAATGACCCAGACTTAGCTGGTGCTAACTCCAACAAAACCAGGGCCAAACACAAATTTTGCCCCCCAATCCCCAAAATTTGCATCCAAAACAAAAAGAAATCATGTCCTAAAGGACCTCCATACTACGCCTCTACTGCGCATGCGCAGTGACGCAGTTGTCCCGAAATTGGCGCCAATTATCATTCTTACTGGCAGTGCCTGGTCAGCGCTATGTACTCAGCGGGGAGGCAAGAGTTCCCAACTCCAGGGAGGGCCATCCCCGTCTGGGTCATTGGTAAGTATAAAAAATATATAAATTACTATAAATTTTTTAACATTTTTATACTGTACCAATGACCCAGACTTAGCTGAATAGTAAACAGGCTGGAGGGCCTAGGACATAGAGGAAAATCCAATAAGCTCAACTATATAGTAAAGAGGTAACCCCTTAAGGAGAAAAGGAGTATTAGGCTTTACATGTATCTTTCTTATTTAATATTAAATTAGAAAGATACACTACCCTTAATAATTGAGCACAATAACATTCATGTTCTCTATTAACATCCAGTATAACCCTTATACTAATTATTTTTAAAGCAAGCCAATAAATAAAGTAGTCCAGAGAATTGAGACTCTTTATAATCATTTAAAAGTGTCCGAGTATTGTATATTAAAGCCCGTTTGACACTTGACATATACAAATGCTTCACACCGAGCTACACTTTAAAAATAAGACATGAATGAATTTAAACATTAATATTACACTTTAAAACCATCCCGGAAGCGACTCAGAAATACTGACTTGGAAGAGGCATTCCCTTGCTTTTCACTATAAAGCAGGTGACCTAAGGGAACACCCGCCCCCCCCCCCCCCTTCCCCTTGCCCTGGGTCAAATAGCCCAGAGCAAAGAGGGCAGCCGGACGGGGTCACTGCCGGAACAGAAAGCCTGCATAACTATAGTTGCAACTGTTTAGTGGACGACATTCTGAGCAACAGATAACGGACCTAAACAATGCAGGTCTCCAGAAATGGACTCAATATTTCTGAGATAAAAATTTGTAAATGTGGATGGCTGAGACCAATAAGCAGCCTTCATTAAATCTGTAATAGCAACACTATTAGCATAAGCCCAGGAAGTAGAAAGAGCTCTTACTTCATGAGCAGAAATCTTAAGCACAGACTGCTGAGAAGAAGATAAATCTTCATAAGCAGTACGGATAGTTAACTGAATCCATCTAGCAATAGAATGGACTGAAATGTCCTTTCTATTAGGCATCAAAGACAGAAAGAAACGTTTCCGTCCCTTTCTGATAAACTGAGATCTCTGTTTATAGATACGTAGTGCTCTAACAGGACAGAGTAAAGGCCTACGCCCGTCTGAAGACGGAAGAGCCTTAATAACAATAGGTTCCGGATATTTATTAGGAGCCTGATTCTTAGCTAAAAAACCCACATTAGTAGTGAAGGTGATAGTGTTCCCAACACTACGATAATGAGAATCATCCACCGATAGTGCATGAAGCTCACTGACTCTTCTGGCAGAAGAGAAAGCTAAGAGAAAAGCTGTCTTATAAGATAAGAATTTGAAATCTACTGTCCCAAGAGGTTCAAATGGCTTTTCCTTCAATTTAAGGAGAACCCAAGCTAAATTCCACTTAGGAATTAATCTAAGAGTTCTGGGTCTATTTATCGAAAAGTTTCTAACCAGCTTCGATAAAGAGACATTAGATCCAATTTGTAAACTATCATGATGTGCATAGGTATCAGATAACATAGATCTATAACCCTTTATAGTAACAGGCTGCAGTTTGATTTCGTCAAACAAGTATACTAGAAAGTTTGCAATGTCTGGTATAGAGGGATCAAATATATCTACAGAATGATCCCTACACCAACGACGAAAAACCTTCCACTTAGCCGCATAGTTTAGCGAAGAGGAGGTCCTCCTACAGTTAGAAATCACGTCCACTGCTCGTCCTGTAAAGTGCTTGCCATGCAAGAAGGACCGCACAACGGAAAAACGTGAAGGTTGAGACCTTGCGGGTTGTGATGGAGTTGGCGCGATTTCCCCTGCGAAAGAAGATCCTCTCGTGGAGGAAGCTTCCGCGGTAGGTCCCACAACAGTCACCTGAGTAGATTTATCCACGGTCTCTGTGGCGACAGAGATGCTACCAACAGAATCTTGCATTGAGATTGTTTTATCTTTAGCAATACTTGTTGAATTAACGGCGCTGGAGGATACGCATATCCTATCATTCCGTCCCAAGGGATCGACAGAGCGTCTACTGCAAATGCTCTTGGATCCGGACACGGAGACACATACGTCTGCAACTGATTGTTGAGATGTGTCGCAAATAAGTCTATCATTGGCCGTTCCCATTGGTAGCAAATCTGATTGAATACTTGTTTGTTGAGAGTCCACTCCGACGGCAACAAGCGACCCTTTCGTGAAAGGGAGTCTGCTAGCACATTCAGACGACCCAGTATGTGACGGACCGAAAGAAGAACGTGATGTTCTAACGCAAACAGAAGGATTCTTTCCGTTAGATTGAACAACGGAACTGAATGAGTGCCTCCCTGATTCCGTATATACGCCACTACTGTCGTATTGTCGGATAGGATTTGGACATGAGCATCGTGAATAATGTCCATCCAGTGACGTAACGCAAGCCAAATTGACATCATTCCTTGATGTTTATGTGCTTGCACAGGAATTGCGGATCCCAAAGACCCTGGCATCTCGAATCCGTTGGGATTAATGATGCACCCCAACCTGTTTGACTGGCATCCATCATAACGGTAAAACTCGGATCCGGCAACTGCAGCGGAACTCCTTGAGTTAACCACTGAATGTTTGCCCAAGTCTGAATCTCTTGTTTCACTTGATCTGACAAGAGAACGTCTACATCGAGCGAATGAATTTTCACACTCCAATTCTGAGTCAGGAAAATTTGAAGAGGACGTGTGCGTAGTCGCCCCATCGGAATGAGATCCGCGGCGGCTCCGCACAGACCTATCAGTCTCATAAATTCTCTCGCTGTGACTTTGTCTGCGTGCAGACAATAGCGAGCGTAACAACTGACTAATTTCGCTCTGGTTAACGGCAGACGAACGAGATTGTTGTGCGTCTCGAAGCTCATTCCCAAATGAGTGAATGACTTGGACGGCACCAGATCCGACTTCTCCACGTTTACTATAAAACCGAGACGTCGGAGCAATAGAAGAAGATTCTGAACATCGTTCTGAAGCGTTAACTCGTTGCCGTACCTCTGAAGAATGTCGTCCAGGTAGGCCGACGTTACCGCAGACGAATGAGCCCGGAAGTAGATCATTACCGAGTTCATTACCCGAGTGAAAGCCCAGGGTGCTAGATTCAATCCGAAGCACATCGCCCGGAATTGATACACCACTCCTAGGACTGCGAAGCGTAGATACTTTCGGAATGTCGGATGTACCATAACGTGAAAGTACGCATCTTTGAGATCTATGCTCGTTGCATAATCGTTCACCCGAATACTCGCTCTGACCGATCGAATCGTCTCCATATAAAACTTTGGAGCGACGATCAGCTTGTTTATCCAGCTCAAATCTATGACTGGACGGAACGAGCCGTCTGGTTTCGGAACCAGAAACAGATGGCTGTAGAATCCCAGAGATTCCTGGTTTTCTACGACCTCTACCGCGTTCTTCATTAAAAGAGACTGCACCTCTGATAACAGAGCGTCTCTTTTCTGTGGATTTGACGGAAGATGAGTCCACTTTGGACTTCGAGTTAATGGAGGCTTTCGTTTGAAGGATATCTTTAGACCTTCCGAAGTCACTCCTCTCACCCAAGGGTCGTCCGTAATCGACGCCCACTCTTGTGAAAAACTCGACAACCTTCCGCCAACCGGAACGCGATAGAGGTTTAAGCCATCACCTCCTGGACCTGCGAGGCCTGCGGTAGGAGAAACCACGTCTTCCACGACCCGCACCTCGCCTCGTCGACCTCGGGGCGTCCGACCGATTGTCCCGGCCTGAAGGACGTCCCGAACGAGAGTCGCTATCCTGACGGTCTCTCGAATAAGACCAAGAGGACGCACCGGAACCTCTATAGGAACCTCTCTTGGGCGCATTAGACCCAGAAGTGCCTGTCTTATTCGTGTCTGCTGTATCCGACTTTTTAGGAGCCGATCTGAACAACAGAGAATCATTAGCTTTCTTTTTAATTTTATCATAAATAGCGGAAAGCTTGCCGTCAAAGAGAAGTTCTCCTGAGACCGAAGCGACTCTAAGAGAGTTCTTCACCTTAGAATCCACTAGTGTGGATGTAGCTAGGGCTGCGTCACGTCTAACCAACTCCAGATTTGCCACTGAAAGGGCGGAGTTACACGTGGAATAAGCTACTGCCCTTGAAAGAAGTCTTAAAGAGGATTGTATATCTTGAAACTCTTCCCCTTGAAGGTGCAGTGATAACGCCTTAGTAAGGTGATCTGCGTAAGATAAGGCATCTAAATTGGCTCTGTTAGGCGCAATAGCTGTTTCCAACACCGCGGTTGGAATAGAAGCTGACGACGGTAATGATAGCTCTAAGTCTTCCGCCTCGTCGTCCATACGCAGAGGAACTCTCGGTATACCCTGTCCTGCCGCATCGAATTTATTCCTTGCATTAATGAAAGGCAGGTTGAGAGTATTAGCGGACAAGAAACCTGCTTTCCCCGTCCTGGAAGCAAGTTTAAATATAGCGTCGTTCAATAATTCAAATGTTCTTGCAACATTATTGGACTGCGACGGAAACTCGGGAGCGATGTCCCTGAACCGCTCAAAAAATTAAGAGTCCAATGACGCTATAATTCTCTTGTCCGGAAGCGCAGCAGTCTGGCCCGACGGAACAACTTGAGGGAGAAGTGCCGGATGAAGTCCACGGCAGCTTTATGTTGTTCCGAAAGGGATAGCTCCAAGTCATCCGTATCCCTTTCACCATCCGGTCGGACCTCACGATGTTCCCGGTCGTCCGCCCCCGATGCTTCGGCGGAGCGTACCGACCCAGCGCCGTCGGATAATTCTCGATCCGACACCGTTTCTGTCGGCTGCTGGGATGCTGCGATAAGCTGTGCTATCTGCACAAGAATGTCCGACGTCGAGACCTGCGGAGGCGCAGTCTTTCGCTGCTTCGCCGAGGGCAGCTCCGCATCGGATGGCTCCCGCATACTTTTCCTATGCGAACGTCCGGAGTCCATCGGTCTCGAATCCCTGGCTGCCGGATGGTGTGACCTGGTCGCCGAAGAATCCTTCATCGGCGAAGCTGGTAATATATCGGCGGTCACGCAGCCAAGGTGCGGTCGTGTGCGCTGACGAGAAGAGGAAGCCTTAACAGTCTCTGCGGACTGCTTATAGAACGGAGCGTCCCGAGCGACGGACGTATGCTCCGCTAAAGACACATTTTGTACCACAACATCTGGTCCCAGATGTTGTACGAGAGAGGGACCTCTCTCGCTCGCGGCCCGGCTGGACCTGGACGAGCTGGGAACCGGACTAAAAGGCTTCCTCCGTTCTCGCTTACTATCCGCCGTCACTGGGTGTGCATCTATTATGTTTATAGTGCTCGCATCACCCAAAATTTCCTCTTGGACCGCATCGGACGAACCCGGCTGCCGAACCATTCGGTGAATGGACGCTACACCGGGCGAGCTAGCGGACGACATTTGTCTAATCTCCATGAGCACTTTTGCCGCTAGCTCTGAATTCATTTGTGACGACGGACGCACACTTGAAGAAGATAACATGGAAACATCACCCTGTTCTGGTTCCTCTGAAATAGAAACTGAGAGAGTAGAGTGACCTTGTGGAGAAAGAGCCGGCATCGCGCTTTCTCCAGAAACAACATATCGTGACACACGTTTCCAATGTTTCTCATCCCAATGTTCACATATAGGACAGGGATTAATGCGAGAACACTGACTACAATTAATACAATGATCATGAAAGTCAGAGGAAGATTTCTTCCTATTACAATTTGAACAACGTCCCTTCATTGTGAAAGAACAACAATAAGTCCTAGTTACTCGCAAAAACCCCTGACACAAAGATACATAATAACATGATCCATTAATAAATGAAAAAACAATTGCAAAACAAAATAATTTTGAAAAAATATTTTTTCAGAGAAGCCCAAGTTGCTGAAAAGTAACGTTGAGCCCCGATGGATCCGATGGCAAAGTGTGGTCAAAAATTTTAAATTTATATAAAATAATTAATGAGACACTTTCGGATAATATAAATGTATCTTATAATGAGATAAACTACCACAAAGGCAAACAGCCCCCCTCAAAAAAGGCTGTTGCCAATGAAAACAAACAGTGTAAACACACTAGAAAACATGACTCCAGGCACTGAAAAAACTGGCCCGGAATCAGTCATCAATTACACTCTATCTGATGCAAAACAGAGACTCCCAGGGGAGAATCTGTAGAACATCAGATGGAAGATGCAGAACACAAACGTTATACACCCATGGGTGAAAACGTAACTATGGGGAAAATAACAGAAAACATTCTGTAACCAAGCAACTCTCCCAGGAAATTTTAGAAATGAAATTTCTCAAAAATATGCCAAAAGCATGGGAGAATTGCCAGGGGGGACTTTAGAAGGCTAGGGGAGAGGAAACACTGAATAAGCAGTGCAACAATTAGCAAGAATGACAACAAGAGGCCCATGCCTCGAAAATAGGCAACTTAACATAATTTCATCAAAAAATTTTAAGTACAGCCCTGATTATTTTTTGCCACTTCTTTTTCCTCTCCTCCTTCTATCCTCCTTAGAATCACATTTTCTCCAAAAATTACGTGTCTGGCATCCTTTAAACTGAGATTTACAAGCACAAAGATCAGTGAGATGTTGACTGATGAAGGGCCAAACAGAGAATGATAATTGGCGCCAATTTCGGGACAACTGCGTCACTGCGCATGCGCAGTAGAGGCGTAGTATGGAGGTCCTTTAGGACATGATTTCTTTTTGTTTTGGATGCAAATTTTGGGGATTGGGGGGCAAAATTTGTGTTTGGCCCTGGTTTTGTTGGAGTTAGCACCAGCTAAGTCTGGGTCATTGGTACAGTATAAAAATATACTACCATTCTTTTGCAGTTTTACTAATAATTTTGGTGGCCGCAAGAATTAAGCTTTCCCAGATGTACTGATCAACTAAGACAACATTTTACATGTCCCTTCATTAGTTTAGTTAATATAAGCAACACATTTCTGGCTGCCTGCCAAGTTGATTTGACTCCAGAAATTTCCCGATACTGATGTTAATTTCATATCATAACAAACTTGAAAGTTTAACAAATCAAAATTCAATTCGAATGTACTCAACAGTGAATAAATTAAAATGAGAAATGTGAGTGACTATTTCACACCATTATCCAATCAGACTGACTGCTATTTTGTCTATCTTGATCCAAGTCCAAGCGAAACTTTGCTAATTGAATGACCATTTTGCCAGTGTAATTCTCCATTTACCAGGAGTATGTAACCCTTTTATCCAATGCAGACAATATCAAAATTTATTATTTTAAATATAATTTTTAAAACTTTTTCAAAAAATTTCAACAAAACCATATTATGTGACCCCTCATTGGAACGATCTCAATGAACTCGTTCCAATGAGGGGTCACATGATATGGTTCTGATGAAATATTTTGAAAAATTAAATTTTTTCAACTCAATTTGCATATTACACGAGCGAATGCGGACGATTCGTTAGGTAAAGGTTAATTAACAGGAATTTTCTTGTATTCTGGAGTTAAACTCTGCATTTATTTTATTATATCATGCTGCTCTGTCAAACAAGATATAAAAGATTAAATGTCCGTATTTATTTATTGGGATTTAATGACACTTTCAACAGCCAGGGTCACCTCATATCGGAAAATGTCTGTACCTGATTATGGCAGCCAAATACGTGTATAATCAAGGGTAATACAATGGATGTCAAGATAATTTTTTGACACATTACAAGATAATTTATTCAGTTAACCATTTATCCGAACAAACGGTCAAACAAAATCGTCCACTGCTATTCACAAAAAATACCATTCAATTTTCATTATTTTTTTTATCTCAAAAACACAGTTTATGATCCCTCATTGGAACAAACTCATTGAGCTCATTCCAATGACAGTTAATAAGCTATGTTTTTGATGGAAAAAATTAGTTATACAAGAATTTTGTTTGCAAGTTTCATCTGCCTTTCGTGTTAGGTAATCGGTTAACAGGAGTTTGCTTTATAACCTAAATACAAATAACATCCCAAATTTGTACTGAACAGTGTTCACACTGCCTCAATATTTCAATGTGCCAAAGCTGAATATTTTTTGTGCCAAATGAGAATTTTTTGTGCCAAATGAGATTTTTTGTGCCATGGGCATTTTATGTGGGAGAACTATAAAAACCTTTTTTTTAATATTTTATTCGAAATCCACCGGTCATCCCTACACTTTTATTGTTTCAGTTGTGCATTTTTATATAGAAATTCACAACTTGATGATCTATACGGTAACAGATTGACATGTGGATTGAAACCTTTGTCAATTTTTTATTTTGGTCAATGGGGAAAGTACATCCAACAATTAAAGGCAATTGAAAATCTGGTCTATTGTTCGCTGGTGAAGAAACAAAGCATGTGTTGTTTACACAATACATGACTTCTTAATCCGAGGTTACCAGTAAGGACAACTGGAGAGTGACATATTGATATATTTAACTTATCATTTGTTCACTTTACTAGGAGAAAATGTAATATTATATACCTGTTTTTGCAAAGTCGGAAATGGCGAAAAACATACAATACACCGTGCAAATAGGTGAAAATCTGTAGATTAATTTGATTACAGATCTTCACTGGGAGCCCAGAGTTAGGAGTTATCAGCCAGATGGACAAAAATCAAGAATGTTCCCGGTTTCATGATTCTGAATTTATGTGCCAAATGTTTGTGCCTAACGCTCACATTTATGAGCCAGATTTTCAAAAAACTATGCATTTGACACATTTCAGTGTGAACACTGGTACTGAAGGTATTGTACATCGTTTTATGTTTGAAGTTATATTCAAGAAAAATGGTTATTCAGTTTTAGTTTTTGAAGGCTTAACTTGTTACTATTCAAGTTCCTAAGAACGTGAATAGTAACAAGTTAAGCCTTCAAAAACTAAAACTATGGATAAATTTCTGGGCAAAAGTCACTACTTACCTAACAACTAAACATTGTCAATTACTCAATTAAATAGGAAATTGAATTGAGCCTACGTGAATGAATTATCTAATGACAATTTTATCCAATTTGTGTTGGAAATGTAATAAACTGAGGTTGGTACGAGAGATTTGAAAAAATGGAATCTTGAGACTAATTCGGGATCAATCTTGAAGCAGACGTATGGTATCGATATCGAATCAAATCGTGAATATTAGCAGGACCTAAAGAATTGTCATATGCCACTTGTGGTATATGACTATAGTTTGCATAGCCAAGCTGAGGCAGAATTTTATGATCTCAACACCATTCCTCCCTCCTCAGACAGACACCACCAGAAAAAGTTATTTACACCACACATGCTTGGAAAGCATTAGGAGTGAGCATTTCAAAAATTTATCCACGGACAAGATCAGCAAAGCAATAAAAACAGATAAATCTTATCTCAGCTATACTACAACACATTCCCACTGGTATTCTCTAGTAAAACTTGAAAGAATAAAATCATTGTTTACAATCTGTCCATGTATACTATAACGCAAACGATGATGAAGAGCAAACCATGAATGTCGACAACTGATTTATTTCACATGCCCAAAAATGCCTAAAAGTCACTACATCTATGTGTAGAATATTATTTCTGGTATCTGACCATCTTCTACTGAAGTCCCATTGTTGTTGCCTGATGCGTATGTGAACTGGAATGTGACCTTTCCACTTGAGACAGATTCATGAGTTACTTTCCGTAATCCTTTTGAACCATAATATGAATCTGGTCCCTGAAAAGAGAATGAAATGAATTTACTGTGGAAATAATAAAACCTCAGTCAATTTACAGTTTTCTATTTTTATCTCCTGAAGTTCCCATAAGGATGCAGGAAGGTTTTTGTCTGCATGGATCAAGTACTTAGGACCCAATAATACTGCACACCAAATTTGGTTCAAGTCGACCCTTCTGTTCAGGAAATAGAAAATTTGGGTGGGGCAAACATTCTTCAATCTCGCAATGATTCTGCCCCATACATAAACCTAACAGGGAAACAAAACCAAAAATCAATTAATTGGTTAATGAATTTAAAATCCTTGGTCGTAATTTTCAGTCAAATACTAATGATCACATATGTTCTGAACATCTGAATAAGAATTACAACCAAGTTAGATTCAACAGCAAACTTGGTCCTCTCGCTGACTTTTAATGAGGTAAGTCGACAATTTAAACATTGTGCAGTTTACAACAAATTACATGTGGAATGGAATCCAACAATGACCTAAGCCCAGTGTATACTGAAGTTATTGGAGAAGGCAGGTGGGAATTGGCAAAATCTCACATTCACCTTCCGTCTACTTGTCAAAGCCATTTTCACTTCCAAACACTTCAGGTCTGCATAATCAACTTAGTGCCTCAATTCTATGTCGTGTTTCCGTATTCTGCCATAATCTTCTTCTTACAAGTTACATAGTTTGCATGTGGCGTATTGTCTTTTAACTCTGTTTTCTGTATCTGCACAGGACTTTTATCATCCTTTCCAGCATGTTATGCTTCATCAACTGTCTCAGCTATGACTGAGAATTAGATGTAAATACAAAAGTACAATAACCAAAATTACAGGTTTTTTTTTACCACGCACAGCTGTGACTTTCATTTTTTTTCCTGATAACCAACACCGAGTAGATTTTTCAGTTAACCAGACACGCTCTTATTTCTATTAGCTGTGAAATAGAACACATGTTCAGCTTATGACAACTCTTACAGTATATGACTACAGAAGTGGTCTTTTATGTGATCAGATCATGATCCAATCGTGACATACCTACACCAGTGATGTGAGATTTTCATAAACATAATACAGTGGAACTCTGTTAATTGAATAGCCACTTTGCCAATGAAAATTATTCAATTAATGGGAGTTTTCAATTAACAGGGATTGTGTAACTTTTCTGTATTCTAGAGATAAACTTAACATTTATTCTATTATATCTTGTTTGACAGAGTTCCATGAGCTCTGTCAAACAAGATATAATAGATTAAATGCCTGTATTGGATGTACTGAGGCTAAAGAGGTCTATAAACAAAGGAAAACTGGGAAGAGTCAGGGTAATTTCTAGACAGGATACAAGATTTTTTATTCAATTAACTGGAGTTTCCTTTGTAACCTATATTCAATTAACAGGTCAAATTTGTACTGGAGGTATGGTAAATGGTTTTGTCTTGAGAAATTTTATTCAATTAGCAGGGTTATTCAGTAAAGACATATCCAATTACGTGGACTCCACTGCACTGCAAAATTGAGATCGCATCAACAAAAAATAAAATGAAAAGAGCATCTTGGCTTTGCTGTCTTTGTATTTCTTTTTGAAATGTGAGAGTCTGTAATATTGCAAGGCGGTAAGCAGTGACTCAGAGCTGAAATGGTTAGAGTTTTCTTGATCGATTAATCACATAGATTAACATTGGTTAACCTATTAATCACTTGACCTAATAGGTTTCTGAATAATTGCTCTACCATTGATGATGATTTATAGCATTAGCCCTTTACCCAATGTACCATACAAAATAGGACAGCGCTATATACAAAAATCATCATTCAAATTTTATTATGTTTTCAATTTTTGTATCATTGAGCTCATTCCAATGAGGGGTCATAAGCTATGTTTTGGAGACAAAAATTGAATTTTTTTTTGTAATTTAAGAATTTGTTTTGCAAGTGTCGTCTGCTATCCCCATTGGGAAAAGTGTTAAGAATGACCATTTCCAGCTGCTGATACAGTATAATGGTCATGCAAGTGAAGTGAACAGGTATGTCAGCACATAACTTGTATGCTTTACTCTGTCTCATATAATTGATGTGAGCCAGTGCGACCATGTTTGCTTGTTTTGGAGCAAGTTTGTTCCATTGTAAACCCATATAATACAGTAGTTCAAAAGTAATGGTTAATTACTTTTTTGATCGAACAAGACGTTGATAATTGGTTAATCGATTAATCGTTTAACCATTTCAGCTCTAGACTCAGTTGCAATCTGATTGAAATTCTTTGTCCGCTTTCATGATCGCAGTACTGCACCTGAGTAACTTTTTGGAGATACATGAATTTGAAGGAACAAGGTCTTGAATTTCCTGTGCTGATCTCATACAAATGGTATCATTCTTCAGAAACAAAAACTATGAAGACTGTTGCCCATTCATAAACATTTAAATAAGTGTGAAGCAGTATCCCCATGGGAGAACTGGATGATGTCCACATGTGAGGCAGAGGTGAAATTGTGATGACAGAGAGTTTAGCTTCTCTCAATATAATCAATGGTGAGTCCACTATGCAAGTAGAGGTGGCAATTGAATGAAACAACATCAAGTCTACAATGTTCAAAGCATCTTGTATGTAGGAAAATTTGGCAAATGATCCCCCACAAGGAAAGATCAACAGTACTGGAAAAGATAACATTTCTTTTGATTTCTAAAGACTCAATCAACAAAACCCAGGTATTTGTTTTGGAGAAAAAAAATTATTTCTGATGGCAAATTGGGGATGAATGCAAAGGACAAACTGTACACTGGGGTTATGAATATGATCCTTGAAAATGTGGATGATGCTCCTATTTCTGAATCCACACAGAAGGGGCACACATGGTCCAAGATCTGTGCAAGCTCTCTGGTACTCTTGTCTTAAAATGAGATCCCATGAATCTCGAGTACACTTGAAAATTAATGAGTTGAAAGAAAAATGTTTATCTAAGAATAAATAAAAAATCTATCTACCAACACTATTTTTTTCTGTCATGTGACCTCCTGAACAAAACAATTTATTTATTTGGCCTAGTGTTATGAACAATATGCTGAAAATTTTCCCTAGACATGTTAGAGTGAGTGAGAAAAATGTTTACCTTGAGAGTAGCACATGCAGTGTAACTGACATTAGGTAGAATCTCAACTGGCTCTTTGAACATAACCCGAAATGTTGAATTTGATCCATCACACTGAAAACTTGTATCATTCTGGCCCATCACTTTCCCTGTATCTGTGTGTATTATCTGTAAAACATCAAATAAACGCCACTGTTAACCATTTACCTAACAAATCGGCTGCATCTGCCCACGTAATTTACAAATAAAGATGTTGAAAAAAGTATATTTTTAAAATTAAAAAAAAAACACACACATCATTTTGAGCTCATTCCAATGAGGGGGTTACATTATAAGGTTTTGTGGGGATTTTTGAAAAATTAAAAAAAACAATAATTAAAATAATAAAGTTTGATATCCTTTGTGTTGGGTAAAGGGTTGAATTCTTTTTATACCATGCTCGCCTATGTTCTCTATACCTAGACATGTTAGAGTGAGTGAGAAAAATGTTTTCTATACCTGTGAAAAGCATGTTTGTTAAATTTTAGCTTTTAGCCCACTACTGGTGTAAAGCTTATACTGCAGTTAAAAAAAATTCATCCAACTTGACCTTTGACATGACGCAGTTTGCCAACGTTGATACATTCACACTTTGTGATGTTTCATTCAAACATGCAACATTTTGTGGTACTATCTACTAGTTATAAAAGACTTATTAAGTTTAAAATAACTACAACTAAATATTTAAAATAAAATTTAGGAATTGTTAATAATCATTTGACTGAAAAAAGCAAGGTAAATTCAATTAACTTTGATGATGTGTCTAGCTGTCCATCAAGCAATCATGTGCAGCCCGGTAGTACTGCCTACCGGCACAGATAAAAACAAAACAAATCCATGTGTTTACGATAGAAAGTATTGTTTTTTCTCCATTTTAAATGACAAAGTCAATTTTTTATTAAGAGCATGGCATAAATCCACTCGTAGAATAAGGGTTTTAACAACTTGGCAAGCCAAGTGGTTAAAACCCTTATCCTACTCATGGTTTAAATCTGATTACCGGCCCCAGTACCTATTTATTCTATATGTTTTATGACAATCCTTGGTTCTGACTGACAGATGAAAAATGCACTAATTACAGTTTATTAACTATTAATTATCTACATAAAAGTGTCCATTTTTGTCATTCAAGTTTGAAAATAATTTGAGCAGCAAATGCACCAATGTACTCAGTTTTGTTACTTTCAAAAGCCCAAGGTGAAATTTGTATAACATTTTTCTATTATACTAGTCCAAACTTGAGACCCTACTGCCGTAAAATAATTTTTGGGTTTGATACATCCTTTGGACTTACCACACCAAAAAACTATTTAATATCCTTAGGGTGCACTTTTCAATTGAAATTTTGTTTGTTATCAAATCGGGGCTAATAAACAGCCATGTCATTCACTTACACATGTATGCATGTGATGTTCTCATGTACACTGCAACATTCAGAACATCATCATCAATTCTGCCAAACAGTTAAAAATTAAAATCAAAACACTGGATGAGTTACACACTGATAGAAGGTTTTTGTTTGATGAATACTGTTATGATCACGATCATGATATGGCCCATAGTTAAGGCACCACAAAGCAGATCTTCTGTTTCTCCGGCCATTTTTGTAAACTTGCATGTGGGCATGTGGGCGATGTTTTATTTTATTTTTTATTTTTGTAATTATTTCTTTGCCATCAAAAGTTCATGTTCTTGATTTGTTTTATGTACTAACCCTCATAATCTACAGAATAGCATGGGGTGGTGGTATATTTTGTCCCCTGGTGTGCTAAAGCATTGCAAAGCCTTGTTGCACTCAAGGGACAAATTTATCAATTTTATTAACTTGGGTAAAATATCCGACATAAAACATTTCACTTTTATTCTTTTTAAGTTTGCATTGGTTTTAAAATGAGAGCATGCAGAGCCAAAAGGACCATGTGGAAGAGCCTGAGAAAGATTTTTAACTTTTTTAGGCCTCACTCAAATGTATCATTATTATATAGACATGAAAAGTTAAAAAATTTATAGTAATTTATATATTTTTTATACTTACCAATGACCCAGACATAGCTGGTGCTAACTCTCAAAAATCTAGGGCCAAACACAAATTTTGCCCCCCAATCCCCAAAATTTGCATCTAAAACTGAAAAAGTCATGTCCTAAATGGTCCTCCATACTTTTCCTCCACTGTGCATGCACAGTGTCAAGGAGGTCTTGAAATTCGTGCCAATTATCATTCTTACAAGCAGTGCCTGGTCAGCGCTATGTACTCAGCGGGGAGGTATGAGTTCCCAACTCCTGGGAGGGCCATCCCCGTCTGGGTCATTGGTAAGTATAAAAAATATATAAATTACTATAAATTTTTTAACATTTTTATACTGTACCAATGACCCAGACATAGCTGAATAGTAAAAAGGCTGGAGGGCCTAGGACATAGAGGAAAATCCAATAAGCTCAACTATATATAATAGAGCTATCTCCTCGAGGAGAAAAGGAGTATTAGGCTTTACATGTATCTTTCTTATTTATGATAAATTAGAAAGACACAACACCCTCCATAATTGAGCATAATAACATTCATGTTCTCTATTAACATCCAGTATAACCCTTTATACTAATCATTTTTAAAGTAAGCCAATAAATAAAGTCAGTCCAGAGAATTGAGTCTCTTTATACTCTTTAAAAGTGTCCGAGGATTGTATATTAACGCCCGTTTGACACGTGACATATACAAATGCTTCACACCGAGCTACACTTTAAAAATATAACATGAATGAATTTAAACATTAACTTTACACTTTAAAACCATCCTGGTACCAACTCAGAATTACTGACTTCGGAGGAGGTATCCCCTTGCTTTTCACTATAAAGCAGGTGACCTAAGGGAACACCCTACCCCCCCCCCCCCCCCCACCCTTCCCCTTGCCCTGGGTCAAATAGCCCAGAGCAAAGAGGGCAGCAGGACAGAGTCACTGCTAGAACAGAAAGCCTGCGTAACTATAGTTGCAACCGTTTAGTGGACGACATTCTGAGCAACAGATAACGAACGGACCAAAACAATGCAGGTCTCCAGAAATGGACTCAATATTTCTGAGATAAAAATTCTTGAATGTGGATGGCTGAGACCAATATGCAGCCTTCATTAAATCTGTAATAGCAACACTATTTGCGTAAGCCCAAGATGTAGAAAGAGCTCTTACTTCATGAGCTGAAATCTTGAGCACAGACTGCTGAGCTGAAGATAGATTATAAGCAGTACGGATAGTTAATTGAATCCATCTAGCAATAGAATGGACCGTAATGTCCTTTCTATTAGGCATCAGAGACAGAAAGAAGCGTTTTCGTCCCTTTCTGATAAACTGAGATCTTCGTTTATAAATACGTAAAGCTCTAACCGGACAGAGTAAAGGCCTATGCCCATCTGAAGACGGAAGGGCCTTAATAACAATAGGTTCCGGATATTTATTAGGAGCCTGATTCTTAGCCAAAAATCCAACATTAGTAGTAAAGGTAATAGTGTTCCCGACACTATGATAGTGAGAATCATCCACAGATAGTGCATGAAGCTCACTGACTCTTCTAGAAGAAGAGAAAGCTAAGAGAAATGCTGTCTTATAAGATAAGAATTTGAAGTCCACTGTCTCAAGAGGCTCAAATTGCTTTTCTTTTAGTTTAAGAACCCAAGCTAAATTCCATTTAGGAATTAATCTAAGGGTTCTAGGTCTATTTATCGAGAAGTTTCTAACTAATTTAGATAAAGAGACATTAGATCCAATTTGTAAACTATCATGGTGTGCATAGGTATCAGATAACATAGACCTATAACCTTTAATAGTAACAGGCTGCAGTTTGATCTCATCAAACAAGTATACTAGAAAGTTTGCAATGTCTGGAATGGAGGGATCAAAAATATCAACAGAATGATCCCTACACCAATGACAAAAGACCTTCCACTTAGCCGCATAGTTTAGCGAAGAGGAGGTCCTCCTACAGTTAGAAATTGCGTCCACTGCTCGTCCTGTAAAATGCTTGCTGTGCAAGAAGGACCGCACAACGGAAATACGTGAAGGTTGAGACCTTGCGGGTTGTGATGTAGTTGACGCGATTTCCCCTGCGAAAGAAGATCCTCTCGTGGAGGAAGCTTCCGCGGTAAGTCCCACAGCAGACACCTGAGTAGATTTATCCATGGTCTCTGTGGAGACAGAGATGCTACCAATAGAATTTTGCATTGAGATTGTTTTATCTTTAGCAATATCTGCTGAATCAACGGCGCTGGAGGATACGCATAACCTATCATTCCGTCCCACGAGATCGATAGAGCGTCTACTGCATATGCTCGGGGATCCGGATATGCAGACACATACGTCTGCAACTGATTGTTGAGCTGTGTCGCAAATAAGTCTATCATTGGCCGCTCCCATTGGTAGCAAATCTGATTGAATACCTGTTTGTTGAGAGTCCATTCTGACGACAACAAGCGACCCTTCCGTGAAAGGGAGTCTGCTAATACATTCAGACGACCCAGAATATGAGGACCGAAAGTAGAACCTGGTGTTCTAGAACAAACAGAAGGATTCTTTCCGTTAAATTGAATAATGGAACGGAATGAGTGCCTCCCTGGTTCCGAATATATGCTACTACTGTCGTATTGTCGGACAGGATTTGGACATGTGCTTTCTGAATAATGTTCATCCAATGACGTAGTGCAAGCCAAATTGACATCATTTCCTTGATGTTTATGTGCTTGCCTAGAAACTGCAGATCCCAAAGACCCTGGCACTTCGAATCCGTTGGGATCAATGTGGCACCCCAACCTGTTTGACTGGCATCCGTCATAATCGTAAAACACGGATCCGGCAACTGCAGTGGGACTCCCTGAGTCAACCACTGAATGTTTGCCCAAGTCTGAATCTCTTGTTTCACTTGATTTGACAAGAGAACGTCTATATCGAGCGAATGAATCTTTACACCCCAATTCTGAGTCAAGAAAATTTGGAGAGGACGAGTGCGTAACCGCCCCATCGGAATGAGATCCGCAGCGGCTCCGCACAGACCTATCAGTCTCATGAACTCTCTCGCTGTGACTTTGTCTGAGTGAAGACAATAGCGAGCGTAACAACTGATTAATTTCGCTCTGGTTAACGGCAGACAAACAAGATTGTTGTGCGTCTCGAAGCTCATTCCCAGATGAGTGAATGACTTGGACGGCACCAGATCCGACTTATCCTTGTTTATTATAAAACCGAGACGTCGGAGTAATAGAAGTAGATTCTGCACATCGTTCTGAAGCGTTAACTCGTTGCCGTACCTCTGAAAAATGTCGTCCAGGTAGGCCGACGTTACCGCAGACGAATGAGCTCGGAAATATATCATTACCGAGTTCATTATTCGAGTGAAAGCCCAGGGCACTAGGTTCAAACCGAAGCACATCGCTCGGAATTGAAATACAACTCCTAGGACTGCGAAGCGTAGATACTTTCTGAATGTCGGATGTACCATGACGTGAAAGTATGCATCCTTGAGATCTATGCTTGGAGCATAGTCGTTCACCCGAATACTCGCTCTGACTGATCGAATTGTCTCCATATAGAACTTCGGAGCGACGATCAGCTTGTTTATCCAGCTCAGATCTATGACTGGACGGAACGAGCCATCTGCTTTCGGAACCAGAAACAGATGGCTGTAGAAACCCGGTGATTCCTGGTCTTCTACGACTTCTACAGCGTTCTTCTTCAGAAGAGACTGTACATGTACTTCTGATAAAAGAGCGTCTCTTTTCTGCGGATTTGACGGAAGCTGAGTCCATTTTGGACTTCGAGTTAATGGAGGCTTTCGTTTGAAGGATATTCTTAGTCCTTCCGAAATTACCCCTCGAACCCAGGGGTCATCCGTAATTGATGCCCAATCGTTTATAAAACTCGATAATCTTTCGCCTACCGGAACACGATAGAGGTTCAAACCATCACCTCCTTGCGGAAGAAGAAACTACGTCCTCCACGACCCGCACCTCGCCCCGTCGACCTAGGGACGTCTGACCGGTTATCTCGGCCAGAATAACATCCCCCACGAGAGTCGCTGCCTTGACGGTCTCTAGAATAAGACCTAGAGGACGCATAGGAACCTCTATGGGAACTTCTCTTGGGCGTACTTGTCCCAGAAGTGCCTGTCTTACTCTTTTCTGCTGTATCCGACTTTTTGGAAGCGGATTTGAATAGCAGAGAATCCGAAGCTTTCTTAGTTATCTTATCATAGATTGCAGAAAGCTTGCCGTCGAAGAGAAGCTCTCCAGAGACCGAAGCGACTCTGAGAGAGTTCTTCACCTTACCATCCACGTGCGTGGATGTAGCTAGGACTGCGTCACATCTAACCAACTCCAGGTTTGCCACTGAAAGGGCGGAGTTATACGTGGAATAAGCTACTGCCCTTGAAAGAAGTCTTAATGAGGATTGTATATCCTGGAATTCTTTCCCTTGAAGACGTAATAATAACGCCTTAGTAAGGTGATCTGTATATGATAAAGCGTCTAAGTTAACTCTGTTAGACATTATTGTCGTTTCCAACATTGTGGTTGGAATTGACATAGACGACGGTATAGACAATTCCAAATCTTCAGCCTCGTCGTCTAGACGCAGAGGAACTCTCGGTATGCCCTGTCCTGCCGTTTCGAATTTATTCCTTGAATTGATGAAAGGCAGATTTAGAGCATTTGCGGATAAGAAACCAGACTTGCCCGTTTTGGTAGCAAGCTTATAAATAGCGTCGTTCAATAATTCGAATGTTCTTGTGACCTTATTGGACTGTGCCGGAAACTCAGGGACGATGTCCCTGAACCGATCAAAAAATTCTGTGTCCAATGACGCTCTCAGTCTCTTATCTGGCATCGCAGCATTCTGGTCCGACGGAACAACCTCTGGAAGATAATGCCGGATAAAATCTACGACAGCTTTATGTTGTTCCGAAAGGGAAAGCTCCAAATCCTCCGAATCCCTTTCGCCATCCTGTCGGACCCTATGAAGTTCTCGGTCGTCCGTACCTGATGCTTCAGCGGAGCATACCGACCCAGCGTCATCGGATAATTCCTGATCCGACAGAGATTCTGTCGTTTGCTGGGATGCTGCGATGAGTTGTGCTATTTGGGATAGCATGTCCGTCACTGAGGCCTGTGGAGTAGCGGTCTTACGTTGCTTTGCCGCTGGAAGCTCCGTGTACGTGGACTCCTGCATACTTCTTTTATGGGAACGTCCGGAGTCTACAGGCCTTGTGTCCCTGGCTACAGGATGGCATGACCTGGTCGCCGTGGAATCCCTGATCGGCGAAGCTGGCTGGATATCCGTGGTCACGTAGCCAAGGTGCGGTCGTGTGCGCTGCCGTGAGGATGAGGAAGCCTTATCGACAGTCTCTCCGGACTGTCTATATATCGGAGCGTCCCGAGCGGCGGACGTATGCTCCGAATGCGAAACGTTTTGTACCACAACATCTGGTCCCAGATGTTGTTGTACGAGAGAGGGACCTCTCTCGCTCGCAGCCCGGATGGACCTGGACGAGCTAGGAACCGGACTAATAGGCTTCCTCCATTCTCTCCTCTGATCCGTCATCACTGGGTGTGCACGTTGTCTTATTATAGTGCTCGCATCACCCAAATCTCCTTCCTGGACCGCCACGGAAGAACCCGGCTGCCGAGCCATTCGATGAATGGTCGCTACACCGGGCGAGCTAGTGGACGCCAATGCCGTCGATCCTACTAGGGACCTCTTAGGCAATTGATGTATTTCCATGAGCACTTTTGCCGCAAGCTCTTCATTTAACTGTGACGGCGGAGGCACACTTTTGGAAGACATCACGGAAACATCACCCTGTTCTTGTTCCTCTGAAATAGAGATTGATAAACTAGAGTGACCCTGCGGAGAAAGGACCGGCATGGCCTTTTCCCCGCTAACAACATACCGTGACACACGTTTCCAATGTTTGTCATCCCAATTGACACATACTGAACAGGAGTTAGTGCGAGTTCACTGACTACAATTAATACAATGATTATGAAGTCAGAGGAAGATTTCCTCTTATTACAATTTGAACAATATCCTTTCATTGTGAAAAGAACACAAGAAGTCCTAGTACTCGCACCAACCCCTGAAAACAAAGATACATAATAACATGATCCATTAACACAGAAAAATAATTGAAATCAAAAAAAAAATTTTGGGAAAAAATATTTTTTCAGAAAAGCCCAAGTTTCTGAAAGTAACATTGAGCCCCAATGGATCCCAAAAAAGCCTAAGTGTGGACAAAATTTTTTAAAATATTACAAAAAAATGCAACACTTACGTATAATAATAATGTATCTTGTTATGATTAAGCTAATACAAAGACCAGAAATCCCTCTCAACAGAAACCGTTGTCAATGTAAACAAGAAGTGTATAAACACCAGAAACATGACTCCAGGCACTGATAAACATGGCCCGAAATCAGTTACCAATAACAACAGTATCTGATGCAAAACAGAGACTTCCAGGGAAGAAACTGCAGAACATCAGATGGTAGATGCAGAACACTACGTCTAAACACCCATGGGTGAGGACGTAAACAAGGGGAAAAGAACAGAATTCATTCTGTTACCCAGCTAAAACTCCCAAGAAATTTTAGTAATAATATTACAAAAAATATGCCAAAAGCATGGGAGAATAGCAAGGGGGGACTTAAAGGAAAGGGAGAGAGGAAACACTGAACAAGCAGTGTAACTTTATAGCAAGAATGACAACAACAGGCCCATGCCTCAAAATTAGGCAACATAACACAATTTCGTAAAAAATTTTTAAGTTACAGCCCTGATTATTTCCTGCCACTCATTTTTCCTCCCCTCCTTCTATTTCCTCTTTAGATCCACCATTTCTCTAATATTTATGTTTCTGGCATCATTTAAACTGAGATTTACAAGCACAAATATCAGTCAGATGTGAACTGATGAAGGGCCAAACAAAGAATGATAATTGGCACCAATTTCGAGACCTCCTTGACACTGTGCAAGTGCAGTGGAGGAAAAATATGGAAGACCATTTAGGACATGATTTTTTCGGTTTTAGATGCAAATTGTGGGGATTGGGGGGCAAAATTTGTGTTTGGCCCTAGATTTTTGAGAGTTAGCACCAGCTATGTCTGGGTCATTGGTTCAGTATAAAAATATAATTTTGTGATGTAAAGATTTATAAATATTTTTGTGATGTAAAAGATTTATAAATGGTATTATTAGGACAGGTAATATTAAGAATATTTTTAGTCACATGTATCTTAGCTCCACCTCTGTATTCCAAACAATTCACAGGCCCAGCTCATGAAAACAAACCTGGAGCTTTTTTTAGAATGACCACGTTTGTTGACCAAATTTCCAATTGCTTTTGTTTGCATCTGAAAATGTCGCAAATGTCGAACCTCTCATGAAAAACATAATCAACAATTGGAACGAATGTGCTCATTGAGATGAGTGAACAGCAAATAAATCAGAATTGGACCATACTCATTAGCCTTTCCCCAAAAGATGTTGTTGCATGTTCTGATGAATAAGAACTGTGCACTGTCACAAATTTCACATCATTTACCTTGACTGAAGCATCAGTAGGCTTACATATGGTTGTTTCAGGGACCAGCCTATGGGGGAATTTTAGGGAGACTTCAATGACTACCTCCAGAAAAATAGGGAGACTGCAGTCAAGTAGGGAGACTTCATAGGCAAGTGGGGAAAATTAAGAATATTCATGTACCACCCCCTGCCGCCCCTTCATATTTTCAGCTTTTTCAGCTTGTGGTCCTCCATTAACGTTCGATTAATCCAGGACCAGTTGTCTATGATGCATCTATGCCAGGTAAAAAATCACAAAGTAATTATTGACTGAAAATCCCCCACTGCTATCCTCTCCTTCATGACCCCTCCCCCTTTTCTTCGTGCCAATCCCTCCAGCACCATCCTGTGGTTGCCTTTCACCAAAGTCTACTAAGCTAATAATTTCCAAAGTCTGAAAGTGTGAACAGGACCAGATGCAAGAAGGTTTCTTGGAAGGTACTTTGTTAGTTAATAAACAAAATACATTCTGGGGTCGAGTATTTTGTAAAATAAATGTCATTCTGCATCATTTCTATGGCATTCCAGTGTCATTCTGCATCATTTCGTGTCATTCCGGTGTTTAGGACCCTTTTTTCAAGATCCTTCACATGCACACTTGTGCCCTGTACACAGCTTTTCTTGTCATCACTAAAGCTTTTTTTCATGTGCTTCAATTCCATTCGTGTTTTTTCTGGGACCATCAGCTAACAGTCATCAGCAAAACAAAATAAAAATACAGTGTTAGAAAATACGTCCGTTGTGTATACATTTTCGGTATCCTAAGCGAGGTAACCTACTTTCAAACTGGGTTATTTTGTTGAGTCACATAAGTCACCTATTTTCGTTTCGACACTTGAAGCTTCGACTGAAACGGAACAAAATAGAAATAAAAAATCCGCCAAAAGCGACAATGGACAATTGACTGTTGTGTGATTTCAAATAAATGGTCACTTATCTCACAAAAGAAAATATGCCCATTTATCACACTCAAGCACATTCGATTCTTGAAAATAATCGTTTTTATGTAAACCTGGGATCACTCAGTTCAGCCTTTCCTCATTTTGGCCAATTTTTAGAGGGCGACTTGTAATCACCACAACTATTTTTCTAGGCGACTTTGGTCTTAGAAGGGCGACATAATCGCCCTAGTCACCCTCACGACTGGTCCCTAGGTCGTTTCATTCCTTTTTTGATTGAAAATGCATTTTTACCAAGAGAATTACCCAAAAGTTTGAAGCCGAGTTGATAAGACATTGAACACTGCTTGATATGCTTAACTTAACTACAAAGAGGTCAGTACAGGAGTAGATTGATTTGCACCTTTCCATTCATCACTTTATTTTAGGCCTATAACCAGGAGCTACAAGATTACAGAAAATATATTATATAAATCAGGCAATTATATGATTTATATGATATTTTTACTTTGCATTCCAAGGGAAGACTGAAATTCAAGACCCAAATTTGTTGTAACAATTTTAATTTAATTTTTCAAAAAATTTCAATAAAACTATGGCATGATGCTGCCAATTGGTAAACAAAGGATTAAACCTTTACTTAACATAGCAGAAAAAAAAAGTCTGAAATTAACCAGGATAAGCCTACCACAGACTAAAATATCTTGGAAGTTTCTCAATAAAACCATACAAATACGGATAAAATTGTTAAATTTGTTTTCAAAAAATGTGAAATTTAATTTACTTTTTTAAAATACTGTGTGAGGTAAAGGGTTAAATACAACTGTTGTGGAGGAAACAGCAGAATCAGAAAACATTTAAAATAAATTCCAGCAAGGTTCTTACATTTGCAAGGGAAAAAAGTTCCACAGATTTTCCCTACTTTTTCAAGACAATGTCAGCACATTTTCCATACCTATTTGAGTGCCTCAAATCAATGAAATCTGACAATAGGCAGATTCAACAAAAACAGTAACACAAGGTAACAATTTTGTTTTATTTTTTAAAAACATTTCAAGATTGTCATTTCTTCATAGTCCTGTGCTTTGGAAAAGATGCTTGTACGAATAGACAAAGATTATTCAATTACTAAAAATTTTATTGGTATTTCTTTTATTTCAAAGGATTTAACCCTCTGTATACTGAAGGAACTGAACAACTTCTAAACTTAAAGATGCAAGGAAAATAAAATTATTGAACATCTTGAGAATACAGGCCTGAAAATAAGAAGTCTGACATTTGCAGAATGAGGTCTCCGGAGGGTGAATTTGCTGATGCTATCATATACAGTGGGCCAATTTATCCTCTGGGTACATCTTTCTGTTTAGGTTTGAGACCCCGATTCAGATTGAGGCACCCCAGAGGGTACATTTGGTGATGCTACCCTGCTGTGCAGGGTAGCATCACCAAATTCACCCTCTGGGGGCCTCATTTTGCAGATGTCAGTCTGCTTATTTTCTGGCTTGTGAGAATATCAATGGCTGTGGCCTATCAGATGTTCTAGTTAAGTGCCGGGAGCCTATTCAGGCAGGCAACACTTTAGAAACAACAAAGACTAAAGTTGTACAACTATTTTACCCCACTATTTTTTCCAAAATGTCATTGGCAGAGGACTGGCTGCTGCTGTATGAAAAACATTAGGGGTGAGGGGACTGGACTTAAGGCTTTTAAACACTCATTTCATAATACAATGGCTCCCACTTATTTGGATATCTTTTAACTGAATAACTCGGTTGATTGAATATAACTTGAAAACACAAAACCAGTTACCATACCTTCCATACCAATTTGACCTGGTAATTGCATATATGTTATAGAGCAAACTCCTGCTATCTGAATGCAAAACCTTGTAATTTGTCGAGAAATTACCGTGATAATCTCTAAATTCCCCTTGTTCATAGACCTTTCTGGCTTCAGTACATGCAATACAGGCATTTAATCTATTATGTCTTGTTTGACAGAGCTCTGCCAAACAAGATCTAACAGATTAAATGTCCAGTTATAGATATAACAGATTAAATTCCCAGTTTATCTCCAGAATACAAGAATGTAACCAAATCCATGTTAACTCAATACTCCTGTTAACTGGATACTTTTCATTGCCAAAGTGATTATTCAAGTAAGGGGATGTCTAACCCAACTTTGGTCAAATTTCAGGTAATTTTCTTCGAAGTCCAGAAAAAGTCAGAAAGGAATAACCCCAATAAATTATATGTCATTTTTTTCGAAACTAATATTTGCCATGGAACCATTACGATGTGGCAGAAAGCACTGCCAGGAAAGTCTACTATGGCATAAGTAAGAGACCAGAGTTTATACAAATACAGAACCTTAGTGAGCACGCTCACATACCCCATGTGCCCCGATATAGTAAAAATCAGCTCAATATCTGGAAGCGTGTAGGAAAAAAGTACGGAAAACTGTAATTTTGATGAACTTTTCAAAGTTCAAGGGCCGTAATTTCGGTAAAAATCAGTGGAGCGGAACAAAATGCAAACTTGATCTGTAGGCCACCATGTCAGACTAATATACCAAACATCAGCTCAATATCTGGAAGCGTGTAGAAAAAAAGTCTGGAAAACTGTAATTTTAATGCATTTTTCAGAGTCCAAGGGTCGTAATTTCGGTAAAAATCAGAGGAGCGGAACAAAATGCAAACTTGTTCTGTAGGCCACCATGTTAGACTAACATACCAAAAAACATCTCAATATCTGGAAGCGTGTAGGAAAAAAGTCTGCAAAACTGTAATTTTGATGAACTTTTCAAAGTTCAAGGGCCGTAATTTCGGTAAAAATCAGTGGAGCAGAACAAAATGCAAACTTGATCTGTAGGCCACCATGTTAGACTAACATACCAAAAATCAGCTCAATATCTGGAAGCGTGTGGAAAAAAAGTCCGGAAAACTGTAATTTTGATGAATTTTTCAGAGTCCAAGGGCCGTAATTTCGGTAAAAATCAGTGGAGCGGAAAAAAATGCAAACTTGATCTGTAGGCCACCATGTTAGACTCACATACCAAAAATCAGCTCAATATCTGGAAGCGTGTAGGAAAAAAGTCCAGAAAACTGTAATTTTGATGAATTTTTCAGAGTCCAAGGGCCGTAATTTCGGTAAAAATCAGTGGAGCTGAAAAAAATGCAAACTTGATCTGTAGGCCACCATGTTAGACTCACATACCAAAAATCAGCTCAATATCTGGAAGCGTGTAGAAAAAAAGTCTGGAAAACTGTAATTTTGATGAATTTTTCAGAGTCCAAGGGCCGTAATTTCGGTAAAAATCAGTGGAGCGGAAAAAAATGCAAACTTGATCTGTAGGCCACCATGTTAGACTCACATACCAAAAATCAGCTCAATATCTGGAAGCGTGCAGAAAAAAAGTCCGGAAAACAAGTAGGACTGATGGACTGACCAGTCAAAAACATTATACCCCAGCAACTTCGTTGCATGGGGTATAATAAAATGCCTTAAATTTACTGAATAGTTAAATTCTGCAATCCTTCTAGTACAAAGTCGGAAAAATCTTTTTCTCATTCTTGTAAGGAACGGACAGCAAGACTAATTGTAATTAATTTACATTTCACAAGGGCTGTAGTTGACTGTTGCTTACGCATTGGATTTAAGAACATTAATAACTGATCTGCTTACCAATTTTATAGGCAGTGAATTGCCAGCCTGAACAACATCGCAATTATGTTGGTTATTAAATTCATTTATCTAAAAACTTATGAGATGTTGTGGTCTCATTTCGGTAATTTGTGTGATTTTTGTTCATCAGGTGGCTTCATGTTATTTCTGTCAACATGCAGATTTTTGCAACCTTTTGGTGCCAATAGCGATCAAAATTGACGTTGATCCATCTTACACACAATGCAGTTAGGTGATGAAGAAATTCAAATTTATGATGGTACTAAATTATTACTAAATAATATATTTGGTAAACAGAAAAAAAACTTTCTGAAAATTCTCCTTGACATTGGTCTTCTTTTTCGATTAGCAGACTTCACCAAGCCTTCTTTATATCACATATATAGTTCAACTACAGTCAAATTATTTTTTTGTAAATATACAATTGTGAGGATTGCAATGTATGTTAATGTGAAAATATTTTTGTTTTCAAATATAATTTTCCAGTTTCATGTTTTGATCATTGACAACAACCAAATGATAGGACTTCGAATTGGTGGCATTTTAATCCCTTGCTGGAACTTGCATAACTTTGTACAGTTTCCGCACTCAACATTGCTACTAAGGACTGTATCTCACAATTATCACATTGTCAGTTGAATATTTTCCTTGAATGAATCATGTGTTAAACATTACATCGCATCTCAAATTCGAAAACAGCAGTGAAATGTTTGCAGATTTCAGATCTTAGGAAATCAAATTGTTTCCCAACTTGGCCCCAAAATAACATGATTATAACAAGCATGTCATCCAAACACAATCTATATTTCGTGGTTATTCATTTTCCTCTGAGCATTTTCACCATGTCGGTGATGAAATGATAAATATGCTTTCTCCGAGTATGGAGTCTTTTATTTACAACTCAGACATTCGAATTACCGATCTATTCCTTGTTATTCTTGTTGGTTACTTGCAGCTGGCAATTTCTTTGTCATCAAAAGCCCCCAAAAATTTAAAATTTTGAAAAGGTGGATAAATTCCGGTTTTGTGTATTTTTGACATTATTTTGGTTTATAATATGTTGCTTATCACCGCTTTAATTCGTATTTAGGGCAATTGTTGAAATTTTCCCAAAAATGTCCAGAGGTATGTCACTGTATCACAATCTGTGAGACTTTTTATCGGTAGTTATTTCTAGTCAAGTTTTATATGCCTGTCTGCACTGCTTACATAGGGGAATATAGAGGAAATACTCTTTTTGGGTCAACACAGCAATTTTACGGCATTTTTAAAAAAATTATAAATTTTAAGTAATTTGTATATTTTTTATACTTACCAATGGCCCAGACTAGCTGGTGCTAACTCAAAAATTAATCCAGGGCCAAACACCAATTTTGGCCCCCAATCCCCCAAATTTGCATGCAAAACCGAAAAATTGATGTCCTATCTGGTCCTCTATACTTTTCAGATCTGCGCATGCGCAGTATCCAGGAAGACACCGAAATTGGCGCCAACCATCATTCTTTCTACAGATTGCTTGTTAAATGTTATAAACAGCGGGGAGGTATGAGTGCCCACTCATGGGAGGGCCATACCCATCTGGGCCATTGGTAAGTATAAAAAATATACAAATTACTTAAAATTTATCATATTTTTATACAACAACCAATGGCCCAGACTAGCTGAATGGTAAAAAAGGATGGAGGGCCTAAGACACAAAGGAAAATCCAATGTCTCAATTACTTCAGTAAAGGATAGCTCTTACAGGAGAATAGGAGAAGATGGGAGAAGATAGGAATTATATATGTCTTTTCTCCTTTTCGAGAAAAGAGAAAGGCATAACACCAACAATGTAATTGAGTATTACATAATATATAATTCTCCATTTAATGCGAGCATAACCCGTTATGCTAATTCGGTGAAGGAAAACCAATATATAAAGATAGTTCATAGAATGAGACTCTTTATACTCATTTAAACGTGTCTGAGGATTGTATATTAACGCCCGTTTGACAAGTGACATATACAAATGCTTCACAGTGAGCTACACTTAAAAAACAGTACGTAAATGAGACATAGTTATTGCTTGACACCGAGCTACACATTAAAACCATCCCAGCATCAACTCAGGAGGTCTTCCCTTGCTTTTCACTTTAAAGCCAGATGATCATAAGGGAAAAAACCATCCCCCCCCCCCCCCCCCCTTCCCCTTGTTCTGAGGTAAATATCCTCAGAACGAAATGAGAAGCGGAGCAGCATCAATGCTGGAACGGACTGCCTAAATAACTATAGATGCAACCATTATTGGACAACATTCTGAGCAACAGAAAGAGGACCCAAAGATCTAAGGTCACCGGAGATGAACTCCAAATTTCTCAAGTAAAACTTGGTAATTGAGGAGGGCTGTGTCCAGTATAGATTTTCATAGGCAATGTGTATTGCCAACTGAATCCATCTAGCGACTGAATGAACAGAAATATCCTTTCTGTTAGGAATCAAAGAAAGAAAGAAATGTTTTCTTTCTTTTCTTATAAATCTGATCGACGTTTATAAATGCGCAGAGCCCTGACTGGACACAGCAAAGGTCTATGGTTATCCGAAGACGGCAGAGCCTTAATGATAATATTCTCAGGCCGCTTGTCTGGAATCTGATTCTTAGCCAAAAATTCCACTTCTGTAGTAAGGGTAATGGTACTACCCACACTATAGTTGTGAGATTCATCAACAGATAAAGCATGAAGTTCACTGACTCTTCTAGCAGATGCAAAGGCTAAGTGAAATGCCATTTTATAGGTCAAGAATTTGAACTCTACAACGTCCAATGGCTCAAACAGAGCTTCTTTGAGCTTCAACAGAACTCAAGCCAAATTCCACTTGGGATTAATCTGAGGGTTCTAGGTCTATTAATAGAAAAATTTCTAACCAGCTTGGACAATGAAGTATTTGATCCAACAGCCAAGTTATCATGATGAGCGTAAGTGTCATATAACCTAGACCTATAGCCCTTAATAGTGACGGGCAGCAGTTTAAGAACATCAAACAAGTAGAGCAAGAAATTGGCAATATTTGGTATGGACGGATCGTATATGTCTATCGACTGATCCTGACACCAACAGAAGAAAACCCTCCACTTTGCTGTGTAGTTCAACATAGAGGAGGAACTCCTGCAGTTAGAAATTGCATCCACTGCATGTCCTGTAAAGTGTTTTCCGTGCAAGAAGGACCGCACAACGGAAATACAAAAAGGTTGAGACCTTCCAGGTTTTGATGCAGTGCGCAAGACGTCCCCTGATAAAGAAGGTCCTCTCGTGGAAGAAGCTTCCGGGGAACGCCCCATAACAGACACCTGAGAAGATTGATCCAAGGTTTCTGTGACAACAGAGGTGCTACTAGCAGAATTTTGCAACGAGACTGTTTGATCTTTAACAGAATCTGCTGAATCAACGGAGTTGGAGGATCTGCTTATCCTATCATTCCGTCCCATGAGATCGACAGAGTATCTACTGCATACACTCGATGATCTGGGCATGGTGACACGAACGTCGGTAACTGATTGTTCAGGTGTGTCACAAACAGATCTATCATGGGCCGATCCCACTGGTAGCAAATCTGTCTGAATATTCGCTTGTTGAGACAAACAACCTTCCTGAGAGAGCGAGTCTGCTAGTACATTTAGACGACCCGGTATAAGACGGACAGAAAGAACATGATGATTCATGACATATAGGAGAATCCTCTCTGTTAATTCACATAATGGAATCGAATGAGTGCCGCCTTGGTTCCTGATGTAAACTACCACTGTCGAATTGTCCGACAAAATTTGAACATGGACGTTCGCTATCATGTGAATCCAATGTTGAAGAGCTAGCTATACTGACATCATCTCTTTGGTGTTTATGTGTTTCTATAGGAACCGAGTGTCCCAAAAACCCTGACACTTCAAGTCTGCGGGACTTAGGGTCACACTCCAACACATCTGACTCGCATCCGTCATAATCGTGAAAGCCGGATCCGGCAGTTGCAGCAGAACTCCCTGAGTTAACCACTGAAGATCTGCCCAAATATGAACCTTTTGTTTTACTAGGTGCGTTAAAACAATACTGGTTTCGAGCAAATGCACTCCAGTTCTGAGTAAAGAATATCTGGAGTGGACGCTTGCGCAGATGGCCCATTGGAATAAGATTCGCAGCCGCTCTGCACAGTCCCATCAATCGCATGAATTCCCTCACTGTTATTGCGTCTGAGTGTAGACAAAAGCGAGCATAACAACTGACTAATTTCGTTCTGGGTAACAATAGATGAACCAGATTGTTGTGAGTCTCGAAGCTCATCCCCAAGTGAGTGAATGACTTGGACGGAGCTAGATCCAACTTTTCTCGTTTACAATGAAAATGAGACGTCAGAGTCATAGAAGCAGATTCACAACATTGTTCTGAAAAATAATTCTGTTGCCGTATCTCTGCAGAATGTCATCCAAGTAAGCTGACGTTACCGCAGACGAATGAGCTCGGAAGTATAACATTACCAAGTTCATTATTCGAGTGAATGCCCAGGAAGCCAGGTTCAGACCAAAGCACATTGCTCTGAACTGATAAACCTTCCCTTGTACCGCGAACTGCAGATACTTTCTGAATGCCGGATGTACGCATAGTCGTTCACTCGAATGCTCGCTCTTACTGACCAAATGGTCTCCATACAGAATTTTGGAGCCACAATAAGCTTGTTTATCCAGCTCAAGTCTATTACCGGTCGGAACGAGCTGTCAGACTTCGGTATGAGGAACAGGTGACTGTAAAAACCATGAAAATCTTGATTCTCGACGACCTCTATTGCTTCCTTTAATAAGAGAGCCTTTACCTCTGCTAGAAGAGGCTCTCTTTTGAAAGGATCAGACGGAAGATTTGTCCAATGCAGACATCTTGTTAGTGGGGGTTTCGCTCGGAATGATAGCCATAGGCAGTCTGAGACTACACTTCTCACCCACTGATCTTCTGTGACTGCTATCCAGTTACTCGTGAAGTTTGATAACCTTCCACCAACTGGCCAGCAATAGAGGTCTTGAACATCACCTGTATGACCTGAGAGGCTTATGGGAGGAGAAACTACATCCTCCCCACAAAGAACCTCGTCCCATCGGCAAGGGGCGGACCTATGCCCCTTTCCCGAGTCGCTATATTGACAACCTCAGGAGTAATTATAAGAGGGCTTCTTGTACCCTCGTGAGGAGTTCCCTTTTGACGTTTTAGATTTGGAAGTTCCTCCTTTACTCCTGTGTTCTGAAGCGGGTTGCTGAGACGCCGACTTCAATAGCAGAGCACTTGATGCTTTCTTACTAGCCTGTTTATAGGCTAACGAAAGCTTGTCGTCAAAATAGTATGTCCAGAGACCGGAGCAACCCGGAGAGAACTTTTCACCTTGTCATCTATAAGTGATGACGACGCAAGGGCAGCATCACGTCTAATTAACTCCAGATTAGCCACTGTTAGGGAGAGTTATACTTGGTATACATAATTGCCCTGGAAAGAACTCCAAGAGAAGTATGAATGTCCTCAAATTCCTTCCCGTGGAGACATAGTGCCATAGCTCTAGTAAGGTGATCTGCATAGGACACTGCGCCAAATTCGCACTATTTGATGAAAATGCCGTTTCCATTACATCTGAGCGAATAGTGAATGATGCAGGTAAGGATACATCTAGATACTCATCCAAACGCAGAGGAACTATCTGAACATCTTCTCCAACCGTTTTAAATGAACGTGGTCCAAAAAACGGTATATTTATGGAAGATGTAGTTAAGAAACTGCCTTTTTTTCTCGCACTCGAGAGTTTGAATATGGTGCTGTCTACATGGCCGAAGGCCTGCGACACCTGCCTAGACTGAACTGGAAAAGAAAGAACTTCTTCCTTTCTCCGTATAAAGTCTGCGTCTTGTGATGCCAGCAGTTTCTCTCTTGTTGTCGCAGCATTCTGATTCGGTGAAACAAATTCAGGGTAGTATTGATGGATGAAATCCATTGCAACCATGTGCTGTTTCAAAAGGGAGGGTAATCCTCTTCCTTATCCCTTTCACCAACCAAGAGAATCAGTTGTGAATCTCGCTCCATTACATCTGTGTGAACAGATGACTGGACCGACCCAGCACCGTCCGACAGCTCAGGTTCGGAGTCTGAGGGCAACTTCTCCTGCACTTGCTGGGATGCTGCGCTAAGCTGCGCAATCTGCGACAGCAAGTCCATAATCAAGGCCTGAGGAGCAGCGGTCTTCTGTTTCTTAGCCACTTGCTGCTCCTGGGACAGCTTGTTGGAGATCGATCTCTTCTCCGAACGTCCCGATGATCGAGGCCTTGTCTCCTTAGCTACCGGATGGTCCGACTTCACGGGCGAAGAGTGGTCCCTAGACGGAGCATCCCGAACGGCAGGTGTAGATGTATGCTCCAGTCCGTGCAAGTTCTCAATAACATCTGGTCCCATCTGGATCTCTCCCGCTCGCGACCCTCTCAGACCTCGCTGAGCTTCCCAAAACATTTGCTGGTTTCTTCCTTAGTTCCGTTGTCGCTGGGTGAGCATGTTTACATTTTAAGGTGCTCACTCTACCCACTACACTTCCTTCGACCGCAACGGACATACCCGGAATCACGGCTCCAGGGATGGAGTAACTGCTTCACCGGTCGAGCTAGCTGCTGGCAAAGGATTAAAACCACTGCCGAGTGGCTTTATCCCTTGCCTAATATCCAGGAGCACTTGAGCAGCTAGCTCTGTTTGCTCATCAGAGCGCGACAACAGTGGCATACTTTTGGTACGTGTCACATAACCATCACCATGTTCTTGTTCCTCTGAAAAAGAAACTGAGAAACTTGAATGAATCTGCAGCAAGAGAACCGGCACTGGCTTCTCACCGCTAACAACATACCGTGACACCCGCGTCCAACGTTTGTCATGACCAATCAACACATGTAGGACAAGAATTTGTGGGAGTACATTGACTACAAGCAAGGCAACAAGCATGTAAATCTGTGGAAGACTTCCTCGCCTTGCATTTTGAGCAATAAGCTTTCATAACTAATCAAACAAAGTCGATCGGACTCCAACTAACTCTACAATAAATATATGATAAAGATACATAATAATCAACAATCAAAATACAAATCGAAAAATTAATTTAAAAAAATTCTTTGAAAAAATTCTGACAACAGCCCAAGTTCCCAAAGGGAACATGAACAGCCCAAGGATATCCCGATAGAGCCTAGGTGTGGACAACAATCCAAAAATTATTGCTACAGTACCAGAATATTGAAACATGTATCTTACAACAATCCTAAAGTAATAATAAGTCCATACTATATATATATTTAAGGACGTTGCCAATGTAAACAACATCAAGAAAAACTAGAATTACTGTGAGCACTGCTCACTAAAGATACCACCCACTCCAACCAAGAAACATTTCACAACAGTAAAAAAGTATTTAATATACACAGCACATCTGTATGTTCTCCGAAAACATGAGAGCAATTTTCAATATGAGAAAGGGTAAATATTACAAAGAGCATGCAAGATGAAAAAATAAAAATACCTGAAAGCAGAATAGAAGGTGCACATCTATAATGTATATAAAAGAATGTCTGAGAGTTTCAATGAAATTCGCCCACTGGTATAAGAGGAGTAGCGGATAGCAGGAGTGTACCCCCCTAAAGCATCACAACAATTTGGCTAAGTTCATTTCGCCCTTTGGGAAAGAGTAAAAAATAAAAATACCTGAAAGCAAAATAGGAGGTGCACATCTATAATGTATAGAAAAGAATGCCTGTAAGTTTCAATGAAATCCACCCACTGGTTTAAGAGGAGTAGCGGATAGCAGATGTGTACCCCCAAAGCGTCACGGACGTACGGAAGTACGTAAGTACGGAAGTACGGACACCATGGATGCTATATACCGCCCACTTTTCAAGTGGGTGGTATAAAAATGGAAACAAAACCTCAAGGAGAGAATAAAAAGGCTCAAAGTCAGTAACAGATTTTAAAGCTACCAGATGTAAAGCAAGATCTTCAGAAAAAACGAAACATCGGATAGAAGATGCATGACCCAAATGACCCAACACCCCTAGGGTGAGGACGTAACCATGGGGATGAACAGAATAAACATTCTGTTAAACACGTTAAACTCCCAAGATATTTGATAAAAAATTTCAATAAAAGAAGCTAAAAAGCTTGGGAGTTTAACAGGAGGGCTTCAAGGAAGGATAGGGAAGGTTCACTTAACAAACAGTGGATAAATCATTAGCAAGAATGATGACATCAGGCACATGTCCCGAAATTGGGAAACATGAAATAATTTTGATAAAAATGATAAAGTTACAGCCCTGAATGTTCCCAATCATCCAATTATGTCCTTGGATCCACCAATTTTACCCCTGATTTGTGTCTGGCATTCTCAACTAGAGGGGGGTATCAGTACTCCGTGGCTCACCAACAGGTGGCCAATGTAAAGGGGTGGCTGGAGTAAAAAAAAAAGTTCAAAACTTGCACACAAAAGTCCAAAATTAAAGAAAGTTAAAAAATTTATAGTAATTTCTATATTTTTTATACTTACCAATGACCCAGACATAGCTGGTGCTAACTCTTAAAATATAGGGCCAAACACAAATTTTGCCCCCCAATCCCCAAAATTTGCATCTAAAACCAAAGAAAACATGTCCTGAATGGCCCTCCACACTTCACCTCTACTGCGCATGTGCAGTGTCAAGGACGTTCCGAAATTGGCGCCATTAATCATTCTAATAACCAGTGCCTGGTAAGCGCTATGTACTCAGCGGGGAGGCAAGAGTTCCCAACTCCTGGGAGGGCCATCCCCGTCTGGGTCATTGGTAAGTATAAAAAATATAGAAATTACTATAAATTTTTTAACATTTTTATACTGTACCAATGACCCAGACATAGCTGAATAGTAAAAAGGCTGGAGGGCCAAGGACATAGAGCAAGATGGAATACGCTCAATAATATAAAATAGAGTCATCCCCTCTAGGGAAAAAGAAGTAATAGGCCTTACATGTATCTTTCTTATTTATGATAAATTAGAAAGATACAACACCTTCCAAAATTGAGCATCATACATCCATGTATTCTATTAATTTCCAATATAATCCTTATACTAATAATTTTTAAAGTAAGCCAATATATAAAGTAAGTCTAGAGAATAGAGACTCTTATACTCCTTAAAAGTGTCTGAGGATTGCATAATCATGTCCGTTGCTATACTTTAAAAACTAAGACTTGAATGAATTTTTAAAACATAAACTTCTCACTAAATAACCATCCCAATAACAGCTCAGAATTACTAACTCCGGAGGAGGTATCCCCTTGTTTTCATAGTAAAACAGGTGACCCAAGGGAACACCCTCCCCCCCCCCCCCTTTTTCTTGCCCTGGGTCAAATAGCCCAGAGCGAAGAGGGCAGCAGAACGGAGTCACTGCCGAAACAGACAGCCTACCTAGCTATAGTAGCAACTGTTAAGTGAATGACATTCTGAGCAGTAGATAATAGACCTAACAATAGAGGTCTCCAGAAATGGACTCGATATTTCTGAGATAAAAATTCATGAATGTGGATGGCTGAGCGCAATGAGCAGCCTTCAAAAATCTATAATAGCGACACTATTAATGTAAGCCCAAGATGTAGAAGAACTCTTACTTCATGAGCCGAAATCTTAAGCACAACTGCTGAGTCAATGATATACCATAAGTAGCACCGATAGTTAATTGAATCCATTAGTAATAGAATGGAGTGTAACGTCCTTCTATTAGGCATCAAAGACAGAAGAAGCTTACGCCCGTAGTAATAAACAGATATCTGTTTATAAATACATAAACTCTAACCGGACAGAGTAAAGGCCTATGCCCGTACGAAGACGGAAGGACCTTAATAACAATAGGTTCCGAATATTAGGAGCCTAACTCTTATGCAAAAATCCAACCTAAATAGTAAAGGAAGTAGTGATTCCGAAACTACGAAAGTGAAAATCATCCATCGATAGTGCATGAAACTCACCGACTCTTCAGTAAAAGAGAAGCCAACAGAATTACTGTCTAAAAGGTCAGAATTTGAAAACTACTGTTTCCAGAGGCTCAAATGATTACTTAGCTAAATAAGAACCGAAGTTAAATTCCATATAGGAATTTAATCTAAAGATTCTAAGTCTATTTATCAAAAAGCTACTAACTGACTTAGATAAAGAGACATAAGACTCAATTGTAAACTATCATATAGTGCATAGGTATGAGGTAACATAAACCTATAACCTTAATAATAACAGGCTGCAGTAGATCTTGTCAAACAAGTATACTAAAAAGTTGCAATAAGTAGTATGGAGGGATCAACAAAATGAACATAGTGATCCCTACACCAACGACGGAAGAGCCTCGACTTTAGCCGCATAGAATAGCGAAGAAGAGGATCTCCTATAGTAAGAAATCGCGTCCAAAGCTCGTCCAGTACAATGCTTACAATGCAATACGGACCACACAACGGAATACGTGAAGGTTGCGACCTTGCGGGTTGTGATAAAGATGACACGATTTACCCAGCGAAAAAAGATCCTCTCATTGAGGAAGATTTCGCGTTAAGTCCCACAGTAGACATCAGAGTAAATTACCCACGGTCTCTGTGAAGACAGAGATGCTATCAACAGAAATGTATTGTGGTTGTTTATCTTAGCAATACCTGCTAAAACAACAGCGCCGGAGGATACGCGTATCCTATCATTCCGTCCTATTAGATCAATAGAGCGTTAACAACATTAGCTAAGAGATCCGGACAAGCCAACACATACGTCTGCAATTGATTAGCAAGCTGTGTCATAAATAAATTATCATTGGGCGCTCCCATAGATAGCAAATCTGATTGAATACTTGTTTGTTGAGAGTCCATTCTGACGGCAACAAGCGACCCCTAAGTGAACGGGAGTCCGGTAAAACAATCAGACGACCCGGAATATGACGGACCGAAACAGAACTTGGTGTACTATAACCAACAGACGGATTCTTTCCATTAAATTGAATAACGGAAACGAATGAGTGCCTCCCTGGTTCCGGAGATACGCCACTACTGTCGAATTAACGGACAGGATTGGACATGCGATTCTGAATAATGTTCATGCAATGACATAAAGCAAGCCTAAAAACATTATTCCGCGGAAGATAATTGGTTGCTTACAGACTGCGGAACCCAAAGACCCTGGCACTTCGAATCCGTTGGGATCAATATTATATCCCAATCTGTTTGACTGGCAACCGTCATAACTATAACACTCGGGTCCGGCAACTGCAGTGGCACTCTCTGAGTCAACCACCGAATGTTTGCCCCAGTCTGAATCTCTTGTAACACTAGATAGACAAGAGAACGTGTAAATCAAGCAATTCATGGATTGCTGAAAAGTTGCCGTCGAAGAGAGGCTTCTCCGAGAACGAAGCGACTCTGAGAGAGTTCTTTACCTTACTATCCACGCGCGTGGATGTAGTTAGGGCTGCGTCACGTCTAACCAACTCCAATCAGCCACTGAAGGGCGGAGTTATACGTGAACAAACTACTGCCCTCAAAAGAAATCACATTGAGAATAATATCCCGTAAATCTTTTCTTGAAGACGTAATGATAACGCCTCAGTAAGGTGGATTACGTATGATAAAGCGTCTAAGTAAAGTCTACTAGACATCATTGTCGTTTCCAACATTGTGGTTGGAAAAGACATAGACGGCGAAAAAGAATATTTCCAGTCTTTACCCACGCCGTCTAGACGCATATGAACTCTCGGTATGCCCTGCTCTGCCAAAATAAATTATTCGTATAAATGATAAAACGGCAGAAATGAGCAACGCGGACAAGAAACTAATGCTTGGTAGCAGGCTTGTATGCATATATAGCGTCGAAAAATAAAACACATGTTGTAATGACATTATTGGACTGCGTCGGTAAGTCAGGGACAATGTCCCTGAACCGATCCAAAATTCCGTGTCCAATGACGCAATAAGTCTCTTATCCAACATCGCAGCAATGTAGTCCGAAATAACAATCACTGGAAGATAATGCCAGAAGATATGAATGGCAGCTTCCGATGCTACGAAAGGGAAAACTTGAAATCTTTCGAATCCCTTTCGCCATCCTGTCGGACTCTATAAAGCGTTCGGTCGGTGCGTACCTGATGCAACCGCGGACCGCACCGACCCAGCGCCGCCGGATAATTCCTGATTCGACCAAGAAACTGTCGATTGCTGGGATGCTGCGAAACAACTGTGCTAACTCGGATAGCACGTCCGTCACTGAGGCCTGAGGAGAAGCGGTCCTACAATGCATTGCCGCTGGAAGCTCCGTGATCGTTACCCCGTGCATACTACCAATAAGCGAGCGAACGGAGTGTATAGGCCTCGTGTCCCTTGGCTACCGGATGGCGTGACCTATTCGCCGTGGAATCACTGAATGACGAAACTGATCGGATACTCGAGGTCACGTAGCCAATGTGCGGTCGTGTGCCCTGCTGTGAGGATGAGGAAGCATTATGGACAGTCTCTCGGACTGTCAACATAACGGAGCGTCCCGACCGACAGACATATGCTCCGAATGTAAAATATCTGAACCACAACATGCGGTCCCCTATGTTGTTGGACGAGAGAGGGACCTCTCTCGCTCACAGCCTGGACGGACCTGGACAAGCCAGGAACCGGACTAACAGGCTTCCTCCGATCTATCCTCAATCTGCCGTCACTGGGTGAGTACTAAAGTAATTATAGTGCTCGCATCATCCAAATCTCCTTCCTAGACCGCAACGGACGAACCCGGCAGCCGAACCATTCGATGAATGCACGCTACACCGGGTGAGCTAGCGAATGTCACTCCATCGATCCTACAAGGGATCTCTTAGGCGTTAGACATATTCCATGAGCACTGATTGCCGCTAGCTCTTCATTAACTATGACGACAGAGGCACACTTTTGAAAGACATCTCCGTAACTTTGCGAACAAGAAACCAGAAATGCTTGGTTATAGCAAGCATATAATAATAATATATATAGCGTCGTTCAATAATTCGAAAGTTTGTGTGACATTATTGGACTATGTCGGAACTGAGGGACGATGTCCCTGAACCGAACCAAAAATTTCTAAGTCCACCGACGCTATCAGTTTCTTATCCGGCATCGCAGCATTCTGGTCCGACGAAAGAAGCTGTAAAAGATCAAGTCAGATGACATATACAACAGCATATGTTGTTCCGAAAGGGAAAGCTCGAAATCCTCCAAATCCCTTTCGGTATCCCGTCGGACCGGATGAAATTTTCGGACGTCCGTACCCGCTTCCGCGGAGCGTCCCGACCCAGCATCGTCGGATAAAAAATATGCGACAGATTCAGTTAATGCTGGGATGCTGCGATAAACTGTGCTATTTAGGAAAGCACGTCCGTTCCCGAGGCCTGTGCAGTAGCGGTCTTACGATGCATTGCCGCCGGAAGCTCCGTGTACGTTGACTCCCGCACACTTCCTATGCGAACGTCCGGAGTCTGCAGGCCTCGTGTCCCTGGCTACCGGATGGTGTGACCTGGTCGCCGATGATTCTCTGACTGGCGAAGCTGACTGGATATCCGAGGTCACGTAGCCAAGAGCAGTCGTGTGCGCTACCATGAGAATGAGGAAGCCTTATTGACAGTCTACTCCGGACTGACTATATGTCGGAGCGTCCCGAGCGACGGACGTATGCTCCGAATGCGAAACATTTTGTACCACAACATCTGGGGCCAGATGTTGTTGTACGAGAGAGGGGCCTCTCTCGCTCGCCGTCCGGATGGACCAGAACGAGCTATGAACCAGACTAAAAGGCTTCCTCCGTTCTCCCTCTAATCCGCCGTCACTGGGTGTGCATTTGGTTGATTTATAGTGCTCGCATCACCCCAAAATTCCTTCTAGACCGCAACGGACGAACCCGGCTGCCGAACCATTCGATGAATGGACGCTACACCGGGCGAGCTAGCGGACGTCAAAGGCCGTCGAACCTACTAGGGTCCTCTTAGGCAATTGGCGTATTTACATGAGCACTTTTCCGCTAGCCCTTCATTAATTGTGACGACGGAGGCACACTGTTGGAAGACATCACAGATACATCACCCTAATCTTGATCGTCTGAAATAGAAATTGATAAAGTAGAGTGACCCTGCGGGGAAAGGACCGGAGTGTCCAATTCCCCACTAACATACCGTGACATACGCTTCCCATGTTGTCATCGAAATCATAACGATACAGAACAGGAGTTAATGCGAGTACACTGACCACATATAGAATGATAATAAAAGTCAGAGGAAGACTTCCTCTTATTACAATTGATCAAAATCCTTTCAATGTGAAAAGAAAACAAGTCCTGGTACTCGCACTAACCCCTGGCAATCAAAATACATAATAATAATATGATCCATTAATATAGAAAAAATAATTGAAATCAAAATATTTTGAAAAAATATTTTTTCAGAACAGCCCAAGTTTCTGAAAAGTAACGTTGAGCCCCAATGGATCCCAAGCCTAAGTGTGGACAAAAATTTTAAAAATATTTTAAACAATTTATTCAACACTTACGAACAATAATAATGTATCTAGTTATGATTAAAATAACATCACGATATTATTTTCAAGAAATCCCCCCCTCACACAGAGGGCTGTTGTAAATGTAAACAATGAATGTAAAAACACTAAAATAAGACTCCAGGCACCCAGTCCCGGAATCAGTTACCAAAAATACACTATCTGATGCAAAACAGGGACTTCCAGGGAAGAAACTGCAGAACATCAGATGGAAGATGCAGAACACAACGCCTAACCACCCGTAGGTGAAGATGTAAACATGGGGAAAAGAACAGAATTCATTCTGTTATTCAGCTAAAACTCCCAAGAAAATTTAGTAATAATAATTACAAAAAACTATGCCAAAAGCATGGGAGAATAGCAAGGGGGGACTTAAAGGACAGGGAGAGAGGAAAACACTGAAAAATCAGTGTAACTAAATAATCAGAATGACAACAAAATGGCTGCTGCCTCGAAAATAGGTAACTTAACATAATTTCATTAAAAAATTTTAAGTTACAGCCCTGATAATATTCTGTCACACATTTTTTCCTCTCCTCCTTCTCTATCCTCCTTAGAATCACCATTTCACTAATATTTATGTGTCTGGCATCATTTAAACTGAGATTTACAAGCACAAAGATCAGTCAGATGTTAACTGATGAAGGGCCAAACTTAGAATGATTAATGGCGCCAATTTCGGAACGTCCTTGACACTGCGCATGCGCAGTAGAGGTGAAGTGTGGAGGGCCATTCAGGACATGTTTTCTTTGGTTTTAGATGCAAATTTTGGGGATTGGGGGGCAAAATTTGTGTTTGGCCCTATATTTTAAGAGATAGCACCAGCTATGTCTGGGTCATTGGTACAGTATAAAAATATAAGCAGCTAAAGGGTTAAATGATATAATAATAACCCCTAAGAAGCATGCTAACATAAAATAGGAACCATGGCAATATGCTACAAGGTAAGTTTCCACTTTGAAAAAAAGAAAGACAAACCTCAAAACCTGCACATAAAAGTAAAAAAAGTATCACATTTGTTTCAAAGGGTTAAAATTTAGAAAAATACCCTGAAAATATTACAATAACCAGCGTGGCAATATGCCAGTGAGATAAAACTCCACTTAAAAAAAAAATATCAAAACCTGCACACAAAAGTACAAAACCTGCACAGAAAAGTCCAAAATTAAAGTAAATAAGCAGCTAAAGGGTTAAATAATATAAAAATAGCCCAAGAAGCATCCTAACATAAAATAGGAACCATGGCAATATGCTACAAGGTAAGTCACCACTTGGAAGAAAAGAAAGACAAACCTCAAAACCTGCACATAAAAGTAAAAAAAAAGTATCACATTTGTTTCAAGGGGTTAAAATTGAGAAAAATACCCTGTCACAGTAACCACAACGGCAACATGCCAGTAAGGTGAAAGTCTACTTGAAAAATATCCACTTGGAAGAAAAGAAAGACAAACCTCAAAACCTGCACATAAAAGTATCACATTTGTTTCCAAGGGTTAAAATTTAGAAAAATACCCTGAAAATGTTACAGTAACCACCATGGTAATATGCCAGTGAGGTAAAACTCCACTTAAAAAAAAATATCAAAACCTGCACACAAAAGTACAAAACCTGCACACAAAGGTCCAAAATTAAAGTAAATAAGCAGCTAAAGGGTTAAATAATATAATAATAGCCCCAAGAAGCATCCTAACATAAAATAGGAACCATGGCAATATGCTACAAGGTAAGTTGCCACTTGGAAGAGAAGAAAGACAAACCTCAAAACCTGCACATAAAAGTAAAAAAAACATCAAAACCTGCACACAAACGTCAAAATAAGTCCAAAATTTGATTCAAAGGGTTAAAATTAAGACGAAATACCCTGGAAAAGAGTTAAATGTTATCGTGAACCCCCCACAGCAATATGCAAAGAAGAAAAAAATTTTTTTAAAAGCACAAAAATCCAAACCTGTAAACAAAAGAAGTCCAAAATTGAAGTAATTAAGCAGGGAAAGGGTTAAAGAATACAACGTAGCCCTAAGATGCATGTTTACATACAATAGAAAGCATGGACATATGCTACAAGGTAAATCTACACTTGGAAGAAAGGAAAAAAAAAAACCATGAAAACCTGCACGCAAACGTCAAAATAAGTCTAAAATACTATTCAAAGGGTTAAAAAATGTTTAAAAATGCACTGGAAAGATATCAATGTTATAATAACCACCACTGCAATATGCAGTGAGGTCAACCTCACTTGAAATTGTTTTTTTTATCGCAACCTGTACATAAAAGTAAGAAACTGTAAGCCTAAGTCCAAAAGCTGTACATAAAAGTCCAAAAATGAAGTAATTCAGCAGGAAAAGGGTTAAATAATACAAACATAGCCCTAAGATGCATGTTTACATACAATAGAAAGCATGGACATATGCTGCAAGGTAAATCTCCACTTGGAAGAAAGGAAAAAAAAAACATCAAAACCTGCATGCAAACATCAAAATAAGTCTAAAATTTGATTCAAAGGGTTAAAATTAAGACAAAATACCCTTGAAAAGAGTTAAATGTTATAGTGAACCACCATAGCAATATGCAGAAACTCTACACTTGGAAGAAAAGAAAAAAAAAAAACCCATGAAAACCTGCACGCAAACGTCAAAATAAGTCTAAAAATCTATTGAAGGGGTTAAAAAATTTTTAAAAATGTACTGCAAAGATATCAATGTTATAATAACCATCACTGCAATATGCAGTGAGGTCAACATCACTTGAAATTGTTTTTTTATCACAACCTGTACATAAAAGTAAGAAGCTGTAAGCCTAAGTCCAAAAGCTGTACATAAAAGTCCAAAATTGAAATAATTCAGCAGGAAAAGGGTTAAATAATACAAACATAGCCCTAAGATGCATGTTTACATACAATAGAAAGCATGGACATATGCTGCAAGGTAAATCTCCACTTGAAAGAAAGGAAAAAAAAACATCAAAACCTGCACGCAAACATCAAAATAAGTCTAAAATTTGATTCAAAGGGTTAAAATTACGACAAAATACCCTGGAAAAGAGTTAAATGTTATAGTGAACCACTATAGCAATATGCTGAAACTAAAAAAAAATTTGAAAAGCCAAAAAATCAAAACCTGTACACAAAAGTTCAAAATATTTAAGAGCGGACGCCGACACCGACGTTGACGCCGACGCCGACATGAGGGCTATGCCATAGGCTCACACAACTAACGTTGGTGAGCCAAAAAATGAGATTTAAAAGCACAGATATAAGTTCATTGTTGCTGACTTTAGGGCCAAAAAAAGAATGGTGGTTTGCGCCAATTTCAGTGTCTTCCTGGATACTGCACATGTGCAGCTCTGAAAAGTATGGAGGACCAGATAGGACAACAATTTTTCAGTTTTGCAAGCAAATTTTGGGGATTGGGGGACAAAGTTTGTGTTTGGCCCTGGATTAAGTTTTGAGTTAGCACCAGCTAGTCTGGGCCATTGGTTGTTGTATAAAAATATAGGGTTTTATGGGAATCTAGTTTGTTTGTCAACTGGCACTGAATGACACTTTCAACTAGATTCACAATGTGAAGGACAGTTTTATGAGGGATGGAACCTGGAGCACCAGGAGATAAACAACAAAACAGTGACAAGTGAGTGTCAGACTCTCCAACTTACTAACTTGTCATGAGCAGAGTTGGCAGTGGTTGCAGGCAAGTGCACCATTGACATGTAGTATGCCTTAGTACACTGCGTTACTGTGATCTCAAATGCACCACCAGTGACTTGCCCAAGGACACAGCATGGATGTTGCAGGAGGTGGGTAGTATTCAAGTATTACTGTTCAGTTTCAGTTCGTTTTCATTAATGTAAAAACATACCAAACCTGTTCCAAAACTAGAGTGATGTCACGCATGCAGCCCGACTGTCCCAGCAATGGCAATGCTTAGACACAAAATAGTCTGAGCCATTTTTTGTTAACCGTTTACCTAACGAATCTGCCATACTTGCACTCATGATATACAAACATTGTTATTCAAATTTAATTTTTTCATTTGTCTACCCCAAAACATACCTGATGACCTATTAATGGAACAAGCTTGATGAGCCTGTTCCAATAAGGGACTACTAAGCAATGGTTAGAAGTAAAAAATGAAAAAATCTGATGTTTCAGAAAAATAATTTGTACTATTGGCTTCAACTTGTGTTAGGTAAAGGGTTAAAGATGCAGTACATAAAACATTGTTGGTCTGTAGGAGTCAAGTTTTTCTTTTTGCATATAATAACTCCCAATCCTTCAAAATGCATTTTGGGAATAATTGCCTAAATGGCAAAGGGATGGGGGAGGGGGATTGTGGTGGTGTGTTATAGTAGTCAATTTTTGTTTGTTTGCATTTAATAACTCCCAATCCTTCAAATTGCCTAAACGACCACGGGAACCCATATTCAAACTTGGCCTGTATTACTAGCTGGAAAATACACATATCAACTTTGGTTGAAATCAAATAATCCAAACTGGAGTTATTGGTCAGAAACCTATTGTTTACGGTTGGACGTAAGATGGATGGATGGACGGATAGATGGACTGGATGGATGGATGGATGGATGGATGGATGGATGGATGGATGGATGGATGGATGGATGGATGGATGGACAGACTGACAGACAGATGGTGGACGGAGCTCTATGCTATATCCCTCCCTTGTGGGAGGGGGGGGGGAGGATATAGCATAGAAGCCTAATTTGAAATTTAGAGAAACTAAGTTCGAAAACCGCTTTAAAAAGGGCTAAATTAATGCCAATATTATTTAAAACCTCTGTATACAGGTTCAGTAGACCTTGCCCCAAATGAAAATCAATGACGTTGTAACACAGTGTTTGAAGAATGAAAGGTACAACCTTGAAAGGCAAAACTTTAATCCGAAACTTTAAGCTGAGAATACTATGTAGAACTGACTTTCAAAAAAGGGTTAAATATTTCCTAAAACTAGTAAAAGAAATCACTGATATAAATGCAATCATTAAGTTGTATTGACTATGCAAGAATTAAAGTAAGAAAGTATGTGGCAAAGCCTAATTTCAAATACAAAGAAACTAAGTCTGTAAACATGTTTAAAAGGGGTTAAAATAATGCCTATATTAATGAAAATCACTGTAGAAAGGTCCAGTGGACAGTAGAAATTGTCCCAAATGTGAAACAGTGACATTGCACTAAATTGTTTGAAGAATTAAAGGTGTAACTTTGTAAACAAAAAAACCTCAACCAAAAACTTTAACCTGGAAGTTGCATGTTAAATAGCCATTCAAAAAAAGGGTTAAATACTTCCCAAAATAATATGAAACGTAATGAGAATGAGACAATTAATAGTAATTAATATTAATTTAAAAGAAAAAAAACTTTAACCTTGACTAAAAAACTTCAAGCACAAACTTTACCAAAACTCGAAATGTTAACAGACAGATGGACAGACAGACAAAAGTCATGACTGTAGCCCAGACTGTAAACAGTGGGGCTAAAAACAGGGTTATGCGATACCAGAAAATCGAACCTGATAAGAAAATGTCAGAAGCATGTGTAACAACAGCTAAAATGGCTAAAACGGAAGTTGGGTGCAAAACAATAGGGGTTAGCCATACATAAAGTAAATAGTTTTAATACATCTTGTGCAACAAAACTGTGCTGGCAGATGACGGAAATGCTAGTAATTTACGTGCACACTTACATAAATTTGAAAAGTCACAAAGAGCAATTTTTCAAAATAAAATGGCCCATCTTTGAGACGGTGTTCAGTTCCAAAGCCAAACAAGAGAAGAGTTTCTAAAATTTTTGTCTTCTATGTGTGTTGGTACCATTGTGCTCCAAATATATTCTGAATCTGAACAAAATTGTATATGGTTTGCCCCATTCCCGAAAAAAGTCCTACATGATCCACAAACAGCACAAGATCACCAATAGTTAGATGGGGCTCCCTATGGGTATTAGTTATGAAAGTGTCAATGACACTGTAGCTTAACTTGACTGTGTGTTGTGTTAACTGGTTGAGTATTAGAAGCCACTATCACAGCTTTCAGAATGAAAGTGTCAATGACACTGTAGCGTAACTTGATTGTGTTTTGTGTTTGATGAAAAGGATAATGTACAATGTTTATGAAAGGATAATGAAATACGACAAGAATTGTGATAATTGAGAATATGTTAATTTCTGTTCCCTGTATGCTATGTTTTCAATAAAAATAATTAGAGGTCTAGACTGTACTAAAGAATTGAAGGCTGGGTTAATATGGCCCTCACAGTTAATGTATGTCAACCAATGTTACAAAGTTATACTGAAATTATTCCAAAATGAGTCATCCTACCAAGTTACAACGAAATCCCTTCATAAATACAACATGCAGTCTGTGCTAAAGGTTTTCGGGTTTTGGGCTCAGGCAGCCATCACAGTTGAACAATTGTGACCAAAAGGGGCCATTCTCATCTAGACATCATCTGGCGTCATCCTCCCAAATTACAGTGAAATCCCTTCACAAATATGACCTGTAGACTGTGCTAAAGATTTTCGGGCTTCGGGCCCCTGTAGCCATTATAGTTGACCGATCGTGACTAAAAGGGATGTTCTCATCTAGACATTATATGGAGTCATCCTACCAAGTAACAATGAAATCCCTCCATAAATATGACCTGTAAACTGTGCTAAAGGTTTTCTAGTTTTGGGCTTGGGCAGCCATTACGATTGACAGATCGCGACCAAATGTGGAAGTTCTCATCTAGACATCAGACGGAGTCATCCTACCAAGTTACAATGAAATCCCTTCATAAATATGACCTGTAGACTATACTAAAGGTTTTCGGGTTTTGGGCTTGGGAAGCCATCATGGTTCACCTATCACAACCAAAAGGGGACATTCTCATCTAGACATGACCACAAATCAGGGTATCCCCACAATTGGACAGATGAAATTCAAGGAGGTTCAAGGAGGTTTTAGGCCCCAAATCAAGGAGATTCAAGGAGGTTCAGGACAAATCTTGGATGGAAATCACTGTTATGTGCTTATGTCTAAATTTTAGAATCAAGTGTCTGTCTGCTTAGCTGAGCATTAAGTTGACAATTTGTCAACAAAAACAGACACAAATATTGCTGTAATTCGAACTGGCTCATTGGGCCAGTTCCAATTATATCCATATCTGTATGTTTTTGTTGGACAAAGTACCAAAATATATGGTAATAAGAAAAAATACTCACAAAATAATGCTCATTCGTTCAGGAATGTATCCAAAGTTCATTAAGTATGAAATTTTATTCCTGCCACAAGTGAATTTTCCGGTGATGGCACTGTCAGGAAACATCCTGGCAAATAATTTGTCCGTGTTTTCAGAACTATTCAGGCTGTAGTGCGATTGGACGCACTTTAGTGTCCATATTATTTCAGCAGAGTGGACGTTGTTTGTGCTGCAGGCGTCTTTCACCAACGCGCTTTGGGAGCTGACCGTTGTCGTTGTTGCTAATGTAGGCCGAACACTGGTGCACTCCGATGACGTCGAAATTTTAGGATGAAAAAAGTCTTTAACTGTAATTTCTGGCTGATTGAGTAATGTATTTTGTGTATGTAACTTGCCAGTTAAATGTGACCAGAGAGCCGATTCGCCCATGGTACAAATATTTATGTTCCGTTTACACAGTTTACAACGCGCAGAATTTCTATCATTTGGGACTGCAGTTATCCATGCTTTGTACTTTTCATCGCTATACCACCTGTCCTGGAATTTACATTTCCCTCCAGGCATTTTTATTTCAAACATGAGAGAAAACAATTCAATTCACGCCAACTGAAGCATACAGAAAACTTTTAAAAACATACGAGGTGGTTCTGTTCATTTTGTATGCGACACGCTGATTGGACGAATAGTTGTGTTGTTCAATGGAAGAGAGAAAGCAAATAGCCAATGAGAATGGAGCTTATTAATGCACTAGGCCCCTTTGAAGTTTCGGTTGCATAAAAAAGTCTAATCTGGTAATGGACACGGGAAGGAACCCAGAGACGGAATCAAGGAGTTTCCAGGGTTTTAGACCTTTTTTCAAGGAGATTCAAGGTCCTTGAACAAATTTTTAAAATTCAAGGACTTTCAAGGATTTCAAGGAGCCGTGGCTACCCTGCAAATCTGCATATGAAATTTTGTGATGATTGGACAGGAACTATGGGGTGTAGCCTGTGCTAAAGGAAAATGTGAGCAGACTCACAGACTAAGAGACTTTCGCACGCGTAATGGCAATAGCTTATCTTGACTTTGTCAAGTTAAGCTAAAAAGTAATTACCATGATAACGTATTGTTCTGTCGCATTCCACTTTACAGCACAGTTAGTGAGGAGGGGCAATCCACCTTCAATACCAACACACATCTTACTAAACATTATTAAGGATTTCACCTCTGAAATATTGCTTGAGGCAGGCAATAATTAAAAATTCACAGGGCCACATGCTGATGGGATTCATCTTGCCACCTACAGCCAAGTGTTTTGTTCAAAGTTAAGATTTCCTTGACGGGTAACTATAAACCACCTCTGGCAGGGATGTGGGTACTTTGATTTGGATTCTTCTTGTTATTTCTTAAATATTTTATTTTTTCAAAGTTTGAACAAAACTGAAACTGTTGGGCAATGTTATGAAAAGTAAACAGAAAGTGTATTATTTCCTGTCAGGAACACATCCAATAAATCAAGAAAATATATGAATATACATTCAATACTGATACAGAAATTAACTCCCCCCAAAAATGAAACTGATACAGACACAGAAACAGATAAATATGTTGTCTGCATTCTAAAACTGAAAACAGATACAAAAACATTTGAAATTTGAAACACGGACAACTAATGCACAACCATATCTTTGGCTCCAAACTATGAATCACCTTTATATTTTTGATAATTTGTGCTTCACTAGAAGATGAAAAGATCTGTGTTGTGTGTTTTCTACAGATACTACAAAATCTCTTCTCCAGTTTTTAAAAGCTTAACCCATTACCTAACACAGCGACAAAAAACGTTCAGAAAATCAAACAGAATAAGCCTACCACAGCTTAAAATATCTCAGAAGTTTCTCAATAAAACCATACAAATACGGATATCATTAGAACCAGCTCGTCAAACTGATTCTAATGATATCAATATTTGTATTGTTTCATTGATAAATTGTGAAATTTGTTTTAAAAAAATGTGAAATTTAATTTATTTTTCAAAAATACTGTGTTAGGTAAAGGGTTAAACAAAATGAAAAATATGTCAAGAAACATAATGAGGATGTGATATAATATTGTAACTTCATGTACATGTATGTACCTGTATATTGACAGCATATTCAGTTGGACCATGTATACTACCATATAAACCAAATCCAACAACAAATATTCTTCTATTCACCATGAATCTGTGAAGATACAATAATTGTTAATAATGAAACAGTGAATTTGGTTCAAGACTGGGATGTGGCAACAGGGGAGGGGGTAGGAGGCTTGTCCCTTCTCCCAATGCCAGTCAAAATTTTCAATAGTCGGAAGTCAATACTTCATCATTGGGAGCAACCAACCATGTGCCATCAACAATGCTCAAGCATTGCAGATGCCACCTTGTTGCACTCAAGAAATGATTTCTAACACTACAATTCAAAGGTTATATATTTCCAACACAAGGGGAGAGGGTGCATTTCGATTTTTTCAATAGTTAGAAATTAATCTGTAGCAGTTGGAAAATTCTTACTCATTCATGGAAAGGCAGTGGGGAAAATAGTTTTATTAAAATTTGATTTTTTCTAGGAGGGGGGGGGGGGGGGGGGGGGGGGGTACAGACTTACAGTTGGAAAAGGGACCACATACACCAAAGCCAAGATCCTCTAGCCACATCCCTGGTTGAAGGAAATCTCTTTTGGAGAATCAATATACTCTACATATGAGGGTGTTATCTGGAGAAAATTCCATTAAAACAAAATATTCTTAGACATGATGTCATTGGACATAATGCCCTTGGGATAAAATGCCCTCAGTGAATTTGTATGAGTAGACAAAATGTCCTTAGGACATACTGCCCTTAGAATAAAATGCCCTCAATCATATGCCAGCATATGTACAAAAATAGGAGACAAGAAACAAAACTGATTGAAACAAAGATTTGTGTACACCCAATTTTGGAAATAACCATTAAAACTTGTTCTTTTGTACATACATGAAAGCAATAAGTTCTGAAACTGAATGCACTTAGTACAGGGCTTGTGTTTCATCTAAATTTGAGAGAATCCATTTGGATTCTTGCGATAATAGTTTTGAGAATCCACACCTGCTATGAGTGTAACAGTTAGTATACCATAAGGCCTCTATGGCTGAACCTGTTATATACTGATAACAAATGTTAGCCCTTTTCGCAAAACAAGCTTTTTTAATGTTTGAAATATAAACTGAAGTTGATATTTTAAAACTAGAGAGATGTCACGCATGCAGCAAGACTGTCCCAGCAATGGCAATGTTTAGACACAAAATAGTCTGAGCCATTTTTTGTTAACTGTTTACCTAACAAATCTGCCAAATCTACACTCATGATATATAAAAATTGCTATTCAAATTTTATTTTTTCATTTCTCTACCCCAAAACATACCTGACCTATTAATGGAACAAGCTTGATGAGGTTGTTCCAATAAAGACTAATAAGCATGGTTAGAAGTAAAAAAATGAAAAAATCTGATGTTTCAGAAAAATAATTTGTACTCTTGGCTTCAACTTGTATTAGGTAAAGGGTTAAAGATGCAGTACATAAAACATTGTTTGGCTATAGGAGTCAATTTTTTTTTTTGCAAGCAATAACTCCCAATCCTTCAAAATGCATTTTGGGAATAATTGCCTAAATGCCAAGGGGCTGGGGGTGGGGTGTATTATAGTAGTCTAAACAACTGTGGAGGGGGTGGGGGGGGGGGGGGGGAGAGGGCAGGTGCAGAGCCCATATTCAAACTTGGCCTATATTACTAGCTGGAAAATACACATATATCAACTTTGGTTGAAATCAAATAATCCAAACTGAAGTTATCGGTCAGAAACCAATTGTTTAAAAATACTCATTCAGTTGAAAACCCAATAATTTTGAAAAGCCGCTTTTATGGGCTAAATAAACGTTATTAACTTTTTATCACTTTTCTTTCTTTAGTTTTTGCATTTTTCATGTACCTGGCATTATTTATTTCTTTTTTGACACTCAAAATCGGAATATATTTTTATTGTTGTTGTGTGAGGTCTATAACTTTTAGCAGTCCCTCAGATGCATCCAACCCCTACTGAACCATAGGGCTGCACAGTATTACGGTATACCGGTTAGAACCAGTATTGAAATCATCACCAGTTAAAAACCATCCATCAAAAATGAATACTGGTATACCGTGAGTAACGGTATACAATTTTTGGGTTTGGTATTATGATTTGAAATTCATGTTTTCTTGAAATAAAAATATAAATAATGCGCGAAAATAGGGCAAACACATATTAAATGCAAGGGATATCATGAATAAAAAAGATACTTTTGGAGCAATAGATAGAAGTAGTACTTACTGCTCTGGGAAAATGAGTGATTTGAATGGAAGAACGACAATAATCCATGTCTACAATGTTATTGAACCTATTGTTTAATATGAAAATAAGCCATAAAATTATCATTGGGTTTACTGGCTTTCATCTGAATCTCGGATACAAGTAAATTTGTCTTCGTCAATTTAATTCCTGTAAAAACATGGTCAACCTCTCTTGACTGATAAGCATTTAATTACTGAGCCAGTCAATTGCATATGTGTGGCTTCATGAAAAACAGTGCAAACAAAACTTTTTTATCAAAACGTGTGTCCAGCTGATGGAATTCCGAGGGCCTGGTTACACAAACAACCAGTAGTAGCTCCTCCCCTTCTCCTATCTTCATGCAGTAAACTTCATCAGATGACAATGTCAAATGTCAGCTGGCATATGTCAGGCCAGTTGATCTGTTGATATTAAGTAGTCTCCAAGACATGATCACCCTTCAGTTTCATGACAGTCTGCAGGTGTCAATCACCAGCTGACAATGTTTTCTCCCAGTGATGGCATCAGACATCTGTCATATTTGACAAAAATTGTTGCACATTTCGCAATTGTGAATATGTGTGATTTGAACATTTTTTTGTCAGATTGCTGACAAACAACGAATCAATGAACTCCAAAATTCTTTTACATCCAGAGTAAACTCAACACTTAGAATGTACCAAATTACATGAGTTGTTTTTCACCTAGGACCTTGTACATTACATTTGTCAAGCACTCATAAAAGTAAGGTACATGTATTTCAGTTTTATTTTGTTTTCAATCTGAAATGTTTCACAGTATACCGGTATACCGCGGTATTGTTTTCAATACCGCCACCGGTTCTAAAATCTGAATACCGTGCAGTCCTACTGAACCGTCTTCTCCTAACAGGAACGTATTCCAGGAGATAAACAAGGAAAGAAAGGAAAGACTGGACAGAGAACATGAACAAATCATGGCAGAAGCCAAAGAAAAAAGCAGGAAAGTGGAAGAAACAACCAAAAGAGTAATAGAACTGCTCGAAATCTATAAAAAAACCCAGCAAAAACAACAAACGCCTGATGATGCAGCAATGACCCGACCATACCAGCCAGATAGGTCCTACAGCAGTCCTACAACTCGAAACACTGCTACGATCTCTCCATCACAGCCACCTCCTCCTAAGAAAAATTACAAGAAACACAGACGTCGCTAACTAACTCCCTTCCCCTTTCCCCCTTTAGCATGCTCAGACATGGTGCAGAAAACAATAGAAACTAATAATTATACAGCAAGAGAGGATCGAAAGGGGTTTGCCCCACACCAGGTCACCTTCCCTGCATGCCTTAAGCAATCAAAAACCATTTATTTTGGATTTTAAGTTATTAGTCTGGTTTCAATCATATATTAATCTTGTTTTGCCAATCATAACCTCCGCACAGAGTTGAAAAAATATGACTTGACCAACACTGAATTCGGAATTTTTTCTGGTCACAAATAAGGTTCACCAAATATCCATCATTAATTTGATGTTATTTTTTTTTTATTATATGTTGTTCAAATCTACGAATTAACCAAAGAGCTTCCAACAGTGAAAGTAAACAGCAACCACATTGTGAAACAAATTCTGGGAATTAGTTTTCAGACTGGAAATGTGTAAATCGCAAAATATCACAAGGACTTATGGTGTCACCTGGTTTTTAACCCTTTACCTAACAAATCGGCCGCATCCGCCTACATAATTTTAAAACTGAGCAGTTGAAAAAAAAATATTTTTCAAAACATTTCAACAAAACCCATATCATATAATTTCCCACTGGAATGAGCTTGTCAAGTTCATTCCAATGAGGAGTCAAATTATATGGTTTTGCTGAATTTTTTTTTAAACGTTTAAAAAAACAATAATTAAAATAATAAATTTTGATAACCTGTGCATTCAGAAACTGAAATGTTTGCTGATATACCAGTATATCTTACCTCCTACAAGTATCTGGGAATTTCATTGGTTCAAAGACGTCACATGCAGACTGCATATAAAACCATATACTGCCGGTCAACATCAATATATACTGACAGCTATGGGTAATCTCCCCTTTGTTCATTAATTATTCAAAATTGCGGCAGCCGATAAACGCTTATAGTTGAAAGAATGAATGTTGGAAGCCCATATTTGGTCTGATGTGCAGGTTAGGCAACTTAAAAGGCTTCATATTCAGTGGATGTGTGTCATGTTACCTTCGAAATGAAACTGTTTGGTATGTATGAATTTGCCTTGTTACAATTTATGGGTGAGTGCCTGTAGGCACTCTCCCATAAATTGTAACAAGGCAAAGACACGTGAACACATTCTGAGAATTCTCTCATTTAAATTTGATCGCTGTTGTTATTAGTTCTGAGCATCGATGCAGCTGTCAGAAAGATATATTCGTTACACAGTTTGTTGGTGGCCTAATATGGTATATATGGTGTCAGTTAATTCCATATTGGACTTGAGCTTAGCTCTCGTCCAATATGAAATTAACTGACACCATATATACCATATTAGGCCACCAACAAACTGTGTAACTAATAATATCAGAATATTGTTTTTGATACAATCAGCAGTCTTGAAAACTGAATACCGTGAAGCTTTAATCACCTTTCAGATTTTATTTGTTTACCCCCAAAACATAGCTGATGACCCAAACTGGAATGAGGTCACAGGTCAAAAGCTACAGTACTGTGATCACAAAAGTGCTATTTTTCTAGATCCAATTGTGATCAAGTCATGATACCATTGTATACCAGTGGGTAGAGATTTCCTGAATCAAATAATGCAAAATCAAGACTGTACTGTGATTCCAAAATAGAATTTCAATTGGATTGTGACAGGGACTTGCTCTGGTCAAAATTACCTGTTCAATTTCTCCCACACAACATACTGTAAAATCAATCATGGATGCTATTTTTGTTTGTTTTTCTTGATTCCAGGCCTTAAAATTTGCTGAGTATCTGAATCCTGATATTCATTGTGATCCTTGCAAATATCCCTTGATTCATGTGATGACACAATATTTTGATTCTCGCAAACCTTAGTGAAGTGTAAGGCTTGGATTAAGTCTTAACTTTGCAATAATATTGCATTAATAACTCCACATTACTGCCTCAGAATACTACGACAGCAATCAGGCAATAAATAGGCAGTAATCTTGTCTTGTGGAGATAATAATATTCTTGCACCATTATGAGCTGCATTCTACTCACCAGAAAAAGCAATATATAAAAATGCTTAAAATTCAAATTACTTCAGGTAATTGTACACATATATGTACATGAACCTGCAAAAATATTCAAAGACTTATCAACACTTCATTATATCATATATAAGTGTTTAGCCAGGTTTTTGTTCCTTACTATTGTCAAATTGTGGTCACATTACAGCAAATATATGGCATTATTAATGGGTTAGTTGCTACACCAGCTTTCCACTGTATTGTATGCATTTCCACACACGATTAAAATTACAGCATTTTTCACTTAAATCTTAATCATCTCTCCCCTACTGGAATGGCATCATAGAGATCATTAGAAAAAAGTATCACAAGCTAAAGGTGGGAAACAACAAATTATAATTTTTAGTCAATCAAGAAAAATGTTTTGCACAGTCTTGTTAAGTAAAGGGTAAATAGAACTAGAGGACACTGTTGGACGGTGCATAATACAGCCCACACTTCCAGAAATTATAAAACATTATTCATATTCCAATTGAACTTCACTGTCAGTTTATCCATTTTAGTTAATTATACTTATTCAAAAGGTCTGGAAAATGTAAAAAAAAAATCTGGAAAACTCTAAAAATTCTAAGGTCATGGGCAGAAACACCATCAAAAATCAACTGAGTGGAACGAAATTCGAACTAGATCTGTAAGTGTCCATAACAAAGCTATAGATAAAAAAATTTCTCAATAAGTGAATCCATAATGGAAAAAAGTCCGGAAAGTGGTAACTAAGTTCAAGGGCAGTAACTCCACCAAAAATCAACTGAGCAGAACGAAATTTGAACTTGAACTGTAAGTATCAATAACAAAGCTGTATACTTAAAATTTTCTCAATATGTACACCCATAATGAAACAAGAGGCCCCAGGGGGCCTGAGGGCGCTCACCTGACATGGCAGTCTAAATATCAATTTGACAAACCAGGGACTTTACTTAAATAAGCTGCATACGCCCCTCCTTAGAAAAGCAAAAACCAACTAGATAGATGAAGCAGTTGTGCCCACACAATACACAGGATTTTTCTGCTATTTTCAGTTCCTGTACTTTTACATCCCAAAATTGAGATAAATGCATAAAAAACACATTTTTTTTATTTTTGTTCAGATATGTTTGAAATCCCAAACAAAATATTTTCAGCCTAAATTTTTTTTTCTTCTTAAAATTGACCAAAACACATAAAAAACCCAAAAAACTAATTTCTGGATTTTGGTCCAACATTTTCAAAGTCCCACCCGGCCCCAAAATTTTCACTGTAAAAAAAAAAAAATTTTGTCTTAAAATTGACCGAAACGCATAAAAAACACAAAAAATTTTTCCGGATTTTGGTCCGAAATTTCCAACTCCACAACGGGACCCCAAATTTTCAGCCTAAATATGAACCCAGGGACTTGACTTGAACAAACTAGAATCTCACCCCCCTAAGGATGCTGCATACCAAATATCAATAGATTCTTATTGGTAGATCTGAAGAAGATTATTAAAGAATATTCCTCATACTGCACTAATTTAAACATTTGGGCTCCCATAGAGAGCCCAAATATGGACCCAGGGAATTGATTTCAATAAACATGTGAAACAATCTTCCAAGGATGCTATATGTGAAATTTGAAAGCTTTTGGAGCAGTGGTTTGGGAGAAAAGTAGTCTTGAATGTTTTTTCCATTACCCACAGTGTTAAAAAATGCTGTCTCTGCACTTTTTCGAAGTCCCAGAAAAGTGCCCCATGATAAAATCAATAGCAATATTTTTTGACCATTCTATTCTCTTGGTCCTAAGAAAGCTTCACACCAAATAAGAATTCTCAGAGCCGTGTAGTTATGGAGATATGGGCATTTTAATTTTTTTCTTTTTTTAGCTCCTGTGGTTCCCTCGGGGCGACGGGAAATACATTTGGGCATAAATTAAGTACTTATGACCCAATAAGCCCTCATATCAAATTTGGTCCAATCTGCCTCTCGGTTTGGAAAATAGAAATTTTGGGAGGGGTAAAAATTCTTGCCCCTCCCATAACGACGGCAACTATAGCCCCACAAACTTCTCTTGAACAAATCTGAGTCTACAACTCAAAAGGAAGCTGCACACCAAATATCTAGTCTCTGCTACTGCTGGTTCATGAGAAGAAGATTTTTTAGGATATAAGCAAACTTTTTGGGCGTGGCCCTACCAAGGGGCGAGGCAACTTGATTTGAACAAAATCAAATTGCGATGTCATAACAAACTATTATCTCATATATCAATTAAATTGGTTCAGCGGTTTGGGAGAATAAGACACAAACACCATGTTCACGGACGATGGACGGTGAGTGATCACTATAGCTCTCCTGACAGAAAGTCAGGTGAGCTAAAAAAGACTGGAAAACAGTTCTGGACAGATGGAAAGACAGATGGATGGATGGATGTCAACACCATAACATTATACAAGCGTTTTCATAAAATGGGTGTTTAAAAAGCTGTTTGCATGAAAAGATTTGTATACCTTTTAACTCTTAACCCGCAAAGTATTTTTAAAATATTTTTAAACAAATCAACTCATGCCTGCCTTAAAACAGCCAAGACTAGATTTCATGAAAAATTCCTGAAAATTTAAATCAAAAAATCGTTGGTCAAAAAGTCCATACAATTTGCAGGAGAAAATTTGGTTAAATATGCTCAAGTGTAGACTTATTTTAGTGGCAAGAAATTTTGTGTCTTGGGTTGAAATATCCGCCAGCAGCATGCAAGGAGTTAACCCTCTTCATACTGATGTCAAAAAACACCAAAATTTCAGGTATTAAATTTTTTCCATAAATGCAACCAGGAATTAAACCAATTGAAGCTTGTTTGACCGAGCTTAAAAAGCTCTGTCAAACAAGATTCAATTGTTTATATTGTGTGTTGCATTTTGGGGAAAATTTGCAGGTTGAAATTTTGATATTTTGACATCAGCGTGCGGAGGGTTAAAATGACAATTCAGATTCTCAAAAAGAATTAATGCCAAAAACTTTATCTTCTTGGGAAAATTAGTGTCACCCTTGCTTTTAATTCGGAGCTGCCTCAATTTCTCATTCATAGATGACAGCTTGCAGTACACAGAAGGGAATTCATTGTTTTGTTATAAACTGAGAACTTCCTTACCTGATTCGATCACTTGTTCCACTATAACCCCATCTACTCTCAATCTGACAGAACCTGGAGACAACCTGTTCCTTTCCAGTAAGACAGCAACGAGGAATATCAAGAAAACTAATCTGTGGCTTAGGATTTACTGTGAAATAGAGAAATAGTTGCACAACCTCTCTGTCATCTAATATGCCACTTTGTGCAGCACCAACAGCAAATTCTTCAACAGACATCAATGGAAAGCGAATCAGCTTTAGAGCTCTTCCCAGTACTTGTCGCAGATTTCCTGGTATTACAGGCAGGTTCTGTCGAACACACTCAGCATCAGACCACCTACATACAGCTGCAAACAGTTTACACTCTCTGATCCCAAGGGTATCTCTTTCTAAAACAACACATAGTGTGTCATAATCTATATCAGCAAACCCATCAGCAGCTAGAGCCTCAGATGTATTCTTATCAATAGTTTCTAAACACATGGCTGCTAACTGTGGTTCATCAAAGAGTCGGGCTTGGGTGAGTAACATAAAAGCATTCTCACTGCTAAGATTTCTCTTCAAGAACTCTACACATGCTCTTTCCAAAGCAGGCACAGCATACCTCTTTGCAGCATATAAGGTTGTCATTACAGTTTCTGGTCCAATCTGCACTTCATCGGCATACAGGAATTTCAACAATGAGAGAAATGCTGCAGGTTCAACATCAGGAATTTCTATCAGACTCTCTGCTGTTGCCATTTTACCATTAAATAATGCATCAAAAACTGCACTCCCAACTGCCAAAATAAATTTATGTGCAGGAATTGTCTGCTGATTTGGAGGTTTGCCAACAAGAAAGCGAATATCGCACATAACATCACTGTTACAAAGATATGCTAGTCGATCTTTTACAGATGTCTTTGTTGACTGCCAATTGTATGGAGCATCACCCACTTGCTGTTGTTGTTGAGAAGGTAGAGAGTTAGAAGTCGACGAACAAGGAAAGTTTGAAGCTGGAAAAAGTCGATGCAAAGGATTTGAATCACTTGGTTGAATATGAACTGGACTAAGTGGGTTTGATGGCACTGGAGATGAAGAGTGCTCTCCCCCTGACTGGTTGTGAGCATGAGAGTGATTCACAGGAACATTAGCAGCAGCTGTCGCTGCAACTTGGTTTGTACAGAGAGGCAAATTTCGCACATTTTCTCCTTCTTTTTCCATTATCGTTTGAAACTAGGTCACTCGTGTAAACTGTAAGACAGCATTATAAACATTGTCTGCAGCAACTGTAAAAGAAAATATTTATGATGAAGATATATACAGATTATTACAACAGACAACAACCGTCATCTAGCATTGGCTATTGCCGAAAGTCAAGGAAAAACAAATTTTCCTTGGCAATTAAACTGCTGATGAAAAAAAAGAAGCCAAAACATCACCATAGCAGTTAAGTGAACATTCAGGTTTAGTTTGGGTATTAAAGTATTATCTCTGCCTTAGGCTCAGTATCGTTATGATGTCACACAAATAGCAATGGCCCTTTAGTGAATTAATAAACTTCACTTGTGTTTGTCTGGGTCCTGCCCATAATTTTTTCGATTATTGAACAAGAGACAAGGGGTCATCCTCTGTGATTAGTAGTGAAGAATTAATGGTGGTCAAAACAGCATTTTTCAACCAAAGTAGGGGTCAGAAATGAAAAAATATGAAATTCACCCGACCAGCAATGACTGACTTCTGCAAGCTTACCCTGGTCCATCCCCCATTTGGTGGTCACCAGGTATTCCTTTTGTGAATGTGTTGCAGATGCTTTGTTAAAAGCATCTGCAACTCAATCACAAAATGAATACCTGAATCTAAAATGATGATTTATAACTGCAGAAGCAATTTTGCCAAGGCAGTCATTTTACCATTGCAATTGTTTTACTGTCACAACTTTGTTCAGTTAGCAATAGTGCTTAAATGATTAACTGGTTATGGTTCGGTTATTGCCATTACCGGTTACGATTTTTGCTACCGGTTAACAACCATTTGCATGTACTTGGAATCAGAACATGCCATTGTTGTGTTGGATGCTTTCAGAAAACTCCTTCAATAAGGATTAATGTTTTTATTACCTTACTGACCCACCAGTAAGCACATTCTTGCCAGTAAGCCCAGTCCCCAACTTTATTGGACACGATTTTATGGGGTTGCAGTTGCACCTGCATCAGGTCTTTATATTACACCAAATTCAAGTCGGTAAAGGGTGTCCCCAAATTAGGAGATGGTTACCAATAGCTTGTTGTAACATTCTAAAATGAAGATATTTGTCAAGAAATACTTTTGCACCATGCAAATTTAAAATAGGTCTTAGAAAGCCCTGTATTATATTCTGTTTGTATGTAAATTGTGTAATCATGTAGTTTCTCATATTTTGGAGACATTTTTGACTTGGAACCGGTGTTCCCAAATTAGATCAATCTAAAGCCCTGCCTACATTTACATGTAGCTTCATCTCCAAGAAATGTGGTAAGTATAAATGAAATATATTCAACAGCTTTCGAACTTTGAAGCATGGTGAGTGGTATAGTAAGAAAGAAAAGTATTCAAATAAAAGTGTTTGAAAACCTACCTAATGTTGTTTGTGTTGTGCATTTTTTGTGAATACCATGAAAATAATCAACAACTGAACCCATGTTCTTGTATGTTTTAAGGTATTCAACAAGCTGAGTTGTACATGTATCTGCAGCCATTGATGTTTTGCTTTCATTGAGGGGTCACAGTTATAAAACCAGAGCATCCTGATTACATATTCATAAGCTATATTGTTTTGTTTTGCCAGTGCTGACATTGTCAAAACACAGTGGCTTCTAGTTTTGAGCAGTTTCACTGCAAATGGTGTTTCAAGAAAAGCCTGTTACACTCTAAATAGGTAGGTTCTGTCAGGGAGCTACACATGCAATATGAGGCAGTGTAAGTATAAATGTTTCCTGAAGCCTGCGTTGCCCAATACAATTGTAAACGACTTCATTTTCTACTACGATGATGGAATTGGTTGTGGTAAATGAATTCAGCTAATCAAACCACGTGTTTCAGTCACGCGCTGAATAATTTAGATACCCATTGTCTGATTGGATTCCCTTCAATTTATAACATGGGGAAATTCCCAATGTACATATTAAACTGCATATACAAGTATAAAGGTAATTTTTGTACTGTTTTGATACTTATCTTTGCGATAAAATAAAAAACAACACATTTTATATATTTGTAAGTTTATTTAATTCTGTAAAATCACATAAATAAACAGCTGACACCATTCTTCAAATTAACTTTAATGTAAATGTAGTGGTTAATCAGAGCTGGGAGGTTTCAATTTTTCAGTTCTGGCTAAACTTGTAAAAAATCTGCAATAGTTTGTATGACACCACTCATCACAAATGCCCTGACTGTATTGGGTTCAGCCTAACTTCCCTTTAATCATTCTTAGTGGTCCTAGAGGATCAGTTCCTAAGCCTATTTCGGTCAGAAAAAAACTCACCATAGTAAAATGAACAAGAGGCCCCACAGGGCCTGAAGCGCTCATCTTGAACAGAACACAATATAAACAGAGTCCAAGAAAGAATCTACATTAAGCAATCCATCTCCATAGGCTACACTGTCAATCCTGGAGTCCCTCAGGAGTGACAAAAATAATCCGGGCATCATGCCTTTTCTTCAGTTGATCATAATGTAAAATGTAGGGCTCCCCTATGAAGCCCCTTGATACAACCTATGTGGATTAATCTTAGTTACACAACTCTAGAGGGTACTTGAATACAAAATTTTTAAATCTTCAGAAAAATGGCCAATTACGGCAACCCATATGGAGCTCAAATATTAACCCAGGCTCTTGATTTGAACACAGTTAAATCTGACCTCCCTGACCAAAAATGAAAGCATTCTGACTGTTGGATCTTTGGATCTTTGGAAAAAACACACTGAAGTCATGAGAGGGTTAAATTAAAGATATTCAGACAGGAATCAGATCAATTTTTTTTCCAAGGAACCAGAAAAAAATACATCTACTGTATTGAAAGGGTTTTTTGTTTATTCATGGCATCAATAAAAATCTTTGGAACCCACACTGCAGTCTTGAAAGACATGTATACAGGTATCAGATGTTTTCCAGCATTGAAATGGTTCATTCAACATAAATAAAAATCTTTCTAAAACAAACAAAAGTACCACAGAATTGACAGATTGGAACAGAATGGAATAACAAGATAAAATGTTCATAACATAATTTTTGTTAATTTAAAAACAATATGTCAATCAAAAAGTTCTGTGAATGAAAAATCCTCCAGGATAAACCTCTGCAAAAATGCTGACTCATCATTTTTTCAATACCCTCTACCAGGCACCCTGATTGAACTGGTGGCCATTTTTTTTAACAAATCCCTTCTTCCAGTCCTAAGGATGTTTCATACAAAATACCAGTTCTCTGTTCCTTCTGGTTTGGGGTATATGGGCTTTTGAATTTTTTTCTATTTTTAGCCCCTGGGGTTGTCACAGGACTGTGAAAATGTTTTTTTAGGCATCAATCAATTACTTAGGACCCACTTAAACTACATGCCAAATTTGGTTGAAGTTTGCCCACCGGTTTTTGAAATAGAAATTTTGGGTGGAGCCAAAAATCTTACCCCTCCCATTACAAAGCCAAATATTGCTTGATTTGCTTCACGAACTTTGTTTGAATAAACTTGATTCTACACCTCAAAAGGAAGCTCCATAGCAAATATCAAGTCATTGTACACACTGGTTCATGAGAAGAAGATTTTAAGAATATTTTGGAGCATTTTCCACCACTCCCTCCCTATGGGGCTGAGCATGCTGAGTTGAACAATGAAAGTGTCAATGACAATGTAGCTTGACTTGTCTGTGTGTTATGTTTGATGAAAAGGATAATGTTCAATATTTATAAAAGGATAATGAAATAAGACAAGAATTGTGATAATTGGGAATATGTTAATTTCTGTATGTGGCCCTCACAGTTAATGTATATCAACAAAAGTTACCAATTTACAGTGAAATTATTCCAAAGCGAACCATCCTATCAAGTTACAATAAAATCGTTTAATAAATATGGCTTGTAGACTGTGCTAACAGTTTTTGGGCTTTGGGCCTATGTAGCCATCAAGTTTGACCGATCACAACCAGAAGGGGACATCTTCATATAGTCATTATATTGAGTCATCCTACCAAGTTACAATGAAATCCCTTCATAAATATAACCTGTAGTCTGTGCTAAATTTTTTCGGGTTTTGGGCTCGAGCAGCCGTCTGGGTTGAATTGTTTGTTTGTTGGTGGTTAACGTCACATATTTATGCACCATGGCTAATCGTGACACAACATGGAGATGAAGTCAAGTTTAGTCAATCGTTGATCAACATGTTGCCCATTTTAGAGGACTTTCACCCCAAGCATTGGTGACTGGGTCCTATTTTACTAGTAAAGCGGAACTGGTTTACCACAGTAAACAAGTGCTGCTTACTTCCCGGGGTTCCCACGGGGATCTTGGTTGAATGATCGCAACCAAAAGGGGACATTCTCATCTAGGCATTATCTGGAGTCATCCAACCATGTTACAATGAAATCCCTTAATAAATATGACTTATAGACTGTGCTAAAAGTTTTTGGGCTTCGGGCCCCTGAAGCCATCACAGTTGACCAATCGCGACCAAAAGGGGACGTTATCATCTAAACATTATATGGAATCAACCTAATACGTTACAATGAAATCTCTCCATAAATACAACCTGTAGACGGTGCTAAAGGTTTTCAGCTCGGGCAGCTCTCACGACTGAATGATCGCGACCAAAAGGGGACGTTCTCATCTAAACATTATCTGGAGTCATCCTACCAAGTTACAATGAAATCCCTTCATAAATATGACCTATAGACTGTGCTAAAGGTTTTCGGGCTTCGTGCCCCTGTAGCCATCACAGTTGACCAATCGCGACCAAAAGGGGACGTTCTTATCTAGACATTATATGGAGTCAACCTACCAAGTTACAATGAAATCCCTCCATAAATATGACCTGTAGACTGTGCTAAAGGTTTTGGGCTCGGGCAGTCATCACGGTTGACAGATCGCGACCTAATGGGGGAAGGTCTCATCTAGACATCATACAAAGTCATCCTACCAAGTTACAATGAAATCCCTCCATATTAAATATGACCTGTAGACTGTGCTAAAAGTTTTTGGGTTTCGGGCTTCAGCAGCCATCACGGTTGACAGATCATGACCAAAAGGGGACGTTCTCATCTAGATATTATACAGAGGCATCCTACCAAGTTACAATGAAATTCCACCATAAATACAACCTGTAGACTGTGCTAATGGTTTTTGGGCTCGGGCAGCCATAATGGTTGACCGATCGCCACCAAAAGGGGACGTTCTCATCTAGACATGACCTCAAACATGTATATGAAATTTCGTGATGATCGGATAAGAACTACGGGGTGTAGAGTGTGCTAAAGGAAAATGTGAAGAGCGATGAGATTAGCTCAGCTTGACTTTGTCAAGATGAGCTAAAGAGTACCACCAGACCTGGGCTATGTCTCCCAACAGCAAGTGTCGAAAAAATGGAAAAAGGGCCATAACTCAGCCCAAATTGGTCAGACTGAACACAAATTTGGACTTGACCTGTGTATTCATGAGACAAACCTTTGTGTACAAAATTTGGTGTTGATTCAATAACCCAGACTGAAATTATCTGCCGAACATCCAATTTTCAAAGTACAAAAAATGGAAAAAGGGCCATAACTTTTTTGGTCATTCTATACAATATGTGGGAGTTTTAAAAAAATATCTGATGCATACTGATGCATACTCAAGTTATGATTCGGAAATCATATATAAAATGTTTTATTTTTCACCAAGTGAGGGGGAATAACTCCAGAACAGAGAATACAAATATAACTAAATGCAACCCTGATCTATGACCTGTATTTTGTTGTTATAGACAATATGTGAACGTTTTAAAAACAAGAGGCCCCAAGTGGCCTTAATCGCTCACCTGATAAAGTGGTTTAAAGAAGATCACATTCAGTTAGTCATGGTTCATCAACACGACAGAGGAATGAAGTCATTAAATTATTCATAACTCCAGTGTCCATGTTAGATGATTATTATCATAGGTCTTCCTGACGGCTTCCAATTCTATCAGCTGTAGACCAGCACTGCCAAACTTCCAAGGGTTATTATGTCATTGCAGTTTGAAAAGCAAATTTTATGGAAAAACACTAAGGAATGGATTTGAACAAACTTGGACCCCCCCACCCCCAAACACACACACTACTGTCAAAGGGAGACCAAATATTAACCCAGGGATACAATTTGAAGAAATTGAATCTGCCCCCATCCCCAATCCCCCTCCCCAAGCGATGTTGTATACCAAATATGAAAGGATTTAGACAGGAGGATCTGAAGAAGAAAATTTTTAAAAGAAATTTCCTCATATTGCATTAAGTTAAACTTTGGGCACCAATAGAGAGCCCAAATATTAACCCAGGGACCCAATTTGAACAGATTTGAATCTGAGCCACCTAAAGATGTTGCATACCAAATATGAAAGCATTCTGACTGGTGGAGCTGAAGAAAAAAATTTCTAAAGAAATTTCCTAATTTTGCAATACGGTAAAACTCCCATAGGGAGCCCAAATATTAACCCAGGGACTCAATTTGAACAAACTTGAATCTGAACGCCCTAGAGATGTTGTATACCAAATATCAAAAGATTCTAATTGATAGTTCTGGAGCAGATTTTTAAAGAAATTCCCTCATATTGCACTAAGTTAACCTTTGAGCGCCAAAAGAGAGCTCAAATTTTAACCCAGGGGCCTGATATGAACAAACCTGATTCTGACCCTCCTAGAGATGTTGTATACCAAATATGTAAGGATTCTGACTGGTGGATCTAAAGAAGAAGATTTTTAAAGAAGTTTCCCCATATTGTACTAAGTTAAAATTTGGGCTACCATAGTGAGCCTAAATATTAACCTATGGACCCGATTTGAACAAATTTTGAATCTGACCCCCCCCCCCCCCCCCCCCCCTTCCCCACCTAGAGATGCTGTATATCAAATATATGTATACCAAATATGAAAGCATTCTGACTAGTGGATCTATTTATTTATTTATTTATTTATTTATTTATTTATTTATTTATTTATTTATTTATTGGTCTTTAAGGTCACATACTCATGCACAATGGCTAATCGTGGCCGTGACAGTTTTATGGGTGGAGGAAGTCGAAGTATCTGGAGAGACCCACCGAGCAACTGTCAGCTCACAACATACTAACTCTGTTCAAGCTCTGCTCAAACATGGTTACAGCGGTTGAAGACATGTGCACCATCGACATGTACATGCAGTACACCTTAGTATATGGTGTCATTGTGCTCCCATGTAGGCAACTGGGATAAAGTGCCTTGCCCAAGAACACAACGCGGGCCGTCCCGGACAAAGATTTTCAAAGGTAAAATTCAGGCCACCATAGAGAGCCCAAATATTAACCCAGGAACTCGATTTAAACAAACTTGAATCTGACATGCCTAGAGTTGCTGTATACCAAATATGAAAGGATTCTGACTGGTGGATCTGAATAAGAAGACTTTTAAAGAAATTTCCTCATATTGCACTTAGTTAAAATCCAGGCCCCCATAGGAAGCCTGAATATTAACTGAGAGACTTGATTCGAACAATCTTGAATTTGACCCTTGTAACAATGATGTTTACCAAATATTAAAACATTCCGACCATTGGTTCTGAAAAAGATTTTTAAAGCTTAATTCCTATATTGCGCCAAGTTAAAATTTGGGCTCCTGTATTGAGCCCAAATATGAACCGTGAGGCTTAAATTGAACACACTTGCATCTGACCACTTCCCCTTATGGATGCTGTATGCCAAATATCAGAAGATTCTCATCAGTGGTTCTGGAGCAGAAATATTTTTTTAATATTTGCAAATATGCTAGCAGCATTTTTTTGATGCCCCCCATCCCCTGAAACCTACAGAACAACCTGATAAAACTGGTGACAAATTTTTTTTTTTATCATTCAATTCTACTGGTCCTAAGGATGTTTCATTCCAAATAACAATTTTCTGTTCCATGCAGTTTAGGAAATATGGTCATTTGAAAATATTTTCTATTTTTAGCTCCTGGGATTCCCATGGGGAACATGAGAAATGTTTTTAGCATGAATCAAGTACTTATCATCCAATAATACCACATACAGAATTTCATTCAAATTGGACCATTGGTTCAGAAAATAGAAGTTTTGGGTGGGGCCAAAAATCTTGCTCCTCCCATTATGAAGGCAAATACTGCTCCACGAACTTTGTTTGAACAAACTTGATTCTACAACTCAAAAGGAAGCCCCATACCAAATATGAACCCACTGGTTCATGAGAAGTAGATTTTTCCAGAATTTTGGCGCATTTTCCCCCACCTCCTCCCTATGGAGAGTGGCAACTTTATTTGAACAAACTTGAATGGACATATGATAAGGATCATGCATATCAAATTTGGTTCAATTTGGCCCAGGGTTTAGGAGGAGAAATTGACTGTGTAAAGTTCATGATGGATGGATGGATGGACGACAGACAATGGACAGAAAGTGATCACTTGAGCTCCCCTGACTTTCAATCAGGTGAGCTAAAAATAACTGAATGCATACTTAAGTTAACACATCACTTTTGAGTAGCCAGAAAATGAGTTTCAACTTTTTCAAATTGATATCATGTCTGCATCAAATAAGGCTCACATGATTTGTATAGAATTCTGAAGTGACAATTTATAAATGTGAAATAAAAACTCGAGTGCCTTGTATTGAACACTCTGAACAAACATTCTAGGGACTCAAAATGGAGGCCAGTGAAAAGTCACTTATCTCAAATTAAATTTGCAGGTGTGAAAAGGTGAAAATAAAACCCCTGCTCAGTCCATGACGTCTTCATACTCTGAAGTCAGAGGTGAGAATGATTGAGCAATTTGAAATGGAAAGGGGATCAGGATGAAAAATTTATTTTGGTTTTGCTATGAATACGGATTGACTTCTTCCTTATGACCAACATCAATTTCAATTAAGAGATTTTGTTATACAGTGGAGCCCACTTAATTGGATATCTCTTAACTGAATAACCCTGTTAATTGAATATAATTTCCCAACACAAAACCATTTACTATCCCTCCAGTACAAATTTGACTTGTTAACTGAATATAGGTTATAGAGTAAACTCCTGTTAATTGAATAAAAATTCTTCTAACCTGTCAGGATATTACCCTGCCTCTCCCTAGTTTTCCTTTGTATTTAGACCTATTTGGCCTCAGTACATCCATTATAGGCATTTAATCTATTATATCATGGTTGACAGAGCTCTTGGAGCTCTGTCAAACAAGATATAATAGAATAAATGCTAAGTTTATCTCTAGAAAACAGGAAAGTGACACAATCCCTGTTAATTGAATACTCCTGTTAATTGAATAATGTTCATTGGCAAAGTGGCTATTCAATTAACAGGGTTCTACTGTATCACATTATTCCAAAACTTTACACAAACATGTTTCTCATAACACATAATCCACAGCATAGGATAAGTTGAGTACTTATAGAATGAACAATATGACATTCTTAATTAACGAGCCTCTATACAACTTCCAATTATAATTTACGAAAGCATCCTTGTTTGATTACTCTAATAACTTTTCAGAGTTTTTTTTCTTTTTTTAACAACCAAAACCACAAATCCAAATAAATGAAAGTGTCAACTTGTTCAAGAAGGAACTGAACTAAATAGAAAGATCCAGTAACGCCATGTCACTCACTCAAGTTTCTACAGAAAAGACATCACACCAAAGCTACAAATGAAATCTGAAAAAAATTGGGTGAGGGATAGGGCCTGTTGGGTGTACTAATGAAATTGTTGACAATTTATATGTCAAATCAAAGATGGCCGGCTATCTCTTTCAATGGAGTGCAGAAAAATTTCATAACTCCCAGCTGGACATCATACTAAAGTTACGTATAAAATTTGAAAAAGACTGGGTCAGCGTTGCGTCCTGTCTGCTAATGGAATTGTTGACAATTTATTTGCCAAATTCAAGATGGCCACTGGCAGTCATGTTTTTCAACAAAATTCAGAAATCTTTGATAGATCCCATCTGGACATCACACCAAAACTACATAAGCAATTTGAAAAAGATTGGGCTAGAGATGCAGCCTGCAGGTGTGCTAATGGAATTGTAAACAATTCAAATGCCAATCCAAGATGGCTGCTGTCAGCCATATTTTTTAACGAAATTCAGAAAAATTTGAAAGAGCCCACCTAGACATCACACCAAAGCTATATATGAAATTCAAAAAATATCAGGTGGGAGATGCAACCTGTAAGGTGTGCAAATGGAATTGTTGAAAATTTACATACGAATCTTAAGATGACTTCTGGTGGCCATGTTTTTCAACAAAATTCAGAAACATTTGATAGCTCCCAGCTAGATATCAAACTAAATCTACATATGAAATTTGAAAAGATCGGCTGAGAGATGCAGCCTGTAGGGTGTACTAATAGAATTGTTGACAATTTATATGCCAAATCTAAGTTGACCACTGGCAGCCATGTTTTTCAATGAAATTCGGAAGAAATCGATAGCTCCCATCTAGACATTGCCCCAAAGCCACATATGAAATTTGGGACTGATCGGGTGAGAGCCACGGCCTGTAGGGTGTGCTAAAGGAATTATTGGACAATTTATAACCAAATCCAAGATGGCTGCTGGCAGCCATACTTTTCGACAAAATTCAGAAAAATTCAATAGCTCCCATCTGGACATCACACCAAAGCTACATATGAAATCTGAAAAAGATTGGGTAAGAGATGCGGCCTGTAGAGTGTGCTAATGGAATTGTTGACAATTTATGTGCCAAACCTGAGATTCGGAAACAATCGATAGCTCACATCAAGACATTGCCCTAAAGCTACATATGAAATTTGGGACAGATCGGGTGAGACCTGCAACCTGTAGAGTGTGCTAAAGGAATTGTTGGACAATTTATATCCAAATCCAAGATGGACACTGAAGGCCACGTTTTTCAACAAAAATTGAAAAAAATTGTTAGCTCCCATCTAGACATTGACCCAAAGCCACATTTGAAATTTGGAACTAATCGGGTGAGAGCTTTGGCTGAAGGGTGTGCTAAAGGAATTGTTGATGGACAGACAGATGTACGGACATATGGATGGACGACGGATCACAACCATCTCAATATCTCATACTTGACGTTGTCAAGTTGAGCTAAAAGTTAAAAAATTTATATATTTTTTATACTTACCAATGACCAAGACTTAGCTGGTGCTAACTCTTAAATTCTAGGGCCAAACACAAATTTTGCCCCCCCAATCCCCAAAATTTGCATCAAAATCCAAAAAATCAATGTCCTATGTGGTCCTCCATACTTTTATCCATTGCGCATGCGCAGTGTCAAGGAAGTACAGAAATTGGCGCAAAATCCTCATTCTTATAACCAGTGCCTGGTAAGTGTTATGTAATCAGCGGGGAGGTATGAGTTCCCAACTCATGGGTGGGCCATCCATGTCTGGGTCATTGGTAAGAAAAAAAAATATATAAATTACTATAAATTTTTTAACATTTTTATACTGTACCAATGACCCAGACTTAGCTGAATAGAAAAAAGGCTGGAGGGCCTAGGACATAAAGGAAAATCCAATAGACTCAATTACATGTAAACAGAATTATCCCCTCAAGAAGAAAAGGAGAAACAGGCTTTACATGCATCTTTCTTGTTTATACAAAAAAGAAAGACACAATACCATTCCGTAATTGAGCACAATAACATCAATGATCTCTATTAACATCCAGTATAACCCATTATACTAATTTTTTTAAAGGAAAGCCAATAAATAAAGATAGTCCAGAGAATGAGACTCTTTATTCTCATTTAAAAGTGTCCGAGGATTGTATTTAAACGCTCGTATGACACGTGACATATATAAATGCTTCACACCAAGCTACACTTAAAAATATTACATAAATGAGATAGACATTAGCTTTACACTTTAAAACCATCCCAGCACCGACTCGGAATTACTGACTCCAGAGGAGGTATTCCCTTGTTTTCACTTTTTAAGCAGGTGATATAAGGGAACACCACCCCCCCCCCCCACACCTTCCCCTTGCTCTGGGTCAAATACCCCAGAATGAAGAGGGTAGTAGGACAGAGTCACTGCCGGAACAGAAAGCCTGCATAACTATAGTTGCAACTGTTTAGTGGACGACATTCTGAGCAACAGATCACGGACCTAAAGAACGCAGGTCGCCAGAAATGGACTCAATATTTCTAAGGTAAAAATTTGTGAACATGGAAGGCTGAGACCAATATGCAGCCTTCATCAGTCGGTAATAGCAACACTATTAACATAAGCCCAAGATGTAGAAAGTGCTCTTACTTCATGCGCCAAAATCTTAAGCACAGACTGCTGAGTTGAAGATAATTTTTCACAAGCAGCACAAATAGTTAAAAGAATCCACCTTGCAATAGAATGGACCGTAATGTCCTTTCTATTAGGCAGCAGAGACAGAAAGAAATGCTTACGTCCCTTTCTAAAAACTCAGATATACGTTTGTAAATACGCATAGCTCTAACTGGACAAAGCAAAGGCCTATGACCGTCTAAAGACGGAAGAGCCTTAATAATAATAGGTTAAGGGCACTTATTAGGAGCCTGATTCTTAGTCAAAAATCCAACATTAGTAGTCAATGTAATAGTATTACCAACACTACGATAGTGAGAATCATCAACAGATAGTGCATGAAGCTCACTAACTCTTCTAGCAGAAGAGAAGGCTAAGAGAAAAGCAGTCTTATAAGATAAGTATTTGAAGTCCACTGTATCAAGAGGCTCAAATGGCGCTTCTTTTAGCTTCAAAAGAACCCAAGCTAAATTCCACTTAGGAATTAACCTAAGGGTTCTAGGTCTATTTATCAAAACGTTTTTCACTAATTTAGATAAAGAGACATTAGATCCAATTTGTAAGCTATCATGATGAGCATAGGTATCCGATATCATAGACCTATAACTCTTAATAGTTATTGGCTGCAGTTTGATCTCGTCAAACAAGTAGACCAGAAAATTAGCAATGTCTGGAATGGAAGGATCATAAATATCAACAGAATGATCCCTACACCAGCGAGAGAAAACCTTCCACTTAGCAGCATAATTTAGCAGAGAGGAGGTCCTCCTACAGATAGAAATTGTGTCCACTGCTCATCCTGTAAAATGCTTGTCATGCAAGAAGGACCGCACAACGGAAATACGTGAAGGCTGATACCTTGCGGGTTGTGATGCAGTGTGCACGATTTCCCCTGCGAAAGAAGGTCCTCCGATGGAGGAAGCCTCCGCGGAATGTCCCACAACAGACACCTGAATAGATTTATCCATGGTCTCTGGGGTGACAGAGATGCTACCAACAGAATCTTGTAGTGAGATTTCTTGATTTTAACAATATCTGCTGAATCAACGGAGCTGGAGGATAAGCGTATCCCATCATTCCGTCCCAAGAGATTGAGAGGGCATCTACTGCAAACGCTTGAGGATCTGGGCATGGCGACACATACATCTACAACTGATAGTTGAGATGCGTCGCAAATAAGTCTATCATAGGACAATCTCATTGGTAGCAAATCTGATTGAATACTCGTTTGTTGAGAGTCCATTCTGACGGCAACATACGACCTTTCCGAGAAAGGGAGTCCGCAAGAACGTTCAGACGACCTAGGATATGACGGACCGACAGAAGAACCTGATGCTCTAGGACAAACAGAAGGATTCTTTCTGTTAAGTTGAACAATAGAATGGAATGAGTGCCTCCCTGGTTCCGAATATACGCTACTACTGTCGAATTGTCGGAAAGAATTTGAACATGCGAATTCTGAATAATGTACATCCAATGACGTAGCGCAAGCCAAATTGACATCATCTCTTGATGTTTATGTGCCTGTTTAGGAACAACTGCAGATCCCAAAGACCCTGGCACCTCAAATCTGTTGGGCTCAAAGTTGCACCCCAACCTGTTTGACTCGCATCCGTCATTATCGTAAAAATCGGATCTGGCAGTTGCAGTGGTACTCCCTGAGTTAACCACTGAATATCTGCCCAAGTCTGAATCTCTTGTTTTTCACTTGTTTTGACAAGACAATGTTCGTTTCGAGCAAATGAATCTTCACACTCCAATTCTGAGTAAAAAATAACTGGAGTGGATGAGTGCGTAGTCACCCCATCAGAATAAGATCCGCGGCGGCTCCGCACAAACCTATCAGTCGCATGAATTCTCTCGCTGTTACTACATCTGAGTGAAGACAAAAGCAAGCGTAACAACTGACTAATTTCGCTCTGGTTAACGGCAGACGAACCAGATTGTTGTGCATTTCGAAGCTCATTCCCAAGTAGGTGAATGACTTGAACGGCACTAGATCTGACTTCTTTTCATTTACTATGAAACCGAGACGTCGGAGCAGTTAAAGCAGACTCTGAACATCGTTCTGAAGCGTTAACTTGTTGCTGTACCTCTGAAGAATGTCGTCCAAGTAGGGCGACGTTAACGCAGATGTATGAGCTCGGAAATGAGTCATTACCGAGTTCATTATTCGAGTGAAGGCCCAGGGCGCTAGATTCAGACCGAAGCACATTGCTCGGAACTGATAAACGACCCCTAATACAGAGAAGCGAAGGTACTTTCTAAACGTCGGATGTACCATGACGTGAAAGTACACATCCTTGAGATCTATGCTCGCAGCATAATCGTTCACTAGAATGCTCGCTCTGACCGATCGGATGGTCTCCGTATAAAATTTCAGAGGCACGATCAGCTTGTTTATCCAGCTCAGATCTATAACTGGATGAAACGAGCCATCTGGTTTTGGAACCAGGAACAGGTGACGGTAGAAACCTGGAGACTCCTGGTTTTCTACGACCTCTATTGCATTCTTCTCCAGAAGAGACTGGACTTCTGATAGAAGCAAATCTCTCTTCTGAATGTTTGACAGAAGCTGAGTCCAACGTGGACTTCGAGTTAACGGAGGTTTTTCCTTGAAGGACAGTTTTAGACCTTCGGAAATAACCCCTTACACCCATGGGTCGTCCATAATTGACAACCAATTGGTTAAGAATCTCAACAGCCTTCCGCCCACTGGAACGCAATAGAGGTTTAGACCATCACCTCATGGACCTGCGACTCTTGCGGGAGGAGAGACTACGTCCTCCACGACTCTCACCTCGCCCAGTCAACCTAGGGGTGTCTGACCGGTTGACTCGGCCAGCATTACGACCCCTACCTGAGTCGCTACTCTGACGGTCTCTGGAGTAAGACATAGAGGCTTTTCTTAGATCCTCTATAGGAACTTCCCTTGGACGTACTCGCCCCAGAAGTGCCTGCCTTACTCCTCTCTGTTGAGTCCGACTTTTTCGAAGCGGATTTAAAAAGCAGAGAATCCGAAGATTTCTTAGTAATCTGATCATGGATTATAGAAAGCTTACCGTCGAAGAGAAGCTCTCCGGAGACCGGAGCGACTCGAAGAGAGTTTTTCACCTTACTATCCACTCTTGTGGATGCAGCCAGGGCAGCATCACGTCTGACTAACTCCAGATTTGCCACTGAAAGGGCGGAGTTATACGCAGAATATGCTATGGCCCTCGAAAGAACTCTCAAGGAAGTTTGAACATCCTGGAATTCTTTTCCTTCGAGACGTAATGATAATGCTCTGGTAAGGTGATCTGCGTAAGATAAGGCGTCTAAACTGATTCTGTTAGACGAGATTGTCGACTCCAGCATATTGAAGTGAATCGACATAGACGCTGGCAATGACAACTCCAAGTCTTCTGCCTGGTCGTCTAAACACAGAGGAACTCCCGGCATGCCTTGTCCTGCCAATTAAAAATCTATTATTGATGAAAGGCAGCTGTAGAGCATGAGACGATAAGAAACCGAATTAGCCAGTCTGAGGGGCTAGCTTGAATATAGCGTCATTAAGAAGTTCAAATGTCCGCGTGACATTACTGGACTGGGTCAGAAACTCAGGCACAATGTCCCTATTCCGGCTGAAAAAGTCTGTGTCCAGTGATACTATCAGTCTCTTATCAGGTAACGCAGCATTTTGGTCCGGAGGAACAACTTCTGAAATCTACGGCCACCTTATGTTGTTCGGAAAGGGAAAATTCCAGCTCCGCTGATTCCCTTTCACCATCCGACTGGACCACATGAGAATCTCAGTCGTCCCTTTCTGACTCTGCAGGGGAGCGAACCGACCCAGCTTCCTCAGACAGTTCCTGTTCTGAAAAAGTTTCTGATGGCTGCTGGGATGCTGCGATGAGTTGAACTATCTGTGATAGCAAGTCCGTCACGGAGGCCTGTGGAGACATGGTCTTACGTAATTCAGCCGCTGGAAGCTCCTGGGATGTTAATTCCTGCATACTTCTTGTATGCGAACGTCCCGACTAGAAAGGCCTCGTGTCCTTGGCTAGCGGATGGCGTGACCTGATCGACATGGAATCCCTGGTCGGCGAAGCAGGCTGGATATCTGCGGTCATGTAGCCAAGGTGCGGTAGTGTGTGCTGACTTGAGGATGAGGAAGCCAATAGACTAGCCATGCTGGACTGTCTATGCGACGGAGCGTCCCGAGCAGGAGGAGTGGACGTATGCTCCGACTGACGAACGTTACGTACAACAAAATCTGGGCCCAGATGTTGTTGTAAGAGAGAGGGGCCTCTCTCGCTCACGGTCCGGGGTAGACCTGGAAGAGCTAGCTACCAGACTGATTTGCTTCCTCCATTCCATCCTCCAATCTGTCGTCGCCAGGTGTGCATGATCCGAGATTATAGTGCTCGCAACACCCCTTCTCCTGTCCTGGACCGCAATGGACGAACCCGGCGTCACAACCATTACGTGAATGATTGCTTCACTGGTTGAGCTAGTGGGTGACAAGTGACCGTCGATCCTACTAGGGACCTTTTAGGCACTTGCCGCATTTCGTTGAGCACTTTGCCGCTAGCTCTTCATTGCGACGACAGAAGCACACTTTTGAAGACATCATGGAAACATCACCCTGTTCTTGTTCCTCTGAAAAAGAGACTGAAAAAACTAGAGTGACCCTGTGGCGAGATAACCGGCATGGACCTCTCACCACTAACAATATACCGTGACACACGTCTCCAATGTTTGCCATCCCAATTGGCACACACTGAGCAAGAATTAGTGCGAGTACACTGACTACAGCAAATACAATGAACATGAGAATCTGAGGAAGACTTCCTCGATTTACAATTTGAACAATATTCTTTCATTTTGAAAAAAATATTAACAGTCATCGTACCCGCACTAACCCTTGAAAACAAAGATACATAATAATAATCCATTACAAACATTTCGAAAAATAATTCAAAAGAAAACTTTTTCCGAAACAATTTCAAGATGAGCCCAAGTTCCCAAAGGGAACTATGAGCCCAAATGGATCCCAAAAAAGCCTAAGTGTGGACAAAAATTTTAAAACATATCAATAAAATTAATGCTACACTTACGGACAATATTAATGTATCTGCCTATGAACAGAACCAAAAAGAAGGCAAGGAATCACTGTCAGAAGAAACCGTTGTCAACGTAAACAAAAGCGAATAAAAACCAGAAACAAGACTCCTGGCACTGAAAGTATGGCTCGAAATCAGTAACCAATTTTAAACACTATACGATGTAAAACAGAAGCTTCCAGAGAAGAAACTGCAATACATCAGATGGTAGATGCATGACTAAAACGCCTAACCACCCCTAGGGTGAGGACGTAACCATGGGGAAAAACAGAATAAACATTCTGTTACCAAGCCAAAACATCCCAAGAAATTTCAGTAAAAAAATTACAAAAATTATGCCAAAAGCATGGGAGAATAGCAAGGGGGGTATAAAGGAAAGGGAGAGAGAAAACACTGAACAAACTGTGGAAACAAGAATGTATACATCAGGCCCATGCCCCAAAATTAGGGAACATGAAATAATTTTGCATAAAAATTATAAGTTACAGCCCTGAACACATCCTTCCACTGTTTCTTCCTCTCATCCTCTTATTTCATCCTTAGATCCACCATTTCTTTCATGATTTTGTGTCTGACATCATTTTAACTGAGATTATAAGCACAGATATCAATGAGATGTTACTAATTGAAGGGCCAAACAAAGAATGAGGATTTTGCGCCAGTTTCGGTACTTCCTTGACACTGAGCATGCACAGTGGATAAAAGTATGGAGGACCACATAGGACATTGATTTTTGGGATTTTGATGCAAATTTTGGGGATGGGGGGGAAGGGGGGCAAATTAGTGTTTGGCCCTAGAATTTAAGAGTTAGCACTAGCTAAGTCGGGGTCATTGGTACAGTATAAAAATATGACATTTTAAAATTGTATTGGTGTAATTTATTTTTGGCAATATGTCTTTCCAGCAAAAAATACTTTTTGGCAAAATGTCTTGGTTCCTGTTCTGCTTGCACTCTGGTGCATCACCTGTGGGTGTCACATGAAAGTGTTTCCAGGCTGTTGACTATCTGTAAAAACTTGAAACATAACTCAATATATACAGGATTGCTAGTGTTTTTTTGTTTGTTTTTTTTTTATCTCATGAGTGAATGAGACAAATGTTTATTTTTCACGAACGTTTGCGTGAGTGAAAATAACAATTTGCCTCGGTCACAAGTGAGACAATTTTTGCCCAGTTTAATTTTTGCTAGTTTTTGCTTTCCTTAATTTTTTTTTAAGGTGGGCAGTAGGCGTGCAAATAAATTGATCTTCTGAAAATGCCAGGCCTGAAATGTATAAAAATCTCTTGCCGTTTTATAACAATGTGATCATTCCTATCGATAATTAAACTTGTTTCAACCTTGAAATGATGCATATGCGTTAGTGAGTTGATCGATACTCGTAACAGGTAGCATCTTACAATCCGATTCAGCTGACAGGTTTCATGCATCAATTCATGGTGAATACCTGTTGAATTATTGCTGGAAATGATCGGTATCCACTGAAAAAACATGAAATTTTCTTTTCATTTTTCGTTTTTAGAAAAAACTGATCATTTCAAGTTATAATTTGACCTGTATTCACCTTGAAGTGATGCTTTGAAAGCTGCCATCTTGATTGATACAGTGAAAGTGAAAATTTTTATATCTTCACAGTGGGGGGTATGATTTCTATCTTTCTGCAATTTTTTCAATAATCTATCGTTTAGCATATAATAAACATCTTTAAAACAATAATAAAGAAACAGGCTGTAAACATTTGTTTATTATTATTAATTATTTTAACCCTTAAGGGCTCAATTCTGACTTCGATAACATTTTGATGCAAAGGAACAAGTACCCCAACATGCATTGTTTGGCTAAACCCAAAACTTGTTTTCTAAGTATGTTGTCAGCTTTTTCTAGGCAAGTCTTGGCTGCCTCTGTAGGCAGCCAAGACTTGACTAGAAACAACTGCAAAGCCACTGGAGGTAAACTTTCAAAACTAGAGCTAAAATTATAAATTTTAAGTAATTTGTATTTTTTTTATACTTACCAATGGCCCAGACTAGCTGGTGCTAACTTAAAAAATAATCCAGGGCCAAACACAAATTTTGCCCCCCAATCCCCAAAATTTGCAAGCAAAACCGAAAAAATATAATGTCCTATCCGGTCCTCCATACTTTTGAAATCTGCGTATGCGCAGTATCCAGGAAGGCACCGAAATTGGTGCCAACCATCATTCTTTCTATAATTGCCTGTTAAATGCTGTAAACAGAGGGAGGTATGAGTGCCCACTTGGACTGAGGTCAGGGGATCTTGCTGGCCCGTCCATACGCTCAATCCCCTCCCTCTGTCGGTACTCCCCAACAGCATGAGCAACATGAGGACGGGCATTATCGTCCATCAGGATAAATCTATCACCTACTGCACCTGTATAAAATCTGACGTGGACATCCAAGATCTCATCAATATACCGCTGTGCAGTCAATGTACAACGTTCAAGGACACAGAGCTGATGATGCCGCCACAGACCATGACTGAGCAATGTTGGCTGCATGAAATCGCTCTCCTGGTCTTCTCCATACCCTAGAATGCCTATCTGTGTGGTCTAGGCTGTACCTTGACTCATCTGTAAAAAGGACAGGTCGCCAATCTTCTCTGGTACATCCAACGTGGTCCATGGCCCATTCATATCGTGCCTGGTGGTGGTTCTGAAACAGTGGAATGTGAATACATGGTCTTCTCGATTGGAGACCACCTTCGTGCAACCTTGCCCGGATGGTCTGCGTCGAAACATTTACCCCGGATGCATTCTGAAGGTCACTGCGAAGCTGGGTTGCCGTGTCAAAGTGGTTCCTTCTGGCCTGAATGATCAAAAACCGGTCTTCAGCTGCAGATGTTGCCCTGTCTCTGCCACCACCATGCCGTCTTACTGGTGTGCCATACTGCAGAAATCTTGCCCAGGCTCTGGTGATCACTGTATGGTGCACACCAAGGGCTTCACCAACCTGACGATGGGTAGCCCCTTGCTCCACCATCCCTACAGCCCGCCACATTTCTGCTTCAGACAAATGTCTTCTTACATTTGCATTTGCCATATTCAATCATTAAATCACAAGGGTTTGTGTTGAAATGAAGATTGAATACCCTACACATGTCATGTACATGTAGACAGTACACGAAAACATCATGAAAATCAAGGGGTACATGCTTTCCATGACTGTCACGAAAAGTCTGCCTATCAAGAGAGCTAATGAAAACACTGGGGACCATCTCAATACATTCCTCAATCATATCCACCAAAAATATCGCAAATATGTCACAATCAAATTTCACAATGATGTCTTAAATATTTGGTGCTTAGCAAACTTTGAGTAGTATATAATTCTCCATTTAATGCCAGCATAACCCATTATGCTTATTCAGTGAAGGAAAGCCAATATATAAAGATAATCCAGAGAATGATACTCTTTATACTCATTTAAAAGTGTCCGAGGATTGTATATTAACGCCCGTTTGACACGTGACATATACAAATCCTTTACAGTGAGCTACACTTTAAAACAGTACATAAATGAGAGATAGTTATTGCTTCACACCGACCTACATATTAAAACCATCCCAGCACCGACTCAGGACTACTGACACTGGAGAAGGTCTTCCCTTGCTTTTCACTATAAAGCCAGATGATCATAAGGGAAAAAACCGTCCCCCCACCCCTCCCCTTGTTCTGAGGTACATGTCCTCAGAACGAAGAGGGCAGCTGACAGCGTCACTGCTGGAACGGGCTGCCTAAATAACTATAGATGTAACCATTAAAGGACGACATTCTGAGCAACAGAAAGAGGACCTAAAGATCTAAGGTCACCAGAGATGGACTCAAAATGTCTCAGGTAAAACTTGGTAAATGAAGAGAGCTGGTCCAGTACGCAACCATCATGAGATCAGTAATGGCTATACTCTTAGAATAAGCCCAAGAAGTGGACAGCACTCTAACCTCGTGCGTTGATAACTTATTAACAGAAAGTTGATCCGAAGATAGATTTTCATAGGCAAAGCGTATTGCCAACTGAATCCATCCAGTAACTGAATGAACAGAAATATCTTTCCTGTTAGGAATCAATGAAATAAAGAAATGTTTTCTTCCTTTTCTAATAAAATCTGATTGATATTTATATATGCACCTAGCCCTGATTGGACACAGCAAAGGTCTATGGTTGTCCCAGGACGGCAGAGCCTTAATGATGATAGATAGGCTCAGGCCGCTTGTCTGGAATCTGATTCTTAGCCAGAAATCCCACTTCCGTAGTAAGGGTAATGGTATTACCCACACTACGGTAGTGAGATTCATCAACAGATAAAGCATTCACTAACTCTTCTAGCAGATGCAAAGGCTAAGAGAAATGCTGTTTTATAGGTCAAGAATTTGAACTCTACAATGTCCAACGGCTCAAACGGAGCTTCTTTGAGCTTCAACAGAACCCAAGCCAAATTCAACTTAGGAATTAATCTGAGGGTTCTAGGACTATTAATAGAGAAATTTCTAACCAGCATGGACAATGAAGCATTTGATCCAATAGCCAAGTTATCATGATGAGCATAAGTGTCTCGAGACCTATAGCCCTTAATAGTGACGGGCTGCAGTTTGAGATCGACAAACAAGTAGACCAGGAAATTGGAAATATTTGGTATGGACGGATCATAAATGTCTATCGACTGATCCTGACACCAACAAAAGAAAACCATCCACTTCTTTGTGTAGTTCAATGTAGAGGAGGACCTCCTGCAGTTAGAAATTGCGTCCACTACGCATCCTGTAAATTGTTTTCTGTGCAAGGACTGCACAATGGAAATACGTGATGGTTTAGACCTTCCGGGTTGTGATGCAGTGTGTGCGACTTCCCGATAAAGAAGGCCCTCTCGTGGAGGAAGCTTCCGGGGAACGTCCCATAACAGACACCTGAGAAGATTGATCCAAGGTTTCTGTGAAGACAAGAGGTGCTACTAGCAGAATTTTGCAATTATACTGTTTGATCTTCAACAGAATCTGCTGAATCAACGGAGTTAGAGGATACGCATATCCTATCATTCTGTCCCATGAGATCGACAGAGCATCTACTGCGTATGCTCGATAATCTGGGCATGCCTGAATACTCGCTTGTTAAGCATCCATTCAGATGGCAACAGGCGACCTTTCCGAGACAGCGAGTCTGCTAGTACATTCAGACCCGGTATATGACGGACGGAAAGATGAACATGATGATTCATGACGTATAGGAGAATCTTCTCTGTTAATTCGCATAATGGAATTGAATGAGTGCCGCCTTGGTTCCTGATGTAAGCTACTACTGTCGAGTTGTCTGACAAAATCTGAACATGGGCGTTCGCTATTATGTGAATATAATTAATAGAAGCCGACTCTAACATCGTTCTGAAAAATAATTCTGTTGCCGTATCTCTGAAGAATGTCGTCCAAGTAAGCCGACATTACCACAGACGAATGAGCTCAGAAGTACGACATTACTGAGTTCATTATTCGAGTGAATGCCCAGGAAGCCAGGTTCAGACCAAAGCACATTGCTCTGAACTGATACACCTTCCCTTGTGTGGCGAACCGTAGGTACTTTCTGAATGTCAGATGTACCAGGACATGAAAGTATACATCCTTTAGATCTATGCTTGCCGCATAGTCATTCACTCGAACGCTCGCTCTTATCGACCGAATGGTCTCCATATAGAATTCTGGAGCCACGATAAGCTTGTTTATTCAGCTCAAGTCTATTACCGGTCGGAACGAGCCGTCTGGCTTCGGTACGAGAAACAGGTGACAGTAAAAACCCTGATAATCTTGATTCTCGACGACCTCTATTGCTTTCTTTAATAAGAGAGCCAGGACCTCCGCTAGGAGAGACTCTCTTTTGAAAGGATTCAATCGAAGATTTGTCAAACACGGACATCTTGTTAGTGGGGGTTTAGCCCAGAATGATAGCCGTAGTCCGTCCGAGACTACACTTCTCACCCACTGATCTTCCGTAACTGTTATCCAGTTTCTCGCGAAGTTTGATAACCTTCCGCCAAATGGCAAGCAATAGAGGTCTTGACCATCACCTGTATGACCTGCAAGGCTTACAGAAGGATAAACTACGTCCTCCCCACAAAGGGCCTCATCCCGTTGGCCTAGGGGCGTCTGACCAATAGTCCCGATCAGACCTTCGCCCCTTTCCTGAGTCGCTATACTGACAACCTCCAGAGTAATTGTAAGAGGGTTTCTTATACCCTCGTGAGGAGTTCCCTTTTGATGTTTTTGGTCTGGAACGCCCTCCTTTACTCTTGTCCGCTGAAGCGGGTTGTTGAGACGCCGACTTCAAAAGCCGAGACTAGATGCTTTCTTAGTAGCCTGTTCATAGACTAACAAAAGCTTATCATTGAAAATAGTATGTCCGGAGACCGGAGCGACTATCTATAAGTGATGACGATGCAAGGGCAGCATCACGTCTGATTAACTCCAGATTAGCCACTGTTAGGGCAGAGTTATATGTGGTATACATAATTGCCCTGGAAAGAACTCTAAAAGAGGTACAAACGTTCTCAATTTCCTTCCTGTTGAGACGTTGCGCCATAGCTCTGGTAAGGAGGTCTGCTTAAGACATACCGTCCAAATTCGCTCTATTTGATGAAATAGCTGTCTCAATTGTGTCTGAGCGAATAGTGAATGATGCAGGTAAGGATACATCTAGATCCCCGGTCTGCTCATCCAAACGCAGAGGAACTCTCTGAACATCTTCCCCGACTGTTTTAAATGAACATGGTCCAAGAAACGGTATGTATATGGAAGATGAAGTTAAGAAACTGCCTTTTTTCCTCACACTCGAGAGGTTAAATATGGCGTCTATATGGCCGAAGGCCTGCGATACCTGCCTAGACTGAACCGAAAAAGAAAGGACTTCTTCCTTTGTCCGAATAAAGTCTGCGTCCAATGACGTCAGCGGTTTCTCTCTTGTTGTCGCAGCATTCTGATTCGTTGGAACAAATTCAGGGTAGTATTGATGGATGAAATCCATCGCAACCATGTGCTGTTCCGAAAGGGAAGGGTAATCCTCTTCCTTATCCCTTTCACCATCCGAGAGAATCAGTTGTGAATCTCGGTCCATTGCATCTGCGTGAACAGACGACTGGACCGACCAGCACCGTCTGACAGCTCAGGTTCTGAGTTTGAGGGAGGCTGCACCTGCACTTGCTGGGATGCTGGGATCAGCTGCGCAATCTGTGACGGCAAGTCTGTCACCGAGGCCTGAGGAGCAGTGGTCTTCTGTTTCTTAGCCGCTTGCTGCTCCTGGGACGGTGTGTCGGAGATGGATCTCCTCTCCGAATGTCCCGACGATCGAGGCCTCATCTCCCTAGCTACCGGATGGTCTGACTTCACGGGCGAAGAGTGGTCCCTTCTTCGCACAACAGGCTGGATATCCGAAGTCGGGTAGCTAGAATGCAGTCGTGTGTGCTTTGTATTCGAAGCGGAAGAAGCTGTGACTGTAGCCGAGGCTGGCTGCAATCTATACAGAGCATCCCGAACATCAGGTGTGGACGTATGCTCCAGCCCGTGCAAGTTCTTCACCACAACATCTGGCCCCAGATGTTGTTGGGACTGAGAGGGACCTCTCCCGCTCGCGGTCCTTTCAGATCTCGCCGAGCTTCCCAAAATACTTGCTGGTTTCTTCCCTCGTTCTGTTGTTGTTGGGTGAGCATGTTTAGATTTTAAGGTGTTTGCTCTACCCACTACACTTGCTTCCGACCGCAACGGACATACCCGGCGTCATGGCTCCCATGGACGGAATAACTGCTTCACCTTCACCAGTCGAGCTAGCTGCTGACAAAGGATTAAAACCACCGTCTAGTGGCTACATCCCCTGCCTTAAATTCAGGAGCACCTTAGCAGCTAGCTCTGTTTGCTCATCAGAGCGCGATGACGGTAGCACACTTTTGATAGGTGTCACATAACCATCACCATGTTCTTGTTCCTCTGAAAAAGAAACTGAGAAACTTGAATAACTCTGCGGCGAGAGGACCGGCATTGGCCTCTCACCACTAACAACATACCGTGACACCCGTGTCCAACATTTGTCATCCCAATCAACACATGTAGGACAAGAATTCGCAGGAGTACATCGACTACAGGCAAGGCAACAAGCATGTAAATCTGAGGAAGACTTCCTGGCCTTGCATTTTGAGCAATAAGCTTTCATGATTAATCAAACAAAGTCGATTGAAATCCCACCAACTCCACCATAAACATATGATAAAGATACATAATAATCAACATTCAAAATACAAATCGAAAAATTAATTTCAAAAAAATTTTCAAAAATTTTTTGACAAAAGCACAAGTTCCCAAAGGGAACATGAAGAGGCCAAGGGTATCCCAAAAGAGCCTAAGTGTGGACAATATCCAAAAAATTATTGCTACGCTACCGAAATATTCCAACATGTATCTTACAACAATCCTACAGTAATAATAAGTTGAAACTACATATATTTATAGGATGTTGCCAATGTAAAAAACGTCAATGAAAAAACCGGAAACAAGACTTCAGGCACTGAATAAAAAAGGCCCGAAGTCAGTAACAGATTTTAAAGTTACCAGATGTAAAGCAAGATCTTCAGATGAAGAAAAAACGATACATCGGATAGAAGATGCATGATCCAAACGACCCAGCACCCCTAGGGTGAGTATGTAACCATGGGGATATACAGAATAAACATTCTGTAATACACGTTAAACTCCCAAGAAATTTAATAAAAAATTTCAATAAAAATAAGCCAAAAAGCTTGGGAGTTTAACAGGAGGGCTTCAAGGAAGGATAAGGAAGGAACACTTAACAAACAGTGGATATATCATTAGCAAGAATGATGACGTCAGGCCCATGTCACGAAATTGGGAAACATGAAATAATTTTGATAAAAATTATAAAGGTGCAGCCCTGAACGTTCCAAACCACCATTGTTCACTTCCATCATCCAATTATGTCCTTGGATCCACCAATTTTACCACTGATTTGTGTCTGGCACCCTCTAAAATGAGATTTAAAAGCACAGATGTCAGTTCATTGTTGCTGTCTTCAGGGCCAAACAAAGAATGATGGTTGGCGCCAATTTCGGTGTCTTCCTGGATACTGCGCATGGGCAGATCTGAAAAGTATGGAGGACCAGATAGGACATTATTTTTTCAGTTTTGCATGCAAATTTGGGGGATTGGGGGGCAAAATTTGTGTTTGGCCCTGGATTATTTTTTGAGTTAGCACTAGCTAGTCTGGGCCATTGGTTGTGGTATAAAAATACGTCTAAAAATCTCTTGGTCCCTAAGGGTTAAAGAATTACTTTTATTTAACAACACACTTTTTTTTTTTGTTTACATTACTACTTGGTTGTCATATATAGATAACCAGGGTTTCCGCTACAACAGCTGAGGGTCCATCAACTGGACCCATTCCCCCCGCCGATCATTTACTGATAAAGCATAAAATCCTGTTGAAAAAACAAACAACATGACGCCATAAAATTCTAGTCAAGTCGCGGTCATTCTCCCAACAAAGTTGACACATTTTAGGAGTACCGTTTCGGGAACTGGCACTCTGCAACTTAAGATTCAATGTCAAGTGTCATTTGGAAACTATCACTATTTTACTCCATTTGCCGATTAGGTAAGGTGCAACATGCCGATTGTAGCGAAGAAACAGCGATGGCTTTGGGTGTTTCCCTGAAGATTCAACATAATTATTCTCACAAAATCGTTCACACAAAAACATGAATCGCCATCTCAGATGTAAGGAAATGGCCTTCCTGCAGTGTTCAGTTCCAAAATTTTCTTCGCATGGTGTGAACCATGGTCGTGGTTTCCCCTCCTACCAGACCCACTAATTTATTCCTAGCGGAAACCCTGTTATAACAGACACAGTGGTTAGAACATTTGACTTTAAACCAAAAGGTTCAATTCTGACCAGTAGAAACTTCATTGTGTTCTATGAAAAGACACTTAATTCCGATTTTGTTGAAAAAATGACAAAGAATCGGCTGTTGAAACCAGATATTATTTACATAAATGACAGTCACCAATTAGTTTAAAAACTATTTATTTCAAAAAAATATAAACAGTAGCATTACAAATAGCTCATGGAGTCGTGGATTCGGAAGTAAGCTTGTAAGCTTATCGTGACTGTCTCCACACAGAAGACAAAATACATGTCACACACTACATGAAGAAGGTGGGTAATTTTATAGTTAGTTTTTCTTAGCTGAGATAGTGGCAGTGTAACTGGAAGCAAATGACATCGACCAAGTACCTGAGAATGTGCCCACAATCGTCGCCGTTTGCCTCAAGACCCCAAAGAGCATATACTGGTACCAGATAGTTACTTCAAGAGAGGCAAGAACAATAAGAGTTATATGTAGAAATGGATTCATTCTAAAGAAAGTGCCACATCAATTTCTAAGTATTGTGCAATTTTTTAGAACTGCATAGCTAATTTTGTCAACCGTAACATCAGGGGTCAAGTGAAGCAAGTCACCTGATGCATGATTGCAATGACATTTGAATGCCGAATGTCACTTTTGGAGAATAAATCAAACATTTGATTAAGGTAACACCCAGCAGTAAAACATGTGAAGTGTCAAATAATACAGTGTCAAACGAACACTAAAATGGGGAAGGATCACCCCACCTGTCATTACAGAATCTTTTTGCAGCCAGAAGATAGTCTTGGACTATTTCAAAAAAAGAACTTTTTTCATCACTAGTAAGAAATTCAGACCCAAAGATCAGTGTATTAAATTCGAGGCAATCAATTAGGACTTCAAAAATTTTGTGACGTATGTCCGCAGAAATAGGACAGTTTATAAGAAAACGTTCCGTTCTTCCAACAGCTCCACAAGTGCAAAGAAGAGAAGATACCAAACGATTATCATACAAGTGGGCATGTAGATTGCTACAATTCAGGTGTAGTCGGCAAAGATAAATTTGCCCTAAGCAAGATTTGGATTTAGAATAGGGCGACATAGGTTTCTATTAAGATACATTTTAAAGTGAGCAGGGTTAGAACCTTCTCTATAAACATGGGTGGAGATTTCATTCCATGATTTGATTGTTGATGGCAGAAAGGATGATTGACACATGTACTTATGCATGCGACACATAGGAATCAAAAGGTTGCTACTTGTGCACAGTCACCAATTATACATGTAGTTCATTTTTAGACTTTACCAAAATATCTGCCACCATCCTGCTACACAGAAAGAACCAGGCTAGGTGTTTTGAGGCAAGTGATCGGCCCCCAGCACTATCGCCCGCCTAAATTTCCATCCAGGTGAGCATTTTATCACCTGTCCCGTCGTGTGACAGTTGAGGACATTGCCATTTCAAAATTACAATGAAAAGTTTGATAATTCAACAAATATTACACAAATTGCAATTGATTAGTATTCAAGAGAGTTAGTTGAGTTATTCCTTTGCCATCAGCGATTATCCCAATTGTTGGGGTGAAAAATTTGGTTGATGTACTGGGCAGCTGACTTTGTAAAATATTGACAAATTCACAATGCACTTATATTTATAATTTCTGACAATTCATAACAATTGAATAACCTTTACAGTACTCACTAACTGAGCTGAAACCAATATCTTTAATAAAGAATTTTTGTAAACATGCACAGTTTAATTTAATTATTTTGATTTAAAATCATAAGATATGATGGACAGATCATCATGTGGGAAAACAATTAAGTGCTATAACCATTTTTTCGAAAACAATATCCCATAATTCGTCAATGCAGTGTTTAATTTCATTTGTTCAAGAATATTAAATTAATAAAGCTGTTATGGGTTTGGGCACTTCGATCCCTGTGTTTTGTTCTCCATTGTTTGTTTCTTCTTATGAGCTATTCCATTTTTAGTGTTAAAAGAAATGACCAGTAGTATGCTTGTGTTAGTTATTAATATTCAATTTCCGTTCTCTGTAGTATTAATAGGGCTGTCATGATTAATCGATTACTCAACATGCCAAAATTGATTAGTATTTTTCGTTGAATAAGAATGGGTACATTTTATCCTGTTTTAGACGTTTAATAATTAAAAAAATTTGCTGAAAAAACTATTGTTTCTAAAGGTAAAATGTCAAGAACGTCGACGTTAAACCTCAAGAAGCCCTTAGCAGCATTTTTCTTTCAGGTACATTCAAAGCTTTGATGTTCTGAACTTTTGAACCGTCAGTGTAATAATTAAGACCGGTCGTCAGTTGTGAACTTCAGAACTGACGACTGGTCTTGATTATTACACTGATGACTCAAAAGTTCAGAACATCAAAGCTTTGAATGTACCTAAAAGAGAATCATATTCGTTGTTTACTAAAGGTGGGTGAACTGACTTGAACTTCATTTTTAACAACTTCAAAGAGAGGGTGAGGGGGTGTCATCCAGGTGTGATTAATCGATTATTATCGATTATTTCCAATGATTAATCGATTCCTAAATTCAAAAATCACGACAGCCCTAAGTATAAACCAGTACTCTGTTGATCTGTACTAAAGAGTATCATTCAAACGGTATACTTTTGAATAATTTGTGGTTTGGGAAGTCATTGCAGATTGAAGAGTAAATAGAATCTTTGGTCTTGTACACAAGAACGATCCCATTGGAACAATCCAAAGGGTGGAAGTGGGAAAATAGTCACTAGACTCACAATGGTTAGTTCATTTCTAGTACTAAGTTGTAACTTGTGTAGGAATAGAGGGAGTTTTATGTTCGAAATTTCTGAAAATTAGTTATAGAAATGAAACATTTGCACAAATGTTTTTCTGTTTAAATTCTTCAGATCAATCGGCGATAGTTTAGTATTTCCATTAGGGCTGAAACGGTTGGTTCATTTTCGTAATCGACTAACCGAGAGCTATAACTGGATAATATCCGGTTATCCATGGCCATTATTTCACCAAATATGGGATCAAAACTATAGGAATTGGAAAGCAGTATTCTCAAACTATTCCATAGTGTGTATACAAATGAATGAGTACTCGACAACGTTCGTTTGTAAACAAACTTCGGAATAGTTTCTGCGATTACTAATTACTCACGGAAACTGCCGATCATTAACGAAGTCTTGAATGCCAAAGTTGATTATTTCTCAATATACACAATGCGGCTTCGATGTATAATCTTTCACAAAGGAGAAGTGGCAGATTTACTATGTTTTAAACGTTGAATGGCGATCACTATCGATATATTGGATAACCGGTCGACGTTTTTTCTAATCGGTTAGGTAGCTAACTAGTTTCAAACCGATTATCCGGTTAACCATTTCAGTACATGTACTAGTTTCCATTTTATCTTAGCACAAAAGTGTACACATTCAAACATGGTCAGTTTTAAATTTGTTTTGTAAGTATATTAGAGATTGTTTGTTGAATTTATGGAAAATGACTATTTAAATCAACTAACTGTTGATTAATGCTGGTGATTAGGCAACTAAAGAAATTAGTTGTCGTGGCAGTTTTAATCGTTAGTGTGTACTGTGTAGGCTGCATTTTTTTTTCACGGCTCTGTGTTTTCATAAAGTTTCAAAGTGAAAATCCAACATTTACCTTTGAAAATTGACAAGGACTATTGGTATGTATTTCCTGAACATTTTATGTAAATATTTTGGAGAAAATCTTCGAAGTTCAACATTTTAGAGACATTTGTAGTTGTGTACTGTATGACAGTGATCACTAATCACTGTCCACTATTCACACCGATGGATCAATTTGATAATTACCATTGCGAGTGTAATAATTCTACAGATGTTCACATGGCCAGTGAAGCAAATCGACAATCGATCTATTATAACCCAGAGACATTGCGTGGATTTAACGTTCGACCTGCCAACGGCTACACTGTAAATCCACAGATATTCGCCCACATCAAAGAATTGGGAATTTTCCGGAGGTGGCGAAATAGAAAAGGAGGGCGCAGACGCTTCACAGTGCAAGGCCACCCTAAACTCAACCCTGATAATTTGATACCAGTCTGTGTCAGCTCGGACAAACCTGTTAAGGCGTGTTTATTCAATGTCCAGTCGGTCCGAAATAAAGTTGACGATGTTCGCAGTGAGCTGGAAGACGACATATTGCTGAGCATGTTAACAGAAACTTGGTTAACTCCTAGCGACGATCTCCTCATACAAGAGCTTAAACAACCTGATAAATCATTTGATCACGTTCAGAGATCCGGTCGACGGGGCGGAGGGGCTGGAGTGCTATACGACAAAGCAATCAAAATAAAATTTAAACCAGTTTGTAAATTCAAATCGTTTCAGTCATTAGTGGGTTTACTGAAGCACGAATCCCATACAATACGCATAATCCTAGTGTATAGACCTCCATATGGGAAAAAAAACAAAGCCTCTGACAATCCATTCTTGCCTGAATTCTCTGAGTTTCTTCACCTCATGTGATTTCAAAAGGACCACTAATAGTAGCTGGTGACTTCAACTTCCACGTAGATGACCCCAATGACTCCTATGCCTCCAATTTCATGGACTGTATAAATACTATGGGACTGTATCAACATGTTAACAAGCCTACCCACAGGAAGGGTCATGTATTGGATCTTCTCATCACACGTGAGATTGACAAGCACATGCTAACATTGAAGTCATCGATGTGGCACTAAGTGACCATCACCTTGTCTCATTCGACATTATGTTGCCCGTTTCACCATCACAACGAGCCAAAATTGCATACCGGAAATATAGACATATCGAGCCTGCTGAGTTCATGTCTTCGGTATACCCAGTAGCCAAAGAAATATCCCAATCTGACATTGAATCTTTAGTTGGAGAATTCAACAAAATGTCAACGGAACTTATTGATAAATTTGCCCCACTTCAAACAAAGTCAGTGACTAAACGTCAGGTAGCTCCCTGGCTTACGGATGAAATCAGAGATGCCAAACAAAACCGTCGTACACTTGAATTGAATTGGAGGAAAACAAAATTAACAGTTCATCGTGAAATATATGTCTGCCAACGGAATCACGTGAACGAACTTGTGATAAATGCGAAGAAATTGTATTTTTCAGCTATCGTGAATGACAACATACGACGTCCTCATGTTCTCTCGGAAGTTATGGACAAATTATTGCACATGAAGGGTACTCCAATTCTACCAGATCGTAAATGTGACCTTGAGATTGCAGACAAGTTTGCTACATTCTTCCATGAAAAAATCACAACCATACGATCTGGATTGGCCCAAAGCGTCCTCTGCCAGTCCGATGTTGCAAACACACAGAATAGACCTTTGGTGAACGTTGTAAACTTCCATTCATTCCTATCATTATCTGAGGGTGACATTTGTACCCTGGTAAGAAAATCACCATCCAAACAATGCCCTTTAGATATCATTCCTACGAAGTTGCTAAAATCATGCCAACCTTCTTTTGTTCCTTGGTTGTTGGAAATCGTCAACACATCACTATCATCTGAAGTATTTCCATCGACCATGAAACAGGCTCTTGTTACAACTCTTCTTAAAAAACCGTCACTTGACCCCGAAATTCTGAAAAACTACCACCCTGTGTCTAACTTAAGTTTTGTTTCCAAGCTATTACAACGTGCAGTGTCGAAACAGCTACGGGAACATCTGTCACAATGTTCGTTGTCAGAAGAATTCCAATCTGCCTATACGCCACTTAGTAGTACGGAAACAGCACTCCTGCGTGTCCAGAATGACATCTTGTTGTCTATGGACCATAAGGTTTCCTGTCTTGTTCTACTGGATTTAAGTGCTTCGTTTGACACCACTGACCATGCAGTGCTTCTTAATATCCTTATGACTAGAATAGGCATCAGTGGAACAGCACATGAGTGGTTTAAATCGTATCTTTCTGATCGGACACTAAGAGTAAATGTAAACGGTACCTATTCCACTGAGGTTCCATTAGAGTTTGGTGTACCACAGGGGTCCGTCCTTGGGCCTCTGTTGTATGTTATATATGTCCTGCCATTGGGCGACATAATTCGTAAGCATGGACTTGATTTTCATTTTTATGCAGACGACACACAACTCTACATTCCTTTTAGAGCCCACCAAGAGGTGTATGCAGTTCACTTGTTAGAACATTGTGTAGATGACATTAAGTCGTGGATGATGTTAAACTTTCTTAAGCTCAATCCCGACAAAACCGAAGTTATCTACATTGGATTACGCGGCCAGCTTTCGAAGCTGTCCCGTATTTATCCAAATTTTGATGGCAATCTGATCTCTCCGTTCACCATGGTGCGTAACCTCGGATTTTTCATGGATGCGACACTGTCTGCTGACTATCATGCCACACAGGTGTGTCGGGCATCATATTATCACTTACAAAACATCAGCAGGGTGCGCACCGTGCTTGACGAGGATGTCGCCAAACAGTTAGTTCATGCGTTTGTCACCACTCGCCTGGACTACTGCAATTCCTTAATGTACGGCTGTAAACGGTCCCTACTACATAAGCTGCAGCTTGTCCAAAACTGTGCGGCCAGATTGATTCTTAAAAGGAGGAAATCGTGTCATATAACACCCTTACTGTACCATCTTCATTGGCTACCCATTGAAAAACGCATTGATTTCAAAATCATCGTAACTGTCTATAAATGTCTAAATGGATTGGCCCCTACATATCTCAGCAAATTACTTCAACGATACGTTCCCACACGATCTCTGAGATCCTCCTTCACAGATAATCTTTGTCACAAGACCAGTACCCTTGTAACTGCTGGAAATCGGGCCTTCTCCGTTGCCGGACCTTTTCTCTGGAACAATCTGCCTGATCACTTGAAATCACCACAAACATAACAGTCCTTCAAAACTAACCTTAAGATGCACTTATTCGGTAAAACCTATACATAAAATGTCCTTCTAAATTTATGATTAACACAGAGCTGACTTTATTTATTTTTTAATTTTGTAAAGCCTGAGAGCACATTTGCGTGGAGTCATGGCTCTAAACTGTATTTATTATTATTATTATTATTATATTTTTTCAAAGTCATACCAAAAGTGATAGGGATGTCTTACCAATGCCTTCATTACCACTGAATTGCTCATTAGTATTCAAAGTTCACAGTGACAGTGTTGATGGAAATGTCTATCAATCTGGCTCAAGGTTTCATCTCCTCCAATGGATATAATATATAAAAACAAAAACTTCCTAAAAATATTTTGTCAGTAATTTTATTTCCTACACACAAAAACATGAGATTATATACACAAATGTATCAAGAGTGTTCATGTCCTGAATTCGACGAACTCCCATAATTTTCAACTTTCAAATTGGTGATACTAGTAAACTTGCACAGCTGAGAATACTTGACGTGATCACTGGTTGAATGTCCCTGCGACCTAACTATAACATGAGTTGGAAGGGTCAGTCCTGGAAATGAGACGGGTGATAGTGCAATTGCTCCCGTCAGCACCCGTGGTTTCCATTTTATGGGAGCTAAAAAATGCACTTGTCGAAAAATATTGTGGAGCACTAAAATACTGTGAGGGCAAAAAATGTGTGTTGTTTTGAGAAAGCAGCACTCCATGGCCAGTGGCAAATTACTGTCAGAATTCAGCAATTCCTTATACATTTAACCCTTTGAACCTGAACGGCCGCTTTTCCAGCCAGGAACATCGTACGTCATAACGTCATTAAATAGGGTGAGTGTTCAATAAATGTGTGAAGTAGACCAAACAATATTTTCAACGTGCAGCCTTGGGCTGCATGTTGAAAATATTTATTAGTCTACCGGAAATAATGAATATGGACTCTTCTAATTGCTGTCATTGAACTGGCATGGAAGATACCACCAGAGTTCTGAGGGTTAAGGTTTCTGGTGTTTGGTGACAGTATTTCCTCGAAAATTCATATACTAACATTTTACGGGTGCAATTTACTCCCGTCTCTGATTTCAAGGGAGCTTAAAACTGCACCCGTCAATTTTGTTCATTTCCAGCACTGGAGGGTGATACAGTTTATTAACGGCCTGAGAGGAATGAATAACAGCCCGGGGTTTATTACCAGCCCAAGACAAAATTAATAAGCCAGAGGGCTGTTATTCAGTCCTCAAGGGCTGTTAATAAATCAGGAGTCAGGACGCATGACAAAATAATGTTATTACTATTATTACCATGACTAGAAGTGGGCGGCGGGCTGTTAAATGAATTTTGTTTTCATTAACACCCGCCGCTCGCTTCTGGTTGCATGATGTCGTGAACTACTGAGTTCTACCACCTCGCTAAACTCTGTAAACTCTGTTAATGTATCAAAGAACTTTGGCTAAATGGTAATAATATACTGAGTCAAAAAAGGTAGTATAATAGAAACAAATGTGAAAAAATAGCATAAAGGATTAAATATAATTGTTATGATGTTGCATGTTTGTGGACAAGCAGTCATGCAAAGATGAACTTTTCATTTCACCCCATGTCTGAATTGTGACGTCCTGACATGATGCTGGAATAGTAAGAACATGAAATTATGCAAATTCATACAGCTGGACTCGAAATATGAAGTTACAATAATTTGTTAATGATTGAAGTCGATAATACTAAAAAGATTGCTCCTCAAAGTTTATTATACTTTATTTTTTGACTCAGTATATATATTACTGAGCACTTATCAACTGAGGAGAGCACCGCCAGCCTGGAAAAAAATTAGGGTGAGCTACCAACAGCTCGCCTCCATTCTTCAAAATACTAAACCTGAAGGTCAGAAAAATTTTTAGAAGGCAGCATCGCTTTCCTGAAGAAATGCCATTCCCCTACCTTTATCTGTGGAGGAGGGGTGGGGAGGAGGGGGGATGGGGGTCATTCCCCTACAATTTCAAGACCGTGAAGGGCTTGATCTTCAAACACAGCATGCACTTACTCATCTTACTGGCCACACTGACTAAACCTATTTAACCCTTTACCCAACGTAACGGCCAAAACTGGCCAGAGCGATTCACAAAAATCGCCATTCTATTGTCATTATTTTTTTTCATTTTTGTCTCAAAAAAATAGCTTATAGCCCCCTCATTGGAACGAGCTTGTTGAGCTCGTTCCAATGATGGGTTATAAACTATGTTTTTGATGCAAAATATTAATTATTCAAAAATTTTATTTGCAAGTGTCGTCTGCCTTTATAAGTAAGAGAAATTTTACTTTGAAATTCCCACCTGATATTCCATACATTGAAATTAAATATACACAAATTATACACCAAAATGAAGGTTGTGATGTATAGAACATGAAAAACATAAGCAATCAACTCACAGAGTTGACAGCAGGTACCAGTGGTTCCTGGAAGTCTGCTACCATATTCGTATCAGAACTGATAATAAAATAATAGTTCCAGAGAACAACTTGTGGCCAAATGTGCTTCAGATATCCAAGAACAAAGCTTGGACATCAAAATTCTTCAAAATGCAGTGACAGAGCTGCGTGGGTGTAAATTCCCAAACTGTCAGCTTTGTTTACATTGTAGGTTCATTTCAATTTCCGGTCAAAGTCATCAGATGGAAAAAGCATCGATATATTATGCTGTCTAAAATCAAATAATGAGAAAGATTGCCTTAATATAGCACATAATTATTATATAGAGACTGCACAGTTGCCATATTCTATGCAGGGTATCATGACCACTGGTGAAATTTCCTAGAATTTCAATTTTGTTTTTCGATGGCAATTTGTGGTATCGAGTGGTTTGCGAATGTCCCCCGAACATGGAATCTATCTTCAAAAAAAAATGCAAACAGTGTTGTCCTTTTCCCAAATGCATTCCTATCACTGCATCCTACAGTGTTTTGAATGCCTATTGTCTGTTTCATAACACCCCCCCAGGGGTGAATAAACATGGGAATAATACAAAATCAAGAAAATATCTTTTAGTTTAAAGATCCCAATTACTTGTAATATATTTAACTTCACTGTTGTTACGTTTCTGTGATTATAGCTCACTCGAAAATAATATGAACAGATTTTTTAATTCTCTATGGGAATTTGTGTGTATTTTCGAAAGAGCGTCCATTTAGCAACAATACACAAGTGATTTAACTGGGACGGTCCATTTGAGAACAGGTAAAATTCAAATACTCACAGCTTGCCTTTGCAGAAGGCATATTTTGAGGAAGTTGGAATATCAGTTAGTCATGATTATGGCTCGAAATAAATCTCAAGTCTTGTTCAAAACTCATTAGTAAATAAATAAAATATACATGTACTGTAATTGTGATGCATATTATTCAATGAATACATACCGTACCAGTATTCCACACTTGTCATGCCTTGCTGATATCAGCCCTCAGTAATCCGCTAATCGGGTGCTATAGCCCTCCATATAGGCTATGACTGTTTGTGTGACATGGGTACAGGCGAAAACAGCACCGTGTGAAAACGATATCAACTGGTGAAAATGATATCAACTGGCAAAAACGACACCAAACTTGCATCTGGTGAAAACGGAACCAAACCAAAACTTGGAGAAAGAAGAACAATGCTATGTAACATGATCAAATATTCAATTTTCCTTAGATCGTCGTTTTGATTTTGTCTCACTTTTTTTTTTATCTTTTCTCCCATATATACAATAGAATCGAATATGAACACAATATATGCAAGAAATTACACATCTGGCCACGAGTTATTCTCGTTAATATAATATATAACTACAACATTTACACATATATATACAGAGTCGGCGCAAGTCTGATGAAAGTACGTGTGGAGGGAATTGGTTGAGAGTAACCCCAATCCGTTACTTTGGGTTTGGCCCAGGAGTCCGGATTTCCTGGGTTTGGACTGCCCCCGCCCAAACATGGCCTAAAAGACCGTTTTTTAATTTTTTGCCTTGGCACGTCCTTTGAATTCAGACTTCCCACCAAGATTCTGGTTTCTGCACCAATAATAAAGAAGGGAGATGTATCGTGAATCCGGGTTGGATAGATTCCAGGGCCGGGGAGAGCGTGGTGGCCTGGATTGGGGAGGAGGGGTGTTCTTGCTTTTAATGTTCAGAAGTCACTGCTAAACAACAAGAAATCCATTTAAGAAAGTTGGAAGGAGAGATGTGTCCTCTCATTTTTAAATGCTCAATTTTCAACAAATTTATTAGAGCCTAAAATGCATCCTCAAGCTTAGGCTAAATAATCAGTTTCAAAACAAAGCACAGAAAAAGGCAGAATGAAATGAATGAAATACTGATGCCATTTTCGCCATCTGAACTGGTGCCGTTTTTGCCAGCGTAATTGGCACGGTTCTCGCCACCAACAGTTGGTGCCATTTTTGTTCACTTGGTGCCATTTAGGCCTACTCAAGGTGACGTTTTCGTGATAACTCGACAAAGTTGATCAGAGAATTTATATAATATTAATCATATTTCGAACTCTCTGATTATGCCTAACACAGGCATATTGCGGCCAACTTTTTTCCGGGAGGGGGGGACTGGAGGATTTTGCCCGAAAAATGATGTCACAGGCACCAGTTTGGTGCATAGCCCTGGGGTGGGTGTTGATGGACATGTCTCCTCCTACTGGTGGGGCCCAGGGAAACACTCCCCGGGAAAGGTTTAAAAAAACTGATTCGCTGAGAGGGTTTCTAGAGCACGCAGACTTCCGTTTGGCCCTTGTAATTGAAAGAAAAGAAGATCGCTTTTTTAGAGGTGCCTGGCTGAATGTTTTCGAACAATCTTGTCAAGTATCAATCAACTCTAATAAAACAAGTTTATAAGATTCTTAGGATTCAGCGCGAGTAAATACTTGAAATGTTTGTCCTGTGTGTCCATGGTATTTGATGATCGAACCCTATAGATGGATGAGGCTTTGACACTACGTAGTTCGATATATTATAAATAACAGTTTGGCTGGCCGCTGGTTTGCTGTGGTTCTCAGGTGAGAAGGTCTTTGTTACCTATGTGCTCCCAACTGCTTCCCGATTCCCTTGCATCTTTCCTCCCAATACCGAGACGAACCACCTGAAGACATTCTGTTCTCACATTCTTCACAATCCCCACGATAAGCATACTAACCATCGCCTTTGTGTTAACCACTAACCACATGTCATTCATTGTTCCATCTCACTTCCGCATTATACTATGCCCAGTGAATCTTATTCTGGTAGACTGGGACTTTGGACGTCCTAATAAAAAGTATTCTAAGGTCACCAGAACGTCCAAGTTACACATTTGACTCTCCATTCCAGCGTCTTCCCCAATTTCCCCCTAATCTCCAGTGATCTCTACCTCAGCTTGAACAACAGTGCCTTCGTCAAGGTACTCTTCAAAGCCTGGCTTCTCTTTGTCACGCCTGTGGGCCACACAAAGACCTCTTTGTTTTGGCCTCCTCTCGCCAACTTCAGTTACAATCCCCATGACTCTTACTCTGATGGTCTTTTTTTACCTCGGATTGGCTCCACTTCTAAGTTTGACATATTTTTTGGATAGTTCCCTTCAAACTTCTACTTACACTGCTGTTAATTCCAACTAAATTTTCAAGAACCCTAAGCTATGAATTACCACCTCAACTGTCTAATATTTTAACATGCCTGTGTTATTTCCACTGGGTGCAGTGAAGGCTTATCTGCCCCCCCCCCCCCCCCCCCCCCCTGGATATACTATACTTAACTGGTAGAGTGCTAAATTATTTTTGGCCTTATAATTTCTTTGTGTATGTCTGCCTTGCTACAATTTATGAGAGAGTGCCAGTAGGCACTCTCCCATAAATTGTAACAAGGCAAATCTTAAGAGATAAAATAATATCATTTCAAAGATAATACAAAGCACATCCACAGAATATGAAGCCTTTTTATTGTGGTACCGACACTAGAGAATAAAGCCCAAATATGGGCTTCCAGCACTCTACCAGTTAAGCAAGGGGGACCATAAATGATGAAGGCCTGTGGTGGGATGCTAATAGAATTATAGGAGGGGGTGTCGCCCTCCTATTGGAGGCGAGTGGAGGGCATCCCTGGGAAAATTGTTAAAAATCAATCCCCGAGGGCTTTTTGGCCACTTAATAAACTATATGTTCACATTCAGCCTGCCCACATTTTTCAGTGGTAGGTAGATAGTTTGAGTCTTTATATAATAAAATTAGCCCGTAACTGGAGCACATGGCCTTTTTCAATGAATTTTATATAAATCAGACAGAAGTAGTAGACCATGTACCCAACCGTCCCCCAGAAGTGACGTCATGTCACATGACCCAGTGGCGCCATATTGTGTTGTTGCGTGAGCGGCCATCTTGTGACGTTATCCCCATAGTGATGAATGGTGTTAGTGCACATGCGCAGCATGTGTTGTTAGGGTGACTGGTATTTCAGTCATGCTAAGCCAATAAAATGTGGAATCCGTATCAAATAAAATAGTTGTTGGTGATTTGGAGAGATTATCAGGTTGTTTGTGGTAATTCTACGAATTGGGAAATTACTCTTGTACAAAGGAACACACCCTCCGAACATACCCCTGTCCTATTATAAGCCTTTGGATCACACAGCAACCACCACTTGCTACCATAGAAACCAAGATGGCGGCCTCCAATATACAAAATGGACGATGGAAACACGTATCACCCTCACAACTCGCACTGCGTATGCACACTAACACCACGCATCATTATGGGGATGACATCACATGATGGCCACTCACTCATGCAGGTCACGTTATATGACGTCACTTCAGGGGTCTGGCAAAATGGGGCTGGTCGGGTACATGGTCTACTACTGGTAGACTTCTGGAAATACAATTAACATTAGCATCCTGCGTGATGTAGTTTATATATTTCATAATTGTTCATAAAGACGAAGTGACCGAAAACCCAAGATATAGACTGCTTCTATTACATGTGGAACGACAGTCTCCCACCTTTCCACTTGGAATGGACACTTATTTATAAATTCGCTAATTTTTTCCACGAGGCACCAGAAGTTTAAGCGCGCACATTGGTAATATTAAGAACGCTCGACAGTCAGATGATCAGTATCTCCGATTTTCAGTAACGTCTCGAAATCGAAAATACTCGTGTGGTTCAAATTCCAGATGGATATTTCAAAATGGGAGTAGCGGATTATAAAAATGAAAGTGTCAATGACACTGTAGCTCAACTTGTTAAGACATGTACATGTATAGTATGTGACACAACAATGAGAAACATCTAGGTAATGACCTGATAACAAAGGTACATATAAAGTATTGTAATGGTCTGTACATAAATACTGACCGTAGCCTGTAACAAATGTATAGATAAAGTATCGTAAAAGGTGGGTGACAGTCAGATGCTAAACTAGAAAAGAAATCTTTGAGTCTCAGAGTGGGTCCGACTAAACCCCAAAATATTTGTTCTCATAGCACAGTGATGAGAAAGGCACCCCAAAACACACTCGTTCCTGTCCCAAGGTGATAACAAAGGTACCCAAAAAGTTTCGTGAAAATCAGTTCATAAATACGAGCTGTTTAGAAGTTGTGACAAAAAACTGATTGGACCTAATTTCGGTTCAAAATGGGCACTGTCAGCCATCTTGACCACACCCAGAAACACTCGTTCTCGTCCCAAGGTGATAACAAAGGTACCCAACATGTTTCGTGAAGATCGGTTTATAAGTACAGACTTTAGCCTGAGCCTTATTGACATGTGTACTTACTGTGTGTAAGTAGCACTGAAAAAATCAAAGTTCATCTAATTTGCATAATTTCTGCACGAGAAAAAACCTGTATTATATGTGATGTATCCCATGGTACTAAACATTCACACAAAAAATTATTCAATTCAGCACTTTCATATGGAAGTTCTGCGCAAAAATCTGATTGCACCTAATTTTGTACAAAATGGCTGCCATTGGCCATCTTGAATTTCGAACCGGACCCCAAAACACCTGTCCTCGTCCCACGGTGATACCAAAGGTACGCAAGAAATTTCGTAAAGATCGGTTCATAAATACGGCCTCTAGCCCGAGCCGTATTGGCATTTGCACTTACAGTGCTGAAAGTAACACTAAATACATCAAAGTTAGTCTAATTTGCATAATTTACGCACGATAAAAAACCCCGTATTATATGTGATGTATCCCATGGTACTGAACATTCATACAAAAAATTATTCAAATCAGAGCTTTCATATGGAAGTTCTGCGCAAAAATCTGATTGCACCTAAGTTTGTACAAAATGGCTGCCAGCGGCCAATTTGAATTTCGGATCGGACCCCAAAACACTCATTCTCGTCCCACGGTCATAAAAAAAGGTACCCAAGAAGTTTCGTAAAGATCGGTTCATAAATACGGCCTCTAGCCCGAGCCGTATTGAATTTTTGACGGACAGGACCGACAGGCGGCAGAAGTTGAGCTAAAAATCGGAAGCATGTATAGTAGTTGTCACTCAAATTATTTAATTAATACGTGCCGTACCAGTATCCCATACTTGTCATGCCTGGCCGACAACAGCCCAAATCGGATGCTGCAGATCTCCATTTATGACTGTTTGTGCGACACAAGTCAGAATTAAATCCTGATGAATACGTCACCACAAGAATTTTGGGAGGGGGGGTGGCTCCCCCTTTGCAATGCACTTGATATACCTACTGAGGAAGAAATCACTCGACAAAGTTGATTGGAAAATTTATATAATATTAATCATATTTCGAATTATCTGATTATGCCCAACATTGGCGTAAACCAACGGGCAAATTTTTATGGGGGGGGGGGGGGGGGGGGGGGGGTTTACCCGAAAAGTTAAAAAATTTATAGTAATTTATATATTTTTTATACTTACCAATGACCCAGACTTAGCTGGTGCTAACTCTTAAATTCTAGGGTCAAACACAAATTTTGCCCCCACAATCCCCAAAATTTGCATCAAAATCCAAAAAACAGATGTCCTGTGTGGTCCTCCATACTTTTATCCACTGCGCATGCACAGTGTCAAGGAAGTACCGAAATTGGAGCCAAATCCTCATTCTTACAACCAGTGCCTGGTGTTATGTAATCAGCGGGGAGGTATGAGTTCCCAACTCATGGGAGGGCCATGAGTCATTGGTAAGTATAAAAAATATATAAATTACTATAAATTTTTTAACATTTTTATACTGTACCGATGACCCAGACTTAGCTGAATAGAAAAAAGGCTGGAGGGCCTAGGACATAAAGGAAAATCCAATAGACTCAATTACATGTAAACAGAATTATCCCCTCAAGGAGAAGAGGAGAACAAGCTTTACATGTATCTTTCTTGTTTATACAAAAAAGAAAGACACAATACCATTCCGTAATTGAGCACAATAACATCAATGATCTCTATTAACATCCAGTATAATCCATTATACTAATTTATTAAAGGAAAGCCAATAAATAAAGATAGTCCAGAGAAAGAGACTCTTTATACTCATTTAAAAGTGTCCGAGGATTGTATATTAACGCTCGTATGACACGTGACATATACAAATGCTTCACACAGAGCTATACTTTAAAAATATTACAAAAATGAGATAGATATTAGCTTTACACTTTAAAACCATCCCAGCACCAACTCAGAATTACTGACTCCAGAGGAGGTATTCCCTTGCTTTTCACTATAAAGCAGGTGATATAAGTGAACACCATCCTCCCCCCCCCCCCTCCCCCTTCCCCTTGCTCTGGGTCAAATACCCCAGAACGAAGAGGGCAGCAGGACAGACTCACTGCCGGAACAGAAAGCCTGCATAACTATCGTTGCAACTGTTTAGTGGACAACATTCTGAGCAACAGATAACAGACCTAAACAATGCAGGTCGCCAGAAATGGACTCAATATTTCCAGGATAAAAATTTGTGAACGTGGAAGGCTAGTGTTGAAACGATTAGTGATTTTCAGGAATCGACTAGTCGCCAGCAGTAATCGATTACTAATCGACTAGTCGAAGCCCCCATGTTATTGTTATCAAACACGTGTACCGCCGTTCTTCCCTGGTTAAAACTAACAGTAATACTTGCAATGAAACAATGGCAAGTGAAGCTTTCAAAGTCCTCAAAACCTCTTTCAGTTTCGAGCGAGAATTAATGTTGGTAGCTTCTGTTTAAAATCATTTTTTCTCAATATAGTCTCTGATATTTTAATAAAATAAATCATTATTCAGGTTTTTTTTTATATTATTCGTTCCATCCCATTGAATGTTAACAAAAGGAAGTGCTCTTTACGCATGCGTGATGTACATCCCCTGTCGAAAATTAAGCACAGTTAACGCCCACAGCAGTCATCAGTCTGTCAACAATTGTACACTGAACACTCCCACACAACTACTCGTATTATGACTTAACCTCTTATCTGTCCATAATTATGCATACATCGAACACGCCTACTAATTTCCATATTGTCTGCTTTGAAAATCATCACCTGACCTGACTGGGTTTCCTCAGTTGCAGTTCGAGGAAAAGCTAGTTTCACTTTCAATTTCCCGGAAACTCGCAGATTTCCAGGAATTTGTCAGCATGTATTTACAAAATGAAAATAAAAAGCACATGGATTTTGTAATTGGTTCTTTAGTGATAACAAATTGTTCCAAATACGAACTGGTATGTGTTCTTCCATAACTTCTCTTTGATGTTTCTGTAAGACATTTCGAACTTACCAGAACCTGGTGAACAAATTGATGTCCGAAGGTGGCCTAATTTCACGTCAACTTAGGGTCCTAATTTTCCTGCAGGCTGCTCCCTCGAGAATAAGCTCACCCATATATTTTTCCCTGTTTACTTCACGCACCCCTGGTCTTATTCAATCACTGGTCAGTTGGCCAACTAGGGTTGTTATTCATGCAGTCGGAAACATCAAACGCGTTATTTACGTGGGTTGTTTTTTGATTTCGGGAGTTTACTTGTGACGTTCGCAACAATGTTGGGTGAATTTAAGGGGATGGTGTATGGTTGGGGCAGATGTTCCGACTAATCGACTAGCAGATTTAGGGATCGACTAATTTAATAATCGCGTTGACACCGATTAGTCGGCTAATCGTTTCAACACTATGGAAGGCTGAGACCAATATGCAGCCTTCATCAAATCAGTAATAGCAACACTATTAGCATAAGCCCAAGATGTAGACAGTGCTCTTACTTCATGCGCCAAAATCTTAAGCACAGACTGCTGAGATGAAGATAATTTATCATAAGCAGTATGGATAGTTAATTGAATCCACCTTGCAATAGAATGGACCGTAATGTCCTTTCTATTAGGTAGTAAAGACAGAAAGAAACGCTTACGTCCCTTTCTGATAAACTCAGATCTACGTTTGTAAATACGCATAGCTCTAACTGGACAAAGCAAAGGTCTATAACCGTCTGAAGACGGAAGAGCCTTAATAACAATAGGTTCAGGGTACTTATTAGGAGCCTGATTCTTAGCCAAAAATCCAACATTAGTAGTCAATGTAATAGTATTACCAACACTACGATAGTGAGAATCATCAGCAGATAGTACATGAAGCTCACTAACTCTTCTAGCAGAAGAGAAGGCTAAGAGAAAAGCTGTCTTATAAGATAAGTTTTTGAAATCCACTGTATCAAGAGGTTCAAATGGCACTTCTTTTAGCTTCAGAAGAACCCAAGCTAAATTCCACTTAGGAATTAACCTAAGGGTTCTAGGTCTATTTATCGAAAAGTTTTTCACTAACTTAGATAAAGAGACATTAGATCCAATCTGTAAGCTATCATGATGAGCATAGGTATCCGATAGCATAGACCTATAACCCTTAATAGTTATTGGCTGCAGTTTGATCTCGTCAAACAAGTAGACCAGAAAATTAGCAATGTCTGGAATGGAGGGATCATAAAAATCAACCCTTCCACTTAGCAGCATAATTTAGCGAAGAAGAGGTCCTCCTACAGTTAGACATTGCGTCCACTGCTCGTCCTGTAAAATGCTTGCCGTCAAGAAGGACCGCACAACGGAAATACGTGAAGGTTGAGACCTTGCGGGTTGTGATGCAGTGTGCGCGATTTCCCCTGCGAAAGAAGGTCCTCCCGTGGAGGAAGCTTCCGTGGAATGTCCCACAACCGACACCTGAGTAGATTTATCCATGATCTCTGGGGTGACAGAGATGCTACCAACAGAATCTTGCAGTGAGATTGCTTGATTTTTAGCAATATCTGTTGAATCAACGGAGCTGGAGGATACGCATATCCTATCATTCTGTCCCAAGAGATCGAGAGGGCGTCTACTGCAAATGCTCGAGGATCTGGGCATGGCGACATATACGTCTGCAACTGATTGCTGAGATGCATCGCAAATAAGTCTATCATAGGACGATCAAATTGGTAGCAAATCTGATTGAATACTGGTTTGTTGAGAGTCCATTCTGACGGCAACACAACCTTTTCGAGAAAGGGAGTCCACTAGAACGTTCAGCCGACCCGGAATATGACTGACCGACAGAAGAACTTGATGCTCTAGGACAAACAGAAGGATTCTTTCCGTTAAATTGAACAACGGAATGGAATGAGTGCCTCCCTGGTTCTGAATATACGCTACTACTGTCGAATTGTCGGACAGAATTTGAACATGCAAATTCTTAATAATGTTCATCCACTGACATAGCGCAAGCCAAATTGACATCATCTCTGTGATGTTTATGTGCTTGTTTAGGAACTGCGGATCCCAAAGACCCTGGCACCTCGAATCTGTTGGGCTCAAAGTTGCGCCCCAACCTGTTTGACTCGCATCCATCATTATCATAAAAATCGGATCCGGCAGTTGCAGTGGTACTCCCTTGATTCGACAAGACGATGTTCGTTTCGAGCGAATGAATCAGCACACTCCAATTCTGAGTAAAAAATATCTGGAGTGGACGAGTGCATAGTCACCCCATTGGAATAAGATCCGCTGCGGCTCTGCACAAACCTGTCAGGCGCATGAATTCTCTCGCTGTTACTACATCTGAGTGAAGACAAAAGCAGGCGTAACAACTGACTAATTTCGCTCAGGTTAACGGCAGACGAACGAGATTGTTGTGTGTCTCGAAGCTCATTCCCAGGTGGGTGAATGACTTGGACGGCACTAGATCCGACTTCTTTTCGTTTACTATATAACCGAGACGTCAGAGCAATTGAAGCAGACTCTGAACATCGTTCTGCAGCATTAACTTGTTGCCTTATATCTGAAGAATGTCGTCCAAGTAGGCCGACGTTACCACAGACGAATGAGCTCAGAAATGAGTCATTACCGAGTTCATTATTCGAGTGAAGGCCCAGGGCACTAGATTCAGACCGAAGCACATTGCTCGGAACTGATAAACGACTCCTAGGACAGCAAAGCAAAGATACTTTCTGAATGCCGGATGTACCATGATGTGAAACTACGCATCCTTGAGATCTATGCTCGCAGCATAATCGTTCACTCGAATGCTCGCTCTGACCGATCGGATGGTCTCCATATAAAATTTCGGAGCCACGATCAGCTTGTTTATCCAGCTCAGATCTATAACTGGATGAAACGAACCATCTGGTTTTGGAACCAGGAACAGGTGACTGTAGAAACCTGGAGATTCCTGGTTTTCTACAACCTCCATAGCGTTCTTGTCCAGAAGAGATTGAACTTCTGATAGAAGCGAATCTCTCTTCTGAACGTTTGACGGAAGCTGAATCCAACATGGACTTCGAGTTAACGGAGGTTTTTCCTTGAAGGACAGTTTTAGATCTTCGGAAATAACCCCTTGCACCCATGGGTCGTCCGTAATTGACAACCAATTGGTTAAGAATCTCGACAGCCTTCCGCCCACTGGAACGCAATAGAGGTTTAGACCATCACCTCCTGGCCCTGCGAGGCTTGCGGGAGGAGAAACCACGTCCTCCACGACCCGCACCTCGCACAATTGACCTAGAGGGCGTCTGACCGGTTATCTCGGCCAGCATTACAACCCCTACCTGAGTCGCTACTCTGATGGTCTCTGGAGTAAGACGTAGAGGCTATCTTAGATCCTCTATAGGAACTTCCCTTGGACGTATTCGCCCCAGAAGTGCCTGCCTTACTCCTCTCTGCTGAGTCCGACTTTTTCGAAGCAGATTTAAAAATTAGAGAACCCAAAGCTTTCTTAGTAATATGATCATAGATTATAGAAAGCTTTCCGTAGAAGAGAAGCTCTCCAGAGACCGGAGCGACTCGAAGAGAGTTTTTCACCTTACTATCCACTCTTGTGGATGCAGCCAGGGCAGCATCACGTCTGACTAACTCCAGATTTGCCACTGAAAGGGCGGAGTTATACATAGAATATGCTATGGTCCTCGAAAGAACTCTCTAGGAAGTTTGACCATCCTGGAATTCTTTCCCTTCGAGACGTAATGATAACGCTCTGGTAAGGTGATCTGCGTAAGATAAGGCTTCTAAAATGATTCTGTTAGATGAGATTGCATTTTGGTCCGGAGGAACAACTTCTGGAAGATGTTGCCAGATGAAATCTACGGCCATCTTATGTTGTTCGGAAAGGGAAAATTCCAGCTCCGCTGATTCCCTTTCACCATCCGACTGGACCACATGAGACTCTCGGTTGTCCCTTTCTGACTCTGCAGGGGAGCGAACTGACCCAGCTTCCTCAGACAGTTCCTGTTCTGAAAAAGTTTCTGATGGCTGCTGGGATGCTGCAATGAGGTGAGCTATCTGTGATAGCAAGTCCGTCACGGAGGCCTGTAGAGCCACGGTCTTACGTGATTTAGCCACTGGAAGCTTCTGGGACGTTAATTTCTGCATACTTCTTTTATGCAAATGTCCCGACTGGTAAGGCCTCGCGTCTTTGGCTACCGGATGGCATGACCTGATCGACGTGGAATCCCTGGTCGGTGAAGCAGGCTGAGTATCAGCGGTCACGTAGCCAAGTTGCAGTCGTGTGTGCTGCCGTGTGGATGAAAAAGCAAATACGACGGAGTGTCCCGAGCAGGAGGAGTGGACGTATGCTCTGACTGACGAATGTTATGTACAATAACATCTGGGCCCAGATGTTGTTGTAAGAGAGAGGAGCCTCTCTCGCTCGCGGTCCAGACAGACCTGGACGAGCTAGGTACCGGACTGACTGGCTTCCTCTGTTCCATCCTCCGATCCGTCGTCGGGTGCGCACAATTCGTGTTTATAGTGCTCGCAACACCCATCTCCTTTCCTGGACCGCAACAGACGAACCCAGCGTCACAACCATTTTGTGAATGATTGCTTCACCAGGTGAGCTAGCGGCCGACAAAGCCGTCGATCCTACTAGGGATCTCTTAGGCATTTGCCAAATTTCATTTAGCACTTTAGCCGCTAGCTCTTCATTTGACTGTGACGCCGGAGGCACACTTCTTGAAGACATCACAGAAATGTCACCCTGTTCTTGTTCCTCCGAAAAAGAGACTGAAAAACTAGAGTGACCCTGTGGCGAGAGGACCGGCATGGACCTCTCACCACTAACAATATACCGTGACACACGTCTCCAACGTTTGTCATCCCAATTGGCACACACAGAGCAAGAATTAGTGCAAGTACATTGACTACAAGAAATACACTGAGCATGAGAATCAGAGGAAGACTTCCTCGAATCACAATTTGAACAAAATTCTTTCATTTTGAAAAAATATGAACAGTCATCGTACTCGCACTAGCCCTTGAAAACAAGATACATGATAATAAAATAATCCATTATAAACATTTCGAAAAATAACTCAAAAGAAAAATTTTTTTTCGGAAAAATTTCAAGATGAGCCCAAGTTCCCAATGGGAATGATGAGCCCAAATGGATCCCAAAAAAGCCTAAGTGTGGACCAAAATTTTAAAACATGTCTAAAAATTAATGTTACACTTACGGACAATATTAATGTATCTGGCTATGAGCAGAACTAAACAGAAGACAAGGAATCACTGTCAGAAGTAACCGTTGTCAAAGAAAACAAAAGTGAATAAAAACTGGAAACAAGACTCCAGGCACTGTAAATATGGCCTGAAATCAGTAACCAATTTTAACACTATCCGCTGTAAAACAGAGGCTTCCTGAGAAGAAACTGCAGTACATCGGATGGTAGATGCATGACCGAAAAGCCTAACCACTCTAAGGTGAGGACGTAACCATTTTGTTACCAAGCCAAAACTCCCAAGAAATTTCAGTAAAAATAATTACAAAAATTATGCCAAAAGCATGGGAGAATAGCAAGGGGGGTATTAAGGAAAGGGAGAGAGGAAACACTGAACAAACAATGGAAATTTCATAGCAAGAATGAAAATATCAGGCCCATGCCCCGAAATTAGGGAACATGAAATAATTTTGCATAACAATTATAAGTTACAGCCCTGAACACATCCTTCCACTGTTCCTTCCTCTCATCCTTTTATTTCATCCTTAGATCCACCATATCTCTCATGATTATGTGTCTGGCATCATTTTAACTGAGATTATAAGCACACATATCAGTGAGATGTTACTGATTGAAGGGCCAAACAAAGAAATGAGGATCTGGCTCCAATTTCGGTACTTCCTTGACACTGCACATGCGCAGTGGATAAAAGTATGGAGGACCACATAGGACATATTTTTTGGATTTTGATGCAAATTTTGGGGATTGGGGGGCAAAATTTGTGTTTGACTCTAGAATTTAAGAGTTAGCACCAGCTAAGTCTGGGTCATTGGTACAGTATAAAAATATGATGCCACGGGCATCAGCTAGGTGCACAGCCTTGAGGTGGGGTGTGTTTTGGAGAGTCTGTACTCTCCTATACTGGTGGGGTCCAGGGGCACCCTCCCCAGAAAATATTTTAAAAATCTGATGCTCCGGGAGCGATTTTAGAGCAACAGGCTACCTTTCAGACCTTGTAATTGAAAGAAAGTTGATCCATTTTGTAGAGGTGCCTGGTCGAATTTGTAAGAACAATTGCGCCTGCATGGAATGCGGAATGAACGAAATGCTTGAAGACACCCCATACCACATTTTACCAATCTCTCTGATAAGCATACTAATCATCTCCTAGGTGTCGTCCACTAACCACATGTCCTTCATTCTCCCAACCCACTCCCAAATTATAAGCCCAATGAATTCTATTACTATTGGGAGCGTGGTGGATCAGTGGTTACGGCATTGAGCTTCAAACTTTAGAGGTCCATGGTTTGTTCCCCGCCAAAGGTAACTGAGTTGTGTCCATGGGTGGTGCATTTAATCAGGGTTTCCGCTAGACCGGCTGCAGGTCCGTCGACCGAACCCATTCCCCCTGCCAATCATACTATGATCAATCAGAAAAGCTGGTGGTTAAAATGTCGAGTACAATGCTGTATCGTAATGACACTCAGGATCCTTTGTTCCCACGTAATATAGGCATAATTATGTTGTATACTATGCCTACTAGTACTGTCGACAACCTGATACTTTATAACTCCCAGACGAGAGGGAGGGGGAAACAAAGTTCAAATCCTAAACGGCGCTTATAAAATTTCGGACTCAAATTGTCGTGTTTGGTCCAAAATCACTGGCTTTTATTTTGAGCGATAAATGATGTAATTGCATGTGCATGATGTCACAACGTCCACATCATGGTTCTTTTCGAATATTACCGCAAGTGGTTGTAAACAAAGCTCAGTCACTGTCAGGATTTGTGGATTTTGTGTTGTTTTGGGTTTGTATTTTTATGAAACCTCCAACCAGATGTAGTATTGTGTGTCCCGTGAGAATTGTAGGAGGAAAAAATGTTAAAAAATTTATAGTAATTTCTATATTTTTTATACTTACCAATGACCCAGACATAGCTGGTGCTAACTCTTAAAATATAGGGCCAAACACAAATTTTGCCCCCCAATCCCCAAAATTTGCATCTAAAACCAAAGAAAACATGTCCTGAAAGGCCCTCCACACTTCGCCCCTACGGCGCATGTGCAGTGTCAAGGACGTTCCGAAATTGGCGCCATTAATCATTCTAATAACCAGTGCCTGGTAAGCGCTATGTACTCAGCGGGGAGGCAAGAGTTCCCAACTCCTGGAAGGGCCATCCCCGTCTGGGTCATTGGTAAGTATAAAAAATATAGAAATTACTATAAATTTTTTAACATTTTTATACTGTACCAATGACCCAGACATAGCTGAATAGTAAAAAGGCTGGAGGGTCAAGGACATACAGCAAAATGGAATACGCTCAATAATATAAAATAGAGTCATCCCCTGTGGGGAAAAAGAAGTAATAGGCCTTACATGTATCTTTCTTATTTATGATAAATTAGAAAGATACAACACCTTCCAAAATTGAGCTTCATACATCCATGTACTCTATTAATATCCAATATAATCCTTATACTAATAATTTTTAAAGTAAGCCAATAAATAAAGTAAGTCTAGAGAATAGAGACTCTTATACTCCTAAAAGTGTCTGAGAATTGCATAATCATGTCCGTTGACATATGCAATATTCAAAAGCTATACTTTAAAAACTAAGACTTGAATGAATTTTAAAAACATAAACTTCTCACTAAACAACCATCCCAATAACAGCTCAGAATTACTAACTCCGGAGGAGGTATCCCCTTGTTTTCATAGTAAAACAGGTGACCCAAGGGAACACCCTCCCCCCCCCTTTTTCTTGCCCTGGGTCAAATAGCCCAGAGCGAAGAGGGCAGCAGAACGGAGACACTGCCGAAACAGACAGCCTACCTAGCTAAAGTAGCAACTGTTAAGTGAATGACATTCTGAGCAGTAGATAATAGACCTAACAATAGAGGCCTCCAGAAATGGACTCGATATTTCTGAGATAAAATTCATGAATGTGGATGGCTGAGCGCAATGAGCGGCCTTCAAAAATCTATAATAGCGACACTATTAATGTAAGCCCAAGAAGTAGAAGAACTCTTACTTCATGAGCCGAAATCTTAAGCACAACTGCTAAGTCAATGATATACCATAAGCAGTACCGATAGTTAATAGAATCCATTAACAATAAAATGGAGCGTAACGTCCTTCTACTAGGCATCAAAGACAGAAGAAGCTTACGCCCATAGTAATAAACAGATATCTGTTTATAAATACATAAACTGTACCCGGAAAGAGTAAAGGCCTATGCCCATACGAAGACGGAAGGACCTTAAAATAATAGGTTCCGGATAATAGGAGCCTAACTCTTATGCAAAAATCCAACCTAAATAGTAACGGAAGTAGTGATTCCGAAACTACGAAAGTGAAAATCATCCATCGATAGTGCATGAAACTCACCGACTCTACAGTAAAAGAGAAACCAACAGAATTACTGTCTAAAAGGTCAGAATTTGAAAACTACTGTTTCCAGAGGCTCAAATGATTACTTAGCTAAATAAGAACCGAAGTTAAAATCCATATAGGAATTTAATCTAAAGTCTATTTATCAAAAAGTTACTAACTGACTTAAAGAGACAAAAGACTCAATTGTAAACTATCGTAGAGTGCATAGGTATGAGGTAACATAAACCTATAACCTAAATAATAACAGGCTGCAGTAGATCTTGTGAAACAAGTATACTAAAAAATTGCAATGAGTAGTATGGAGGGATCAACAATATGAACATAATGATCCCTACACCAATGACGGAAGAGCCTCCGCTTTAGCCGCATAGAATAGCGAAGAAGAGGATCTCCTATAGTAAGAAATCGCGTCCAAAGCTCGTCCAGTACAGTGATTACAATGCAATACGGACCACACAACGGAATACATGAAGGTTGCAACCTTGCGGGTTGTGATAAAGATGACACGATTTACCCAGTGAAAAAAGATCCTCACATAGAGGAAGATTTCACGTTAAGACCCACAGTAGACAAGAGAGTAAATTACCCATGATCTCTGTGAAGATAGAGATGCTATCAACAGAAATGTATTGTGGTTGTTTATCTTAGCAATACCTGCTGAAACAACAGCGCCGGAGGATACGCGTATCCTATCATTCCGTCCTATAGATCAATAGAGCGTTAACAACATTAGCTCAGAGATCTGGACAAGCCAACACATACGTCTGCAATTGATTAGCAAGCTGTGTCGTAAATAAATCATCATTGGGCGCTCCCATAGATAGCAAATCTGATTGAATACTTGTTTGTTGAGAGTCCATTCTGACAGCAACAAGCGACCCGTAAGAGAACAGGAGTCCGGTAAAACAATCAGACGACCCGGAATATGACGGACCAAAACAGAACTTGGTGTACTATAACCAACAGACGGATTCTTTCCATTAAATTGAATAATGGAAACGAAAGAGTGCCTCCCTGGTTCCGGAGATACGCCACTACTGTCGAATTAAAGGACAGGATTTGGGCATGCGTTTCTGAATAATGTTCATGCAATGACATAAAGCAAGCCTAAAAAACATTATTCCGCGGAAGAACACTGATTGCTAAGAGACTGCGGAACCCAAAGACCCTGGCACTTCGAATCCGTAGGGATCAGTATTATATCCCAATCTGTTTGACTGGCAACAGTCATAACAGCCACACTCGGGTCCGGCAACTGCGGTGGCACTCTCTGAGTCAACCACCGAATGTTTGCCCCAGTCTGAATCTCTTGTAACACTAGATAGACAAGAGAACGTGTAAATCGAGCAATTCATGGATTGCCGAAAAGTTGCCGTCGAAGAGAAGCTCCTCCGAGAACGAAGCGACTCTGAGAGAGTTCTTAACCTTACTATCCACGCGTGTGGATGTAGCTAGGGCTGCGTCACGTCTAACCAACTCCAATCAGCCACTGAAGGGCCGAGTTATACGTGAACAAACTACTGCCCTCAAAAGAAATTACATTGAGAATAATATCCCGTAAATCTTTTCTTGAAGACGTAATGATAACGCCTCAGTAAGGCGGATTACGTATGATAAAGCATCTAAGTTAAGTCTACTATACATCATGTCGTTTCCAACATTGAAATTGGAAAAGACATAAACGGCGAAAAAGAATATATGCAGTCTTTAACCACACCGTCTAGACGCATATGAACTCTCGGCATGCCCTGCTCTGCCAAAATAAACTATTCGTATAAATGATAAAATGGCAGAAATGAGCAACGCGGACAAGAAACTAAACTATCATGCTTGGTAGAAGGCTTGTATATTATATATATAGCGTCGAAAAATAAAACACATGTTGTAATGACAATATTGGACTGCGTCGGTAAGTCAGGGACAATGTCCCTGAACCGATCGAAAAATCCGAGTCCAATGACGCTATAAGTCTCTTATCCAAGATCGCAGCAATGAAGTCCGAAATAACAATCACTGGAAGATAATGCCAGAAGATATGAAAGGCAGCTTCCGATACTACTAAAGGGAAAACTCGAAATCTTGCATTAAGGACAGTCTCTCGGACTGTCAATATAACGGAGCGTCCCTACCGACGGACATATGCTCCGAATGTAAAATATCTGAACCACAACATGCGGTCCCCTATGTTGTTGGACGAGAGAGGGACCTCTCTCGCTCACAGCCCGGACGGACCTGGACAAGCCAGGAACCGGACTAACAGGCTTCCTCCGATCTGTCCTCAATCTGCCGTCACTGGGTGAGTACTAAAGTAATTAAAGTGCTCGCATCACCCAAATCTCCTTCCTAGACCACAACGGACGAACCCGGCAGCCGAACCATTCGATGAATGTACGCTACACCGGGTGAGCTAGCGAATGTCACTCCGTAGGCGATAGACATATTCCATGAGCACTTATTGCCGCTAGCTCTTCATTAACTATGACGACAGAGGCACACTTTTGAAAGACATCTCCGTAACTCTGCGAACAAGAAACCAGAAATGCTTGGTTATAGCAAGCATAAAATAATTATATATAGCGTCGTTCAATAATTCGAAAGTTTGTGTGACATTATTGGACTATGTCGGAACTGAGGGACGATGTCCCTGAACCAAACCAAAAATTTCTAAGTCCACCGACGCTATCAGTTTCTTATCCGGCATCGCAGCATTCTGGTCCGAGGAAAGAAGCTGCAGAAGACCAAGTCAGATGACATACACAACAGCATATGTTGTTCCGAAAGGGAAAGCTCGAAATCCTCCAACTCCCTTTCGGTATCCCGTCGGACCGGATGAAACTTTCGGACGTCCGTACCCGCTTCCGCGGAGCATCCCGACCCAGCATCGTCGGATAAAATATATGCGACAGATTCAGTTGATGCTGGGATGCTGCGATAAACTGTGCTATTAAGGAAAGCATGTCCGTTCCCGAGGCCTGTGCAGTAGCGGTCTTACGATGCATTGCCGCCGGAAGCTCCGTGTACGTTGACTCCCGCACACTTCCTATGTGAACGTCCGGAGTCTGCAGGCCTCGTGTCCCTGGCTACCGGATGGTGTGACCTGGTCGCCGAAGAATCCTTGATCGGCGAAGCTGGTAATATATTGGCGGTCACGCAGCCAAGGTGCGGTCGTGTGCACTGACGAGAAGAGGAAGCCTTAGCAGTCTCCGCGGACTGCCTATACAACAGAGCGTCCCGAGCGACGGACGTATGCTCCGCTTGCGACACATTTTGTACCACAACATCTGGGGCCAGATGTTGTTGAACGAGAGAGGGGCCTCTCTCGCTTGCCGTCCGGATGGACCGGAACGAGCTATGAACCGGACTAAAAGGCTTCCTCCGTTCTCCCTCCGATCCGCCGTCACTGGGTGTGCATTAGGTTAATTTATAGTGCTCGCATCACCCCAAAATTCCTTCTAGACCGCAACGGACGAACCCGGCTGCCGAACCATTCGGTGAATGGACGCTACACCGGGCGAGCTAGCGGATGTCAAAGGCCGTCGAACCTACTAGGGTCCTCTTAGGCAATTGGCGTATTTACATGAGCACTTTTCCGCTAGCCCTTCATTAATTGTGATGACGGAGGCACACTGTTGGAAGACATCACAGATACATCACCCTAATCTTGATCGTCTGAAATAGAAATTGATAAAGTAGAGTGACCCTGCGGGGAAAGGACCGGAGTGTCCAAATCCCCAATAACATACCGTGACATACGCTTCCCATATTGTCATCGAAATCATACGATACAGAACAGGAGTTAATGCGAGTACACTGACCACATATAGAATGATTATAAAGTCAGAGGAAGACTTCCTCTTAATACAATTGATCAATATCCTTTCAATGTGAAAAGAAAACAAGTCCTGGTACTCGCACTAACCCCTGGCAATCAAAATACATAATAATAATATGATCCATTAATATAGAAAAAATAATTGATATCAAAATATTTTGAAAAAATATTTTTTCAGAACAGCCCAAGTTTCTGAAAAGTAACGTTGAGCCCCAATGGATCCCAAGCCTAAGTGTGGACAAAAATTTTAAAAATATTTTAAACAATTTATTCAACACTTACGAACAATAATAATGTATTTAGTTATGATTAAAATAACATCAAGATATTATTTTCCAGAAATCCCCCCCTCACACAGAGGGCTGTTGTAAATGTAAACAATGAGTGTAAAAACACTAAAATAAGACTCCAGGCACCCAGGCCCGAAATCAGTTACCAAAAATACACTATCTGACGCAAAACAGAGACTTCCAGGGAAGAAACTGCAGAACATCATATGATAGATGCAGAACACAACGCCTAACCACCCGTAGGTGAAGACGTAAACATGGGGAAAAGAACAGAATTCATTCTGTTATTCAGCTAAAACTCCCAAGAAAATTTAGTAATAATAATTACAAAAACTATGCCAAAAGCATGGGAGAATAGCAAGGGGGGACTTAAAGGACAGGGAGAGAGGAAAACACTTAAAAAACAGTGTAACTAAATAATCAGAATGACAACAAAATGGCTGCTGCCTCGAAAATAGGTAACTTAACATAATTTCATTAAAAAATTTTAAGTTACAGCCCTGATAATATTCTGTCACACATTTTTTTCCTCTCCTCCTTCTCTATCCTCCTTAGAATCACCATTTCACTAATATTTATGTGTCTGGCATCATTTAAACTGAGATTTATAAGCACAAAGATCAGTCAGATGTTAACTGATGAAGGGCCAAACTTGGAATGATTAATGGCGCCAATTTCGGAACGTCCTTGACAGTGCGCATGCGCAGTAGGGGCGAAGTGTGGAGGGCCTTTCAGGACATGTTTTCTTTGGTTTTAGATGCAAATTTTGGGGATTGGGGGGCAAAATTTGTGTTTGGCCCTATATTTTAAGAGTTAGCACCAGCTATGTCTGGGTCATTGGTACAGTATAAAAATACATATTTTCCACTTCAATTATTCAGCATTTTAGCGACCAGAATGCCCCCAGAGAGCACCTAAAAATCAAAATTTTCCTGGGGGGAGAGCCACCCAGGTCCCCCTCTATACGCACATGCCTACAGACGCCTTCGATGTCTTTTCACTTTCTTTAAACTACCGGACCAGCAAATTTTCCCCTAGCGGAAACCCTGATTTAATCCTGATTGCCCACGGGGGTTCGGTGACTCTTTACTTATAAAGGCATACTGCACGTCAATGGTGCACTCGTTTTCAATGAATGTTTGTACTGAGTCAGTTGGGTTGGGTGTCTGACAGTTGATCACCATTGCTTGGCGGTTCACTCTGGGTTCTATTGCTTCTTGCACGCTAAACTGTCCGAAACGAAGTGACCCTGGCTGTCGAAGGTGTAGTTACACTCCAATATATAAATAATGAATCTTATTCCGCTCCTTTTCACCATCTTTCTTTCCCAATTTTCCGCTAATCTCCAGCGACCGCAGCCTTAGCTTGAACAACAGTGACCTCCTCTCCCCCGTAGGTGCCATCAAGGTACTCTTCAAAACCCCGTTTCTCTTTATCACACAATGCCACCCAAAAAAAACTCTTTGATCCCCCCCCCCCTCCCCCCAGCCAATTAATGTTACAGTCCATGACTCTTTGACAATTTCTTTCTTTTTTTTGCCCTGGTTTGGCGGGAGATTTGCTAAACTGTCAAGATAACAGCATTCATTAAATTTATCCTGTCCTTGATCATCATCCACCCAAGCTCGCCGCTTATTACCTCCAGTGCTGTGGCATTATCATTCGTTCTCGTGTTTTCCATGCGCTTTGAAGCTGTTTGGTTTAGAGGAATAACTTCAGTGCCATGCGTTATATTTGATACACCTGCATTTCACAGATTGTTTTACCCACGAAAACCTTATTAAAGCGGTTTCTTCCTATAAGTCTCATTTGATTATGGTTTCGTTTCCTCATCAGTTAGTTTACTTGTGTACATTCGGTAGATAGATGCCTCTCCCTGTAATACTCCTGTCAGATGTCTCTCCCACTGTAAAAAATCTGCTGCTACCTTCCCAGTTACTGAACTCCCTGACTTTCCACTTTCGAGTAGGTTCTACTTTATGACCTAAGGGTGCGGAGTAACTTTGTTTTTGCTTTTATTTTGCTTTCATTGAGTACGAGTCTCCATTTGGTTCATTTAGTTTGATATCTCCCAACAATTGCCAGCATTTTCGCTAGCATCCGCCCACCCCCCCCCCCCACCCCCCACGCTCCCTGACACTAGTAAACGTTGTCTGTGAAAAATAGCCCTGCCATCTACATATTCCAAACTGCTACCCATCGTCGCCATGCAGGAGTTTGTCTAAATCTTTGAAGTGCAATGAAAAAGGAATTGTCGAAATGATACAACCGTGTTTTATTGTTATGTTACCCAGGCTAAGTTTGCTTTGTACATCTTTAATTCTTTCAGAACTCCCAACTAACTCCCCTCCAAACCAAAGGCCCCAAACTTTCGCCTCATACCCTCGCAACTTGAAATGTTTATGCCCATCATTGAAGTTGATTTTTTTTTTAAAGAACTAATTTTGTGTTTGTTGGTGAGCATTCATCCAAGAGATCACTATAATTACAGGGTTGTATGCAGACCCATTTCAGCATACTTCATCTTCCTGTTGAACCCCCAGTTGTAAACAAGCTATATTTTACAAGTAAAATAGAAATCGGCCTTCAATGCCTGCTTGGGGTGGAAGGCTCCAAAATGGACAGCCTCCCAAGTTGTAATGGGGTCATGTGACCAGAACATCACATGAGACCCACCGATGAGGTCCACCTGATAGGGGTCGTGACTCGTCTGGTTATGCACGCTCCAAAACTTTTTTCCGGAATTTGGGACTCCCCCTACCCCAACACAGATGTCATTTTACATTGCCGTTTGAGAAGTATTTTGCGAAACCTACCAGAGGGATGAAGTTTCCTGCTGTTAGTGATTCGAATCTTGAAATTTCTAATGGTTGATTTTTTCTTGGGGGGGGGGGGGGGGGAGGGGGCTCTCCACCCCATCCACAATTCTTTTCTCAATGATGACTTGTCGGGAAATACTTTGCCCACCAACATTCCAAGAGTACAGCCAAACACCACCACCCCCCCCCCCCCCACCCCGTTGAAGAATTTCAGGCATCGTCATGGTCTCCCTCACATATCTCATCAAAACGTTCTTGCCTGTGTAAAGGAAAAAAAACAACGTGCACGTCATCGAGGAATTTGATTTTTCTACGACATAACATGACAATCTAATTGAGATATACTATGATAACTGATTTCCCTTTACCCTTGTCTCACATGCCCATGGTTCTCAGAATAAATTCAAATGACCTCCCGTCAGTTAATTAATGCTACGTTAGTTCATCGCTCCTCCCGCCTTGTGACTTTGGTTTCGTTTTATTTATTTCTACTTCATTTTCGAAGATTTTGTTTATACAGTTCAAAATTTGGGGCTTTCTTCACTTCTTCAATTGTGATGTTGTAACTGTTTCAGTTTTTCTCTTAGGAATGTGGAAGATACATAATACAGTCAGTCTGAAAACAGTACTTACAGTAAAATTTGCGAGGGTGAACTGAATCTACCCTTGCGAAGCATGTTACAAATTTTTTGCAAACATTGATTTGAATGATATTAATCTCTGACGACGTCCGAGTTTAATGTTATTGAACAAGCTCGGATGGGGGGGTGGGGGTGGTTGGGGATTGAGGGGGGGTCAAACATGACTTGTATTGAACAAAGGTATTCGGCACAATCTGAGAAATCAAAAAAAAAATGATGTCCGCTAGCATTTTCAGATTGATGCTGTCATGTCCCCATATAAATGGAATATAAATATCAACAAGGTGCATGACCCGCTTTTCGAAAACGATAGTACTTGTATTTATTATACCCACCCACCCCCACCCCCACCCCCTCCCCCACACACACTCACACACTTAAATTTGATTCACTCAACGTATCCAGCACTACGCAGTGTAAGTGGAAAGACTAAGATTTCCAATTGTGTATTACACGACTGTTGGGCATTCTTGGCTTCTTCATAATAGCTGGGAAAAGTCACAGAAAAGGGCGAAAAACACAGTCGGACAACTTGATGTTTAGTGGAAAGTGGGTTACGAGCGACAATTCTCCGATTTATTACGAAAATTTGTTGCCCCATTGTCTATGGGGACAGATTCAAATATTACCCGTATGCCTAAATATCAATTTTTAATTTTGGATCGACATTTATTCATTTCTGGTGATCACATTTACCGTATATACATTTTTTACCCAAATGGGAATTGGGGCAAAACGACCCGGTACCTCGCCAACCGCTTGATAAAGGGTAAACATTTATTTAGAAAGCATCTATAGTTATATTCCATTGTATTTATTTATTTTACTCACAGAAACAGTCATCACTTTGTGTTCAAAAGTTTTAGTTGGGACTGATTTTTGAAACAACTATACAGATGTCTCGTACGGTTCAGATTTATTTTTTATCTGTATCCAAATCCATCAAAACACAATTCCTCGCAACAACCTCGAAACCCTCCGGTGAAAATAGAGTATGCTATCCGTTACGTCATTGGTAAACAAACATGTCGGCTGCTGGTGTTAAATAACAATGACGGTGTGCTTTTGAGCGAAATGAAGGGAAAATGAATATCCACCAATAAGGTAGTAATGCGAAAATTGACTCGCTAACCTAATCTTTAATTTGAGTGGTTGTTTATAATTGACTAATAAATAGAACGGGAGATACGTGACATAGTCTGAAACCATGACCATATGAAAAAGACAATACCTTTGTTATTGGATAACTGAAACACATTTGGCCACAAGTTGTGCTCCGGAAATATTTTACTGTCAGTTCTGATATGAATACGGTACCATAGCAGACTTCCAGGAACAAGTGGTGCCTGCTGCGAACACTATGTGTTAATTACATATATTTTCCATGTTCTATACCTCCCAACCTTCAATTCATTTTGGTGTATAATTTGTGTATATTTAATTTGAATTTATTGTGGAATATCCGAGGTGGGAATTTGAAGGTAAACACATTTCTCTTACTAAAATAGGCTAGCACCTTAAGGTGTGTGTAATTTAGTACAGCCCCAATAGACAACTTTTTTTTCGTTCAGGGCAGTATGTGTAGTCTTCTGTCAGTCCTGACTGGCTAAGCCTGGTTGAGGACAGTGTAGTGCAGTCGGTAATCGGTGAAGTCGACCCACGTTGAAGTAGACCCGAGTGAAGTCGACCCAAAAAAGTTAAGTCGACCCACTTTTGGTGATCTCGACCTGAAAAAAGTTAAGTCAACCCACTTTTAAAATCCTTGAAGTGATCTTGACCCGAAAAAAGTTAAGTCGACCCACTTTTAAAATCCACTTCAAACTATCTCACACCCACTTGAAACGGACTGGAGACCGCCTCAGGCCCCGTTTGAAAAGGGGGAATATAAGTGATCTCCACCCACTTTTGGAAATGATAAGATACCATCATTAGATTGACTATGGACATTGACCATCTCAGACCCTGTTTGAAAGGAGAACATAAAAACAACAACAACTAAAATTTCAAAGCGGTTTATTCAGACCATCATAACACCGTTATAATATTAATTTTCATCGAGCATACAGAAAGATATAACAAAATTTTGTGACAACATAAAATATAACGCATCCTTCATTCTCCCATCCCACTTCTGATTAAGCACTAACATGATAAAATCGATAACATAAAAATTAAAATTTTTTAGTAAATTTTGTTTCTTAACATACCTACCACAATTGTTTACAATTGGCTGTAACATAAGTGCAAGCCCTACTTCGGAACTAACTCAAGCTTTTAGAATCTTTTCCAAACGAGTTGGAAAAGTACTAGAGTGCAAAAGCACGAAAAAGATCGAAAAAAGGGTCGAGCGAGACCAGCGCTCGAAATTACAGGTACTCTCTCTGCACACCTCTTGCGTTTACCGAGCGCATGCGCAACAACCGTGACGTCAATTCCGTATTTCCGCCAACGAGAAGTTTGTGATTTAGCGGGGAGGCATCGATATCAAAGATATCCCCAAGGAGGGTGGGCCTCCGGTAAACAATTGTGGTAGGTATGTTAAGAAACAAAATTTACTAAAAAATTTTAATTTCTTTTCAACCTACTCACAATTGTTTACAATTGGCTGAATAAACAATAGGAGGAGGTGAATCACATAACCAATACCAACAAGAGTAGCAGAACGAAAGCAAGGATGGCAGAGAACAAAAACTAAAACCTGTAATGAAGAAAGAGAGAAGGCACCTGAAAAGAACAAGGCTGAGAGAAGCGCAACCTCGACAAAAACAATTTAACGAGGGTGCACAACAGCCTGAGCAGCAACGAGGGGGCCTAAAGAATAAAGGTCCTCAGATTGCTGCTGAAGGTGGCGGAGATAAAAGGAGGAGAAGGTAGAAGCATTCCTCCAGTAAGCTGCATTCATAACATCACGGAGCGAAACAGAATTGGAGAACGCCCAGGATGTAGAAATGGCACGAACCTCGTGAGCATTAAGCCGGTTCGAAACAAGATCCGATGCAGACAAGCGAGAATAAGCCAGCTTGATTGCAAGACAGATCCACCTGGAAATAGAATGGGAAGAGATAGACTGCCGCTTAGGAATGAGAGACAGAAAGAATCTCTTCCGATCCCTCCTAATGAACTGAGTGCGAGTAATGTAAGTCTTGACCGCACGAACAGGACAAAGAAGAGGCCTCCGTCCATCTACAGCAGGGAGAGCCCGAATGCAGATGGGAGGAGGTACCGAATCGGGGAGTTGATTCTTAGCCAGAAAAGAGCAATCAGTAGTGAATGTGACACTGTTAGCCTCATTTCGGAAGAAGGCAGAATCAACAGATAGCGCATGAAGCTCACTGACTCGACGAGCAGAAGCAAACGCTGGAAGAAAAGCCGTCTTATAGGTGAGAAAACGCATGTCGGTCTCAGATAAAGGCTCGAAAGGCGCCCCCTCCAAACAGTGCAACACCCATGCCAAGTTCCACTTGGGTGTAAGACGCAAAACTCGAGGCCTCTTCAAAGAAAAGTGCCGAATAAGTTTGGAGAGGAAAAGATTACGACCGATACACCGCTTTCCCACATAAGAGAAAGTATCAGACAGCATAGACCGATAGCCCTTAATCGTAATAGGCTGGAGGCCCTTGGAGTCAAAAAGAAAAACCAGAAAATCCGCAATTTGAGCGATAGACGGATCACGGTAATTCACATTGTGATCTGAACACCAGCGGCAGAAAACCTTCCACTTGGCGGCATAAGTCATTCCAGTGGAAGGTCGCCGCGATGCAGAAATGCACTCCACTGATCGTCTCGAAAAACCTCTACATCGGAGACTGGACCTGATAAAAGACAGGCGTGAAGGGACAGGCTCGCCAGGTTGTTGTGATACTTCCTGGGACGACCCTGTGAAAGAAGATCGCGACGTAGAGGTAGACGAATCGGTCGATCGGCCAATAGAGGCCGCAGCAGATTGATCCACACCCTCTGTGGAGACAGGGGTGTGATCAGAATGATCCTGCAACTGCAAGCACGAATCTTCGCTAAAACTTGAGGAAGAATCGGTGCAGGAGGAAAGGCATAGCCGACCCAGCCTGTCCAGTCCAGAGACAGAGCGTCTACTGCAAATGCCAGAGGATCTGGACAAGGGGAGACAAAAGTCTCTACCTGATGATTCCAGCGAGTAGCGAAAAGGTCGACCTGAGGACGACCCCACTGCTCGCAAATCGCCTGAAACACCGACCGATGTAGCATCCATTCGGTTGGAAGGACAGTGTCGCGTCGGGACAGGGAGTCTGCTAGGACGTTGAGACGCCCGGGAATGTGTCGAATGGACACCCGAGCGTTCACATCCCGCGCCAACAGAAGAAGATCCCGAGACAGCCGATACATGGGAATCGAATGAGTGCCTCCCTGATTCCGTATGTAGGCCACTACTGTCGAATTGTCCGAAAGAAGTAGGACAACATGGTCCGACAGATGAGGGATCCAAAGCCGAAAACTCAACAGAAGAGCGAGGAGCTCCTTCTGGTTGATATGAAGGCCCACCTGCTCGCTGTCCCACTCTCCGTGAGTAGACAGACCGAGAGGGTCCAACGTCGCACCCCAGCCCCGATCGCTGGCATCCGCAGTAAGGATGCGATCGGCCAAAGGAAGATCCAACGGAACACCCTGTGTCAGCCAGGGAATATCTGCCCAAGGGCGGAGGTGACAAAGCAGAGACCGAGGAATAGTGAGTTCCAGGTCCAGCGGATCTACATTCGGACGCCAATGATCCAACAGGAAGTGTTGGAGAGGTCGGACAAACAAGCGACCGAGCGGAATGAGATCGGTCACCGAACCGCAAAGGCCCAGCATCCGAAGGAAAGTCCTGGCCGAGACCGAGGAAGATTGAAGCAGGTCCCGAGTCACGGCGGAAAGAATCGTCGCCCGAGCCTGGGGGACCGACACTACATTGTGAAGAGTGTCGAAATCCATCCCCAAATGACGGAATCGCTGAGAAGGAAGAAGATCCGACTTCTCGCGATTGACTCTGAAACCCAGCGACGCTAGCAGGCAAAGAAACTGCCGGACATCGAACTCCAGAACAGCAGCATCGTGGTGCCGTTGGAGGATGTCGTCTAGGTAGGCGGACGAAGTCACCGCCGACTGAGTGCGATGGAAAGCAAGCACATGTGACATCAGTCGGGTGAAGGCCCAAGGAGCCAGGTTCAAACCGAACGGGAGAGCTCTGAATTGAAAAACTCGATCCCGAAACGAGAACCGAAGGTATTTCCGTGACGCCAGATGAATGGGTACATGGAAGTAGGCATCCTTCAGGTCGATACTGGCCGCAAAATCGCCCTGATGAACTGAACGTCGAACCGACCGGAAAGTCTCCATACTGAAACGAGGAGCAATTATGTACTCGTTCAGGGTACTCAGATCGATGACAGGACGAAATTGGCCGTTTTTCTTCGGCACCAAGAAAAGTCTCGAGTAAAACCCCGGTGAAAGGGTGTTCCTGACCACCTCGATCGCCCCTTTGGTGAGGAGATTGTCGATCTCCTGCACCAGAAGGTCCCGACGCAGAGAATCTGAAGGGACCTGAGTCGGAAGGGGCACCCGAGATAAACTGGGGTGCCGATGGAAGGACAGTCGCAGACCGGAATGAATGACGTCGAGGACCCAAGAGTCCGACGTTATCTCTGTCCAACGGTCGTAAAACAGCGACAGCCTTCCTCCGACTGGAGGCGAATCGAGGTGAGAACCTTCACTTGCGGCCTCGACGAGGCCCCCGAGAGGAGAAACCACCTCGGGAAGTGACAGAGTCCTGAGACTTTCCAGCCTGAGGCTGCCAGCGGACCTGGCCACGTCGGCGCTTCTTATGAGCAGAAGGAGCAGACGGAGCCGAAGGCGTAGCCGACGTCGCCGACGAGGCAGACGCAGCAGCACGCTTGGCGGGCCTGGAACGACCCCCACCCGCAGCAGCAGGTGGGTCAAGCTGTCTCAGCAAAAGCTGGTCCTTCGAATGACGAAGAACTTCGCCACGAACAGCTTCCACGGAACCATGGAACAACTGAGGTCCTACCAAAGAGACCAAAGAGACAGACCTCAGAACAGCACGTTGCTCAGAAGGAAGGGATGGTAAAGAATCCAAAACCGCATCCCGGCGTGCCAGCTCCAAATTGGCCGTGTTACAGGCGTGAGCGTGAGTCAAGTTCATAAGAGCCTGTGACAAAACGCGAAAAGGCGCCTGAGCGTCATCAAACTCCCCTGGTGGAAAATATTCAGCCAGAGCAGCGACGACATGGTCCGCGAGAGATAACATACCCAGCATCTCTCGGGACAGGCCCACCATAGACTCAACTACCGACATCGGGAGAACTGCCGACTTAGGCTTAGTCAACCCGAGGGAAGAAGAATCCTCATCCACAGTAGTCATCCCTTGGAAGACTGGTGGAGAGACGGAATCGTAAACACGAAACCGCGATGGAGGCAGAAAGGCATCAGCTCTAGAAAAGAAGGAACCCTTGAGGGCCTTAGAACGCATTTTGGCGTCTAAGCCCTGGAAGGACTCAACCACCTGAGCCGATTGCAGAGGACGCAAAGCCCCGGAGCTAGAAGGCTCAACAGGGTTACGGCGCTCCACAGTGGACCGCGGCCGGACGGTCACAGAAGGCTGGTCGGAAGGTAGAACGTCCGGCAATAAGCCAAAGACGAAATCCAAAGCCTGCCCCAAGACTGACGAGGGGGGACCATCACCTTCAAGATACTCGTCATCCTCCGTAGCAGAGGAGACGTAGCCCAACTCGGGCTGACCAGCAGAAACCTCCTGTGAATACTGTGCAGTATCCAAGGGGCCAGGCGAGACATCTCGGCGACCGACCAAAGGAGGTTGTGCCTCAGGAGGCACAGGGAGGCCAACTTGAGGGTTGCCAGAAAGCAACCGGGTGAGTGCCAAAACGGCCTGGCGCAGGTCACCCTGAGAATCCGTCGCAGCAGAATCGCCCGACGGAGTGTCCTCCCAATGGACCCTTCTGGTAGAAGAACCCAAATCCTCAGAAGAGACCGACGGCGAACGTCGATCGGCAGACAGAATAGGAGCACGGTGAGAAGACACCGGAGGATAGTCCCGATTGTGACGCCCAGGAGCCATCACTGGCCTCTGCGAAACAGAAGGCCCTGCCTGCAAATCCTCGAAAGGGACCGACGGCGCACGTCGATCGGTAGCTGGACCTAGGACACGGTGAGAAGACACCGGAGGATTGTCCCAAGAATGACAGGAACCTGTCATTGACCTCTGCGCAGCAGACGGCCCCAACTGCCTATCCTCTGAGACCGACGGCAAGCATCGATCGACACCCAGACTCGGAACACAGTGAGGAATCACCGGAGGAAGGTTCCGAGAGTGACAGCTAACCGGGGCTGTCACTGACCGCTGCCGAACAGCAGGCCCTGGATGCCAACGTCCCAACACCATCCCGCTAGCCGGCACACTAGCAGGCGAAGGTGGAACAATAAACGATTCACTCGAGGGACGAGGAATCGCTGCCGAAGCGACCGGCCGGCTCAACCGACTAGGAGCAAACCTAGCCAGATGAGACGGAGCAGACAGCAAACCCGCACAGCCTTGCCGCGAGGCTGGGGGAGGCTGAGAACACACAGACACACCAGCAGATACAGCTTAAAAAAGGATACAATCCAGTAGCACACTAAAGATGATTAATAAGTTGTTCACGAAGAATTAATAGCATAAACAGCACGAGTCACAAAAATTTCCGACCATGAACAATGGCGGAAAATAAAGGAATTGACGTCACGGTTGTTGCGCATGCGCTCGGTAAACGCAAGAGGTGTGCAGAGAGAGTACCTGTAATTTCGAGCGCTGGTCTCGCTCGACCCTTTTTTCGATCTTTTTCGTGCTTTTGCACTCTAGTACTTTTCCAACTCGTTTGGAAAAGATTCTAAAAGCTTGAGTTAGTTCCGAAGTAGGGCTTGCACTTATGTTACAGCCAATTGTAAACAATTGTGAGTAGGTTGAAAAGAAATACTGCTTGTTATCCAATGTGGAATTATGACCCTCAGATTCCTGCATCGCGACTATGATAAAGCACAAACATGGTAAAACAACATAAAATGATAAAACATATAGCACATCAATAGTCAGTAATATGATACATCAAATAAAATGGATTAACTGGTAGAATGTTGGGAGCCCTATTTTAGACTTTTCAGCAAATGGCCAGTCTCCAGCTACATCCTGACAAAGCAAGCTTTTATTGACACCAGAACTCCATCAGTCCCAAATTAAATGGCTGTTTAAAATTCCAACTAGATGAACAAACAAACAAATCAAATTTTTTGGTTTTTACCCCTCCAGCTTTTTTTTAACATTTTTTTTCAGTCCTCCCCTTTTTCTGTAAATGTGCTAATTACTCCAGAATGATATTATAATATTATAATCTACTAATTCAGGAAGTTAGCTTGAAAGCATAATTTTAACCGACAGCCAACTAAGTTGACCCTGACAGTACCATAAAGTTGCAACAACACAAACACAAAGCAGATTAAATAACAGAAAAAAATAATACTCAGTAGAGGTGGGGTGCGAAAATTGCCAGATTCATAGAACTACATAGATAGCACATAACTGTTACATTCCCAAAACACTCCTTCAATTTGTTTGTTTGTTCATCTTGTTGGAATTTTAAACAGCCATTTAATTTGGGACTCCATCAGTCTCAAATTAAATGGCTGTTTAAAATTCCAACTTTTCTGTAAATGCGCTAATTACTCCAGAATGATATTATGATATTATATTCTACTAATTCAGGAAGCAATGTGTACCAAGTTAAAATGACACAGAATAGAATGCGTCTGCATCCATGGTTACCTGTAAATGCGCTAATTACTCCAAATTAATTACTTCATGTTGTTGTTGTTTTGCTTGTTGATGGAGTTGGATCTAGTATTGATGACTCATCTAGTTGCTGTGGAACTACCAAACTATTGACATTATTTTGAGTGCTATTTGTTACAGTGTTATGCTCAGAATCCAAAAGAGAATTGTGTAATGTGAAACTTGGCACTTCAGTCTCGGCCTGCGAAGTGTTATCAGATACAGTATTATTGTCAACCTGTTCAATGTAGTGATTGCAAATCCAATCAATAGGCCTTCACCCCCCTAACTGCCAACCTGTACGCACCTCGTGTTATGCCAGTACCACACACCCTATGCTGCCATCTGTCACATTGTAAACCTTCTTGCCGAGGCCGAACACTGTTAGTGCAAACAAGACACACATCAGACATGCTTACGATTGTGGAATGTTGAAAAATGAATGAATGAATGAAAGGTTTTAGCGTGCCGAAGGCGCGCAGGGACGATGTGGGATTTACAAATCCCTTGCGACTCAGTTAGCCTTATTTTATTTCACTTGGATCACAGAGGCCTAGCTTTCCTATTGCCTCAAATGGGGTCTGAGGGGGTATGCACGCGGTTTGAATTCCCGGCAGTTTGCGTTGGAGTGATGAGCTGTTGAAAAAATGGAATTTATCTGTGCTTGTATATCACTAGTTCTGTTTATACAAAACAAACAAACCGATAAAAGTGAGTTGCCGCAGTTGTTGTGTTAAGGACAGAACAAAGGGATTGCTCTATCAAAGTGAGTTACTGCTGACCATTCTTTTTTATCGAATGAAACATTAAAGTAATTAGCCGCTTTTCATATATCATTGACGCCTACAAACAACGGAATGTCCCAAGCTGTCTTTTTTCATAAGTTAGCTAGTAAAACATAAACGAACACGGACAAGGATCTTAAAAGGATAAATTCCACTTCTATTGAGTTACAAAATGTTCTAACAGTAACCAATACACTTTTAGATAGGGATGGAGATGGCTTTCAATAAATTTTAAAAGTGGGTCGATATGACTTTTTTAGGGACGAAATCACCTCGGGTCGAATTCTCTTTTTTGGGTCGAGATCACTTTTTTGGGGCGACTTCACTTTGGGTCGACGTCAACCTGGGTCGACTTCACTGCTATTCGTGCAGTCTGCAACAATGGCAAATCGGCCAACAGCAACAGCCAACACTGCAACGCCAACGGGCAATGGCCAACTGTCTTTACGACAAGAAGTCACAGGATGGACCCTCAACTCAATCACATAATTTCGATTCCAGATTCCCTGGTCCAATCATAAATCATAATGGTGTGGGTAATTATGCCACAGACCAAATTACAGAATTTTTTATAAAATGACATCAGAGACATACAAAACTCAATAGGAAGCTAGCAGCCATTCCTGCAGACGAAATAGTGGACATGTTCCAGTGAGCGAAGCGGATTGAATAATAGGATTCTCACCCAGACTTTACGTTGTGGCGCGGATGAAACATATCCTGGCGAAAACATCCCCTTAAAATGCGTGGGGACATCTTGTGCCCAACAGTTGGTAAAACATACCACATCAGTTGTTCGAAACGTCCACACCTATTGGGCAAATCATCAGAATGTACTCAAGAAATGTCCCTCAACTGTTATATTCATAATTTTCCAAATTTGAGCAATTCTTGATTCCAACGGATTTCTGTCATTTCCCTCATACAAATAACACGTTTCACCAAGATGAACGTGGGGTAACAGGACGAAACAACCCTGATTTTGGTCAGAACGACCCAGATTTTCAGACGGAACGGCCCAGATTTCGAGACAGAACGGCCCACATTTTTGGACAGTATAGCCCTTATTAACTTGAAACAAATATTATCTCTTATTTCTTATGCCTTTAAACTTTTTGTGAAAATGTTTAATACACCCTCCCATCCTTTCGCAAGTGTAACCATTATTAAAAAAAAAAATAAATGATATATTGAAACAGGACCAACAAATTTCACCTCATGGACCTGAATCCAGGACAAAACACCCCCAGACAAAACGCCCTCGGAAAAAACACCCTCAAGACAACCCCCCCTCCCACCTTAACTGAAAAAGTGGCCAAAACCCCCTCACTCAGAAAAACGGACATTACCCCATTGAGGGGCGTACATTCAGTGGCGGCGCCAGAAATTTTTTTGTGGGAGGGGCAACTGGGGGGGGGGGGCAGACTCCCATGAAGGGGGGCAAATACGTAAAGGATCATATCATTACTTTGTTATGAGGTAGTCGAAACTTGGACCCAAAGTCCGTAATATACTTTTTTGGTTTTGGTACGTCCTGTGGACGTACCAAACCAAAAAATTATATTACGGACTTTGGGTCCAAGTTTCGACTAAATGTAATGGTAATTAGCGGTCCTCCTTTCAAAAAATCCTGGATCCGCGTCTGGTGGGTCTGTGCGTGAGAGAGATAGAGAGAGAGAGAGAGAGAGAGAGAGAGAGAGAGAGAGAGAGAGAGAGAGAGAGAGAGAGAGACTCATAATGCCCGTCTGTCATAATGCGAAGAGACTCATAATGCCCGTCTGTCATAATGCGAAATCCATGAATTTTTTTAGACAAGGGATATGGATAGACATGCCTTTGTTGGCTCATAACTTAATTATAACTTATAAGTATCTGCATCCGAGTCTTTAAATCTCTACTGCCTGGATGTGTTCATCAGCTAGCCTGAGGCTTTGGGCTAAGTGTGTATGGGAAATTATTGGGAATAAAAAAAGAGAGGGGTGTGTGTGTGTGTGAGAGAGAGTGACTGAATGTGTTTGTGTGTGAGGGTGGATGGAAATGCATGCGAGATGGTTGGGGGATGGGGGCAACTGGGAGAGGGGGGGGCCAAACCCTTCTTTTGGGGGGCAAATGCCCCCCATGCCCCCCCCCCCCCCCGTAGCGCCGCCACTGCGTACATTACCCCATGGAGGGGCGGACATTTCCCCATCTGACATTTTCCTATCGGACATTTCCCCATCGGGCATAAATGCAACTCTTCGCAAGTTTTATTTTTTTATTTATATATTTCAAACGTAAAAAAGTATACACAACAACTGAGCACATAGTATATTTTTAGCACATTTTAAAAACATTTTTAGCAACAAAAGAGCACATGATATATTTTAGTACATTTTTAACCCTTTACACTTACAAAAATATTTCTCGTATTACTAAATGAAAAATTTAATTTTTCGATTTCTTCAAAACATAGGTTATGATCCCTCATTGGGGTCGCTTATGAGCACATAGTACATTTTTAGTACATTTTAATTGATTGAAATTGATTGAGCTCGTTGGTAATTAGACCTTATTGAGGGATTTTCTCATGACCCCCATGGCCTCAGCCGAAATGAGGCTAAGAGGAATAGTAGATTAGACCTCATTGGGGGATTTTCTCATGACCCTCATGCGATAAAAAAGGGGGTACCGAAGACCAGACATTTTCCAAAAAGGGATTCCGTGGGATATGGCCATTAAATACCGAGATGATGCTAAGAGGGATAGTAAATTAGACCTCATTGAGGGATTTTTTCATGGCCCTCATGGCCTCAGCCGAAATGAGGTTAGAGGGATAGCAGATTAGACATCATTGAGGGAGTTTCTCATGGCCTCATACGATAAAAAAGGGCTGCCGAAGGCCAGACATTTTCCAACAAAGGGATTCCATGGGATATGGCCATTAAATACCGAGATGAGGTTAAGAAGGATAGTAAATTAGACCTCATTGAGGGATTTTTTAATGGCCCTCATGGCCTCAGCAGAAATGAGGACAAGAGGGATAGTTTAAACATATTTTATTTGCCATAAATTGCAAAAAAGGATTGGAGTACAAGTTATACAACTTATGTTAACTCCTCTCCATAAATACAACAGAAAAAAACCAATACATAGATGCGGCTACAAGATATATAGATTAGTTCACAAATGAATAGGGATTTACACTATTTACAATTGAAATGTAAGTTGTTGAAACAGGCAGCCATGTACGTAATAGGGTCTCGAGGCAGGGAATACATACGGTTGGACACTGTTGTCTTTCTCTACGAAAGCTCTTGAATGGCAAGATAAAGGGGGAGGGATGTGACGTTTACAGTACGTCTCGTCTTCGTCTAGTGCAAAAGAGAGACTAGTCGAGAATATAATGATTCAATTGAAGCGGCCACTAGCTAGGATGAACGCTTGGGTTTTCAGAAAGATATATTCGTTTTGTTTTGTTGACAGTGTGGGTTTACCATACAAGAGATCGGTTTCGGATGATATATCAAAATCTCGAAGAGAATCGAGTAGTGTAATCCTGGGGTTAATGTATCGAGGGCACACCAGGAGATAGTGATGAGCATTTTCACAGGGATTACCACACATACACTTTGGGTTGGCCAGAATATAGTTTTGGAACTTGTCATTATTTAGGTCGCTGCAGTTATTACGCCATTTGTAGTGTAAAATGTTGACCTTTCTTTTTCCCACACGAAAATAAAGAGGTGGTTTGGGGATCAAGTTCAATTGGGCATAGATTTGTTTGAACTCCGTTAGTGTTGGGATAGTAGATTAGATCTCACTGAGGGATTTTCTCGTGGCCCCCATGGCCTCATACGACAAAAAAGGGATTCCATAACAAGAGATGTTTTCCAAAATGGGATTCCATGGGACGTGGCCATAGGATACAGAGGTGATGGGAATCATATAGGACTTCGTTGTAATAAGGGGAGATAACTCTGCATAAATATTATGGGGGATGAAGCAATCTGATTGGTTAATTAGCGCCAGTAAAGTGAACTGATTGGTTAATCTAGATAAATGAAACAACAAGAGTGTTCGGAATAGGGACAGAACTAACAAGAATGGCCCAGACAAGCTAAATATAGCAACAATAAGCAAAGCTGTTCCACATGATAGGCTCTTCTACATTACTGGAGTATACCCCAGGACAAACGAATATGGCCGGGTAGACGAAAACTATTGCATAGATAGATAGAAGCAGAGGATTCTGAAAGAATTCGAAATAGTACAACTTGTCGGGTTTATTTGGGTAATTCTACTAATCTGGAAATTGATCTTGTACAAAACCCTCTTGAACATACCCTCCGAACATACCCCCATCCTATTAGAAGCCTTTGGGTAATATAGCAACCACTTGCTACCATAGAAACCAAGATGGCGGCCTCCAGTATACAAAATGGACGACGGAAACACGTATCACCCTAACAATACGCTCCGCGCATGCGCACTAGAACCACGTATCACTATGGAGATGACGCCACAAGATGGCCGCTCACGCGGGTTACCATGACAACCAAACATGGCGCCAATGGGTCACGTGACTATGACGTCACTTCGTAGGTCCGGCCAATAAAGGTCGGTTCATCCCTCTCCTACTCCTGGTATATGATGAAAAAAGTTGTTAGGGTTGGAAAACAGTTTCAATTAAAAACAATTAATAATAGTTATTTGTTAAGTTACCTTCAGCTACATGTACAAATACTGTTGTCCAGTGCAGTCATGAAGTGATGAAAGGTGATAATGAGATAAAAGAATGTGATGGTAATGGTGTGTGTATCAAGAAAAGGTGATATAACAATATAACATAGAACATATTTTCAGGTACAGATACAGATAACTTTATTCTATATTATATATACTCGCCCAAAAAAGAAAGTGTGCATTGCAGAAATTGATCAAACTCCAAAAAAATAATTTCGTAGGTGTAAAGAGTGTTAACCTGTTCATGAATAAGTTATATTGAACACAAAAACAGCTTTCCCCGTTAAAATTGCATTAACGTTAAATGACGTGCTGCACGTTTGTGAAAAGGCATGTTTTGCACGTGGAGAGTCTGAAAATTCATGCAGCAGTGTGAATCCTTGGGTATTTAAACACTAAAGTAAGTCCTTCCTATCGTTCACATTCAAACTTGCGCTGCTGTTAAAACGACTCCACATTAGCATGCCAAGATTGACAATGAATCAACGTCTCCTTGCCCTGGGTATGATTAGAGCTGGCAGAACACACAGAGAGGTTGCCCAGCATTTGAACTGCCACCGTAACACTGTAGACAGGCTAGTTCATCGACATGCACAACATGATGACGTTCGAGGCCGACCCCGCTCCGGGAGAACCCGAGTTACCACCCCTGCACAAGATCGGTACATCCGTGTCGTCCATCTCCGGAACCGTCAACAAACGGCAACCACGACAGCCAGGAACATCCCTAACCTGAGACGGATGCATCCTCAAACAGTAATCAACCGGCTGAGAGAATACGGCTTACGCCCTCGAAGACCTGCAATTCGTCCGATTTTGACGTTACGTCATCGTCGTGCTCGACTGCAGTGGTGTAGACAACATCTCAGGCATCCCTTACACTGGTGGCGACGTGTTTTATTCACAGATAAATGTCGTTTCCATCTTTCATCATCAGATGGCCGCCAGAGAGTGTACAGACGTCGAAACGAACGCTATGCAGATCCATGTGTCTTGGAGCGAAACCGTTATGGGGGGAGGGTCTCTCATGGTGTGGGGTGGCATCACTGCCCGTAACAGAACTGAGCTGGTCATTATTGATGGCAATCTCAATGCAGCCAGATATCGTGATGAAGTGCTTACACCTGTTGTTGTCCCATTTCTGCAACGTCACGGCCCCGGCGTCATTCCACAGAAGGACAACGCCTGACCCCACGCAGCTCGTGTTGTTCAACAGTGTCTGCAGCAACAACAAGTGGATGTTCTTCCCTGGCCCACAAATTCGCCCTATATCTCACCCACTGAGCACGTATGGGACGAAATGAAACGTCAGCTACGCCAGCTTCCCCATGTACCGTCAACGCTTGTGGAACTCTAAAGACAGCTTATCAGAATATGGAACAACATCCCACAACACTTCTATGCTAACTTGTTCGCTTCCATGAGGCGTAGATGCACAGCAGTAGTCGATGCAGACGGAGGTCATACCAGATATTGAGTGTGTAACTTTTGTGTTTGACCCTTAGTGTCTTTGACTCTCCGTGGCACCAAGAGTATTCGTGGTAGCGTAATGAAATTTCTCGTGTTGATCACAAATTGATTCATCTGTGATTGAATAAAATTTTTATGAATGAAAATGATATATATCTTTTTTTAATGTTATTTTTTAGCATGCACACTTTCTATTTTGGGAGAGTATAGTAGTGTATAACAGTAAAGAAGCTGTGTGAGGGATCGTGGTGGCTCAGTGGTAGACTGTTGGACTTCTATGCTAGAGGTCCTGACCGAGTTCGATCCCTGTTGTGTCCTTGGGCAAGGCACTTTATCCTGGCTGCCTACATGGGGGCACGATGACGCCATGTACTAAGGCGAACTGCACGTCGATGGTGCACATATCTTCAACCGCTGTAACCCTGCTTGAACGGAGTTACAATGTTGAGGAGCTGACAGTTGCTCGTCTATGCCCGGTGGTTCTCTCCGGGTACTCCGGCTTTCTCCATCCGTAAAACTGTCACGGTCACGATTAGCCATTGTGCATAAGTATGTGACCTTAAACACCAATAAATAAAGACGCTGTCTGACTGTGATCAGACCTTTTCATAATCGCTTTATTTAAATGAGTATGTTGTGGACTTGTATTTTTTAAGAGGATGGAAGCTGAAACATTCCAGTCATATAAACCGTCTAGACTGGTTTACAGATGATAAAACTCGTTCAAGCACTCTACAGATATCAGCATCTTTTCATGATAATAAAATTCTCAAGAAATCTTCGTTAGAAAGACAATCAAGTGAAGTAATAAATTCAGTTAGTGAGATGAAAATGTTTTTTTCTGTCTGTTGTGTATTTAACACAATGTAACATTAGGTGTTCCTCGTGTCTGTATGTCAGAGGTACAATAATCACATGTCCGTTTATTCTTTTATGTAGGTTTCAGCCTTTTATGAAGGTCAGTTTCAATATGGGGAGAGTGAGAGCTGACTCTGAGTCTTGTTAGAGTTCGCCTGTTTTCAAATTTCATGTGTGACAAATAGTTTTCGAATTCAAAGTTATCTTTTACAACCGCATACTTTCTTCCCAATTTCTGCGAATTTTTAATTTTATATTTCCATTGGCTGATAAAGCATTCTTGAAAATGTTTAAGAATACCAGAGTTTCTTGCATTCCCTGGGACAATACTTTAGGTTTCTTCTGAGGAAGTCCAGAGTGGAATTGGCTTTCTTTGCTACATTTCTAATGTGATTTCCCCATTTTAGGTTGTTGGAGATTTGTAGACCTAGATATGGATTTGATTGTACTTCCTGTAGCACGTGGTTGTTTAAGGTATAGAAGAACTGGCTTTTCTTTTTGATTGATAGGATGAAGCATTTTGTTGCACTAAATCTCATGCCTCAATCATCGGCCCAGGTTTCAAGGTTGTATAGGTCTTTTTGTAATTTTGTGTGGTCTTCAAATGTATTGATTTCCCTATACAACAGGCTGTCATCCGCAAAGAGTTGTGATATTGAGCTGACCGGGTCTGGGAGATCATTGATGTGGCATAGGAATAGTATCGGTCCCAATACCGTCCCCAGGGGTACACCTGAATCTACAGTCACTTCTGATGATGATTCTCCGTCGAGTACTAATTTCATTGTTCTCTTGGTCAAGAAGTTTGTTTTTTTTAGCCATTTATGGATATTGCCTCTTATGACGTAACAGTCTAATTTATGGAGGAGTTTTTGATGCGGTACTGTATCAAATGCCTTTGAGAAATCTAAAATGGCCATGTCAATCTGCTTTCCTTTGTCATGTGATTTTAATAGGTCGCGCGTAGTTGTTAACAGCAGGGTCTCACACGAATACCTCGACCTAAAGCCATGATTTAGGTTTGTTAGTACTTTATGTGTTTCTAAGTGGTTCAAAATGTGCCTGCAGATAATACATGTATGTTCTAGGAGCTTACAGATGTGAGCGACACAGGTTGGTAGTTTGCTGGGAGATGTTTGTCTCCTCATTTTGTATATGCTTGAAATGTTTGCCGTTAGCCAGTCTGATGGTAGTGTGCCGGTATCCACGTAGTAGTCTCCTAATAGCAGGTCTTTTTTGTTCTTTAGTTTTATTTTCACCCAGTTGATCTCACAGTCTGTTACAAAGTTTACTTGTTCAGATGATGAGATTTCATTGTTTACTAGGATGAATACTCCTCCTCCCAAGGTCTCTCTGGCATTACGATATGCTGTGCAGTTTGCTGGGAAGATTTCACTTGATTTTATGGCTGTTTTGGATAGTGGTTTGATTCCTCTTAGCCAAGATTTACAACCACATACAATGTTAGGTTTTGTGTACTGGAGTGTTGCTTTGAATTCTGCAGTTTTCCGTGAGGATGCGTAGGTCTTTTTTCTGAGGCAGGTCGAATATTTCCGAGTTAGTTGTATTTCTCGGCATCCTCCTTCTTTGCATTGTATCTTTCTGTGACTGGTGTTTCCTTTGCATTGGGCTGCTGGTCTTCAGAGTGCTGATCACAGAGTTGGACATTATGGAGTTCATTGAAGAATTGAAAGAGGTTCGAAGTTGTTTGATGTTGTCGGTTCATGTGTGTGGAATGTGACGGATGTTGCATTGGCATAATTGCATTTGCAGCATAACCACTGCTCATTTGAGTTCAGTAGTTGTTCGAAGTCTGTTTAACAGATTTCTGTGCATGATTTGCGGTGCCGCAGGTTGCACTCATCACAACATACGCCTTCTTTTGACCATGTGGCGGGTATCTCACAAAGTCCACGAGGGAAGATGCCATTGGTTTTGGGTCCCAGGTTGAGTTCTATGTCCCCTGACAGAAGTAAAGCCAGCAGGAAAAGTACTCGTCTTTGTATTCCCTTCTTGTGAACGTTAAGGGTCTCCTTTTGTAGAGGAATGTCTTGGGTTTAGTGGTGATGTTGAGTATTGCTGGTGAATCCGGATGGGGGGGGGGGGGGGGGGGGTAGTCGCAAAAAATGCCAGGATACAAGGCCGGGATGGGTGGGTGGGTAGGTGGGTCCGAGCTCCAAAGTGCAGTTTTGAGTTATTGTTAGTAAAAGGCACAGAAGGAACACAGAAAGAAATCTTCACTGGTCAACAGTGGCCTCCGTCTGGTCACGGTGATGTGGTATAAGTGCGATGTGTCCTAGCACTAAAGAAATAATTTTTGATTTAGTGTAGTCCGAATTTCAGTCAGATGCAACGTGTTTATTTTGCAGTTCACAGACAATTACTGTCAGTTTGGTTTTGTCACCATTGGTAAGGATCAAATGGTTTCGCGCGCCGAAGGCGCGCAGGAATGGTTTGGGGCAAACCCCTTTCGACCATCTTTAACTGTATATGTTTTGATTCGTCAGGCCATGGTAAAGGAGGAAAGCGAAAAAGGTACTCATCGCCGTCTGTGTTTCCTTCTGTTCTTTTTTGGAGGAGGTGGCTGCGATGGTGATACCTCCTTTGGTGGTGTTGAATGAGGGGCGATGGAGGGCTGACTGGGTTGATAAGGTCTAGCCCTTGCAGCGGCCGGTGGTGGAGAGCTCTCTGGAGTAGTGCGCAGATAGTGGTTGCTGAGACTCTCTAATGCTCCTTTAACCGTGCTTTCCGTGAGTCCACGGTTTTCCAGGATTTTCAAGTTTTGCTGGAGAAAGGCTAGATGTTCGTCATCCCTGACCTTTTCCCCTAAGATGCTCTCCACGGACTCCGCGGTGTGAGTTTCCTGGATGGTGTCCTGGTCGAAAAAGGCTGGAAGAGCAAGAGCGTGTTTAGCAACATGTGCGTTGTCCGGCTCAACTTCCTGCTCCATAAACAAACCTCCCTCCTCCATCTCCTCTTCCGAGGAAGAGTGTGATGGGCTGGAGATTGGAGAATTACCTGGCGAACCAGCGTCCTCCGGACCCTCCACATGAGTGGGAGGAACCGGGGTGGACGTGGCACGGCCAGGGGTAGCAGGCATTGAGCTTTCAACGCCATGGTTGTTTTCCGTCCTTTTCTTCTCCATGAACACCGTCAGTCGGCGGGCATCGCGTCGTCTGGCGGAAGGTCCCTTCTTCTTTTTCCTTTTCTCCTTTGCTTCCGTCTGCTTGGCATCATCCAGCAACTCCGGGTCTCTTGGAGGGTGGCCAGTGTGTGTGTGTGTGTGGGGGGGGGGGGGGGGGATCCCCTCACGAAAGGTGCTACACTTCTCCAAGGACGGCGGTTCGGTTTCCTTCTCAAAATCCACTGTCAGGTGAATTTTACCCTTGAGCACCTGGATACTCCAGGTGGTAGCAAGGGCAGCCTTCACTCTGACTGGTGTCTCTTGTATTACAATTGGAAGCTCCATTGTCTAGCTGTTGCCACCTCGGAATGATGATGAAGTGACCATTGGTAAGCCAAGAAAAGGTTTTTTTTACACGCGACTTCCTGGGCTTAACATGTGTCTTTGGAATAAATGACTTGGGGATGGGTCGGGAAGTGTTATGAAAACAATGAGTTTCAATCAAATGTACAGTGTTTATTTTGCAGTTAGCAAACGACATTTGGATTTGTCACCATTGGTAAGCTAGAGTGGTTTTCACAGCTGGCTTCCGGGGTGGAAAGTGTTATAAAAACAATAGTGCTCCTTTTGATCCCTTGTTTTCATACGATAAACCCAAATGCAAAATGTCTCTTGATGTCAGTTGAAATTGATGGTAACCCCCCCCCCCCCCCCCACCTTAACCTCTGTTACGACCCGACTGTTATTACCAGATAAACATGACTTCAGCATAAAAGGGGACGATTTTTGCCAGGGTGGGGGGGGGGGGGGGGTGTGTGCTAAACCATTCAACTCGCAAAGGTATCAAAGGGGCTTGCCCCACAGCAGGGACGCTGTGGAATGACGATCACTATCGATATTTCGGATAACCGGTTGACGTTTTTTTAATCAGTTAGATAGATAACCGGTTTCAAACCGATTATCCGGTTAACCATTTCAATACTACCGACTTTGACCAAGAAGTGAGACAAAATGGCGGATTGAGATAACAATGAAATTTTTAAAATACATCATATTACTGAATAAATTTTCATATTTAATTAGTTTTAAATTTTATCAGGACTAGGACTGGGCTTCTTTGACCTTTGTCCGCAGGTTAATTTTGGAATCATGGTTAGATACGTGTTCTTGGTAAGTTTTAGTTTGGTTGTATAATTTATGCAAACAATTATATTTTCTCAATTTTCCAGAGAAGTGGGCATGGCCTTAATATTTTTAAAATGTTGCTATTTATAGTTATATCTAGCTGGTAGTATGTTAACATGTTTCAGAGGTTCTAAAGGTTGTGGATTCATTGGTATTGGGACGTTTCGGCCTCAGGACGTTTCGGCCTCGAGACGTTTCGGCCCTGGACGTTTCGGCCTCCTATATTAATATCCATCACCATCACAGCCACCTCCTAAAAAGAAGTCCCACAAGAAGCACAAGCGATGATAAGCTGCATCCTTCCCTTTTCCTCCTTTCACACGCCTCGACATGCAGCTACTAAATACCACACAGTCATTGAGGGTCGAAAGGGGCTTGCCCCACAGCGTCTCTGCGCGCCTTCGACGCGCGTAAACCATTCTTCTCGGATGCTAGGGATATCCAAGTACAAGGCTGTATCACCACATACAAACAGTTGAACAGACACTTTTATTCCGAAAAGCTTGTATAAACAAACTCAAAAAGTTCATCAGTAACGTCAGTAAACCGATTCATTACTTAATCAACGCTATATTGTGATCAGTTTTGCTTATTAATGTTAAATTTATTACCTATATTTTTCAAATTAGATATAACCTGACAAATAAACAGCTATGAATATTGCCATTGACATTCTATTAGTTTTGGGGCACAAAAATTACTTTTTTTTAAAGTGTTCGAAATGGTTTTGGGTACGAAATCACTTGGGTACGAAATGTTTTGGGTAATGGCTACAGAATTACACACACCCAATGACATCCTCTGTATATTTTTTATTCAAATTTACAAAATAACTGCGTTCGCACTTTAGGCAGCACCTATTTCATATTAGAAGTATCAGTATCATCCAAATTCTATACGGACAACGTGCAGCTTGCTGTCATGTGCTGGGGCAACGCCGCAACTGGCATGAGTAGTAGGAGAGCGATGGATCGTCCTCTATTGGCAGGACCCCGGGCAGGACCTCGGAAGTGACGTCATGTCACGTGACCCAGTGGCGCCAATGTTTGGTTGTCATGGTAACCCGCGCGGGCGGCCATCTTGTGACGTCATCTCCATAGTGATACGTGGTGGGAGTGCGCATGCGCAGCGCGTGTTGTTAGGGTGATACGTGTTTCCGTCGTCCATTTTGTATACTGGAGACCGCCATCTTGGTTTCTATGGTAGCACGTGGTTGCTATGTGACCCAAAACCTTCTAACAAGACGGGGGTTGTTTGGAGGGTGTGTTCCTTTGTAGAAGAGTAAATCTAATTACCACAAACAACCCGACAATCCCTCCAAATCACCGAAATTGACTTTATTTACCACGTATTCCCCATTTTATCGGTGTAGCACGTAGTGCTATAGTACCAAGGGGTACAAGGGGTGTGTTCCTTTGTAGAAGAGTAATTTACCGATTCGTAGAATTACCACAAACAACCCGACAATCCCTCCAAATCACCGAAATTGACTTTATTTCCCCAATTTATCGGTGTAGCACGTAGTGCTATAGAACCAAGGGGGTACCAGGGGTGTGTTCCTTTGTAGAAGAGGAACTTCCCTGATTCGTAGAATTACCACAAACAACCCGACAATCCCTCCAACTCACCAAAATCCACCCCAAATCCCTTTTGCTGAAAATCCACCCCAAATCCATAAGTGGGATTCGAGTCGTTCGAACAATATGTGCGAGTCACTCGAGTTAAGACGGAATCCCACTTATGGAATCCCATTTGTGGAATCCCTTTTTAGGAATCGTCTGTGGCTATGGAATCTTTTTTTCTGAAATGAGTCTAAGAGCCGTTCGAGGAGTCACTCAAACGAGCAATTGCTCTATAACTCATTTGCTCGATGGGATTCGAGTCATTCGAGCAATATGTGCGAGTCACTCGAGTTAAGACGGAATCCCACTTATGGAATCCCATTTGTGGAATCCCTTTTTAAGAATCGTCTGTGGCTATGGAAACCTTTTTTCTGAAATGAGCCTAAGAGTCGTTCGAGGAGTCACTCGAACGAGCAATTGCTCTATAGCTCATTTGCTCGATGGGATTCGAGTCGTTCGAGCAATATGTGCAAGTCAATCGAGGTAAGACGGAATCCCACTTATGGAATCCCTTTTGTTGAATCCCATTTGTGGAATTCCTTTTTCGAAAACGCCTGTGGCTATGGAATACATTTTTTTCTGAAATGAGTCGAAGAGTCGTTCGAGGAGTCACTCGAACGAGCAATTGCTCTACAGCTCATTTGCTCGAGGGATTTGAGTCGTTCGAGCAATATGTGCGAGTCACTCGAGGTAAGACAGAATCCCACTTATGGAATCCCTTTTGTTGAGTCCCATTTGTGGAATCCCTTTTTCGAAAACACCTGTGGCTATGGAATCCCTTTTTTCTGAAATGAGTCAAAGAGTCGTTCGAGGAGTCACTCGAACGGGCAATTGCTCTATAGCTCATTTACTCGATGGGATTCGAGTCGTCCGAGCAATATGTGCGAGTCATTCGATTGAGCATTTACTCTAAGGCTCATTTTGCTCGATGGGATTCGAGTCGTTCGAGCAGTATGTGGAGACACTCGATCGAGCAATTGCTCTAAGGTTCATTTGCTCGATGGGCTTAGAGTCGTTCGAGCAATTGCTCATGGAGCAATTACTCTTTTGGCTTATTGGCTTTGGGAATGCTTTTGTTATACACAAGGGGAGATAACTCTGCATGCAGATTATTGGAAATCAAGTAATCTAATTGGTTAGTTATATAAATGATCTAGATACAAGAAACTACAAGAGCACTTGGAATAGGGTCAGAACTAACAAGAATATGCCATAAAAGCTAAATGTAGTAATAATAAGTAAAGCTGTTCCAAATAATAGGCTCTTCTACGAAACTGGAGTATACTCCAGAAAAAAGGAACACACCCCTTGTACCCCCTTGGTACTATAGCACTACGTGTTACTATTATAAACAAAAAGTTTCGCAATCTTAAATAGGATTCTGAAAGAATTCGAAATAGTACAACTTGTCGGGATTATTTGGGTAATTAAACGACGATTCTGGGGAAAGTTACTCTTCTACAAAGGAACACACCTCCGGTACCCCCTTGGTACTATAGCACTACACCGATAAAATGGGGAATCCATAGTAAATAAAGTCAATATCGGTGATTTGGGGTGGATTTTGGTGATTTGGAGGGATTGTCGGGTTGTTTGTGGTAATTCTACGAATCAGGGAAGTTCCTCTTCTACAAAGGAACACACCCCTGGTACCCCCTTGGTACTATAGCACTATGTGCTACACCGATAAATTGGGGAAATAAAGTCAATTTCGGTGATTTGGAGGGATTGTCGGGTTGTTTGTGGTAATTCTACGGATCGGGAAATTACTCTTCTACAAAGGAACACATCCCTTGTACCCCTTGGTACTATAGCACTACGTGCTACACCGATAAAATGGGGAATACGTAGTAAATAAAGTCAATTTCGTGATTTGGAGGGATTGTCGGGTTGTTTGTGGTAATTAGATTACTCTTCTACAAAGGAACACACCCTCCGAACATACCCCCGTCTTGTTAGAAGTTTTTGGGTCACATAGTAACCACGTGCTACCATAAAAACCAAGATGGCGGTCTCCAGTATACAAAATGGACGACGGAAACACGTATCACCCTAACAACACGCGCTGCGCATGCGTACTCCCACCACGTATCACTATGGAGATGACGTCACAGGATGGCCGCCCACGCGGGTTACCATGACAACCAAACATTGGCGCCACTGGTCACGTGACATGACGTCACTTCCGAGGTCCTGCCCGGGGTTCTGCCATTAGGGGACGATCCATCGCTCTCCTACTCCTGGCATGGCCATTTTCAAATTTTCCATGGACGTGTCTTTGATATTGGCTATTTGAACATTTTCTGGTCTTCAAATAGTTTTAAAATTTGTGGGCACTTACTTGAAGGTCGGTAAAATACTTTGGACGACCCACGCTGAACTTGCTAAGTATCCTTTTTACCTGTTGCCTTTGAAGGTGAAAAAACGCATGCTTCGTCTTCAGAGTTGAGTGACGACCGAGTGACGCTGCGCCAAACGACTTTCGTCCTTGTGGGGTTATGACTTGGAATTACCAGATTGATCAAAGAAACAACCACCTATCCCCACTGAGTGATGTCCGGTGCCTTTGAAATTATTGATATGATGCTAATTACTTCGGTTACAAATCGTCCCCTGAGTTCCAATGTGTTCTATGTGCCAGTAGGCACATATAACACATTGGAACTCGGGGGACGAAATATCGAGAAAAGAATCTAGACTGTTACGTTTATGTCCAGTGTTCTGTTTCGGTAAAAAAAAAGACTGATTCCTAACAATTTATTTATTCATTAGTCATCAAGTAATTACATCAATTCTATTAATTCTACACGCTGCAAGGAAATCAGTGAGAACTTCTCCATCAAATTTCCGCGTGTCACAGAATCAAGGACGCTGGTTCTGTTTACAGTGGCATAGCGGGGGTTCGAATCCACGCCGAGGGAGTTTCCTTCGGCACCAACCTCCTATAGCCGAAACTATACTGAACCATGCACACCACTCGGCCATCGACAGACCCCTAATTGGTCTAATTCATTTGTGGTTAAAAGGTCACTTTCAGCATCAATACTTATGACCGCAAAATTGATAGGAAGTCACTATTACCTGATCGTTTGTAGCTACCTAGTATGCTGTCCACTTTTAATGAATTCTACAACAGGTGCTCGTTATCGGGTCATATTTTACAAGTGACGCACAAATTGTTTACCGCAGTAAACAAGCACTATTGCACTTCCCAGGGTACCCACGGAAAAAGACTGCGAAAAAGAATCTGGATGTAATTGATTCGAAAATCCAACGTGATGATAGACCGATAGACCATTTGGGCGTCTCTAATGCCAGTAATGTTATAGACTATACAATATAATAATAATACTTTATTTGCTCAACCATAATACAAGAAAAGGTATGGCAGTAAGAAAAACAAAAATAAATACGTTTGAACATATAAGTTGCAGCTCGATGGATGAGAATGAACTAAACGTCCAATGCTGCATGGGCCAATACACCTCTTTTTCCGGGTTTTTTTTTTAATTTTTAAATTTTTTTCCCTTTTTTCCCCCTCTCTCTCTTTCTCCCAATAATCGTTACTGAATTATAATAACTGCTATGGATATTTAGTAACCGTATGGATTCTGATCATCCTTCACACCATCCCCAGAGGTGGTCAATCACCTCCAGGAAGGCGAGCGTTTGTCATGCGCCCCCCCCCCCCCTCTTGAGCTTCTTGTCAACGCCACTAGTGCCACCCAGGCCCCGGTCAAATGGGTTAACATGCAGGCCTGCCCCCGAACCAAGGAAGTTCGGCCTTCTCTTTGGATGGGCCCCGGAAGGGTCCGCTGATTTTATACATGTCTCGGTTTACTCCAGTGAATAAAGCCTTCTTACAAAAGACAACTCAACATAGCCATAGGCACACTATACTAACCAATGAAGGCGGCAGAAACAATACCTAAAAGCGGCAGACTATACTTGCCTTAAAAGACACAACATCGCCCTCGGGGAGAGGTAGTATCTTTGTCTAGAGGGACCCCTCACACACTGGTCCTCACCCGAGGGAGGATAACAACTCAACCAGATATTATCAAGAGCACCATAGCCTCCTCCCTTGGCCTTATAAATTGCACGTTGTAATGCAAAATTTCCGCTCCACAACTTTTCATCTCTTTAAAACCATAAATACGGAAATTCACACAGAGCGTAACGTATGTTTTAATTATGATATATTTAGTAAATTTTACCGCACACAAAGTGCTACTGTGAAAAGTTTCAACACATTTTACTCTTTCGGTGGCGATGTGTACATTTTCAAATGACCATCAGGGGAGGTAAGTGGATTCGAGTTTGTCACATCAAGGGACAGAATTTGGAATCACAATGTCCCCAATCGCTGATGTGGTACATTATTATTGAAAGCAATTTAGTTTGCAATGTTGGGGTATTTTTTACTATGCCCAGTTTTCATTATGCACAGCATTTGAAATGACACTGACAATATCATCGTGACCCCAGAAAACAAAGGCATCACAAGTGCTAAGTATCGTATTGATGTTATCCTTTCAATAATATCATGTTTTTAAGAATGCGAGCGTGTGTTGAGGGAATAATATCTTGCTGAAAGCAACTTCAAGGTTGAATTCATCTATTAACTGGGTTCAAATAAAGGCGGTGCTCCTCAACCCTGCGTAATCCCTGCTAGTGCTGCCCCTTAGATCTCGTTGGTTTTTAGTTTATCCAAAAAAGTCTTTCAGTCTCATTCTAAAAAAAAACATCACTGGACTCTAAAAATGCCACCGCGTCATAGTGTGTGTATACCACAGGTACTCGACACAAGATGTGAAATCGAAAGAAAAATATATTTGATTGCATTTTTGAACCGATGCTGACGTGCCCCCCCCCATAATGGTATATAAATATTAACAAGGTACACAACTCGCTTTTCGAAAACGATAGCACTCATCTTCGTTATACCCCCCCCCCCCCCCCCAAAAAAAAAAAAAATTTGATTCACATAACGTATCCAGCAGTACCCAGTGTCAGTGGAAAGGGGAATGAATAAGCTTTACAGTGGTGTATTACACGACCGTTGGGTGTTCTTGGGTTGTTCATGATAACTGAGAGAAGTCGCAGAAAATGCCGAAAAACATTTAGTCGGACAAGATAGTGTACAGTGGAAATTGGGTTACGAGCGGCAATTATCCGATTTATTATAAATAATTCGAGGTCCCATTGTCTATGGAGGGCAGATTCAAACATTAACCTATACCTTTATCAATAACTAATCTCGGATCCACATTTATTAATTTCTGGCAATCACACTTGCCGTTTATACATTTTTTAACCTTTTCTTGGAAACTCACGAAGCCAACGGCGGCCATAGAAGCTACGATGCTCACAAAAACATCCCATTGGCTACTATTTAAAACAAGCCAATGGGAGAATGGGGAAAATTCGCCGTATCTGTGGACGCGAAAAAACTTCATTAGATTTGAAGTGATGACTAAAAAGTGTATAAACGGCAAATGTGATTGCCTGAAAGGAATAAATGTGGATCCGAGATTAGTAATTGATAAAGGTATACGGTTAATGTTTGCATCTGCCCTCCATAGACAATGGAACCTCGAATTATTTATAATAAATCGGACAATTGCCGCTCGTAACCCACTTTCCACTGTATCGTCGTTCTCGAGCACAGATTGTTCATGGATTTCATAAAACAACAAAAAACAAAACAAAAAACAAAACAAAGGGGTTTAACTTTTGAGTGTGTAGTGTGGGAGATCAATTTGTATGTATCGGAAAGTGCTTGTCATACTGAATATCCATATCGAATTTTATTGACAAATGTTGGCTATTATCGAAGTTATGCACTGAACTGACTCGTATGGAAGGACGGACGGAAAGACAGACGGACGGACAGAAACAATCCAGTATACCCACTTTTTAGAAAGTTGAGGTATAACTACGACAGAGCCTAAACATTCAGAACGATACCAGTTAATAGTAATGGTGTTTGCTAAGGGAGACTTTGCTAAAAAAAATAGCTTAAAGGATGCCATCATTTCATAACTTGGTTCCGGGCAAACGATGGCGTTTTTCACCTTTTTGTAATCCCTGCCGCACTGTCGATCTCGTTGGTTTTGGGCTCATCTGAAAATACTCTTTCATTCTCAAAATATATAACTGCTCTCCAAAACACCATCTACCACGCGGTGTGGTAGAAGTGTGTGTATGGACACTGTAACATAATCGGGGACAGGCACATCAATACACATACGTCAAATGAGGACTTTTAACAACCGGGGACAACTCCATTTTACAAAAAAAGTTGAAATCGTAATATCAGTTACCACATCTAAATTGAAAAACAGATGCTGAAAGGCCAATTGTTTATAATTGCGATATGTGCACACGGACAATTGTAAACAGAGGAGCCAGGCGTACGGGCCGGGGGGGGGGGGGGGGGCAGGGGATGGTCTTGGTGTTCACAGCCACACATGACGCCGTGGTACGCTAGCATTGATTGTTCACCGACCCACTAATTAACTTGGTGGGAAGACCAAAGTTGTGTTTTTATCTAGAGCGCAGATACTTCAACTTAAGGCTTCATGTTCTGCCGATATATTTTATATTATCTTTGAAGTGCAATTATTTAGTCTGTGTGGCTTTACTTTCCTACAATTAATGAGAATGCCCATATGTACTCTCTCATAAATTTAACAAAGCAAATACATTAAATTGAGACAGTATCTAAAATTCAGCACTATACCAGTGAATAATAATTGTGTTTGCTAAGGGAGACCTCGCTAGAAAACAACCTAAAGGATGCATTGAGCTCATAATTGGTTCCGAACAAATGATGGTGTTTTTCACCTCTATGTAATCCCTGTCGCACTGTAGATCTCGCTGGATTTTGGGCTCATTTGAAAAGTCTCATTCTCAAAACATAGTGGTCTCCAAAACACCATCTGCCACTTTGTGCAGTAGAAATATTTATGTGGAAAGTGTGTCATAATCAGAACACAACCGTAAAATGTGGAGCTTTAATAGCCGGGGACATCTCCATTTTTTTTTAAAAATGGTTAAATCCTAATCTCAGTTACAATTAATTTGAAAAAAAAAATGCTGAAAGATCAATTGTTTATCATGACGATATACCTGGTGAACATGAACGATTGTATACAGAGGAGTATGTCAAAGGTGTACGGGCCGGGGTTGGCTGGGTGTTCGCAACAAGACATAACGACGCGGTTGAGAGCATTGATTTTTCACCGACCCACTAATTACTATCTGGGTACTGTTAGACCAAAGTTGTGTTTTTTTCTGAAGGATGGGTACTTCAACTTAAGGCTTCATAGTCTGCTGATGTATTTTATATTCGCTTTGAAGTGAAATCCTTTAGTCTGTGTGGTTTTATTTTCTTTTCTTCCTATATATTTTCTTCCCATAAATTTTAACAAGGCAAAGCCAAGTAAAGATTCGACAGTACCTAAAAATACAGTACTATACCAGTTACGAAAAATTGGTTTTGCTAAGGGAGACCCTGCCATATGGAAATCGAAGGTCCTTTATTTATCCTGAAGATATACCTGTACACATGAACTTTAGTATACCTACCAATGGTCTCCAAAACACCGTCTGCCACTTGGTGTGTTAGAAGTGCGCGTGCGGACAATACACAACCGTGAAATGTGGACCTTTAACAAGGGGGACATCTCCATTTTTAAAAAAAATGGTTGAAATCGTAATCTCGGTTACCACATCTAAGTTTTAAAAAAAATACTGAAAGACCAATTGTTTATCATGGCGATATAACTGTACACGTGAAGAATTGTATACAGAAGAGCCCGGCAAAAGCGTACGGACCGGGAGTATGTGGATATTTCCAACCCGACATAACGCCTTGGTTGAGAGTGTTGATGTCTACCGACCCACTAATTACAAACTGGGTGCTGTTAGATCAAAGTTGTGCTTTTTTCTAAAGGACGGGTACTTCAACTTAAGGCTTCATATTCTGCTGATGTTATATTATCTTTGAAGTGGAATTATTTGATGTGACTTTAGTTTCTTAAAATTAATGAGAGAGTACCCATATGCTGTCTCCCATATATGATCACAAAGCAAAGCCATCTTAGATTCCGAAGGTACCTAAAAATTCAGTACTATACCAGTAACGAATAATTGGGTTTGTTAAGGGAGACCTTGCTAAATGGAAATCAAAGGTCCATTATATATCATGGAGATATACTTATGCACATGGACATTTGTATACAGAAGAGTCAGTCATAGGCGTATGGGAATGGGTGGGATGGTTTGGTGTTCGCAGACACACATGGCGTCATTGTACTCGAGCATTGATTGTTCACCCATCCACTAATTAACTGGCTGGGTGCTGGAAGACCAAACTTGTGTTTTTTTCTTGAGAACAGATACTTCAACGTAAGGCTTCATGCTCTGCTGATGTATTTTATATTATCTTTCAAGTAGAATTATTTAGTCTGTGTGGTTTTGCTTTCTTGTTATTAATCAGAGTGCCCATATGTACTCTCTCATAAATTTTAACAACGCAAAGACATTAAATGCATCAGTACCTAAAAAGCCAGCACTATACCAGTAGATAATTATTGTGCTTGCTAAGGGAGACCTTGCTAAAAGACAACTTCAAGGATGCATTCATCTCATAGCTGGTTCCGAACAAACGGTGGTGTTTTTTTCAGCTGTGTGTAATCCCTCCCACACTGTAAATCTCGTTAAAATTGGACTCATCCGAAAAGTCATTCTCAAAACATATCTCTGGTCTCAAAATACAATCTGCAACTTATAGTGAGGTGGAAGTGTGTGGCTGGACACTGTGTCACAATCAATACACATGTGTCAAATGTGGATCTTTAATATCCGGGCACCTCTCCATTTTTACAAAAATGGTTATCATCGTAATCTCTGTTACCACATCTAATTTGAAAAGAATGCTGAAAGATCAGTTGTTTATCATGGCGATATACCTGCGCATATCAGTAATTGCATACAGATGAGCCAGTCATGGGAGTACGTCCCTGGATAGGGTGTTTCATGTAAGCCTCACTCGGGACAGAATGAAAGATCCGATGGTTTGAGAATGACACAAGAGCCCCCAACCTGCCTGTCCAACCCTGTAGTTGAGGGAAAAGTTCGTGACTTTTTAGGTGCACCTGGCTGAATTTGGTTAAGTTTCGTCTGGAATCTGCCGAAATAAACAATTATGTCTGTGTATCATTAAAGGCCTGAACCCATGGATTAGTCAAAAATTTTCGGGCAGCCAGAAGTCCCAAGTAACATTGTGAAAGCGCAACTTTTCGGCCAGTTTTAAAATTGTATTCGAGTATTCCAAATACGGAAATTTTTCCCGAAATTGAAAAAAATTGAAAACTGCCTGCAAAATTTGATTGTCACAATGCATGCAACTTGAGACTTTTGGCTGCCCGAAAAATGTCCAGTAATCCATGGACTCGGACCTCTAAGAACACACAGATGTAACGGTTTATTTCAACAGATTCCAGACGAAACTTGGCAACCACATTCAGCCAGGTGCACCTAAAAAGTGACAAACATTTCCCTCAAATATAGGGTTGGAAGGGCAGGTTGGGGGCTATAGTATTGCTCTTAAACCATCGAATTTTTCAATATTGTCCCGAGAGTCCGAGAGTGAGGTTCACAGGAAACCCCATTTCCAAACGAAATCCGTCAACAATATTCAGCCAAGTGTACCTAAGAAGTGACTTCACAGTGCTAAAGCTGCACCGGTTAGCCGCATATCTGGTTTGCATCCGGTTGCAAAGAAACTCATCCAGTTAGAAACGCCATCAACCAGATAACCATACTCCTGATATTGCGTCCGATAATATGAGGTATTGATTACTATAGAAGTCGGGAACAACCTGCGTTGAACTACTAAGAAATTCATCTCTATACCGGCATACATAGGGGATATATTTCGTTGACAGTACTCACCCACTGTAGACACAATGTCATTAAACGTTAGCTTTGTACCTGTCCTAAATCATGGAATAAAGTTTTGTCGATCAGCTTCAAACAGTTATTAAATCTATGACGTCAACCTGTCTGTGCGTTTCGGAGAACACATGCATTGCTTTGTCGGAAAGGATCAAAGGAATCACAAGATTCATGTCGCTCGCAACACTCGACAGTGACCCAGGCTCACTGCAAGTTATCACAAATAGCGTTGACCTGCTGTGACCATCATAACACCATCATGGCACATTATTCCATATAGTCTATTTATTTCAGCGAGTGACGTCGTTTGGCTAATGCCTATAATACTGCTTGCGCATTAGTAGAAACGGATTATAGCAACTCGCTTTGTTTTGCTATCTACTCTGTTGGATCGCGTGTGCTTTGTTTGTCGGCACGTTCTTTGAATTGTGAAGTTACATGCTGAATTTCTTTGAGGAGCTAGCTCAGAGCGCGTTAGCAATTTAAAAGAGCGAGAAATGGTTATCCAAATTCCTTTTAGAAAACGGCTAAACGAACGTAATGGACGTTCGTCCAATTTGTGCATCCCTGGAGTTAAATTGTCCCAAATGTTTAAAAAATCTTCTTATCATGATATGATGGATGGAATAACTTGATATGTGGTATTCAGCTTCCGTTGGAGGTGTACAACAAAGTTTGTTCAAGAGAGCTTTGAGGGCAATATTTTCTGTTGTTCTGAGACTGCAAAGATTTTTGGCCCTGTGACCAATTTTATTTTTTTTCAGAACCGATATGCCGATTTTAACCAAATTTGGTATGTGGCATTAAACCAAAAAAAAGTACATTATCCATGCAAAAAAAATTCCCCACATCCCAGTGGGAACCCCAGGAGCTAAAAAAAGAAAAAAATTCAAGCATCCATATAGCCCAAACTACAAGGAACAGAGAACTGTTATTTGGTATGAAACATCCTTAGAACCTGTAGAATCGAATGATAAAAAATTGCAAATGGATGAGTCATATCATAGGGTACACTACGGGGGAATCAATAAAATGCTGAGTCAGCATATGTTTGGAAATCAAAACAATCTTCCCCAGAAGCACTTGTCAGAATGTTTTGATATTTTACAACATACTCAGGTGAATCAGATTCAAGTTTGTTCAAAGCAAATTGTGGGAGCCCAAATTTTAACTTAGTACAGTGTGAGAAATATTGTTTTGAAAATCTCCTGATCCACCTATTAGAATCTTTTGACATTTGGTATACAGCATATTTATGGGGGTCAGATCCAAGTTTGTTCAAGTTGAGTCCCTGGGTTCATATTTGAGTTTCTTATCAAAGCCCAAATTTTAACTATGTGTAATAGGAGAAAAATTCTTTGAAAATGCTCTTCTTAGAATTTTTAATTTATCCAGAGACTGTATTTTGGGGTACATGTTCTGTTGCAGTAAAAAGTGATGGAAGTTGTAATCAGGCCCCATAGAGTTGATAGGTATCTGAGGCAACAAAACGGCCACAGGAAGTAATAAAAATGGCATTTCAGGTAGACAATATTACGAAAAGAAAATTCATCAATGGGGCTGAACAGCAACTGACTTGGCAAGTCTGCGATGTCCCTAAATTAGACCAAACATAAATCCCTGTATGGTTTCCCAATCACATTTGGGCATGTTTTTTCTAATTCCAAACTTTTAGAATCAGCATTAACAGTCAAAACAGGTTGGAGGGCATTTGCAGAAAAAAAGGCACCTATCCTATTTTTCGTTCATTTGGTGTTACCAACACTTGACAGTGTTACTTGGAAAACTCTCCATCAGCGCGTCTCTGGCAGTCAGTGCAAGAAAACTGGTGTTATCAATGAAAGAAAGACATAAGAGAACTTTTTTACAGTTTCTGACAACTCATTCTAAATGAAGGATGCCACAATTATTAGATTTTAGAGCTGACTAATCACCAATAATAATAGTGATGAGTAGTCATTAATCGGACAGGTTGACCAGAAACCGAATGACTACAGTAAACTTCAGACATGTAATACGGCGGAGACCACTTAATTGTATATCTTTTAATTGAATAACCCTGTTAATTTAATATAACTTACAACACAAAACCATTTACCATACACTCAGTTCAAATTTGACCTGTTAATTGCATATAGGTTATACAGTAAACTCCTGTTAATTGAATAAAAAATCCTATAATTTGTCCGATAATTACTCTGACATCCACTGAATTCCTCACAGTTTTTTATATTTTGGCCTCACTTTTTCCAATATAACCATTTTTTAATCTTTTATATCTTGTTTGACAGAGCTCATTGAACTCTGTCAAACAAGATATAATAGAATAAATGCTTGGTTTATAACTGGGGGATAGTTAAATGGCCCAACTCCTGTTAATTGTACACTCCTGTTAACTGAATATATTCTCAGAAGTGTCGATTCAGTTAACAGGGTTCCATTCTACCATGTTCAGTCTATATGGAAAGGTACATTGTCACTGATTTATCAACTGATTTATCACCCACAATAAAAAAATTCTTATGGAACACGAATATATATTTCCAATAGTAAATGGCATTTGTTGAAATGATGTGCCAAACGGTGACAGTGTTGTAAATACAAGGCTGTCACATCAAAGCAATCATCTGCCCTCCTCGCTGTACCTGCACTGCAGTCTTGCACTGATCTGTAGCCTGTTGTTAAACTTCACAAACGATAAAGAAGTCCGGTTAGTATTCTGTGATATGAGTAAAGCGTTTGACAGAGTCTGACATGCAGGTCTTCTGCATAAACTTGACGGAATTGGGGTACGAGAAAATTTACTGTCTTGGTTCAAAAGCTACCTAAGTGAACGTTCACAAGTAGTCGTAAACAATGGGGAGAATTCGGAGAATAATTGGATTTCATCAGGGGTCCCGCAAGGTTCGGTTTTGGGTCCTCTTCTCTTCAATATTTATATAAACGACATCGTAAATAACATTCATTCCAATATTAGATTATATGCAGACGATACGTCGATGTTTTTAATTGTTGAGGTTGCAAACTTGGTTGCAAACATTCTGAACGAAGTTCTCCGTACAATTTTGTGCTGCACCTAGAGGCACAAGCCATAACGTAATTTATGAAGAGACATGCTTTATCACTTTGAAGGAAAGGAGGAAGAGACATAAAATAATCATCATGTACAAACTCATATCTGAAAACGCTCCGTCGTATCTTACGTTTCTAGTAGCCCGACAGATTACTGATATCACAACTTACCACTTACGTTCTTCAGATAACTTGCGTGAAATACAGTGTCGCACCGGACTCTTTTCTGATTCAGTTTTGCCTTCAGTCGAGAAATTGCGGAACAGCCTGGGCGCGGACGTGCGATCCTGTGATTCTGTAGAGTCTCTGAAAAGTTCCCTTCGAAGAGATGACGGGGTGGTTCCAGAGTATTACTGTGCTGCTTGTAGGTCAAGTTCTCCATAGTAAACTTAGAATGAGATGCAGTGACTTGAATGCTCATAAATTCGAACGCTTCTAAACAAACGACCCTAAATGTTTTTGTGGAAATGATTATGAGGATGCAGCTCACTTCATTTCATCGTGTCCTAACTTTCGTATCCAGCGTCAATCTTTTCATCTAAACATCGAGAACCTAACAAACAATATTAGTTATATACTGTACGGTAACCCAACATGGCCTAATGCAATTAATCAAAGAGTCTTTGTGGCCTTTCTAAAGTACATTGAAGAAAGGAAGTGATTTGAGTAGAAGCTTTCTTCAACCCATGGGATAACATATAATAAGTTTATACAGTCACAAATACATCATACATTAAGTAATCACAGAAGACAGTTGGCTCTGCACAATGCACCAGTTCAAGCACCATTATTGTTTGTAAGTTCTTCAATGTAACGGCGGGGTATTCAAATAGACTTAGCCTGTTTACCAAACCATTTTTATTTAGAAATAAATAATGTTTAAAAAGACCCAAAAACTTCACAAAGACTTTGAACTAGTTTGAAGTTTGATGATAACTTTGTTCTGGGTTAAATAATTTTCACAGTGCCAAATCAAAGTTATTGCAGTCAGTCTCCAGATAGCCAATTGCACCTTCCTGATTTTTCATTCCAATCTCCTCAGCTTTTACAATAATAAAGATATAATTATCCTGAAATTTCTAAGTACCCAACTCCAATACTGAGCGGCCAAGCTTCTTGGACAATATTTGAGGAGTAAATTTGAGGTCTGTCGCCCCAAATTGCTAGTTTCAGTTGGTCATCCAGTTAGTTTGTCTATAGCTTGACTTGTGGCTAACAAGTTTTTAAACTCAGTAAGTGGATCCAATGAGGGAATAACATATTTGGTACATAGGTGTATCTTATTGGTATCTAGCTCCAAGTTCAATGCGGGTGTTATTTGGATTATTTTCAGCAGAATTATTGCTAATTTTGGACTTTCAATTTTTTTTCATTTTTACCATCTGTTGCTGCTTGGGTGCAAACACACTTTTTTAAGATAGCTAAAAATAGAAAAAATGCTAATACCCATTTTTTCCAGAAACACACGAGAAAGATATTTATTATTTGATATGAAGCTTCCCTATGAGTAGTAGAATGAACAGGGCTAAAACAAACTGCCATCAGAGGCTTCAGTTTTCAGAACCGGTCAGCTGATTTATGCCAAAAATGGCATGTATTGATAGCTGGATGACATATACAGGATTTAAGCAGACCGTTTTTTTCCTGCTTCACAAGAGCTAAAAATAGTCCATTTTTTCTGAACTTATGGGACAAGCACCCATTTTAACACTGTTGGTAATAGGAAAAGCACAAAAACAATCATTTTTACCTGTTGTATTGATTTGAAATGTGGTATGTCCAAGCACTCTCCTTAATGATGTGGATTCGGGTTACTTTGAAGAAAGTTCTCAGGCAGTATTTTGGACTGTTCTATGAGGGACAAAATTCACAACATACAAAATGTTTTGGGTGGAATGTTGCAACGGCTCTATCCATCTGTCTGTAGAAGGAGGTGGTTTCCCCTCTTTACACTCTAAAATTAGTTGGGTTAGAAACTAACTCAAATCAGCTGGGTCGAGGGAATATGAACCCAATTGGGCTCACATTCACTAAACCCAGTTGATTTGGGTTGACAGGTCCCTTTCGAATTTGAGGAAGAAAAAAGAAAGATTTTTTTAGATATACTACTCAAAGTTTGCTAAGCACCACATATTTGACACATCACTGTGAAATTTCCTTGTGACACATTTGCGATATTTTTGGTGGATATGATTGAGGAATGTATTGAGATGGTCCCCAGTGTTTACAACATTAGCTCTCTTGATAGGCAGACTTTTCGTGACAGTCTTGGAAAGCATGTACCCCTTGATTTTCATGATGTTTCGTGTACTGTCGGCATCTACATGGTATGTGGAGGGTATTCAATCTTCATTTCAACACAAACCCTTGTGATTTAATGACTGAATATAGCGAATGCAAATTTAAGAAGACATTTGTCTGAAGCAGAAATGTGGCGGGCTGTAGGGATGGGGAACAAGGGGCTACCCATCGTCAGGTTAGTGAAGCCCTTGATGTGCACCATACGGTGATCACCAGAGCCTGGGCAAGATTTCAGCAGTATGGCACACCAGTCAGACGATATGGTGGTGGCAGAGAAGTAGTGTCCAGGAGCTTGGTGCCATGCTGGGCCAAGAATGGAACAACATCCCATAAAGGACCATCTGGAACCTGACTGGGAGCATGAGAAGGCGTTGTCAAACTGTAATTAACAATAATGGGTCTCATACTCGATATTGAACCCATATCAGTTCGCTCCGTCAACATTTTGGCAAATTTGAAAAATTTCCTCGTTTACCAATAATATCCATTTTCCATGGTTATCGTATTCAAAAGCCAAAAAGGCCGGTTCTGGCCGTTACGTTAGGTAAAGGGCTAAACGGCAAAAGTAATACTGTCATCAGAGTTGATTAAAGATGAATAATACAGATAACAACGTGGACAGTTCGAATAAAAAAAAAAGAAGTCAAGTGGTAACAAATGAAAAATTTAGAATATTTGGTTTGAGGTTCCCTTTTCTCTGAGATTGATGTATCAGTGCCCCCATTTATTTCATCACCTCAACTACACATTTCAGTTTAGTACATTTTATTATTGTTTGTTTATTATTATTATGTTTGTTTATTTGGCGTACACGCTAAAAACTAAAGTGTTAAAAACTACACTTGAAGTGCTGTATTTAACACTTACTAAGTGCTGAACTAGCACTTTGTTCAAGTGTAGATATCCCAGAACTTGACAGGTGTTGACAATAATACCACTTGACAAGTGTAATGTCGCGACACTTAAAAGGAAACAACGCAGATGACGCGGATCAGGCTCGAACTCTCGAGCCTGATCCGCGTCATCTGCTTTGTGTCCTTTTAATTATGTACCCACCAAGCGCAAATCAAATTATGGACGATTCTGGAAGAACCACCAATGCTAGACACATGGGAAGTGCCATCCATTCAAGTTTCAGATGTCTGACGATTGTAATGTCTAAGTGCTTAAAGCATTGCACTTTGAGTGTTAAAATCAAACCCTAAGAGTTAGAATGGGTTTAACACCTTGCAAGTGTCAGTTTCAACACTTTAGTTTTTAGTGTGTACGTGTGATTCGAACTCGCGACCATCAGATTCGCGAACGACGACCCTATTAACTTCGCCATGCGGATTATCTTATATATATTTCTTTTCACTTCACCATCGTCAAGTCGATAAATGTGGGATGAAGTCAAACGATCCAATCATACAAAAAATATAACGATCTTGGATCTCTGTCATCCTTCTCATACGAAAGTGTCACAATAAAATGTTTGGCGAATCACAGAAAGAAGCTATACATGTAAGAATGCAATTCGATAATTTGACAGCGGATTCATGAGGACGGCGTGGGAATCGAATCCTTGCTGACAAAAATCCGATTTGGACATTTTTCCTTAACGCCAAACATCTTTAATTTGCGCCATCTTGTCTGACGACAAAATACGAGATTTCTTTTATGACTAGTTATCAGCATAACGTACATTTTCTCGTTTCCAATCGGACGAAGAACCACACGATCCAAATAAATAAAAAAAAACAATACAATCATCTTTGATTACTGTCATCCTTTCGCTTAAAAACTTATGAGAAAAGAAAAACACTGCTAAGGTATTTTATCAGGACTTGAGGGCTATGGAATCCCTTTTTCCTGAAAATAGGCTAAGAGTCGTATGTGCGAGTCACTCGTTCGAGCAATTGCTCTATAGCTCATTTGCTCGTCGGGATTCGAGTAGTTCGAGCAATGACTTTTTAGTAATTGCTCGATAGCTTATAAGGGAAATTTGGGATAGGTATGTCTTGGGGTGGCATAGAAGGCTGGGCCAAACAGGTTATAGTATATTCAAATTAGTATCATATAAAAGGTATCCTCCAATAGTCCAGTTGTACAATACAATAGGTATTCTCAAATACCCGTATGTGCCAATGTGCTAGAGTACAATATGTGTCATATTGTGCATTTTCACATAAGCACATATCGGCACATCCACCACGCGCCTATGCGCTGCAAGTAATATGTAGACATTGTGACACGATGTGTAATAACACACAAGCACATTCCACCAAACACCCAAGTTCCATGGAATCCATTTAAAAAAAAAAACGTCTGGCCTTCTGGCACTCCCTTTTTTATCACATGTGCCTATGTGCTGGTGCACAATGTGTCGTATTGTGCATTTTCACGTAAGCACATATCGGCACAACCAGCATGTGCCTATGTGTTAACTGTAATGTGCACAGTAGAACATAAACATGTCTCGGGTCGTCGGAATACTTATGGAACAAGGTATTAACGGCACAAGACTGCGAGGATGTTAGAAGACTATGTAGTATTGGATGACTACAGGATAGATAGTTGGAGATAAGATGGAAGCAGTTGGTAAGACTACCTGTACAGGAGCTAGGAGTCATATAGGAACTAGGAGCCATATAGGATCTGTATAAGAACCCGGTCATAGGTATCCTCAAATGTGTCACATTGTGCATATTCACATAAGCACATATTGGCACATCCAGCATGTGCCTGTGTGCTAGTACACAATGTGTCACATTATGCATTTTCTCATAAGCACACGTCGGCACATCCAGCATGGGCCTGTGTGTTAGAACACAATGTGTCACACTGTGCATATTCACATAAGCACATATCGGCACATCCAGCATGTGCCTGTGTGCTAGTACTGGACAAGTCGAGGCTCGAAAGAACTACATTGAACATTTTTCACAATGTTAACCTTCGTTGGCTGGGGTCGCTGTAAAATTACCAGTCGCGCACACTTCTGTGGTAACGTGGCTCCTAGAGCCACTCTTCCGCCCAGATGCTGCGACTGGTAATTTTACTGCGACCTGAGTCAGTGGTGTGCAACCTTCACTCTTCCGATATGAACTGGCAATTGCCACAAGTACGCTCGATTGTAAGCTTTACATGTCGTTGAACTTGTATACCCGGTAAAGGGGCGTCTAGAGACATTAAGAATACACATTGTGGTTGTTTCTCAACTTTATTGAATGGTATCATTGACATCATTTTACATTAACAACTGAACAATTGCAGAAGATAATAAAGTGTGGTTAATGAATCATTACAAATGCTTGGCAACAGTCGGTTGAACCGATGTTCCAAGAGCCGTTGTCGTTGTCATCCGATTGCCTACAATCGGCCGATTGTGGTGGCCGGTTCCGATAATCGGTTGAACACTAATAGGGGCGTCGGAATACTTTATAAGGAGATGGGAGAAGTCATAGGTAGAAACCGAGAATTTAGTGGGAAATCAGAGCCAAGTAAACAATTGTCAGGTCTGTTTGGGTAATTAGATGTACCCCTATTCAATCGAACTTCACCCCGGTGCCCCTTCGGTACTATAGCACTACGTGCTACTATTATATGCCCCAAAGGGGAGAAAACGCCTATTCTGGAGTTTCATATCAAATAAAAGCGGATTTTGGTTATTTGGAGGGATTGTCGTGCTTATTTGGGTAATTAGATTTACTAAAGGAACAATAAGAAGCCTTTGGGTAACATAGCAACCACGCACTACCATAGACACCAAGAGGGTGGCCTCCAGTATTCAAAATGGACGACGGAAACACGTATCACCCTAACAACACGCGCTGCGCATGCGCACTAACCACGTATCGCTATGGGGATGACATCATAAGACGGCCGCTCATGTGGGTTACCATGACAACACAACATGTGCCACAGAGTCACGTAACATGACGTCACTTCCGAGGTACGACACCGAGGTTCGGCAACCTGGAGGTGAAAACCACATCACATACTACTCATCGGCTTGCATTGTTCTACAGGGCTTCCAAGCTCATTAAAGCCATTTGGTTTAAAGGTATCACTTCCGTACCATATGCTCTACTCGGTACACCCACCATTACCCAAATTGTTTTCCCCGTAAAAGCCTTATTGAAACTGCTTCTTCCCAAAAGTTTAATTTGATTAAGGATTCACTTCCCCTTCACGGTTAGTTTATTAGTGTGGTTTCGGTTAATGCCTCTTCACGTAGTGTTTATATTTTACCCCTTAACCCTTTACCTAACGAATCGCCCGCATCCGCCCGCATAATATGCAAATTAAGCAGTTGAAAAAATAAAATTTTTCAAAATATTTCAACAAAACCATATCATGTCACCCCCTCATTGGAACGAGCTCATTGAGCTGGTTCCAATGAGGGGTCACAAGATATGGTTTTGTTGAAATTTTTTGAAAAATTTAAAAAAATGGTATTTAAAATAATAAATTTTGATATCGTCTGCGTTGGGATAGGGTTAAATACTCGTAGCCCCATACCTCTTTCGCACTATAGAAGTTTGCTGCTACCTTCCGGAATACAGAACTCCCGTACTCTCCACTTTCGAGTAAGTTCCTCTATACGACCCACGGGTATAACTTTGCTTTTGCTTTCATTTAGTTCGAGTTTCCATTTGTTCCCAGATCTCCCAACAGTTGCCAGCATTTTTTCTTCAGGTCCCCAACTGCTACCCCTCGTCGCTGCGTCGCTGTTTTACTATAGTGCGTTCTATCATCCATCCGGAAAACTGGGAAGGCTGCACTGCTAGGAGAAAGAACAAGTGTGTTCGTTTTCTTTCGCTAAAATAAAAATTGTATCCCAAATGGTTACAGCCACTACCCGCCCAACGACTGGGCAGACAAAATGTGACCTTTTAGCATAACCCCGCTTGGCAGTTTCTCTTGAATTAGTTATTCAAGAATTTTATTTGCAAGTGTCGTCTGCTTTTCATGTTAGGTAAAGGGTTAAATTTGCCTGCTATTTACCTCTAAATCCCGGTACACACCCACTATTTTTCACTCCACACAGGTTTGTTTCAGTTTATGGTTTATTATTATGTTTAAATTTAGTTTGTTAGGGGGCGCGGTGGTTCAGTGGTTACGGCATCGGACTTCAAACCGAAAGGTCCATGGTTTGATCCCCGCCAGGGGTAACTGCGTTGTATCCTTCGTGAAAGCACTTAACCCACCGTGTATTTTCAAGATGTTTTTCATCTAATTTAGTCATGGCTGCTGTGAAGCAGCCATGACTAGATTTGATGAAAAATCCATCTACATTTATATATATCAAATCAATATTGAAAAAACTGATCAATTTACAGGGTAAAATTTGATTAAATGTGCCTAAATTATACTTATTTCAGTAGCAAGAGAAATCCTGTCCTGGACAGAAATATCCACCAGCAGCATGCAAGGAGTTAATCCCGATTGCCCACGTGGGTTCATGATGGCGTTTGAACTAAGGCGTACTGTGCGTCGATGTAGCACTAGTCTTCAACCAATGCTAACCTTGCTTGTGCGAATTTAGTTGTCACTTGCTCGCTGTTCATCGGTGGTTCTCCCCGGGTATTCCGGCTTCCTCCACCCGTAAAAGTGTCCGACACGAGGTGATCCTGGTTTTCGAAAGTGTCGTTAACCCCAATAAATAAATAATTTTAGTTTGTTGGTTTATTTTATCGTGGTTTTCAATTTTATAATTTTGTCGATTAGAGGGCTCGAACTCACGAGGACAAGATCTACGCGCCGAGTAATGAGCGATTGTCCCATCCCGATAACGATCATGGGCAAATTAAATTAACTCTAGGCCACGACTGATTAGATTATTCGGTTGAATCTATTAAAAATCTGGCAGAACGAAGAAGTGGACTTATTTGGAGAGACAATCCTCAACGGATAAAGTACTACCATCCCCGAAAGGAGCTACTTTACGAAAAAAATGATTAGCTGAGCCCCAAAACATCGGACACTGACCATGAGTTTGGATATGGTTATGTTTCTGTTTCCGAAGGCCGTTTTCTTGTCGTCTGGTGCCGGTTGGACAGCAATGCATTACCTTCAAAGGAACTGTCGAATTCAATCTTGTAGCTCCACCTCAACCCCACACCCGCACCACTCTCCAAATATAAAAAAAAATATAATATGATCTATTTTATAAATGGGCACTGCGTGGCCGTTAAGTCCAGCTAGAAATTCAAGCTTCAAATACAACCCCCCCCCCCCCCCCCCGCCCCCCTGATTTCGAATGCAACTAAATATTTCCCGTCGCGTGGGCGGGGCTATCCCGTCCTGGCATGGGTCGGCCATCTAGTAACAAAAGAAATAAAAATATAAAAAGTACTTACTCTCCCCACCTGAAAAAAACAGAAAAAAACCCACGAAACATGCTTAGACTGATGTTTGTAAATCGAGCGATATCGGGTGTGTTGTCCATGACTCTGGCCAAATAGAATTACACCGTTTTTTTTTTAATTGTTACACAGAAGGCTCGTGTCTGTTACAGGCATAGAAATGTTCATCTAACACCCTAAGATAATGAATTTTCAAGTCACCGTTTGCGTTAGAACAATAGAGCCAAGTTGCTATTACAAGAGAGCTAAATTGATAAAACAAGATTGTTAAGACAGCGAATACCACTCTTGTGATTACATACCCGAGTGATTACCCGCCATGGTGATTACATATCCTTGTGGTTTTATATACTGAGTCAAAAAAGAAAGTATAATAAACTTTGAGGAGCATTTTTTTTTAGTATTATCGACTTTAATCCCAAAGATTCGAGTCTAGCTGTATGAATTCGCATAATTTCATGTTCTTACTGTTGACAGCGTCACGCCAGGACGTCGCAATTCAGACATGGGGTGAAATGAAAAGTTCTCACATGCAGTCAATAGCATTATGTTCACCGTTTGCCTCTTGGATGGCAAGACATCGACTGCGCATGGACCCGATAAGTCTCTGGATGTCACCCTGTGGTATTGCGTTCCACATTACGTAAATCGCCTAACGTCTGAAGATCATGAAGTCGTACCCGACGGTGCAATGGATCCAAAAGATGCTCGATTGGCGACAAATCTGACGAAAGTGGGGCCAGAGAAGAAGTTCGATACTCTGCTCCTCAAGAAAGTCACGACAGATAAGCGCCACGTGACACCTGGCATTGTCTTGCTGGAATAACTGCAATCCGACGTTAGCGTTGAGAATTTCGTACCTATATCGCTGTCGTTTCAGATTACCACCGATGAAGATCAACTGCGTTCGATGGTGCAAGGACATTCCTGCCCAAACCATTACACTACCCCCCGCCGAAACGGTCGCATTCCCGCGCGCAAGCATCAGAAAACCGTTCTCCTCGTCGGCGATACACTCTTGACCTACCATCGGCGCGCCGTAGACAAAATCGTGATTCATCACAATATAATTACATTGTTAATGTAGTTATACGTTTTGGGTCCAAATACTCAATTCCCATTGGTCAGCTGGATGAAAACGTCATGACCAAATGTAATTCATTTTCCAATGAATACATTTGGTCGAACTTTGACCCGCATTTACGGTAGAGCGCAATTGACAGAATGTAATTCAAACGGTGTTTGGGCGGGTTTATAACTTTTAGCGCCTCTCGCAGTGATCAGTGGTTATAGTTTACTGATATGTTAAATAAATTGTTTGAACATTCCAAGTTTCGTTGCGAAAAACGGCAGTTTGACAAATTTGGGTCAGTGCCGAAAACCGGCGCTCAACTCAGGGTTGTGCGCTTTGTCTTTCGTGTGAGGGTGGGTTTTCGCCTCGTTCGTTCGTCTTTCTGCTTTGTTGTTTGGTAAAAGGTAGTTTAAACAGTTACGGAATGTAATTATAAGAATTGAATGCAATCTTTATAATCTTTATTGGAGTATACATAATTTGTACCCATTCCCACACGTTCATACTCCAATAAAGATTATAAAAATTGCTTTCAATTCTTAAAAAGAACTGTCCTCCAACGCTGCGGAGTTCAGCCAACACACTGACGTACACATTCCATTCTAACGGTACGATGACGTTAGGTAAGGATTGGTCCGTTGTATGGACGCCTACTGCGCATGCCGTGTTCAGCGAGTCTGTTGCGGGCAGTTTGTGCACTGATTTTATTGTTAGTTCTACCAGGAGTAATTGCTGCTGTCCTCGTCGACGGAAGGAAGCGATCCTGCAAGTGAGACGTCCTGATGTGTCGGTCTTGTGCAGGGGCCGTAACTCTTGGTCGACCTGAACGCGGCCGGTCGGCAGTAGATCCAGTGGTTCTATACCTTCCAATAAGACGGTAAATAGTGACCACGGTGACTCCGAACTCAGCAGCGAGTTCATCTGGAGGTATCTCAACCTCATGCATACCCATGGCACGCAACCTCTGATTTTCGGTTAACCTTGGCATTTTTTAAAATGTCGGAAGACAAAATCTAGCGTGTTTTCTCAATAACCCAGGCTTTCTAGCACAACATAACAAAGAAAATAGTCGGTCACCCATTCAATTTGACATTCTCGGGCAGCACGTGTTATTTTGAAATCCGTAGCAAAATTGTATACGGTTGGGTGGACAACAACAACATGTCATTAAACTCTTTGCACGACTTCTTGTCCACAAACATACAACATTAGAACTATTATATTTCATCCATTATGCTATTTTTCACATTTGTTTCTTTATACTTTCTTTTTTGACTCAGTATATATCGCAATTAATACTCTTAGTGGTTACATATCGTCTTTACATATACTAGTGGTTACCCGTCTGACCCGTCCTAGTGGTTACCTACCCTAGTGGTTACATTTCACGGTGGTTACCCGTTCTACCGATTACATAATTATATTGGCTGTTACTTATTCTAGCGGTGGTTATATTATACAAGTCGTTACCCATCTCAGTGGCTGAATGTCTTAGTGAATACACTCTAAGATCAGTTGGGTTAAAAATTAACCCAAATCAACTGGGTTGAAAGAATAAGAACCCAATTGTGTTCATATTCACTCAACCCAGTCGATGTTGACTGATTTTCAACCCAACTGATGTTAGAGTGTACATATATCAGTGGATACCAACCTGGTGGTCACATAAAGTACGTGAAGAGTGGATTGTAACTAAAACACCTGCGGAGTGGAGTTATCACCCAAGCTATAACTTTCAAATTTTGTATATATCGACAAAAAACACAAACAATGTTTCAGCCAATGGACCTCCGGGTTTGACCCGGAGGTCCATTGACTGAAACTTTGCTGGTGCCGGTTATGTTTTGCAACAAATTTGCAATTATTGCTCAGGTGGAATCTCCATTCTGCGGGTGATTTAGTGATAATACACTCTCCACGTACTGTACTCTAGTGGTTACATAGTGTTCACGCATCCCAAAGGTTACCAACATGGCGTTTAAATATTCTAGAAGTTACATATCCTAGTTGTTATATTTTTCGGTGGTTACATATCACTGTGGATAGCAGTGGCAGTGGGTGTTGGGATGGCATGCAGGGGTGGGTCGCACGGTGATTGGATGGTGTGTGTGTGTGTGGGGGGGGGGGGGGGCACTGGTAGGGTATGATCTCTGATAGAGTTGCGATAGAAATGTGATAGTATCATACTTGGAATAGGCGATCAGGGTAGGGCCACGCTGTTTTAAGGCGCTTAACCCTTTACCTAGCATGAAAAGCAGACGACGCTGTAAAGACAAATTCTTGAATAACTCATTTTTATCATTTTTTGTCTCAAAAACATAGGCTATGACCCCTCATTGGAACGAGATCGACGAGCTCATTCTAATGAAGGAGCATAACCAATGTTTTTTAGACAAAAAAAAATAATGAAAATTAATTGGCGATTTTTGAGAATAGCGCTGACTGGCTTTGGCCGTTACGTTGGGTAAAGGGTTTATGGTGGGTGGGTTGGGTCACATTCGGGTGAGGTAGTAGGCCTAGTCACTGGTTCGGGGGGGGGGGGGGTGATGATCATAATAGACAGTGTCGCAGTGAATATTATTCAATTAACAAGAGTATTCAATCAGCATGGATTTGGTCAATTTACTGTACTGTAGGGGATAAATTGAACATTTATTATATTAGGTCTATATCTTGTTTGACAGAGCTCGTGAAGCTCTGTCAAACAAGACATAAATTAAATGTTTGTATTAGATGTACTAATGCCAAAAGCTCTGTAAATCAGGTGAAATTGGTGATTGTCAGGGTAATTTATTGACATATTCCATGACTTTTTATTCAATTATTAGTCATTAGCACCCGCTGATTGGCTAGCACGCGCTGACGTTCTGCACATGACGTCATTTCGTCTTCCTGGAAATCTATTTACCTTTCCCTAAATATAAAGTGTTCTGCCTAAAAATGCTAAATAAATGGTGTTTCACATTGATTCTTTTCACGAAATAATATGAATCCAAAAGGGTCGAAAACCGTTCTTATAATTTCTAAGTATTGATAATAATAATAATAATAATAACATGATTTTCTCAGTCGTGGTTTTGCTCCATTACTGGACGTCCATCTGTGATTAGCAGCCCCATACCCATTAGAGGCCGTCGGCTATCGCCTCGAACGCTAATGACTGTTGGGCTGCCAGTCACAGATGGCGATCCAGTAATGGAGCCCAACTCCCTCGAAAATCTTGTTATTGTATAATTATTAATACATTAGCGGGTGTTCTCTTGTATATTAACGGAGTTTAGAGGGCGGTGAAACTCAGTGATTCATCATGGCGCCATGGAACCGTATGCGAGTGGTGGGAGTTAATGAAAACAAAATTCATTAACATGTCGCTTCCGGTCATGGTAATAATAGCAATAACATGATTTTGTCTTGGGTGGGTAATAAATCTTTCGGCTGTTATTCCTTCCCCTCGCGCCGTTAATAAACCGTAACGCCCTCCAGACTCATGTCATTGTTATATTAACAGGATTATTCAGTAAAGAGATATCCAATTTAGTGGGCCCCATTGTACCTTAGTTTGCTTTTAATGCATAAAGTACGTACAAATAGGATTGACTTAAATACATACATGCAGATGATAACCTTTAAAAAATGTTTTCCACTTGCTAAAGCCCATGCCGAAAATTTGTGGATATTCACTGTTTGACGTAATTCTGAATATTTCAAAATCGTTGTTATTGGTACAGAAAATAACAACTCCTTTTAAAGATATATGAAATTTTATAACATAAAATATAATAACATATAATATTTTATAGTTTCAAGAATTGCGTATATATTGACAATATTCAATAAACAATACGTGTAATTCATTAACAATAATAAGCGGCATTTCCACAGATATGGCAAAAATATACAGGAAGCAGACGCATTCACTACAAAACTAACGTGATAAGTTGGTCGCTCGCCCTTTCGCTGAGTGGACACCCATCCATATTTCTTAACCCTTTACCCTACGTAACGGTCAAAACCAGCCAGCGCTATTCTCAAAAATCGCCAACTAATTTTCATTATTTTTTTATTTTTTGTTTCAAAAACATAGGTTATGACCCCTCGTTGGAACGAGCTCGTTCCTACGAGGGGTCATAACCTATGTTTTTGAGACAAAAAATGAAAAAAATTAGTTATTCAAGAATTTTTTTTTGCAAGTGTCGTCTGCTTTTCAGGTTAGGTAAAGGGTTAACTATCTATTCAGAAGTTGAACGACGCAACCTGAAAATTGACAGCTGGTTTATGGACCCCCGGATACTCAATCCAGTGTTCCACGAACAACGAATGTACTCGTTTGGTCATCCAGTTTCCCCTGGATAAACAGGCGCAGTACGTCCGTCGCAAGGGCGGTCACTTTCTCAATCAAATCGCGATCAAGTCGCGATACATTTACAGCAGTGGCACGAGATTTCACTATCCCTTTACCTAACACGAAAAGCAGACGACACTCGCAAACAAAATTCTTGAATAACTATTTTTTTCATTTGTGTCAAAAACATAGCTTATGATCCCTCACTAGAACGTGCTCAATGAGCTCGTTCCAATGAGGTGTCATAAGCTATAGGTTTTTGTGATATGAAATGAAAATGTAATGAAAACTGAATGTTGAATTTTGTGAATAGCGCTGGCCGATTTCGGTCGTTACGTTAGGTAAAGGGTTAAAGACGCAAAGATGAAAATGGCATCTGGGATAAAAAGTTTTTGCCTTAGTCGAGATTTAACAGTGTTATGTGTTGGGAGGGGAAAGAGAATTTCAACCAGATCGCGATCCAGTCTCGACCTGGTAGAAATTTTTAATTCTCTGTTGTAATAATAACACTAACACGGTACCCCGCTGGGCTATTCCACCCCACTCTCCCTCCTAATCTTCCAGCATTCGGTGAAAAATTGTTTCATAATTGCTCTCATCGGTGCTTTCTCGATCTCTCTAACTATAAAATTACCCTTTTCCCTCATGTCATCCACGTCCACTTATCCGTCAGGTTTTCATCCCATTTTTCCGTTAGTATTCTAAGGAGTCTTGTTCTACAAGACAAATATTTTTGGGCATTCTAGAATGAAGTGTGGGAGCGCGGTGGCTCAGTGGTAGACTGTTGGACTTCTATGCTAGAGGTCCCAAGTTCGATCCCCGTCCGGTACGACCTGCGTTATGTCCTTGGGGAAGGCACTTTATCCCGGTTGCCTACATGGGGGTACGATGTCGCAGTGTACTAAGGCGTACTGCACGTCGATGGTGCACATGTCTTCAATCGCTATAACCCTGCTTGAGCGAAGTTTAAATAAAGTTAGAATGTTGAAGAGCTGACGGCTGCACGTCGATGCCCGGTGCTTCTCTCCGGGTACTCCGGCTTCCTCCACCTGTAAAACTGTCACGGTCACGATTAGCCATTGTGCATAAGTATGTGACCTTAACACCAACAAATAAATAAATATAGAATGAAGTGTTCCAGGGTGTCCGTTACTCCTAAATTACACAACTCTTTCCTCACCTTTCTCGACGCCCCCCCCCCCCCCCCTCAACTCCAGTGACTTCGATCTCACTTTGAACAAAGACGTCCTCTATAAGATTCATCTAGGTCAAAAGCTGGAGTATATTTTTTGTACAACCCGTCGAAAGACTTACAGTATGCAAGAGTTTCTGACACTTGCATGTAATCATTTTCAGTAACAATAATATTAATGACCTTAGTTCCGAGGCTTCTGGGTGATTTTCGAACAGTCAAAGCGAAGGCCACTAACTAACAAGATGGGTTTACCATTAAACTGGTAAAGTGCTAAGTTATATTTAGTCATCAAAATTTGTTCACAAATTTTTGCCTTGTTACAATTTATGGGAGTGTGCCCCCACACCCCAGCCTCGGGGCAATTTTCATTATTTTCCATTCTTTGTCTCAAAAACATGGCTTTTGACCCCTCATTGGATCGAAGTCACTGGAGTTTTTGAAGCCAAAAAATTAGCTATTCAAGAATTTTATTCGCAAGTGTCGTCTGCCTTTCGTGTTAGGAAAAGGGATAATGCAGCTTCAAATGTAACCAGTTCAAATCTTGTTTGACAGAGCTCTCTGAGCTCTGCCAAACAAGATTGAACTGATTAAAATCATAGTTATATTATGGTAAATTATGCTGACTGAAATTTCGGTATTTAAAAATCAGTGTAGAGAGAGTTAAACGCGGGTGCGATTTTTTGTGTTGCTAATTTCTTGGTGTCGATCTACAAAAGTTATCTGCGCTATTACACCGTATAGTAAACTGTCACAGAACAATACATATTAATATTTGTGAACCTCGCATACATATAATGATACATGTAAATGTATTGTATCATGATAATACAACATAGAGTTATAAACCTGTGAAACTTCGTCTGTCCTTCCTTCTGTGTGACATGTCGCCAGTGGATTTTAACAATCAACAAATAACAATACAACAATTAGCACATCGACTCCATAGACATGTTGGCTGACGGACATTCTCTTTCCATTCCCTTCACAAGACAAGCTTCTAGTCTCATTCTCTTCTCAGCACAAATCATGAATAATCTAACTTTCTTTAAATAAATGACTTTATCAAGTTCATGAAGTCTTTCTTTAGCAGCTTCCCTAACATCCAGAGATAAGCGACTAAGATCAGTTTGAAGTTTTTTCTCTATACTTCCAAAATCCGACATCAACACCACTGTTTGAAACCGCAGCTTTTTACAATCGTCAATCCTTGCCTGTACTTTACGAAGCATTTGCCTATAATCTTCCTCCATGTCTTTAGAATTAGCTTCTAAACGCCTTTCATCTTTGAATTTCTTGAGTGGAGAAGCTTTAGAAGAAACAATATTGCGGTCCCTAAAAACTCCCAACTCTCGGAGCTCGTCTTGTAAACTTCTTCGGATCTTGCGGCCACAACCTTGATTTATTCTTCTCAGATTGGTATACATGGTGGTTCCAAAATGTACGAATGACCTTTTTTAAAGAATAATCCGTCTTCACAAAGGTTACGTTAAAAGTTAGTCTCGTTTGACGTCATAAAGTGTGAAGCAACGTTTTCGATGCAAGGATCTGCCCTTCACAGAATATGGTGTGCAAAGAAATTCCGTCTAACACAAAATGTATATCCGGAGCAAGATAACTTTCTAACTGTCGTCAAACAACTTGCTTGCTTGTTAAGCATTAACTGACATCCTCTAATTAGCCGGCTGCTTTTGTGGAAAATTCACACCCGAATCCATCGAACGACTGACGAATGAACGAACGGTAAATGCCGAAACTAATTGTTATATAAACAAAGAGAGAGTCCACAAACTCTCAACTTCCAAAACAAGAGGGACTTCTGTGGTTAGCATATGACGTAGACCTTTGAACTCGCCGTTGGGAGAAGAAGCCTACACAGAATTAGGTTCCGCTCCACAGTTTCGCACTATTGCACAGGGGTGAAATTCTAAACAAAGGGTGTATGTTGAAACTAAGGCCATGTAAAATAGAGATATATTTTTAGTATCAGATATATGATTACATTAGGCTTTTTGTTGGACAAGAGAATTTGAAGTTTTGGTCCCAAAGTTGGAGTCTGATACATAGGGGTAAATTACCAGATGAATTATGGGAAACAGTGGCTTCGAAAAATTGGCTATTTTTTTAAATGTAATTTTTACACGGGTTTGTTACCAGACAGGTAACTAAAAAATGAGACGGAAACATATAATTTTTTTTTTGCATTTTAGAAACAACTGATGCTCTGCTCCAGGGGTGGGTAGGTGGGGTTGGTGGGAAAATTCTGCTTTTGAGGCTGCTAGGTGGCTGAAAATGACTGGTTTCGGTATTTTTTCGGGCAATTTTTCAGGTTGAAGTCTTGCCTTTGACAATAAATAATTCCACCCACATTCAGATTGTTTATTTCTACTTAGTCAGATAGTGTTATATGTTTTTTGTGGATTTGGGAAATGTAATACATGTAATGGGTTAGATAAATAAGTTACAGGATATTTGCATTTGAAGAGAGTGTATGGCATGTCACATTTGGAAATGCCTGGAAAACTGTGGAGCGGAACCTTACAATTTAATTAACAATGGCTTCCGTGGAATCATAATGTTTTTATAGCGGCAAATGATTTTCTTGTTATTACAATAAACAGATAACTTGAGTAGAAAACAAACACCCAAAACAAACGAGGACACAAACTGTTGGCCACAATATTTTTTATGTTTCAATTGGTAGATCGCTAAATTATTTTTGTTTATCAAAAATTGTTCAGATGTCTTTGCCTTGTTACAAAGTATGGGAGAGTGGAGAGTGTAGGCCCATACTTTTTAACAAAGCCTACACAGATAAAATAATTTCACTTCAAAGATAATATTTATTTATTTATTGGTGTTTAAGGTCACATACTTACGCACAATGGCTAATCATGACCGCGACTGTTTTACGGGCGCAGGAAGCCGGAATACCCGGAGAGAACCACCGAGCAACTACCAGCTCCCCAACATCGTAACTCCGCACTGTAGCACAGGTAGGGTTAGATTGGTTGAAGACATGCGCACCACCGACGTGCAGTACGACTTAGTACACGGCGTCATCGTGCCCCCATGTGGACAATCGGGGTTAAGTGCCTTGCTCAAGGACACAACGCGGGAGTCCGAATCGATCGCTCAGACGGTCACCCATCCGAGGACTAACCGGGATCGATGTTGCTTAACTTCGGTGTTCTGACGAGAACCGGTTACCGTAACGCCACCGCGCCCCCTCAAAGATAATATAAAGCAGATCCACAGAAAATGAAGCCTTCAGGTTGAGGAATCTTCAGAACAGAATCCAAATATGGGCTTCCAACACACGACCTGTTAAGCTAGTTTCAACAGTATTGGTATTGATTTGTATTAACCCCTTTGGCACCGAGTAGGAATTATAAGGTAAGTATCACTCCCATAATGAAGACAAATGTTTTTATGCTTTTTTTTTACCCTTTACCTAACATGAAAAGCAGACGACACTTGCAAAAACAATTCTTGAATAACTAATTATTTTTAATTTTTGTCTCAAAAACATAGGTTATGACCCCTCATTGGAACGAGCTCGACGAGCTCGTTCCAATAAGGGGTCATAACCTATGTTTTTGAGACAAAAAATGAAAAAAATAATGAAAATTAATTGGCCCTTTTTGAGAATAGCGCTGTTCGGTTTTGGCCGTTACGTTGGGTAAAGGGTTAAACTGTCTCCGATGGGGATAGAGGGATTGTGTGAATCTGTTACACAAGATTGAATTGGTTAAATTTCTAGTCTGGGAAATTTGCAGGTTGAAATTTTGATATTTCGACATCAGTGTGTGGAGGGTCAAGTCAGTGGGCTAAACATGTCGAATGATGTGTAATGTGCGGTCGGGGGTCAAGCCAGAGGTTTAAACATGTCATGTAATATGCCATCAGCGGAGGATCAAGCCAGTGGCTTAAACATGTCATACAATGTGAGGAATGTCACGCCAGTGGCTTAAATATGTCATATTATGTGCAATGTGCTGGGGGTCAAGCCAGTTGCTTAAACATTTCATATTATGAGCTCTGACATATCATATTATAAGATTTGTTTTTGTTATCCTCGAATTCTACAGAATACTCATTTTCAGTGGCGCAACCAATGGGATCGGAGAGAGGTACTTTCCCCCCACCCGACCCCACCCCACACACTCACTCAGCCTGCAAAATGTCAACCATATATGCATTCACGCGAGAAATTCTTAACATTGGTTTATATGCACTCACCCTAATATTTCTTGGGTCATGTTGCTATAGTTAGGCTTCCTCCGCTTTCTGGGTACTTGAGCCCTCAACAATGTACGCAGGGTGCTCAAAATGGGAAGAAAATTGTCTTGTTTCTTTTTCAATAGGAGGAAACCCTGGGCCTTCACCTATGGAGATACACAGTCTTAACCCAGAACGGGGTGAAGTGACATGGGAAAAAATAGTTTGTCCTACGCTCATTTTTGGGCATTATTTCAAAGAATGTACAGACTTAATTAAGAAATGATATAAATCGGTGAAAGGCCGAACATTATTATTACTAGTTGTGTGCTGCCATCTTGGGGCTGTTTGCGTTCATACGCTCTTCACCTACAAGACAATCTCTCAACTTTAAGTGCAAGAAGACTGTATTCAAAGTGTTTTGGCAGACTGGGGTGGAATAATTGGGGAAGGGTGTTAAAACAATGTTTTTGATTGTACTTAAGTCGGTAATGGAATTAATTAGAAGCAAACATGCGCCAGCTTGGTTTCGGTGAAAACAAAGGGAAAGCGAACGTGTCACCTCGCCCTTTCACAATGTATAATTACATCAGGATCAAGTATAATTACGGAACTCAACGTCAATAGGATTTAATCCTTTAATTTCTTCTGCTTGGTCTCTAATTCATCTAAATTGATCAATTTTCATTTCTCAAAGTGACAGTAGTTTGATTTTGAAGAAAACAGAATACAGAAATGGCTACATATTTCAGGTTACCTGTCCACAAAAGTATGATTAATCATTAATTAGAATTATTTTAAATTAATTTCTTCAGCTCTGCAAGGAGAGCTGCGAAAATTACTGATTGAGGATGGGGGTAAATCTGATTTGTCCCGACTAGATGGCTCAAGTCCCGACTGATCAAATATTTCTCCACTATATCATGATGCAGTTGAAATATTGGTCAGTCGGTATTATAGTGAAAAACACCCGACACCGCCTGTTTCTATTGCTATCCTCGAGCACCCTTCTCCTGATAAAGCTACCCCCCTTCCTCAGTCTCCCTTCTAGATCTTATGTCTCAGTAGAGTAATTCTCCATCAGCTTCATCGCCTGTCTTTTCCATCCTGTCTGAATGTTATAGTTCCATACATGTGTTTTTTAACCCTTTACCTAACCTGAAAGGCAGACGACACTTGCAAAAAAAAAAAAAATCTTCAATAATTGATTTTTTTCATTTTTTGTCTCAAAAACATAGGTTATGACCCCTCGTTGGAACGAGCTCGTTCCAACGAGGGGTCATAACGTATGTTTTTGAGACAAAAAAAGAAAAAATAATGAAAGTTAATTCACGATTTTTGAAAATAGCGCTGGCCGGTTTTGGCCGTTACGTTAGGTAAAGGGTTAAACGTCTTTTTACACAATCTGCATGCTGTTTTGGAGGTTTACCAGGTAATATAGGCAGCATAATATCCCATATCTATCCTATCTTTAACCGGCATCCACCCGAGTTACCTTTCTGACTGCTTCAAGTGCAGCTGCGATACTCAATCCAACGACCCGCATCATTTTGTAGAATCTCCAAGTTCCTCACTACCGTTTGGTTTGGAAGGATCACATCTATTCAATATGTTAATATACTTTGTAATCTCACCCTCTCCCAAAATATTGTTTCCAAAGAAAACCTCGTTAACTCTTTCAACACGAGAGGCCGTTTTCTGATTCAGGAACACGATACCATGAATTGAATTGTTGTACCTGCACTGCAGAACAAAGCCCAAATATGGGCTTCCAGCACTCTACCAGTTAACAGGTTTTGTAGCCCGTCTTCATCATGTGATAATAAAACCATATCATCGGCAACGGATGGCCTTGGGATATTTGTCTCTCCAACCACGGCCCTCTCTGCGCTTGCAATCAACTCTTCTAACTCTTTGAAGTACAATTCAAATAGAATCGGTGACAGGATCCATCTCCATTGGAAGCCTTTTTGTAGCGATGTTTCCCAGATTGAGTACACGCTGCACATCTCTGTACAGAGCTTTCGTGATTCCGACAAAACTTCCTCCGAATCTAAGGCCCTCAAATTTCTGCCCCCCCCCCTTCCCCCACCCCAATGCTCTGTCGTATGTTTTTTTCATATTTAGGAAAATCCTAAACATTTTTCCTTTGTTGACTTTTGTTGATTCTATCAGTTGGGAGAGAGTAAACAAGTGGTCAGTAACTCCTCCCCCTTTATAATGTAATCGTCATGACGCAATGTCTTATTCAATTAACACGTAGCGGAAATGTTAGTAACCATTTGCCATACTTTGCCGATTGATTCTTTAGGATTAACCCCAGACATAAAAAAGACTGATGGCAACGGTTCCCTTATTTTTAGCTGCGAATTTGCCTGCACATCTGCGTTTGAATAAACTCGGTCGGGTCTAAGGGAGGTAACTTGAAAATATTTTCGCAATTTTAATGATGATTTCGTATTTGTGTTTTGTAAAAATAAGTCTGTCTCCACTTTTCACGAACTTGTTTCCTGATTAGCGAAAACAAATAACATTCCAGACAAGAAGAGTTTTGGCAAATTCGCACTGCACACTCTCCATGTATCCAACTCCCGGAACCTATTTTTTTAAATATTGGGAAATCTGATATGATATTTTGTCATTCTGTGCTAGCAATTTTGAAGCCTAAACTATGTCTCAGTTTCGATGCATATCTATTACTAACCCTGCCAGGTAATATATAAATCATGCAAAAGTACCCAAAGGGCTTAGGCACCACAAAGTAGATTTTCTGTTTCTCAGGCCTTTTTTTGTAAAATTGCATGTGGGCGGTCGGTTTTTAGCTCACCGAAGGGAGCTTAACTCATCACTTGCCGTCCGCCGTGCACTTTACATTATCGACTTATCACAAACTACTAGACCAAAGTGAACCAGATTTGGCGTGCATGTTTCTTATCATATATCTATTCAAGTTTGTTCAAACAAACCTGCCGCACCCACAGGGGGCACCACAAGGGGCATAACTCTGATAGCACCCATAATTTGTTTCAAAAATGCAAAAAAGTCTTCTTCAGATCCATCAGTCAGAATCTTTTCATATTTGTTATACAACATCTCGGGGGGGGGGGGGGGGGGGGGTGTCAGAGTGGGGTGTCAGATCCAAGGTTGTTCAAATCGAGTCACCGGGTTAAGAATTGGGCTCTCTATTGGAGCCTAAATTTTAACTTAGTGCAATATGTAATGTGGAATATTCTTTAAAAGTCTTCTTCAGATCCACCAGCTGAAATCTTTTGATATTTGGTATACAGCATCTCGGAAGGGGGGGGGGGGGGGGGAGGGGAGGGGGGGGGGCAGATTCAAGTTTGTTCAAATCGGGTCCCTGAGTTGGTATTTGGGTTCTCTAATGGAGCTCAGAGTTTAACTTGGGACAATTTGATGAAATTTCTTTAAAAATCTTCTTCAGATCAGCCAGTCAGAATCCTTTCATATTTGGCATACAACTTCTGTGAGGAGGTCAGATTCAAGTTTGTTCAAATCGAAGCCTTGGTTAATAATTGGGCTCCCATAATAATTGGGAGCCCAAATTTTAACTTAATGAAATATGAGGAAATTTCTTTAAAAATCTTCTTCAGATCCACCGTCAGAATGCTTTCATATTTGGTATACAACATCTCTAGGGGGGTCTGATTTAAGTTTGTTCAAATCGGGTCCATGAATTAGTGTTTGAACTCTCTATTGGAGCCCAAAGTTTAACTTGGTGCAACCTGAGGAAATTTCTTTAAAAATTTTCTTCAAATCCACCAGCCAGAATCTTTTCACGTTTGGTATACAACATCTACAGGGGGTCTGATTCAAGTTTGTTCAGATCGAGTCGCTGGGTTAATATTTGGGCTCTCTATGGGAGCCCAAATTTTAACTTTGTGCAATACGTGGAATATTCTTTAAAAATCTTCTTCAGATTCACCAGTCAGAATCCTCTCATATTTGGTATACATCATCTCTAGTGGGGCCAGATTCAATTTTGTTCAAATCAAGTTCTTCGGTTAATATTTGGGCTCGAATTTTAACTTAGTGCAATATGAGGAAATTTCTTTAAAAATCTTCTTATTCAGATTCACCATTCAGACTCCTTTAACATTTGGTATACATCATCTCTGGGGGGTCAGATTCAAGGTTGTTCAAATCGGGATGAAAAATTTAGGTCTGGTTCGGACTTAGAAATTTTGGACCAAAACTCGAAAAAGATTTTTTCAATTTTTTAGGCGTTTTGTTCAATTTTTGAAACGGAAGAAAAAATTTTAGCCTGAGAATTGTGGGTCGGTTCCAACTTAAATTTTGGACTCAAAATTTTGAAAATTTCTTTTCGGTTTTTTATGCATTTTGTTCAATTTTGAGAAGGGAAAAAATAATTAGCCTGAAAATTTGGGGTCCGGTTTCGGAGTCCAAAATTTTGAACCGAAATTCGGATTTTTTTTTTTTTTTTTTTTGGGGGGGGGGGGGGGGGCGTTTGGGGGGGGGGGGGGGTATGCGTTTTGTTCAATTTTGAGACGAAAATTTTGGGTCCGGTTCCGAATTTTTTTTTTCGATTCTTTTCAAAATCGAGTTCCAAGATGAATTAGAGTGGTTTTATGCGAAAATATTTTTACACTATGTCCTGCCCTCCCTTCCCTGTGGGGGGAGGGGAGGGAGGGTGCAGGGAGGGCAGTTTGATGTAACAAAGTGTTTGGCTGCAAAATACATTTTGAAAGATTTAGAGTGATTTTATGGTCAATTAAGCAGAGTAAAACAATGCAATATGAAGGAATTTCTTTAAAAATCTTCTTCTCTACAACCATCAGTTAGAATCTATTGATATTTGGCACACAATATCTCGGGGGGGGGGGGGGGGGGGTCAGATTCAAGTTTGTTCGAATTACGTCCCTGGGTTAATATTTGGGCTCTATTGATCGGAAGGGGGGGGGGGGGGCAGTGACATAATAACCCTTGGAGGTTTGGCAGTGCTAGTCTACAGTTGATAGAATTGGAAGCAGTCAGGAAGACCCAAGATAATAATCCCCTGACATGGACACTAGAGTTATGAATAATTTCATGACTTCATTCCTCTGTAGTATTGATGAACCATGACTAAATGAATGTGATCCAAAATAGTTCTTTGAACCACTTTGTCAGGTGAGTGATTAAGGCCCCTTGGGGCCTCTTGTTTTAATTTATTTTTTAGTTTTTTTTAATTATTTCTTTGTCATCAAAAGTTCATGTTCTTGGTTAGTTTTAGGCCCCATAATTTACAGAATAGCAATGGTAGTGGTGTATTTCGTCCCTTGAGTGCAAGAAGGCTTTGTAATGCTAAAGCATTGCAAAGTCTTGATGCACTCAAGGGACAAATTTATCAATTTATTAACTTGAGTAAAATAGACATAAATCATTTAATTTTATTTTTTTAAGTTTGCATTGGCTACAAAAAGAGAGCATGCGGCAACCAAAGGACTGTGCGGGAGGGCATGAGAAACATATTTTTAACTTTTTTTTTAGGCCTGTACTGTATATATATATTCAAACCCTTCAGCTGGAGAGCGTGGAAGGCAATGGAAAATGGTTAATTTTATTGTGTTACGTTTAGAGTACAAATCAACACGAGTTGCAGATAAGGGACTTCTTTTGCCAATCCTTGCGATGATGGCCCTCCATCGAAATCATCTCCGAAGTGGCAGACTATACTTGCCCGAAAATAAAACACCACAGCACCCTCGGGGAGAGGTAGCACGTTTGTGATACGACCCAACCTCCCACACTGGTCCTCACCCGAGGGTTCAATCAACATCAATCGACGCAGCCAATCTTCCACCCGTGACACCTTAGCCAGAAAATTTTGCCGAGTACCTGAAGCTTTTCCTCTTCCAACACGCCTTGACATAAATACGAAGCACCTCAAACAGCCAATGAGGGTCGAAAGGGGCTTGCCCCAAACCGTCCCTCCGCGCCTTCGGCGCGCGAAACCATTCATTCCAATCCTTGCGAAGTTTTGTCACGATTAAAGGCTGTGAGGTAGGGGTGGGTAGAACCTAGAAGTTCCGAGATAGAGAGATATTTTATTTTGCATTCATAGTCATACAGGAATATGAATAGTCTAAATCTTGTGCAGCGTAACAAGAATATAGTATTTTTAATTGAATGGATCAAGGCGCCATCTGCAATGGCTTTATCATTGCAGGTGGCACACTGATGCACTCAAGGGACGATATATTAAGAACAGTATGTGAAATGTGGATAATTACTGGGGGCCATTCTACCACCCGGACAATAAGACTCAAATTTGACGGGTGATATATATGAGTCCATCTACTATATTATACCACCTTTTAGTGTAAATTTATGAATGACCCGGGAGATGACCAACATAAGCTCCTAGCTTTCTGTCCCCCATTACATACCAATATGGTAATTTGTCTGTATATGTTATATTTTTTTTTGATGTTCACTATTTATACTTTTACTTTTGTTTTGGTGTTCAATCCTGTAACATATATCATACTTATTGAATAAAATATTATTTAACCCTTTACCTAACATGAAAAGCAGACGACACTTGCAAAAAAAATTCTTGAATAACTAATTTTTTTCATTTTTTGTCTCAAAAACATAGGTTATGACCCCTCGTTGGAACGATCTCGACGAGCTCGTTCCAACGAGGGGTCATAACCTATGTTTTTGAGACAAAAAATGAAAATATTTTGAAAATTAATTGGCGATTTTTGAGAATAGCGCTGGCCGGTTTTGGCCGTTACGTTGGGTAAAGGGTTTTAAACTAAGACTCAAATTCTACGAAAATGTACAAGATGATGTAACAGTTTTACCCGACTCGTATTGGTTAAAATTTAACGTGTGTTCTTTATGCTATTTTTCAGAAATCGAAGTATTGTCTCGGTGAAAGCCGTGCTCCATGGGTGTTTTAGAGTCATGCACTACAGATATAACAACATTTAGGCTAAAAAAGTGTTTTGATTCTCAGGCAACCCCTCACTGAATTTGAATCCCCTCATTGGACATTTTTATTACCTTTCAGTGTCTTCCACAATTATTACAAACTCACGGAGGCCCGAAACATTTTACAGTTTTAGATTGGTGATATTTATTTAGTTGCGTCTCCAATATGTTTGCCTTGTAGGCACTCTCCCATAAATTGTAACGAGGCAAGTCCCCAAAAGATTAAATACTTTTACTTCAAAGATAATGTGAAGAGCATAGAGAGAATATGAAGCCTTTGAATTGTAGTACCTACAATTTGTTTTTAGAGGAATGTTTTATTTTTCAAATTAAAAATGAATTTATTTCTATAAATATGCACTTTCTATGTTTCTGTGTGTAAAAAGACAGACGAAATGCCTCCATGTTTGCTCTCTTTTTGCAAAAGAAAGTTAAAAATAAAACTCTCCATCCCTCCTTCACTGATTGAAGAAAAAATTGTCTGAGAATCAATTAATTTATTTTGTGTGGCCTTATAATATCTCACGACAGGGATCGTAGAGTAAAATAAATTCATTTATTTATACGCGGTTTACGTCACATTAAGCATCTTTGACTATCTCATGACCTCAACATAGGAATGTTGCCAAGTGTGGACAATCGTTTAAACCTATGCTGTCACTTCAGAGGACTTCCAGCACAGGCATTGGTCCCGGTCCTGTCTTAGTAGTAAGGCAAATAGAAGGATGTTTTAACGCTTTACCTAACATGAAAAGCAGACGATACTTGCAAAAAAAAAAAATAACTAATGTTTTTCATTTTTTGTCTCAAAAACATAGGTTATGACCCCTCATTGTAATGAGCTCGATTCAAAGAAAAGCTTCAAGCTCATAGGAGACTCTAAAAAATCTCAAGCTCAGACATGTATGTCTCTAAAGCTTCAAATCTGAAATATGCTGTTTTTCGACCATTAATTTATATAGTATTAAGCCCAAATCACAAACAGGTTGAAGACGACAGTAACCCCACTCTTCGCTGCGTTCAAAAGGTAAAAGAGTAAAAAAGTACGAGAAGTCCGGTGTCCACATGTCGAGCCCTGACCAAACGCATCGACGGTCTAAGGGAGGTAACTCGTAAACATTCTCGCAACTTGAACGGTGAGTAATTGCTGTTCTTCGTGTTCTATGAAAACGACGACCACAGCTTCCTACGTACTCACATTTCTTTAAAAAATAACTAAAGCAAACAGGGCGGGGGAGCGGAAGCAGTAACTTCCAATAACTTGAGATTTGTGTGTGTGGGGGGGGGGGGGGGGGTGGGTGGGGGGGTGGGGGGGGGGGCAGAGCTGGCGCTATATTAAGTTGCCCATTGAATTGGAACAAATTCGTCAATCATTTGTGCCTTGGAACAAATTCGTCAATCATTTGTGCCTACAAATGAAATTTGAGTGCCCATTCGGTTACCCATGCAGTTTATTTAATTTTGCACAGGGATTTGAGAAAGTGGCAACGTTTTCAGTCTAAATTCGGAATATATCCCGGGATGTCACACCCCATCACAGAAATTTACGAATACCCCCCTATTTTGCCTCTTCGACACTTCGCCTCGGACAACATGTTCAAAACCATGAGCTGGAGACTATGAAGGGGTCAAGGCCAAGGCCTGAAATTAAGCAGTCTGGCATTTGCAGAATGAGGTCCCCAGAGGGTGAATTTGATGATGCTATCCCATACAGTGGGCCAATTTATCATCTGGGTACCTCTTTCTGTTTAGTTTTGAGACCCTGATTCAGATTGAGGTTCAGAGGGTAAATTTAGTGATGCTACCCTGCTGTACAGGGTAGCATCACTAAATTCACCCCCAGGGACCTCATTTTGCAGATGACAGTCGGCTTATTTTCTGGCTTGTCAACGCCCCGTAATTTTATTGTATTATTTTTGACAGTACAAGCTGAGACGAGTTGTCGATAATTATCCAATTCTGTGGTAAAATCTTTGTAATGATTGAGGCGGGGTGGGAGGGTTATGTCCGAAAAGTTCCGAGACACAAAGATATTCTACATTAATATTTTTAGACTATTAGAGCAAATTACATAACGTAATTATTGTACAGGGTAAGGAGAATATATTGTGGCCTATTGAGTGCATAAAGACCTGCAATGCTTTAGTCTGCGATGCTTTAGCATTACAGATTGCGCATTGGTGAACTCCAGGGATGAAAAATTGAGAACAGTAAGCGAATTGTGGATTATTACTAGCGAACGTTCCACCGGGAAATAAGTCTTAAACCCTGTTAATCCTTTACCTAAACTGAAAAGCAAACGACACTTCCAAACAAAATTCCTGAATACCTATTTTTTTTCATTTTTTGTCACAAAAACATAGGTTATGACCCCTCATTTGAACGAGCCAAAGCGGGGTCATAACCTATGTTTTTGAGACAAAAAATTAAAAAAATAATAAAAAATAATTGGCGATTTTTGTGAATAGCGCTAGACGGTTTGGGACGTTACGTTGGATAAAGGGTTAAAAAAAACCTCATAAGTTCAAGCAACAATTTTAGCCAAAAGACCCCTGGGTTCATCCGAAGAAACGTATTGGCTGAAACTGTTCTCGTATTTTAAAAGCTGGTGCATTTTTGACAAATAATAATAATAATAACTCTTTGGCCAGCCGCTGATTTGTCGCGGTCCTCATAAGAGAAGGCCATCATTCCCCCTGCACCCCACCCCCTCTTCCCCTCCTCTCCTCCCAGCATTCAGATATAAACTGCTTAATAGTGTCCCTCACTTCCTCTTTTTCAATTTCTTCAATAAGCATTCCTACCCTCTCCCTCGTGTCCCCCTCCAGCCATCTATCCTTTGTTTCTTCACCCCACTTCTGCATTATTCTTCCAGTAAATTTTATTCTATGAGGTATATACTGTGGGCATTCCAAGAGAAAATGTTCCAGGGTCTCCACTACTCCAGAGTGGCACATTTGGCATCCCTTTTCCCCATCTCTCCCAATTTTTCCCCGAAGCTCCAGTGATCTTGATCTCAGTTTGAACAGCAGTGACCCTCCAAAGGTGCCATCTAGGTACTTCTCAAAAGCTGGCTTTTCTTTATATTGTAACCCCTGCAGTGATCTATTCACGCTAACCCCTGCTCGCCAGTTTCGATTGCAATCTTCCATGACTCTCTCTTTGACAAACCTTTTGCCTTCTTTCATTCCTACTTCTATGTTTGTGACCTCTATAGAGTAATTGTCCATTAGTTCCCTCACATGTTTTGACCACCCCGTTTCTATATTAGAATTCCAAATGGTATCGAGCATCAATTTGCACCACCGGTTGTCAGGCAGGTTTCTCAAGTAGTTAAAGTAACACAGTTTTCCCAAATCTACCCTGTACTTGATTTTCATCCACCCAACCTCCCCCCTTACTGCTTCCAAAGCTGCAGCATTACTCGACCTTGTTATCCATCTGCCGGCATCATTCTGAGTACTTTCCAACTTCTTAATGACGGTTTGGTTTAATGGAATCACGTCCGTGCCATACGTTATACGTGGTAAACCCACCCTCTCCCACAGTGTTTTCCCCACAAAGACCTTGTTGAAACTATTTTTCCCTAAAAGTTTTAGCTGGTTCAGAATTCTTTTTCCCTTCAGAATCAGTTTGGCTGAGTAATTTCTGTACACCCCTCTTCCCGTTATATTTATGCTTACCCCTAGATACTCATACTCTCCCGTTTCTCCTACAGTGATTTGTTTGCTTTCCCCTTCGGGGATTGAGAACTCCCCCACTCTCCATCTCTTCGTCATATCTACCTTGCGTCCAACTGGTATTACCTTGCTTTTATTTTCATTTAGTTCGAGCCGCCAAGTGTTCCCATATCTACCAACAATTTCCAGCAGTTTCTCTAGCCCCTGTTCAGTTCTAGACATTAACACCATGTCGTCCGCAAAGAATAAGCCTGGTATCTTTATGTCTCCAACATTTACCCCCTCCGCACTCTGAATTAGTTCGTCCCCTAAATCTTTAACATACAATGCAAACAAAATCGGTGAAAAGATACACCCCTGCTTGAGGCCTATATCCATAGGGACTCGTTTTGTAGTGATACTTCCTAGACTGAGTTGGCTTTGCACATCTGTATACAGTGCTTTCATGATTCCCACAAAGTCACCCCCCAGTCCGATGCCCTCGAGCTTTCGCCACATACCTTCCCTCCACACTCGGTCGTACGCTTTTTTCACATCTAGAAATGCCAGAAACATCTTTTTCTTTTCAGCCTTTGTTGATTCTATCAGTTGGGTGAGTGTAAATAGGTGATCAGTGACTCTTCGTCCTTTCCTGAAACCATTTTGAATTTCTCCTAAAAAACCTTTCTCTTCAAAAACTTCCTCTAGTCTACCGTATATGACCTTACAGAATACTTTTCCGATGTTACTACTAACTGATATCCCCCTATAGTTATCTAGAACTTCCTTATCCCCCTTTTTGTGTATGAACGACACCTTACTTTCCCTCCACTCTCTGGGGACCTCTTGCTTTCGCAGAGCCAGGTTGAAAAAGTTTGTCAGGACTTCAATAAGTGCCTCCCCTCCATTTTTGAGGAATTCGTTCGGAATTTCATCAGTCCCTCCCGCTTTACCATTTTTTAATTTCGAGACCACGTTCCGCACTTCTTCTGCCGTTATTTCGCTACAAACACGATTGGATAGGTTCTCCTCCACCAGTGTATTTCTTTTTGGTGGGGACCCACTGCCCCATCGCCTATCGTTTATCTTTTCCCAGTGCTTGACTAACTCTGAAGCGATACGGCCTTTATCTTCTGTACTTTCCCCATCCACTTTGATACTCTGTACACTACTTTTCCCCCGTTTATTTACCCAGTTCCAAAATACGTTTGAGCTCGAACCCCCCGTTTTCTTTATTGTTCTGGCAAGACTGCAATTGCGCTCCTTCCTATTATTATTCTTTATCTGATTCACCTTTTTCCGTGCCAGTTCATATTCTCCTTTCATTAGTCTCGTGTCATTGTTATCCACCCCTTTAAGCTTCCTACTTCTTCTGTAAGTAGCGCATTTTACCTTCCTTTCTTTTATAGCCTTTTTCAGTCCCTCGTTAACCCTGTATCCAAGCTCTCTCGTTGGGACCCTCACCCTTCCTATACACTCCTTCCCTGCCTCTGTTAGGCTATTTACTATGCCATCTGAAATACTCTGGACATTTGCATCCCTAGGTATACAATCAAGATTTGGTTTTAGTTTTTCCCGAAACTGCTTCCAGTCGGCTCCTTGTTTTAGTCCCCAAACTTCCTTGAAGGTATTTCTGTCTCTATTCGTCTTTTTGCCCATAATCTTAACTGTTATCAGGTTGTGATCACTACCCAAGTCATTTTTTCCCTCGTCATCTATTTCTACATCTATAACCTCCCTCCATACGCCAATGTCAGTGAGTATATAATCAATTATTGTTTTCTTATCGTTCCTCTCCCAGGTCCATTTACCCTTACATTTCGCATCCCTGTTCAGGATCTTTAAACCAAGCTCTTTTGATAGGTCCAACATCTTCCTCCCATTCGTGTTAATTTTCCCATCACCTCCCTGTATGCCCTCCTCCTTATCCCCGATGTGCCCATTGAAGTCCCCCATTAGGACAATACTGAACCCTCTGCTACCAAGCTCTGTGATATTCGATCTAAGAGTTGTATATATTGAATCATTCCACTCGGGCTTACTTCCCTCCACTGCTAAGTATACAACACCAACGGCAACACTCCTGCTTCCTAACTTGATTTTTGCCCATACTATTTCGTTGGATACTGGAATCTGAGTCCTTGCTTCTGTGAGATCTGTAATCGATGAGGGCTGTAATTCCTCTTTAGCGTAGATGCCAACACCTCCACCCCGTTTCTGACCCTCAGTTCGCCCAGCTCCTATCCACACGCAACCCTTTATCTGATCAACCCGCTCATCCCGTCGTATCCACGTCTCACTTAGACCCATTATATCGAAGTCTCCTTCGTCCATCATTGTTGATATTTCGCTTACTTTCTTGTGCAGACCCTGGATGTTGCAGTACCCAAACTTAATGAATCTTTGTTTTTTTGTCATCACTGGCACATTATTATAACCCTGGTATGTCCCTGTATTGTGCATGTTTGTTGTTCTTCCTATGTTCCCAGCATTTGTGCCCCTCTGGGTTATCGGCTGTGGTCCCCTACCCCCCTTTTCTTCAAAAAAGGCCCAGCTACCTGTAGAATTTTTTGGCCCAGCAGGTCTGTACCCATCCTACTTAAATGCAATCCGTCTCGCCCATACAACTCTCCTTGTCCCCAGAATGAATCCCAGTGGTCAATGAAATGTACTCCCAAGTCTTTGCAGTGCTCTTCCAGCTCCTCGTTTAGTGCCATAATCCGTGAGTTCCTCTCATTCCCACCACCCATAACGGGGAGCACCCCTGAAACGATGATCCGAGCATTCCTGCTAAGTAGCTTACTAATTAGGTCCTTGTATGTGTCCACCAAACGAACTGATTTCCTCTCCCTGATGTTATTGGACCCCACATGTAATACCACTACCGGATCAGGCCCCGACCCAGCTACAATACCGTCCACTCTATCCCTCAGGTCCTCCACTTTAGCCCCCGGAAAGCACAGAACTGTTCTATTTTCACTGTCCGGACCACAGACAACCTTGTCGATCCCCCGAACTATGCTACTTCCCGCAACCACCAACTTACTTTTGGCCCTCGCCCTATTTATCTCCTCTAGTCTCCTATTGTTTACAGCGTCCTCTTCCTCTCCAACAGCCCCACTCGGAATCAATATCGGTATCGGTATCTTTGACCTAGGATTACTCCTATCCTTGTCCCTCCGTCTCTTTCCAGGCCCTGAACTACCTGGACTACTCCCCTGGTCTTCCCCCGGATCCCTCCTCCTTTTTCCTGGCCTAGACCCCAAGCTACTATCTGTTGCAACTACCTCCATCTCCTCCTCTGTCTCTTCCGAATCGAGCACATCAAATCTGTTTCTGGTGCTGCACTCCCCACTGCCTTTGGACTTTACACCCCTATCTACCTGCTTCTCTGGCCCCCCTTTCCTACCACTTTTGGTAGTCCATGCCAAACGCTTTACAGCATTGCTCCGGCCTGGGCCCCCCTCATCTGTCCTACGTACTTTTCTAGCAGCCCCACCTCATCACCTACCTCATTCACATCAAAGGTTCTACCCCCATGTTTCCTCTTGGAACCACCGACAACCTTCCATCCTTCTCGGAAAGCCACTTTCACAGGCGTAACTCCAGACAGCCCCGCCCTACCAAGTTTTCCTTTCAGCTCAGCAATCTCCCCCTCAAACTTAACAATTGTCTCAAGTAGGCGGAGGATTTCCTGACAGTTTGCACATACCTCTCCATATCCCATCGAGCGACAATCCCCATACATCATAGAACACTGTTTACAAACTTCAAGCCCAATATCGCCATCGGTGGCCCCACCAACCCGGCTCTGACCGACACCCCCAGTGACCCCAGTGACCTCTGTCTGCACACCAATACTTACCCCGTTGGCAACATGTTCAAAACCATGAGCTGGAGACTATGAAGGGGTCAAGGCCCAGGCCTGAAATTAAGCAGTCTGGCATTTGCAGAATGAGGTCCCCAGAGGGTGAATTTGATGATGCTATCCCATACAGTGGGCCAATTTATCATCTGGGTACCTCTTTCTGTTTAGTTTTGAGACCCTGATTCAGATTGAGGTTCAGAGGGTAAATTTAGTGATGCTACCCTGCTGTACAGGGTAGCATCACTAAATTCACCCCCAGGGACCTCATTTTGCAGATGACAGTCGGCTTATTTTCTGGCTTGTCAACGCCCCGTAATTTTATTGTATTATTTTTGACAGTACAAGCTGAGACGAGTTGTCGATAATTATCCAATTCTGTGGTAAAATCTTTGTAATGATTGAGGCGGGGTGGGAGGGTTATGTCCGAAAAGTTCCGAGACACAAAGATATTCTACATTAATATTTTTAGACTATTAGAGCAAATTACATAACGTAATTATTGTACAGGGTAAGGAGAATATATTGTGGCCTATTGAGTGCATAAAGACCTGCAATGCTTTAGCCTGCGATGCTTTAGCATTACAGATTGCGCATTGGTGAACTCCAGGGATGAAAAATTGAGAACAGTAAGCGAATTGTGGATTATTACTAGCGAACGTTCCACCGGGAAATAAGTCTTAAACCCTGTTAATCCTTTACCTAAACTGAAAAGCAAACGACACTTCCAAACAAAATTCCTGAATAACTATTTTTTTTCATTTTTTGTCACAAAAACATAGGTTATGACCCCTCATTTGAACGAGCCAAAGCGGGGTCATAACCTATGTTTTTGAGACAAAAAATTAAAAAAATAATAAAAAATAATTGGCGATTTTTGTGAATAGCGCTAGACGGTTTGGGACGTTACGTTGGATAAAGGGTTAAAAAAAACCTCATAAGTTCAAGCAACAATTTTAGCCAAAAGACCCCTGGGTTCATCCGAAGAAACGTATTGGCTGAAACTGTTCTCGTATTTTAAAAGCTGGTGCATTTTTGACAAATGAAAGACCATTTTGGAAAAAAAATTCATAGGTTCGCTTTTCCAGTCAATTGATATATTCCAGACGATTTATTCTAAACATAGGCAACGTAACGGCAAAAACCGGCCAGCTTTATTCTAAAAAATCACCAATGAATTTTCATGATTTTTTTCATTTTTTTTCTCTCAAAAACATAAGTTATGACCCCTCGTTGGAACGAGCTTGTCGAGAACGTTCCAACCAGAGGACATATAACCTATGTTTTTGAGACAAAATATGAAAATATCAATTGTTCGAGAATTTTATTTTTGCAAGTGTCGTCTGCTTTCCATGTTATATAAAGGGTTAAGGACAAGACTGGTTCCAGTCCATAACTGTGTAGAATTCCTTTACAGAACTAGACCGGTGAGTTGAGAGCTTGAACTTGTAGGGGGGAATGGTTTATCCCCAAAAGACCCATTTATGTACACTCCAAAACGACCACCAACATCACCACCCTCCTCCATCCCCACCTCCCCCAAAATACAAAAACAAAACCCTAAAAATCAGGATTCATATTTGGATTTCTTTTTAACAGTTTATTTTGACACATAATTTCTCCCCCCATAACAGACAGTTCAACGAGGATATATATTCCCTTCTATACAGACACCCTTAAAACATCCTTCTATTTCTGGTCTCTACCCCATCTGATTCGTCTAAGCGGTCTCTTTCTTTTGGGTAATGAAGATAATGGGTGAAAACTAGAATGTATAATAATAAAGTGGTCATCTGATTACTATAGAATGAAGCAGTCAACCAGTTAATTGAATTAACTCTATCAATTACGTGTTCCTTTAAACCATTTAACCATACAAAAATTACTTCAGTTTTCTGCAGATGTACAACATTATTCTTGTCACATTTGTGTCCCTTGGTGAGTTATCCATGTGGGAAAAGACAATTAGAAAATGCTTTTGGGGATATACCTAACAACCAATGTTGCTTCGGAAAAAAGTGCGCTTAATTCTTTACTTACCACGAATAACAGGTCACATAAGCAAAGTTTTGAGTAAGTTTTTTTCAGAAGCAAAGACCGAATGAAACCAGCTCAGTGAGCTGTGATTCTGGAAATTAATTGACAAAAGTCATTTTGCGAGTTGTATGTCTGAGGTTCTGATGTAGCCGATTCAGTTTTAACAAAATCATTTTATTTCAAGAAGATTTCAAGATAACCGAGAACCAAAGAAAAGACATATGCATTCTGACTGGATTTCGATTTAAAAGAAAACTTCACGCTTCAGCGAGACTATGTGTTCAAAGTTTCGAATTTACACTAGACTGTGTTTGGCCTTTTGCTTCATACAGGGTTAAACTCAAACCTAAAACAAACTGAAGCCGACAGTAAGAGTATTTTTAACTGCGACTGAAAGGTAAATACTAAACGGCTCAAAAAAGTACTGGAATTGATTTATCCAGAGGTCCGCCCGACCAAACTCATGCACGGTCTAAGGGGGGTAACTCGAAAAACCTCTCGCAAAAAGAGTTCAGAAAGTAAACAGCGTCGAGCAATCAAGTAGAGTCTGGCCAAATGTCCACTCTCCATCATTCCGAATTCCCATCGAGAACTTTTTCTGAAATAAGATGCGTGTTACAGAATAACAGAACATTTTCCCCCATATACTTTAAACGCAATATTATTATTTATTTTTTTTTTTTGGCAAAGTCAATGGGAAATTGATGTTTTTCTCTCTATTCCGCAAGCTTCACTTTCAGAAGCTCTGTTCCTAGTCTTATAGCAGGGTACACATGTAAAAGAGCGTTTCCCCCAAAAGGCTGGGAGTCTGGATCCAAAGATTTCTGTTCAACTTCATTGTTAATCGTATAGGGCCCACGGGTGGAAGTCTGTACCCAAGTCAGAGCTACAATTGTCAGGCTAGTATTTCAGTACTTATACTACAATCTTCGGTCCAGACACCCAACTCGCGGGGCCCCATCGGATTAACACCGAAACTAATATAAAAAATACTCGGGTCAAGACTCCGATCTCCACTACTCACCCTCACGGATAAATGCCCAATTTTCGGAGCGTTTGGATATCTCACATCCTTTTCAACTGTCAGTGAAAATATATAATTTTAATGTTCGACTGAGAAGCGAATAGGCCTTTTACACTGTTACCCAAGGCTAGCGCTATTCACAAAAAATCGCGAATCAAATTGTATTATTTTGTCAATTTGCGCCTCAAAAACATACCTTTTCGTATCTTTGTTGAGCTCGTTCCAATCAGGGGCCCTAAGCTATGTTTTTGCAGCAAAAATGAAAGAAATGTTTTGTGCAGGTATGGTCTTCTTCAGTTCGGCCGCCGTAAACTGGTCACTTTCCACGGGTGCGCAGTATTTCCACGGACGCAATAATATTAGATTCCAAACACTAATAACAGGAATAATCATAAAAAATTTAATTAATGAAGAACCGGGTATACCCCGGTGCTTCATTACCTAAAAATTTGTTGATTAGGATTTTTATTACCTGGTAGACGCATGCGTGGTCATCATTGCCCGCCCGTGGATAATGACCAGTCCACTAAGACTTTACAGTAACCGTGCTGGATAAAGTGCTAAAGATAATTAATGACCTCTCAAATGTCACTATACGCCAGACCTACCTTCGCTCAACAACACACTCCCTAATTGACCAGCCCCGGGCAGTAAATTTCAGTTATCTCCGACGATTCACTAGTTTATTTCACAAAAGTCACCATTTGGATGTTTATGGTTTCATCATTATTGTGTTTCAAGCAAGAATCAATGATCTTTTATTGAACGAGCTTTTCACACACGTTCCAATTAGAGAGGGCCATAAGCTATGGTCAGGTAGAAAATTGTGATTCCATTTTCAGTTATATTTGGTATAAAAGGCACTGTTATCTTCAAAATATTTTAAAGGGGTTAACATTGTGTTTTAAACGGCCGAAATATGAACACAAACAAAATTCATCTTCAGTTTTTTTGGTTGTTGTTTAACCCTTTACCTAATGTAACGGAAACCGGCCAGCGCTATTCACAAACTTCGCCAATTAATTTTCATTATTTTTTTCATTTTTTGTCTCAGAAATATAGGTTATGACCCCTATTTGGAACGAGCTCGACGAGCTCGTTCCAAAGAGGGGTCATAACCTATGTTTTTAAGACAAAAAATGAAAAAAATTAGTTATTCAAGAATTTTGTTTGCGAATGTCTTTTTTTCATATAAGGTTAGGGTTAACTAGACACTTTTAAAAGTCAGTCGTGTCCGATAGTTTTTATACGAGTGAAAGAAGCCGAGATACCTCGAGAGAATCGCAGAGCAACGCCGAGAAGCTGTCAGACTCTCCAACTTACTATCCCGGCACAAGCATGATTAATCCTTTACCCAACGCAGATGATATCAAATTTTGCTTTTTAATTTTTTTTTTCAAATTTAAAAATAATCAACAAAACCATTTCATGTAACCCCTCATTGGAATGAGCTCGAATGGTATGGTTTTATTGAAATTGTTTGAAAATTGTTTTTAACTCCTCAATTTTCAAATTGCGCGGGCGGATACCGACGATTTGTAAGGTAAAAGGTTAACACTGGTTGGAGGCAAGTGTACCAACAAAGTGGTGTACGCCTCAGCACCAAGCTGTGTCACTGTACTCCCACTTGAGCAGATCAAGGTTGAACCTGCGTCCTTCCAATCTAAAGGCAAAAGAACAAACCAATGAGCAATCGCACACCCATTCAGCTACAGTATATAGAGAGTGGATTGCAAACAAAACACAAAGAGTGGAGTTTCCACCCCAGTAATAACTCACAAATACTATCAAAGAACATGGGAACCGCAAACATTGGTTCTGCGAAAGGGGTCACCGGATTCAACCCGGAATTTCATTGGCTGAATCTTTGATTGTATTCCATGCTTCGTCAATGGAGTTGAGTTATTGTCTGGGTTGAAATTATACTCTGCGGGTGTTTTGGATGGGGTCCACTCTTCTCGAACTGGTCATTTCAACCAGTGCAATTCTCATCTCACAATATCTGTCTTCAGACAAAAATATCTTGAACCACTCAGACTCTTCGTTCATTGCGGTTTAAACACTATCAACAGTCAGGGTCATATCGTGTCGATAGTTTTACGGGTGGAGGAAGCCGGAGTACCCGGAGAGAAGTACCGAGTAGCGGCAAGCACCTGTTAGACCCACCAACTAACTCGGTAAAGTTGAAGGCTAGTGCGCCATCGACATGCAGCGCCTCCGTGCCACCGGGACTAAGTGTCCTGCCCAAAGACACGACGCTGTTACAGTTGGTCTGGATCGACCTTTCAGTTTATCGACCAACGCTCTAGCGACCATGATCAGCTAGAAGAAATGTTACATTTGGCAGGCTGCATTAGACAGAGAGATCAATCACACACTAGAGTTGTAAACGGCAATATGTGCAGGGCCTGGGTCAGGGGGCCAATACTATAAAACTTTTTACAGCTGTATGTTTCAGAATTGTATTTTCTGTTTATGGAACTAACTAATTGAAATGAACCATTAGCATTTTCAAAGATGTAGCAATTTCCAGTTAGCAAATTGCCATATCTTTTGAAATGCTAATGATTCAATTCTTTCATTTATATTCACTTGGAGAAAATAAAAAATTCGGGAAAATACAGTTGTAAAAGTTGTATAGTATTGGCACCTGGAGAGAAAAGCACAGAGAAGGTCCTCACAATCAACTAAAAAGGTAACTATTATAAACCATTTTTAACGATTTAACCCTTTACCTAACATGAAAAGCAGACGACACTTGCAAACAAAATTCTTGAATAACTAATTTTTTTCATTTTTTGTCTCAAAAACATAGGTTATGGCCCCTCTTTGGAACGAGCTCGTTCCAAAGAGGGGTCATAACCTATGTTTTTGAGACAAAAAATGAAAAAAATAATGAAAATTAATTGGCGTTTCTGTGACCAGCGCTGTCCGGTTTTGGACGTTAAGTTGAGTAAGGGTTAATTAACACAACCAGTTAACTACACTTTCTAAAAAGAACAAAAATTCTGCAATTACTGAACATTTTCATTTTTTCCTTACAGCATAGTTTATGGCCCTCATTGGAAAGAGCTTGATGTGCTCGATCCAATGAAAGGTCGTATGTTGTTTTGGAGGCACAAATTGAAAAAAATTAATAAAATCGGAACGGTAATTTTTGTGAACAGCACTGGTCGGTTATGAAGGTTTTGTTAGGTAAGGGGTTAAATGCATTCTAATGTTTATTGGTGTTTAAGGTCACACATTTCTGCACAATGGCTACGTAACCGCAATATATATGCAAGTCAAGTCCAGCCAATCGTTAATACCCATGTTACACATTTTAGAGGGCTTCCACCCCAGGCGTTGGATACCGGGTCCTATTTTACCATTAAAACAGAACTTTACTCACAGTGAATATAGTAAACAAGCACTGTTTCACTTACCGGGGTCCTCACAGGATAGCATTCTAACCACACAGTAAAAATATCGTGATTGCTCTCAATCATGGTTTATAATGATTTCCTGATGGGACACCTCAACAGAGTTCATCCAGTAAATATGGCATAAATGCACCAAATAACTCCCGAGAGCAACCTTGTGCAGAATAAATGTAAATAAGAGAGTACGGTGTTCCAGGCAAGTTGAGCTAACGTTTAGTTAAAACGTCAAGCTCTCATGCCACCGGTTTAATTCTGATTGGAATATGATGCTGTTCGGCGCGGTTTGTTTACCCAGTTTTTTTGGAAATTTGCGCGTAGACGACCATTGATGTAAAGTGGTGTACCTTCACTTACCAAGATAAACAGATATTTTTCCCTGTCCTCGTTGTGGAGATTCCAATCAATAAGCATTTAATTCCCCTTAAAAATATTCCGATATTAACACAATTGGGGGAACTCTACACGGAGTAATCATAAAACCAGGGTTGTGGTGCGTCATCATTTCTGATTGTTATGTCATAAAAATGTCGATCCAATCAAGTCTCGATTGAGCAACATTTCCAGCTTTGATTCATAGAAAACGAATCGAAAGTTTTCAGATTCAGTCGTCATAGGTTCGCTTTTTTAACCAACTGAAATATTCTAGACGAGAGAATCTGAACATAAGCCAATGACGTATTTTAGGGCTACACTGGTTCCAGGCCATAACAGTGTCGAATTTCTTTCAGAATTGGACTCGTGGCTTGAGAGATTGAATCGATGTGTCGGTTCCCTTCGGCGCTTGGATTGAAGAAAGCTCTCAAGTGAACAGTCATTTCTCAAATTTTGACATGCGAACTTGAGAATGAGGCACACCCTGCAACTGAAAACCATATTGACCCAAGCTTGCGCATAAGAGGAGTAATTATGATTAGATTAAAGGTAAAGGACATTTGATTAAAGATAATTAGACAATCGAAGCTAATTATTAACCAAAATGCAGAATCAAATGACTAGTGTGTTGTGTCCTTGGGCATGGCACTTAATCCCGATTGCCCACGTGGGGGCATGGTGGCAGTGTGTACTAAGGCTTACTGAATGTCGATAGCGCACTTGTCCTCACCCAATGTTAACCCTGTTTGTATTTTGAATAGTGATTATTGTGAATAACGCTGGTCAGATATAACGGGGATGTCAGGTTAAGGGTTAAAATATTCCTCGAGACTGAACGTATACAAACCAGGAAATGTCAACATGGGGAAATTGAACAATACGACAGATAAGTTCATATATATTGTATCAGGTATTTATTATCACAGTTTGTCAAGCTGAGATCGAAGGTATGTCCTTTCCGGAATTAACCGTGTTTTTTCTGGGTTGGTGTGTGTGTGTATGTAGGGAGGAGGATTCTCCCCTGACCCCAACTCTCCAGAGAACCCGTCTATATCCACAGATAAAAATAAATCAATGAGTCAGCACATTGGTTCAAGGGGAATGTTGTTTTGCGTAACGTCCTGGATATTGCCCAAAAGACACGCATCCAGACCCATATTTTTAGCACAGTTCTCAAAGAGATTGGCTTTCTTTGATGAAATTAATTTATCCAGTTCGTTAAGTCTTTCCGTTGCTGCCTCTCTCACGTCTGAAGACAGACGACTCAAATCAGTCTGGAGTTTTTCCTCTATGCTCCCGAATTCCGACATTAACGTATCTGCTTGAAATCTCATCTTTTTACAATCGTCTATTCTATCTTGAACATCTTGAAGTATCTGTCTGTAGTCCTCCTCTACGTTCCCAGAATTAAATTCAACATAATGTCTGTTCTCATCATTGTTCTCACGAGGAATCTCACAATTCTCACAAATCGAATTGCTACGAATTCTCGAAGTCTCAACACTATTTTCACTGAAGAAATCGAGACCACTTAGCTCGTCTAATAAACTTCTTCTTGCCTTCCTTCGACCAGAACTTTGATCTGTGGGTGTCGGACTGGTGCTCATCCTAGGTTAACACTAACAAGTCTTTTCAACATTCGTTATAGTCTTTGAAGAAATCCACGTAGACTGAAATCACTTGGAAATTAGACCTTGCACTTCCATGTTTTCGATGTCGACGGAATACATGGGACAGTAAAAACTCCATTATCGCTCGGTAGTAGGCAATCCTTTATGTTGTCACGCTTTGATAATTTGTTGGAATCTTTGTACACACGCTACACAAAATGTCACCTGGGGCAATTCAGTGACAATAAATGACTGTACGGTAAACGACAAAATGAACTACAACACGAAGCAAGAAAGATGAAAACATCCACATTAACGATTTTCGAACTTTTGCACAGATACGGACATCGCAAAGATTCATGTCACAGAGAAATACGTGGTTTTACTGGAAAATTATACATTCCATATGCATAAAAGAATATTTTATATCCTCAAGCATGCCAAGCGCATTTTGCAAATATTTCTCCCTTCAGCTTCAACCGGCCACCGAACTATCAAAGTTGATACTTGATGTCGTTGCACATTTTACCCAAAACATTAGATATTGTTATTTACATATATATTAACCCTTTACCCAACCAAACACTTGCACCAAAATTTAATTAATTGAAAATTTTAATTTTTTCCTCAAAAACCTGGCTTATGATACCTCATTGGAACGAGCTCAATAAGCTCGTTCCACTGAAGGTCATAAGCTATCTTTTTAGGCAAAAATCGATTTTTATTTTTTTTTATAAAATTGAATGGCGATCTTGGTTTTGTCAATGCTGCTGGTTGGGAATGAGGAAAGGGTTAAAAACGTTAACCCTTTACCCAACGTAACGGCAAAAACCGGCCAGCGCTATTCTCAAAAATCGCCAATTAATTTTCATTATTTTTTTCATTTTTTGTCTCAAAAACATAGGTTATGACCCCTCGTTGGAACGAGCTCAATATCAACCCAGAGAATTGATTTCCACAAGTTGCATCTGCTCCTCCTAAGAAAAGCTGAAACCAAATATCCAAATATTCTGACCAGTGGATCTAAAAAAAGATTTTTAAAGAATATTCCTCATACTGAACTAAGTCATAATTCGGGCTCCCACAGGAAGCCCATATATGAACCCAGGGACTTGGCTTTAACAAACCTGAATCTCACACCCCTAAGGATTCTGCACACCAAATATCAAGACATTCCGACTGCTGGATCTGAAGAAGACGATTTTTAAAGAAAATTAAAAAAAAGCTTCCACAATCAGCCCAAATATGGACCTAGGGACATGGCTTGAAAAAACTTGAATCTTACCCCCCTAAGGATGCTGCATAAAAAATATCAAAAGCATTCATCTGCTGGATCTGAAGATTTTTAAATAAAATTCCTCATTTTGAACTAAGTTGTCATTTAGGCTCCCATAGTGAGCCCAAATATGAACCAAGGGACTTGGCTTGAACAAACTTGAATCTCAGCCCCCTAAGGTTGCTCCATGCCAAATATCAAAACATTCCAACTGCTGAATCTGAAGAAGATTTTTAAAGAAAAATTCCTCATATTGACTAAGTTATAATTTGGGCTCCCACAGGGAGCCCAAATATGGACCCATGGACTTGGCTTTAACACACTTGAATCCCCCCCCCCCCCAAGGATGCTACTCACCACATATCAAACCATTCCGACTGCTGGATCTGAAGAAGAAGATTTTTTAAGAAAATTCCTCATTTCGAACAAAGTTACAATTCAAGCTCCCACATTGAGCCCAAATATGGACCTAGGGACATGGCTTGAACAAACTTGAATCTCACCCCCCCCTAAGGATGCTGCATACCAAATATCACAAGATTCTGCCTGCTGGATCTTGAGAAGAAGATTTTCAAAGAAATTTGCCTGAAATGCACTAAGTTCGAATTTGGGCTTCTATAGTGAGCCCAAATATGAATCCAGGTGGCCGATTTGAACAAACTGGAATCAGATCCACCCCACAATGTTGCATACCAAATATCAAAAGATTCTGCCTGCAGGATCTGGAGAAGAAGATTTTTGAAGAAATTTGCCTGAAATGCACTAAGTTCAAATTCGAGCTTCTATAGTGAGCCCAAATATGAATCTAGGGAGCCGATTTGAACAAAATAGGATCAGATCCAGCCCACAATGTTGCATACCAAATATCAAAAGATTCTGTCTGCTGGATCTGGAGAAGAAGATTTCTTAAGAAATTTGCCTGAAATGCACTAAGTTCAAATTTGGGCTCCTATACTGAGCCCAAATATAAACCCAAGGGGCCGATTTGAACAAACTTGAATCAGATCCACCCCACAATGTTGAATACCCAATATCAAAAGATTCTGCCTGCTGGATCTGGAGAAGAAGATTTTCAAAGAAATTTGCCTGAAATGCACTAAGTTCAAATTTGGGCTCCTATACTGAGCCCAAATATAAACCCAAGGGGCCGATTTGAACAAACTTGAATCAGATCCACCCCACAATGTTGCATACCAAATATCAAAAGATTCTGCCTGCTGGATCTGGAGAAGAAGATTTTCAAAGAAATTTGCCTGAAATGCAGTAAGTTCAAATTTGGGCTCCTATACTGAGCCCAAATATAAACCCAAGGGGCAGATTTGAACAAACTTGAATCAGATCCACCCCACAATGTTGCATACCAAATATCAAAAGATTCTGCCTGCTGGATCTGGAGAAGAAGATTTTTTAAGAAATTTGCCTGAAATGCACTAAGTTCGAAATCGGGCTCCTATACTGAGCCCAAATATGAACCCAGGGGGCCGATTTGAACAAACTTGAATCAGATCCACCCTCCAATGTTGCATACCAAATATCAAAAGATTCTGCCTGCTGGATCTGGAGAAGAAGATTTTTTAATGTTTTTCCCATTGCCTACAGTGTTAAAAAGTGCTGACTCAGCACTTTTTCAATGTCCCGAAACTGTACCCTATGATAAAACCGATGGCAATTTTTTTTTACCAATTCTTTCTGTTGGTCCTAAGGAAGCTTCACACCAAATAAAAATTCTCGGTGCCGTGCAGTTTTGGAGATATGGGCGTTTTAATTTTTTTCTATTTTTAGCTCCTGCGGTTCCCATGGGGCTACGGTAAAAAAAAAGTCAGCATAAATTAGGTACTTATGACCCAATAAGCCCTCACATAAAATTTGGTTCAAATCAGCCTCTCGGTTTGGAAAATAGAAATTTTGGGCGGGGCCAAAAATTTTGCCCCTCCCATAACGACGCCAAGTATAGCCCCACAAACTTCTCTTGAACAAATCTGAGTCTACACCTCAAAAGGAAGCTGCACACCAAATATCAAGTCTCTGCTACTGCTGGTTCATGAGAAGAAGATTTTTTAAGATTTCAGCACACTTTTTGGGTGTGGCCCTACCCACGGGCGGGGCAACTTGATTTGAACAAAATCAAATTGCGATGTCATAACAAACTATTATCTCAAATATCAATTAAATTGGTTCGGCGGTTTGGGAGGAGAAGACGCAAACACCATGTTCACGGACGACGGACGAAGGACGCAGTACGACGGACGGTGAGTGATCACTATAGCTCTCCTGACTGAAAGTCAGGTGAGCTAAAAAAGTTAGTTACTCCAGAATTTTTTTTGCAAGTGTCGTCTGCTTTCCATGTTAGGCAAAGGGTTAACCTCAATTTCTAATATGGTAATAATAATAATAAATGTAATCTTAAGGGTAATTTCAAATGACCCGCTATAAGCCCTATATAATAGTATTCACAATTTTGTACTTCCATCTTTCCGTCTGCTTATGACGCTTCACTGACGAACTCATCCAGCTCCTTTCACTGATGAGTTATGAGCTATTAATTGTTTGGCGATCACTAATAGCTGATGTTAGCAAATGGGAGTTTCATCCACTGAGTTCTATCACAAGAGCTAAATACGAGAGTACTGACATCGATTCCTAAACCTTTACCAAACATAGAGAAGCATATCCATCCAGCGCTATTCCTGAAAAATCGCCGTTTTAATGTTTATATTGTCAATTTTTCGTTTCCAAAAAACATAGCATATTTGACCTCTCATTTGGTGCGAGCCTTTTCCAACGAAGGGGTGCAAATTACGTTTTTGCGACCACAATGAAAATATTTAGTTATTCAAGAAAAACTGATTGTGAACGTTTCGTTTGCAGGTCATGTCAGGGAAACGGTTAAAGGAATGGATTCTTTTCTTCAAAAAACACGATCTCAATGAGACATCAAGAGTTATGGAGAGAGAAAAACAACAGAATTTCCATGTTCATGTTTACTGTCGAAACAGTAGTGCGATAAAAAAAAGCGGACAGTGAATCTCGATCGGATCCTGACTGGGCCGCGATCCGGTCGAAATTATCTTTCTGCCTTTTTCTCCACTGCACTGAAGAATGGTATTTTAGTTTATTTTTCGTGATTCTCCTATGGCTCGATTTCGGAATATTTTATGTATTAAATATCCAAGCATTGATGTTTGAGCGTGTCGCTACTTTTGTGGTCACTGTACCTTGATATGAAGTAAAGATTTGGGCCCTGTGCAGTTGCGTGGCTACCGGGAAGGAGAGGTGGGGGGGGGGGGGGGGGGGGAATTTTTTCGCTGCCCTTTCGCGAAAACATTGGCTCAATGCAAGTTTCACACAAAATAGAGCTCCAAAGTGGTCTCCAATATAGGAGCTCACCACGCCAGAAATGTCTCAGATTCGCTCTTAGAGCAGTAAATTTTGCAAAACTTTCTCGGGTGTGTATGTTGTGTGTGGGGATGGGAGCTTGTCCTAACTAGGACACTACGTTCGCTGCCTCATCCTCCCACTTCCCTTCAGGGAAGTTGGAGGAGGGCGCAACGACCAGGGTGTCCTAGTTAGGACTCGACGAGTCCCCCCAAACCCCATACAACGGTCTTTCAAATATTTTCGTTGCACCTCCCCACAAAACTGTCAATGGCACTCCCTATTATAGAATCCTGGCTACGCGCCTGTACATGTACATCAAATAGTTGTAAAAAACCTACAGAATAATGCAGGCAGGTGGATAACAGGATCGGGCAATACAGCAGCGTTAGGAGCAATCGGGTGGATTATGGTGGAGACAGGATAGATTTCGGGGAATAATCTTTCCACCTCTCTCCCCACAGCATTTTAGAATCCCTCTCGCCGAGAGAGAAATGTTAAGAATATTGAATCTGAGACACTATTTTGGGTTGTTTTTTTGTGACTCGGTCTTGATGTCACAATATTTTATTTTTGATAGTTCGAACTGCTGGTACTTAACTCTTTACCCAACGAATCGGCCACATCCGCCCGCGTAATATGCAAATTCAACAGCTGAAAAAAAAAATTTCCAAAAGTTTCAACAAAACCATATCATGTGACCCTTCTTTGGAACGAGCTCGTTCCAATGAGGGGTCACATGATATGGTTTTGTTGAAATGTTTTGAAAAAATTTATAAGATGATTTTTAAAATAATAAATTTTGATATCGTCTGCGTTAGGAAAGGTTTAACAGTGTTTCGAACAGATCCCCATCTGATCCAGATAAACACCACTTTTGAGACTTTAGTTCCTGATTCCTGTTATACCATGAAAGCACAGCTTGGTAACCAGAGTAATGAAGCATTCCTTTGAACACTTCTTGATTTTCCCACAGAATAAAAACGAAATCGGTAGCATGTTTGAGTGCAGTGTTAGGTGGATTTAACCGAATTTTCAGGTATGTGATGGATCTTAGTCTTTTACCCAACGCAGACGATATCAAAATTTATTAATTTAAATATCGTTTTTTAAATTTTTTTTCGAAACATTTCAACAAAACCATATCATGTGACCCCTCATTGGAACGAGCTCGATGACCTCGTTCCAAAGAGGGGTCACATGATATGGTTTTGTTGAAATGTTTCGAAAAATAATATTTTTTCAGCTGCTGATATTACGCGGGCGGATGCGGGGGATTCGTTGGGTAAAGGGTTAGAGACCGTTGACGGAAACCGTTTTATAAGTGGGAGTACTACCTCATGGGCACCAAGTTAGTGGAATACATAAAATGAGATTAGTTTCTATATGTCAATCGATTACTTTGATCCTTTCTCTACAAATTAGGTAACAAATATATATTCTACATAATCTCCATTGAGTAATGTAAAATCATCTGTTGGATGGTATTGACTTGCTGAAATTCATCTATTGGGTGTTACGCACCTGCTGAGAAAACTGTAAACGTTCACCGAGTCATACGTAATTGCACCACAAGGTACGCCATTTATCCCACCAAGAAGTCCCTTGTGAGTTCAGTTGATGTTTTGTCATGTCAGAACATGCGGTGTATCATTTGACAGTGGTGAAGTTACCGAGTGTTGAAAAATCCGAACACCCGATTTCTTGTTGAGATTCATACTTCCTGATATTCAATTCGATTTTTTTGCAAAAATATCCTGCTAGACAGAATAATGCCTACAAAAGTACTTCGCTATTACTTGTAGGCTAATTACAAAACGTGGGGTGGTGTGGATGCCTGTATGGGAGGGTTATTAAATTTCCGATGTAAATTAGCAATGCAGGGCGTCGAAGCGTGTCAGTTTCGTGGCTGATTTGATGCTCTGCATGGCTAATTTCTTTCGGAAGTTTCAGAGTATCGATCAGTCATATTGGGACATGGATTGTCTCCCCCTTTTTAAAAAAATGAAAACCCGGTTCCCCCAAAACGGAAGTTCATTGATTCTAATTGTCAACTGACATTTATTTTGAGTCCATATGAACCATCAATTAATGAAGAAAATCCAACCAAACTTCAATTTTCGTCAAAACCTTTTCGGGGACGAGGTGGTCCCCCCCCCCCCCCCCCCCCCCAATTATCTACACCACAGGGAAATTGCTTCTGCGTGGCCAGTCCTTCAAAATAAGATTATTGCCCAATGCACGTGTTTTTCGCTCATCTGCCTTGATTCAGACCCATCACTGAACAGAAAAAATTCAACGGTACCGTGACGGATGTCCAGGATGACAATCAAATCAATACTCAACAATTTTATGCATCAGCTTGCACACTGGCCTGGTTTCATTGTTTTGTTTTACATTAAGGCACGAGTGGCTTATTTGACACCCTGTCCTAACTGAAAATCGGAGATAAAAGTAGTTTACTTTCCCACTATATCACTGTTTGTGTCGCAAGCAGTTCTCAACAGCAGGGGTTCAACGAGCTCCCTGTCGCGGAGCCCCCCCCCCCCCCCCCCCCCTCACACACACACACGTCAGGGAAGCTGTCTCTTTTATTATGGGCTTGTCTGGAGATATCCTAGCCCCCCCTCCCCCTTTCGAGAAAATCTTGGCGCCACCACTGCTCATCAACCTTTGCACAACATAATTATTAATCGTTCACCTAACACAGTGTTCAACAACATACAGCGCTATACACAAAATGCGAGTTGGAATTTCATTCTATTTCCAGTTTTTGCCTCTAAAGCACAAGTTACCTATTTATTTATTTATTAATTGGTGTGCAAGAGAACATTCAGCATCTATGGCTATCTTACGACCACAACACAGATATGAAGTAAAGTTTAACCAATCGTTTAAACAAATGCTGCCACTTCAGAGGAAGTCCGCGCCACACGTTGGTTAACAGGTCCAATCTTTACCAGTAAAGCATAACTTGTTTACCGCAGTAATCAAGCACTACCCCCCCCCCCCCCCCCCCTCCCGAGGTCCTCACATTACCTAGACTCCAAAGTGGTGCGAGCTTGCTCCAATTAGACCACATAAGCTATGTTCTCAGTTCTTGGCAAACAACACAGAAGGAAAAAACCTGAAAATTTCAACGCATTCATAAACATTTTAGACAAGTGTTGTTTCCAATTTGGCTTTGCTTATGGGTTAACTGTGGAGAAAGCTTGTCATACACATGAAAACCTCACGTCCTACAAAATCGAGTGTTGAGTGATGAATCAACCTCCGTTATGTTCATGTAACTTTCAAGATGAACGAGTCTAGATAAACTATTATCGGTGTGCAAAGACGAACTCTCAATCACATGCTGATTGATTGTGGTGCTGGATATCTCCATAAAATAATGCCAAACACAAGAAAATGCCTCTAGATGGCAAAATCCCTTGCACCGCAAAGATAGAAGTGGATCTAACTGGCTACAAGAAAACGTTTGTGAAAGCACAAGTGCGCAAGAAAAGACCCATGGACAACCTTTAGTTTGTGCATATCACGCAATCTCTTCGTATTAAAACATAAACAAGAAGCACTCCGTAAACAATCTTGAATCACTCTCTCTAAAAGCAGATGAATACCACATCTCAAAACATTGTGACTGGTGGTTCACAAGAAATTATTTTTAAATAATTTCAAGTTTATTGGACAGGGTTCCAAACTATGAAGGTTAATATCTTCATTCGAAAACACTTGAAAGGGTATCTCCTCTCAGGTCACCCCCCCCCCCCCCACCCCCGGAAAAAAGATCAGTTTTTTGAACGACTCGTCCCAGTACGAAACACTGCTTGGAACGAAACGCATGTGCCGAGGTGGTTTTGAGAGGAAATGCCCCGGAACCATTTCCAAGTATCGTCAGTGGTGGTCGTCGAAACTTCCACGAAATTTAATGAATATCAAACCTGCCCGATATCGTCCCATAGTGTATATATACCTGTAGTAAGTTTCATGAAAACCCGATTGCAATTGTTCACGGTCATAAAATGTGCGCAGGGACACATTGACGGACGGACGGACGAACGCAGGCACGGACGTGACCCATTCCATACACCCTGCCAAACTTTGTTTGGACGGGGATAATAAAATTCAGTAGGCGTGGCTGGGTACAGAGGCGCCGTGAAAATGCCCGACTGGGGGGAGGGGGGGGGGGTCGTAAACCTGATTTATCTCGACTGTGATGGGCCAAACCCCGACAGATAAAATATTCCAAATACATAAACACGACAGCCTTCGTTGAACGTATGCCTTGAAGGCTGTAGCTGGAATATTAGTCTGCGAGGAAAAAAGTTCACAACTCCGGACGACTTCTTGGAAATGTATTTGAACATGACGCATGGGCTTCCCGACGTTTTTAATTAATTACCACGTATCGTACTCCATATTTGTATGGCAACAGCGAATCGATACCCAATACAACAATACAGACGAAAATCCATACTACTCTGTCTGCAACACATTTTTGCGACTCGGAAAATCTCGTAACAGCTGAGTAAAGAAAATATTCCGAGGATGCATGGCTTTCAACACATCAGCGATTTTAGAAACATATAGGAATTCGTTCTCTGGTGGAACCGACAGTTAAGTCAGCGTACGGAAAGACCAAATGTTTATTTAATTAATGCCCCATTCTTTATTAATTTATTGGTGTTTACTTTAAGGTGACATGTTTCTGCACGATGGCTAATCATGACCTCAGCCTGGAGACACAGTCAAGTTTAGTCAATCCATGTTGCCCATTTTACAGGACTTCCACCCCAAGCATTGGTGACTGGGTCCTCTTTTACCAGTGAAACAGCGCTTGTTTGTCACAATAAACAAGCACTGCCTCACGACCCGGGGTTCCAAGTTCAAGTCACACAATATCTTCAACGCGTCTTTAATACTTAAACAAAGCTTTCTACCACTACCTGCAGTACGACGCACCCATGGCCATATAAATGTGAACAATAATTTCTGAACTTCACGGTATCAAGTATATAGCGAGTATGGTATAATTCATTTGTATATGGGGTACTTTTCTTTTTATATACCTTGTTAAGTGAAAATCATTAACGGTTGCACGACCTCATAAGCTTATTCAATAAACCTATTCAGTATTAAATTAGTTAAGATGAGATGTCGCAATGAAAACATATTCGTATATGAAATGCGTAATTCTGCACATATATAAGTCCGCATGTGTTTCATCACAAATCTAAATGCTATTACCAAACTGAAGTAACCAATCACGCAATAGATAACTTCTAAAATACAGGTGAACTGTCCATTGTGCATAAACACGTGACCTTAAACAACAATAAATAAATAAATAAATAAATAAATAAATAAATAAATAAATAAATTGAAAAGGTATAAGATGCACATGCAAGTTTCAGTCAATTTATTATGTTTTCATCTATTGGTTTTTAACCCTCAGCACTCTGATGTGAAAATGACGAAGTTTTCAGCAGCAAATATTTCCCCAGATGCAGTTTGATATTTAACCAAATATACCTTGTTTGACAGAGCTCCGTGAGCTCTGCCAAACAAGATATAATTGGTTAAATTCATAGTTAAAAAGGGGAAAAGCAAAGTGATTTGAGAAAATTCTGTTGCACTACCAATGTGCTAGGGGTTAAAGTCACTTTCAGCATATATGGCTATGTCGTGACAGCAAAACAATCATAAAGTCAAGTTTTTCCAATTGTTTATAGACACGCTAACCTATTTAGAAGACTTCCACCCCAGGCATTAGTTATCAGAGACTATTTTACTAGTAAAACAAGTTCTGACCTTTGGACTGCCGATGCATTTCCTAAAGATTTGAGAGTTGGCATCAGATTGGGTGCATTGTTGTTGTTATTCAATGGTGTTTGAGGTCACTTTCAAAATATTGGACTATACCATGACCACACGGCAATACACAAGTTTAATCTTTTACCTAACGCAAAGGTCATATCAACCAGCAATTACACAACAATTGCCACTTGGGGTATATATTTTCAATGTTGACCCCCCACTACAAAACTTTTGACTCCAACATTAAAACAAACTCATTCCACCGAGGGGGTCATAAGAACAAAAATGTTTAAGTTATTCATTTCTTGTGTGTTATCTCTAACTTCTAGTCGGGTTAAACAAGGGCGTGGTAACCAATCATTTATACATATGTTCAGAGGTTATTGTTAATAGCAACTTTTTTCACAGAAATGAATGCCAATCAATAGCTCTTACTTAGACGTCCCGCCTAATGAGCACACCAAGTTCAAAAACAATTCTAAGATAAATGTGCCCTGTAGGCCATTTCAAAGAAGAATGTTGATGCACAAATGCAATAAATTCAAAGATTGTTGCAAACAGCAACAGTTTTTGATGGAAATGAACAGAAAAAAATCAATAACACCTATCTTTGTCACCCTGCATAAGCATACAAAGGGATGTTCTCACTTACCCAGCAGCTATTGTTTTGAGTATAGGTGTTGAAAGTGGTGACATCAAAGGGTCGCCGCTTATAGTCCGTATTATTAATTTTTTGGGGAGTTATGAACAAGATGTAGATTATCATTAATTAAATTTATTACCGATTAACCATTCAAACGCCAGACAGCAACAATAAATACATTAACTCATACCCATAATTTCAGTATTACAATGACAGACAGCAAGAATACATAAGAATAAACACAAAGTCATTCAAAAGCCAGTATTGTGGCCCACAGCATCTAAGAATTGAAGATTGTTCATTCGCCCCTGCAAGTACATTAACTTTAAATGGTTGAGTTTGTTGTCGATTTGGACATATCGTTGTTGCCGAGGTCTGCTCCTGGCACCAGCTGCAGTTTGTATGACAGACACTTCTTGATAGGCTTGCTCTTGTCTGAGAAATTCAATTAATGTAAAGATGTTTGGCTTTGACGAAATGAACAAACTGGAGCTTTCTATGCCATCCCTCGACGTGATTTGTAGTTCTCGGCCCCTGTGTTTCATGATGATTCCACACTTGACGTCCATGAGCTCCCTCCACCCAATAACTTGTCATGTAGTCGTTAAACTTCGTGACGCCGCTACCTTCCGGGGACTCTTGTAAAATGTCGAACCATGCGTGACTTATCTCTCCCATAGGAAGAAATGGCAAAGCGATGGATCTTCTTACTAGCCTCCTCACGTCCTCATTGTCCTGATAGTCACTTTGAAGTTTACACTCTTTTGTTGCATATTTATACACTGCCTGACTGTAGTGCAAAAAACATCCCTTCAGAATAGACGATGGAAACACTGTCCTTGCTGCATTTTGGGCTGTTGTTTCGAAGTCCATGAATATTTGCGTTGGTGTCAATAGACGAGACGGAAAAATCTCTCGTACGTTGCTTCTGTTTTATTTGGTAGAAGACCATACACGAGAGGACGCATTTGACCATCAACAAAGGCGTGGATTGAATAAAGTTGATGAAAAATCTTCGGTGATTTCTCGAACGTTCCGTCACAATAAAAATACCATGGGAGAGATCATGAGAGACCGAATGTACGGAGAGAGAGAGAGAGAGAGAGAGAGGGGAGAGAGAGAGAGAGAGAGAGAGTAGTGAGAAAGAAAGAGAGAGAGAGAGAGAGAGAGAGAGAGAGAGAGAGAGAGAGGGTAGTGAGAAAGAGAGAGAGTGAGAGAGAGAGAGAGAGAAATATTTATTATATACATCTGTATGCATTGTAACCAATATTTTAAAATGTACGTATACATATATGCAATTTATCTCCGCAATTATTTTTGTTAACCCCTCACCCAACACACCTTTTAAAAAAAACAGAATGTCAAATGTTTTTGAAATATGATATGTAATTTTCAATCAAACCAATGATATATTTACTGAAAAAACAATTTTCAGAAAAACGTTTAATGAAGAAATACTTACTTGCTAGTTCTTCTTGGTATAATGTACTGATTGGTCTGCTGTTTTCGCGGACTAATGTCTTGAGTTCTGCCAGGACAGTGGCTACAACTATTTTGGAACTGTCAGCTTCATGGTTGTGAACATTTCGCGATGATGTCAACAAGTCGTTCTTAGTATTAACAGTTGCATTACAAGTTTTTACACAACATTTCCAATGAACAGAATCATTTCGCCGAGTCTTAATACTAAACTTGAAGTTATTAAACACAAGATATCTACCACCTCTGTCGTTTGTGATGTAATGAACGTTTACTTGAGCATTAGCCATTTTGGAATGATATCAATGGAGGAACGCAAGACTTATATGGGAACTAAGTCCTTGAACATCTAGCAAACAATGTGAATATATATCAGGGCGGATGATGTCGGCTACATTGATACATAAAAAACAGTGACCAGATAACAGGTTGATTACTGCCAACTGTGAACACGGTGCAAGAAGCAAAGGGTGCGTCAATTAAAACAACAATACTGGCTAAGTGAGAACTTCAGTAGGCAATTAAGAAAAACAAACTATAGCCATCTCTGATCAGCACTGTAATTGATGTCGACTGGGTATGTGAGAATAAGCCCATACAAAGTTTTGAAACAACCTGATAATGAATGTGCCCTCTGAGGCATGCCAAAGGAAGATGTTAATGCACAAATGCACTAAGTTTAAAAGTCATTACTTGTGGCAATGTTTTTTTTCTTCTTTTTATGGAAATTCGTAAATATATCCTGCACAGAGTGCAAAAGGGATAAGTTGCTGCACAAATGCAGTAAGTACAAAGGCTGGTGATAACAATAACTTTTCGTGGAAATGACAAAAAATCAATAGCTCACATCTAGAACACACATACCAAGTTTCAAAGTGATCCGATCATAAATGTGCCCTGAAGGGTGTGCCAAAGGGAAATATTGAAGTCTGACTACACCAAGTTCAAAGGTCGTTGCCAGCGACAAAAAAAAAAAAAAAATCAATAGCTCACATCTAGATGTCACCCCAAACACACATACCAAGTTTCAAAGTGATCCGATCATAAATGTGCCATGAAGGGTGTGTCAAAGGGAAATATTGAGGTCTGACTGAACTAAGTTGAAAGGTCAGGGCAATATTTTTCGACAGAAATGGAAGAAAATCGATAGCTCCCATGTAGATGTCACCCCACACAAAAACACCAAGATTCCAAGTAAACATGCCATGCAGAGTGTGTCAAAGGGAAATATCGATGCATAACTGCACTAAGTTCATCAAAGATTGTTGCCAACGGCAACATTTTTTGACGGACAAGGAAGAAAATCAATAGTTTTTATCTAGAGGTCACCCCAAACAAGCAAACCAAGTTTCAAAATGATCCGATCATAAACGTGCCCTGCAGGGTGTGCCAAAGGAAAATATTGATGCATAACTGCACTAAGTTCATCAAAGGTTGTTGCCAATGGCAAAACTTTTTGACAGACAAGGAAGAAAATAAATAGCTCCTATCTAGAGGTCACCCCAAACAACCATACCAGGTTTCAATGTAATCCGATCATAAATGTTCCCTGTAGGGTGTGCCAAATGGAAATATTAAGGTCTGACTAAACTAATTTCAAAGGTCGTTACCAGCTGCAACATTTCTTGACGAAAATAGAAGAAAGAGGACAGCTCCCATCTATAGATCACCCCAAACAGGCACACCAGGTCTCAAAGCGAACCGATCATAAATGTGCACTGCAGGGAGTGCCAAAGGGAAATATTGATGCATAACTGCACAAGGGTCATCGAAGGCTATTGCCAGCGGCATTTTTTGATGGAAATCGAAGAAAATCAATAGCACCCATCTAAAGGTAACCCCAAACAGGCATCGCAAGTTTCAAACCTATCTGATCATAAAGGTGCCCTGTAGAGCGTGCCAAAGGAATATATTGATGCCTGACTTAACTAAGTTCAAAGGTCATTGAAGAAAATCGATAGCTCCCCTCTGGAGGTCACCCCAAACAAACATACCAGGTTTCAATGCAATCCGATCATAAATGTTCCCTGTAGGGTGTGCCAAAGGTAAATATTAATGCATAAATGAACTAAGTTCATCGAAGGTCATTGCCAGCGGCAACATTTTATGACAGAAATTGAAGAAAATCAATACCTCCCATCTAGAGGTTACCCCAAACAACAAGCATACCCAGTTTCAAATTGATCTGATCATAAATGTGCCCTGTAGGGTGTGCCAAAGGAATATATTGAGGTCTGTAAACTAAGTTCAAACGTTGTTGCCAGCAGCAACATTTTTTGACAGAAATGGAAGAAAATCGATTGCTCCCATCTAGAGGTCACCCAAACAAGCATGCCAGGTTTCAAAGCAATCCGATTATAAATGTGCCCTGTAGGGTGTGCCAAAGGGAAATACTGAAGTCTGACTAAACTAAGTCCAAAGGTCATTGCCAGCGGCAAAACAAAAATCAATAGCTCACATCTTGAGGTAAACCCCGAACACACATACCAAGTTTCAAAAGGGAAATATTGAGATCTGACTAAACTAAGTTGAAAGGTCAGGGCAATATTTTTTGACAGAAATGGAAGAAAATCGATAGCTCCCATATAGATGTCACCCCACACAAGCACACCAAGATTCCAAGAAAATGTGCCCTGCAGGGTGTGCCAAAGAAAAATATTGATGCATAACTGCACTAAGTTCATCAAAGGTCGTTGCCAATGGCAAAACGTTTTGACGGACAAGGAAGAAAATAAATAGCTCCTATCTAGAGGTCATCCCAAACAAGCATAGAAGGTTTCAATGCAATCCGATCATAAATGTTCCCTGTAGGGGGTGCCAAAGGGAAATATTAAGGTCTGACTAAACTAATTTCAAAGGTCGTTACCAGCTGCAACATTTTGTGACGAAAATAGAAGAAAGAGGATAGCTCCCAACAATAGATCACCCCAAACAGGCACACCAGGTTTCAAAGCGATCCGATCATAAATGTGCACTGCAGGGAGTGCCAAAGGGAAATATTGGTGCATAACTGCACTAGGGTCATCGAAGGCTATTGCCAGTGGCAACATTTTTTGATGGAAATCGAAAGAAAATCAATAGCACCCATCTAGAGGTAACCCCAAACAGGCATCGCAAGTTTCAAACCTATCTGATCATAAAGGTGCCCTATAGAGCATGCCAAAGGAATATATTGATGCCTGACTTAACTAAGTTCAAAGGTCATTGAAGAAAATCGATAGCTCCCCTCTGGAGGTCACCCCAAACAAGCATACCAGGTTTCAATGCATTCCGATCATAAATGTTCCCTGTAGGGCGTGCCAAAGGGAAATATTGATGCACAACTGCACTAAGTTCATCGAAGGTCATTGCCAGCGGCAACATTTTATGACAGAAACTGAAGAAAATCAATAGCTCCCATCTTGAGGTTACCCCAAACAACAAGCATACCGAGTTTCAAATCGATCTGATTATAAATGTACCCATTAGGGCGTGCCAAAGGAATATATTGAGGTCTGAAAACTAAGTTTAAAGATTGTTGCCAGCGGCAACATTTTTTGATGGAAATGGAAGCTCCCATCTAGAGGACACCCCAAACAAGCATGCCAGGTTTCAAAGCTATCCGATTATAAATGTGCCCTGTAGGGTGTGCCAAAGGGAAATATCGAGGTCTGACTAAACTAAGTTCTAAGAATGTTGCCAGCGGCAACATTTTTTGATGCAAATAGAAGAAAATCGATAGCTCCCGTCTAGAGGTCACCCCAAACAAGCATACCAAGTTTCAAAGTGATCCAGTCAAAAATGTGCACTGCAGGGTGTGCCAAAGGGAAATATTGATGCATAACTGCCTAAAGTTTATCGAAGGTCGTTGCCAGCGGCAACATTTTATGACAGAAATTGAAGAAAATCAATAGCTCCCGTCTAGAGGTTACCCCAAAAAACAAGCACACGAAGTTTCAAATCAATGTGATCATAAATGTGCCCTGTAGGGCGCGCCAAAGGAATATATTGAGGTCTGTAAAGTTCAAAGGTTGTTGCCAGCGGCAACATTTTTTGACGGAAATGGAAGAAAATCGATAGTGCCCATCTAGAGGTCACCCTAATCAAGCATACCAAGTTTCAAAGCGATCTGATCATAAATGCGATCTGTGCGGTGTGTCAAAGGAAATTGTGGATGTACGTACGTACACCCGTACGTGCGTACACCTGCACGTACATACATACGCCGACGGACGAGCTGTGATGGCAATATCTCAGCTTGACTTTGTCAAGTTAAGCTAAAAATCATTTGTGTCACATGTGACACTGCTCAGACATTTTATGGTTACACCACCACCAGAAAGAAAAGCTTCCAGGGCCACTGGTTTTGTTGTGCCTTCCCCTACTGCCACCCCTCTTTACTCGCCCACATCTTTCAATTAGGTTGGACAACCTATACTTTCCTAACAATAACTGCTGCAAAAGTATTGGATTTCTCAAATCAGTTGTGAATAACTGCCAGTCCCAACCCCTAAAAATGGTGTCTTAAGCATTCCTGTTACACTGTGTGTTTAGTGAGGGGGGGGGGGGGGGGATTGACGTTAATGGGTTTTTGTTAAGTGTAGTAAGGGGAGGGACAATTTTTTTCTGTTGCCAAAGAAAGCAGAAAAATATATTTTCCTCTCCACTTCATCTCAGTACACGCTGGGTTAAAAGTGACTGTGTCCTTCATAGGTGAAGATTTGGGGTCTTTTCCAGGGAGAAAAAATCTTTTTGTGCCAATCGGAGACCCTGAGTGCATTTTGAAGGCTGGGACACCCAGAAAATAAATAAACAGCCATAGTAAAATAACCAATAAATATCAGGGTGAAGTGCATGAACCAGTTTTAGAGATTTCAAGAATGAAGGTTGATAATGTGGACATTTTTTAGGAAAAGTGGAGAAGCCCCCACCCCCACCCTCCCTCCCTCCCAAGTCCCCCATGTTCTGTTTCAGAATGGTAGGTCTTGAATGCTCAACTATCAGGCTTATTCTGAAATTAACTGTATACATGAAGTAAATACTAATCAATATATAAACACTTTGCTTGATTGTTATTGAACAAATAGAAAAATAAACTTCCACAATTCAAAAGATCACTAAAATACCTCCATTGTATGAATGGTAAAGTGACAAAGACCAAAGTCTTTCTTCTCCCAATAGAATTAGTAAATAACCCTAGTTTCACCTTTAGAACTGACTTTAACTGGTTGAGGGCTAGATTATTTTTGGTGGTCTGAATTTGTTATTAAAAATTTGTTCTATTACAAATTATTGGAGAGTTCCTACAGGCACTCTCCAGTAATTTGTAATAGAACAAATTTGTATAAACAAAATATTATTTGGATTTGAATGAATATGAAACATAAGCAATGAAAATGTTGCTCCAGTACCCTCATTTTTTGAAATCCCTGATAGTGGCTTCTAGCACTCAACCAGTTAAACTTGTCAAGTCATCTACAGCAGCTCACACATTAACCCGTTACCTACATAATGACCAGTAGGAAACACTTACAATATTGCTTAGATAATTAATATTTTCATTCCACTGACTGGTCATAAGTTATGTTTTAGAAGCAAAAAAAAAAAAAAGAAAAAAAATAGAACTGTCACCTTGGAGTGATCAACCCTTCACCCAACATAGATGATATCAAAATTTTTAATATTAATTAATTTTTTACAAATTTAAAAATAAACTTTCAACAAAACCCTATCATGTGTCCCCCTCACTGGAATAAGCTAGATGAGCTCATATGATATGGTTTGGTTGAAATTTTCTTCAAGAAAATTCCAACTACTAAATTTGCATATTATGTGGGCATATGTTCCTGATTCAATACGTAAAGTGTTAATGCAATTGTTTTCAATAGATCCACAGCTGTAGGATGATTACATTATTATAGTTCCTCTTCAATGTGTTTACATTACAATTTATGCATTATGAGGTGAACAGGTTAAAAATTATGAATACATACCAAGATTCAAAGTATTTTTCTCTTACAAACTAAAGTCTACGACACTCCAACCTCCCCCCCCCCCCCCCAACCCCCTTTTCTTACTGAAACAAACCTGATTAGCTTGTTCCCATTCGATTCCATAATCTATGGTTTTGGATAGAAAAATAGCATTATTAATATCATTTATTGCTGTGTAAGGTCACTTTCAGTATCTATAGATATATGATAGCCCCAACACAAGTATAAAGTCAAGTATAGTCTATCGTTTATACCATGCCAACAATATTCTTGAATTTCTAAAAAAAATCCAGTTATGGTGCTGCAAAGCACCCATGACTTGATTTGATGAAAAATTCACGAATGTGACTTCAAGAAAAGAAATCCTTATTAACTGGTCAAGTTCTTGAAGCCACAATCATGGCTCTACTGAAAAGTGCTGGAAGCCACTTTAGTGGTTTTACACTATGTGCATTGGTTTGTTGTTTTCTCAGCAGTAGAAAAAAAAGTTTAGACAGAAATGCTTTGTTGCAATTTATTGGGGACTACCAACAGGCACTCTCCAATAAACTGGAACAAGGCAATTATTTTTTTAATGAACTCTTGCTAAACAATGGCTTTCATTGCTGCGCGAATGGTATCTTTGAAAAAAAATACTTCATTAAAATCACCTTTGAATAATAATTTAATAATAATAATTTAGCACTCTCCCAGTCAAGAGGATCATTCCCACTTACAGAGGTACACTTTATCATTAAGAGTCAGTCACATATCTTATCCAGGCAATTTTGTTTGAAGGAAAATCCAGTGGCACCAAGCAAAAAGTTAATGAATATTTTGTTGGTACAGTGGAGCCCACTTAATTGGATATCTCTTAATTGAATAAACCTGTTAATGGAATATAATTTTCCAACATGAAACCATTTACCATACCTCCAGTACAAATTTGGCCTGTTAATTGAATATAGGTAATAGAGTAAATTCCTGTTAATTGAATAAAAAAATCTTGTAACCTGTCGAGAAATTATCCTGATTCTCTCCAGTTTTCCTTTGTATTTAGACATATTTGGCCTCAGTATACCAGTACAGGCATTTAATCTATTATATCTTGTTTGACAGAGCTCATAGAGCTCTGTCAAACAAGATATAATAGAATAAATGCTAAGTTTATCTCTATAATACAGGAAGGTGACACAATCCCTGTTAATTGAATACTCCTGTTAATTAAATAATTTTCATTGGCAAAGTGGCTATTCAGTTAACAGGGTTCCACTGTATACCTAAATAATTATTCCACATTTCACTGGAGAAGAAAACTCCAGATAAATACAGGTTATTGTAACAGTAAATTGATCTGGGTTGTCAGATTCATCAAGTTGACAAGACCAGATCATACAGATTAAACAAGTCATAAAGGCATCATTGTTCTGGTCTTATCATTAAGATGGAATATGACAACCCAGACTGATTGACTGCTGTAATAATTTTTTATTTTTTGACAATATATTTATTGGGGTTTAACAATACTTTTGACAGCCAGAGTCACCTCGTGTTGGACAGTTTTATGGGTGGAGTAAGCCGGAGTACCTGGAGATAACCACTGTGCAACGGTGAGCAACTGTCAGACTCCCCAACATACTAACTCTGCAAGCAGGGTTAGTATTGGTTGAAGACAAGTGCACCATCGATGTGCAGTACACCTTAGTAAACGGCACCACTGTGCCCCAATGTGGGCAATCGGGATGAAGTGCCATGCTCAAGGACACAATGCAATTATTCCTGGCGGGGATCGAACCATGAACCTTTCAGTTTGAAGTTCAATGCCATAACCACAGAGCCACCATGCTCCCATTATAAGACGATGGATATTTAAAAATTGAATACATCAGAAATGTAAACAAAAAGAAATTCAGGGAATTCAGTATTCTGTGCAAAAGCACTCAACTTTATATTTTGCATTTGTAAAAATGTTGGCTAGCAAATGTATGAATGTCTGTTATGTAACTTGAGCCAGGCATGATAATGCGAATCTGGAGAAACTGACGCTCTAATTTTCTGGTGAACAAGAATTGATGAACAAACTACAGCAATACTGATGAGTTCTATGCAGAATGAGATACATGCAGAGGAATTTATACAGACATCTGTATTAAATCCAAGTCTAAGAGGAGATAACCTGGTTAAAATTATTGCAGATTAAATATTCTGAAATGTGCATATGTTCAATTGTTTGAGAAGTTTCAATGAACTTAGTTTATAAATGTGGGAGGAAATGCACACACAACAATTTCATTTAAATATCTAAATTAAATCTTCTCGGTCTCAAGGAGAGATAACTTTGTCGCAGATTAAAAATATGCACATGTTCACTTGTTAATGGTCAGATTTGAGAAGTTTCATCTTAATTGATTCATCAATACAGAAGTTGGGTACACAAATGTATTTCATATAGATATCTATCATAAATCTGAGTGTGAGTGGCTATATGTTACTTAATCCCTTGCACACTGATGTTAAAAACTATCAAAATTTCAGCCTGCATTTTTTCCCATAATGCAACTGGGAAATTTAATCAATTCAATCTTGTTTGACAGAGCTCATTGAGCTCTGTCAAGCAATAATGAATTGGTTAAATTCCTAGTTGCATTGTGGGAAAAACTTGCTGTGCAGAGGGTTAAAATCACTGCAGATTGAAAATGTTGGAAGGTGCACATGTCCACTTGTTAGTTGTCACATTTTAGATGTTTCATCTAATTCAATTTTTAAATATGCAGAGTAAAACTTTTGGAATATGCACTTGTTCACTTGGAAAAAATATTAAAAACAATAATTAAAAACGTATAAATTTTATAGTAAATTTCCTTTCTTATTATACCTACCGAAATTGTTTACAACAGGCTTGCACTACAGTGGAAGAACCTAACTCGGATAAAATACTCTCTATTTTAATCTTTCCCAAGATTTGGGAAAGAAAAGTGGTGTAAAAACACCACGAAAAAATAAGCCAAAACTGGGCCGAGCACCATCGGCGCACACCCAGTATGGGACGCTCTTCCATAGTACAAATGCATGACTTCCGTCACAGTGCGCAATGCATCAATTCGTCATTCTTTTGATTCCGAACAACTCAGGAGTTATGTGATCAGCGGGGAGGAAGGATTCTTACCCGAATAAGAAGACGGGAGGGTCTCCATGTAAACAATTTCGGTAGGTATAATAAGAAAGGAAATTTACTATAAAATTTATACTTCTTATCAACCTACCTCAATTGTTTACAACAGGCTGAATAGACAAAAGGCTGGAGGGAATCACATAACCAACCCACACATAACTCAATAGCACTGGGCCCATGGACAGAGGAAGAGATCCCTAGGCCTATCAAACCATAGCATCACAAACATTAGAAAAGCCAGTGAAAGATGAGGCGTATGGTGAAGTGCGACGCACAGACAGAAAGGGCAGTAACAGCACAAAGCTGGAACCGACCCTGAAAAAAGCTGAAAAGCTTGGATAGACAACATCCTGAGCCAAAGAAAGAGGGCCCCAAGGGTCTCTGTCGGCTCCTGCAACTGTCGCAGAGAAAAAGAGAATGTAGCATTTCTCCAGAAGGCTGCCAGTATAACATCAGTCATCCGACAACATGACAGAGTTATTAAAAGAGGAAGACAATGCACGCACCTCGTGGCAGAAAAAACAATTGGTAATACAATCACCAGTAGCTAGACAAGCGGAAGCTGCACGAATAGCAAGACAAGTCCATCAAGAAATGGATGCAGGAGAGATCTGGCATGTGGGAAAACGCATATTCATCCAGGATAAAGGCGTGAATGCCCCCCACCCCCAAGCAGAGCAGCGCCCAAGAAAGTGACCATCTTGGAGTAAACTGCAAAGTCCTAGGCCTTTTCAAGGAAAAGAGCTGAACAAGCTTGGAGAGGCAAGGATGAGTGTCGAAACAATGCGGTACCACATAGGAAAAATGAAAGTGTCAATGACACTGTAGCTCAACTTGTCAAGACAAAGACATGTACATGTATAGTATGTGACACAGCAATGACAAACATCTAGGTAATGACCTGATAACAAAGGTACATATAAAGTATTGTAATGGTCTGTACATAAATACTGAGCGTTGCCTGTAACAAATGTATAGGTAAAGTATTGTAAAGGTGGGTGACAGTCAGATGCTAAACTAGAAAAGAAATCTTTGAGTCCCAGAGTGGGTCTGACTGAACCCCAAAATACTTGTTCTCATAGCACAGTGATAACAAAGGCACCCCAAAACACACTCATTCCTGTACCAAGTTGAAAACAAATGTACCCAAGAAGTTTTGTGAAGATCAGTTCACAAATATGAGCTGCATAGAAGTTGTGACAAAAAACTGATTGGACATAATTTCGGTACAAAATAGCCACTGGCAGCCATCTTGAATTTTGGACCGCGCCCAGAAACACTCGTTCTCGTCCCAAGGTGATAACAAAGGTACCCAAGAAGTTTTGTGAAGATCGGTTCATAAATACAGCCTCTAGCCCGAGCCGTATTGACATGTGCACTTACAGAGTATAAGTAGCACTGAATAAATCAAAGTTCATCTAATTTGCATAATTTCTGCACGAGAAAAAAACCCGTACTATATGTGATGTATTCCATGTTACTAAACATTCATACAAAAATTTATTCAAATCAGAACTTTCATACAGAAGTTCTGTACAAAAGACTTATTGCACTAATTTTGGTACAAAATGGCTGCTGGTGGCCATCTTGAATTTCGGACCACACCCAAAAACACTCGTTCTCATCCCACGGTAATAACAAAGGTACCCAAGAAGTTTCGTAAAGATCGGTTCATAAATACGGCATCTAGCCTGAGCCGTATAGAAGTTGTGTACAAAAAACTGATTAGACCTAATTTCGATACAAAATGGCCACTGGCAGCCATCTTGAATTTTGGACTGCACCCAGAAACACTAGTTCCTGTCCCAAGGTGATAACAAAGGTACCCAAGACGTTTCGTGAAGATCGGTTCATAAATACAGACTTTTGCCCGAGCCGTATTGACATGTGTACTTACTGTGTGTAAGCAGCACTGAAAAAATCAAAGTTCATCTAATTTGCATAATTTCTGCACGAGAAAAAAACCCATATTATATGTGATGTATCCCATGGTACTAAACATTCACACAAAAAATTATTCAAATCAGCGCTTTCATATGGAAGTTCTGTGCAAAAATCTGATTGCACCAAATTTCGTACAAAATGGCTGCCATCGGCCATCTTGAATTTCAGACCGGACCCCAAAACACTTGTTCTCGTCCCACGGTGATAACAAAGGTACCCAAGAAGTTTTGTAAAGATCGGTTCATAAATACGGCCTCTAGCCCGAGCCGTATTGGCATTTGCACTTACAGTGCTGAAAGTAACACCAAAAAACATCAAAGTTAGTCTAATTTGCATAATTTACGCACGAGAAAAAAACCCGTATTATATGTGATGTATCCCATGGTACTAAACATTCATACAAAAAATTATTCAAATCAGAGCTTTCATATGGAAGTTCTGTACAAAAAACAGATTTCTGCATCGTCGGTACAAAATGGCAGCTGGCAGCCATCTTGAATTTCGGACCGCACCCAAAAACACTCGTACTCGTCCCACAGTCATAACAAAGGTACCCAAGGAGTTCCGTAAAGATCGGTTCATAAATATGGCCTCTAGCCCGAGCCATAGCAGCTTGGCACTTACAGCTCTGAAAGTAACACTAAATAAATCAAAGTCAGTCTAATTTGCATAATTTACGCACGAGAAAAAAACCCGTATTATATGTGATGTATCCCATGGTACTAAACATTTATACAAAACTTTATTCAAATCAGAACTTTCATACAGAAGTTCTGTACAAAAAACTGATTTTTGCATCATCGGTACAAAATGGCCGCTGGCAGCCATCTTGAATTTCGGACCACACCTAAAAACACTCGTTCCCGTCCCAGGGTCATAACAAAGGTACACAAGAAGTTTCGTAGAGATCGGTTCATAAATACGACCTCTAGCCCGAGCCATAGCCAATTGTTGACGTACGGAGAGACGGACAGACAGACGGATGGACAGACGGACGACGGGCCATGACAATAGCTCAAATTTGACTTCGTCAAAGTTGAGCTAAAAATGTCTCCGAAGCATGGACAAGTACACATTGCTGGAGACCCCCAGAAACAAACATATACCAGACAACTCCGCAAGCAGTGTGATCGAAGGAGTGACAGAAGCAACAGAGTGATCGCACACCATCGACAGAAGAACCTTCCACTTAGCCACAGAGGCTAAACCAGTGGAGTGAGTGCCTCCTTGAAGAAAAGCAACTCCACTGCGTGTCTCGAAAAACCACTACGGAGGAGACAGGACCCGATAAAAGACATGTGCGAAGGCACAATGAAGTCGGGTCAACTTGAAAACCTCCCGGGCGACTTTGGCAAAGAAAGTCGCGAGGTAGAGGGAGACATGCAGGAACCGCCGCTAACAGAGAGCAGAGCAGATTGATCCACACCCACCGAAGCGACGGGTGTGATCGAAAGGATTCGACGACTACAGGTTCATATCTGGGTGAGAACCTGAGGCGGAATCGGAACCGGTAGGAAGGTGTAGCCGACAAGACCATCCCAAAGGAGGACCAGAGCGTCCACGGCGAAAACCAGAGCATCTGGACACGAGGACACGAAAGTGTCCACCGGATAGTTCCAACTAGTCACAAGAGATCGATGGAACCCGCCATGTGGAGCATCCACCTGGTGGAAATGACCCTGCCCCGACGGGACAGGGAGTCGGCTAGGACGTTCAGGCGACCGGGAATGTGACAAACAGCCACCCTGGCGTGGACATCCTGAGCGAGCAGTATAAGATCCCAAGCCAATTCGTACATTGGAACAGAGTGCGTGCCGCCCTGGTTCCGAATGTAAACAACCACCGTCGAATGGTCGGACAACAGAAGGACCTGGCGATTCGACAGGTGAGGGATCCACTGCCTGAAACGCAGAAGAAGAGCAAGAAGCTCCTTCTGGTTGATGTGTAGAGCTGCATGATCCTGGTCCACCATCCCTTGAATGGAAAGACCTAGAGGATCCAACGTCGCACCCCATCCGAGATCGCTGGCATCTGCCGTCAGAACGCGATCGGACGTGGGTAAGTCCAACGGAACACCCTGCGAAAGCCACTGGACATCCGCCCAGAGGAGAAGGTGAGGATAAAGATAGTCTGGAAACTGAAGCACCAGATCCAGAAAATCTACATTCGGCCTCCAACGACTGAGCAGAAAGTGTTGGGGAGGTCTGACACTCAGCCGACCTAGAGGAATGAGATCCGTCACCGAACAGCAGAGACCGATTAGCCGGAGAAAACTCCGAGCTGTCGTGGATGTGGACTGGGACAGAGTCGGAGCAAAAGCTGAGAGAATCACAGCCTTGGCCTGGGGAACTGCCACCAAATTGAATTGTGTGCGGAAAGCCATCCCCAGATGATAAAACGACTGAGAAGGGACCAGGTCTGACTTCTCCTCGTTGACTCTGAAATGTAGCGACGTAAGCAAGCTCAACAGAGTGGCGACATCCGACTCCAGGAAGGCAGCATTGGAATGCCCCTGGAGGATATCGTCCAGATATGCCGAAGTAGTCACCCTGGACTGTGTGCGATGGAAAGCTATCACATGTGACATCAGTCTGGTGAAGGACCAAGGAACCAGGTTGAGGCCGAAAGGCATGGCCTTGAACTGGTAAACTCGCCCCAGAAAAATGAACCTGAGATACTTCCGTAACGCCCAATGAATCGGAACGTGAAAGTAAGCGTCTCGCAGGTCGAAGCTGGAAGCGAAATCTCCCTGGTGAATTGAATGGAGGACCGACCTGAAAGTCTCCATGCTGAACTTTGGAGCAATGATAGACTGGTTCAGGAAACTCAGATCGAGAACCGGTCGGAGTCGGCCGTCCTTCTTCGGCACCAAGAACAGGCGGGAATAGAAACCCACTGAACTAATGTTCTTGATGACCTTAATCACCCCCTTTGTCAGGAGATTGTCTATCTCCGTGGACAAAAGTTCCCGACGTAAAATGTCTGAAGGAACTGTGGTTGGAAAAGGCACCCCAGACAGAGTGGAGTGCCGTCGGAAGGATATTCGCAGCCCAGACCAAACAACATCCAACATCCAAGGATCGGATGTGATGGTGGCCCACGGTCTGCGAACTCTGCTATCCTTCCTCCAACCTGGGACGAGTCGAGGTGAGGACCTTCATTGCGAGCCTCGTCGGGGTTCTTTGGAGAAAACACCTCTACTGAATGAAGAATCCTGGGGGTTCCCTCAAGACTGCCGACGCTTACCCTTACACCTTGAGTAAGAAGCAGAAGCGGTGGCAGAAGGATCAGCCCCTTTTGCTTCGCAGAGGAAGCAGAGGGTACTTGTTAGGCTTGGAACGGCCCGTGCATACCCTAGAAGGCTGATCAAGCTGAAGAAACAGCAGCTGATCGTTGGAATGACGTAGGACGTCATCCCGGACCGTCAGCACAGAATCATGGAAAAGTTGCGGACCTGTCAAAAAAGCAGCTCGAAGAGCAGCGTACTGCTCCTCAGGAAGGGATCGGCCTGTGTCCCGCACAGAGTCCCTTCGAACTAATTCCAGATTAGCCGTGTTACAGGCATGCATGTGAGTAAGATGCATGAGACAGCACACGCAAAGGAGCCTGTACCTCATCAATCTTATCTGAAGGCAGATAAGCAGCAAAAGCTGAGACGACGTGATCGGAGAGAGAAAGCATACCAAGCATCTCTCTCGATAAGCCCAATGTGGACTCCAGAGTCGTCATTGGAATGACGGCAGACTTGGACTTGGAAAGCCCGAGGGAATTGGAGTCCTGATCCAAAACCGTCTAAGTCTGGTAGACCGACAGATTGGTGGAATCGTAGGAACGATAACGCGCCGGAGGCAAAAAGGTGTCAACCCTGGTGAAGAACGGAGCCTTCATAGCCTTGGAACTTAGCTTGGAGTCCAAGGCTGAAAATGCTTCAACCAACTGTACCGAAGGGCACGGTCGAAGACGCCCAGAAGCAGGTTGCTCCATAGACTGTTGGCACGCGACCGATGATCGCAGCCTGGCTGACACTGTCGACTGGTTAGATGGTTTGAGATCCGGAAGGAACCCAAACACGAAATCAAGAGCTGCCCCCAAGTCCGAAGACTGCCGGCTCTCGACATCAAGCATGTCTGACTCTTCCCCTGAGTCGGAAGACACATAGCCCATCGTGGGCAAACCAGCCGACGCCTCCCATGGTGTTGGAACACCAGGGGATCAGAAAGCGGCCTGTTTCCAATCCCGGGAGGCGGCGCCATAGGAGGCGCCTGGAAACCACTTGCTGCCTCGCTGGAAGCAACAGGAAGGCTCGTTGACAGAACCTGAGTGAGTAAGGAGAGGGCCTCCCTAAGCTCACTGCCCGTACTGGCCGGTTCGACAGGGGAACGAACCGGCAAAGTGGCTTCACCGCTGACCCTCTGAACCAGCGAAGGGTCACGATCCTCCAAAAGACCCGACGTGGGACGACGGACGGCAGCCAAAAACGTCTGAAGCCAGACGTGTATAGGGGTGTGACACATACCGAGGATCAACATAGCAGGAACTCATGAGAGTCACCGCTGACCTCTGCAGGGCAGAAGGTCCAGGCTGCACAAAAGACGGACCCCCAAAACTGGTCGTGTGGCCAGAATGAGGAACGGAAATGCCACGGAGTTCATAGTGTCCCACTAAGAACAACTGAATCCAATGACAACTGTGGTGCTCGACGGCGCAGAGACCACATGAGAGGGTCCGGCCGGCAGCCACTTCCAACTTCGCCGAGTTGAAGTCAGGGAAGGCTGAGGCCGATACCCCCACGTCTACACAACCAGACACCGCAGCAGACCACTGCAGGTATAAAACTACTGTGTTCAATGGCTGAGAGGACACAGTATGGGGTTCAGTTGGCAGCCCCATTTGACTTCGCCGAGTGGAAGTCTGGGAAGGCTGAGGCCGAAACCCCACAACCACACTACAGACATCCCTGCAGACCCTGGCAGGGAGAAGCTGAGGCCGGCTAAAAACGGTGCCCAATGACGTTGTAGACGGAACAGCAGTAGCAGCAGATACGACGGGAGCTGTTGGAACTGGCGGAAAAGCGGAGAGAGCCACCAAGCTCGGCCTCCAAAGGAGGCGTCACAACCCTAGTGACAGCCTCAGATGTCGACTGGAGAGGGCGCATAGTCCCGGAACCAGGCATCTCTACACCAGAAAACCAACAGCTCCCGCAGTATCCACCACGGTAAAACACTGCACATTCCCCACAGAAGGGGAATAACTCTCACCAGACATGGTCGAATCGGGAAGCCCCGCAATGAAAGCGGTCCCCACCCCCCGCTGGTGCGGGAGGAGCTGCACATCGCCCAAGGAGGAGGAGCAATTCTCATCAGACGTGGTCGAATCAGGCGACCCAAAACGAAAGCGTTCGCCACCCCCCGCGGGAGCGGGAGGAGCTGCACATCCCCCACGGAGGAGGAGCAATTCTCATCAGACGTGGTCGAATCGGGCGACCCGAAACGAAAGCGTTCACCACCCCCCGCGGGAGCGGGAGGAGCTGCACATCCCCCACGGAGGGGGTCAAACTCACACCAGACGTGGTCGAGTCGGGGGGCCCCGAAATGACAGTGCCCCCCTCCCCCCCCTGCGGGTGTGGGAGGAGCTGCACATCCCCACGGAGGGGGTAAACTCACATCAGACGTGGTCGAGTCGGGAGGCTCCCGAAACGACTGCATTCCACACCACCCGCGTGTGCGGACGAAACGGACACGAGAACGCACCAATGGCGAGGGCAAAAGGAATTGCCCTAAAGGAACCGAACTGGAAAGAACAGAGGTGAGAGCAGTAGAAGAAAAAGGTGAACTCAACAGAAACAAAAAGTAGAAGAACACCCTCAACTGCGAGAGAAGGTGGCAGAACCCAGATGGCCGACACCTACTCCAATAAAATTTTTTATCAACCGAAAAAATTCATTGTCGAATCGCGATGACATGATGTCGCAAAACATTCGCGAAAACGGAATAGTCATTAATAAACAATGAGAATGTGGTTGAAAATATAAACGAGAATATATAAAACACAGTCCTGTTATTATACGATCTTCAGATCCATAATTCCAGTCACAGGAAAACCATTATCCACGAGTTGAATTATCACTGTTTCATAATGCATATGGCGGAAACACATCCTGCTCGTGCTTCGGATAGAAAAAGAATGACGAATTGATGCATTGCGCACAGGGACGGAAGTCATGGATTTGTACTATGGAAGAGCATCCCATACTGGGTGTGCGCCGATGGCACTCGGCCCAGTTTTGGCTTATTTTTTCGTGGTGTTTTTACACCACTTTTCTTTCCCAAATCTTGGGAAAGATTAAAATAGAGAGTATTTTATCCGAGTTAGGTTCTTCCACTGTAGTGCAAGCCTGTTGTAAACAATTGAGGTAGGTTGATAAGAAATTAATTTTGATATCCTGTGTGTTGGGTAAGGAGGTTAAGGTCATATTTGAGATGCTTCATCAAAATTGGTACTTAAATGTAGGAGTGTTGCACACACAAGAATTTTGGATGCATGGGTGGACATATTAACAATTGTTTTACAGTCATACAGGCAGGTCTGAAAATAAGCAGTCTGACTTTTGCAGAATGAGGTCCCCAGAAGGTATATTTGATGATGCTATCCCATACAGTGGGCCAATTTATCCTCTGGGTACCTCTTTCTGTTTAGTTTTGAGACCCTGATTCAGATTGAGGTTCACAGAGGGTAAATTTAGTGATGCTACCCTATGCAGGGTAGCATCACTAAATTCACCCTCTGGGGACCTCATTTTGCAGATGACAGTCTGCTTATTTTCTGGCTTGCATACAGGTAATGACAATAAAGCTCCAACTTCTCCAAAGTTGGGATAAAATAAAGTAAAGAGCATCTTGTGCACTGTTCTCAAACTGGTTTTTAACACAATAACATCCCCCCTCCCCCCCATGCCAACCACACCCTAATGTTATAGTATAATTATGCCAGATAATGTAAAAGTCTAGAATTCCAGGCTGGTGTGAAAAAAAATCCTACCCCGGAGTTAGATCCAGTCTGGAACACTTTCTCATGACACCTTGGCGTGCCTGTTCTGAGGCCAGAAAGTTGGACAAAATCAGAATTCTGATTTTTACGTTAATCTCCAGATACAGACAACTTTGACTACCAATAATTTTCATCAAAGTCCAGAAATGATGAGCATCTTATAATAAAGCAGTTGCAATATATTCCACTAAAAATCACAACAATCTTTTATAAAATATTTATTTTATTTCTGGACCCTATTAATAAATATAAGAATAGGGTGAGAATGTCATTTTGTTGTAATTATAAAGTCATGAAAAGAATGGCCTTACCTTTTATACAAGTAGTGAGCTCACATGGTCCATTATGCTTCATAAAATTGATATGAATGTAAGGTTATTCTCTTCATGTTCTATTCATGTAAATAATATGCACACATATAAGACAAACATGAAAAACTATATCTGTTATTTTGTATTAAACTAGAGGCCATAAAATGACAATAAAAATTTGGTTTTCCCCATTTTAATCCAGTTCAAAATTTACTCCTTAACCCGTTACCCAACGAATCGGCTGCATCCGCCCACGAACTATGCAACTTCAGGAGTTGAAAAAATATTATTTTTCAAAAAATTTCAACAAAACCATATCATGTGACCCTCGTTGGAATGAGCTCGACGAGCTCGTTCCAACGAGGGGTCACATGATATGGTTTTGTTGAAATTTTTGAAAACAATGATATTTAAAATAATAAATTTTGATATCGTCTGCGTTGGGTAAAGGGTTAAGTCCTCAGATTAATTTTACATTAATAACTACCATGTATACAACTATTTATTCATTTATTGGGGTTCAATGACATTTTTGACAGCCAGGGTCACCTCGTGTCAGCCAGTTTTATGGTAAAGAAAGCCAGAGTACCTAGAGAGAACCACCAAGCAATGACAAGCAACTGTCAGACTCCCCAACGAACGAACTCCACATAAGCAGGGTTAGCATTGGCTGAAGACAAGTGCACCATTGACCGTGATTGACGTGCAGTTCGCCTGTACTGGCAGCCAACAATGATTTAAAAATAATATCAAGATAAGTGCCTCCTAGGAAGAAAACACTTGTGACAACGGTTTCACAGCAATATAAAAGGGGCTGTTTGTTGCCATATTGGAACATAAGGATTAATGTTTGTTTGTTGGGATTTAATGTCACTTTCAACAATACAAGTTGTATCAGACAGCTTTGCAGGTGGAAGAAGCTGGGGAGAACTGTTGAGAAGCAGTGAGCAACTTTCAGATTCTCAAACTTACCAACCTGGTTCAAAAAGAGCAGTGACTGAAGTCAAGTGCACTATTGATGTGTAGTATCGCCTCAGTACAAAATGCCACCATGCCCCACATGGGCATTTGGATTATGTGTCTTGCCCAAGTACATAGAGCAGATGACGTGGGTCAGGATCAGACCACTGGCTGCTCAGTTTAACTCCTTACATGCTGCTGGCAGATCTATTTATTTATTTATTGGGGTTTAATGACACTTTCAACAGCCAGGGTCACATTGTGTCTGACAGTTTTACGAGTGGAGGAAGCCGGAGTACCTAGAGAGAACCACCGAGCAATGGAGAGCAACTGTCAGGCTCCCCAACATACCAACTCCACACAAGCAGGGTCGGCACTGGTTGAAGAGAGGTGCACCATTGACGTGCAGTGCACCTTAGTACACAGTGCCACCGTGCCCCCATGTGGGTAATGGGAGTGAAGTGACTTGCCAAAGGACACAACATGGTTTCTGCCTGTGGGATTTGAACCAAGTACCTCTCGGCTTGCAGTCTGCACCTCTACCTACTGAGCCACCAAGCCTCCCCCCCTGCTGGAAGATATTCTAGCCCTGTACAGGATTTCTCTTGCCACTGAAATATGTATAATTTGGGAATATTTAATCCAATTTGCACACTGCAAATTGAATGGATTTCTTCACCAATGATTTCTTGAGTTAAATTTTTCATCAAATCTAGTCATGGCTGCTTCACAGCAGCCACGACTAGATCTAATGAAAAATACTCAGCGGGCAAGAGTTAATGTCCAATGCTCAAACCAATGAACCACTGTGCTCCCTGGGAATTTAATTATATGTTCTTTGAAAGAGTTCACTGAGCTCTGTCAAAGAACGTATAATTAATTAAATTTTTAGTCCTGCTTCAACAAAATGAATTCAACGAATAATTCTATCATATGACTTGAGCGCTAGGAGTCAAAAACTACTAGAGGAGGGTGATAACTCCTGATCATATATGACAATTTACAATGGTATTAACTATTTCTATATCTAATTATATTACAGACAAGAAAATAAAAGAGTCAATTTATTGATCACATGATGATAAAGACCAGGAACACTATTTATTTATTTATTTACTGGTGTTTAAGGTCACATACTTATGCACAATGGCTAATCGTGACCATGACAGTTTTACGGGTGGAGGAAGCCGGAGTACCCAGTGAGAACCACCGAACATCGATAAGCAACTGACAGCTCCTCAAAGTTCGAACTCTGTTCAAGCTCCGCTCAAGCAGGGTTACAGCGTTTGAAGACATGTGCACCATTAACATGCAGTATACCTTAGTACACAGCATCATCGTGCCCCCATGCAGGCAACAAGAATAAAGTGCCTTGCCCAAGGACACAACACAGGTCATCCCGGATGGGGATCGAACTCGGGACCTTGACCACAGAAGCCTAATAGTCTACCACTGAGCCAACGCGCTCCCACCAGCAACACTGCAGCTATTTCTAATCAAGTGTCATCTGCCTATTCAGGCAGATGACATTTGACTAGAAACAACCGCTTATATTATACAGCTTTCCCTGCTCACAGGTATTCAAAAGATTGGTGCTGTGCAATATCAGAGCTAGGTATACTCAAATTCAGGATTCTAGCTGTAAATAACAAAAGAGATTCATTGGGATACATTGATCTCCAATTCATTGTATATTGTCTGTATTTAGGGAGCGCAGTGGCTCAGTGGTAGACTGTTGGACTTCTATGCTAGAGGTCCTGAGTTCGATCCCCATCCGGGATGACCCGCGTTGCGTCCTTGGGCAATGCACTTCATCCTGGTAGCCTACATGGGGGCATGATGACGCTGTGAACTAAGTCGTACTGCATGTCGATGGTGCACATGTCTTCAACTGCTTTAACCCTGCTTGAGCGGAACTTGAACAGAGTTAGAATGTTGTGGAGCTAACAGTTGCTCGTCGATACTCGGTGGTTCTCTCTGGGTACTCCAGCTTCCTCCACCCGTAAAACTGTCATGGTCATGATTAGCTATTGTTCATAAGTATGTGACCTTAAACACCAATAAATAAATAATATGAATATTGTCTATTTCTAAGTGGGTGTGCCATATACCTGATCCTACTTCTGATTACCATACTGACTGAGTTGTTGAACCCCTCATATTCCCTTCCAAAATTAGTGGAGACAAATGAAGTTCTTTTATTCACATACAGAACTCATCCTGGTTACACTATATAGATGCCAAAATTGTTTTCTGCCCTGTTATGCATTTATAAGAGAACTAAAAAAATAGCAGCTATAAAAACAGGCTTGAAAATAAGCCATCTGACATTTGCAGAATGAGGTCCTTAGAGGGAGAATTTGATGATGCTATCCCATACAGTAGGCCAATTTTAGTTTTGAGACCCTGATTCAAAGCGATGTTCACAGAGGGTAAATTTAGGGATGCTACCCTGCTGTGCAGGTTAGCATCACCAAATTAACCCTCTGGGGACCTCAATTCATTCATCTGTCATCAGAAAATTTCGAATGGAATTAAAAAAAACAAAAAAAATGCTTCAATGATGAAAAGAAAAGTTTTGTGCAGGGCACAAACGTCCAAACATGCATAAAGGATTTTGATAAAGATACTTTCCAAATACTAATCTTCTTGAAGTAACTGAACATTAGGACATCTTTTCTTGTTGACATTTCCAGACTTGGGAAATTATTAACTTAGTAGACTTTGATAAAAGCAAACCACAGGTGGTGGAGCTCTGTGGGTGGGGGGGGGGGGGTCATGAAGAAGAGGATGGTGGGGGTCAAATCAACAATTATTTTATGATTTTTTAACATAGCATAAATGCATCAGCATAATTGACAACTAGATCTGGATTTAACCTGGTGTTAATGGTGGTCCATGAGATGAAAATTCACAAGTTTTTTCTTTCGTTTTGTCCTCCCACAAACTTTTCCCTGAAATCCATCACATTTCCCTGAAAATCTCCCTCAGGTTCCCTGAAACATTATTCAGGAGGTTAACATGTCTGAATTTAACAGAGCAATATATGATGAAAATAAATCTGTGGTCAATAAAAATGTAGTACTCTACCAGTAACCCTTGTAATTTTTGTACAGGATTTAATCCTTTACTTAACACACACGATATCAAAATTGTTCAGTTTAGTTTCATTTTTTTTTTTAAAGTATTTTTTCACACAAAATTTCAACAAATCATTTCATGTGACCCTTCACTGGAATGATCTTGATGAGCCCGTTCCAATGAAGGGGTCACATGGTATGGATGGGTTAAAATATTTTGAAAAATATTTTTTTCAACTGTTCAATTTGAAGATCTTAATTTTTGCCATTTTTGTCAGAGTCATTTTCATCGCTACCATTTTCCATCTTTAATTTTTACTCTACGGTCTCTCTTTGATCATAAAAACAAACCTGTATTTCACATTTCTCTTTGTGTACAGAAGGTAATTCCTCATGACAAAGAGCAATTCATTTTTGGGGGAATGTTAATCATAGCTGTAATGGAGTTTGTTATAAGCTCCTATACAGTAAACCAGAACCAGATTATGTAAGTAGACAAGCATAACTCCAACTTCCAAGAACTTCACATAAAGAAACCCAATAAATACCATTACAGTGGAGCCCCCTTAACTGGATATCTCTTAACCCTTAACTGGCTGAGTGCTAAATTATTTTTATTCAGCAAAATTTGTTCACATGCCTTTGCCTTGTCACAATTTATTGGAGGGTGCCTAAGGGCAACCTCCCATAAAATGTAACAAGGCAAATCCTTACAGAGTAAATGATTTCACTTCAAAGATAATATGAAGTATATACACAGAATACAAACCCTTTAACTTGTGGTACCTGCAGGTTGGAAAAAAGCCCAAAATTTGGGCTTCCAGCACTCAACCAGTTAAGGGCCTGCACACGTGTTCTGAATTCCTACCAGTGCACAGCCTCTTTACTTCCAGTGGCTTAATTGGTAAAGTGCTGGAAGCCCATATTTGGGCTTTATTCTGAAGTGCCAATACCATAACTTAGAGGCTTCTAATTAAATGACTGTGCTTCATATTAACCTTGAAGTGATATTATTTAGCCTGTTAGGATTTGCCTTGTTACAATTTATGGGAGAGTGCCCACAGGCACTCTCCCATAAATTGTAACAAAGCAACTAAAACTGAACACATTTTGATAGTCAAAAGTAATTTAGCACTCTACCAGTTAACAGTGATGTCTAGTCAAATCTTGTCGGACAGTTAAGGCAGCCAAGACTTGACCAGAAATCACTGCCCAGGTAATTTGTCTGTTGCCATCAGGACCTCTTCATGATGACATGTTAGGGTCACCAGTTCTGAAGACATAAGAGTTGGAAATAGTCGAGTGCTAAATTATTTTTGGTCCTTAAAACTTCTTTGTGCATCTTTGGCTTGTTACAATTAAACTGTAACAAGGCAAAACCTAACAGATAAAATAATATCACTTCACAGATAATATGAAGCACATCAACAGAATATACAAGCCTTTAAATTGTGGTACCGGCACTTCAGAATAAAGCCCAAATACCATTCTACCAGGTAAGGGTTAACTGAATAAACCCATTAATTGAATATAATTTCCAAACACAAAAGGATTTCCCATACTTTCAGGACAGATTTTACCTGTTAAATGCAAATTACTCTGACAATCACCAATTCCCCTTATTTACAGTACGGCTGCTGTGGACTGGTCACTTTCCTAGGCAGGTAATATTTCCATGGATGCAATAATACTAGATTTCAAACACTAATTATAGGAATAATCGTAAAAAATTTAATTAATAAAGCACCGGGTACAACCTGGTGCTTCATTAATAAAAATTTTGCTGCTGATGAGTCTTATTACCTGGTAAAGCATGTGTGGACATCATTGTCCAGGTGTGGATTATGACCAGTCCATAGAGATTGTAATGTATAGACCTATTTTGCATCAGTACATGCAATACAGATATTTAATCTAGTATATCTTGTTTGACAGAGTTCCATGAGCTCTGTCAAACAAGTTATAATAAATTAAATGCTAAGGTTATATCCACAATACAGCAAAGTGACAGAGTGCCTGTTAATTAAATGCTCCTGTTAATTTCATCACCAATGTGACAATTCAGTTAACAGGATTTCACTGTATTATAGTACATCTTTGTGATTTAATTCTGACAATTCTTAATGAAATATAATTTGGCCTTTAATTTGGTTCAACTTGACAAAAAATAAAAAATTATAAAAGTCACTTGAAGCACTTTGTGCCATTATCAACAACAAAACAGACAACAAATAAAACACATATAATTATTATTTACACGTTTGTTCTGCTAAAACAAATTTGGAAAAAACTCCTGATATATGTAATGAAGGATAAAGTGTACAAAATGCAGCACAATACTTCAACAATTAAATAAATTCTTGTTCCCAGGCAACTCTCTCATCATTGTAAATCTGCCTCATCACTTATATTTGACATGCAAAAAAATCTTTTCAAAGGTACTATTTTGCAATTGTAGAACTGAAAATTTAATTGCTGAGCTCTGTCAAACAAGATATAGTTGGTTAAATTTGCAACTGCATTATAGAAAATCTTCACTGCTAAAACATTGGTTATTTCATATAACAGTGTAAGAAGTTAAATTTCTAATTCCAACTAAATTCCAGACTACTTGGTGAAATAATAAAGAAATGTATGTCAATATTTCATTTTATTTTTTCCATTCCATATTTAATACACTTCACAGGAATTTTAACATTTACTCCCTATTTAACCATCTGCACGTTGATGTCAAAATACCAAAATTTTAAGAAGCAATTATTCCCACAATGCAACTAGGAATTTAATCAATTCAATTTTGTTGGACAGCACTCAGTGAGCTCTGTTAAAGAGATTGAATTGGTTCAATTCCTTGTTGCATTATGGGAAAAAATTTCTTTTTAAAATTTTATTGTTTTGACATCAGTGTTCAGAGGATTAACCCTTTACCTAACTTTACCTAACATGAAAATCAGACGATACTTGCAAACAAAATTCTTGAATAACTAATTTTTTCATTTTTTGTCTAAAACAGGTTATGAACCCTCATTGGAACGAGCTTGTTCCAAAAAGAGGTCATAACCTATGTTTTTGAGACAAAAAATGAAAAAATAATGAAAATTACTTGGCAATTTTTGTGAATAGCGCTGGCCGGTTTTGGCCGTTATGTTGGGTAAAGGGTTAATATATTTTGTCTGATTTTATTTCAATAAAATCATGGTGGGTAAAGATTAGTCACTGTATTCAACCTGAGGCCTTATGGCTGCAAGGTGAAAATGTGAATCAATGTATGGACTCATTATTTTAATGGAATTAGGAAAATTACAATGCTACAAATAAAAGTAAAACAAATATGTGTAGAGTACAAATAAAAGATATATAAGAGTAAGGCCCCAGAAAGTAGATATTCTGTTTCTCAGGCCATTTTTTGTAAAATTGCATGTGGGAGTGCATTTTTTACTTTATATTTTTCATTTTTGTAATTATTTCTTTGCCATCAAAAGTTCTTGGTTTGTTTTACATTTTAGACCTCATAATCTACAAATTGGCATGAGTGGTGGTGTATTTCGTCCCTTGAGAGCCTGAATGCACAAATTTATCAATTTTATTAACTTGGTTAAAATATCAGACATAAACCATTTAATTTTTATTTTTTGAAGTTTGCATTGGTTATAAATAAGGGCATGCAGCAGTCAAAAGGACCATGCGGAAGGGCCTGAGAAACAGATTTTTAACTTTCTTAGGTCTAATTCACTGTCAATTAGTGTTATGGCCGTTATGTAAGGTAAACGGTTGATTGGCAGAAAGGTACAATATAAACAATGTCTCCACATTCAGTAATTTTTTTTATACATTGGTTTAGCCTGGTGTTAAAATATGAATATGTAAACAACATTATAAGTTACTGTGCTGAATTGACGGTAACATGATCTAAGGTTTGAGGCTTGGAGCTTATGTTTAACCAAGATGCGAAGCATGGAGATTGAACATATGCTACGAGCTGCAAACTGCAGATCGTGTACCGTCAATTCATCACAATACTGTATATGTTCCAATAAGATCCTACCCATAGCCCAAAACCTACACCGTGAAATGAACAAGGCAACTTTTAATGATAACAAGTTCAGTAAAGAAACCTCCCGTATACCCCACAACTTCACTGGACAAATAAACATTAAATCAGAAAAAGGTCGAGGTCACTCCATTTTTTTTCAAATCATAAACTGATTTGTAATTTAAATGCCGTGTTATTCAGAACATCCTCTGCTGCATGTGTGAAAAAATCTACAAAAAATTATAAATTCATAGTAATTTCTATATTTTCCATACTTACCAATGGCCCAGACTTAGCTGGTGCTAACTCCAAAATATCTAGGGCCAAACACAAATTTTGCCCCCAATCCCCAAAATTTGCATGCAAAACCAAAAACCAGAAGTCCTATCTGGCCCTCCATACATTTACTCTCTGCACATGCGCAGACGCCAGGAAGTAACCGGAATTGACACCAACATCATTCTTTGTAAAAGAGAGTATTACATAATAATTCAGCGGGAAGGTATGAGTGCCCATTCATGGGAGGGCAATCCCCGTCTGGGCCATAGGTAAGTATGGAAAATGTTAAAAAATTTATAGTAATTTATATATTTTTTATACTTACCAATGACCCAGACTTAGCTGGTGCTAACTCTAACAAAACCAGGGCCAAACACAAATTTTGCCCCCCAATCCCCAAAATTTGCATCCAAAACAAAAAGAAATCATGTCCTAAAGGACCTCCATACTACGCCTCTACTGCGCATGCGCAGTGACGCAGACGTCCCGAAATTGGCGCCAATTATCATTCTTACTGGCAGTGCCTGGTCAGCGCTATGTACTCAGCGGGGAGGCAAGAGTTCTCAACTCCAGGGAGGGCCATCCCCGTCTGGGTCATTGGTAAGTATAAAAAATATATAAATTACTATAAATTTTTTAACATTTTTATACTGTACCAATGACCCAGACTTAGCTGAATAGTAAACAGGCTGGAGGGCCTAGGACATAGAGGAAAATCCAATAAGCTCAACTATATAGTAAAGAGGTAACCCCTTAAGGAGAAAAGGAGTATTAGGCTTTACATGTATCTTTCTTATTTAATATTAAATTAGAAAGATACACTACCCTTAATAATTGAGCACAATAACATTCATGTTCTCTATTAACATCCAGTATAACCCTTATACTAATTATTTTTAAAGCAAGCCAATAAATAAAGTAGTCCAGAGAATTGAGACTCTTTATAGTCATTTAAAAGTGTTCGAGTATTGTATATTAAAGCCCGTTTGACACTTGACATATACAAATGCTTCACACCGAGCTACACTTTAAAAATAAGACATGAATGAATTTTAACATTAATATTACACTTTAAAACCATCCCGGAAGCGACTCAGAAATACTGACTTGGAGGAGGCATTCCCTTGCTTTTCACTATAAAGCAGGTGACCTAAGGGAACACCCCCTCCCCCCCCCTTCCCCTTGCCCTGGGTCAAATAGCCCAGAGCGAAGAGGGCAGCCGGACGGAGTCACTGCCGGAACAGAAAGCCTGCATAACTATAGTTGCAACTGTTTAGTGGACGACATTCTGAGCAACAGATAACGGACCTAAACAATGCAGGTCTCCAGAAATGGACTCAATATTTCTGAGATAAAAATTCGTAAATGTGGATGGCTGAGACCAATAAGCAGCCTTCATTAAATCTGTAATAGCAACACTATTAGCATAAGCCCAGGAAGTAGAAAGAGCTCTTACTTCATGAGCAGAAATCTTAAGCACAGACTGCTGAGAAGAAGATAAATCTTCATAAGCAGTACGGATAGTTAATTGAATCCATCTAGCAATAGAATGGACTGAAATGTCCTTTCTATTAGGCATCAAAGACAGAAAGAAACGTTTCCGTCCCTTTCTGATAAACTGAGATCTCTGTTTATAGATACGTAATGCTCTAACAGGACAGAGTAAAGGCCTACGCCCGTCTGAAGACGGAAGAGCCTTAATAACAATAGGTTCCGGATATTTATTAGGAGCCTGATTCTTAGCTAAAAAACCCACATTAGTAGTGAAGGTGATAGTGTTCCCAACACTACGATAATGAGAATCATCCACCGATAGTGCATGAAGCTCACTGACTCAACTAGCAGAAGAGAAAGCTAAGAGAAAAGCTGTCTTATAAGATAAGAATTTGAAATCTACTGTCCCAAGAGGTTCAAATGGCTTTTCCTTCAATTTAAGAAGAACCCAAGCTAAATTCCACTTAGGAATTAATCTAAGAGTTCTGGGTCTATTTATCGAAAAGTTTCTAACCAACTTAGATAAAGAGACATTAGATCCAATTTGTAAACTATCATGATGTGCATAGGTATCAGATAACATAGATCTATAACCCTTTATAGTAACAGGCTGCAGTTTGATTTCGTCAAACAAGTATACTAGAAAGTTTGCAATGTCTGGTATAGAGGGATCGAATATATCTACAGAATGATCCCTACACCAACGACGAAAAACCTTCCACTTAGCCGCATAGTTTAGCGAAGAGGAGGTCCTCCTACAGTTAGAAATCGCGTCCACTGCTCGTCCTGTAAAGTGCTTGCCATGCAAGAAGGACCGCACAACGGAAAAACGTGAAGGTTGAGACCTTGCGGGTTGTGATGGAGTTGGCGCGATTTCCCCTGCGAAAGAAGATCCTCCCGTGGAGGAAGCTTCCGCGGTAGGTCCCACAACAGACACCTGAGTAGATTTATCCACGGTCTCTGTGGCGACAGAGATGCTACCAACAGAATCTTGCATTGAGATTGTTTTATCTTTAGCAATACTTGTTGAATTAACAGCGCTGGAGGATACGCATATCCTATCATTCCGTCCCAAGGGATCGACAGAGCATCTACTGCAAATGCTCTTGGATCCGGACACGGAGACACATACGTCTGCAACTGATTGTTGAGATGTGCCGCAAATAAGTCTATCATTGGCCGTTCCCATTGGTAGCAAATCTGATTGAATACTTGTTTGTTGAGAGTCCACTCCGACGGCAACAAGCGACCCTTTCGTGAAAGGGAGTCTGCTAGCACATTCAGACGACCCGGTATGTGACGGACCGAAAGAAGAACGTGATGTTCTAGCGCAAACAGAAGGATTCTTTCCGTTAGATTGAACAACGGAACTGAATGAGTGCCTCTCTGATTCCGTATATACGCCACTACTGTCGTATTGTCGGATAGGATTTGGACATGAGCATCGTGAATAATGTCCATCGAGTGACGTAACGCAAGCCAACGGATTCGAGATGCCAGGGTCTTTGGGATCCGCAATTCCTGTGCAAGCACATAAACATCAAGGAAATGATGTCAATTTGGCTTGGGACGGAAAGCCAAATTGACATCATTTCCTTGATGTTTATGTGCTTGCACAGGAATTGCGGATCCCAAAGACCCTGGCATCTCGAATCCGTTGGGATTAATGATGCACCCCAACCTGTTTGACTGGCATCCGTCATAACGGTAAAACTCGGATCCGGCAACTGCAGCGGAACTCCCTGAGTTAACCACTGAATGTTTGCCCAAGTCTGAATCTCTTGTTTCACTTGATCTGAAAAGAGAACGTCTACATCGAGCGAATGAATTTTCACACTCCAATTCTGAGTCAAGAAAATTTGAAGAGGACGTGTGCGTAACCGCCCCATCGGAATGAGATCCGCGGCGGCTCCGCACAGACCTATCAGTCTCATAAATTCTCTCGCCGTGACTTTGTCTGCGTGCAGACAATAGCGAGCGTAACAACTGACTAATTTCGCTCTGGTTAACGGCAGACGAACGAGATTGTTGTGCGTCTCGAAGCTCATTCCCAGATGAGTGCATGACTTGGACGGCACCAGATCCGACTTCTCCTCGTTTACTATAAAACCGAGACGTCGGAGCAATAGAAGAAGATTCTGAACATCGTTCTGAAGCGTTAACTCGTTGCCGTACCTCTGAAGAATGTCGTCCAGGTAGGCCGACGTTACCGCAGACGAATGAGCTCGGAAGTAGATCATTACCGAGTTCATTACCCGAGTGAAAGCCCAGGGTGCTAGATTCAATCCAAAGCACATCGCCCGGAATTGATACACCACTCCTAGGACTGCGAAGCGTAGATACTTTCGGAATGTCGGATGTACCATGACGTGAAAGTACGCATCTTTGAGATCTATGCTCGTTGCATAATCGTTCACCCGAATACTCGCTCTGACCGATCGAATCGTCTCCATATAAAACTTCGGAGCGACGATCAGCTTGTTTATCCAGCTCAAATCTATGACTGGACGGAACGAGCCATCTGGTTTCGGAACCAGAAACAGATGGCTGTAGAATCCCGGAGATTCCTGGTTTTCTACGACGTCTACCGGGTTCTTCATTAAAAGAGACTGCACCTCTGATAACAGAGCGTCTCTTTTCTGCGGATTTGACGGAAGATGAGTCCACTTTGGACTTCGAGTTAATGGAGGCTTTCGTTTGAAGGATATCTTTAGACCTTCCGAAGTCACTCCTCTCACCCAAGGGTCGTCCGTAATTGACGCCCATTCTTGTGAAAAGCTCGACAACCTTCCGTCAACCGGAACGTGATAGAGGTTTAAGCCATCACCTCCTGGACCTGCGAGGCCTGCGGTAGGAGAAACCACGTCTCCCACGGCCCGCACCTCGCCCCGTCGACCTCGGGGCATCCGACCGATTGTCCCGGCCTGAAGGACGTCCCGAACGAGAGTCGCTATCCTGACGGTCTCTCGAATAAGACCAAGAGGACGCACCGGAACCTCTATAGGAACCTCTCTTGGGCGCATTAGACCCAGAAGTGCCTGTCTTATTCGTGTCTGCTGTATCCGACTTCTTAGGAGCAGATTTGAACAACAGAGAATCCTTAGCTTTCTTTGTAATTTTATCATAAATAGCGGAAAGCTTGCCGTCAAAGAGAAGTTCTCCTGAGACCGAAGCGACTCTAAGAGAGTTCTTCACCTTAGAATCCACTAGTGTGGATGTAGCTAGGGCTGCGTCACGTCTAACCAACTCCAGATTTGCCACTGAAAGGGCGGAGTTACACGTGGAATAAGCTACTGCCCTTGAAAGAAGTCTTAAAGAGGATTGTATATCCTGAAACTCTTTCCCCTGAAGGCGCAGTGATAACGCCTTAGTAAGGTGATCTGCGTAAGATAAGGCATCTAAATTGGCTCTGTTAGACGCAATAGCTGTTTCCAACACCGCGGTTGGAATAGGAGCTGACGACGGTAATGATAGCTCTAAGTCTTCCGCCTCGTCGTCCATACGCAGAGGAACTCTCGGTATACCCTGTCCTGCCGTATCGAATTTATTCCTTGCATTAATGAAAGGCAGGTTGAGAGTATTAGCGGACAAGAAACCTGCTTTCCCCGTCCTGGAAGCAAGTTTAAATATAGCGTCGTTCAATAATTCAAATGTTCTTGCAACATTATTGGACTGCGACGGAAACTCGGGAGCGATGTCCCTGAACCGCTCAAAAAATTCAGAGTCCAATGACGCTATAATTCTCTTGTCTGGAAGCGCAGCAGTCTGGCCCGACGGAACAACTTGAGGGAAAAAGTGCCGAATGAAGTCCAGGGCAGCTTTATGTTGTTCCGAAAGGGATAGCTCCAAGTCATCCGTATCCCTTTCACCATCCGGTCGGACCTCATGATGTTCCCGGTCGTCCGCCCCCGATGCTTCAGCGGAGCGTACCGACCCAGCGCCGTCGGATAATTCTCGATCCGACACCGTTTCTGTCGGCTGCTGGGATGCTGCGATAAGCTGTGCTATCTGCACAAGAATGTCCGGCGTCGAGACCTGCGGAGGCGCAGTCTTTCGCTGCTTCGCCGAGGGCAGCTCCGCATCAGATGGCTCCCGCATACTTTTCCTATGCGAACGTCCAGAGTCCATCGGTCTCGAATCCCTGGCTGCCGGATGGTGTGACCTGGTCGCCGAAGAATCCTTGATCGGCGAAGCTGGTAATATATCGGCGGTCACGCAGCCAAGGTGCGGTCGTGTGCACTGACGAGAAGAGGAAGCCTTAACAGTCTCTGCGGACTGCTTATACAACGGAGCGTCCCGAGCGACGGACGTATGCTCCGCTAAAGACACATTTTGTACCACAACATCTGGTCCCAGATGTTGTTGTACAAGAGAGGGGCCTCTCTCGCTCGCGGCCCGGCTGGACCTGGACGAGCTAGGAACCGGACTCAAAGGCTTCCTCCGTTCTCGCTTACTATCCGCCGTCACTGGGTGTGCATCTATTATGTTTTTAGTGCTCGCATCACCCAAAACTTCCTCTTGGACCACATCGGACGAACCCGGCTGCCGAACCATTTGGTGAATGGACGCTACACCGGGCGAGCTAGCGGACGACATTTGTCTAATCTCCATGAGCACTTTTGCCGCTAGCTCTGAATTCATTTGTGACGACGGACGCACACTTGTAGAAGATAACATGGAAACATCACCCTGTTCTGGTTCCTCTGAAATAGAAACTGAGAGAGTAGAGTGACCTTGCGGAGAAAGAGCCGGCATCGCCCTTTCTCCAGAAACAACATATCGTGACACACGTTTCCAATGTTTCTCATCCCAATATTCACATATAGGACAGGGATTAATGCGAGAACACTGACTACAATTAATACAATGATCATGAAAGTCAGAGGAAGATTTCTTCCTATTACAATTTGAACAACGTCCCTTCATTGTGAAAGAACAACAATAAGTCCTAGTTACTCGCAAAAACCCGACACAAAGATACATAATAACATGATCCATTAATAAATGAAAAAACAATTGCAAATCAAAATAATTTTGAAAAAATATTTTTTCAGCGAAGCCCAAGTTGCTGAAAAGTAACGTTGAGCCCCGATGGATCCGATGGCAAAGTGTGGTCAAAAATTTTAAATTTATATTAAATAATTAATGAGACACTTACGGATAATATAAATGTATCTTATAGTGAGATAAACTACAGCAAAGGCAAACAGCCCCCCTCAAAAAAGGCTGTTGCCAATGTAAACAAACAGTGTAAAAACACCAGAAAACATGACTCCAGGCACTGAAAAAACTCTCCCGGAATCAGTCATCAAATTACACTCTATCTGATGCAAAACAGAGACTCCCAGGGGAGAATCTGCAGAACATCAGATGGAAGATGCAGAACACAAACGTTATACACCCATGGGTGAAAACGTAACTATGGGGAAAATAACAGAAAACATTCTGTAACCAAGCAACTCTCCCAGGAAATTTTAGAAATGAAATTTCTCAAAAATATGCCAAAAGCATGGGAGAATTGCAAGGGGGGACTTTAGAAGGCTAGGGGAGAGGAAACACTGAATAAGCAGTGCGACATTTAGCAAGAATGACACCAAGAGGCCCATGCCTCGAAAATAGGCAACTTAACATAATTTCATCAAAAAATTTTAAGTACAGCCCTGATTATTTTTTGTCACTTCTTTTTCCTCTCCTCCTTCTATCCTCCTTAGAATCACATTTTCTCCAAAAATTACGTGTCTGGCATCCTTTAAACTGAGATTTACAAGCACAAAGATCAGTGAGATGTTGACTGATGAAGGGCCAAACAGAGAATGATAATTGGCGCCAATTTCGGGACGTCTGCGTCACTGCGCATGCGCAGTAGAGGCGTAGTATGGAGGTCCTTTAGGACATGATTTCTTTTTGTTTTGGATGCAAATTTTGGGGATTGGGGGGCAAAATTTGTGTTTGGCCCTGGTTTTGTTAGAGTTAGCACCAGCTAAGTCTGGGTCATTGGTACAGTATAAAAAATAGAAATTACTATGAATTTATAATATTTTTCCAACTGTACCCTATGGCCCAGACTTAGCTGAATCGTAAAAAGGTGGAGGGTCTTGGACTTCAAAAATAATTCCAATCCTGCAATCTATGATGAAAGGAACTTAGAATAATTAGGAATTACATGTATATCTCTCTATACAGTAATAGAGGAGAAATATTCTAAATAAAGAGCCCAATTTAAGTAATTCCTTATTATAAGCATGAAGACAATGCCACATAGGATGTGACAAGTTCCTAATTTTTAAGGCTAGTCCAGACTAAGCCCCAAAAATTAGGATGGCGTATCTGAGAATGAGTGAAAATCCCCCACAAACATTCGCCATACAATAAAACTTCAGCTGTAAACAGGATATAATTACGGATAAACAGCTTCCTTCATAGTTACATACTTTTTAAGCCAGAGAAGAGGTAAAAATCACCACCACCCCCCCCCCCCCCCCCCCCCTTTCTTTTGAAGGAATCTTCCAAAGAAAGAGGAGAGAGCTCTGGAATCAATAAGAGCGGTAAAACAAAAAACAATATAAATAATCGTCGAACAGGCACTCAGGTATTAATTCATGATTAATAAATGGTGCTTAACGCCACTTGAGAAGTTAAGGCTATAGCGACGATCCTGGTAATTAATATTGCCCGCTATATAACAAACACCGCAGATGGCATACACAGATACTTCGAAAACCTGTGATATAAAAAATATAACATACACATATCCAATCGAGCCACACTGAACGATCCCTGAAGAGAAAACACTCTTCCTAGGTGATCCACAGGCGGTCTCTGTACAATAAATTCCAGTAACAACACTCTCCAATGTGTACTATCTGATATCTTGGATCGTAAACACGTGCGAAATGAGTACTGACATAACAGAAACCCGGATCTAGAAATGAAAATAGTTATGATTAACAGGCTCCAACACGGACCGCCTCCGAAATAGATTATGATTTCAAGGTCCACCAACTACAACAAAGCGTTAGCCTAATAATATAATTTCGAGAGAGCATTTATATTTAGCATGTAATTATCTAAATACCAGTTAACTGGTTATGCAGCCTGCTAGGTACTCAAAGAGTAGCAATTTAATTGTGATGATTTTTAAATAAGCGATTGTATATAACAAATCAACAATAATCACAGGAAACTAATCCAACTAAAAAGCGGATGTGCCCATGAGGTGCCATAGAAGACGACCCAAATGCATAGTATGTATGTATTAAATTAGATGAGGCCTGCGTGAAGAAAACTATGTCCTGCCCAGTAATTGCCTCTAAACACATAGGCAGTGTGTGTGTCTGTGTGGGGAGGGGGGGGGGGGATTCAAAGTCATATCGAAATCTCCTCACCCGCATTATTTAATCGTTCCTGTGTCAGTTATCAAAAAATATAGGAACCACGATGGTTCCCTCACGTCTAACCGACTCCATTATGCCACTATGGGCATGGAAGGACGTGAAGAATAAAACTTCTCCTGAAAGAAGACCCTCTCGTGGAGGAAGCTTCTGGGGAGCGTTCCATAACAGACACTAGAGAATACTGATCCAAGGTTTCTGTTACAACAGAGGTGCTACTAGTAGGATTCACAACGAGACTGTTTAATCTTAAACATAATCTACTGAATCAAATGAATTGGAGGATATGCGTATCCTATCATTCATCCCCATGGATTCTGCAGAGCATCTACTGCATGTACTCAATGATCAGGGCATGGTGACACAAATGACGGTAACTAATTGTTCTGGTGCGTCTCAAACTGAACTATCATGGGATGATCCCAATGGTAGCAAAACTGTCCAAATACTCGCATGTTGAGCGTCCAATACAAATGAAAAAGGCAACCTTTCCAAGGAGCGAGTCTGCTAGTACATTCAGATGACCCGGTATATGGCGGATAGAGAGATGAACATGAAAATTCTTCTCCGTTAATTATCATAACGGAAATGAATGGGTGCCGTCCTGGTTCCTGATGTATGCTACCATTATCGAGTTGTTCAATAATATCTGAACAAGCGTGTCCGCATTGATGTTGCGCTAACAATATTGACATCATTCTTTGATGTTTATGTGTTTCTCCAGGAACCGAGGGTCTCAAGACCCATGCGTTTTGAGTCTGTCGGACTCAGGGTTGTGCCCCAAACTATTGACTCATACCCGTCATAATCATGAAAGCCAGATCTGGCAGTTGCAGTGGAACTCTTTGAGTTAACCACTGAATATCTGCCCCAATATGGACCTTTTGTTTACTAGATCTGTTAAAACAATACTGGTCCTGAGCGAATGCGTTTTCACACTCCAGTTCTGGGTAAAGAATAATTGGAGGGGACATGTGCATAAGCGACCCATCTAAACAAGATGCGTAGCCGCTCCGCACAACCCCATCAGTGGCATAAAATTTCTCGCTGTTAATGCGTCTGATAGTAGACAAAAGCGAGCATAACAACTGACTAATTTAGTTCCGGATAATGGCAGATGAACAAGATTGTTGTGAGACATTACCGAGTTCATTATTCAAGTGACAGTCCAGGGCGCTATCTTCAGACCGAAGCACATCACTCAGAACTGAAATACTATTCCTTGGATGACAACCCGTAGGTACTTTCTGAATGCCGGATATACCAGGACATGAAAAAACAGATCCTTAAATCTATGCTTGTAGCATAGTTGCTCACCTGAACGCTCGCTTTTATCGACTAAAAGTTAACCATAAATAAACTTTTAGAGCTTTGATAAACTTGTTATCCAGCTCCAGTCTATTATCGCTTGGAACAAGCTCTATGGCTTCGGTACGAGTAACAGGTGACTACAGAATCCTAAAGAATCTTGATTCTCGACGACCTCTATTACTTTCTTTGTCAGGAGAACCTTTACCTCTGATTGGAGAAACTCTTATGCAAGGATTTAACGGAAGCATTGTCCATCACAGACATTAAGTTAGTTATGGTTCTCTTGGAAAGATAGCCGTAGGCTGTCCGAGACCACACTTCTCACCTACTGGTCTTCCGTAATAGTTATCCAGTTTGATGTGAATCTTGATAACCATCCGTTAACTGCTAGGCAATAGAGGTCCTAACCCTCACCTGTAGTACCTGCAAGGCCTACGGAAGGAGAAACTACATCTCCTTCGCAAAGAGCCTCGAGCCAACGGCTTAAGGGCGTCTGACCAGTAGCCTCGATCGAGGGTTACCTATACCCTCACGAGGTGTCCTTTAGACGACTTTCTGTCTAGGACGTCCTCCCTTACTCCTTTCTGTTATTGCAGGTCGATTAGACTCCGACTTAAGGAGCAGAGTATTGATGCTTTCTTTGTAGCTTGGTCATAAACCAATGAAAGCTTATCGTCAAAAACTTAGTGTCCGGAAACCGGAGCGACCCAAAGAAAGTTTTTCACCTTGTCATCTATTAAGGATGATGACGCAAGGGCTCCGTCATGTCTGATTAACTCCAAATTAGCAACTGTTAAGACAGAGTTATACGTGATAAATATAATAGCCCTGGAAAGGACTCTAAATGAGGTACAAATGTCCTCAAATTCCTTTCCATAGTGACGTTGCGTCACATTTCTTAAAGGTGATCTGCGTAAGACAGTGAGTCTAAATTCGCTCTGAATGAAGAAATGCCATCTCAATTGTGTCAGAGCGAATAGTGAATGATGAAGGTAAAGCCATAACTAGGTCCCTAGCCTGCTCATTCAAACGCAGAGGAACTCTCTATACATCTTCCCCGTTTTCCGTTAATCGGTAAAATTACGGAAGATGATGACAAGAAACTGTCTTACTTCTTTCTACTGGAAAGTTGAATATGGCGTAGTCTAAAAGGCCAAAGGCCTGCGACACCTGTCTATACTTAACTGGAAAAGACATTTCCTCCTCTTTTTCCGGATGAAGTCAGCGTTCAACAATGCTAGCGGTTTCTTACAAGTAGTCGCAGCATTCTGATTCGCTCGAACAAATTCAGGGTAGTGTTGATGGATTAAATCCATGGCCACCATGTGTTGTTCCGAAAGGGAAGGGAATCCCCCTCCATATCCCTTTCATCATTCGTCTGAATCAGTGAAAACCATGGTCATCGGCATCTGAACGCGCAGATGACTGGACCGACCCAGCTCCATCTGACAGCTCAGGTTCTGAGACTGCCGTCAGCTGCTTCTGCACTTGCTGGGATGCGCAATCTGCAACAGCAAATCTGTTACGGAGGCCTGAGGAGCAGCGGTCTTCTATTCTGGCTGCAGGCTGCTCCCGAGACAGTGTGTCTGAGACGGCTCTTTTCTCCGGACGTCCTGATATATGAGGCCTTGTCTCTTAGCTACTGAATAGTGCTACTTTTTCAAGCAGTCGCAGCATTCTGATTCTCAGGAACGAACTCAGGGAAGTATTGATGCATTAGATCCATCGCCACCCTGTGTTGTTCCGAAAGGGAAGGGTAATTCTCCTCCAAATCGCTTTCACCATCCAACTGAGTCAGATTATACTCACGGTCATCGGCATCTGAACGCGCAGATGACTGGACCGACACAGCACCATCCGACAGCTCAGGTTCTGAGACTGCCATGGGCTGCTTCTGCACTTGCAGGGGTGCTGCGATGAGCTGCGCAATCTGAGACAGCAAGTCCGTTACGGAGGCCTGAGGAGCAACAGTCTTCTGTTGCCGCCGGCTGCTCCTGGGACAGTGTGTCCGAGATGGCTCTTTTCTGCGGACGTCCCGATGAATGAGGCCTCGTCTCCTTGGCTACTGAATCGTGTGACTTCTCTGATGAAGAGTGGACCTTCTCGGCGATGCAGGCTGGATATCAGAATTCACGTAGCCAAGGTGCAGTTGTGTGTGCTTGGTAGACGCTGAAGAAGAAGCCGTAACTATAGCCGCTCCCGGCTGTGAACTGAACGGAGCGTCCCGGATGGGAGGCGTGGATGTATGCTCCGACTGACGCAAGTTCTGAACCACATCTGGCCCCAGATGTTGTTATAAAAGAGAGAAGGGGCTCTCTCACTCGCGGTCCTTCAGACTTTGCCGAGCTTCCTGCTGAACTTGCCGGCTTCTTCCTCTCTGTCATAGCAGGGTGAGCCTCTTATTATTTTATAGTGCTCGCTCTACCCTTTCTCCTCTTCTCGACCGCAACGGACACACCCAGAGTCAGACAGTGTAACCGCTTCAACGGTCGAGCTAGCTGGCAACAGGGAGCTGAAACCAAGCTGTGGTTTATTGCCCTGTCTAATATTCATGAGCACTTTAGCCGCTAGCTCTGATTGACTATCTAAATGCGACGACGGAAGCACACTCTTTGATGGCATCACGTAAACATCACCATGTTCTTGTTCCTCTGTAAATAGAAACTAAAAAACCAGAGTGACTTTTTGACGAGAGGACTGGCGGCGGCCTCTCACTGCGAGAAGACTGGTAGTGACCCCTCGCTAACAACGTACCGTGACACCCGTCTCCAACGTTTGTCATCCCATGAGACACATGTTGAGCAAGAATTAGTGAGAGTACATCGACTACAAGCAAGGCAACCAACATGTAAGTCAGGGTAAAGACTTCCTCGCCTTGCTTATTAAGCAATATGCTTTCATAATGAAGCAAACTAAGTCGATCGTACTCCCACCAACTCCACATTAAATATTATAAAAAGATACATAACAAAAAACATTCAAAATATAAATCGAAAAATAATTTACACAAAAAATTTTTGGAAATTTTTTTGACAAGAGCCTAAGTTCCCAAAACGAACGAAGTGCCCAAATGTATCCCGATAGAGCCCGAGTGTGGACAAAAATTATTTTTCTATCCAAAAATTAACTGCTACACTACCGAAATATTTTAATGTATCTTACAACAGACCTACCATATAATAAATAGGAAACTACGTTTTTAAAAAAAGCATTGTTTATGTAAACAACGTCAGAATGCAAACCGGAAACGAGACCCCAGTCAGTAACAGATTTTTGAACTATCTGATGTAAGGCAAGATATTCATCAGAAGAAAAAATGATACATTGGACGTATGATGCATGACCAAAATGCCTAAACACCCCAAGGGAGAGGACGTAACCCTGGGGAAAAACAGAATAAACATTCTGTGTAACATGTTAAACTCCCAAGAAATTTTATAAAAAAAATTCAATAAAACAAGCCAAAAAGCTTGGGAGTTTAACTAGGGGTAATCAAGGGAGGGTAGGGAAGGAATACTTAACAAACAGTGGAAAAATCATTATCAACAATGATGACTTCAGGCCCATGTCCCAAAATTGGGAAACATGAACTAATTTTTATAAATTATTATAAAATTACAGCCCTCAACGTTTCAAACCACCGTTTCTTCCTTCCTTCATCCAGTTGTGTCCTTGGATCCACCAAATTAACCACTGAATTGTGTCTGGCATCATTATAAACTGAGATTTAACCCTTTACCCAACGAATCGCCCGCATCCGCCCGCGTAATATGCAAATTCAGCAGTTGAAAAAATATTATTTTTCAAAAAATTTCAACAAAACCATATCATGTGACCCCTCGTTGGAACGAGCTCGTCGAGCTCGTTCCAACGAGGGGCCACATGATATGGTTTTGTTGAAATTTTTTGAAAAATTTGAAAAAATGATATTTAAAATAATAAATTTTGATATCGTCTGCATTGGGTAAAGGGTTAAAAGCACAGAAGTCAGTTTGTTGTTATCTGACAGAGGGCCAAACAAAGAATGATGTTGGCGCCAATTCCAGTTACTTCCTGGCATCTGCACATGCGCAGAGAGTAAATGTATGGAGGGCCAGATAGGACTTCTGGTTTTCAGTTTTGCATGCAAATTTGGGGGATTGGGGGGCAAAATTTGTGTTTGGAACTCAGTATTTTGGAGTTAGCACCAGCTAAGTCTGAGCCATAGGGTACAGTTGGAAAAATATGAAGCAGTTTGCAAGTCACTTCGTTGATGGAATAACTGCGAAATAGGCAACCTCATATCAAATAATTCGCATAGTGACATCAAATGATAACATATGCTATGGGAGGTGTAAACCTATGAAAAAATCTACACCAGCTCTTGCCCAATCAGAGGGTGAGGATTTTAGTCTTATTGGAACATGATCAATTTTTTCAAATTTTCATAAAAATAGATAATGGTATATATAAAATGGTTTATCACAACAGCCATGCCATTGCTCAAAATGGGCATCACTTTATTTATTGCCGTTCAAGATCACATATTTCTGCATAATGGCTAATCGTGGCAGCAACATGGAGGTAAAGTCAAATTTAGTCAATCCCTTATACCCACCCCAAACACTGGTGACTGGATCCTATTTTACCAGAGTCATATCCCAGGGTAACCATGGGGCAAAACTAACCCACTTTTCTTTGAATAAACAATTGTCTGACATTGTTAAGGGGACATCCAACCTAACTTTGGTCAAATTTCAGGTAATTTTCTTCCCAGTCTAAAAAAGACCCAAAATGAATAACCCCAATAAATTATATACCAAAATGCTTGGAATGAAACACAGAACATGTGGAAACTGGAATTTGCCATGGAACTGCTGCCATGTGTAGATAGCACTGCCTGAAAGTCTGCTATGGCACAAGTAAGAGAACAAAATTTTTAAAATAAAATACCTCAAAATAAAATAACAGCTGTATTCTATAAACACTGAAGTACATACTCGAAGAAATCTTTTCCCAATTCTTGATAGTAATAAAGATTGAGACCAAATGTTATAAGTGGAGTGCTCACTGATTGGAGGCAGACATTTTCTTTTGTTTTTGTCACTGTGGTGGTTTGGAAAGAAACTATGATATTCTCCTTTGTAGAATGCACTGCAAAGTCATACATTGTAGTAGAATAAATATATTTACAAGCCACTTGCACTGTAACCCCTTTTATCCCATGCATCAATTTGATAGTGATTAAATTGTTAAATCTGTCTGGTTTATCAATAAGTAACAGAGCTTCATTTACTCTTGGACACCAATACACTTATGCTATCTGTTGGAGAAGAAATAAAAGTAACTGTAACCTGTCACTGCAATAAACCATCAAATGTACATAAAAGTACATTGTTATTCAAAACATGTCAAATTAACCCTACATAACCTTTATTACTTTTCCAAAAGAGGCTCATTGGCATATTGAGATCAGAAGGGCACATCATCCAGTAGGTCTCCCATTCATAGGTGTTCACATATTCTCCCAAGAACGCAGTATGCAAAGAAATCCCCAAAAGGTGACAAATGAGCTCCATTTGATAAAAAATTTCCTGGGGGGGAGGGGGAGGTGGAAGGGGGAGGGCTCCCTCCCTGGTATGTCTGTACTTTCGGCACTCATGGCATATGCCTTTTTCATCAAAGTTTAACTCTTTTTTTCTTTTTAGATCCTGGCGATACACATGCTCCAAACACTATCAGACAGGTAATCCTCCAAATAAGAATATCTGCAAAAATCATATTACATTGCAAAACATTCTTTTTAGATTTTAAGTTCTAGACCTTTCATGCTTTTTACTTCCAACTATAACACTTAATTTACTGATTAATGGGTGAATAGAAAAACCCTGCCATAATCAACATGTTGAGTTCCAGAAGCCTCCATAACAGCTCCGATAAAAGAGTCAAACATCAGATTGGTGGCTTTACAGAATATTCATTAGCTTGTTGCTTGATAAATAATAGGAACAAAATATTTTTTTGCTGCAATTAATTCAAGGGTGTCAGCAGGCACTTTCCAACAAATTGTAACAAATCAATTAGTTATAAACAAAATTTTCTAACTTGAGAGAGTGAAAAAGGACCATAACTCTGGAAAAAATGTTTGGAAGAAACACACGCTACAGCAGCTACACAAGCATCGTTTCCACATGATGTTCGATCACAACACCAAATATCATTCAAATTGGAGTAGCAGTGGTTGAAATACAATTTTTATGGACAGAGGTCTCCACGGCACTAGTCTGGGGCATAATAATCACAACACACCCACCTTATCAATTCATAATTTCAATAAAATAAACAGAATTATCAATTTTAATTAATTTATAGATGATGTGAAAATATTTGGCTTCTTTTGCCTTCTTGTAATATTACCACAAACATCAAGTATGATGCTGACAAACGAAACTGAACGGATGTGGTCTGGTGTGTCAGGTTAAAAAGTAACTCGGCACGGATAATAGGGCTGCACGGTATTTGGATATACCGGTAATACCGGTATTGAAATCTTAACCGCTTAAATATCGTTCATTTTTTTTTAATACCGGTATACCGTCTGTGACGATATTCATTTCGAGCCACGGTTTTTATTGACAGACATTTTCCGTAAAAATTCTATTTAATCTCACAGCTGATTGAAAAAAAGTGTATATAAACAGAAACTGTGAAAGAAGTTTGTTTGTTTTTTGTTTTATCAATACACTTCATGTCCTGGTACTAGTAAAATATTCTCCCATAAGCTGTTTATTTTTGTTTCTCCGATGACACAGGAAAGTACAGATTTTCCCCAAACAGTATGGCTTCGAACCGTGAAGAATGATTACCGTATTTCCATTAATAATGGCTTTTGTTGGACCGGGAAATTTCTGGTTTAATACTAATAGTTCCTCCCACTTCATTGCACTTGTTTTCGCAATTCCAAGCACTGCAGTAATATATTCATTTCGAGCCATGGTTTTTATTGACAGACATTTTCCGTAAAAATTCTATTTAATCTCACAGCTGATTGAAAAAAAGTGTATATAAACAGAAACTGTGAAAGAAGTTTGTTTGTTTTTTGTTTTATCAATACACTTCATGTCCTGGTACTAGTAAAATATTCTCCCATAAGCTGTTTATTTTTGTTTCTCCGCTGACACAGGAAAGTACAGATTTTCCCCAAACAGTATGGCTTCGAACCGTGAAGAATGATTACCGTATTTCCATTAATAATGGCTTTTGTCGGACCGGGAAATTTCTGGTTTAATACTAATAGTTCCTCCCACTTCATTGCACTTGTTTTCGCAATTCCAAGCACTGCAGTAATATTTTCAAAGTTTATTTTATTACCGGCACACTTGGAATGTGCTTTTCAATATGAACAATTCGCATACGTATTAATTCACCCACAATTCCAAGCGCTGTGGTAATGAATATTCATTTTTGTCAACACCAGTTCGCACGTGTTAATGTTTTGAAAAGTAGGTGAACGTTTTGATCTGACTTGTATGCCACATCTTTAAAATTAGACAGATAGTCATCAAAACACTAATAAAATGTAAAGGGACAAATATTGTTTATTTTCACTTTGTTAAGAGTGATTCAATATTGAAATAGTATTTATACATCGCCAGCATTCACCCACTGCACGAGGTGGTTCACCGGTACATCAAAACGTGCCTATCGAGCATGTGCGTTTCAGCTGTTTGTGATACCACGTGACAAAACTGACTGCTTTCATTTGTGGAAAAGTGTACGAACTTCTAGCCCTCTAGCGGCGTCCTGCTTGACCAGTACGCCCTCTAGTGGTGATCTATTCACATGTATACAACAAAACGCAGGTTAAGCATTTTTGTTTTGTAAAGCGATGGATCAAATAGTATATATTTATTTGAAATTTTCGACTGAAAATAAACGATATTTGTTGTGCCATCATGAAGTTTATTTCCAAATATTTATACAAGAATGAATTAAGACAAGTTACTAGGCTTATTATTTCAATGCTTTTAAAACGTAATTATTTACTTCGAATGTCAAAAAAATACTGGGACAATTTGGTGAGAATCTTACATGTTTTGAACTTGACGATATACTGGTATATTGCGATATTTTTTGAAATATCGTTACCGGTATTGAAATCCGAATATCGTGCAGCCCTAACGGATAATGAAGAAATTGAAAATATTTCATGTACTTCATTTGTTTAAATGCCAATTGCGGCTAATTTTGACTGTGGATTCGATAATGCGTTTGGGTTTTGACCATCACGGTCACGCTGACTGCTGTTATGTTTATTATGATATGAAAAATTAGGAGATGGTTTCCGGTAAAGGAGATTTGTCACATTTGTCAGTCTAAAACAATGACAAAAGACACTGATTGACACTTGTGTTGGTATGGTTGTTTGCAAGAAAAAACTTAATTCACAACATCGTCCAATCGCATCTTATTTAAAAGCGCAAATGCATCATTTTCAACCCATCTTCCATCGGTCCTTTGCAGACATCAACACAGCCGTGGCAAAGATCTATGGTTACTATAAAGTAAATAACTTCACAACATCGGGGGAAATCAACACGCTCAATATAGTTCCAGGTCATTTGGAATATCCTTTGAGAAAAAAGTGATTTCTGAAGCATTCAGCTTACTTTTTTATGAATATTACCTTATTTTATGTGTATCGTCCCAGTTTTATACACTCGGTTATTTTTTTACAAGTGGTTCATGTCTTTTTAGTGCGCAATAATTCAGATTTTTTGTCAACAAAAAAGTTCAGATGGCCTGTAAACACTGGATGTTGCTGGAGGGAATTTCAAAGCATATTTTGCAGTTATGACATCAACAGCTCTAGTATTTGCTGTAACTTGTTTGCAAATCCACTCATACATTGTCTCGAACAAGTAAAGGGCGTGGTCACGTCCTTTCATTCTTACGATCACCCAAAATGAGTATTCCTGCAAGAACCACATTATAATCACATGACCGGAATAAACATCATTGAAACATGGCCACATCCGGAACATCCAAAATTTGTGTTGGTGGTATTGCATTCCAACATCAAAACACACCAGAGTGTGTATCACAAGAATGTTTTCTCCTAGTCTGTTGTATGTTATCGTTGCATTGAGGACAAGGCTTTCAAATTACCGATCATTTTCTGGTTTTACGGGTTCGTTACTTATGCCATTGGCAAATTAATCTCCTTCAAAATCATAAAATTCCCTTTTTCTCCTGAAAAAAATTATATGTACCTTTTCTATGCACTTTACTCATTATTTTGATATATAATTTGCCTTTCCTTACTTCTCTTATCTGTTTCTGGGGAATTGGGAAAAATGTCAACAAATTTACCAAAGTTAGGTTGGACAACCCCTTAACTCAACAATACTGTATTCAAACCTTTGTAAACACACATTCTAAGAGGAGTAATCCTTTCATTGCACAGTTTGGAGATGGACAACAATTTCAGAAAACAAATATAGACAGATTGGTAATTTTGCAACTTGTCAAAATTAATAAAAATTAAATAATTAAGACAGGCTAATCAGAAAGAAAATTGAAAGCATATTTTAAGAAGTAATCACTTAAAAATCTATGACTTTTCCAAAACCCATGGGCAAAAATGAACATTTTCCACAATGTTTCCAGGCCACAAATTTTAGTTTGAAATTCCTGACTTTTCCAGGATTTCAGACTAATATAATGTACAAACCCTGTGCATGAAAATCAACAAGAGGCCCCAGGGGGCCTGAGGGCGCTCACCTGACATGGTAGCCTACATATCAACCCAGAGAATTGATTTCCACAAGTTGCATCTGCTCCTCTTAAGAAAAGCTGAAACCAAATATCCAAATATTCTGACCAGTGGATCTAAAAAAAGATTTTTAAAGAATATTCCTCATATTGAACTAAGTCATAATTCGGGCTCCCACAGGGAGCCCATATATGAACCCAGGGACTTGGCTTTAACAAACCTGAATCTCACACCCCTAAGGATTCTGCACATCAAATATCAAAACATTCCGACTGCTGGATCTGAAGAAGAAGATTTTTAAAGAAAATTCCTCATTTTGAACCAAGTTACAATTCGAGCTCCCACAATCAGCCCAAATATGGACCTAGGGACATGGCTTGAACAAACTTGAATCTTACCCCCCTAAGGATGCTGCATAAAAAATATCAAAAGCATTCATCTGCTGGATCTGAAGATTTTTAAAGAAAATTCCTCATTTTGAACTAAGTTGTCATTCAGACTCCCATAGTGAGCCCAAATATGAACCAAGGGACTTGGCTTGAACAAACTTGAATCTCAGCCCCATAAGGTTGCTCCATGCCAAATATCAAAACGTTCCAACTGCTGAATCTGAAGAAGAATATTTTTAAAGAAAAATTCCTCATATTGACTAAGTTATAATTTGGGCTCCCACAGGGAGCCCAAATATGGACCTATGCACTTGACTTTAACACACTTGAATCCCCCCTCCCCTCCAAGGATGCTACTCACCACATATCAAACCATTCCGACTGCTGGATCTGAAGAAGAAGATTTTTTAAGAAAATTCCTCATTTCGAACAAAGTTACAATTCAAGCTCCCACAGTGAGCCCAAATATGGACCTAGGGACATGGCTTGAACAAACTTGAATCTCACCCCCCTAAGGATGCTGCATACCAAATATCACAAGACTCTGCCTGCTGGATCTTGAGAAGATTTTCAAAGAAATTTGCCTGAAATGCACTAAGTTCGAATTTGGGCTTCTATAGTGAGCCCAAATATGAATCCAGGTGGCCGATTTGAACAAACTGGAATCAGATCCACCCCACAATGTTGCATACCAAATATCAAAAGATTCTGCCTGCAGGATCTGGAGAAGAAGATTTTTGAAGAAATTTGCCTGAAATGCACTAAGTTCGAATTCGAGCTTCTATAGTGAGCCCAAATATGAATCTAGGGAGCCGATTTGAACAAAATAAAATCAGATCCACCCCACAATGTTGCATACCAAATATCAAAAGATTCTGCCTGCTGGATCTGGGGAAGAACATTTTTTAAGAAATTTGCCTGAAAATCACTAAGTTCAAATTTGGGCTCCTATACTGAGCCCAAATATAAACCCAGGGAGCCGATTTGAACAAACTTGAATCAGATCCACCCCACAATGTTGCATACCCAATATGAAAAGATTCTGCCTGCTGGATCTTGAGAAGAAGATTTTCAAAGAAATTTGCCTGAAATGCACTAAGTTCAAATTTGGGCTCCTATACTGAGCCCAAATATAAACCCAAGGGGCCGATTTGAACAAACTTGAATCAGATCCACCCCACAATGTTGCATACCAAATATCAAAAGATTCTGCCATCTGGATCTGGAGAAGAAGATTTTCAAAGAAATTTTGCCTGAAATGCAGTAAGTTCAAATTTGGGCTCCTATACTGAGCCCAAATATAAACCCAAGGGGCAGATTTGAACAAACTTGAATCAGATCCACCCCACAATGTTGCATACCAAATATCAAAAGATTCTGCCTGCTGGATCTGGAGAAGAAGATTTTTTAAGAAATTTGCCTGAAATGCACTAAGTTCGAAATCGGGCTCCTATACTGAGCCCAAATATGAACCCAGGGGGCCGATTTGAACAAACTTGAATCAGACCCACCCTCCAATGTTGCATACCAAATATCAAAAGATTCTGCCTGCTGGATCTGGAGAAGAAGATTTTTTAATGTTTTTCCCATTGCCTACAGTGTTAAAAAGTGCTGACTCAGCACTTTTTCAAAGTCCCGAAACTGTACCCTATGATAAAACCGATGGCAATTTTTTTTTACCAATTCTTTCTGTTGGCCCTAAGGAAGCTTCACACCACATAAAAATTCTCGGTGCCGTGCAGTTTTGGAGATATGGGCGTTTTAATTCTTTTCTATTTTTAGCTCCTGCGGTTCCCATGGGGTTACGGGAAAAAAAAAATCAGCATAAATTAGGTACTTATGACCCAATAAGCCCTCACATAAAATTTGGTTCAAATCAGCCTCTCGGTTTGGAAAATAGAAATTTTGGGCGGGGCCAAAAATTTTGCCCCTCCCATAACGACGCCAAGTATAGCCCCACAAACTTCTCTTGAACAAATCTGAGTCTACACCTCAAAAGGAAGCTGCACACCAAATATCAAGTCTCTGCTACTGCTGGTTCATGAGAAGAAGATTTTTTAAGATTTCAGCACACTTTTTGGGTGTGGCCCTACCCACGGGCGGGGCAACTTGATTTGAACAAAATCAAATTGCGATGTCATAACAAACTATTATCTCAAATATCAATTAAATTGGTTCAGCGGTTTGGGAGGAGAAGACGCAAACACCATGTTCATGGACAACGGACGCCGGACGGTGAGTGATCACTATAGCTCTCCTGACTGAAAGTCAGGTGAGCTAAAAATCTGTTTATAGCAACCGTGACCTTGAAATTCAACCAACAGATCCCAAAGGCAATCCCAACCACAGTCCCATTACAGACAACCCGTATATGAAGCATGAGCACTGTATGATCAGGGGGTAAAATATTAGTTGGACAGTGGAGCCCACTTAATTGGATATCTCTTAACTAAATAATCCTGTCAAATGAATACAATATCCCAACTCAAAACCATTTACCATACCTCCAGTACAAATTTGACCTGTTAATTGATACAGGTTACAGAGTAAACTCCTGTTAATTGAATAAAAAATCTTGTAACCCGTCAAGAAATTACCCTGACTCTCCCCAGTTTTTCTTTGTTTATAGACCTATTTGGCCTTAGTACATCCTACTTCAGGCATTTATCTTATTTACTAGAGCTCATAGAGCTCTGTCAAACAAGATATAATAGAACAAAGCCAAGAGACACTATCCCTGTTAATTGAATACTCCTGTTAATTGAATAAAACGTGACTATTCAATTAACAGGGTTTCTCTGTACAGGTCTTTGGCAGGAGACACAGCCCCCATGCACCCTGTCAGAATTTTTAAGTACCCTGAGCATCAGAAGAGGAGTACATAAAATTCTGACAGGGTACAATGAATGTGTCAAACTGGAAAGCTCCCATAATAATTATTATGCTCCAAGTACAGTGCTTTTCCAGCCTCCATCCTCGCATCCAAGTGAAATTTATTAAGTAGGTATACTTATCACATAGATCTATTGAATAACATTCAAAGATGGTGTCTGGCTTACTGCCACTCAAAATATTTTCGAAAAATTTCTGCCATGGAGTTATATTTTTCTTTATGTTAGCCGACTGTAATTTTGGTCTACATGGTTCGTATATCTTTTCATGTTTACTTGTTTCTTCGAATTTCAAACCAAATGTAACTTTATTTTTGGACATAATCATCTTCAAGGTAAAATTTTCAAGTGGGATTTATCTCTCTTGAGTACAAAGAATGCTGCATGATTTTATGAACCTTCAAAAGAATCTGAACATAGCTGAATATGTAGGTAGTCTGGCAAAGTGACCAATAAAAATTATAAATTCAAAGTAATTTGTATATTTTTTATACTTACCAATGGTCCAGACTAGCTGGTGCTAACTCAAAAATGTCTAGGGTCAAACACAAATTTTGCCCCCCCAATCCCCCAAATTTGCATGCAAAACCGAAAATTAACAGTCCTATCTGGCCCTCCATACATTTAATCTCTGTGCATGCGCAGCCGTCAGGAAGTGACCGGAATTGGTGCCAATTCTTTGTAGAAGAGAGTACTCCATAATAATTCAGCGGGGAGGAATTAGTGCCCACTCATGGGAGGGCCATCTCAGGCTGGACCATTGGTAAGTAGAAAAAATATACAAATTACTTTGAATATATATTTCTATACTATAATCCAATGGTCCAGACTAGCTTAATCGTAAAAAGGTGGAGGGCCTAGGACTTGAATTAGTAGATCAACACAGTTCCAATCCTGTAATCCAAGGTAAAAGGAAATTAAAATTATCAGGAATTACATGTATGTCTCTCTATACAGTAATAGAGGAGACATATCCTAAATAAGGAGCCCAACTTAAGTAATTCCGTATTCTAAGCCTGAAGACTATGCTAATTTGGATGTAACGAGTTCCCAATTTTTAAGACTAGTCCGGACTAAGCCCCAAAAAATTAGGATGGCGTATTTGAAAATGAGAGAATATCCCCCACAAACATACGCCATACACAATAAAACTCTAGCTGTATGCAGGATATAATTACGGACAAAACAGCTTCCCTCATAGTTACATACCAATCAAGCCAGAGGAGAGGCAAAAATCCCCCCCTCCTCCCTTTCTTTTGAAGGAATCTTCAAAAAGAAAGAGGGGAGCGCTCTGGAATCAGTAAAAGTGGTACCAAAAAACAATATAAATATTCGTCAAACAGGCACTCAGGTATTAATTTAAAATTAATAAATAGGGGGCATTGCGGTAACTGGTTCTCGTCAGATCACAAAAGTTAAGCAATGTCAAGCCCGGTTAGTCCTCGGATGGGTGACCATCTGAGCGATCGATTCGGACTCACGCGTTGTGTCCTTGGGCAAGGCACTTAACCCCGATTGTCCACATGGGGGGCACGATGACGCCATGTACTAAGAAGGCGTACTGCAAGTAGATGGTGTGCATGTCTTCAACCAATCTAACCCTGCCTGTGTTGCAGTGCCGAGTTACGATTTTGGGGAGTTGGCAGCTGCTCGTTGTTGCTCGGTGGTTCTCTCCGGGTACTCTGGCTTCCTCCACCCATAAAACTGTCACGGTCATGATTAGCCATTGTGCATAAGTATGTGACCTTAAACACCAATAAATAAATAAATAAATGGTGCTTAACGCCACTTCAGAAGTCAAGGCTATAGCGACGATACCAGTAATTAATATTGCCGCTATATAACGTACACCGCAGACTGCGTACGCAGATATGTCGAAAACCGGTGATATAATATATAACATACACATGTCCAATCGAGCCACAATGAATGATCTCTGGAGAGTAAACACACTTCCGAGGTAACACGCTGGCGACCTCATTCAGGTGTACAATACATTCCAAAAACAACACTCTCCGACGTGTACTAACCGATATCTATGACCGTATACATGCGTGAATATGCGATAATAGAAACCTGGATCTAGAAATGGAAGTAGGTATGATTAACAGACTCCAACACGGACCGCCCCAGAAATAAATCATAATTTCAAAGGTCCATAATATACAATAAAGCGTCAGCCTAATAATTATAATGCGTGTGAGCATTAAAATCCCGCATGTAATCATCTGAAAACCAGTTAACTGGTTATGCAACCTCCGAGGTACCCAAAGACTAGCAATTAATTATGATGAAATATGCATTCATATATGACAAATCAACAAATAATCACAGGAAACTAATTCAACAAAAAAAGTGGATGTGCCCATGAGGTCGCCATAGAACACGACCCAGCCGCCAATAGAAAAGTGAAGAAATGCATTGCATGTATGTATTTAAACCTATGCGAGGCTTGCAGGAAGAAAACTATGTCTTGCCCGGTAATCGCCTCTAAACCCATTGGCAGTGTGTGTGTGTGGGCGTGGGGAGAGGGGGGGATTGGAAGTCATATCGAAACTTCCTCACCCACATTACTTAATCGTTCCTGTGATAGTCATCAAATAATATAGGAACCGCAATGGTTCCCTCATGCCTAATCGCCTCCATTATGCCACTATGAGCGGAGAAGGACGTGAAGAACAAAAGTTTCCCCTGATACAGAAGGTCCTGTGGAGGAAGCTTCCGGGAAGCGTCCCATAACAAACACTTGAGAAAACTGATTCAAGGTTTCTGTGATGACAGAGGTGCTACTAGTAGGATTCACAACGAGACTGTTTAATCTTAAACATAATCTACTGAATCAAATGAATTGGAGGATATGCGTATCCTATCATCCATCCCCATGAGATCGGCAGAGCGTCTACTGCATGCACTCAATGGTCTGGGCATGGTGACACAAACGACGGTACATCGCAAACTGATCTATCATGGGGCGATCCCTCTGGTAGCAAAACTGTCCAAATACTCGCTTGTTGAGCATCCATTCCAAATGCTACAGGCAACCTTTCCGAGAGAGCGAGTCTGCTAGTTCATTCAGATGATGCCGTATATGGCAGATAGAAAGATGAACATGATGATACATGACGTATTAGGAAAATCTTCTCCGTTAGGTAGCATAATGGAAATTAATGAGTTCCGCCCTGGTTCCTGATGTAAGCTACTACTGTCGAGTTGTCTGACAATATCTGAACATGCACGTCCGCTATAATGTGAATCCATTGTTGTAGCGCTAAACAAATTGACATCATTTCTTTGACGTTTATGTGTTTCTCCAGGAACCGAGGGTCCCAAAGACCCTGTCATTTCGAGTCTGTCAGGCTCAGGATCGTGCCCCAACCTGTTTGGCTCGCATCCGTCATAATTGTGAAAGCCGGATCCGGCAGCTGCAGCAGAACTCTCTGAGTTAACCACTGAATAAATGCCCAAATCTGGACCTTTTGTTTTACCAGGTCCGTTAAAACAACACTGGTCTCGAGCAAATGCGCCTTCACACTCAAGTTCTGGGTAAAGAATATCTGGAGGGGACGTGTGTGTAAGTGACCCATTGGAATAAGATCCACAGCCGCTCTGCACAATCCCATCAATTGCATAAATTCCCTTGCTGTTAATGCGTCTGAGTGTAGACAAAAGCGAGCATAACAACTGACTAATTTCGCTCTGTGAAATGGCAGATGAACCAGATTGTTGGGAGTCTCGAAGCTCATTCCCAAGTGTATGAACGACTTGGATGGAGCTAGATCCGACTTCTTCTCATTTATGATGAAGCCGAGACGTTGGAGCAAGAGAAGCAGACTCTAAGCATTGTTCTGAAGAGTAGTTTGTTGCCGTATCTCTGAAGAATGCCGTCCAAGTAAGCCGATGTTACCACAGATGAATGAGCTCGGAAGTGAGACATTACCGTGTTCATTATTCGAGTGAACGCCCAGGGAGCTAGATTCAGACCGAAGCACATCACTCGGAACTGATATACTATCCCTTGAACGGCAAACCATAGGTACTTTCTGAATGCCGGATGTACCAGGACATGAAAGTATGCATCCTTTAGATCTATGCTTGCCGCATAGTTGTTCACTCGAATGCTCGCCCTTACTGACCGGATGGTCTCCATATAGAACTTTTGAGCTACGATAAGTTTGTTTGTCCAGCTCAAGTCGGAACGAGCTGTCTGGCTTCGGTACAAGGAACAGGTGACCGTAGAATCAGGGGTCAGCCGAGTGGGCAACTTGGGCGAAGAAGTCGCCTTGTCATTCCTCAAGTCGCCTTGGCTTACACTGGGGGCGAAATTCAAGTCGCCCTCCCAAACTTCCTTGGGAGACATGGCAGTTTACTGTACTTTCTGATGTTTTATTTTTTAAAAACACACGCTTCCGCAAAAAACAGTAAACACGGTTGCTGTTAAAGTCCGTCACACGGCTATGAAAATAGCCTAAACTAGCCCAATTTTATATTTCTGAAAAGAATTGCAATGGCGTAGTCGTTCGAACAATTCGCCCCAACTGATAGCAACCAGCACAAAATGGCTATTTAAAAACAAAGTACCAGACAAAACAACGAATCACACAAGACACGCATCGAGTTAATTAGAATTTATTAAAGTTAACCACCGTTTCAAAACAAAAAAAAATGTATTGGAGACAGTTCGTCCATATCGAAATTGCTTGCGGTTATGCTCTGTTCCACTGAAAAATTGGCTGCATTGAAATTCGTCCCGCAATTTGCATTGAATGTTTTTCTTTGAAAACTTGTGAAGTTTGTTGGAAGGGGGTTAAATGTAATAAGGCTACAATAGAAATCACAGGTATTTGGATGGATAAGAATGGCAGACCTTCAAAGCACCAATCGCACGTGTCAGTGAAAGATGGTTGGCAGAAATTGTCAGTTTTCTGAACAGTGTATTATTACCCAGTGCAGCCGGGAAGGGAGACAACTGAAATGTTTTGTCATTTACCAAAGAAATTAATTAACTCAAATTGTTAATAACGCTTAATTTACGAAGGATATCGAAAACTTTTTAAACTACGCTTTTCAACTCAGTTAGGGTATTCAGAAACCATGAATGACCCAGCTTCTTATATGAACTTGAAATTTATTTTAAACACTTTAAATATTTTTTTAAAAAGAATATACCTTCTGTTACAGAGAAGAACACTCTCACCATGGGTCATACTAAATTTCAAATCCACATCGTTGACGCAAATACAAAATCAACTGCACGGTAACCTTAGTCATCACTGTTCGGCAAAGAGTTAGGGGGTATTCAGAAACCATGAACGACACAGTTTTTTGTGGGGTGGGGTGGGGGGTGATTTTAACCTACATTCTGTTATGTAACCATCTGACTTAGTTTTGTGTGTGTTTGTATGTTTGGATAACTTTTATTTATTTTTTTCTCCACAATTGTGTCCTCTATGTTCATTTATTTTGTCACGATGACATATACGTTTTATGTTTTTTTTTTCTGATTTCTCCTTCATGTCCACTGACTTCTCCCTCCTGGGTCCTGACTTCTCCCTAAAGTCTCTGAAGGGAGAAGTCACTTCTCCCTAAAATCAGCTGCCAGGCTGACCCCTGCGTAGAATCCTAGAGAATCTTGGTTCTCAACGACCTCTATTGCTTCCTTTGCCAAGAGAGCCTTTACCTCCGGTTGGAGAGACTCTCTTATGCAAGGATTTGACGGAAGTTTTGTCCATCGCGAACATCATGTTAGTGGTGGTTTCGCTTGGAAAGATAGCTGTAGGCCGTCCGAGACCACATTTCTCGCCCACTGGTCTTCCGTAATTGTTATCCAGTTGGATGTGAATCTTGATAACCTTCCGTCAACTGGCAAGCAATAGAGGTCCTGACCATCACCTGTAGTACCTGCAAAGCTTACGAGAGGAGAAACCACATCCCCCTCGCGAAGAGCCTCGACCCGCCGGCTTAGGGCATCTGACAGGTAGTCTTGATCAGACTTATGACCCCTTCCCGGGTCGCTGTATTGATGATCCCTAGAGTAATTATAGGAGGGTTTCCTATACCCTCTCAAGACGATGTCTGTCTAGGACGTCCTCTCTTACTCTTTTCTGCTGCTGCGGGTTGATTAGATGGCGACTTAAGGAGCAGAGTATTGACGCTTTTTTTGTAGCTTGGTCATAAACCAATGAAAGCCTATCTTCAAAAATTTTGTGTTCGGATACCGGAGCGATCTGTAGAGAGTTTTTCACCTTGTCATCTACTAAAGATGACGACACAAGGCTCTGTCACGTCTGATTAATTCCAAATTAGCCACTGTTAAGGCGAAGTTATACGTGGTAAACATAATAGCCCTGGAAAGAACTCTTAAAGAGGTACGAACGTCCTAAAATTCCTTTCCGTTGAGACGTTGCGCTACAGCTCTTGAAAGGTGATCTGCGTAAGACAATGCATCTAAATTTGATCTGTTTGAAGAAATTGCCGTCTCAATTGTGTCCGAGCAAACAGTGAATGACGAAAGTAAGGACATGACTAGGTCCTCAGCCTGCTCATTCAAACGCAGAGGAACTCTTTGTACATCTTCCCTGTCCATTTTAAACGGTAAATTTACAGAAGATGATGACAAGAAACTGCCTCTCATCTTCCCACTGGAAAGTTGAATATGGCATCGTCTAAATGGCCGAAGGCCTGTGACACCTGTCCAGACTGAACTGGAAAAGACAGGACCTCCTCCTTTGTTCGGAATAATGTCTGCGTCCAACGACGCCAGCGGTTTATCTTAGTAGTCGCAGCATTCTGATTCGCTAGAACAAAATCAGGGTAGTGTTGATGGATTAAATCCATCGCAACCATGTGTAATCCTCCTCCGTATCCCTTTCACCATCCGACTGAATCAGTTGAAATTCACGGTCAGCGGCATATGAACTTGCAGATGACTGGACCGACCCAGCACCATCTGACAGCTCAGGTTCTGAGACTGCCATAGGCTGCTTCTGCACTTGCTGGGATGCTGCGATGAGCTGCGCAATCAGCGACAGCAAGTCCGTCGTTACGGAGGCCTGAGGAGCAGCGGTTTTCTGTTTCTTGGCCGCCAGCTGCTCCTGGAACGGTGTGTCCAAGACGGCACTTTTCTGCGGACGTCCCGATAAATGAGGCCTCGACTTCTTAGCTACCGGATGGTCCGACCTCTTGACGATGAGTGGTCCCTTCTCGGCAATGCAGGCTGGATATCTGAAGTCGTGTGGCTAAGGTGCAGTCGTGTGTGCTAGGAAGATGCCATTGCAGAAGCCATAACTGTAACCGACGCTGGCTGTGAACTGAACAGAGCGTCCCAGACGCGAGGCGCGGACATATGCTCCGACTGACGCAAGTTCCTAATCGCCACATCTGGCCCCTGATGTTGTTGGGAAAGAGCGGGGGCTCTCTCACGGTCCTTTCAGACCTTGCCGAGCTTCCCAATGAACTTGCCGGCTTCTTCTTCTGTTCCGTCGTCGCTGGGTGAGCCTGTTTATATTTTAAGGTGCTCGCCCTACCCAATCCACTTCTTAGACCGCAACGGACACACCCGGTGTCACTGTACCCACGGATGGAGTAACCGCTTCACAGGTCGAGCTAGCTGGCAACAAGGGACTGAAACCACCGGCCTGTGGTTTTTTGCCCTGTCCAATGTTCATGAGCACCTTTGCCGCTAGCTCTGTTTGATCTTCTGAATGCGACGACGGCAGCACACTCTCTCTAGGCGTCACGTAAACAGCATCATGTCCTTGTTCCTCTGAAATAGAAACTAAGAAACTAGATTGATTTAGTGGCGAGAGGACGGGCAGTGGCCTCTCACCGCTAACAACGTACCGTGACACATGTTGAGCAAGAATTTCGACTATAAGCAAGGCAACCAGCACGTAAATCAAAGGAAGACTTCTTCGCCTTTCATTTTGAGCAATAAGCTTTCATAATGAAGCAAAATAAGTCAACAGTACTCCCACCAATTCGAAAATAAATATATGAAAAAGATACATAATAAATAACATTCAAAATATAAATCGAAAAATAATTTACAAGAATTTTTTGAAAAATTTTGACAAGAACCCAAGACCCCAAAGGGAATGATGAGCCCAAATGTACCCCGATAGAGCCTAAGTGTGGACAAAATTTTTTTTTGTTATCCCAAAAATTGATTGCTACACTACCGGAATATTTAATGTATCTTACAACAGTCCTACTATGATAATAAATAGGAAACTACAAATATTAATAGAGTGTTGTCAATGTAAACAACGTCAAAGAAAAACCGGAAACAAGACTCCAGGCACTGAATAAAAAGGCCTGAAGTTAGTAACAGATTTTGAACTATCCAATCTAAAGCAAGATCTTCATCAGAAGAAAAAATTATACATCGGATATATGATGCATGACCAAAAATGCCTGAACACCCCTAGGGTGAGGACGTAACCATGGGGATATACAGAATAAACATTCTGTGTAACACGTCAAACTCCCAAGAAATGTATAAAAAAAATTCAATAAAACAAGCCAAAAAGCTTGGGAGTTTAACTGGGGGGCTTCAAGGAAGGATAGGGAAGGAACACTTAACAAACAGTGGAAAAATCATTAGCAAGAATGATGACGTCAGGCCCATATCCAGAAATTGGGGAACATGAATTAATTTTTATAAAATTTATAAAGTTACAGCCCTGAAAGTTCCAAACCACCGTTTCTTCCTTCCATCATCCAGTTGTGTCCTTGGATCCACCAAATTCACCATTGATTTGTGTCTGGCATCATTAAAACCGAGATTTTAAAAGCACAGATGTCAGTTTGTTGTTACTGACAAGGGCCACACAAAGAATGATGTTGGCGCCAATTCCGGTCACTTCCTGATGGCTGGGCATGCGCAGAGAGTAAATGTACGGAGGGTCAGATAGGACTTTTGGTTTTGCATGCAAATTTTGGCGATTGGGGGGGGGGGGGGGGGGGGGGGGGAGGGGAGGCAAAATTTGTGTTTGGCCCTAGATATTTTTGAGTTAGCACCAACTAGTCTGGGCCATTGGGTTATAGTATAAAAGTTAAAAAATTTATAGTAATTTCTATATTTTTTATACTTACCAATGACCCAGACATAGCTGGTGCTAACTCTTAAAATATAGGGCCAAACACAAATTTTGCCCCCAATCCCCAAAATTTGCATCTAAAACCAAAGAAAACATGTCCTGAAAGGTCCTCCACCCTTCACCTCTACTGCGCATGCGCAGTGTCAAGGACGTTCCGAAATTGGCGCCATTAATCATTCTAATAACCAGTGCCTGGTAAGCGCTATGTACTCAGCGGGGAGGCAAGAGTTCCCAACTCCTGGGAGGGCCATCCCCGTCTGGGTCATTGGTAAGTATAAAAAATATAGAAATTACTATAAATTTTTTAACATTTTTATACTGTACCAATGACCCAGACATAGCTGAATAGTAAAAAGGCTGGAGGGCCAAGGACATAGAGCAAAATGGAATACGCTCAATAATATAAAATAGAGTCATCCCCTGTAGGGAAAAAGAAGTAATAGGCCTTACATGTATCTTTCTTATTTATGATAAATTAGAAAGATACAACACCTTCCAAAATTGAGCTTCATACATCCATGTACTCTATTAATATCCAATATAATCCTTATACTAATAATTTTTAAAGTAAGCCAATAAATAAAGTAAGTCTAGAGAATAGAGACTCTTATACTCCTTAAAAGTGTCTGAGGATTGCATAATCATGTCCGTTGACATATGCAATATTCAAATGCTATACTTTAAAAACTAAGACTTGAATGAATTTTTAAAACATAAACTTCTCACTAAACAACCATCCCAATAACAGCTCAGAATTACTAACTCCGGAGGAGGTATCCCCTTGTTTTCATAGTAAAACAGGTGACCCAAGGGAACACCCTCCCCCCCCCCCCCTTTTTCTTGCCCTGGGTCAAATAGCCCAGAGCGAAGAGGGCAGCAGAACGGAGACACTGCCGAAACAGACAGCCTACCTAGCTATAGTAGCAACTGTTAAGTGAATGACATTCTGAGCAGTAGATAATAGACCTAACAATAGAGGCCTCCAGAAATGGACTCGATATTTCTGAGATAAAATTCATGAATGTGGATGGCTGAGCGCAATGAGCGGCCTTCAAAAATCTATAATAGCGACACTATTAATGTAAGCCCAAGAAGTAGAAGAGCTCTTACTTCATGAGCCGAAATCTTAAGCACAACTGCTAAGTCAATGATATACCATAAGCAGTACCAATAGTAAATAGAATCCATTAACAATAAAATGGAGCGTAACGTCCTTCTACTAGGCATCAAAGACAGAAGAAGCTTACGCCCATAGTAATAAACAGATATCTGTTTATAAATACATAAACTGTACCCGGAAAGAGTAAAGGCCTATGCCCATACGAAGACGGAAGGACCTTAAAATAATAGGTTCCGGATAATAGGAGCCTAACTCTTATGCAAAAATCCAACCTAAATAGTAACGGAAGTAGTGATTCCGAAACTACGAAAGTGAAAATCATCCATCGATAGTGCATGAAACTCACTGACTCTACAGTAAAAGAGAAACCAACAGAATTACTGTCTAAAAGGTCAGAATTTGAAAACTACTGTTTCCAGAGGCTCAAATGATTACTTAGCTAAATAAGAACCGAAGTTAAAATCCATATAGGAATTTAATCTAAAGATTCTAAGTCTATTTATCAAAAAGTTACTAACTGACTTAGATAAAGAGACAAAAGACTCAATTGTAAACTATCGTAGAGTGCATAGGTATGAGGTAACATAAACCTATAACCTAAATAATAACAGGCTGCAGTAGATCTTGTGAAACAAGTATACTAAAAAATTGCAATGAGTAGTATGGAGGGATCAACAATATGAACATAATGATCCCTACACCACGACGGAAGAGCCTCCACTTTAGCCGCATAGAATAGCGAAGAAGAGGATCTCCTATAGTAAGAAATCGCGTCCAAAGCTCGTCCAGTACAGTGCATACAATGCAATACGGACCACACAATGGAATACATGAAGGCTGCGACCTTGCGGGTTGTGATAAAGATGACACGATTTACCCAGTGAAAAAAGATCCTCACATAGAGGAAGATTTCACGTTAAGACCCACAGTAGACAAGAGAGTAAATTACCCATGATCTCTGTGAAGATAGAGATGCTATCAACAGAAATGTATTGTGGTTGTTTATCTTAGCAATACCTGCTGAAACAACAGCGCCGGAGGATACGCGTATCCTATCATTCCGTCCTATAGATCAATAGAGCGTTAACAACATTAGCTCAGAGATCCGGACAAGCCAACACATACGTCTGCAATTGATTGGCAAGCTGTGTCGTAAATAAATCATCATTGGGCGCTCCCATAGATAGCAAATCTGATTGAATACTTGTTTGTTGAGAGTCCATTCTGACAGCAACAAGCGACCCGTAAGAGAACGGGAGTCCGGTAAAACAATCAGACTACCCGGAATATGACGGACCAAAACAGAACTTGGTGTACTATAACCAACAGACGGATTCTTTCCATTAAATTGAATAACGGAAACGAAAGAGTGCCTCCCTGGTTCCGGAGATACGCCACTACTGTCGAATTAAAGGACAGGATTTGGGCATGCGTTTCTGAATAATGTTCATGCAATGACATAAAGCAAGCCTAAAAAACATTATTCCGCGGAAGAAAACTGATTGCTAAGAGACTGCGGAACCCAAAGACCCTGGCACTTCGAATCCGTAGGGATCAGTATTATATCCCAATCTGTTTGACTGCCAACCGTCATAACAGCCACACTCGGGTCCGGCAACTGCGGTGGCACTCTCTGAGTCAACCACCGAATGTTTGCCCCAGTCTGAATCTCTTGTAACACTAGATAGACAAGAGAACGTGTAAATCGAGCAAATCATGGATTGCCGAAAAGTTGCCGTCGAAGAGAAGCTCCTCCTAGAACGAAGCGACTCTGAGAGAGTTCTTAACCTTACTATCCACGCGTGTGGATGTAGCTAGGGCTGCGTCACGTCTAACCAACTCCAATCATCCACTGAAGGGCGGAGTTATACGTGAACAAACTACTGCCCTCAAAAGAAATTACATTGAGAATAATATCCCGTAAATCTTTTCTTGAAGACGTAATGATAACGCCTCAGTAAGGCGGATTACGTATGATAAAGCGTCTAAGTTAAGTCTACTATACATCATGTCGTTTCCAACATTGAAATTGGAAAAGACATAAACGGCGAAAAAGAATATATGCAGTCTTTAACCACACCGTCTAGACGCATATGAACTCTCGGTATGCCCTGCTCTGCCAAAATAAACTATTCGTATAAATGATAAAATGGCAGAAATGAGCAACGCGGACAAGAAACTAAACTATCATGCTTGGTAGCAGGCTTGTATATATATATATATATAGCGTCGAAAAATAAAACACATGTTGTAATGACAATATTGGACTGCGTCGGTAAGTCAGGGACAATGTCCCTGAACCGATCGAAAAATCCGAGTCCAATGACGCTATAAGTCTCTTATCCAAGATCGCAGCAATGAAGTCCGAAATAACAATCACTGGAAGATAATGCCAGAAGATATGAAAGGCAGCTTCCGATACTACTAAAAGGAAAACTCGAAATCTTTCGAATCTCTTTCGCCATCCTGTCGGACCCTATAAAGCATTCGGTCATCCGTAGCTGATGCAACTGCGGACCGCACCGACCCAGCGCCGTCGGATAATTCCTGATTCGACCGAGAAACTGTCAATTGCTGGGATGCTGCGAAACAACTGTGCTAACTCGGATAGCACGTCCGTCACTGAGGCCTGAGGAGAAGCGGTCTTATGATGCATTGCCACTGGAAGCTCCGTGATCGTTACCCCATACATACTACCAATATGCGAGCGAACGGAGTGTATAGGCCTCGTGTCCCTTGGCTACCGGATGGCGCGACCTATTCGCCGTGGAATCACTGAATGACGAAACTGATCGGATACTCGAGGTCACGTAGCCAATGTGCGGTCGTGTGCCCTGCTGTGAGGATGAGGAAGCATTAAGGACAGTCTCTCGGACTGTCAATATAACAGAGCGTTCCGACCGACGGACATATGCTCCGAATGTAAAATATCTGAACAACAACATGCGGTCCCCTATGTTGTTGGACGAGAGAGGGACCTCTCTCGCTCACAGCCCGGACGGACCTGGACAAGCCAGGAACCGGACTAACAGGCTTCCTCCGATCTGTCCTCAATCTGCCGTCACTGGGTGAGTACTAAAGTAATTAAAGTGCTCGCATCACCCAAATCTCCTTCCTAGACCGCAACGGACGAACCCGGCAGCCGAACCATTCGATGAATGTACGCTACACCGGGTGAGCTAGCGAATGTCACTCCGTAGGCGATAGACATATTCCATGAGCACTAATTGCCGCTAGCTCTTCATTAACTATGACGACAGAGGCACACTTATGAAAGACATCTCCATAACTCTGCGAACCAGAAACCAGAAATGCTTGGTTATAGCAAGCATAAAATAATATATATAGCGTCGTTCAATAATTCGAAAGTTTGTGTGATATTATTGGACTATGTCGGAACTGAGGGACGATGTCCCTGAACCGAACCAAAAATTTCTAAGTCCACCGACGCTATCAGTTTCTTATCCGGCATCGCAGCATTCTGGTCCGACGAAAGAAGCTGTAGAAGACCAAGTCAAATGACATACACAACAGCATATGTTGTTCCAAAAGGGAAAGCTCGAAATCCTCCAAATCCCTTTCGGTATCCCGTCGGACCGGATGAAACTTTCGGACGTCTGTACCCGCTTCCGCGGAGCGTCCCAACCCAGCATCGTCGGATAAAATATATGCGACAGATTCAGTTGATGCTGCGATAAACTGTGCTATTAAGGAAAGCACGTCCGTTCCCGAGGCCTGTGCAGTAGCGGTCTTACGATGCATTGCCGCCGGAAGCTCCATGTACGTTGACTCCCGCACACTTCCTATGCGAACGTCCGGAGTCTGCAGGCCTCGTGTCCCTGGCTACCGGATAGTGTGACCTGGTCGCCGAAGAATCCTTGATCGGCGAAGCTGGTAATATATCGGCGGTCACGCAGCCAAGGTGCGGTCGTGTGCGCTGACGAGAAGAGGAAGCCTTAGCAGTCTCCGCGGACTGCCTATACAACAGAGCGCCCCGAGCGACGGACGTATGCTCCGCTTGCGACACATTTTGTACCACAACATCTGGGGCCAGATGTTGTTGAACGAGAGAGGGGCCTCTCTCGCTTGCCGTCCGGATGGACCGGAACGAGCTATGAACCGGACTAAAAGGCTTCCTCCGTTCTTCCTCCAATCTGCCGTCACTGGGTGTGCATTAGGTTAATTTATAGTGCTCGCATCACCCCAAAATTCCTTCTAGACCGCAACGGACGAACCCGGCTGCCGAACCATTCGGTGAATGGACGCTACACCGGGCAAGCTAGCGGACGTCAAAGGCCGTCGAACCTACTAGGGTCCTCTTAGGCAATTGGCGTATTTACATGAGCACTTTTCCGCTAGCCCTTCATTAATTGTGACGACGGAGGCACACTGTTGGAAGACATCACAGATACATCACCCTAATCTTGATCGTCTGAAATAGAAATTGATGAAGTAGAGTGACCCTGCGGGGAAAGGACCGGAGTGTCCAAATCCCCAATAACATACCGTGACATACGCTTCCCATATTGTCATCGAAATCATACGATACAGAACAGGAGTTAATGCAAGTACACTGACCACATGTAGAATGATTATAAAGTCAGAGGAAGACTTCCTCTTAATACAATTGATCAATATCCTTTCAATGTGAAAAGAAAACAAGTCCTGGTACTCGCACTAACCCCTGGCAATCAAAATACATAATAATAATATGATCCATTAATATAGAAAAAATAATTGAAATCAAAATATTTTGAAAAAATATTTTTTCAGAACCGCCCAAGTTTCTGAAAAGTAACGTTGAGCCCCAATGGATCCCAAGCCTAAGTGTGGACAAAAATTTTAAAAATATTTAAAACAATTTATTCAACACTTACAAACAATAATAATGTATCTAGTTATGATTAAAATAACATCAAGATATTATTTTCCAGAAATCCCCCCCTCACACAGAGGGCTGTTGTAAATGTAAACAATGAGTGTAAAAACACTAAAATAAGACTCCAGGCACCCAGGCCCGAAATCAGTTACCAAAAATACACTATCTGATGCAAAACAGAGACTTCCAGGGAAGAAACTGCAGAACATCAGATGGTAGATGCAGAACACAACGCCTAACCACCCGTAGGTGAAGACGTAAACATGGGGAAAAGAACAGAATTCATTCTGTTATTCAGCTAAAACTCCCAAGAAAATTTAGTAATAATAATTACAAAAACTATGCCAAAAGCATGGGAGAATAGCAAGGGGGGGACTTAAAGGACAGGGAGAGAGGAAAACACTTAAAAAAACAGAGTAACTAAATATTCAGAATGACAACAAAATGGCTGCTGCCTCGAAAATAGGTAACTTAACATAATTTCATTAAAAAATTTTAAGTTACAGCCCTGATAATATTCTGTCACACATTTTTTTTCCTCTCCTCCTCTATCCTCCTTAGAATCACCATTTCACTAATATTTATGTGTCTGGCATCATTTAAACTGAGATTTATAAGCACAAAGATCAGTCAGATGTTAACTGATGAAGGGCCAAACTTAGAATGATTAATGGCGCCAATTTCGGAACGTCCTTGACACTGCGCATGCGCAGTAGGGGCGAAGTGTGGAGGGCCTTTCAGGACATGTTTTCTTTGGTTTTAGATGCAAATTTTGGGGATTGGGGGCAAAATTTGTGTTTGGCCCTATATTTTAAGAGTTAGCACCAGCTATGTCTGGGTCATTGGTACAGTATAAAAATATGGCTGCCATGGCGCCATCTTGAATTTTGAAAAAAAAATATTGAACGTGCATCATCCCCTCCCAACCCTCTATCCATGTGCCAAATATGCAAAGTGTAGCTTGAACCATGTTGGAGGGAAGGGTGGTAACATGAAAATAGAAAAGAAAGCTTAAAAGAACACAACAAAAATGGCCGCCATTCTGCCATCTTGGATTTTGAAACAAAGATTTTGAGCATGCATCATCCCCTCAGAACCATTTATCCATGTATCAGATATGAAAGGTGTAGCTTAATGCATGTTGGAGGGAGAGGTGGTAACATAAAAACAGACAGACAGACAGACCGTCAGTTGGACAGACAGATGGACGGAGTGCAATCCTATAGTCCCCTTATGGTTCCCGTAGGGGACTAAAAGATGTTTTCTTCCATCTTCAAAATTTAGTGATAGTATATCTATACAACAGAGGAAGGATGATGTAACATACACCCTCTCAACCAGAGGAATTTCCACCCCAAAAATCAATATCTAAATCCCAGAAAATATATAAATAAAAATATCACAACCTTAACCCAAGTTACAGCTGATAGAATCCTTAACCCTTTCAATCTGGTGTGCATAAATTTTTGCGTGAAGAAAAAATTGGTAGTGGATGAGCCGGTGATATAAAGAGCAAAAAATCTGAAGCGAGGCTTGGAAATAATTTAATCCAACAGCTCCACAGAGCTGTTGGATTAAATTATTACTGAACCACTCAACAAACCAGGATAGTTTCTCCATTGACAGTATTGACTGAAATGATAGCTTCCAGGGCACCAGTGTTGAAAGGGTTAAGACAATGACCTGAAACTTTGCTTGTGCTTTTATTTTCTATTATAAAAGTTTAGTGTAAATGAGTGAAAACATGAAAACACATCCACTTCACAAGTTTCTGTGATGAATTTCTTCCAGTGATGTAGAAGAATTTTAATAAAAATGTAAAGACAAATACTGAGAAAAAATCAGTGAGAGTTGATATTTTGATACTTGGATAATTCTTTTAACCCTTTACCTGCCACAATGCACAGATAAAAATTGCAACAGTTTTTCAAAAGTTACCAAATAACTTTCATTTTTCTGCTTCAAACTCTTTCCAATGAGAGATCCAAAGCTATGTTTGGGAAGTAAGAGTTCTAAGAAAATAGTGTACGAGGTATGTTTAACCAATTTGCATGGAAAAGAGTTAACCCCTTTATTCAATGAATAAGTGGTATTTACCCATGTAATTAACAAACTGAGCTGTTGAAAAAAATTGTTTAAAATGTTTATTTACACAGTAGAGTGCTAAATAATTTTTCTAAGACGATTTGTAACATGACCATTTTTTCAGAAATACCTGGATACCGGCATGGAGAGCTTTAGGTTACCAAGATTTTGTGCATAACAAGAGGGGCTGCTCAAAATGTAGGTCAATGCCCCTGACCTGGAAAAAATGTGTGGAAGAAACTCACACTACACAGATATTGTTCCCCCATGAGGCTCTATCACAACACCAAATATCATTCAAATTGGAGTAGCAGTGGCTGAGATACAAGGAAAAATGTTGGTATGGACGTTCTTACTTGTGGGGTTTTTCCGATGTTAAACCCTAACCCCACAAGGTCAAAAAATTAACCTCACAGTGCAAAAAATGAAAGTGTCAATGACACTGTAGCTCAACTTGTGTAGGACATGTACATGTATAGTATGTGACACACCAATGACAAACATCTAGGTAATGACCTGATAACAAAGGTACATATAAAGTATTGTAACTGTCTGTACATAAATGCTGACTGTAGCCTGTAACAAATGTATAGGTAAAGTATTGTAAAGGTGGACGACAGTTAGATGCTAAACTAGAAAAGAAATCTTTGAGTCCCAGAGTGAGACTGACTGAACCCCAAAATATTTCTTCTCATAGCACAGTGATAACAAAGGCACCCCAAAACACTCATTCCTGTCCCAAGTTGATAACAAAGGTACCCAATAAGTTTCGTGAATATTGGTTCATAAATACAGCCTCTAGCCTGAGCCGTATAGAAGTTGTGTACAAATTACTGATTGGACCTAAATTTGGTACAAAATAGCCACTGGCAGCCATCTTGAATTTTGGATCGCACAAGAAACACTCGTTCTCATCCCAAGGTGATAACAAAGGTGCCCAAGAAGTTTCGTGAATATCGGTTCATAAATACAGCCTCTAGCCCGAGCCGTATTGACATGTGCACTTACTGTGTGTAAGTAGCACTGAATAAATCAAAATTCATCTAATTTGCATAATTTCTGCACGAGAAAAAAACCCATATTATATGTGATGTATTCCATGTTACTAAACATTCATACAAACATTTATTCAAATCAGAACCTTCATATAGGAGTTCTGTACCAAAAACTGATTGTACCTAATTTTGGTACAAAATTGCCACTGGCAGCCGTCTTGAATTTCGGTCCGCACCCAAAAACACTTGTTCTCGTCCCAAGGTGATAACAAAGGTACCAAAGAAGTTTCGTGAAGATCGGTTCATAAATACAGCCTCCAGCCCTAGCCGTATTGACAGGAGCACTTACTGTGGATAAGTAGAACTGAATAAATCAAAGTTCATCTAATTTTTGCAGAATTTCTGCACAAGAAAAAAACCTGTATTATATGTGTTGTATTCCATGTTACTAAACATTCAGACAAAAATTAATTTGAATCGGAACTTTCATACTGAAGTTCTGTACAAAAAATTGATTTAACTAACTAAATTACAAAATGGCCGCTGGTGACCGCACCCCAAAACACCCCAAAACACTCGTTCTCGTCCCACGGTGATAACAAAGGTACTCAAGAAGTTTCATAAAGATCGGTTCATAAATACAGCCTCTAGCTCGAGCCGTATTGAATTGTTGATGGACAGATGGCCAGATGGACAGACAGATAGATGGATGGACAGACGGACAACTGGCCATGGCATAACCTCAAATCTGACTTACGTCAAAGTTGAGCTAATAAGCCCACAAGTGACCACTGTACTAACCCAACCCCACAACTGCCACTGACCCTAAATTGTAAACCCCACAATGTACCTCTGCTAAGTCTGGATGGATGGACAGATGGATGAACAGAGGGACGGACAGACAGATGGATGGAGGACTCCACTAGATACCCCTTCCACTTTTCAAGTCGGGGGCATAATAATTGTTCTGTTACAATTTATTGGAGAGTGCCAAATGGCACTCTCCAATAAATTATAACAAACAATTTTATATAAACATTTTTTTTGGTGTTGAACAAAAGCAAGCTAATGTATACTGTGTAATCATGACTAAAGTGTGGCTTTCAGCACTTCCAAATGGAGCCATGAGAGTGGTTTTCTGCACTCAACCAGATAATTAAGAGAAGTTATTGCAAGTGTTGTCATATGTTGTGTTTAGTAAAGAGTTAAACAAAATCACAGCCTTATTTCCATCAGAAACATTATCACAGTTCATGCAACAGCAGAACCTAGTGCCTTATGAATCTCTGCAGCATTTTTTTTGTCTTGTGTGTTAATGCTGCTGTCTCCAACTTGTCCATCTTCATATCTGGAATAAAGAAAAAATAATATCACCATAACATTTACTACTTTCATAAAGTTAAATTTCTTTATCATGCCCACCACAGTAACACAATTTATTCAGCCTCATGAATGAAGCTTGCTGAAATATATTACAAGTTCTGTCTCTGTACTAGAAGCCAACAGAGCACTGAAGGAAAGTGTTCAGAAGACCCCACGTAATTGGATATTTCTTTATAGATGTTTGCTTTTTTATTGGGCACAGTGGAAATCTGTTAATTGAATAGCCACTTTACCATTGGAAATTATTCAATTAACAGGGGTATTCAATTAACATGGATTGTGCCACTTTCCTAGATTCTACAGGTAAACTTAGCATTTATTCTATACTACTCAAAGTTTGTTAAGCACCAAGTATATCCAACAACCAGTTTTACATTTTAGTTGAAATATTGTAATCAAAAGTGTATATATTTTTTATTTAATTATATCTTTAATGATTTAAGTACAGAAATTAAGATTTTGTTTGTGTTTGACATTATTTTTTAGCTTTTGAATATGATAACCATGGAAAATGGATATTATTGGTAAAAGAGGAAATTTTTCAAATTTGCCAAGAGGTTGACGGAGTGAACTGGTATGGGTTCAATATCTAGTATGAGACCCACTATTGTTAATTACAGCTTGACAACGCCTTCTTAAGCTCCCAATCAGGTTTCAGATGGTCCTTTGTGGGATGTTGTTCCATTCTTGGACCAGCATGGCACCAAGCTCCTGGACACATCTTGGTTGGACTGGACAGGCTGAAATTGCAAGCTGCAACTCATTCCAGACATGTTCAATTGGATTGAGGTCAAGGGAGCTTGCCTGCCAGTCCATACGCTCAATCTCCTCCCTCTGTTGGTACTCCTGGACAGCATGGGCAACTTGAGGATGGGCATTTATCGTTCATCAAAATAAATCTATGACCCACTGCACCTGCATACAATCTGACGTGGGCATCCAGAATCTCATCAATATACCGCTGTGCAGTCAATGTACCATGGTCAAAGACACAGAGCTCTGTATGTCCATCCCAGCTGATGCCGTCCCAGACCATTACTGACCCTCCACCATAGTGGTCATTCTCAGCAATGTTGGCTGTATGGAATCATTCTCCTGGTCTTCTCCATACCCTAGAATGCCTATCTGTGTTGTCTTGGCAGTACCTTGACTCATCTGTAAAAAGGACAGGTCCCCAATCCTCTCTGGTCCATCAAACGTGATCCATGGCCCATTCATATCGTGCTTGGCAGTGGTTCCGGGAAAGCTGAATGCGAATACATGGTCTTCTCAATCGGAGACCACCTTCGTGCAACCTTGCCCAAATAGTCTGCGTCGAAACATTTACCCCGGATGCATTCTGAAGGTCACTGCGAAGCTGGGTTGCTGTGGCAAAGTGGTTCCTATGGGCCTGAATGATCAAAAACCGGTCTTCAACTGCAGATGTCGCCCTGTCTCTGCTACCACCATGTCATCTGACTGGTGTGCCATACTGCTGAAATCTTGCCCAGGTCCTGGTGATAATCGTATGGTGCACACCAAGGGCTTCACCAACTGGATGATGGGTAGCCCCTTGTTCCCCCATTCCTACAGCACGTCACATTTCTGCTTCAGACAAATGTCTTCTTACATTGGCATTCGCCGTGTTCAATCATTAAATCACAAGGGTTTGTGTTGAAATGAAGACTGAATACCCTACACATCTCATGTACATGTAGACAGTATACGAAAAAATCATGAAAATCAAGGGGTACATGCTTTCCATGAATGTCATGAGAAGTCTGCCTGTCAAGAGAGCTAATGTAAACACTGGGGACATCTCAATACATTCCTCAATCATATCCACCAAACATATCGCAAATGTGCAAATGTGCGCAACAAGAAAATTTCACAATGATGTGTCAAATACGTGGTATTAGCAAACTTTGATCTTGTTTGACATAGCTCCACAAGTTCAAACCAAGATATAATAGATTACATACCTGTACTGGATGTGAGGCCAAATGGGTCTATAAAGAAAGGAAAACTGGGGAGAGTCAGGGTAATTTCTCGACAGGTTACAAGATTTTTTTTTTCAATTAACAGGAGTTTACTCTATAATCTGTATTCAATTAACAGGACAAATGTGTACTGGGGGTATGGTAAATGGTTTTGTGTTGGAAAATATATTCAATTAAAAGGGTTATTCAGTTAAGAGATATCCAATTAAGAGGGCTCCACTGTATTTATTCAGTACAAATTTGACCTGTTACTTGCATATAGGTTAAAGAGTAAAATTCTGATAATTGAATACAAAATCTTGTAATCTATCAAGGAATTACTTTGACAACAACTAAATTCCCTATATTTATATACATAAGTTCCTGTTCTCAACAGGGTTGTATCAATGAAAGGAGGTTTTCAGACTCAACTTCCTGATTATGACAATATTTATGGTTTGTTATATAACAATAACAGATAGTTCTTAAATACTGTTGTAGTTTGCTCATCAATTTTGTCTCATCGAGAAACAACCATTTCAATTTTTTCAAATCCATATCATGCCCATCTAACGTGACGTCATTACTGTGCTCAGTTTTTCTGATGCAACAGCTTTAAAATGTGGTATAAAAATTTTTGCACCTTTGTGCAGAACACTCAGGAAAAACAGTTCATAATTTCCTTGTTATTTACATTTCAGGTGTCATATTCAATTTTTAAATATCCACTGTCATGTAATAAACAAATTATTAAACCAGTAAATATCCATTGTCATAATGAACAAATTATTAAACCACTCAATCAATTTGGGTTGTAGTATTCCATCTTGTTGATGAGACCTGACCAGCAAGATTTGGCTGATCTTGTCTTATCAACGAGATGGAATATGAAAAATTTAAAGTAATTTGTATATTTTTTATTCTTACCAATGGCCCAGACTAGCTAGTGCAAACTAACTGTTATTAAGGGCCAAACACAAATTTTGAATCTTCCCCCCCCCCCAATCCCCAAAATTTGCTCGCAAAACCAAAAATTAAAGTCCTATCTGGTCCTCCATACGTTTACCCTCCGCGCATGCACAGCCATCAGGAAGTGACCGAAACTGGCGCCAACATCATTCTTTGTAGATGAGCTTACTACATAATAACTCAGCGGGGAGGTATGAGTGCTCAAGGGAGGGCCATACCCATCTGGGCCATTGGTAAGTATAAAAAATATACAAATTACTTAAAATTTTTCATATTTTTATACTATAAACCAATGGCCCAGATTAGCTGAATCGTAAAAAGGTGGAGGGCCTAGGACTTCAGAATTAGCAAACCAACATAATTCCTAAGCCTGCAATCCAAGGTGAAAGGAAAATTAAATTTAAAAGGAATTACATGTGCGTCTCTCTATACAATAATAGAGAAGACATATCATAAATAAGGAGTCAAATTCCAGTAATTCCGTATTCTTAGCATGAATGACTATGCTAATTGGGTGTAACGAGTTCCCAATTTTAAAGGCTAGTTCGGACTAAGCCCCATAAATTAGGATGGCATATTCGAGAGTGAGAGGTTAACCCCCACAAACCACGCCAAATACAATAATAAAATAAAACAAGCTGTATCCAGGATTCGATATAATCTACAGACAAAACAGCTTCACTCGTAGTTACACGCTATCAAGCCGGAGGAGATTTTAAGAAATCCACCCCCCCCCCTTTTTTGAAGGAATCTTCTTCAAAAACAAAGAGGGGAGCGCTCTGGAATCAGTAAAAGCGGTACCAATTAACAATATATATTCATCGAACAGGCACCCAGATATTAATTATTATTAATAAAATAGGTGCTTAATGCCACTTCAGAAGCTGAGGCTATAGCGGCGATCCCAGTAATTAATTGTGCACTTCTTAATGAATACCAGAGTTGGCATACGTAGATAGGTCAAAAACCGGTGATAAATATATACAAAATACACTTGTTCAAAAGAATATCAATGAACAGTCTCTGGAGAGTAAACACACTTCCAAGGCAACCCACAGGCGACCCCGTTCAGGTGTACAATTAATTCCAATAAATAATACTCCCAGACATACGAATATACATGTACCAGAATACAAAGAAATCTCCATTCGATTTCCATGTAAAATGTGTACTGAAACTATATAACCTGGATTTAGAAATGGATCGAGCTATGATTAACAGACTCGTCACGGACCACCCCAAAATACAATACTTTTTCTGAGATCCATAACATACAATAATGCATCTGCCTAATAAACACATATTATGTATGTGAGCCTTGAATTTCACATGTAATAATCAGAATACCAGTTAACTGACTTGTCAGACAAACTGGTACACAAAGGCTAGCAATTTATTGATAATGAATCATATGCTCGTATATGACTTATAACGAACAACCACAGGAAACAAATCAACTAAAAAGTGGATGTGCCCAAGAGGTCGCCATAGAACATGACCCAGCCGCCAATCGATAAGCCATGAAAGGCATGTAAATACTTAAATGCATACGTGGCTTGCGGGGAGGAAACTACGTCTTGTCCTGTAATCGCCTCTTAACACATTGGCGGTGGGGAGGGGTGGGGGGGGGATTCAATGAAAATTTCATATCGAACCCCCGTTACCCACATTACTTGAATCGTTTTTGTGTTAGTCATAACAAATACACAGTATTTTCATAATAACTCACACCAAACCATACCGGTTGGAAGAGAATAACCTTCTCTAACAAACGGTATTATGTCCTATAGGACAACAAACTCAGCCTAGATAAGCAGCTAAAGGTCTTCCAAAACGTGAAGACAATAAAGCTGATAAGACAGATATATTGGTGTAAGCTGCGACCCTGAAGGCCCACTGACTGGAGACTTAACAACTATCATCGCACAAGGTAGGGAATGAAAAACCGTTAAATAAACAGCCCAAAATTCCCAATATTATAGACCACAGTCTCAAGAGATTTTTAATTCAGCTATGTCACTGCATAATACTGAAAACATCTAGCTCATAATACTAGTTAGACTACAATGGTGTAAACAATAAGACTTAAGTCTATGACACCTGGGAAAAGACAAACCGAAAAGCACAGTACTTCTTTTTGGCTTTATTCCCAAAAGACAGCGGTCAGAGCCTAACTAACATAGCTAGAAGTCTTCTTATCCGTGAAGACCGATATCTCGGTGTAATTAGTGACTTATTCATCGTCACACAATTAGGGAATGACGAGGCATTTTCCTAACAGCTATAATTCCCAAAAGACCGCTGTAACCATACATGAGGCTTCCATGGCATCCACAATAACATAACTGCCTTGCTGCCAAGGAATATCTCAGCCTGTCTATGCACTATCCTTCCTGATACAGGATGAGAAACAGGTGATTATAAAAAAAACTGGAGAATAATTTTGATGACATCTAATGCTTTTCTTCAACAGGAGCTTAGACCTCCAGAAGGAAAGCCTCTCTTGGAAGATTGTCCCACAAGTATTTCTTGGAAGTGGAGCTTGCTCAGGCTGATAGCCGCTGGCATGCTGAGACTATTCTCATCCACTGAACTTCTGCAATATTATCCACTTTATTGCAAGGCTGATAACCTTCCGCCAAGTGGATTTACCGAAATCTATTCTCGGAAGACCTCAATTGTTCTCTTAATAAGAGATCCTTAACCTCCATTAGGAGTGACTCTCTTTGAAGGAACTTCCGTTATTAACGCCCAGTTCTTGTGAAGTTGATAACCTTCCGTCCACTGATAAACAATAGAGGTCATATCCATCACCTGTACGAATTACGAAGTTTATGGAAGGAGAAACTACGTTCTCCCCCGAAGCAGCTTGTCTCGTCAATCTCATTAGTTCCCTCCAATAAGAGAGTTTTACCTTTACCTGCAGAGACTCTCTTTGACAGGAACTTCCGTCATTAACTTCCAGTCTCTCATGGATACCTTCCATTAATCGATGGCCTGGGGGGGGGGTCTGATCCATAGCCTTGATCAGACGTATGCCCCTTTCCCAAATCGCTATAATGATGACCTCCGGAGTAAATATAAGAGGGTTATCTCCACTGCGAAACATTCTCTTGATGTTTTCTTAGAAGTGGAACAGCCTCGCTTACCCCAGTCTGCTGAAGTGTGTTGATGAGACACCTACTTCAATAGCAGCTCTGGAAGCCTTCTTGTAGGCTTCTTATATAGCAGCGCAAGCTTGTCGTCAAATAGTGTATTTCCAGTGACCGGAGCGACTCGGAGAGAGCTTTTCACCTTGTCATCTAAAAGTGATGACGATGCAAGGGCAGCATCATGTCTTACCAAATCCAAATTTTCCACTGTCAGTGCAGAGTTGAACGTGGCATAAATGACTGCCCTGGAAAGAACTCTTAGTGAGGAAAAACGTCCTCATATTCCTTCCCACTGAAACGTTGCGTCATAGCTCTGGTAAGGTGATCTGCATAGGACACCACATCCAGATTTGCTTATTTGATGAGATAACACATTCCATCAATTCACAGTGTATATTAAATGATGCAGGTCGGAACATTTTTTCATCCCCGGCCTGCTCATTTAAAGGCAGATGAGCTCTCTGTACATCTTCTCCAACCATTATAAATTAACATTGTCCAAGGAACGGTATATTTATTGAAGATGTCGATAAGAAACCGCCTTCCTCCTAGCATTAGAGAGGTAGAATATGGCATTGTCAACGTGGCCGAAGGCCTGCGACACCTGTCTAGATAGTGTCGGAACGGAAAGAACGTCCTCTTTCCTCCGCACCTAGTCTGCTTCCAGAGACGACAGCGGTTTCTCTCTAATAGACGCAGCATGCTGATCAGGTGTAACAGATGCAGTATAGTAACGCAGTCCATCGCCACCCTATGCTGTTCTGAAAAGGAAGGGTAATTCTCTTCCTCGTCCCTTTCATCATTCGACTGAATCAGCTATGACGTCCGGTCCCTTGCGTCTGCATGTACAGATGACTGGACCGACCCAGCACCATCCTACAGCTCACCTCTGGAGTCTGTGGGAGGCTGCTCTTGCACTTGCTGGGATGCTGCGATTAGCTGCGCGATCAGCGACAGCATTTGCGTTACCGAGGCTTGAGGAGCAGCGGTCTTCTGTATCTTTGACACTGCCCCTGGGACGAATATCCGGAGGTAGCACTTCGGAGCATATATATAATGATGCAGGTAGGGACATTTCTTCATCCCCGGCCCACTCATATCTTCTCCGAACGTCCCTGTACTTGAGGAGCAGCGGTCTTCTGTTCTTCGCGGCAGCCCCTGGGACGAATATCTGGAGGAAGTACTTCCGAGCATATATCAAATGATGCAGGTGGGGATAGATCTTCATACCCGGCCTGCTCATGTCTTCTCCGAACATCCCGTGATCGATGCCTCGGATCACTAGCTACTGGATGGTCCGACTTCACAGGGGGAAGAATGCTCTGTCTTCGGACAACTGTGGCTATACGAAGTCGGGTAGCTAATCCTCTATAGCAGTTGCAGCATGCTGATCAGTAAGAACAGATTCAAGACATTACTGATGAATGAAGTCCATAACTTCATAAACTGTTTCGAAAGGGAAGGGTAATCCTCTTCCTAGTCCCTTTCACCATCCAACTGAATCAGATATGAAGTCTGGTCCCTGGTGTCTGCATCTGCAGATGACTGGAACGACCCAGCACCGTCCGACAGCTCACCTCCGGAGTCTGCGGGAAACTGCTCTTGCATATGCTGGGATGCTGCGATTTGCTGCGCGATCTGCGACAGCCAGTCTGTTACTGAAGCTTATGGAGCAGCAGTCTTATGCGCTACTTGCTGCTCCTGGGACGAAGAGCCGGAGGTATATCTTCTCCGAATGTCCCATTGATCGATGCATCGGAGCACTAGCTACTGGATGGTCCAACTTAATGGGCGAAGAATGGCTCTGTCTTCGCGCAAGTGGCTGGATATCCGAAGTTGAGTAGCTAAACTGCGGTCGTGTATGCTTTAATAACATAGTGGAGGAAGCCGTGACTGAAGCCGACCCCGGCTGTAGACTTGACGGAGCGTCCCGAGTGGTGGTTGGATGTATATTCCGTTCGTACAAGTTTCTCAAAACATTTGGCCCCAAATGTTGTTGGGTTAGAGAGGGACCTCTCCCGCTCGTGGTCTCATCAGAGCCTCCCGAAAAGAAAACTTGGTTCCGGCTTGTGTAACGTAGCAGAGGAAGTCCTGACTGAAGCCGACCCCGGCTGCAGACTAGATGGAGCATCCCGAGCAACGGGTGGCCCCAAATGTTGTTGGGTTAGAGAAGGGCCTCTCCCGCTCGCAGTCTTATTAGACCTCGCTGAGCCTCCCTAAAAGAAACTTGCCGACTTCCTCCCTATCCCTCCCTATTTCCGTCGTCACTGGGTGAGCCTTTATTTTAAGGTGCTGGCTCTACCCACTTCCCTCGACCGCAACAGACTTACCCAGTGTTACGGCTCCCCGGATGAAGTAATTGCTTCACTGGTTGAGCTAGCTGCTTGCAAGGATCCCTTGCTTATATATGAGCACCCTGCAGCTAGTTGAGCTAGCTAATCGCTTCACTGGTTGAGCTAGCTGCTTGCAAGGATCCCTTGCTTATATATGAGCACCCTGCAGCTAGCACTATTTCCTCTTTAGCTCAAACGAGCGCGATGACGGTAACACACTTGGATGGATGTCACAGTATCATCACCAAGTTCATGTTCTTCTGAAAAAAGAAACTGAAAAATATTATATCGCAAAAGAGGCCCCACATAGGAACCTCACCGCCAACAACTTACTGCAACACCAGTCTCCAACATTGTAGTCCCACTGTACACAAGTAGGACAAAAATCCGCAGGAGTGCATCGACGATAACACTACTACAACTCATATATATATATAGATACATGAATAATAGAAGTCAAAATTAAATTTCCCCAAAAAAATATTTTTAGAAAAAATTTTGAAGAAAAGCCTAAGTTCCCAAAGGGAACCTACGAGCCCAAAGGCATCCCACTAGAGCCTAAGTGTGGACAAAATCTAATTTTTTTTAGCTCCACTACCGGAATAATAATAATTGAATCCTTACAACAATTATATAGCAATATAATATGAAAATACTACACATATTGAGGATGTTGTCAATGTAAACAACGTCAAAAGAAAAACCGGAAACAAGACATCAGGCACACAACAAGGCCCAAAGTCAATAACCAATTTGATGGTACCAGATGCAAAGCTAGATCTTCATACGAAGAAAAAACAATACATCGGACAGAAGATGCAAGACTAAACGACCTAACACACCTAGGGTGAAGACGTAACCATGGGGATAAACAGAATAAATTTTCTGTAATACACGTTAAACTCCCAAGAAATTTAATAAAAAATTTCAATAAAAATTAGCCAAAAAGCTTATGAGTTTAACAGGAAGGGTTGATGGAAGGACAGGGAAGGAAGACTCAACAAACAGTGGATAAATCATTTGTAAAAATGATGACGTCAGGCGAATGTCCCAAAATTGGGAACAAGAAATAAGTTTATAATTATTATAAAGTTACAGCCCTGAACGTATAAAACCACCGTTGTTCACTTCCATCATCCAATAACAGCCTTGGATCCACCAATTCTTGCACTGATTTGCATCTGGCATCCTCAAAAAGTTAAAAAATTTATAGTAATTTATATATTTTTTATACTTACCAATGACCCAGACATTGCTGGTGCTAACTCTTAAAATCTAGGGCCAAACACAAATTTTGCCCCCCAATCCCCCAAATGTGCATCTAAAACCAAAAGAAATCATGTCCTGAAGGACCTCCATACTTTGCCCCCACTGCACATGCGCAGTGTCAAGGACGTTCCAAAATTGGCGCCAATCACCATTCTTGCAAGCAGTGCCTGGTCAGCGCTATGTACTCAGCAGGGAGGTATGAGTTCCCAACTCCTGGGAGGGCCATCCCCGTCTGGGTCATTGGTAAGTATAAAAAATATATAAATTACTATAAATTTTTTAACATTTTTATACTGTACCAATGACCCAGACATAGCTGAATAGTAAAAAGGCTGGAGGGCCTAGGACATAGAGGAAAATCCAATAAGCTCAACTATATAATATAGAGTCAACCCCTCAAGGAGAAAAGGGGTATTAGGCTTTACATGTATCTTTCTTATTTATGATAAATTAGAAAGATACAATACCCTTCATAATTGAGCACAATAACATTCATGTTCTCTATTAATATCCAGTATAACCCTTATACTAATTATTTTTAAAGTAAGCCAATAAATAAAGTTAGTCCAGAGAATTGAGACTCTTTATATTCTTTAAAAGTGTCTGAGGATTGTATATTAACGCCCGTTTGACACTTGACATATACAAATGCTTCACACCAAGCTACACTTTAAAAACATGACATGAATGAATTTTTAATACTAATATTACACTTTAAAACCATCCCGGGAACGACTCAGAAATACTGACTTCGGAGGAGGAATTCCCTTGCTTTTCACTATAAAGCAGGTGACCTAAGGGAACACCCTCCCCGCCCCTTCCCCTTGCCCTGGGTCAAATAGCCCAGAGCGAAGAGGGCAGCCGGATGGAGTCACTGCCGGAACAGAAAGCCTGCATAACTATAGTTGCAACTGTTTAGTGGACGACATTCTGAGCAACAGATAACGGACCTAAACAATGCAGGTCTCCAGAAATGGACTCAATATTTCTGAGATAAAAATTCGTGAATGTGGATGGCTGAGACCAATAAGCAGCCTTCATTAAATCTGTAATAGCAATACTATTTGCGTAAGCCCAAGATGTAGAAAGAGCTCTTACTTCATGAGCCGAAATCTTAAGCACAGACTGCCGAGAAGATAAATTTTCATAAGCAGTACGGATAGTTAATTGAATCCATCTAGCAATAGAATGGACCGAAATGTCCTTTCTATTAGGCATCAGAGACAGAAAGAAACGTTTTCGTCCCCTTCTGATAAACTGAGATCTCTGTTTATAAATACGTAACGCTCTAACAGGACAGAGTAAAGGCCTACACCCGTCTGAAGACGGAAGGGCCTTAATAACAATAGGTTCCAGATATTTATTAGGAGCCTGATTCTTAGCTAAAAATCCCACATTAGTAGTGAAGGTGATAGTGTTCCCGACACTACAATAGTGAGAATCATCCACCGACAGTGGATGAAGCTCACTGACTCTTCTAGCAGAAGAGAAAACTAAGAGAAAAGCTGTCTTATAAGACAAGAATTTGAAATCTACTGTCCCAAGAGGTTCAAATGGCTTTTCCTTCAGTTTAAGAAGAACCCAAGCTAAATTCCACTTAGGAATTAACCTAAGAGTTCTGGGTCTATTTATCGAGAAGTTTCTAACTAACTTAGATAAAGAGACATTAGATCCAATTTGTAAACTATCATGATGTGCATAGGTATCAGATAACATAGACCTATAACCCTTAATAGTAACAGGCTGCAGTTTGATTTCGTCAAACATGTATACTAGAAAGTTTGCAATGTCTGGTATGGAGGGATCGAAAATATCAACAGAATGACCCCTACACCAACGACAAAAGACCTTCCACTTAGCCGCATAGTTTAGCGAAGAGGAGGTCCTCCTACAGTTAGAAATCGCGTCCACTGCTCGTCCTGTAAAGTGCTTGCCATGCAAGAAGGACCGCACAACAGAAAAACGTGAAGGTTGAGACCTTGCGGGTTGTGATGAAATTGACGCGGTTTCCCCTGTGAAAGAAGATCCTCCCGTGGAGGAAGCTTTCGCGGTAGGTCCCACAACAGACACCTGAGTAGATTTATCCACGGTCTCTGTGGAGACAGAGATGCTACCAACAGAATCTTGCACTGAGATTGTTTTATTTTTAGCAATATTTGCTGAATCAACGGCATTGGAGGATACGCATATCCTATCATTCCGTCCCAAGGGATCGACAGAGCGTCTACTGCAAATGCTCTTGGATCCGGACAGGGAGACACATACGTCTGCAACTGATTGTTGAGATGTGTCGCAAATAAGTCTATCATTGGCCGTTCCCATTGGTAGCAAATCTGATTGAATACTTGTTTGTTGAGAGTCCACTCCGACAGCAACAAGCGACCCTTTCGTGAAAGGGAGTCTGCTAGTACGTTCAGACGACCCGGTATATGACGGACCGAAAGTAGAACTTGATGTTCTAGACCAAACAGAAGGATTCTTTCCGTTAGATTGAATAACGGAACTGAATGAGTGCCTCCCTGGTTCCGTATATACGCCACTACTGTCGTATTGTCGGACAGGATTTGGACATGAGCATTGTGAATAATGTCCATCCAATGACGTAACGCAAGCCAAATTGACATCATTCCCTTGATGTTTATGTGCTTGCGTAGGAATTGCGGATCCCAAAGACCCTGGCATCTCGAATCCGTTGGGATCAATGATGCACCCCAACCTGTTTGACTGGCGTCCGTCATAATCGTAAAACTCGGATCCGGCAACTGCAGCGGAACTCCCTGAGTTAACCACTGAATGTTTGCCCAAGTCTGAATCTCTCGTTTCACTTGTTCTGACAATAGAATGTCTATGTCGAGCGAATGAATTTTCACACTCCAATTCTGAGTCAAGAAAATTTGGAGAGGACGAGTGCGTAACCGCCCTATCGGAATGAGATCCGCAGCGGCTCCGCACAGACCTATCAGTCTCATGAACTCCCTCGCTGTGACTTTGTCTGCGTGAAGACAATAGCGAGCGTAACAACTGATTAATTTCGCTCTGGTTAACGGCAGACGAACGAGATTGTTGTGCGTCTCGAAGCGCATTCCCAGATGTGTGAATGACTTGGACGGCACCAGATCCGACTTCTCCTCGTTTATTATAAAACCGAGACGTCGGAGCAATAGAAGCAGATTCTGCACATCGTTTTGAGGCGTTAACTCGTTGCCGTACCTCTGAAGAATGTCGTCCAGGTAGGCCGACGTTACCGCAGACGAATGAGCTCGGAAATACATCATTACCGAGTTCATTACCCAAGTGAAAGCCCAGGGTGCTAGGTTCAATCCGAAGCACATCGCCCGGAATTGATACACCACTCCTAGGACTGCGAAGCGTAGATACTTTCTGAATGTCGGATGTACCATGACGTGAAAGTATGCATCTTTGAGATCTATGCTTGTAGCATAATCGTTCACCCGAATACTTGCTCTGACCGATTGAATTGTCTCCATATAAAACTTCGGAGCGACGATCAGCTTGTTTATCCAGCTCAAATCTATGACTGGACGGAACGAGCCGTCTGGTTTCGGAACCAGAAACAGATGGCTGTAGAATCCCGGTGTTTCCTGGTTTTCTACGACCGCTACCGCGTTCTTCATTAAAAGAGACTGCACCTCTGATAACAGAGCGTCTCTTTTCTGCGGATTTGACGGAAGTTGAGTCCATTTTGGACTTCGAGTTAATGGAGGCTTTCGTTTGAAGGATATTCTTAGACCTTCCGAAATCACCCCTCTCACCCAAGGGTCGTCCGTAATCGACGCCCACTCTTCTGAAAAACTCGACAACCTTCCGCCAACCGGAACGCGATAGAGGTTGAAGCCATCACCTCCTGGACCTGTGAGGCCCGCGGGAGGAGAAACCACGTCCTCCACGACCCGCACCTCGTCCCGTCGACCTCGGGGCGTCCGACCGATTGTCCCGGCCCGAAGGACGTCCCACACGTGAGTCGCTGCCTTGACGGTCTCTTGAATAAGACCAAGAGAACACACCGGAACCTCTATAGGAACCTCTCTTGGGCGCATTAGACCCAGAAGTGCCTGTCTTACTCTTATCTGCCGTGTCCGTCTTCTTAGAAGCGGATTTAAACAGCAGAGAATCCAAAGCTTTCTTAGTAATTTTATCGTAAATTGCAGAAAGCTTGCCGTCAAAGAGAAGTTCTCCGGAGACCGAAGCGACTCTGAGAGAGTTCTTCACCTTACTATCCACGAGTGTGGATGTAGCTAGGGCTGCGTCACTTCTAACCAACTCCAGGATTGCCACTGAAAGGGCGGAGTTACACGTGGAATAAGCTACTGCCCTTGAAAGAAGTCTTAAAGAGGATTGAACATCCTGGAATTCTTTCCCTTGAAGACGCAGTGATAACACCTTTGTAAGGTGGTCTGTGTAAGATAAAGCATCTAAACTGGCTCTGTTAGACAAAATAGTCGTATCCAACACCGCGGTTGGGATAGACGTAGACGACGGTAATGATAAATCTAAGTCTTCCGCCTCGTCGTCCATATGCAGAGGAACTCTCGGGATACCCTGTCCTGCCGCATCGAATTTATTCCTTGCATTAATGAAAGGCAGGTTAAGAGCATTGGCGGACAAGAAACCCGCTTTTCCTGTTTTGGAAGCAAGCTTGAATATAGCGTCATTCAATAATTCAAATGTCCTTGTGACATTATTGGACTGAGACGGAAACTCAGGAGCGATGTCCTTGAACCGCTCGAAGAAATCAGTGTCCAATGACGCTATAATTCTCTTGTCCGGTACCGCAGCAGTCTGGCCCGACGGAACAACCTGAGGAAGAAAGTGCTGGATGAAGTCCACGGCAGCTTTATGTTGTTCCGAAAGGGATAACTCCAAGTCATCTGTATCCCTTTCACCATCCGGTCAGACCTCATGATGCTCCTGGTCGTCCCCACCCGATGCTTCGGCGGAGCGTACCGAACCAGCGCCGTCGGATAATTCCTGATCCGACACCGTTTCTGTCGGTTGCTGGGATGCTGCGATAAGTTGTGCTATTTGAGCAAGCACGTCCGACATCGAGGACTGCGGATGCGCAGTCTTTCGCTGCTTCGCCGAGGGCAGCTCCGCATCTAGTGACTCCCGCATACTCTTCCTATGCGAACGTCCGGAGTCAACAGGCCTCGTGTCCCTGGCTACCGGATGGCGTGACCTGGTCGCCGAAGAATCCCTGATCGGCGAAGCTGGTAGAATATCGGCGGTCACGTAGCCAAGGTGCGGTCGTGTGCGCTGGTGAGAGGAAGAAGAAGCCTGAGCAGTCTCAGCGGACTGCCTATACAACGGAGCGTCCCGAGCGACGGACGTGTGCTCCGCTAACGACACATTTTGTACCACAACATCTGGTCCCAGATGTTGTTGTACGAGAGAGGGGCCTCTCTCGCTCGCAGTCCGGATGGACCTGGACGAGCTAGGAACCGGACTAGAAGGCTTCCTCCGATCTCTCCTACTATCCGTCGTCACTGGGTGTGCACCTTGAATGTTTATAGTGCTCGCATCACCCAACATTTCCTCCTGGACCGCATCGGACGAACCCGGCTGCCGAACCATTCGGTGAATGGACGCTACACCGGGCGAGCTAGCGGACGACAGCGCCGTCGATCCTACTAGGGACCTCTTAGGCAACTGTCGTTTCTCCATGAGCACTTTTGCCGCTAGCTCTGCATTCAATTGTGACGACGGAAGCGCACTTGCGGAAGATAACATGAAAACATCACCCTGTTCTTGTTCCTCTGAAATAGAAACTGATAGAGTAGAGTGACCCTGCGGAGAAAGGGCCGGCATAGCCCTCTCTCCACTAACAACATATCGTGACACAATTTCCAATGTTTGTCATCCCAATATTGACATATTGAACAGGAGTTAGTGCGAGTACACTGACTACAATTAATACAATGATCATGAAAGTCAGAGGAAGATTTCTTCCTATTACAATTTGAACAATATCCTTTCATTGTGAAAAGACAACAACAAGTCCTAGTACTCGCACAAACCCCTAAACACAAAGATACATAATAACATGATCCATTAATAATGAAAAAACAATTGAAAATCAAAATAATTTTTGAAAAATATTTTTTCAGCGAAGCCCAAGTTTCTGAAAAGTAACGTTGAGCCCCAATGGATCCCAAGGTTAAGTGTGGTCAAAAATTTTAAAATTATATTAAATAATTAATGCAACACTTACGGATAATAATAATGTATCTTATAGTGAGATAAACTACTCCAAAGGCAAACAGCCCCACTCAAAAGAGACTGTTGCCAATGTAAACAAACAGTGTAAAAACACCAGAAAACATGACACCAGGCACTGACAAAACTGGCCCGAAATCAGTCATCAAAATTACACACTATCTGATGCAAAACAGAGACTCCCAGGGGAGAATCTGCAGAACATCAGATGGTAGATGCAGAACACAACGTTTAAACACCCATGGGTGAAAACGTAAACATGGGGAAAATAACAGAATTCATTCTGTAACCAAGCTAATTCTCCCAAGAGAATTTAGAAATGATCTTTCTCAAAAATATGCCAAAAGCATGGGACAATAGCAAGGGGGGACTTACAAGACCAGGAGAGAGGAAACACTGAATAAGCAGTGCAACTTTATAGCAAGAATGACAACAACAGGCCCATGCCTCGAAAATAGGCAACTTAACATAATTTCATTAAAAAATTTTAAGTTACAGCCCTGATTATTTTCTGTCACTCCTTTTTCCTCTCCTCCTTCTATATCCTCCTTAGAATCACCATTTCTCCAATAATTATGTGTCTGGCATCCTTTAAACTGAGATTTACAAGCACAAAGATCAGTGAGATGTTGACTGATGAAGGGCCAAACAAAGAATGGTGATTGGCGCCAATTTCGTAACGTCCTTGACACTGCGCATGCGCAGTGGGGGCAAAGTATGGAGGTCCTTCAGGACATGATTTCTTTTGGTTTTAGATGCAAATTTGGGGGATTGGGGGGCAAAATTTGTGTTTGGCCCTAGATTTTAAGAGTTAGCACCAGCTATGCCTGGGTCATTGGTACAGTATAAAAGTTAAAAAATTTATAGTAATTTATATATTTTTTATACTTACCAATGACCCAGACTTAGCTGGTGTTAACTCTAACAAAACCAGGGCCAAACACAAATTTTGCCCCCCAATCCCCAAAATTTGCATCCAAAACAAAAAGAAATCATGTCCTATAGGACCTCCATACTACGCCCCCACTGCGCATGTGCAGTGTCAAGGACGTCCCGAAATTGGCGCCAATTATCATTCTTACTGACAGTGCCTGGTCAGCGCTATGTACTCAGCGGGGAGGCAAGAGTTTCCAACTCCTGGGAGGGCCATCCCCGTCTGGGTCATTGGTAAGTATAAAAAATATATAAATTACTATAAATTTTTTAACATTTTTATACTGTACCAATGACCCAGACTTAGCTAAATAGTAAACAGGCTGGAGGGCCTAGGACATAGAGGAAAATCCAATAAGCTCAACTATATAATAAAGAGGTAACCCCTTAAGGAGAAAAGGAGTATTAGGCTTTACATGTATCTTTCTTATTTAATATTAAATTAGAAAGATACAATACCCTTAATAATTGAGCACAATAATATTCATGTTCTCTATTAACAACCAGTATAACCCTTATACTAATTATTTTTAAAGTAAGCCAATAAATAAAGTAGTCCAGAGAATTGAGACTCTTTACAGTCATTTAAAAGTGTCCGAGTATTGTATATTAAAGCCTGTTTGACACTTGACATATACAAATGCTTCACACCGAGCTACACTTTAAAAATAAGACATGAATGAATTTTAACATTAATATTACACTTTAAAACCATCCCGGAAGCGACTCAGAAATACTGACTTGGAGGAGGCATTCCCTTGCTTTTCACTATAAAGCAGGTGACCTAAGGGAACAATCGGCACCCCCCCCCCCCCCCCTTCCCCTTGCCCTGGGTCAAATAGCCCAGAGCGAAGAGGGCAGCCGGACGGAGTCACTGCCGGAACAGAAAGCCTGCATAACTATAGTTGCAACTGTTTAGTGGACAACATTCTGAGCAACAGATAACGGACCTAAACAATGCAGGTCTCCAGAAATGGACTCAATATTTCTGAGATAAAAATTCGTGAATGTGGATGGCTGAGACCAATAAGCAGCCTTCATTGAATCTGTAATAGCAACACTATTAGCATAAGCCCAAGAAGTAGCAAGAGCTCTTACTTCATGAGCGGAAATCTTAAGCACAGACTGCTGAGAAGAAGATAAACTCTCATAAGCAGTACGGATAGTTAATTGAATCCATCTAGCAATAGAATGGACCGAAATGTCCCTTCTATTAGGCATCAAAGACAGAAAGAAACGTTTCCGTCCCTTTCTGATAAACTGAGATCTCTGTTTATAGATACGTAATGCTCTAACAGGACAGAGTAAAGGCCTACGCCCATCTGAAGACGGAAGAGCCTTAATAACAATAGGTTCCGGATATTTATTAGAAGCCTGATTCTTAGCTAAAAAACCCACATTAGTAGTGAAGGTGATAGTGTTCCCGACACTACGATAGTGAGGATCATCCACCGACAGTGCATGAAGCTCACTGACTCTTCTAGCAGAAGAGAAAGCTAAGAGAAAAGCTGTCTTATAAGATAAGAATTTGAAATCTACTGTTCCAAGAGGTTCAAATGGCTTTTCCTTCAATTTAAGAAGAACCCAAGCTAAATTCCATTTAGGAATTAATCTAAGAGTTCTGGGTCTATTTATCGAGAAGTTTCTAACCAACTTAGATAAAGAGACATTAGATCCAATTTGTAAACTATTATGATGTGCATAGGTATCAGATAACATAGACCTATAACCCTTAATAGTAACAGGCTGCAGTTTGATTTCGTCAAACAAGTATACTACATAGTTTGCAATGTCTGGTATAGCGGGATCGAATATATCTACAGAATGATCCCTACACCAACGACGAAAAACCTTCCACTTAGCCGCATAGTTTAGCGAAGAGGAGGTCCTCCTACAGTTAGAAATCGCGTCCACTGCTCGTCCTGTAAAGTGCTTGCCCTGCAAGAAGGACCGCACAACGGAAAAACATGAAGGTTGAGACCTTGCGGGTTGTGATGGAGTTGGCGCGATTTCCCCTGCGAAAGAAGATCCTCCCGTGGAGGAAGCTTTCGCGGTAGGTCCCACAACAGACACCTGAGTAGATTTATCCACGGTCTCTGTGGCGACAGAGATGCTACCAACAGAATCTTGCATTGAGATTGTTTTATCTTTAGCAATACTTGTTGAATTAACGGCGCTGGAGGATACGCATATCCTATCATTCCGTCCCAAGGGATCGACAGAGCGTCTACTGCAAATGCTCTTGGATCCAGACACGGAGACATATACGTCTGCAACTGATTGTTGAGATGTGTCGCAAATAAGTCTATCATTGGCCGTTCCCATTGGTAGCAAATCTGATTGAATACTTGTTTGTTGAGAGTCCACTCCGACGGCAACAAGCGACCCTTCCGTGAAAGGGAGTTTGCTAGCACATTCAGACGACCCGGTATGTGACGGACCAAAAGAAGAACGTGATGTTCTAGCGCAAACAGAAGGATTCTTTCCGTTAGATTGAACAACGGAACTGAATGAGTGCCTCCCTGATTCCGTATATACGCCACTACTGTCGTATTGTCGGATAGGATTTGGACATGAGCATTGTGAATAATGTCCATCCAATGACGTAACGCAAGCCAAATTGACATCATTTCCTTGATGTTTATGTGCTTGCGTAGGAATTGCGGATCCCAAAGACCCTGGCATCTCGAATCCATTGGGATTAATGATGCACCCCAACCTGTTTGACTGGCATCCGTCATAATGGTAAAACTTGGATCCGGCAACTGCAGCGGAACTCCCTGAGTTAACCACTGAATATTTGCCCAAGTCTGAATCTCTTGTTTCACTTGATCTGACAAGAGAACGTCTACGTCGAGCGAATGAATTTTCACACTCCAATTCTGAGTCAAGAAAATTTGGAGAGGACGTGTGCGTAACCGCCCCATCGGAATGAGATCCGCAGCGGCTCCGCACAGACCTATCAGTCTCATAAATTCTCTTGCTGTGACTTTGTCTGCGTGCAGACAATAGCGAGCGTAACAACTGACTAATTTCGCTCTGGTTAACGGCAGACGAACAAGATTGTTGTGCGTCTCGAAGCTCATTCCCAGATGAGTGAATGACTTGGACGGCACCAGATCCGACTTCTCCTCGTTTACTATAAAACCGAGACGTCGGAGCAATAGAAGTAGATTCTGAACATCGTTCTGAAGCGTTAACTCGTTGCCGTACCTCTGAAGAATGTCGTCCAGGTAGGCCGACGTTACCGCAGACGAATGAGCTCGGAAATAGATCATTACCGAGTTCATTACCCGAGTGAAAGCCCAGGGTGCTAGATTCAATCCGAAGCACATCGCCCGGAATTGATACACCACTCCTAGGACTGCGAAGCGTAGATACTTTCGGAATGTCGGATGTACCATGACGTGAAAGTACGCATCTTTGAGATCTATGCTTGATGCATAATCCTTCACCCGAATACTCGCTCTGACCGACCGAATCGTCTCCATATAAAATTTCGGAGTGACGATCAGCTTGTTTATCCAGCTCAAATCTATGACTGGACGGAACGAGCCGTCTGGTTTCGGAACCAGAAACAGATGGCTGTAGAATCCCGGAGTCTCCTGGTTTTCTACGACCTCAACCGCGTTCTTCATTAAAAGAGACTGCACCTCTGATAACAGAGCGTCCCTTTTCTGCAGATTTGACGGAAGTTGAGTCCACTTTGGACTTCGAGTTAATGGAGGTTTTCGTTTGAAGGATATCTTTAGACCTTCTGAAGTCACTCCTCTCACCCAAGGGTCATCCGTAATCGACGCCTATTCTTGTGAAAAGCTCGACAACCTTCCGCCAACCGGTACGTGATAGAGGTTTAAGCCATCACCTCCTGGACCTGCGAGGCCTGCGGTAGGAGAAACCACGTCCTCCACGACCCGCACCTCGCCCCGTTGACCTCGGGGCGTCCGACCGGTTGTCCCGGCCCGAAGGACGTCCCGAACGAGAGTCGCTACCCTGACGGTCTCTCGAATAAGACCAAGAGGACGCACCGGAACCTCTATAGGAACCTCTCTTGGGCGCATTAGACCCAGAAGTGCCTGTCTTATTCTTGTCTGCTGTATCCGACTTCTTAGAAGCAGATTTGAACAACAAAGAATCCGAAGCTTTCTTTGTAATTTTATCATAAATAGCAGAAAGCTTGCCGTCAAAGAGAAGTTCTCCGGAGACCGAAGCGACTCTAAGAGAGTTCTTCACCTTAGTATCCACGAGTGTGGATGTAGCTAGGGCTGCGTCACGTCTAACCAACTCCAGGTTTGCCACTGAAAGGGCGGAGTTACACGTGGAATAAGCTACTGCCCTTGAAAGAAGTCTTAAAGAGGATTGTATATCCTGAAACTCTTTCCCTTGAAGGCGCAGTGATAACGCCTTAGTAAGGTGATCTGCGTAAGATAAGGCATCTAAATTGGCTCTGTTAGACGCAATAGCTGTTTCCAACACCGCGGTTGGAATAGAAGCCGACGACGGTAATGATAGCTCTAAGTCTTCCGCCTCGTCGTCCATACACAGAGGAACTCTCGGGATACCCTGTCCTGCCGTGTCGAATTTATTCCTTGCATTAATGAAAGGCAGGTTGAGAGTATTAGCGGACAAGAAACCTGCTTTCCCCATCTTGGAAGCAAGTTTAAATATAGCGTCGTTCAATAATTCAAATGTTCTTGCAACATTATTGGACTGCGACGGAAACTCGGGAGCGATGTCCCTGAACCGCTCAAAAAATTCAGAGTCCAATGACGCTATAATCCTCTTGTCCGGAACCGCAGCAGTCTGGCCCGACGGAACAACTTGAGGGAGAAAGTGCCGGATGAAGTCCACGGCAGCTTTATGTTGTTACGAAAGGGATAGCTCCAAATCATCCGTATCCCTTTCACCATCCGGTCGGACCTCATGATGCTCCCGGTCGTCCGCCCCCGATGCTTCGGCGGAGCGTACCGACCCAGCGCCGTCGGATAATTCTCGATCCGACACCGTTTCTGTCGGCTGCTGGGATGCTGCGATAAGCTGTGCTATCTGCACAATAATGTCCGGCGTCGAGACCTGCGGAGGCGCAGTCTTTCGCTGCTTCGCCGAGGGCAGCTCCGCATCAGATGGCTCCCGCATACTTTTTCTATGCGAACGTCTGGAGTCCATCGGTCTCGAATCCCTGGCTGCCGGATGGTGTGACCTGGTCGCCGAAGAATCCTTGATCGGCGAAGCTGGTAAGATATCAGCGGTCACGCAGCCAAGGTGCGGTCGTGTGCGCTGATGAGAAGAAGAAGCCTTAGCAGTCTCCGCGGACTGCCTATACAACGGAGCATCCCGAGCGACGGACGTATGCTCCGCTTGCGACACATTTTGTACCACAACATCTGGTCCCAGATGTTGTTGTACGAGAGAGAGGCCTCTCTCGCTCGCGGCCCGGCTGGACCTGGACGAGCTAGGAACCGGACTCAAAGGCTTCCTCCGGTCTCGCTTACTATCTGCCGTCACTGGGTGTGCACATTGTATGTTTATAGTGCTCGCATCACCCAAAATTTCCTCCTGGACCGCATCGGACGAACCCGGCTGCCGAACCATTCGGTGAATGGACGCTACACCGGGCGAGCTAGCGGACGACATTTGTTTAATCTCCATGAGCACTTTTGCCGCTAGCTCTGAATTCATTTGTGACGACGGACGCACACTTGTGGAAGATAACATGGAAACATCACCCTGTTCTTGTTCCTCTGAAATAGAAACTGAGAGAGTAGAGTGACCTTGCGGAGAAAGAGCCGGCATAGCCCTTTCTCCAGAAACAACATACCGTGACACACGTTTCCAATGTTTTTCATCCCAATATTGACATATAGGACAGGGATTAGTGCGAGAACACTGACTACAATTAATACAATGATCATGAAAGTCAGAGGAAGATTTCTTCCCATTACAATTTGAACAATGTCCTTTCATTGTGAAAAGTCAACAACAAGTCCTAGTTACTCGCACAAACCCCTGACACAAAGATACATAATAACATGATCCATTAATAAATGAAAAAACAATTGCAAATCAAAATAATTTTGAAAAAATATTTTTTCAGCGAAGCCCAAGTTGCTGAAAAGTAACGTTGAGCCCCGATGGATCCGATGGCAAAGTGTGGTCAAAAATTTTAAATTTATATTAAATAATTAATGAGACCACTTACGGATAATATAAATGTATCTTATAGTGAGATAAACTACACCAAAGGCAAACAGCCCCCCTCAAAAAAGACTGTTGCCAATGTAAACAAACAGTGTAAAACACCAGAAAACATGACTCCAGGCACTGAAAAAACTGGCCCGAAATCAGTCATCAAAATTACACTCTATCTGATGCAAGACAGAGACTCCCAGGGGAGAATCTGCAGAACATCAGATGGAAGATGCAGAACACAACGTTTATACACCCATGGGTGAAAACGTAACTAAGGGGAAAATAACAGAAAACATTCTGTATCCAAGCAACTCTCCCAGGAAAATTTTAGAAATGAACTTTCTCAAAAATATGCCAAAAGCATGGGAGAATTGCAAGGGGGGACTTTAGAAGGCTAGGGGAGAGGAAACACTGAATAAGCAGTGCAACATTTAGCAAGAATGACAACAAGAGGCCCATGCCTCGAAAATAGGCAACTTAACATAATTTCATCAAAAAATTTTAAGTACAGCCCTGATTATTTTTTGTCACTTCTTTTTCCTCTCCTCCTTCTATATCCTCCTTAGAATCACCATTTCTCCAAAAATTACGTGTCTGGCATCCTTTAAACTGAGATTTACAAGCACAAAGATCAGTGAGATGTTGACTGATGAAGGGCCAAACAGAGAATGATAATTGGCGCCAATTTCGGGACGTCCTTGACACTGCGCATGCGCAGTGGGGGCGTAGTATGGAGGTCCTATAGGACATGATTTCTTTTTGTTTTGGATGCAAATTTTGGGGATTGGGGGGCAAAATTTGTGTTTGGCCCTGGTTTTGTTAGAGTTAGCACCAGCTAAGTCTGGGTCATTGGTACAGTATAAAAATATGTAGATTTTCAAAGCACAGATGTCAAAACATTGTTATTGACTGAAGGGCCAAACAAAGAATGATGTTGGCGCCAGTTTCGGTCACTTCCTGATGGCTGCGCATGCATGGAAGGTAAAAGTATGGAGGACCAGATGGGACTTTAATTTTCGGTTTTGCAAGCAAATTTGGGGGATTGGGGGGGTTCAAAATTTGTTTGGCCCTTAATAACAGTTAGTTTGCACCAGCTAGTCTGGGCCATTGGTTTATAGTTTAAAAATATGACAACCAGATCAACTGACGGTTGTAATAATCTGTGTGCATCAATCACAATGAATATTAATTATTTATTAAACAGTGAGTGTTGAGCTGATGGTGTGATTTCATTGTGTAACATTCTAAAATTGACAAGTGTGCAAATAAATTAGAAAATGAAAGTGTCAATGACACAGTTGCGCAACTTGTGTAAGACATGTACATGTATAGCATGTGACACAGCAATGACACACATCTAGGTAATGTCCTGATAACAAAGGTACATGTAAAGTATTGTTACAGGTCTATACATAAATAATAATCGTAGCCTGTATCAAATCTACAGGTAAAGAATTGTAATGGTGAGTGACAGTTAGATGCTAAACTAGAAAAGAAATCTCCATGGGGTTAATGTTACAATGGGGATCCTTGTATGGTGCACCATAAGCCAAATGTTAGCGATTGTTTAGGCCTGTTTGTTTGTAACCCTTCTAAGGCTGAATCATACCAATTAATAAATATTTGTCAAGTGCTTCTTAAAATATAGGTATTTGAATTTTTTTTATCTTTAGCTCATAGGGTTCCCACGGGTGAGGAGGTTTTATTTTTCTCATTGGAAATTTATTTATTTATTTATTGGGGTTTAAGGTCATATATTTCTGCACTGTGGCTAATCATGACCATGACAGTTTTACGGGTGGAGGAAGCCGGAGTACCCGGAGAGAACCACTGAGCAACGGCGAGCAACTGTCAGCTCCCCAACATACTAACTCCACACCAGCAGGGCTAGCATTGGTTGAAGACAAGTGCACCATCGACGTGCAGTACGCCTTAGTCACCGTGCCCCCAGATGGGCAATGGGGGTGAAGTGTCTTGCTCAAGGACACAACGCGGTAGCCGCAGGTGGGATTCGCACCGAGGACCTCTCGGCTTGCAGCCTGCACCCCTACCTACTGACCCACCACGCCCCCCTCTCATTGGAAATAGAAAATCGGGTTGTGCTAAAAATGTTTACCCTCCCCAAACAACACTAAATATTAACACAGGAACTTGGCTTCAACACATTTGAATATACACATCCCAGGGATACTGAATTCAAGAAACATTATTTTGTCTGTCATTTTTGGAAAATATTTTTAATTATCTCCCTTTTTAAGTACCTGAGTGGGCCTGACTGAACCCAAAAATATTTGTTCTCATACAACAGTGAAAACAAAGGCACCCAATATTTTTATAGCAAACATTACTGACATAAAAAATCTTCTTTACAGGTTCTGTACAAAAAATGTACAGTAACAGACACAATTCCCGTAAATATGACTGCCGACAGGCATTTTGAATTTTTGCCCAAGTCCAAAAGCACTTGTTACCATCCCATGATGATAACAAATGTAGTCCTAGAAGTTCTGGAGAAAAGAAACTGACTGCACCTAATTTCGGTTTAAAATGGCCATAGTAGCCATCTTGAATTTTGGACTGCACAAAAAAACACTTGTTATCGTATCAAGGTGATAACAAAGGCACCCAAGAAGTGTCATGACGATCGGTTCATAAATACAGTCCCTAGCCTGAGCCGTACTGACATGTGTACTTACTGTGTGTAAGTAGCACTGAATGAATCGAACTTTATTTAATTTGCACAATTTCTGCACAAGAAAAAAACCTGTATTATGTGTGATGTATTCCATGTTACTAAACATTCATACAAAAATTTATTCAAATCAGAACTTTCATACAGAAGTTCTGTACAAAAAACTGATTGCACTAATTTTGGTATAAAATGGCTGCCGGTGGCCATCTTGAATTTTGGATCGCACCCTAAAACACTTGTTCTCGTCCCATGGTGATAACAAAGGTACCCAAGAAGTTTCATAAAGATCAGTTCATATATATACGGCCTCTAGCCCGAGCCATATAAATGTTATTTATTTCCAAATGCAACAAAATACAGCATTTTGATTGGCTGAGAGGTACAGTGTAACTTGCAATCCACAGCAGCTATTTTTTACACAATGGTTAACCACGGTGTAAAAACAAGAATACACAATAGCAGGATATATGGCTAAAAAAAGTACCCACTTTTAATTATTAATTCATACCTTTTGCTCAGTTATGTTAGAACAAAAATAATAATTCAGGAAATTTAATATTTATGTGTAATAAAATATTACAGATATGGATGTCATTGGAACTGGCTCACTGAGCCATTTCCAATGACATCCATATTTGTCTGGTTTTATTGAGAAACTTACAAAGTACAAATTTTCTGTCAGTTTTTCCGACAATTTAGGTTAAAAGTATAAAGTACACCAAAATTCTTGGAAATAAATCTGCTATCCTTGTGGTTTCCAGGGTGTATGGGAATTTACACCGGTCTGGGAACTCATACATCCTTTGGCTTTGCTTCATCAGGGTGTATGAGTTCCCAAACCGGTGTAAATTCCATTACACCCTGGAAAACACAAGGATAACTAACAATACAAAAAATTGCTTGCACCTAATTTTAGTACAAAATGGCCGCTGGCAATCATCTTGAATTTCGGACCACACCAAAAAAAACACTCGTTCTTGTCCCAAGGTGATAACAAAGGTACCCAAGAGGTTTCGTGAAGATCGGTTCATAAATACAGCCCCTAGCCTGAGCCGTATTGACATGTGTACTTACTGTGTATAAGTTGCACTGAATAAATCAAAGTTCATTTAATTTGCATAATTTCTGCATGAGAAAAAAGAAAAAAACCTGTGTTATATGTGATGTATTTCATGTTACTAAGCATTCATACAAAAAATTATTCAAACCAGAACTTTCATATAGAAGCTCTGTACAAAAAATTGATTGCACTAATTTCGGTACAAAATGGCTGCTGGTGGCCATCTTGAATTTTGGACTGAACCCCAAAACACTCAATCTCGTCCCATGGTGAAAACAAAGGTACCCAAGATGTTTCGTGAAGATTGGTTCATAAATACGGCCTCTAGCCTGAGCTGTATTGAATTGTTGACGGACGGACAGACAGACAGACAACAGGCCATGGCATAACCTCAAATTTGACTATGTCAAAGTTGAGCTAAAAATTGTAAAATGAAAAGTCATACTCACACAAAGAAGAATCTTGTACACACAAAATCTGGCTCTGGACACACCCATATATCATAGTTCTTTTTCAACTCGGGCCATACTATCACTGCAAAAATGTTGAGATGACTGTATCTATTTGTTGCTTAGGTAATATGGTTCAAACAAAAAAAAAACAGGCAAACGAGTGGACAGATGTAAAGGTAGTCAGATTAATGGATACAGAGATACACAAACTGATGGATGCTTGTTTGTGTGGAGTTAATACTCTGGGGAGTCTGACAGTTGCTTGCCACTGCTTGGTGGTTCTCTATGTGTACTCTGGCTTCCTCCACCCCATAAAACTGTCCGATACAAGGTAACTCTGGCTGCTGAAAGTGTTGATAAAACCCAAGAAATATATATTAGTTAACACCTATTAGCCTAAATTCGAGTCTGAGCGGCTTCAAAGCAGCAGTGATTCATAATAATATTTGACAGATAGTGAACAATAAAAGTTATACAACCTGAGCAGTTGATTTAAGTCAAGTGTCATCTGTTTGCATATCTGCCTATGCAGGTAAATGAGACTAGACTAAATAAAAACTGTTAGACAACAGGTCTCAATACCGTCTGATGCTAAAAACATTTTCTCTCATTCAGTAGCCTTTATCAAGTTAAAACTTTGAACCATCCATAAAATCAAGGATTTTCATGGCAAATCCACAAATTTCAAGTACTTTCAAGACTTTTAAACATATTTTTCAACTTGAGGACTTTCAAGGTATTGAAGGACCACACTGAACAGCTGAAGAGAACAGGTGGCACACTTAAAAAGTTGTCATCAGAAAGAAAGGAGTCAACTCTTTATCTGACACAACTGAAGACAAAACATGCAAATAAATTTCTTCAATAACTAAGCATTTCCAATTTCTGCCTCAAAAACAAAGCGATGATCCCTCATTAGACTGAGTTCAGCTAGCTCATTCCAATGTGTCTCATAAATGATGTTTTGAAGGCCAAAATTGAGAGAACATAATCAAATTTGGAATTTTTGTGAACAACGCCCCCGGATAATAGAAATTTCTAATAATTTCTGAATTTATCACATCTACCAAATGCTTAATTTAGAACCCCCTCCACCCACACACCAACCCACCCCCAAAACTAAGCCAAAGTAGCAAAAAAGTAGAGTCCTGTATGGAACTCCATACATAGCATCTGAACATGTGATGAGCAAAGGGATTGTACTCAATTCCTGCTAGTAACCATTCTTTTGTGTGTGATGCCTGCTGAGTGTAAGTAGTTCTATGAGAGGAGGTGTGCGTGATTAATAGGATAGCACATATGGAGCACTGAGTTGGTATATGGATGTTGAGATCAGAAGACTTCTTGTGCAACAGTAATTGGTGTTGACAGAAATGAAGGTCCTCCTGTCTTGGAGAAATTTTACCCTGTGAAAAAGGTTGAACTTTTATTTAACATTTACTATCCCATTTAGCACAAATATCACAAGTTTTTGTGCATTACAGCTGGTGCAGATCAAGCACAATGGGTGAATGTCACTGCTTGACTTCTAAGTGAAACAAGTCGAGGAAAGAAGTTTCATATTTCACAAATTTTAGACACTTCCTTTGCTCTGTGCGGATGCTATGTATGGAATTCCATACAGGACTTTCATTTTTTTGTTACATGTACTTAGGATTAATTTTTGGCATTTATTGGGTTCCTATATAAGTGTTTAACTCTTAATTTGCTGCGTATTTTAAAAATATTTTAAGTAGCCATGACTAGATTTGATGAAAAAGTTGTCAATGTTTAACTCAATAACTGAGTGGTTAAAATGTCCAGTCAATTTAGAGAGGGGAAATCTGGTTAAATCTGCCCAAATTACACTTATTTCAGTGCAAGAGATTTGTGTCCTTGGCAGGAATATCCACCAGCAGCATGCTAGGAGTTAACCTGTATTCCATTGAATAGAGTGCCAGCATGTATGGACTGGAAGCAATGGTATCATCAGCATGGCTATGCCAGTGGTAACGATGGATAAATATAGCCATTATAGTAGGTAAAGGTTCAGTAACAAATCACCATAGTACCTATGAAAAGTGAGTTGGACTAACTACTGTTGGTTGGTATTTGTGGTATTGTAAACATTATGACTCCATTTGATAGCATTGGTTCATATTTTTCAAAAAGGAGAATAAGGTGAGTTGGTGGAGGCACAAGGGGTCCCAAGGTGTGCTGCCCAGGGAAAAATTGTATATGACAATCAAAGTGACAATTAACTGGTTGAGGGCTAGATTATTTTTGGTGGTCTGAATTATTTATTAAAAATTTGTAAAATTTGTTTCATTACAAATTATTGGAGAGAGAGCACACAGGCATGCTCCAATAATCTGTAATCAAATAAATTTATATAAACAAAATATTATTTGCATTTGACTGAATATGAAATATGCATAAGGAAAATATTGGCTTTTGCTCTGATGCATTTTTAAAATCCTGATAGTAACTTCTAGCAATCAACCAGCTAACATTGGCATGTACACTGCACATCAGACAAAGCGATGACATGACCATTGACAACTTTACCAGTGTAATCAAGTTATGGCACATCACAATGTAAACCAACGCACACTCTGAAACGTTAAAAAATTTATAGTAATTTATATATTTTTTATACTTACCAATGACCCAGACATAGCTGGTGCTAACTCTTAAAATATAGGGCCGAACACAAATTTTGCCCCCCCAATCCCCAAAATTTGCATCTAAAACCAAAGAAAACATGTCCTGAATGGCCCTCCACACTTCACCTCTACTGCGCATGTGCAGTGTCAAGGACGTTCCGAAATTGGCGCCATTAATCATTCTAATAACCAGTGCCTGGTAAGCGCTATGTACTCAGCGGGGAGGTAAGAGTTCCCAACTCCTGGGAGGGCCATCCCCGTCTGGGTCATTGGTAAGTATAAAAAATATATAAATTACTATAAATTTTTTAACATTTTTATACTGTACCAATGACCCAGACATAGCTGAATAGTAAAAAGGCTGGAGGGCCAAGGACATAGAGCAAGATGGAATACGCTCAATTCTATAAAATAGAGTCATCCCCTCTAGGGAAAAAGAAGTATTAGGCCTTACATGTATCTTTCTTATTTATGATAAATTACAAAGATACAACACCTTCCAAAATTGAGCATCATACATCCATGTACTCTATTAATATCTAGTATAATCCTTATACTAATAATTTTTGAAGTAAGCCAATAAATAAAGTAAGTCTAGAGAATAGAGACTCTTTATACTCCTTAAAAGTGTCTGAGGATTGTATAATAATGTCCGTTGACACGTGCTATATTCAAAAGCTATACTTTAAAAACTAAGACCTTAATGAATTTTTAAAACATAAACTTCTCACTAAACAACCATCCCAATAACAGCTCAGAATTACTAACTCCAGAGGAGGTATCCCCTTGTTTTCATAGTAAAACAGGTGACCCAAGGGAACACCCTCCCCCCCCCCCCCCCCCTTTTTCTTGCCCTGGGTCAAATAGCCCAGAGCGAAGAGGGCAGCAGAACGGAGTCACTGCCGAAACAGACAGCCTACCTAGCTATAGTAGCAACTGTTAAGTGAATGACATTCTGAGCAGGATATAATAGATCTAACAATAGAGGCCTCCAGAAATGGACTCAATATTTCTGAGATAAAAATTCATGAATGTGGATGGCTGAGCGCAATGAGCAGCCTTCAAAAATCTATAATAGCAACACTATTAATGTAAGCCCAAGATGTAGAAGAACTCTTACTTCATGAGCCGAAATCTCAAACACAACTGCTGAGTCAATGATATACCATAAGCAGTATCGATAGTTAATTGAATCCATTAGCAATAGAATGGTGCGTAACGTCCTTCTATTAGGCATCAAAGACAGAAGAAGCTTACGCCTGTAGTAATAAACAGATATCTGTTTATAAATACATAAACTCTAACCGGACAGAGTAAAGGCCTATGCCCGTACGAAGACGGAAGGACCTTAATAACAATAGATTCCGGATATTAATTAGGAGCCTGACTCTTATGCAAAAATCCAACCTAAATAGTAAAGGAAGTAGTGATTCCGAAACTACGAAAGTGAAAATCATCCACCGATAGTGCATGAAACTCACTGACTCTTCAGTAAAAGAGAAGCCAACAGAATTACTGTCTAAAAGGTCAGAATTTGAAAACTACTGTTTCCAGAGGCTCAAATGATTACTTAGCTAAATAAGAACCGAAGTTAAATTCCATATAGAAATTTAATCTAATGATTCTAAGTCTATTTATCGAAAAGTTACTAACTGACTTAGATAAAGAGACATAAGACTCAATTGTAAACTATCATAGAGTGCATAGGTATGAGGTAACATAAACCTATAACCTTCATAATAACAGGCTGCAGTAGATCTTGTCAAACAAGTATACTAAAAAGTTGCAATGACTAGTATGGAGGGATCAACAATATCAACATATTGATCCCTACACCAACGACGGAAGAGCCTCCACTTTAGCCGCATAGTATAGCGAAGAAGAGGTTCTCCTATAGTAAGAAATCGCGTCCAAAGCTCGTCCAGTACAATGCTTACAATGTAATAAGGACCACACAACGGAATACGTGAAGGTTGAGACCTTGCGGGTTGTGATAAAGATGACACGATTTTACCCAGCAAAAAAAGATCCTCTCATGGAGGAAGATTTCGCGTTAAGTCCCACAGTAGACATCAGAGTAAATTTACCCACGGTCTCTGTGAAGACAGAGATGCTATCAACAGAAATGTATTGTGGTTGTTTATCTCAGCAATACTTGCTGAAACAACAGCGCAGGAGGATACGCATATCCTATCATTCCGTCCTATTAGATCAATAGAGCGTTAACAACATAAGCTCAGAGATCCGGACAAGCAAACACATACGTCTGCAATTGACAAGCAAGTTGTGTCGTAAATAAATTATCATTGGGCGCTCCCATTGATAGCAAATCTGATTGAATACTTGTTTGTTGAGAGTCCATTCTGACGGCAACAAGAGACCCATAAGTGAAAGGGAGTCCGGTAATACAATCAGACGACCCGGAATATGATGGACCGAAGCAGAACTTGGTGTACTATAACAAACAGAAGGATTCTTTCCATTAAATTGAATAATGGAAACGAATGAGTGCCTCCCTGGTTCCGGAGATACGCCACTACTGTCGAATTAACGGACAGGATTTGGACATGCGTTTCTGAATAATGTTCATCCAATGACATAAAGCAAGCCTAAAAAAACATTATTCCATGGAAGATAAGTGCTTGCTTAGAGACTGCGGAACCCAAAGACCCTGGCACTTCGAATCCGTTGGGATCAATATTATATCCCAACCTGTTTGACTGGCAACCGTCATAATTATAAAACTCGGATCCGGCAGCTGCAGTGGCACTCTCTGAGTCAACCACCGAATGTTTGCCCCAGTCTGAATCTCTTGCTACACTAGATAGACAAGAGAACGTGTAAATCGAGCAATTCATGGATTGCTGAAAAGTTGCCGTCGAAGAGAAGCTTCTCCGAGAACGAAGCGACTCTGAGAGAGTTCTTCACCTTACTATCCACGCGCGTGGATGTAGCTAGGGCTGCGTCACGTCTAACCAACTCCAAGCAGCCACTGAAGGGCGGAGTTATACATGAACAAACTACAGCCCTCAAAAGAAATCACATTGAGGATAATATCCCGGAATTCTTTCTCTTGAAGACGTAATGATAACGCCTCGGTAAGGTGGATTACGTATGATAAAGCGTCTAAGTTAAGTCTATTAGACATCATTGTCGTTTCCAACATTGTGGTTGGAAAAGACATAGACGGCGAAAAAGAATATTTCCAGTCTTTAACCACGCCGTCTAGATGCATATGAACTCTCGGTATGCCCTGTTCTGCCAAAATAAATTATTCGTATAAATGATAAAAGGCAGAAATGAGCATTGCGGACAAGAAACTAAACTATCATGCTTGGTAGCAGGCTTATATATATATATAGCGTCGATAAATAATACACATGTTCTAATGACATTATTGGACTGTGTCGGTAAGTCAGGGACAATGTCCCTGAACCGATCCAAAATTCCGTGTCCAATGACGCTATAAGTCTCTTATCCAACATTGCAGCAATGTAGTCCGAAATAACAATCACTGGAAGATAATGCCAGAAGATATGTATGGCAGCTTCCGATGCTACGAAAGGGAAAACTCGAAATCTTTTGAATCCCTTTCGCCATCCTGTCGGACCCTATAAAGCGTTCGGTCGTCCGTACCTGATGCAACCGCGAACCGCACCGACCCAGCGCCGTCAGATAATTCCTGATTTGACCAAGAAACTGTCGATTGCTGGGATGCTGCGAAAAAACTGTGCTAACTCGGATAGCACGTCCGTCCCACAGTAGACATCAGAGTAAATTTACCCACGGTCTCTGTGAAGACAGAGATGCTATCAACAGAAATGTATTGTGGTTGTTTATCTCAGCAATACTTGCTGAAACAACAGCGCAGGAGGATACGCATATCCTATCATTCCGTCCTATTAGATCAATAGAGCGTTAACAACATAAGCTCAGAGATCCGGACAAGCAAACACATACGTCTGCAATTGACAAGCAAGTTGTGTCGTAAATAAATTATCATTGGGCGCTCCCATTGATAGCAAATCTGATTGAATACTTGTTTGTTGAGAGTCCATTCTGACGGCAACAAGAGACCCATAAGTGAAAGGGAGTCCGGTAATACAATCAGACGACCCGGAATATGATGGACCGAAGCAGAACTTGGTGTACTATAACAAACAGAAGGATTCTTTCCATTAAATTGAATAATGGAAACGAATGAGTGCCTCCCTGGTTCCGGAGATACGCCACTACTGTCGAATTAACGGACAGGATTTGGACATGCGTTTCTGAATAATGTTCATCCAATGACATAAAGCAAGCCTAAAAAAACATTATTCCATGGAAGATAAGTGCTTGCTTAGAGACTGCGGAACCCAAAGACCCTGGCACTTCGAATCCGTTGGGATCAATATTATATCCCAACCTGTTTGACTGGCAACCGTCATAATTATAAAACTCGGATCCGGCAGCTGCAGTGGCACTCTCTGAGTCAACCACCGAATGTTTGCCCCAGTCTGAATCTCTTGCTACACTAGATAGACAAGAGAACGTGTAAATCGAGCAATTCATGGATTGCTGAAAAGTTGCCGTCGAAGAGAAGCTTCTCCGAGAACGAAGCGACTCTGAGAGAGTTCTTCACCTTACTATCCACGCGCGTGGATGTAGCTAGGGCTGCGTCACGTCTAACCAACTCCAAGCAGCCACTGAAGGGCGGAGTTATACATGAACAAACTACAGCCCTCAAAAGAAATCACATTGAGGATAATATCCCGGAATTCTTTCTCTTGAAGACGTAATGATAACGCCTCGGTAAGGTGGATTACGTATGATAAAGCGTCTAAGTTAAGTCTATTAGACATCATTGTCGTTTCCAACATTGTGGTTGGAAAAGACATAGACGGCGAAAAAGAATATTTCCAGTCTTTAACCACGCCGTCTAGATGCATATGAACTCTCGGTATGCCCTGTTCTGCCAAAATAAATTATTCGTATAAATGATAAAAGGCAGAAATGAGCATTGCGGACAAGAAACTAAACTATCATGCTTGGTAGCAGGCTTATATATATATATAGCGTCGATAAATAATACACATGTTCTAATGACATTATTGGACTGTGTCGGTAAGTCAGGGACAATGTCCCTGAACCGATCCAAAATTCCGTGTCCAATGACGCTATAAGTCTCTTATCCAACATTGCAGCAATGTAGTCCGAAATAACAATCACTGGAAGATAATGCCAGAAGATATGTATGGCAGCTTCCGATGCTACGAAAGGGAAAACTCGAAATCTTTTGAATCCCTTTCGCCATCCTGTCGGACCCTATAAAGCGTTCGGTCGTCCGTACCTGATGCAACCGCGAACCGCACCGACCCAGCGCCGTCAGATAATTCCTGATTTGACCAAGAAACTGTCGATTGCTGGGATGCTGCGAAAAAACTGTGCTAACTCGGATAGCACGTCCGTCACTGAGGCCTGTGGAGAAGCGGTCCTACGATGCATTGCCGCTGGAAGCTCCGTGATCGTTACCCCGTGCATACTACTAATATGCGAGCGAACGGAGTGTATAGGCCTCGTGTCCCTTGGCTACCGGATGGCGTGACCTGTTTGCCGTGGAATCACTGAATGACGAAACTGATCGGATACTCGAGGTCACGTAGCCAATGTGCGGTCGTGTGCACTGCTGAGAGGATGAGGAAGCATTATCGACAGTCTCTCGGACTGTCAATATAACGGAGCGTCCCGAGCGACGGACATATGCTCCGAATGTAAAATATCTGAACCACAACATGCGGCCCCCTATGTTGTTGGACGAGAGAGGGACAGCCCGGACGGACCTGGACAAGCCAGGAACCGGACTAACAGGCTTCCTCCGATCTGTCCTCAATCCGCCGTCACTGGGTGAGTACTAAAGTAATTATAGTGCTCGCATCACCCAAATCTCCTTCCTAGACCGCAACGGACGAACCCGGCAGCCGAACCATTCGATGAATGTACGCTACACCGGGTGAGCTAGCGAATGTCACTCCGTCGATCCTACAAGGGACCTCTTAGGCGATAGACATATTCCATGAGCACTTATTGCCGCTAGCTCTTCATTAACTATGACGACAGATGCACACTTTTGAAAGACATCTCCGTAACTTTGCGAACAAGAAACCAGAAATGTTTGGTAATGACAAGCATATAATAATAAATATATAGCATCTTTCAATAATTCGAAAGTTTGTGTGACATTATTGGACTATGTCGGAACTGAGGGACGAAGTCCCTGAACCGAACCAAAAATTTCTAAGTCCACCGACGCTATCAGTTTCTTATCCGGCATCGCAGCATTCTGGTCCGACGAAAGAACCTGTAGAAGATCAAGTCAGATGACATACACAACAGCATATGTTGTTCCGAAAGGGAAAGCTCGAAATCCTCCGAATCCCTTTCGGTAACCCGTCGGACCGAATGAAATTTTCGGACGTCCGTACCTGCTTCCGCGGAGCGTCCCGACCTAGCATCATCGGATAAAACATATGTGACAGATTCAGTTGTTGCTGGGATGCTGCGATAAGCTGTGCTATTTAGGATAGCACGTCCGTCCCCGAGGCCTGTGCAGTAGCGGTCTTACGATGCATTGCCGCCGGAAGCTCCGTGTACGTTGACTCCCGCACACTTTCCTATGCGAACGTCCGGAGTCTGCAGGCCTCGTGTCCCTGGCTACCGGATGGTGTGACCTGGTCGCCGATGATTCTCTGACTGGCGAAGCTGACTGGATATCCGAGGTCACGTAGCCAAGAGCGGTCGTGTGCGCTACCATGAGAATGAGGAAGCCTTATTGACAGTCTCTCCGGACTGACTATATGTCGGAGCGTCCCGAGCGACGGACGTATGCTCCGAATGCGAAACATTTTGTACCACAACATCTGGGGCCAGATGTTGTTGTACGAGAGAGGGGCCTCTCTCGCTCGCCGTCCGGATGGACCAGAACGAGCTATGAACCGGACTAAAAGGCTTCCTCCGTTCTCCCTCTAATCCGCCGTCACTGGGTGTGCATTTGGTTGATTTATAGTGCTCGCATCACCCCAAAACTCCTTCTAGACCGCAACGGACGAACCCGGCTGCCGAACCATTCGATGAATGGACGCTACACCGGGCGAGCTAGCGGACGTCAAAGGCCGTCAAACCTACTAGGGTCCTCTTAGGCAATTGGCGTATTTACATGAGCACTTTTCCGCTAGCCCTTCATTAATTGTGACGACGGAGGCACACTGTTGGAAGACATCACAGATACATCACCCTAATCTTGATCGTCTGAAATAGAAATTGATAAAGTAGAGTGACCCTGCGGGGAAAGGACCGGAATGTCCAATTCCCCACTAACATACCGTGACATACGCTTCCCATGTTGTCATCGAAATCATCAGATACAGAACAGGAGTTAATGCGAGTACACTGACCACATATAGAATGATTATAAAAGTCAGAGGAAGACTTCCTCTTATTACAATTGATCAAAATCCTTTCAATGTGAAAAGAAAACAAAGTCCTGGTACTCGCACCAACCACTGACAATCAAAATACATAATAATAATATGATCCATTAACATAGAAAAAATAATTGAAATCAAAATATTTTTTCAGAACAGCCCAAGTTTCTGAAAAGTAACGTTGAGCCCCAATGGATCCCAAGCCTAAGTGTGGACAAAAATTTTTAAAATATTTTAAACAATTTATGCAACACTTATGAACAATAATAATGTATCTAGTTATGATTAAATTAACATCAAGATATTATTTTCAAGAAATCCCCCCCTCACACAGAGGGCTGTTGAAAATGTAAACAATGAGTGTAAAAACACTAAAATAAGACTCCAGGCACCCAGGCCCGAAATCAGTTACCAAAAATACACTATCTGATGCAAAACAGAGACTTCCAGGGAAGAAACTGCAGAACATCAGATGGTAGATGCAGAACACAACGCCTAACCACCCGTAGGTGAAGACGTAAACATGGGGAAAAGAACAGAATTCATTCTGTTATTCAGCTAAAACTCCCAAGAAATTTTAGTAAGAATAATTACAGAAACTATGCCAAAAGCATGGGAGAATAGCAAGAGGGGACTTAAAGGAAAGGGAGAGAGGAAAACACTGAAAAATCAGTGTAACTAAATAACAAGAATGACAACAAAATGGCTGCTGCCTCGAAAATAGGTAACTTAACATAACTTCATTAAAAAATTTTAAGTTACAGCCCTGATAATATTCTGTCACACATTTTTCCTCTCCTCCTTCTCTATCCTCCTTAGAATCACCATTTCACTAATATTTATGTGTCTGGCATCATTTAAACTGAGATTTACAAGCACAAAGATCAGTCAGATGTTAACTGATGAAGGGCCAAACTTAGAATGATTAATGGCGCCAATTTCGGAACGTCCTTGACACTGCGCATGCGCAGTAGAGGTGAAGTGTGGAGGGCCATTCAGGACATGTTTTCTTTGGTTTTAGATGCAAATTTTGGGGATTGGGGGGCAAAATTTGTGTTTGGCCCTATATTTTAAGAGTTAGCACCAGCTATGTCTGGGTCATTGGTACAGTATAAAAATAAAGAATTCTGCATACCAAACAGAAATACTTTATATTTCAAAGCACAGCACAGTTTTAGAGCCTATAATGTGAGGAACACAACAAATGTTCCTAATGTATTATCTTGGTTCAAAGGATGCAATCCCAAAATATGCTTGCTTTTAACAATGATGTTTGAGTTTGCGATGGTTACACATGTTTACCCTTAAGATAGATACAATCTCTTATTGGTACAAACACCAGATCATTCCACAAAGAGGTCATCAGCTTAAATTCTGTGGAAACTGTTTATACCTTAACTGGTAAAGTGCTGGAAGCCCAAATTTGGGCTTTATTCTGAAGTGCAGGTACTGCAACTTAAAGGCTTCAAATTCAGTGGCTGTGCTTCATATTGTCTTTGAAGTGATATTATATAGTCTGTTAAGATTTGCCTTGTTACAATTTATAGGAGAGTGCCCACAGGCACTCTCCTATAAATTGTAACAAGGCAAAGACATGTGAACAAATTTTGTTGGCCAAATAAAATTTAGCACTCGACCAGTTAAAGGCCTGTCCATCGTTATATGATTTTTGCAACAACATGACAATGTGCAAATTGTGGCTTTGCAGAGGCTTCTGTAGATTTAATTACTGCTAGAATTTACAATGTTTGTTTATTTGGATTTAATGACACTTTCAACAGCTAGAGTCATATCATGTTGGGCACTTTTACAGGTGGAGGAAATCCGAGCAGCCGATGGTACCAAAGATGGTGAGTAATTGTCAGACTGTTAAACTCCACTTACTAACCTGTTTGAGCAGAGTGTTCTAACATGGCCTGCGCAGGGTTAGCATTGGTTGAAGGCAAGTGCACTGTTGTTCTGTTCTATACCTTAATCCTTTACCAAATGCAGACAAGATAACAAATTTTTATTTTAATTATTATTTTCTCAAATTTTTTACAAAATTTCAACAGAACCATACCATGTGACCCATTGGAATGAGCTTGACAGGCTTAATTTGTAAATTAAGTGGGTGGATGTGGCCAATTCATTAGGTAAAGGGTTAATACACATTGCCACTATGTATTGACAGTGTTATTTCAAATGTAACTTCAGGTTCACTCAAAGGCTGCAAGCTCCTTACTTGTTCCTGGTAAAAATGAAAGCAAAAATCAGACCACCGAAGATTAACCCTTTACCCAACGCAAACGATATCAAAATTTATTATTTTAAATACCATTTTTTCAAATTTTTCAAAACATTTCAACAAAACCATATCATGTGACTCCTCATTGGAACGAGCTCGATGGGCTCGTTCCAACGAAGGGTCATATGATATGGTTTTGTTGAAATTTCGAGAAAAATAATATTTTTTGAACTGCCAAATTTGCAAATTACGCAGACGGATGTGGCCTATTCGTTGGGTAAAGGGTTAAGAATTGATATTTATAGATTTATATATGACAGTCTGCAGTTTGTCTTTGATACATGGAGAAAATATAGAATCAGATCTTTGGATACAAAGAGCTGATTTTTACTGGCACTGTGCTTTACAATGCACTTGGTGAATGAAGGAGATTACAATCTGATAATACAAAAATATAATAAACTGGAGATCAAATTTGGGCTTCTGGTACTCAACCAGTTGAATAATAAAAATGTACCCTTACCTTCACACAGAGCTATACACGTTATATTTGTACTTTTTAGAAATCTGTTTTTCTGAAAATATACAGGATATGTGTTGTGTAAGTGTTTAATTTTTTTTTTTATAAACAATATTTTTATTCGTCATGAAAGGGTTTGGTAAACAGGCATATGCCTATGTATATATCTCACCCAAACAGAAAATATACATTCTTATTTTACCAACAATGGTGTGTAAGCAAATACAGAGTTGTGAAGTTTGTTCTAGTGTAAGCGTTTAACCCTTAATGGCCTTGAGATTTTCATACATTTTGGCTATACTTTGAAAGTCTACCTCCTGTGGCTTTGCAGTTAGTTTCTAATCAAGTCTTGGCTGCCTACAGAGACAACCAAGACTTGCCTAGAAACAACTGACAAGGTACTTAGAAAACAAGTTTTGAGTTTCCCCAAACACTGCATTTTGGGGCACCTGTTGCTTTGAATTAAAAAATAGTTATCAAAATTGGAATTAGGCCCTTAAGGGTTAAGGGTCAAGTGGTGGACTCAGTTCTTTACTATAAAGGCCTTGAAATTTGTATACACCTGTGCTATACTTTCAAAGTCTACATCAGATTGCTTTGAACTTATTTCTAGACAAGTCTTGGCAGCCTATATAGGCATCCAAGACTTACCTTGAAACAACTACGAAGGTATTTGGATGGTAACTGTTAAGTTTAACAGAGACTGTATATTGGGGCACAGGTTCAATTGCAGTAAAAAGTTAACAAATTTGGCATTACATTAGATCTTTAACCCCCTTTACACTGATGTCAAAATATCCAGATTTGAAGTAGCCATTTTTCCCATAATGCAACTGGGAATTTAACCAAATCAATCTTGTTTGACAGAGCTCATTGAGCTCTGTCAAACAAGATTGAATTGGTTAAATTTCTAGTTGCATTATGGGAAATATTTGAACCCTGAACTTTAGATATTTTGACATCAGTGTGCAGGGGGTTAAAGGTTAAGTTTTAGATAGAATTGAACTCATTTATTATGTTAAAATTTTCAGGTTGGATATTGGCAACTCACAATGTTTTGGATTTAGGCACTAATGAGATGAGAATGAATTATCAGTCACCATTCCTGAAGTGGTTTGTTAACAAGTGAACAAATCAATTCCTTTAACCCTTTATCTAATGTAATGTCTAAACTGATGAGTGCTATTCCAAAAATCAACATTCAAATATTATTTTTTCATTTTTTGTCTTGAAAAGATGGTTTATGACCCTCATTATTCCAATGAGGGGTTATAAGCTAAGGTTTTGAGACAAAAATAAAATATTTCAACTATTCAAGAAAGATTGTGTGCTATTTGAGTGGGGTAACAGTTTAATCTAATTTCCATGTGATGTCTGAAAAATGCTTCTGCTAGGATGTCCAAAAATCTTTTCAAAACAGACTGAATGTACCTGTTCAAAATCGAAAAACCTCAGCACCACAAAAATTTCAAAGAATAAAAATTAAAAACTGTATTTTTTAACTCTTGAAAATGATAAATTTAAAGTAATTTGTATATTTTTTATACTTACTAATGGCCCAGACTTAGCTGGTGCAAACTCAATATTATCAAGGGCCAAACACAAATTTTGAACCCTCCCAGCACCCCCCCCCCCCCCCCCCCCAATACCCAAAATTTGCATACAATACCGAAAATTAAAAGTCCTATCTGGCCCTCCATACTTTTACTACTTGCGTATGAACAGTACTCAGGAAGAGACCGGAATTGGCGCCAACATCATTCTTTGCAGACAAACTTACTAAAGTAATAACTCAGCGGGGAGGTATGAGTACCCACTCATGGGAGGGCCATCCCCATCTGGGCCATTGGTAAGTATAAAAAATACACAAATTTCTTTAAATTTAACTTACCAATGGCCCAGACTAGCTGGTGCTAACTCAAAGTTATCAAGGGCCGAACACAAATTTTGAACCCCCTAATATTACCATAAAATTTGGTTGCAAAACCGAAAATTAAAAGCCCTATCTGGCCCTCCATACATTTACTCTCCACACATGCGCAGACATCAGGAAGTGAACAGAATTGGCGCCAACATCATTCTTTGAAGAAGAGAGTACTACATAATAATTCAGCAGGGAGGTCTGAGTGCCGACTCATGGGAGGGCTATCTCCGTCTGGGCCATTGGTAAGTATAAAAATATACAAATTACTTTAAATTTATAATATTTTTACACTATAACCCAATGGCCCAGACTAGCTGAATCGTAAAAAGGTGGAGGGCCTAGGACTTCAGAATTAGTAGATCAACATGGTTCCAATCCTGTATAGCCCAAGAACATTAGGTTTCACTAGGGAAAAAAATCGGAGAAAGCTGACTTTTTCAGGGAATGTCGAGTACATGTCACTGAACGATTAGACAAAAGTCCCCTAAAATCCCAGTTGAGCTTTTTTTTCTACAGCCTTTTTTCGAAAACGCGTTTGAAAAAAATAAAAAAAAATCGCACGAACTTTGTAACCTCGAATTGATCCAACTGTATTTTTTGTTTATGCGTATTTCGAGCTACATAATGTCTAATATACATTTACCTAGAGGAAAATGTGCATTCTGTGACAATTTCTGCGAAAAATTATTGAAAATTCACAAAAAAGTATCGGATTTACGCAAAAAATGACGATTTTCCTAATGGATTTGCCCAAAGGGTCGTAGTACAGAACGGGATGTTAGTTGGACAGACGATAAAAAATCCACCACCATTTGAAGACTTTTATCATTGCTTACAAAATAGACATTATGGAAGACCCCCTCTGCTTCTGACCGAGTTCCCCTTTTGGCATAAAATTCGTCAGCATGAGAACTCAACTATTTTCGGGCTTGGGACCGAACAGACACGTCTGTGTCTGGCAGCATTAGATCAATAAATAATATTTACAGAATGTACAAAAATCAATAAATAATATTTACAGAATGTACAAATCAATCAACATGGATTAAGTTACATTGACTATTATCAACGCTATATACAGAAATGACATGACCTATATACATATTATTCATTGAACTCAGAAATTTCCGACAGGACAGTGTTTCTGTGGTTGTTACAAGAATCCGAACTGCAATTACACAAACCTGAGCAAGAGAGTCCTGCCTTCTTACACCCACACCTTTTTGTACAAGCACTCTTGCAACCACAACTGATCAGATTCAGTAGGTTATCGGGGGCACATGGCTTTGTGGCTGCAGTCGGTACAAGAAGTCCATTGTCTAGCGACCACCCCCAATCCGTCGGAGAAAGCGAAGTGCCCAGCCATTGTTGGACCTGGAGATAACATCTGTAGACATGTTGTTGTGCAGCATCGCTGCTTGGTGGGAGTGAGGCTAGATCGATGGGTTTATTCAGTTTAGATTTTGCTACATAACGCTTGTAAGTGACATATCTATATTGGTCGAGAGAGGAAACAGTTTTACTCCCATATAAGATCAGGAGAAGTTGTTCCCCGGCAGCGGCTACTGCACTTGGTGTACTGTCATCCGCCAAAATTGTGTTGACATACTGTTGTGAGTCGCTAGTAACATCGGAGACAATTGTACTGAATACTTTCTTCTTACCAACTCGAAAGAGTGCAGAAGTAGTGTCACAACCACTTATAGAATGTGCTACAAGGAGGTTGCTTCTATGGTCACCCATTTTGGTTGCTATTTCACTAACTGAAACTAGTAAGTTTGGGGTAATGGAATACATCATGTGAATATTACATCCCGGTTGAACTCGAGAGGTAAGAATGACTAACAAGTCTGTGTCTGTTCCCACAACGACAACATTGTTGTCATCTTGAGCGATGTCAAGTGCAGTTTCGGCTATCAGTACATCAGCCTCGGCCTGCTTGGACTGAATATTGATAGCAGATAGCTCCTGCATTAGAAGATCGATCAGTTGGGTTTTGTTCTTGGCATTTGCAAGGAAATCGGATTGGGGTGTGGTAGCTGGTAACTCGGGTGAGATATTGATATCAATGGAATACCTGTCTTTAGATCTACGGGCTTGTTCCATGCCCTTTGTCGACATTGTACAAGCATAACCATCAAAAACAACCACGACGTTCACCCCAAAATGTCTCACTAGATAATTGGAATATGATGTACATATGTCCTTATATGATGACTGTTTAGGCCATACAACTGCCCTCAATAAAAATCCACCATCTACAACAAACAGAGAATGTTCTGGGATTTTAGTTTGCTCGGAACCGTATGTTTTGAGGATCTTACCGAGCGTGCTTTTCTGTGTCTTCCTCATTCCAGCAGAATCAAACAATGCTGGTGGTTTCGGGGCGAGTTCATATTTGAGATACTCTTCCATCTCTGCTTGTGACTGAATAACACATGTGATGCGGTTGAACAGAATTGTGGGGTCAATCACTACCTTACTTCCACGGACTTTGATGCTATTTGCCATCGATGCGAAAGACTTCACAGTGTCAACACGTTGTAGTTTGATGCTGTTGAACGTTTTGCTTACAACATTCGATACGCAACATTCACCAATTTTGCGAACTTGGTCACAGTTCACAGTTTCGTCGGCCACAAGCCCGGTCGCTATAGAGACTAATTGTAGTGGATCTCTATTCTGAAAGGGGAAATGCACTCTGAGCCAGTTCAATAATTTGGTGATATCATTGGCATCAGTCAATTGTGAACTTTGACGGAGATCCCGATGTTGTTCGCCATGACCAGTGTGAACATGAACAAAATTTTCGAGAGCATTTCATATCGGAAGGCAAATAGGTAGTCCATGTACCCATTTCGCAACAGTGCTATCGGTTATTCTCCTGCCATGTGTGAGACCACCAGGGAGCTTGAACATTCTCATTAAACACTGCTCTATGGTCTGATCAGAATATATCCCGTCCCAGAATTTATCTGAGCGCCTTATGGTAAAGTAACCTTTCTCAGTGAACAACTTCAAATCATCCTGTTGCATTATTTCTGTTAGCTCATTCATCTGCTACAAATAGAGATGAGAACTTTTTGCGTATGCAAAATGACCACCTGCGTGAAATACTGGAATCATATTGCGAACACAATATGTGTGGAGTTCCCAGTTGCCTGTGCGCTCTGCTCTCAAGAACAACTGGAGAAGACCTATTTGCTCGTAGTATTGTACCCAAAGCTTTCCTGTGCATCCTACGGACGCATTCTGGAGCAGTTCGTGTAATTTTGACAGTAGATGGTTGACACTTTCTTGATTGACAGCGACAGCTGTTGTACAGTCACCTCTGGCAAGTCCACAGAATATTTCATTGACTTCTGTGCAGTCTATGTTATCTAGTGTTCGGCTTTCTTCAAACACAAGTTTTGTAATGGCAATTTGTGTTAGCAAATGGGCACGAACTGCTCTTGAATATGCATGACCACTGATCAAATGATGGATTGACCCACCAGCATAAACAGTCCCCCAAAGTTCATCCAAGCCGCTACCAGCCATGATCGAACCAATTGCCCCTAAATATGACATAATCATATGGAAGCCGCCGAGTCTAACGAAATCTTTTGTCAACTTATCTGACGAAGACACAATCTCCACTGCTTTGATATAAAGTGGTTGATCAAACGTCACTGGACAAACGTTCAGTCCCTGTTTCTCACATTCAGTTTGTGCAAACATGAGAGCAGTGTAAATTGTGCTCGGGTTGGATGGATCAAAATTAATAAAGGGAAGTATCTCGACATCACTTGTTTCATAATCATCTGATGATGTGACAATGTGCATATATCCAGCCCAAGATGGGCAAGGTACTCTCAGTACATGCGTCAAAGACCAAAGACTGTTGACTGTTTTTGCGAGTTTCAAATTTTTCGGATCAGATTCACCCAAAGTTGATAAATCCTTCATCACAATTTCGTCAAGACCCGATTTGCTTGGTTTACTGTAACCTTTCAAAGGGATGTACCCGAATTCACCAGAGCCAATATTCGAATGATCACCAGTTAGTCGTTTTATCGGAGACTCTTCTGTGTGATCTCTGCTTGGAGTTATACAGGCGATGCCTCCCATACTATGGAAAGTATTCTTGCCATCTAGCGTGCGCACATTACAATCGGCGTTATCGAAAATGAATTGTGTGAAGTTCGCAAGTCTAGGCGACGGACCTTTGCTTATCATGACAGAATGAACGTATTGTTGAACTTCCCGGTAGCTAGAAGAGAACATTAGTCCATTCAGAATGTCGATCAATTCCCGAGATGCGAATTTCCTATGTATGTAAACTGCTACCGACAATAATACTGGTGACAAGAATGAACGGGGCCGACAAGAACTTATTAGAGACTGACCTATGGCTGTCACGCGTCTCTGGTTGGCTTGGATCAAGGGCGTGCACACATTACATGCCAATGCATCTTGAGTGTAGGCGAACACCACATTATGTGATTTAATCGAACATGGAAATTGAAACAATGATGCTATAATACGGTATTTGAATGAGAAAAGGCGATGTCGTTTGAATTTGAGTTTAGGGGGTATGGTTAATATTTCACACGTTTCACCAGTTCATTATGGAATAAATGACTATTGTTATATATCATTATAAAGCCACTGCTTTTCTGCAAGTTTTGATATATAATTTAACTCCCAAAGTAGTCGTAGATTTGATTTAATGGACGTTGTGTACCGTTGTGTGTATGAAAACAATAAATTTTTTTTCGTAATTTTGTACATTTTCGTGAATATTTCACCATTGAGTGTGAGGATTGGTACAAAGTTGGCATTTTCTATTGGGGATATGTATTCTCAATATAATTCAGCACGATATTTATGATTTTCACCCTACTAAGGCGAATAAGAATGAGAAATATGGAGCTGGGTCGAATTTTTTAAAAAATTTTTTTTTCATCAAAAAAACGCTATAACTAAAAAAGCTCAACTTGGATTCGCGGGGACTTTTCACACTTTATCCGCAATGTGTGTCCCGGAAACATATAAAAAAAATCAGCTTTCTCCGATTTTTTTCCTTACTTTCTCATTTTTATGTCTAATGTGCCTGGACTAGTAATCCAAGGAGAAAGGAAATTAAAATTATTAGGAATTACATGTATGTCATATCATAAAAAAGAGCCCAGTTCAAGTAATTCCGTATTCTTAGCATGAAGTCTATCCTAATTTGGATGTAATGAGTTCCCAATTTTTAAGGCTAGCCCTGACTAAGCCCCAAAAATTATAAATTCATAGTAATTTACATATTTTCCATACTTACCTATCGCCCAGACACAGCTGGTGCTAACTCCAAAATATCGAGGGCCAAACACAAATTTTACCCCCCAATCCCCAAAATTTGCATGCAAAACCGAAAATTAGAAGTCCTATCTGGCCCTCCATACATTTATTCTCTGCACATGCCAGGAAGTAACCAGAATTGGCGCTAACATCATTCTTTGTAAAAGATAGTATTACATAATAATTCAGCGGGGAGGTATGAGTGCCCACTCATGGGAGGGCCATCCCCGTCTGGTAGGGCTGGGCGATTTTGACTTTTGCATTTCGGTTCGGTTTCGGTTTTGTACAAAAACTCGGTTTTCAGTTTTGTTTTCGTTTTTTCAAAATATATTGTAGAAATCCACATTTTAGAGGGTAATAAACACATAAAATCTGTCTGTATTTGTCATCCAAGTCATGAGGCTCATATAGCGTGTTGAGTCATTCGGGTTACTCAGTGTTTACCACTCTTCTCAGCTAATGGACATATTGTGTTGGGCTACTGTAGTGGGCAACAGTGGTGGAGCCATGAGGTATCTAGGGAGACCCCCCACCCCCCCCCCCCCCCCCACCCCCAATCAAAATCCCACTTGCTTCTCCCATCTCCAAATTTGAAAAGATTCTTTTTGATTTCCTGCAATCCGTACAAGTACAGTATCCTCAGTCCTGAGATCCCCCACCCCCCCCCCCCCCCACCCCAAAAAAAAAAAATCTCTTTACCAGCATGGTCCACAGGATTTCAAACCATGGCTCCACCACTGGTGGGAGCTGCCTTGTTCTGTCAGTGAGATTTGGGGCCTTGTCAAGACAAGATGCAGAAATTCACAAGAAAAGCTACATTTTAGCAAAAATCAACATTTCCTTATTTTTTATGGCGTCTCTAAGCTCTCACCCTGGTTTTGGTGGATAATAGGCAGTTGTTGTGCTTATTTTGGTAATTATCACATCGCTTGAAAATAGACGTGCCCTGTGTTTCTTGATGGTTCCTGCTTCAAATGACAGTGGAATAAGAGGAACACAAATCATATTTCTTCTGATTTTGATAACTATTATTGAAGTAAGTCGTGATATAAGAATCACTTTTATTGGTAACTCACTCTAATGCTTTCACAATATCTCTCCTAATTTCGACTGTAGAGGTTCGTTTTTTTACTTTGATTTTGCCCAAACATAAAAATTGGGCAAAATGAATGGTGCCAAGGCAAAGATATTACCAACTTTTTACTTTGCCCTCTTGGCTGATCCCTGCTTTGATTTCATCTCCGTCAAGACAGGTGATTGATGTTTTTGAAGGGAGACGGCTGCATAATGGGATTTGAAAGAAAGTTTGCAATATTGCATCTTGTGATTTGTTGTGTTTACAAAATACACATGGTCATGGGAAAACACGTGTTGATTATAACATCTTCGTATTGGGAATGAAGTGTGTGTACCTGACAGACCTGCAGTACTGCGCGACTCCTTAAAGTAAGTTCAAATAGTATACAAACAATTCCCAATAAGTTTAAAAAAATCTTTCAATAGTTACCTGCCATCCATTTAATAGGACGTGTTCTATTTTAATTTAACCATTTATTGTTGACAAAAAACATAACTGCCAATGCACAGCGTTATCTATGAGCAGGTGACTTCAGAGAACGTGCCAGTAGTCGGTTAATTAACATAATTTACTCATCATTTTTCCCATGTGAACTTTGAGGTTTTAAAACTCAATAAATTTTATGTTTACCTCCAATCTAATTTACAACGTGCCACACGCAGATGATTTTGGGTCAAAGGTAATTTATAATACTTTTACACCATATATTGTCAGGTAACTTGCAATACCTCTTTGGTTGAATATACCCGGTTCATTAAATTTACTCAACGATTCTTGAATTGCATGTGTGGATTTTTACGTAAGACTTTTTAATTTTTCATATTCCATCTGCTGGTGTTTCTGTAGATATTGTTTAAGATACAAGAAATTTGCTACCACTATATGTGGGGGTAGGAGGGGGGGGGGGGGGATTTGTTGTCAGTCCTCTCAAAGTAAGCATAAATGGAACAGCATTTACCTTTGTCCGACATTTTAGCCTTTGGCATGTGGAAAGCAAGTGATTGAGTGGTCATAAACTTAAACAATTCTGGGAAATTTGTTGAAACCGAAAGTCGCGTTTTTTGTTAAGGCAGCGGTTCGGTTTCGGTTTAAAAAAAAAACGAACCAAACCGAAAAACCGCCCAGCCCTACCGTCTGGGCCATAGGTAAGTAAGGAAAATATGTAAATTACTTCGAATTTATAATATTTTTCCAACAGTACCCTATGGCCCAGACTTGAATCGTAAAAAGGTGGAGGGCCTAGGACTTCAAAAATAATTCCAATCCTGCAATCCATGATGAAAGGAACTTAGAATAATTAGGAATTACATGTATGTCTCTCTATACAGTAATAGAGGAGACATATTCTAAATAAGGAGCCCAACTTAAGTAATTCCTTATTGTAAGCATGAAGACAATGCTACATAGGATGTGACAAGTTCCTAATTTTTAAGGCTAGTCCGGACTAGGCCCCAAAAATTAGGATGGTGTATCTGAGAATGAGTGAAAATCCCCCACAAACATACACCATACAATAACACTTCAGCTGTAAGCAGGATATAATTACAGATAAAACAGCTTCCTTCATAGATACATACATTTTAAGCCAGAGAAGAGGTAAAAATCATGCCCCCCCCCCCTTTCTTTTGAAAGAATCTTCAAAAGAAAGAGGGGAGAGCTCTAGAATCAATAAGAGCTGTACCAAAAAACAATATAATTAATCGTCGAACAGGCACTCAGGTATTAATTCATGATTAATAAATGGTGCTTAATGCCACTTCAAAAGCTAAGGCTATAGCAACAATCCTGGTAATTAATATTGCCCGCTATATAACATACACCGCAGATGGCGTACACAGAGACGTATCCAATCGAGCCACACTGAACGATCCATAAAGAGAAAACACACTTCCTAGGTAATACACAGGCGGCCTCTGTACAATAAATTCCAGTAACAACACTCTCCAACATGTGCTATCCGATATCTACGATTGTAAACACGTGTGGATTGAGTACTGACATGATAGAAACCTGGATCTAGAAATGAAAGTAAGTATGATTAACAGGCTCCAACATGATCTCAAGGTCCAGAAAATACAATAAAGCGTTAGCCTAATAATATAATGCGCGAGAGCATTTATATTTAGCATGTAATCATCTGAATACCAGTTAACTGGTTATGCAGCCTGTTAGGTACTCAAAGAGTAGCAATTTAATTGAGATGATTTTTAAATAAGCACTCGTATAAAACAAATCAACAATAATCACAGGAAACTAATCCAACTAAAAAGCGGATGTGCCCATGAGGTCACCATAGAAGATGACCCAAATGCATAGTATGTATGTATTAAATTATATGAGGCTTGCAGGAAGAAAACTATGTCTTGCCCAGTAATTGCCTCTAAACACATAGGCAGTGTGTGTGTATGTGGGGGGGAGGGGGAGGGAGGAATTCGAAGTCATATCGAAATCTCCTCACCCGCATTATTTAATCGTTCCTGTGTCAGTTATCAAAAAATATAGGAACCGCGATGGTTCCCTCCTCACGTCTAACCGACTCCATTATGCCACCCACTATGGGCGGAGAAGGACGTGAAGAATAAAACTTCCCCTGAAAGAAGACCCTCTCATGGAGAAAGCTTCTGGGGAGTGTCCCACAACAGACACTTGAGAATACTGATCCAAGGTTTGTGTGACAACAGAGGTGCTACTAGTAGGATTCACAACAAGACTGTTTAATCTTAAACGTAATCTATTGAATCAAATGAATTGGAGGATACGCATATCCTATCATTCATCCCCATGAATTCTGTATGAGCATCTACTGCATGCCCTCAATGATCTGGACATGGCGACACAAATGACGGTAACTAATTGTTCAGGTGCGTCACAAACTGAACTATCATGGGGTGCTTCCACTGGTAGCAAAACTGTCCAAATACTTGCAAGTTGAGCGTCCAATACAAATGAAACAGGAGACCTTCCCGAGGAGCAAAGTCTGCTAGTATGTTCAGATGACCCAGTATATGACGGATAGAGAGATGAACATGAAAATTCTTCTCCGTTAGTTATCATAATGGAAATGAATGGGTGCCGCCCTGGTTCCTGCTGATGTACGCTACCACTATCGAGTTGTCCAACAATATCTGAACAAGCGTGAATGCATTGATGTAGCGCTAACAATATTGACATCATTCTTTGATGTTTATGTGTTTCTCCAAGAACCGAGGGTCCCAAGTCCCCTGCATATTGAGTCTGTCAGACTCAGGGTCGTGCCCCAAACTATTGACTCATACCCGTCATAATCGTGAAAGTCGGATCTGGCAGTTGCAGCAGAACTCTTGAGTTAACCACTGAATATCTGCCCCAATATGGACCTTTTGTTTACTAGAGCCGTTAAAACGATACTGGTCCTGAGCGAATGCGTTTTCACACTCCAGTTCTGGGTAAAGAATAACTGGAAGGGATGTGAGAAGATGCGTAGCCACTCCGCACAACCCCGTCAGTCGCATACGATTTGTCGCTGTTAATGCGTCTGATAGTAGACAAAAGCGAGCATAACAACTGACTAATTTTGTTCTGGATAATGGCAGATGAACCAGATTGTTGTGAGACATTACCGAGTTCATAATTCGAGTGACAGCCCAGGGTGCTATCTTCAGACCGAAGTACATCACTCGGAACTGAAATACTATCCCTTGAACGACGAACCGTAGGTACTTTCTGAATGCCAGATATACCAGGACATGAAAAAACGGATGCTTATATCTATGCTTGTAACATAGTCGATCACTCGAACGCTCACTTTTACCGACTGAATGATAACCATAAATAAACTTTTAGAGCTTTGATAAACTTGTTATCCAGCTCCAGTCTATTAACAGTTGGAATGAGCTCTATGGCTTTGGTACGAGTAACAAGTGACTATAGAATCCTAGAGAATCTTGATTCTCGATGACCTCTATTACGTCATTGTCAAGAGAACCTTTACCTCCGGTTGGAGAGACTCTTATGCAAGGATTTGACGGAAGCATTGTTCATCAAAGACATTAAGTTAGTTGTGGTTCTCTCGGAAAGATAGCCGTAGGCCTCCAAGACTACACTTCTCGCCTACTGGTCCTCCATAATAGTTATCCCGTTTGATGCGAATCTTGATAACCATCCGTCAACTGCTAAGCAATAGAAGTCCTAACCCTCACCTGTAGTACCTGCGAGGCCTACAGAAGGAAAAACTACCTTACCGCCTTACTTCTTTCCACTGGAAAGTTGAATATGGCGTCGTCTAAAAGGCCAAAGGCCTGCAACACCTGTCTATACTTAACCGGAAAAGACATTTCCTCCTCTTTTTCCAGATGAAATCAGCGTCCAACAACGCTAGTGGTTTCTTGCAAGTAGTCGCAGCATTTTGATTTGCTGGAACAAATTCAGGGTAGTGTTGATGGATTAAATCCATCGCAATCATGTGTTGTTCCGAAAGGGAAGGGTAATGCCCCTCCATATCCCTTTCATCATTCGTCTGAATCAGTTGAAAATCACGGTCATTGGCATCTGAATGCACAGATGATTGGACCGACCCAGCACCATCCGACAGCTCAGGTTCTGAGACTGCCGCAGGCTGCTTCTGCACTTGCTGGATGCTGCGATGAGCTGCGCAAACTGCGACAGCAAATCCGTTACTGAGGCCTGAGGAGCAGCGGTCTTCTATTCTGGTGGCCGGCTGCTCCTGGGACAGTGTGTCCGAGACTGCTCTTTTCTCCAGACGTCCCGATATATGAGGCCTCGTCTCTTAGCTACTGAATAGTGCTACTTTCGAGCGGTTGCAGCATTCTGATTCTCAGGAACAAACTCAGGGAAGTATTGATGCATTAGATCCATCGCCACCCTGTGTTGTTCCGAAAGGGAAGGGTAATTCTCCTCAAAATCCCTTTCACCATCCGACTGAACCAGATTATACTCACGGTCATCGGCATCTGATGCACAGATGACTGGATAGACCCAGCACCGTCCGACAGCTCAGGTTCTGAGACTGCCGTCGGCTGCTTCTGCACTTGCTGGGATGCTGTGATGAGCTGAGTCCGTTACGGAGGCCTGAGGAGCAGCGGTCTTCTGTTGCTTGGCCGCCAGCTGCTCCTGGGACAGTGTGTCCGAGATGGCTTTTTTCTGCGGACGCCCCGATGAATGAGGCCTCGTCTCAGCTACTGTATGGTGTGACTTCTCTGATGAAGAGTGGACCTTCTCAGCGATGCAGGCTGGATATCAAAGTCACGTAACCAAGGTGCGGTCATGTGTGCTTGGTAGACGCTGAAGAAGAAGCCGTAACTATAGCTGACCCAGGCTGTGAACTGAACGGAACGTCCCAGACGGGAGGCGTGGACGTATGCTCCGACTGATGCAAGTTTTGAACCACAACATCTGGCCCCAGATGTTGTAATGAAAGAGAGAGGGGGGGCTCTCTTGCTCGCGGTCCTTTAGACCTCGCCGAGCTTCCTGCTAAACTTGCTGGCTTCTTCCTCTCCATCATCGCAGGGTGAGTCTGTGATTATTTTATAGTGCTTGCTCTACCCTTTCTACTCTCCTCGACCGCAAACGGACACACCTGGCGTCACGGTACCCTCTGACGGTGTAACCGCATCACAGGTCAAGCTAGCTGGCAACAGGGAGCTGAAACCACGCTGTAGTTTATTGCCCTGTCTAATATTAATGAGCACTTTAGCCGCTAGCTCTGATTGACTATCTAAATGCGACGACAGAAGCACACTTTCTGACGGTGTCACATAAACATCACCATGTTCTTGTTCCTCTGTAAACAGAAACTAATATGATTGAAAACTTGTTTGTTGAAAGCCGATTCTGGCGGCAACAAACGGACCCTCCGCGAAGGGAGTCCGCTAATACGTTCAGACGACCCGGAATATAACGGACCGATAGGAGAACTTGATGTTCTAGTAGCAACCGAAAGATTCATTCCGTTAACATGAATAACAGGATGGAATGAGTGTCTCCATAATTCCGAAAATACGCTAATACCGTCGAGTTGTCGGACAGAATTAGCATATGAACATTCTGAATTACGTTATCCAATAACGTAGCACAAGCCAAAATGACATCATACTTGATGTTTGGGTACTTGATAAGGAACTACGGAATCAAAATACTCTGGCACTTCAATCCGTTGGGCTCAATGAAACGACCCAACCTGTTTTACTGGCATCCGTCAAGACTGTAAAACTCGGATCCGGCAATTGCAGTGGAACTACCTGAGTTAAGCCCAGAAAACTTGCCCAAGTCTGAATCTCTTATTCACTTGATTTGACAAGATGTCTGTATCGAGCGAAAGAATCTTCACCCTCCAATTCTGAATTAAAGAAATTTGGAGTGGACCAATGCGTAACCGCCCCATCGGAAAAAAATCACGGCAGTTCCGCCTAAACGTATCAGTCTCATAAGATCTCTCGCTGAGACTTTGTCTGAGCGAAGACAATAGTGAGCATAACAACTGAATAATTTCGTTCTGGGTAACGGCAGACGAACGAAAAAGTTGTGCGTTTCGAAGCTCATCCCCCGGTGGGTGAATGACTTGGATGATACCAGATCCGACTTCTCCTCGTTTACTTAAGAAACCGAGACGTCGGAGCAAAAGAAGCAGATTCTGGACATAGTTGTTTAGTGTTAACTCATTGCCGTACCTGTATGAATTCGTCCAGGTAGGCCGACGTTATCGTAGACGAATAAGCTCGGAAATGTGTCATTACCGAGTCCGTTATTCGAGTGAAGGCCCAAGGGGTTAGTTTCAGACCGAAGCATATTGCTCGGAACTGATATACGACTCCTATGATAAGGAAGCGAAGATACTTTCTGACACCTGATGTACCATGACGTGAAAGTACCCATCTTGAGATCTATGCATGTAGCATAATCGTACACCCGAATACTCGCTCTGACCGATCAAGTGGACTCCATATATAAACTTGGAGCCACAATCAGCTTGTTTATCCAGTTCCGAATAATGAGTGAACGGAATGAGCCATCTGGTTTTTGGAACCAGAAAAGGATGGTTGTAGAAACCTGGAAATTCCTGGATTTCTACGATCTCCATTGCGATCATTCCAGAAGAGACTAGACTTCTGATGGAAGCGAGCCTCTATCCTACTGACTTGGCGGAAGCTGAGTCCATCTTGGACATCCGAGTTAACAGAGGATTTTGTTTGAGGAACAATTTAGTCCTTCCGAAATCACCCCTTGAATCCAAGGGACGTCCGTAATCTATTCCCAAATAATTGAGAAACAAGACAGTCTTCCACTCACTGGTACACGATAGAGGTTAAAACCATTACCTCCTGGTCCTGTGAGGCTTGCGGAAGGAGAAGCCATGTCCTCCACGGTCCGCACCTCGCCCAGTAGACCTAGGGACGTCTGACCGGAATTACGGCCCCTATATGAGTTGCTACCCTGACGGTCTCTCGAATAAGACCTAGAGGATGCATAGGAACCTCTATAGGAACTTCCCTTGGACTTATTCGTCCCAGAAGTGCCTGTCCTACTCTTCTCTGCTGAATCCGACTATATGGAAGCGAATTTTAATAGCAGAGAGTCTAAAGCTTTCTTAGTTAACTGATCATAGACTGCGGAAAGCTTGCCGTTGAAGAAAACTCTCCGGAGACCGGAGCGACTCTGAGAGAGTTTTTCACCTTACTATCTACACGTGTGGATGTAGACAGGGCCACGTCATGTCTAACCAACTCCATATTGCCACTAAAGGACGGAGTTTTACGTGAGGCCCTTGAAAGAACTCTTAAGGAGATTGTGCATCCTAGAATTCTTTTTCCTTTGAAACATAATGATAACGTTCTGGTAAGGTGATCTGCGTACGATGATGTGGCTAAGCTGACCCTGCTAGACGATACAACATCATGGTTGGAATTGACATAGAGGACAGTAAAAAAACAATACTAGGTCCTGACCTGGTCGTCTAGATGCAGAGAACTCTGAGAATGCTCTGTCCTGCCGTTTCAAAATATTCGAATTGATGAAAGGCAGATGTAGAGCATATTGCCGATAAGAAACCTGACCTGCCCATTTAGGTAGCAAGTTAAATAAATATAGCATCGTTCAACAGATCAAATGTCCGTGAGACATATCTGGACTATGTTGGAAACTGAGGGATGATGTCCCTAAACCGATTAAGAATTCTGTGTGCAGTGGCGCTATCAGTCTCTTATCCGGCAACGCAGCATTTTGGTCCGGAGGTACAACGTCAGATGATAATGCCGGATGCACTCTATGGCAATTATGTTGTTCCCAAAAGGGAAAATACAACTCATCCATATCCCTTTCGCCATCCTGTCGGACCACTTGTAATTCTTGGTCGTCCGTGCCTGAACCTGCAGTGGAATGTACCAACCCAGCTTCCTCGGATAATTCCTGATCCGACAGAGTTACTGTCAGTTGCTGGGATGCTATGATAATTTGTGCTATCTGTGATAGCATGTCCGTAACAGAGGCCTGTGGAGCTGCGGTCTTATAGGATTTAGCTGCTGGAAGCTCCTTGGACGTTCACTCCTGCATACATCTAATATGTGAACGTCCGGAGTATGAAGGCCTCGTATCCTTGGCTTCCGGATGGCATGACCTGGTCGCCGTAGAATCCCTGGTCGGCGATGTTGGTTGAATATCACAGGTCACGTAGCCAAGGCGCAGTCGCGTGTGCTGCCGTGAGGATGAGGAAGCCGAAAGAGCAGTCTCTCCAGACTGTCTATATAATGGAGCATTCTGAGCGGTGGATGTATGCTCCGACTGAGGAACATTTTGCACCACAACATCTGGGCCCAGATGCTGTAATACGAGAGAGGAACCTCTCTCGCTCGCAGCCTGGATGGACCTGGACGAGCTAGGAACCAGACTAATAGGCTTTCTCCGTACCATCCTCGTATCTGTCGCCACTGGGTGTGCACATTGTATTTTATAGTGCTCGCATCACCCAAATCTCCTTCCTGGACCGCAACGGACGAGTCCGGGTGCTGAGCCATTCGATGAATGGTCGCAACACCGGGCGAGCTAGTGGACGCCAACGCCGTCGATCCTACTTGGGACCTCTTAGGCAATTAACGTATCTACATGAGCACTTTAACGCTAGCTCTTCATTTGACTGTGACAATGGAAGCACACTTACGAAGACATCACGGTAACAATACCTAGTTCATGTTACCCTGTGAGACCTGTGGAGCCGCGGTCCTATGTGAAATATCCGCTGAAAGCTCCCGGGACGTTCATTCCTGCATTTATATAATATGCGAACGTCCCAACTGGAAAGGTCTCGTATCCTTGGCTAGCAGATGGAGTGACCTGGTCAACGTGTATTCCTTGGTCGGCAAAGCAGGAGCACCAAGGACGTTCAATCCTGCATTTATATAATATGTGAACGTCCCCTGGAAATCTGTGGTCACATAGCCAAGGTGCAGTCGTGTGTGTTGATGAGGATGAGGAAGCTAATATAACAGCTGCGTCGGACTGTCATGCGACGGAGTGTCTCGAGTAGGAGGAGTGGACGTAAGCTCTGACTAAGCGAACAACATACAACAACATCGCGGCACAGATGTTGATGCAAGAGAGAGGGAGCCTCTCTCGCTCGCGATCTGGGGGACCTGGACGAGCTAGCTACCGGACTGACAGGCTTCCTCCATACTATCCTCGGATCCATCGTTGCTGGGTGTGCACATCTGAAGTTTTATAGTGCTCACATCACCCAATCTGCTTCCCTGGACCACAACGGACTAACCCGGGTGCTGTGCCATTCTTTCCTGGTGAATGGACGTGACACCAGGCGGACTAGCGGGCGACAATGCCTTCGATCGAACCAGCAAACTCCCAGCAATTGTCATAATACCTTGAGCACTTCCCGCTAGCCCTAATATTGCAACGATGGAGACACACTTAATGAAGACATCACGGAAACATCACTCTGAATTCTGAAAAAGAAACTGATAATATATAGTGACCCTATGGAGAGAGGACCGTAATGGACCCCTCACCACTAACAAAATACCATGACACACGTCTCCAACGTTGTCATATCAATCAACACACACAGTGCAAGAATTAATGTGACTACATTGCCTATAAGAAACACAATGAACTTGTGAATTAGAGGAAGATATCCTCGCATTACGAATGAAGAATTTTTTTCCAACCAGAAAAAATATACACCGTCATATTACTCGCACTAACCCTTGAAATAAATATACATAATATAATTATAATTCATTATAACATTTCAAAAGAAAATAATTTTCCCAAAAAAAATTTTTGAAAAAAATTTTCAGAAGAGCCCAAGTTCCCAATGGGAGCCTTGAGTCCAAAGGATCCCAAAAAAGCCTAAGTGTGGACAATATTTTTTAACCATTTTGAAATATTAATGTAACACTTACGGACAATATTAATGTATCTTGCTATGAACTAAATTAAGCAGAAGACAAGTAATCACTGTCAGAAGTAACAGTTGTCAACATAAGCAAAAGTGTCAACAAACCGGAAACATGACTCCAGACACTGAAACAAACATAGCCCAAAATCAGTTACCAATTTAAACACTATCTGATGCAAAACAGAGGCTTCCAGAGAAGAAACTGTAGAACATCAGATGGTAGATGCAGACCAAAATGCCTAAACACCCCTAGGGTGAGGACGTAAACATGGGGAAAAAACAGAAAATAATTCTGTTACCAAGCCAAAACTCCCAAGAAATTTTAGTAATAAACATTACAAAAAAATAAACCAAAAGCATGGGAGAATAGCTAGGGGGAAATAAAGGAAAGGGAGAGAGGAAACACTGATTAAACAATGGAACATTCATAGCAAGAATGACCACAACAAGGTCATGCCTCGAAAATAGGTAACATGAATAATTTCGTAAAATAATTATAAGTTACAGCCCTGAACATTTGTTTCCACTGTTTTTTCCTCTCCACCTTCTATTTCCACCATATATCCACCACTTCTCTCATAATTATGCGCCTGACATCTTTAAAACTGAGATTTACAAGCACAAATAACAGTGAAGTGTAACTGTATTGAGGGCCAAACAAAGAATGACTTTTGGCGGCAATTTCGAGACCTCCATGACACTGCGCGTATACGCAGTGGAGTAAAAGTATGGAGGACCATTTAGGACATGTAATTTTCGGTTTTAGATGCAAATTTTGGGGATTGGGGGGGGGGGGGGGGGGTAAAATTTGCATTTGGCCCTAAATATTTTAAAGTTAGCACCAGCTAAGTCTGGGTCATTGGTACAGTATAAAAATATTATTTTTCTATCCAAAAATTAACTGCTACACTACCGGAATAGTTAATGTATCTTACAACAAACCTACCATATATATAAGTAGGAAACTATGTATATAACAAGAAAAATGTTACTAAGGTAACACACATGCCCCCCCCCCCCCTGTAACCTTCACCTTGCAGATGCGGTGGAAACTATTATAAGCGACCCACATTCTGACTGTCCCTAAAATTTGTAAAAAGTTTAACAATTGTACTATGATTTGTTTCCGAGTTATGGCTGAGACACGAATATTGACCGTTTTTAAGTGTGACCTTGAAATGTGAAGGTACGAACTTGGCTATGGTGTGTGACACATCCTCCCATGGTCCTTTATAATTGTGTGAAGTTTGATGACTGTGGCCCTAACCGTGTTCAGTGTGACCTTGAAATGTGACCTTGACCTTACGGACCTAGCTGTGGGGTGTGACACATCCACCCGTTGTCCTTTATAATTGAGCGATGTTAGATGATTGTAGCCTTTGGAGTTATGCTTGAGACACGATTTGTGACCCTGAACATATGAAGGTCAATTGTGACCTCCACCTTGCAAATTTTGGGGAGGGTAAAAGTTGCATTTGGCCCTAAATAGTTAGCACCAGCTAAGTCTGGGTCATTGGTACAGTATAAAAATATTATTTTTCTATCCAAAAATTAACTGCTACACTACCGGAATAGTTAATGTATCTTACAACAGACCTACCATATATATAAGTAGGAAACTATGTATATAACAAGAAAAATGTTACTAAGGTAACACATGCCCGCACCCCCCCCCCCCCCCCCCTCCGTAACCTTCACCTTGAAGATGCGGCAGAAACTATTACACGCGACACACCTTCTGACTGTCCTTAACATTTGTAAACAGTTTAACAATTGTACTATGATTCGTTTCTGAGTTATGGCTGAGACACGAATATTGACCAATTTTTAGTGTGACCTAGAAATGTGGCTTTGACCTTGAAGGTACAAACCCGGCTATGGTGTGTGACACATCCTCCCATGCTCCTTTATAATTGTGTGAAGTTTGATAACTGTGGCCCTAACCGTTTTCGATTTATTGGCTTGGACACACACACACACACACATGGCCGGATGGATGGACACATGCACACTTCAATCACTATATACCACCCGACTTAAGTCGGGGGGGCATAACGGAAACACGGACAGACGGACGGATGGATGGACACGCTTCAATCACTATATGCCACCCCTTGAGTCGGGGGGTGGGAGCATTGTTAATGTAAACAACGTCAGAATGAAAACCGGAAACGAGACCCCAGGCAACACAGCTTTTTGAACTATCCGATGTAAGGTAAGATCTTCCTCAGAAGAAAAAACGATACATTGGATATATGATGCATGATGCATGACAAAAACGCCTAAACACCCCAAGGGTGAGGACGTAATCCTGGGGATATACAGAATAAACATTCTGTGTAACACGTTAAACTCCCAAGAAATTTTATAAAAAAAATTCAATAAAACAACCCAAAAAGCTTGGGAGTTTAACTGGGGTGGATCAAGCGAGGGTAGGGAAGGAACACTTAACAAACAGTGGAAAAATCATTATCAACAATGATGACGTGAGGCCCATGTCCCGAAATTGGGGAACATGAACAAATTTTTATAAATATTATAAAATTACAGCCCTCAATGTTTCAAACCACCGTTTCTTCCTTCCTTCATCCAGTTGTGTCCTTGGATCCACCAAATTAACCATTTATTCGTGTCTGGCATCATTATAAACTGAGATTTAAAAGCACAGAAGTCAGTTTGTTGTTATCTGACAGAGGGCCAAACAAAGAATGATGTTGGCGCCAATTCCGGTTACTTCCTGGTTTGTTTGTTTGTTGGTGGTTAACGTCACATACCCATGCACCATGGCCAATCGTGACACAACATGGAGATGAAGCCAAGCTCAGTCAATCATTGATCTACATATTGCCCATTTTAGAGGACTTTCACCCCAAGCATTGGTGACTGGGTCCTATTTTACTAGTAAAGCGGAACTGGTTCACCACAGGAAACAAGTGCTGCTTACTTCCCGGGGTTCCCACTTCCTGGAGTCTGCGCATGCGCGGAGAGTAAATGTATGGAGGGCCAGATAGGACTTCTAATTTTCAGTTTTGAAAGCAAATTTTGGGGAATGGGGGGCAAAATTTGTGCTTGGCCCTCGATATTTTGGAGTTAGCACCAGCTAAGTCTGGGCCATAGAGTACAGTTGGAAAAATATTCGGATGGCGTATTGGAGAATGAGAGAATATCCCTCACAAACATACGTCATATACAATAAAACTCCAGCTGCATGCAGGATATAATTACAGACAAAACAGCTTCACTCATAGTTACATACTTAACAAACTGGAGGAGAGGTAAAAAATCCCCCCACCAACCCCCTCCCCCCACCCCATCATTTTCTTATGAAGGAATCTTCAAAAAGAAAGAGGGGAGAAGTCTGGAATCAGTAAACGTGGTACCAAAAAAACAATATAAATATTCGTCGAACAGGCACTCAGGTATTAATTATTATTAATAAATGGTGCTTAATGCCACTTCAGAAGCTAAGGCTGTAGCGGTGATACTGGTAATTAATATCGCCTGCTTGTAATGTATACCAGAGTCGGAATACGCAGATAGGTCGAAAACCGGTGATATAATATATAACATACACATGTCCAATAGAACCACAATGAATGAACTCTGGAGAGTAAACACAATTCCGAGGTAACCCACAGGCGACCCCATTCAGCCGTACAATAAATTCCAGTAACAACACTCCACAACATGTACTATCCAATATCTATGAATCTATAAACGTGCGAATATACGAGAGTCTAAGACAAGGTGTATCTGATTGGTACTGACATTAATAGAAACCTGGATCTAGAAATGAAACTTGGTATGATTAACAGACTCGACATGAGCATTGAAATCCTGTATGTAATCATCAGAATACCAGTTAACTGGCTAAGCAGCCTCCGAGGTACCCAAAGACTAGCAATTTATTTATGATGAATTATGTGCTTGTATATGACATACAGATGAACAACCACAAGAAACCAACAAACTAAAACGTGGATGTGCCCATGAGGTCGCCAAAGAACACCACCCAGCCGCCAATCGAGAAGTCATGAAATGCATGTATGTATTTAAACTCATACAAGGCTTACGGGAAGAAAACTACATCTTGCCCGGTAATCGCTTCTAAACACATTGGTGGGGGTGGGGGTGGGAGTGGGGGTGGGGGTGGGGGGGGGGATTCGAAGTCATATCGAACCCTCCTTACCCACAAAACTCTAATTGTTCTTGTGTTAGTCATCAAATAATATAGGAACCGCAATGGTTTCCTCACATCTTATCGACTCTATTATGCCACTATGGGCGGAGAAGGACTTGAAGAACAAAAACTTTCCCTGAAAAAGAAGGTCCTCTCATGGAGGGTGCTTCCAGGGAATGTCCCATAACAGACACCTGAGAAGACTGATCCAAGGTTTCTGTGACAACAGAGGTGTTACTAGTAGGATTTCACGAGACTGTTTGATCTTAAACATAATCTACTGAATCAACGGAATTGGAGTATACGCATATCCTATCATTCATCCCCATGAAATCGACAGAGCATCTACTGTGTACGCTCGATGGTCTGGGCAAGGCGGCACAGACATCGGTAACTGATTGTTCCGGTGCGTCGCAAACAGATCTATCATGGGGAAATCCCACTGGTAGCAAATCTGCCCAAATACTCGCTTGTTGAGAGTCCACTCCGATTGCAAAAGGCGACTTTTCCGAGAGAGCGAGTCTGCTAGTACGTTCAAATGACCCAGTATATGACTGATAGAAAGTTGAACAAGATGATTCATGACGTATAGGAGAATCTTCTCCATTAGTTGGCATAACGGAAATGAATGAGTGCTGCCCTGGTTCCTGATGTACGCCACTACTGTCGAGTTGTCCAACCAAATCTGAACATGGACGTCCGTTATTATGTGAATTCAATGTAGTAGTGCTAGCCATATTGACATCATCGCTTGATGTTTATGTGTTTCTCCTGGAACCGAGGGTCGCCAAGACCCTGACACTTCAAGTCTGCGGGACTTAGGATCGTGCACCAACCCGTCTGACTCGCATCCGTCATAATCGTGAAAGCCGGATCCGGCAGTTGCAGAGGAACTCCCTGAGTTAACCACTGAATATCTGTCCAAATCTGAACCCTTTGTTTTACTAGGTCCGTTAAAACAATACTGATTCAAGCGAAAGTGTCTTCACACTCCAGTTCTGAGTAAAGAATATCTGGAGGGGATGTGTGTGCAGGCGACCCATTGGAATGAGATCCACGGCCGCTCTGCACAGCTCCAACAGTCGCATGAATTCCCTCACAGTTAATGCATCTGAGTGTAGACAAAAGCGAGCATAACAACTGATTAATTTTGCTCTGGGTAACAGCAGATGAACCAGATTGTTGTGAGTCTCAAAGCTCATTCCCAAGTGAATAGATTACTTTTACGGAGCTAGATCCGACTTTTTCTCATTTATGATGAAACCGAGACACTGGAGTAATAGAAGCAGACTCTGAACATTGTTCTGAAGAATAATTCTGTTGCCGCATCCCTGAAGAAGGTTGTCCAAGTAAGCCGACGTTACCGCAGAGGAATGAGCTCGGAAGTATGACATTACCGAGTTCATTATTCGAGTGAATGCTCAGGTTCAGACCAAAGCATATTGCTCTGAACTGATACACCTTCCCTTGTACGGCAAACTGCAGGTACTTTTAGAATGCCGGATGTACCAGGACATGAAAGTATGCATCCTTTGATCTATGCTTACTGCATAGTCGATCACTCGAACGCTCGCTTTTACCAACCGAATGGTCTCCATATAGAAATTTTAGGAGCCGTGATAAGCTTGTTGTTTTTCCAGCTCAAGTCTATTACCGGTTGGCACGAGCCATCTGGCTTCGGTACAAGGAACAGGTGACTGTAAAAACCTTGAGAATCCTGATTCTCGATGACCTGCATTGCTTCCTCTGATAAGAGAGCCTGTACCTCAGCTAGGAGAAACTCTCTTATGCAAGGATTTGATGGAAGATTTGTCCAACACGGACAACTTGTTAGTGGAATTTTCGCTCGGAACGATAGCCTTAAGATGTCCGAGACTACACTTCTCACCCACTGATCTTCTGTGACTGTTATCCAGTTTTTTGCAGAGCTTGATAACCTTCCATCAACTGGCCAGCAATAGAGGCCTTAAGCATCACCTGTATGACCTGTGAGGCTTACGGAAGGAGAAACCATGTCCTCCCCGTGAAGAGCCTCATCTCGTCGACCTTGGGGTGTCTGACTGATAGTCCAGATCATACCTACGCCCCTTTCCCGAGTTGCTATACTAACCACCTCCAGAGTATTTATAAGAGGGTTTCTTGTACCCTCGTGAGGAGTTTCCTTTTTGACAATTTTTGTTTGAACGCCCTCCTTTACTCTTGTCTGCTGAAGCGGGACGTTGATACGCCGACTTCAAAAGCAGAGCACTAGATGCTTTCTTAGTAGCCTGTTCATAGACTAACGAAAGCTAGTCGTTGAAAATAATATGTCCGGAGACTGGAGCAACTCGGAAAGAGCTTTTCACCTTGTCATCTATCAGTGATGACAATGCAAGGGCAGCATCACGTCTGATTACTCCAGATTAGTCACTGTTAAGGCGGCATTATATGTGGTATACATAATTGTCCTGGAAAGAAATCTAAGAGAGGTATGAACATCCTCAAATTCCTTTCCCTTGAGACGCAGTGTCATAGCTCTTGTAAGGTGATCTGCGTAAAACATCACGTCCAAATTTGCTCTAATTGAAAAAATTGCCGTCTCAATTGTATCTGAGCGAATAGTGAATGATACAGGTAAGTATACCTCTAGATCCCCGGCCAGCTTATCCAAATGCAGAGGAACTCTCTGAACATCTTCCCTGACTGTTTTTAAATGAACGTGATCCAAAAAACGGTATGCATACAGAAGATGAAGATAAGAAACCGCCTTCTTCCTCGCACTCAAGAGGATAAATACGGCGTTGTCTATATGGCCGAAGGCCTGTGACACCTGCGAAAGAAAGGACTTCCTCCTTTGTCCAGATAAGTCTGCGTCCAATGATGCCAGTAGTTTCTCTCTTGTCGTCGCAGCATTCTGATTCGGCGGAACAAAATCAGGGTAGTACTGATGGATCAAAACCATTGCAACCATGTGCTGTTCCGAAAGGGAAGGGTAATCCTCTTCCTTATCCCTTTCACCATCCGAGAGAATCAGTTCTGAACCTCGGTCCATTGCATCTGCATGAACAGACGACTGGACCGGCCCAGCACCGTCTGACAGCTCAGATTCTGAGTCTGAGGGAGGCTGCACCTGTACTTGCAGGGATGCTGCGATCAGCTGCACGATTTGCTCCATGGAACGCGACGACGGTAGCACACTTAGATGGGTGTCAGAATATCATCACCATGTTCCTGTTCCTCTGAAATAAAAACTGACAGAATGAATTAAAACACGGTGAGAGGCCTGGCCTCAGAACTTCACCGCCAACAACGTACCGCGACACCCAACTCCAACATCAGTCATCCCAGTGAACACAAGAATGACAAGAGTCTGCAGGAGTGCATCAACTAAAGTCAATATCAGTCCTCCAAACTCCATAACAAAATATATATACAACTAAAGGACATGAATAATAGCAATCAAAATTAAATTCAAAATATTTTTTGTAAACAAAAATTTTTTTTTTAAAAAACGCCTAAGTTCCCAAAGGGAACATTAAGAGCCCAAGGGCATCCCGATAGAGCCTAAGTGTGGACAAAATCCAAATTTTTGGAGCTACACTACCGGAATAATAATCCATGTATCCTACAGTAATACTACAGTAATAGAATATAAAAAAAACTACCTATATATGAGGACGTTGACAATGTAAACAACGTCAATGTCAACAAGACATCAGGCACACAAAAAGGCCCAAAGTGAGAACCAATTAAAATGCTACCAGATGCAAAGCTAGATCTTCATACGAAGAAAAAATGATACATTGGATAGAAGATGCAAGACTAAACGACCTAATGCCCCTAGGGTGAGGATGTAACCCTGGGGAAAAAACAAAATAATATTCTGTAATACATGTTAAACTCCCAAGAACTTTAATAAAAAATTTCAATAAAAAGTAGCCAAAAAGCTTAAGAGTTTAACAGGAATGGTTCATGGAAGGATAGGGAAGGAATACCTAACAAACACTGGAATAATCATTATCAAAAATGATGACGTCAGGCATATGTCCCGAAATTGTGAAACAGAAAATAATTTTATAAATATTATAAAGTTACAGCCCTGAACGTCCAAAACCACCGTTGAACACTTCCATCATCCAATAACAGCCTTGAATCCACCAATTCTTGCATTGATTTGTGTCTGTTGTCCTCAAAAAAGGAGATTTTAAAGCACAGATGTCAGTTCATTGTTTTTGATTTTAGGGCCAAATAAAGAGTTGGCGCCAATTCCGTACACTTCCAGACGTTTGCGAATGCGCGGAGAGTAAATGTATGGACGGCCAGATAGGACTTTTAATTTTCGGTTTTGCAGGCAAATTTGGGGGATTGGGGGGTTCAAAATTTGTGTTTGGCCCTTGATAACTGTGAGTTAGCACCAGCTAGTCTGGGCCATAGGGTAATAGTTTAAAAATACACTTTTCTGAAATAAAGAGTCACATCTGTTTCGATTGCCTCTTAGAGAGGTTCAGGAGAATGCTTCAGTAAATAGGAAAGTTTTAAGATTTCTTTTGAAGACATCAAGAGTTTCTGAAATTCTGACACTAATTGGCAGGAAATTCCACAATCTGGGACCCACAATGGAGAACACACAATCATTAGCCATATTAGATCTGCTAAAAGGTACAACTAGTTGAATTTGGTTTTTAGATCTGAGACTGTGTGATGGTGTATATACAGTGAGGAGCTCTTGCAGGTAAACTGGAGCCAGTTTGTGGATACATTTGAATACTAAGATCAATATTTGGAAATCAATTCTCTGTTTAACTGGAAGCCAATGCAGCTGTCTTAAAACAGGTGTTATGTGTTCAGAGCGTTTGGTACCAGTAATAATCCTAGCAGCAGTATTCTGAACTTTTTGAAGCTTCTGAATCAGGCACTGGGACAGCTCCACTAGCACTGAATTACAATGGTCTAGTTGTGAGGTGGTGAAGGAGTGCACAAGTTTTTCGAGTGCTGACTGTTTAAGATAAGGTCGCAGTCTTCCAACATTATGAAGCTGCCAGTAGCATTTTTGACATATTTTATTGAAATGAATGTCAAGTTTTAAATTTGAGTCCATAATCAGTCCAATATTCCTGGCCAATTCACTTTTCATACCAGAATTGATGTAACAGAGGATGTAGGCATGCAAAACCTGGATATCACTAAGAATTCAGTTTTAGAGTAATTCATTTTCAGTTTAAAGTCTATCATCCATTCCCGCACGAGATTTATGCAAGTTTCCATGTTACTGACTGCGGTGAATGAGTCACTTGGAACAGACGGGTTGAATGTGATGTATAGTTGGGTGTCGTCTGCATACAGATGATATGATATGCCATGCTTTTTAAGAAGGCGACCTAGAGAAGGCGTGTACAGAGTAAACAAGAGTGGTCCAAGAACTGAGTCCTGAGGAACACCACACTTTAACATCCTTCTTTCTGAACCGATCTTATTGATATGTATTTGTTGACTGCGACCTTCTAGATATGATGAAAACCACGATAAGACAGTTCCACATATGCCATGCTGTGTCAATGTCTGCATGAGAATACCATGATTGACTGTGCCGAATGCTGCTGACAAATCCAAGAGAACAAGCAGTACAGCCTTACCCTCAGACACTGATTTAACAATGTCATTGTTGACTCGCAGTTAGGCTGTTTCTGTACTGTGGTTGGCTTTGTATACAGACTGGAAAGGCTCTAAAAGATCATTTTCGTGCAGATAATTTTTGAGTTGTAAAGCAACAACCCTTTCCAACAATTTAGACAGGAAAGAAAGGTTTGATACAGGTCGATAACTCTTCAGGTTGTCAGGATCAAGAGATGGTTCCTTGATGAGTGGAGTAACAAGTGTTTTTTTTCAATGGGTTTGGAACAAACCCCTCATGTAGGGATGCAGATATAATAGATGTTAGGCTGGCAGAAGATAATCAATTGTTTCTTTCAAAAGGAATGTTGGAATCTGATCGAGATCATTGGATTTATTGGATGATTATAAAATCATTTTTCGAATATTTTCTTCTGAGAGTGAAAATTAGAATGAAAGTGTCAATGACTCTGTAGCTTAACTTGTCTGTGTGTTGTGTTTGATAACGTTCAATTTTTATGAAAGGATTATGAAATAAGACAAGAATTTGGATAATTGGGAATATGTTAATTTCTGTTCCCTGTATGCTATGTTTTTAATAAGAACAATATGAGGTGTAGACTGTATTAAAGAACTGAGGGGTGGGTTAATGTGGCCTTCACAGTTAATGTACGTGGCCCTCACAGTTAATGTTTGTCAACAAAAGTTACCAACTTACAGTGAAATTATTCCAAAACAAGTCATCCTATCAAGTTACAATGAAATCCCTTCATAAATATGGCCTGTAGACTGTGCTAAAGGTTTTCGGGCTACAGGTCTGTGTAGCCATCACGGTTGACCAATTGCACCTAAAAGAGGACGTCATCATCTCGACATTATACTGAGTCATTCTACCAAGTTACAATGAAATCCCTTCACAAATATGACCTGTAATCTGTACTTTCGGGTTTTGGGCTCAGGCAGCCATCATGGTTGAATGATCGCGACCAAAAGGGGACATTCTCTTCTGGGCATTATCTGGAGTGATCCTACGAAGTTACAAAGAAATCCCTCCATAAATATAACCTGTAGACTGTGCTAATGGTTTTCGGGCTTCAGCCCCCTGTAGCCGTCACAGTTGACCAATCATGACCAAAAGGGGATGTCATCATCTAGGCATTATATGGTGTCAACCTAACAAGTTACAATGAAATCCTTCCATAAATACGACCTATATACTATGCTAAATGTTTTGGGGTTTTGGGCTCGGCAGCCATCACGGCTGAATGATCGCGACCAAAAGGGGATGTTCTCATCTAGATATTATCTGGAGTCATCCTACCAAGTTACAATGAAATCCCTTCATAAATATGACCTGTAGACTGTGCTAAAGGTTTTCGGGCTTTGGGCCCCTGTAGCCGTCACAGTTGACCAATCGCATCCAAAAAGGGACATTCTCATCTAGACATTATATGAAGTCAACCTACCAAGTTTCAATGAAATCCCTGCATAATTATGACCTGCAGACTGTGCGAAAGGTTTTCGAGTTTTGGGCTCGTTTGACGCTTGACAGATCATGACCAAATGGGGAAGTTCTCATCTAGACATCATACGGAGTCATCCTACCAAGTTACAATGAAATCCCTCCACATTAAATATGACCTGCAGACTGAGCTAAAAGTTTTTGGGTTTTGGGCTTGGGCAGCCATCACAGTTGTCAGATCATTACCAAAAGGGGACGTTCTCATCTAGACATTATACAGAGGCATCCTACCAAATTACAATGAAATCCCTTCATAAATACGACCTGTAGACTGTTCTAATGGGGGGACGTTCTCATCTAGACATGACCTCAAACCAGCATATGAAATTTTGCGATGATCAGACAAGAACTACGTGGTGCAGCCTGAGCAAAAGGAAAATGTGAACAGACTAACAGACTTCCGCATGCGTGATGGCAAGAGCTTATCTTGACTTTGTCAAGTTAAGCTAAAAATCTCTTTTTATGTCAAGATGATCAAACTCTGGTGGTTCACATGATGGTATACTATTCAGGATTACTTGAATTTCAGTTATGAAATAATCGCTGAATTTTTCCAGAACTTCTTCAGTATTTTGATGATCTGGGAGAATGACTTTTTGTTCTTTACCAAGGAGACTATTGGTTACCGAGAACAGCACACTTGTATTAGATGACCCCTCTATCATAGAATTGTAGTACTCCCTCTTTGCCTTTTTGATGATCTTATTAGTTGTAATTCTTTGGTGGCAGAACATCTGCCAGTGAACTTCAAGCTTCGTTTTATTGTAATGACGCTCTAGTCTGTGACGCTGTTGTTTAGCAGCTGTGACATCTTCTGTAAACCACTCCACTTTTTCCCTATGAGTTATAAGTTTTGACTTTGGTGGTGCATGTTCAGCCATAATGCCCTTAAAAGTTTCTTCAAATAAAGATAGCAATTGCTTAGATGATTCATGACTGCTACAAAAATAATTCGAACACAGGATTGATGAACTGATATCAACTTTCAAGGCATCAATATTTATGGATTTATATTTTCGATAAGTAATTTTCTTGGGAGGAATTTACTAGTGTCAATTTGGCCAAGACCGCATAGTGATCAGACACTGCTGGATCTGTGACATGGACATTTAGTACAAACGTGCTGTTACTCTGACGAACAAGAATAAGATCCAAGGTGTGTCCTCTCTTGTGGGTAGGTTTTGAGACCAGTTTTGAATAGCCAAATGATTCAAACAAATTTGTGAATTGCTTAGCAAAAGTGCCATTTAAACTGTCAACATGGATGTTAAAATCACCAGCAATAGCTATATCACATCCATACAAGGCACAGAAGGACAGACATTCTGAAAATTCATTTAGAAACTGTGCTGATGTAAGTTTGTTCTTTTTTGATGGTGGCGGTCAATAAACTATGAGTAATCAAAGTGAACGGTTGCTCGACATGAGGCAGTCTATCATTTCAAACGATGGCGGAGATTTGTATAAATCAGGATGCTGTTTTATGTTTAAGGCATCACTGTGGATGACTGCTACACCACCACCTCAACTCTGTATTCTTAGCATGAATGATTATGGTAATTGGGTGTAACAAGCCCTCAACTTAAGGCTGTCTGGACTATGCCACTTATATTAGGATGGCGTATTCGAGAGTGAGAGACTAACCCCTACAAACACACGCCATATATATATAATAAACAAACTGTATGTAAGATAAGTAATAATCTACAGACAAAACAGCTTCACTCATAGTTACACACTTATTATCAAGACAGAAGGGATGAAGATAAATCACCCCCCCCCCCTTTTTTTAAGGAATATTCTCCAAAACAAAGAGGGAAGCGCTCTGGAATCAGTGAAAGGCGGGTACCAAACAATCTATATATATATTCGCACAACAAGCACCCAGTTATTAATTATTGGTGTGTAACGCCACTTCAGTAGCTAAGGCTATCCTGGCAACCCCGGTTATCAACAGCGCAAGCTTCTAAGGTATGCCAGAGTTGGAATACGTAGATAGGTTGAAAACAGGTGATATAACGTGTCCAATCTTACACTTGTCCAATTGAATCCCAATGGAAAGTATTTGTTAGAGCAGACATGCTTCTGAAGCAACCAACAGGCGACCCAGTTCAGGTGTACAATAATTCCATTAATGAAACTCCAATTGAACTGTGCGAATATATGAGAATGTAAATTCTCCTGTGTACCGTCTCTGGTAGAAAGCTGGATTCAGAAATGGAACAGGCTATGATTAACAGACCTGTCACAGACCGTCCTCCAAATAATTCATTGTTCCCTAGGTCCGTTACAACCAATGACTGTTCGGAGAAAGAATATACTACTCCGAAAAATGAAGCCAAAAATTGAGAACGTATGCATAGATGGCCTATTGTAAATTCAATAACTGATCCAAATAGCCCCAAAATTCTCATGAGCTCTATAAGCAGAGCAAGAATTTTATAGAATCTAATTAATAATGCGTCTGCCTAATAAGCTTAGATTATTACCATTATGTGGATGTACAAAATATGTATCCGAGTCGAGCTCCGGGTTCTAAGGTTCTACCCTTAGAACCCTGAGCGAGACTCAGATACCTATTTTGTACATCCACATAATGGTAATAATCATTTTACCTTACAATATATTGGGGATAAGTCAAGAATGTAGACGAATATATAACGAACTATTTATTCGTAGGGATGAACAAAAAGAAAAAAAATGGAACTCACGCGAAAGGAACGTGCTTGTATCCAACCCCCTGATACAAACATCTGTATCAGGGGGTCGGATACACATCAGTTGCGGAGTTAATACAGACAAAATACATGTTGATTGTAAGATAAATATACATATTATGCACGTGAGCAACAGAATCCCACATGTACTCATCTGAATACAGCCTATATCTACGGTATGACCGAGTGATACAAGTGTAACCAGGAAACAGAATGAATAATACGACGTTAATGCAGTTAAACTGAGTTATAAACTCATACGTTGTAAGAAAAGGGCAGACCGCTCTGAGCAAACCTTTTCAGAGTGGACTAATTGCCACATTGTAGAATGTCGCCCAGATAAACTATATGTCTGCCATACAGGTAGATGAAGATTAGCAATTTGATGTCCAGGAATTATATGCCCTTATATGACTTCTAAACGAACAACCACAGGAAGCAAACCAACTAAATAGCCCAGTCGCCAATTGAGGAGCCACGAAAGGCATGCATATACTTGAATGCATACGAGGCATACGGGAAGAAAACTACTTCCTGCCCAGTAATTGCCTCTTAACATATCGGCAGGGGGGTTGACAAATAAATCCTATCAAACCCCCCCCCCCCCCCCCCCCCTCTCAATACTTGAATTGGTAGATAAGTTAGGTCGGCGTAAGTAGAATTAAGGCTATACTGCTGCTGCTATTCTCAATAAGAGTAATACAGCTAAAAAGCTTATAGTCAAAGCAATCATAATAACAGTAATCCGGCGCAACTCGTAACACTTTTGTGTTAGTTATCAAATAGTATAGGAGCCGCAGCGTTCCCTCACGTCTCACCGACTCCATAATGCCACTAAGGATGGAGGGGTCGTGATGACCAAATAATACAGGATATAGACATAAAATCCAATCCCTTGAGTGGAAATATAATCCACAACAATAGATTGGATAGAAATGATGAGGGAGACGAAAACAATATTCCGACACCCGATCATAAAAACCTAGATGAACTCCTTAAGTTCGATCTGATATCAGGAAATATATTCCTGAGGAGTTTAGTATAGGCATTTGAAGAAATGCTCATTAATCACAGTAGGTTAATATTGCGTCTTCAATAGGGCTTATCGCCTCCGATAACTAATACCAAACCATACCGTTAGGAAGAGAATAACCTCCTCTACCATAACGGTATCATGTCTGATAGAACAATGAACTCAGCCTAGCTGAAGCAACTAAAGGTCTTTCTATTCGTTAAGACAATTAAAAAGCTGATAACTGTGGCCTTAGAAGCTCACTAAGGAGACTTACAATGCCAGCCATAGCTTAGAAGTCTTCCTCTCCATGAAGACAGATATTTTGGTGTAAGTTGCGACCATAAAAGCTCACTGAAGGGAGACTTACAACTATCGTCACGCAAGGTAGGGAATGAAGAACCGCTATTTTTAACAGCCGTAATTCCCAAAGAGACAGTAGTCTCAAGAGATAATTATTTCAGTTATGTTATTGCATAATTACTGAAAAACACCGCTCATGATTCTAGCTAGGCTACTATGGTGTAAACAATAAGACTCAAGTCTGTGACACCTAGGAAAACAAACAGAAAAACACTCTTTCCTTTAGCGGTTTTATTCCCAAAAGACAGCAGTCTGAGCCTAGCTAACGTAGCTTGAAGTCTTCATCTCTGTGAAGACAGATATCTCAGTGTAACTTGTGACCTAGAAAGCTCACTGAACGGAGACTTACAACTATCCTCGTGCAAGGTAGGGAATGATGAGCCGTTATTCTAACAGCCGTAAGTCCCAAAGAGACAGTAGTCTCAAGGTAGCTATGCAGTTATGAGTCTTCATCTGTGTGAAGAAATATCTGTGTCACCTGCGGCCCCTGAAAGCTCACTAAATGGAGAAATGTATAAGAAAAGACCGCTGTAACAGTACGTAAGGCTACTATTTCATCCACAATAGCATTAAATGTCTTGACGCCAAGGAATACAACACCGAGAAGGGAAAGACGTACTTATTCCCTTTAACGGCTCTAGTCCAAACAACACAGCTGTCTCAGCCTGTCTATGCACTATCGAACCTCTACTCGTAAGGAATAGGGCATAAAATTTCTTATACTATTGCTAAGGCAAGGAAGGCGCCGTTAATCGGGACAAAAAGCCCTTGACACCTGAGCAAAAAGATCTGGGGAGGAAAGATCTTCATCTTTTTCTATCGCCCAATATGATAAGCTGTTTTTTGCCTAGCAAATGCAAACTTATATTCAGATGGAACAAGATTCAAAGAGTTTATGACAAAAATTTCATTGCCTTAATGTGCCCTTCTGTGAGAGATGGAGACTCACCCTCCGTAGCCCTCTCACCATCCAAATGTTCCATCTGAAAATATGCTCAATACCATCCGACTGAACAGATGACTGGACCAACACAGCACCGCCCGACAGCTTACCATCGGAGCCTGATGCAAAGCTAGATCTTCATGAGAAAAAAACCCCAATGCATCCGGTAGGAGATGCAAGACAATAATGGCCCAACACCCCTAGGGAGAGGACGTAACAGAGGGGATAAACAGAATAAACCTTCGGTACAACACGTTAAACTCCCGAGAAATTTAATAAAAAATTTCAATAAAAAACAGCCAGAAAGCTTAGGAGTTTAACTGGAGGGTTCATGGAAGGATGGGGAAGGAACACATAACCAACAGTAGGTAAATCATTAGCAAAACTAATGACGTCCCAAAATTGGATAACATGAAATAATTTTCAGATTATTAAAAAGTTACAGCCCGGAACGTCTCAAACCACCATTGTTCACATCCATCATCTGCCTTGAATCCACCATATACTTCATTGATTTGTGTCTGGCATCCACCAAAAGAGAGATTTAAAGCACAGATGTCAGATGAGATGTTTACTGACATAGGGCCAAACAAATAATGATGTTGGCACCTTTTCCAGTCTCTTCCTGAGTACTGCGCATGCTCAAGTAGTAAAAGTAGGGAGGGCCAGAAAGGACTTTTAATTTTCGGTATTGTATGCAAATTTTGGGGATTGGGGGGGTTCAAAATTTGTGTTTGGCCCTTGATAATATTGTGTTTGCACCAGCTTAGTCTGGGCCATTGGTTGTAGTATAAAAATATAACAAAATACAAAGAGGATACTTACTATTTTGAGACAAAAAATGAAAAAAAGTTAAAAAATTTATAGTAATTTATATATTTTTTATACTTACCAATGATGACCCAGACTTAGCTGGTGCTAACTCTAAAATATTAAGGGCCAAATGCATATTTTACCCCCCAATCCCCAAAATTTGCATCTAAACCCGAAAATTACATGTCCTATATGGTCCTCGATACTTTTACCCCACTGCGCATGCGCAGTGTCAAGGAGGTCTCGAAATTGCCGCCAAAAATCATTCTTACAACCAGTGCCTGGTAAGCGTTATGTACTCAGCGGGGAGGAATGAGTTCCCAACTCATGGGAGGGCCATCCCCGTCTGGGTCATTGGTCAGTATAAAAAATATATAAATTACTATAAATTTTTTAACAGTTTTATCAGGGTTTGTGTTTTGTTGCGGCCGATCGGCACCGGCCCCGAGATCGGCCGCGAGAAGGTTGTTGTGGAGGCCATTTTTCCGGCCGCGATCGATCCGCGAACTACAATCTAAACTAACCCATCTACCGTGAATATGCAGTCCTTCGATTTTAGCGTGCGCTGGCGCACGCTGTGCGCAGGTAAATGCCGATGGTAGCGCGTTATGTTGGGCGCACGTAGCCGTTCAAAAAGTAGCGCTTGCAAATAAAAATAGACAGTCAAAATGTCCGAGGCCAACATTATCTATCCCAAATCACAGGCCCTCATGGTTTGATAAGTATTAAACACTGGCTTTTTTCAAATGTAAACAACACTTTCAAAGGAAGTATCTCTTACACCTGCGCAGTAAGGTTACTTCAGGAAAACATCTGTCAAATATTGAACATCGAGCATCGTTAACGCCCACGACAATTGTCAGTCTCCAACACTTGCACGGAAAATACGCCCACTAAATCACCAAACATCTCGGCACTCACCAGTTTCACCTGTCAATAATTTTGCAGTCTGCTCACACACCTACCAATTTCCAATATCAGGGACAAAACGTCTCCAACTGCTGTAAATAACCGTATTTCATACATTTATTTTGCCAAAAAGAAAATTTCTTTCACAACCTGTCTTAGAAAATCGTGAATCGGAAATTTTTCCTGATAGATTAAAAATTACCGCAACTCATTTGAAGGAGTGAATCAATTGCAAAAAGCCAAAAATATTTTTGGAAAATCCGAAACACACAAAATCAAATCTTTGCGATTTTTATCGCCCAACTCGAATGCCCATAATTAATATTATGCGTTTCATTTTGACATACCATTGTATTTTTTTTATATCAATCAAGGGTGAGTGATAGATGTATCATCAGTTCCAACAATTATCCTGCCTCATAAATTTATTTATATCGCCCAACTTGGGCACTTGACATACGTTTCGAACAACATAATGGCACCAGTCATTCCAAAAATAAACAGAAGTAACAAGCCATCTGAAGTGCAGGTTTGGGATGTTTCGGCCTTTTACAGTTTAGCCTTGGGACGTTTCGCCCCGGGATATTTCTGCCCCGATATGTTTTGAAATCGAAGACGAAACAAAAGAAGAAGAAGAAAAAAATGGGGGTGTTTTGGCCTCGACAGGCGGTACGTTTCGGCCCCAGTTGAGGCTGAAACGTCCCCCCCCCCCACAAAAAAAAAAAAAAAAAAAAACGAGGCCGAAACGACCCAGAACCGACGTGATTGTGGCATTTCAAACATTTTTTACCCTATAAACCTGCGACGCTGTATTTGTAAACACAAAGCCTGGTGGATTCAGCTCTGGTCATGTACCCAGATGTATGGGTCGGAAGTCTTTCAACCCAAATGGGGGGGGGGGGGGGGGGTGCGACTCTACAAAGGCGACAGCATATATGTAAAGAAAAAGGGGGGGGGGGGTTATTTTGAGTTTTAACCGTAACTTATATGGTATTTCGGGTGGGTGGGGGGGGGGGAGCAGGGGTATTTCTAGTTTAAATTGTAACTTATACTTATAAAGATTTTTCAGGTGTTATTCTGAATGTCAGTCTCAAGTTCTGAAGTGTCTGACATGATTTATCTGGTGCCTGACATTTTGGCCGACACTCAAAACAAAATTATTTTCAGGCTTGAAATCAACTAAATGTATCTGGATTGGGGCGAATTTTATTGTTTCCTGGAATATTTCAGAATGATTATTCATAGAGTCATTTTCTTTGACTTTGGAAAATTGGCCCTGAATAGGCCCCGACCCTCTGATCCCAGGGCCAATTTTTTGGCCTCGACCATTTTCTAAATCACGAACCCTGTTTTATACTGTACCAATTACCCAGACTTAGCTGAATAGTAAAAAGGTTGGAGGGCCTAGGACGTAAGTAAAATCCAATAGACTCAATTACCTATAACAGACCTATCCCCTTAAGGAGAAAAGGAGAGATAGTCTTACATGTATCTTTCTTATTTGTAACAAATAAGAAAGACACAATACTATTGTGTAATTGAGCACAATAACATCAATGATCTCTACAAACATCTAGTATAACCCTTTATACTAATATTTTTTAAGGCAAGCCAACAAAAGCGGGAGTCTAGAGAAATGAGACTCTATATACTCATTTAAAAGTGTTAGAGGATTGTATATTAACGCTCAATAAATCTCGTGATATATACGAATGCTTCCCACCTATCAACACTTACAAAATTTTACTATGTTTAACCCTAAATCATCTCGGAACCAACACGGAATAACTAAGTTCCAAGGAAGGTATTCCCTTGCTTTACACTATAAAGCAGGAAGGGACCCCCCCCCCTCCACCCCTTTTCCTTGCCCTGGATCAAATACTCCAGAGCAAAGAGGGCACCAGGACAGAGTTACTGCCGGAGCCGAAAGCCTATACACACATAGTTGCCACTATTTAGTAGACGACCTTCAGAGTAAAAAATAGTGGACCTAAACAATGTAGATCTGTAGAAAAGGACTCAATATTCTCAGATACAAAATCGTGAAAATGGAGAGTTAACACTAATATGCAGCCACTTATTAAATCTATAATAACAATATTAATAGCTTAAGCCCATGAAGTAGAAGAACTTTTACTTCATGAGCTTAAACTAAAACACCAGACTGCTGAATGAAGAAATAATCATAAGCCAAACTGATTGTAGATTGAATCCATCTGACGATAGAATGGACCAAAATGTGTAGGAAGCTTCCACACATGTCCCACAACAGACGCCTGAGTAAATAGTCCACAGTCTTGTGGAGCTAGAGAAGCTACCAACAGAATTTGCATTGAAATAATTACACTAGAGCAAAATCTGTTGAATCAACAACTCTGTAAGATACGCATATCTTATTATTCCATCTAACAAGATCGCTAGAGCGTTTATTGCAAATGCTCGAAGATCCAAACATAATGACACATACGTCTGCAACTAATTGTTGAGATGCGTCGTGAATAATAGATCATTGGCCGCTCGCCATGGTAACAATCTGATTGAAAACTCGTTTGTTGAAAGCCGATTCTGTCAGCAACAAACAGCCGCTCCGTGAAGGGAGTCCGCTAATACGTTCGGACGACCCGGAATATGACAGACTGATAGGAGAACTTGATGTTCTAGTAGCAACCGAAAAATACATTCCGTTAACATGAATAACAGGATGGAATGAGTGCCTCTATAATCCCAAAAATATGCTAATACCATCGAATTATCGGACAGAATTAGCATATGAACATTCGGAATTACGTTATCCAATAACGTACCACAAGCCAAAATGACATCATACTTGATGTTTGAGTGTTGATAAGGAACTACGGAATCAAAAGACCCTGGCACTTCAATCCGTTGGGCTCAATGAAAACGACCCAACCTGTTTACTGGCATCCGTCAAGACTGTAAAACTCAGATCCGGCAGTTGCAGTGAAACTACCTGAGTTAAGCCCAGAAAACTTGCCCAAGTCTGAATCTCTTATTCACTTGATTAGACAAGACCATGTCCGTATCGACCGAAAGAATCTTCACTCTCCAATGCTGAATTAAAGAAATTTGGAGAGGACCAATGCGTAACGGCCCCATCGGAATAAAATCGCGGCAGTCCCACCTAAACGTATCAGTCTCATAAGATCTCTAGCTGAGACTTGTCTGAGCGAAGACAATAGTGAGCATAACAACTGAATAATTTCATTCTGAGTAAATGAAAACGAACGAAAAAGTTGTGCAATACGACTTGGATGATACCAGATCCGACTTCTCGTTTACTTAAGAAACCCGAGACGTCGGAGCAATACAAGCAGATTCTGCACATAGTTCTAAAGCGTTAACTCATTGCCGTACCTGTATGAATGTTGTCCAGGTAGGCCGACGTTATTGCAGATGAATAAGTTCGGAAATGAGTCATTACCGAGTCCGTTATTCGAGTGAAGGCCCAGGGGGCTAGATTCAGACCGAAGTATATTGCTCGGAACTGATATACAACTCCTATGATAAAGAAGCGAGGATACTTTCTGACGCCTGATGTACCATGGTGTGAAAGCACGCATCTTGAGATCTATGCATGTTGCATAATCGCAGACCCGAATACTAGCTCTGACCGATCGGGTGGACTCCATATATAAACTTGGAGCCACGATCAGCTTATTTATCCAGTTCCGAATAATGAGTGAATGGAATGAGCCGTCTGGTTTTTGGAACCAGAAAAGGATGGTTGTAGAAACCTGGAAATTCCTGGATTTCTACGATCTCCATCGCGATCATTCCAGAAGAGACTAGACTTCTGATGGAAGCGAGCCTCCTACTGACTTGGCAGAAGCTGAGTCCATCTTGGACTCCGAGTTGACAGAGGATTTCTTTTGAGGAACAAGGTAGTCCTTTCGAAATCACCCCTTGAATCCAAGGGACGTCTGTAATCTATTCCCAAATAATTGAGAAACTCGACCGTCTTCCGCTCACTAGTACACGATAGAGGTTAAAACCATAACCTCCTGATCCTGCGAGGCTTGCGGAAGGAGAAGCCCATGTCCTTCACGGTCCGCACCTCGCCCCATCGACCTAGGGAAGTCTAACCGTAATTATGGCCCCTATATGTCGGTCTCTAGAATAAGACCTAGAGGACGCATAGGAACCTTATAGGAACTTCCCTTGGACGTATTTGTCCCAGAAATGCCTGTCCTACTCTTCTCTGCTGAATCCGACTATATGGAAGCGAAGTTTAATAGCAGAGAGTCTAAAGCTTACTATCTACACGCGTGGATGTAGCCAGGACCGCGTCACGTCTAACCAGCTCCATATTGTCACTAAAGGACAGAGTTTTACGTGAGGCCCTTGAAAGAACTCTTAAGGAGATTGTGCATCCTAGAATTCTTTTTCCTTGCGACGTAATGATAACGTTCTGGTAAGGTGATCTGCATAAGATGATGCGTCTAAGCTGACCCTGCTAGATAATATTGTTATTTCCAACATCGTGGTTGGAATTGACACAGACGACAGTAAAAAACAATACTAGGACCTGACCTGGTCGTCTAAATGCAGAGAACTCTCAGAATGCTCTGTCCTGCCGTTTCAAAATATTCGTTGAATTGATGAAAGTCAGATGTAGAACATATTGCCGATAAGAAACCTGACCTGCCCATTTAGGTAGCAAGTTAAATAATATAGCGTCATTCAACAGATCAATGTCCATGAGACATATCTGGACTATGTCAGAAACTGAGGGATGATGACCCTAAACCGATTAAGAATTATGTGTCCAGTGGCGCTATCAGTCTCTTATCCGGCAATGCAGCATTTTTTGGTCCGGAGGAACAACGTCAGATGACAATGCCGGATGCACTCTATGGTAATTATGTTGTTCCCAAAAGGGAAAATACAATTCATCCGTATCCCTTTCTCCATCCTGTCGGACCACTTGTAATTCTTGGTCGTTTGTGTCTGAACCTGCAGCGGAACGTACCAACCCAGCTTCCTCAGATAATTCCTGATCCGACAGAGTTACTGTCGGTTGCTGGGATGCTGCGATAATTGTGCTATCTGTGACAGCATGTCCGTAACAGAGGCCTGTGGAGCAGCGGTCTTATAGGATTTAGCCGCTGGAAGCTCCTTGGATGTTCACTCTTGCATACATCTAATATGTGAACGTCCAGAGTATGAAGGCCTCGTATCCTTGGCTACCGGATGGCATGACCTGGTCACCGTAGAATCCCTGGTCGGCAATGTTGTTGAATATCACAGGTCACGTAGCCAATGTGCGGTCGTGAGTGCTGCCGTGAGGATGAGGAAGCCGAAAGAGCAGTCTCTCCAGACTGTCTATATAACGGAGCGTCCCGAACGGTGGACATATGCTCCGACTGAGCAACATTTTGTAGCACAACATCTGGGCCCAGATGTTGTAATATGAGAGAGGAACCTCTCTCGCTCGCAGCCCGATGGACCTGGACGAGCTAGGAACCGGACTAATAGGCTTCCTCCGTACCATCCTCGTATCCGTCGTCACTGGGCGTGCACATTGTATTTTATAGTGCTCGCATCACCCAAATCTCCTTCCTGGACTGCAACGGACGAACCCAGGTGCTGAGCCATTCGGTGAATGGTCGCGACACTGGGCGAGCTAGCGGATGCCAACGCCGTCGATCCTACTTGGAACCTCTTAGGCAATTGACGTATATGTATGAGCACTTTACCGCTAGCTCTTCATTTGACTGTGACAATGGAATCACACTTACAAAGACTTCACGGTAACAATACATAGTTCATGTTACACTATGAGACCTGTGGAGCCGTGGTCCTACGTGAAATATCCGCTGGAAGCTCCCGGGACATTCATTCCTGCATTTATATAATATGCGAATGTCCCGACTGGAAAGGTCTCGTATCCTTGGCTAGCAGATGGAGTGACCTGGTCAACGTGTATTCCTTGGTCGGCGAAGCAGGAGCACCAGGGACGTTCAGTCCTGAATTTATATAATATGCGAACGTCCCCCGTAAATCTGTGGTCACATAGCCAAGGTGCGGTTGTGTGTGTTGACGAGGATGAGGAAGCCAATATAGCAGCCGCGTCGGACTGTCATGCGACGGAGCGTCCCAAGCAGGAGGAGTGGACGTAAGCTCCGACTAAGCGAACAACATACAACAACATCGCGGCACAGATGTTGATGCAAGAGAGAGGGGGCCTCTCTCGCTCGCGGTCCAGGGGACCTGGACGAGCTAGCTATCGCACGGACAGGCTTCCTCCGTACTATCCTTCGATCCGTCGTTGCTGGGTGTGCACATCTGAAGTTTTATAGTGCTCACATCACCTAATCTGCTTCCTTGGACCGCAACGGACTAACCTGGGTGCTGTACCATTCTTCCTGGTGAATGGACGCGACACCGGGCGGACTAGCGGGCGACAATGACTTCGATAGAACTAGCTAACTCCCAGCAATTGTCGTAATACCTTGAGCACTTCCCGCTAGCCCTACTATTGCAACAACGGAGACACACTTATTGAAGACATCACGGAAACATCACTCTGAATTCTGAAAAAGAAAATGATAGAATATAGTGACCCTACGGAGAGAGGACAGTAATGGACCCCTCACCGCAAATAAAGCACCGTGACACCCGTCTCCAACGATGTCATATCAATCAACACACACAGAGCAAGAACTAATGCGACTACATAGACTATAAGAAACACAATGAACTTGTGAATTAGAAGGAAGATATCCTCGCATTACGAATGAAGAATATTTTTTCCAACCAGAAAAAATATACACTGTCATATTACTCGCACTAACCCCTGAAATAAATATACATATATATTATAATTCATTATAACATTTCAAATGAAAGTTAAAAAATTTATAGTAATTTATATATTTTTTATACTTACCAATGACCCAGACTTAGCTAGTGCTAACTCTAACAAAACCAGGGCCAAACACAAATTTTGCCCCCCAATCCCCAAAATTTGCATCCAAAACCAAAAGAAATCATGTCCTATAGGACCTCCATACTTCGCCCCTACTGCGCATGCGCTGTGTCAAGGACGTTCCGAAATTGGCGCCAATTATCATTCTTACTGGCAGTGCCTGGTCAGCGCTATGTACTCAGCGGGGAGGCAAGAGTTCCCAACTCCTGGGAGGGCCATCCCCGTCTGGGTCATTGGTAAGTATAAAAAATATATAAATTACTATAAATTTTTTAACATTTTTATACTGTACCAATGACCCAGACTTAGCTGAATAGTAAAAAGGCTGGAGGGCCTAGGACATAGAGGAAAATCCAATAAGCTCAACTATATAATATAGAGGCAACCCCTTAAGGAGAAAAGGAGTATTAGGCTTTACATGTATCTTTCTTATTTAATATTAAATTAGAAAGATACAATACCCTTTATAATTGAGCATAATAACATTCATGTTCTCTATTAACATCCAGTATAACCCTTATACTAATTATTTTTAAAGTAAGCCAATAAATAAAGTTAGTCCAGAGAATTGAGACTCTTTATAATCTTTTAAAAGTGTCCGAGTATTGTATATTAAAGCCCGTTTGACACTTGACATATACAAATGCTTCACACCGAGCTACACTTTAAAAATATGACATGAATGAATTTTTAACATTAATATTACACTTTAAAACCATCCCGGAAGCGACTCAGAAATACTGACTTTGGAGGAGGCATTCCCTTGCTTTTCACTATAAAGCAGGTGACCTAAGGGAACACCCTCCCCCCCCCCCTTCCCCTTGCCCTGGGTCAAATAGCCCAGAGCGAAGAGGGCAGCCGGACGGAGTCACTACCGGAACAGAAAGCCTGCATAACTATAGTTGCAACTGTTTAGTGGACGACATTCTGAGCAACAGATAACGGACCTAAACAATGCAGGTCTCCAGAAATGGACTCAATATTTCTGAGATAAAAATTTGTGAATGTGGATGGCTGAGACCAATAAGCAGCCTTCATTAAATCTGTAATAGCAATACTATTAGCATAAGCCCAAGATGTAGCAAGAGCTCTTACTTCATGAGCGGAAATCTTAAGCACAGACCGCTGAGAAGAAGATAAACTCTCATAAGCAGTACGGATAGTTAATTGAATCCATCTAGCAATAGAATGGACCGAAATGTCCCTTCTATTAGGCATCAAAGACAGAAAGAAACGTTTCCGTCCCTTTCTGATAAACTGAGATCTCTGTTTATAGATACGTAATGCTCTAACAGGACAGAGTAAAGGCCTACGCCCGTCTGAAGACGGAAGAGCCTTAATAACAATAGGTTCCGGATATTTATTAGGAGCCTGATTCTTAGCTAAAAAACCCACATTAGTAGTGAAGGTGATAGTGTTCCCGACACTACGATAGTGAGAATCATCCACCGACAGTGCATGAAGCTCACTGACTCTTCTAGCAGAAGAGAAAGCTAAGAGAAAAGCTGTCTTATAAGATAAGAATTTGAAATCTACTGTCCCAAGAGGTTCAAATGGCTTTTCCTTCAGTTAAAGAAGAACCCAAGCTAAATTCCATTTAGGAATTAACCTAAGAGTTCTGGGTCTATTTATCGAGAAGTTTCTAACCAACTTAGATAAAGAGACATTAGATCCAATTTGTAAACTATCATGATGTGCATAGGTATCAGATAACATAGACCTATAACCCTTAATAGTAACAGGCTGCAGTTTGATTTCGTCAAACAAGTATACTAGAAAGTTTGCAATGTCTGGTATAGAGGGATCGAAAATATCTACAGAATGATCCCTACACCAACGACGAAAAACCTTCCACTTAGCCGCATAGTTTAGCAAAGAGGAGGTCCTCCTACAGTTAGAAATCGCGTCCACTGCTCGTCCTGTAAAGTGCTTGCCATGCAAGAAGGACCGCACAACGGAAAAACGTGAAGGTTGAGACCTTGCGGGTTGTGATGGAGTTGACGAGATTTCCCCTGCAAAAGAAGATCCTCCCGTGGAGGAAGCTTTCGAGGTAGGTCCCACAACAGACACCTGAGTAGATTTATCCACGGTCTCTGTGGAGACAGAGATGCTACCAACAGAATCTTGCATTGAGATTGTTTTATCTTTAGCAATACTTGCTGAATTAACGGCGCTGGAGGATACGCATATCCTATCATTCCGTCCCAAGGGATCGACAGAGCATCTACTGCAAATGCTCTTGGATCCGGACACGGAGACACATACGTTTGCAACTGATTGTTGAGATGTGTCGCAAATAAGTCTATCATTGGCCGTTCCCATTGGTAGCGAATCTGATTGAATACTTGTTTGTTGAGAGTCCACTCCGACGGCAACAAGCGACCCTTTCGTGAAAGGGAGTCTGCTAGCACATTCAGACGACCCGGTATGTGACGGACCGAAAGAAGAACCTGATGTTCTATCGCAAACATGAATGAGTGCCTCCCTGATTCCGTATATACGCCACTACTGTCGTATTGTCGGATAGGATTTGGACATGAGCATTGTGAATAATGTCCATCCAATGACGTAACGCAAGCCAAATAGACATCATTTCCTTGATGTTTATGTGCTTGCCCAGGAATTGCGGATCCCAAAGACCCTGGCATCTCGAATCCGTTGGGATCAATGATGCACCCCAACCTGTTTGACTGGCATCCTTCATAATGGTAAAACTCGGATCCGGCAACTGCAGCGGAACTCCCTGAGTTAACCACTGAATGTTTGCCCAAGTCTGAATCTCTTGTTTCACTTGATCTGACAAGAGAACGTCTATGTCGAGCGAATGAATTTTCACACTCCAATTCTGAGTCAAGAAAATTTGGAGAGGACGCGTGCGTAACCGCCCCATCGGAATGAGATCCGCAGCAGCTCCGCACAGACCTATCAGTCTCATAAATTCTCTCGCTGTGACTTTGTCTGCGTGCAGACAATAGCGAGCGTAACAACTGACTAATTTCGCTTTGGTTAACGGCAGACGAACGAGATTGTTGTGCATCTCGAAGCTCATTCCCAGATGTGTGAATGACTTGGACGGCACCAGATCCGACTTCTCCTCGTTTACTATAAAACCGAGACGTCGGAGCAATAGAAGTAGATTCTGAACATCATTCTGAAGCGTTAACTCGTTGCCGTACCTCTGAAGAATGTCGTCCAGGTAGGCCGACGTTACCGCAGACGAATGAGCTCGGAAATAGATCATTACCGAGTTCATTACCCGAGTGAAAGCCCAGGGTGCTAGATTCAATCCGAAGCACATCGCCCGGAATTGATACACCACTCCTAGGACTGCGAAGCGTAGATACTTTCTGAATGTCAGATGTACCATGACGTGAAAGTACGCATCTTTGAGATCTATGCTTGTTGCATAATCGTTCACCCGAATACTCGCTCTGACCGACCGAATCGTCTCCATATAAAACTTCGGAGCGACGATCAGCTTGTTTATCCAGCTCAAATCTATGACTGGACGGAACGAGCCGTCTGGTTTCGGAACCAGAAACAGATGGCTGTAGAATCCCGGAGTCTCCTAGTTTTCTATGACCTCTACCGCGTTCTTCATTAAAAGAGACTGCACCTCTGATAATAGAGCGTCTCTTTTCTGCGGATTTGACGGAAGTTGAGTCCACTTTGGACTTCGAGTTAATGGAGGCTTTCGTTTGAAAGATATCTTTAGACCTTCCGAAGTCACTCCTCTCACCCAAGGGTCGTCCGTAATCGACGCCCATTCTTGTGAAAAGCTCGACAACCTTCCGCCAACCGGTACGCGATAGAGGTTTAAGCCATCACCTCCTGGACCTGCGAGGCCTGCGGTAGGAGAAACCACGTCCTCCACGACCCGCACCTCGTCCCGTCGACCTCGGGGCATCCGACCGGTTGTCCCGGCCCGAAATACGTCCCGAACGTGAGTCGCTACCTTGACGGTCTCTCGAATAAGACCAAGAGGACACACCGGAACCTCTATAGGAACCTCTCTTGGGCAGATTAGACCCAGAAGTGCCTGTCTTATTCTTGTCTGCCGTATCCGACTTCTTAGAAGCAGATTTGAACAACAGAGAATCCGAAGCTTTCTTTGTAATTTTATCATAAATAGCAGAAAGCTTGCCGTCAAAGAGAAGTTCTCCGGAGACCGAAGCGACTCTGAGAGAGTTCTTCACCTTAGTATCCACAAGTGTGGATGTAGCTAGGGCTGCGACATGTCTAACCAACTCCAGGTTTGCCACTGAAAGGGCGGAGTTACACGTGGAATAAGCTACTGCCCTTGAAAGAAGTCTTAAAGAGGATTGTATATCCTGAAATTCTTTCCCTTGAAGGCGCAGTGATAACGCCTTAGTAAGGTGATCTGCGTAAGATAAGGCATCTAAATTGGCTCTGTTAGACGAAATAGCTGTTTCCAACACCGCGGTTGGAATAGAAGCCGACGACGGTAATGATAGTTCTAAGTCTTCCGCCTCGTCATCCATACGCAGAGGAACTCTCGGAATACCCTGTCCTGCCGTATCGAATTTGTTCCTTGCATTAATGAAAGGCAGGTTGAGAGTATTGGCGGACAAGAAACCTGCTTTCCCCGTCTTGGAAGCAAGTTTAAATATAGCGTCGTTCAATTATTCAAATGTTCTTGCAACATTATTGGACTGCGACGGAAACTCGGGAGCGATGTCCCGGAACCGCTCAAAAAATTCAGAGTCCAATGACGCTATAATCCTCTTGTCCGGAACCGCAGCAGTCTGGCCCGACGGAACAACTTGAGGGAGAAAGTGCCGGATGAAGTCCACGGCAGCTTTATGTTGTTCTGAAAGGGATAGCTCCAAATCATCCGTATCCCTTTCACCATCCGGTCAGACCTCATGATGCTCCCGGTCGTCCGCCCCCGATGCTTCGGCGAAGCGTACCGACCCAGCGCCGTCAGATAATTCCCGATCCGACACCGTTCTGTCGGCTGCTGGGATGCTGCGATAAGTTGTGCTATCTGCACAAGTACGTCCGGCATCGAGACCTGCGGAGGCGCAGTCTTTCGCTGCTTCGCCGAGGGCAGCTCCGCATCTGATGGCTCCCGCATACTTTTTCGATGCCAACGTCCGGAGTCCATCGGCCTCGTGTCCCTGGCTGCCGGATGGTATGACCTGGTCGCCGAAGAATCCCTGATCGGCGAAGCTGGTAAGATATCGGCGGTCACGCAGCCAAGGTGCGGTCGTGTGCGCTGACGAGAAGAAGAAGCCTGAGCAGTCTCCACGGACTGCCTATACAACGGAGCGTCCCGAGCGACGGACGTATGCTCCGCTTGCGACACATTTTGTACCACAGCATCTGGTCCCAGATGTTGTTGTACGAGAGAGGGGCCTCTCTCGCTTGCGGCCCGGCTGGACCTGGACGAGCTAGGAACCGGACTCAAAGGCTTCCTTCGATCTCGCCAACTATCCGCCGTCACTGGGTGTGCATGTTGAATGTTTATAGTGCTCGCATCACCCAACATTTCCTCCTGGACCGCATCGGACGAACCCGGCTGCCGAACCATTCGGTGAATGGACGCTACACCGGGCGAGCTAGCGGACGACATTTGTTTAATCTCCATGAGCTCTTTTGCCGCTAGCTCTGTATTTATTTGTGACGACAGAAGCGCACTTGCAGAAGATAACATGGAAACATCACCCTGTTCTTGTTCCTCTGAAATAGAAACTGAGAGAGTAGAGTGATCTTGCGGAGAAAGAGCCGGTATAGCCCTTTCTCCAGAAACAACATACCGTGACACACGTTTCCAATGTTTGTCATCCCAATATTGACATATAGAACAGGGATTAGTGCGAGAACACTGACTACAATTAATACAATGATCATGAAAGTCAGAGGAAGATTTCTTCCTATTACAATTTGAACAATATCCTTTCATTGTGAAAAGTCAACAACAAGTCCTAGTTACTCGCACAAACCCCTGACACAAAGATACATAATAACATGATCCATTAATAATGAAAAAACAATTGCAAATCAAAAAAATTTTGAAAAATATTTTTTCAGCGAAACCCAAGTTTCTGAAAAGTAACGTTGAGCCCCGATGGATCCGATGGCTAAGTGTGGTCAAAAATTTTAAATTTATATTAAATAATTAATGCAACACTTACGGATAATAAAAATGTATCTTATAGTGAGATAAACTACACCAAAGGCAAACAGCCCCCCTCAAAAGAGACTGTTGCCAATGTAAACAAACAGTGTAAAACACCAGAAAACATGACTCCAGGCACTGAAAAAACTGGCCCGAAATCAGTCATCAAAATTACACTCTATCTGATGCAAAACAGAGACTCCCAGGGGAGAATCTGCAGAACATCAGATGGAAGATGCAAAACACAACGTTTATACACCCATGGGTGAAAACGTAACTATGGGGAAAATAACAGAAAACATTCTGTAACCAAGCAACTCTCCCAAGAGAATTTTAGAAATGAACTTTCTCAAAAATATGCCAAAAGCATGGGAGAATTGCAAGGGGGGACTTAGAAGGCCAGGGGAGAGGAAACACTGAATAAGCAGTGCAACTTTTTAGCAAGAATGCCAACAAGAGGCCCATGCCTCGAAAATAGGCAACTTAACATAATTTCATAAAAAAATTTTAAGTACAGCCCTGATTATTTTTTGTCACTCCTTTTTCCTCTCCTCCTTCTATATCCTCCTTAGAATCACCATTTCTCCAATAATTATGTGTCGGGCATCCTTTAAACTGAGATTTACAAGCACAAAGATCAGTGAGATGTTGACTGATGAAGGGCCAAACAGAGAATGATAATTGGCGCCAATTTCGGAACGTCCTTGACACTGCGCATGCGCAGTAGGGGCGAAGTATGGAGGTCCTATAGGACATGATTTCTTTTGGTTTTGGATGCAAATTTTGGGGATTGGGGGGCAAAATTTGTGTTTGGCCCTGGTTTTGTTAGAGTTAGCACCAGCTAAGTCTGGATCATTGGTACAGTATAAAAATATAATAGAACATCAGATGGTAGATGCAGACCAAAATGCCTAAACACCCCTGGGGTGACGATGTAAACATGGGGAAATAAAACAAAAAATAATTCTGTTACCAAGCCAAAAACTCCCAAGAAATTTTAGTAATAAACATTACAAAAAATAAGCCAAAAGCATGGGAGAATAGCTAGGGGGGAATAAAGGAAAGGGAGAGAGGAAACACTGATTAAACAATGGAACATTCATAGCAAGAATGACCACAACAAGGTCATGCCTCGAAAATAGGTAACATGAATAATTTCGTAAAATAATTATAAGTTACAGCCCTGAACATTTGTTTCCACTGTTTTTTCCTCTCCACCTTCTATTTCCACCATATATCCACCATTTCTCCCATAATTATGCGCCTGGCATCATTTAAACTGAGATTTACAAGCACAAATATCAGTCAGATGTAACTGAATTGAGGGCCAAACAAAGAATGAAGAGAAGGCTAAGAGAATCGCTGCCTTAAAAGACCAGAATTTGAAACTGCTGTCTCAAGGATTCAAATGGATGCTTTAGTTAATAAGAACCTAAGCTAAATTCCGAATAGGAATTAATCTAACGATTCTAGGTCTCTTATCGAAAAGTTTCACACTAACTTAGATAAAGAGACAGTAGGCTCCATTGTAAACTATCATGGTGTGCATAGGTATGAGATAACATAGACCTATAACCTATAAAAGTAACTGGCTGCAGTTGATCTCGTCAAACAAGTATACTAGAAAGTTTGCAATGTCTGGTATGGAGGAATCAAAAATATCAACATAAAGATCTCTACACCAACGACGGAAGACCCTTCACTTTAGCCGCATAGTATAGCGAAGAGGAGGTCCTTTTACAGTTAGGAATCGCGTCCACTGCTGGTCCTATACAGTGCCTGCTATGCAAGAAGGACCGCACAATGGAATACATGAAGGTTGAGACCTTGCGGGTTGTGATAAAGTTGACACGATTTCCCCAGCGAAAAAAGATCCTCTCGTGGAGGAAGTTTCCGCGGTAAGTCCCACAGTAGACATCTAAGTAAATTTATCCACCGTCTCTGTGGGACAGAGATGCTACCAACAGAATTGTATTGTGAATGAATAATTCTAGCAATACTTGCTGAATCAACAGCGATGGAGGATATGCATATCCTATCATAGCGTCCTACTAGATCGATAGAGCGTTAACTACATATGCTCAGGGATCCGGACACGGTGACACATACATCTACAATTGATTGGAGAGTTGTGTCGCAAATAAATTATCACTGGGCGCTCCCATTGATAGCAAATCTGATTGAATACTTGTTTGTTGATAGTCCATTCCAACGGCAACAAACGACCCTTACGTGAAAGGGAGTCTGCTAATACAATTCGACAACCGAGAATATGACGAACCGAAACAGAACTTGGTGTTCTATAACAAACAGAAGGATTCTTTCCGTTAAAATTAATAACTGAACCGAATGAGTGCCTCCCTGGTTCCGGATATACGCAACTACTGTTGTATTATCGGACAGGATTGAACATGCGCTTCTGAATAAAATTCATCCAATGACGTAGTGCAAGCCAACATAATATTCTTCCTTGGAAGTAAGGAGCTTGCCTAAAAACTGCGGAACCCAAAGACCCTGGCACTTCGAATCCGTTGGGATCAAAATTGTGTCCCAACCTGTTTGACTGACATCCGTCATAATCGAAAAACTCGGATCCGGCAACTACAGTGGAACTCTCTGAGTCAACCACCGAATGTTTGCCCACGTCTGAATCTCTTGTTACACTTGATAAACAAGAGAACGTGTATATCGAGCAATTCAAGATTGCTGAAAGGTTGCTGTCGAAGAGAAGCTTCTCGAGACCGAAGCGACTCTGAGAGAGTTCTTCACCTTACTATCCATGCGTATGGATGTAGCTAGGGCTGCGTCACGTCTAACCAACTCCAGGTTGCCACTGAAGGGCGGAGTTATACGTGGAAAAACTACTGCCCCTGAAAGAAATCTCATTGAGGATCATATCCTGGAATTCTTTCTGTTGAAGACGTAATGATAAACGTCTCAGTAAGGTGGTATACGTATGATAAAGCGTCTAAGTTAAGTCTATTATACATCATTGTCGTTTCCAACATCGTGGTTGGAATTGACATAGACGGCGAAAAAGATAATTAGCAGTCTTCAGTCTCGCCGTCTTAGACGCAAAGGAACTCTCGGTAAGCCCAGTTCTGCCAATAAACAATTATTTCCTAGAATTCACGAAAGGCAGAATAGAGCATTGCGGACAAGAAACTATACTAGCATGTTGATAGCAAGCTTATATATATATAGCGTCGTTCAATAATTCAAATGTTCTAAAGACATTATTGGACTGCATCAGCAACTCAGGGACAATATCCCTGAACCGATCCAAAACTCCGTGTCCAATGACGCTATAGTCTCTTATCCAGCATCTCAGCAATGTAGTCCGACGGAACAACCTCTGGAAGATAATGCCAGAAGAAATGTATGGCAGCTTCTGTTGTTCCAAAAGGGAAAGCTCGAAATCATCCGAATCCCTTTCGCCATCCTGTCGGACCCTATGAAATATTCAGTCGTCCGTACCTGATGCAACAGCGGAGCGTACTGACCCAGCGCTGTCGGATTTTTCCTGATCCGACGGAGAATCTGTCAGTTGCTGGGATGCTACGATAAGCTGTGCTATTTTGGATAGCACGTCCGTCACTGAGGCCTGTGGAGAAGCGGTCTTACGATGCATTGCCGCTGGAAGCTCCATGTTCGTTACCCCGTGCATACTTCTATTATGCGAGCGACCGGAGTGTGCAGGCCTCGTGTCCCTTGGCTACCGGATGGCGTGACCTGTTCGGCATGGAATCACTGAATGCCGAAGCTGGCCGGATATTCAAGGTCACGTAGCCAATGTGCGGTTGTGTGCGCTGCTGTGAGGATGAGGAAGCATTATCGACAGTCACTCGGACTGTCTATATAACGGAGCGTCCGGAGTGGCGGACATACGCTCTGAAGGTGAAATGTCTGTACCACAACATCCGGTCCCATATGTTGTCGCACGAGAGAGGGACCTCTCTCGCTCGCCGCCCGGACGGACCGGACGAGCTAGGAACCGGACTAACAGGCTTCCTCCGATCTCTCCTCTAATCCGTCGTCACTGGGTGTGTACTAAAGTCTATTATAGTGCTCGCATCACCCAAATCTCCATCCTATACCGCAACGGACGAACCCGACTGCCGAACCATTCGATGAATGGACGCTACACCGGGTGAGCTAGCGAATGTCAACTCCGTCAACTCCGTCAACTCCGTCGATCCTACTAGGGACCTCTTAGGAGATTGACGTAATCCATGAGCACTAATTGCCGCTAGCTCTTCATTAACTATGACGACAGAGGCACACTTTTGAAAAACATCTCAGCGAACAAGAAACCAGATATGCTTGTACATAGCAAGCATATAAAAAAATATATATAGCGTCGTTCAATAAATCGAACGTATCTGAGACATTATTGGACTGTGTCGGAACTGAGGGACGATGTCCCTGAACCGAACCAAAAATTTCTAAGTCCACCGACGCTATCATTTTCTTATCCGGTATCGCAGCATTCTGGTCCGACGAAGAACCTCTAGAAGAAGAAGTCGGATGACATATACAGCAGCTTATGTTGTTCCGAAAGGGAAAGCTCGAAAACCTCCGAATCCCTTTCGGCATCCCGTCGGACCGTATGAAATTTTCGGATGTCCGCACCTGATGCTTCCGCGAAGCGTCCCGACCCAGCGTCGTCGGATATTATATTATGCAACAGAGATTCTGTCGTTGCTGGGATGCTGCGATAAGTTGTGCTATTTGGGATAGCACGTCCATCACCGAGGCCTGTGCAGAAGCGGTCTTACGATGCTTTGCCGCTGGAAGCTCCGAGTACGTTGACTCCCGCATACTTTCTTATGCGAACGTCCGAAGTCTGCAGGCCTCGTGTCCCTGGCTATCGGATGGCGTGACCTGGTCGCCGAGGATTCTCTGATTGGCGAAGTTGACTGGATATCAGAGGTCACGTAGCCAAGGTGCGGTCGTGTGCACTGCCATGAGAATGAGGAAGCCTTATTGACAGTCTCTCCGGACTGTCTATATAACGGAGTGTCCCGAGCGGCGGACGTATGCTCCGAATGCGATACATTTTGTACCACAACATCTGGGGCCAGATGTTGAAGTACGAGAGAGGAGCCTCTCTCGCTCGCAGCCCGGATGGGCCTGGACGAGCTATGAACCGGACTAAAAGGCTTCCTCCGTTCTCCCCTCTAATCCACCGTCACTGGGTGTGCACATGGATGTTTATAGTGCTCGCATCACCCAAAACTCCTTTCTAGACCACAACGGACGAACCCGGCTGCCGAACCATTCGATGAATGGACGCTACACCGGGCGAGCTAGCGGACGTCAAAGGCCGCCGAACCTACTAGGGTCCTCTTAGGCAATTGACGTATTACCTGAGCACTTTTCCGCTAGCTCTACATTAATTGTGACGACGGAGGCACACTTTTTGGAAGACATCACGGATACATCACCCTGATCATGATCGTCTGAAATAGAGATTGATAAAGTAGAGTGACCCTGCGGGGAAAGGTCCGGAATGGCCAATTCCCCACTAACATACCATGACACACGCTTCCCATGTTGTCATCGTAATCAATACATACATAACAGGAGTTAGTGCGAGTACACTGACTACATTATACAATGATTATGAAAGTCAGAGGAAGATTTCCTCTTATTACAATTGAACAATATCCTTTCAATGTGAAAAGAAAACAAAGTCCTAGTACTCGCACCAACCCCTGCAATCAAAATACATAATAACAAGATCCATTAACATAGAAAAAATAATTGAATCAAAAACTTTTGAAAAAATATTTTTTCAGAACAGCCTAAGTTTCTGAAAAGTAACATTGAGCCCCAATGGATCCCAAGTCTAAGTGTGGACAAAAATTCTAAAAATATTTTAAACAATTTATGCAACACTTACGAACAATAATAATGTGTCTAGTTATGATTAAATTAACATCAAGATATTATGTTCAAGAAATCCCCAATCACACAGAGGGCTGTTGGAAATGTAAACAATAAGTGTAAAAACACTAGATCAAGACTCCAGGCACCCTGGCCCGAAATCAGTTACCAATAATACACTATCTGATGCAAAACAGAGACTTCCAGGGAAGAAACTGCAGAACATCAGATGGTAGATGCAGAACACTATGCCTAACCACCAACAGGTGAAGACGTAAACATGGGGAAAAGAACAGAATACATTCTGTTATCCAGCTAAAACTCCCAAGAAATTTTAGTAATAATATTACAGAAAATATGCCAAAAGCATGGGAGAATAGCAAGAGGGGACTTAAAGGAAAGGGAGAGAGGAAAACACTGAATAAGCAGTGTAATCTTGATAACAAGAATGACCACAACAGGCAGTTGCCTCGAAAATAGGTAACTTAACATAATTTGATCAAAAAATTTTAAGTTACAGCCCTGATTATTTTCTGTCACTCATTTTTCCTCTCCTCCTTCTATATCCTCCTTAGAATCACCATTTCACTAATATTTATGTGTCTGGCATCATTTAAACTGAGATTTACAAGCACAAAGATCAGTCAGATATTAACTGATGAAGGGCCAAACTAAGAATGATTAATGGCGCCAATTTCGGGACGTCCTTGACACTGCGCATGCGCAGTATAGGTGAAGTATGGAGGGCCATTCAGGACATGTTTTCTTTGGTTTTAGATGCAAATTTTGGGGATTGGGGGGCAAAATTTGTGTTTGGCCCTATATTTTAAGAGTTAGCACCAGCTATGTCTGGGTCATTGGTACAGTATAAAAATATTATAGCAATAATTTTTTTCAGTTTGCCTTGAACCATGTAAAGACGGAACTCTTATTAAGCCTCTGAACACTGATGTCAAAATACAGTGGATATCTCTTATTTGAATAACCCTGTTAATTGAACAGACTTTTCCAATAGCAAACCATTTACCATACCCTCAACACAAATTTGACCTGTTAATTGCATATAGGTTACAGAGTAAACTCCTTTTAATTGAATGCAAAATTGTATAATGTGACACAAAGTTACCCAATCACCAAATTCCCCTTGTTTGTTTTATCTATTTAGCCTCAGTACATCCAATACTGGCATTTAATCTATTATATCTTGTTTGCCAGAGCTCATTGATATAATAGGATAATGCTATTCCGTAGATTATGAGGGCTAAAACATAAACCAAGAATATGAACTTTTGATGGCAAAGAAATAATTACAGAAATAAAAAATAAAATAAAAAAACGCTCGCCCGCATGAAACTTTACAAATAATGGCCTGAGAAACAGAAGATCTACTTTGTGGGGCCTTATCTCTAGAATATAGAAAAGTGACCAAATCCCTGATAGTTGAATAATCCTGTTAAGTGAATTATATTCAGTGGCAAGGTGGCTATCCAATTAACAGGGTTCCATGGTAGCAAAATTTCAAACAGCATATCTTTCCCATTTGCAGCTTCAAATTTTGATATATTGACATCAACATGCAGAGGATTAACCCATACAAGCCTGGTAAATAAAAATGACTCCACTCAGTATCAGATATTAACCTAGTAACTGACCTAGTTATTGAATCTAGTTGAGTGTTATCTGCCTAACCAGGCAGATGACTAGAAAGAACTGCTCAGATTATATGATTTTGGCATACCACTATTTGAACCACTCATATTAAACAACTGCTGTGCAACATCAGAGACTTGCAGACTCAACATCAGATGCTTTGCTGTTAACCAATTATTCTTTAACCCTTTGCCTAACATGAAAAACAGACAACAATTGCAAATAAAATTCTTGAATAACTAATTTTTTTTTACTTTTTGAATCAGAACCATAGCTTATGACCCCTCACTGGAATGAGCTCAACGAGCTCATTCCAATGAGGAGGTCATAAGCCATGGTTTTTAGACAAAAATAATGAAAATTAAATGCTGATTTTTGCGAATAGCACTGACCGGTTTTGACTGTTACGTTGGGTAAAGGGTTATTTTGTCAAAGTATACCTGCATATCTTTATCTTGCTTTTTAGCTGTATTGTGTGTACCATAACCCATTCGTGAATAACCAAATGAAACATTAGCATTAGGACTCAGATATATCCCTTTTCCATGAGCAGCACCATTCACCTGCAATTTCAACAAAAAATATTATTATCAGAATTATTCTGAATTAATTAGTTGTGCCATTTAGCCCTGTACTCAACATCACTTGGTGATGACACATACAATATTTGTTTCTTCAATAATTAGAAAGTCTGTTTGTGTTTTTTTTCAAAATATAGCTCATGAAATCACAATGGAACGAGCTCAATAATCTCCTTGCAATGAAGGTCATAAGCTATATTTTCTAAGGCCTATTAAAAGAATTTTCTCAGGCAATTTTCCATCAAATTTATGATGAGAGAGGGAGACATTTTATTTATTACAGTTAACCCACAAAACAGCCTTGAATAGCTGGAATTATTAATTTTACTCTTGCACTATTCTATGGAGAAAACACAGTTTCTAGGAGTGGAGATTTTGCATACTGCAGTTGCAAATTTAACCCACTATATCTTGACAGAGCTCAGTCCTAGAACTGCAAAATGGCATCACTAAAGAGATTTTGAGGTGAAAAAAGAACGATGAAATAGAATTTCAATGATGAGGGAAGAGCCTGATAAAGAATTTTTGTTAATAGCCAAATCAAAAATTAAAAAAAAAATGTCTCTCAAGGAATGGTAGCACATGTCAGGGAGAAGTTTCAATAAACTACACTTGAAGAGAGTCTTTGTGACCACAACCCAACTCCATTGCCGATGCCATGAAAGACAGAACAGAAAACAGTTATAAGGATTGCAAGGGGTTAGCGATCCTCCAATAACATGTCCCACCAAGCCTTTGGCATAGAATATCTCTGTTCATTATCACTAAATAACTTTGCTGGCTGTATCAAAAGTAAGTTATCTTTTATCACTACAGGACTGTTTAATTTATCGCTGATTCTGCTTAACTGGTAGAGTGCTGAATTATTTTTGGTCATCAAAATTTGTTTGTGTGTCTTTGCCTCATTACAATTCATGAGAGAGTGCCTATAGGCACTCTCTCATGAATTGTAATAAGGCAAAACCTAACAGACAAAACTATTTAACTTCTCAGGTAGTTTGAAGCTCATCCACCAAAAATGATGCATTCAAGTTGAAGCACCTGCACTTCAGAATAAAGCCCAAAAATGGGCTTCCAGCACTCTACCAGTTATCCCTTAGAGGCCTAAGAGATTCGGATTCATTTTTGCTACATTTTACATTATATCCCATTACTTTTCAGTTGTTTCAAGGCAAGTCATAGCTGCCTTTGTAGGCAGCCAAGACTTGCCTATAGCTAGAAACAACTGTTAAAACCCTCAGAATGCAACTTTCAAGTTTATGCGAAGCCTGCATGTTAGGGCACCTGTTCTTTTGTAGTAAATGGTGATCAAAGGAAAAATTTGGCCTCTAAAATAAGGTTAACAATGGGTTCAATTATCAATGGGAACCTACTCTGCTGAAACACTTACAAAATAATTTTATGTACAATTTGTATGTTCAGTGTTGTGGTTGCTCAGGAATATCATACTCAGTTCATGAATGCAATACTTTATCTTACAACCAATCAATTTTTTCCCCTGACACATGTTAAAACATTTAGACTGATACAATTTGTATCATCCACATTAACATCTGCGAGCATGTATGATCAAGATCATTTGATTCAGAAAGAGAACGTTTTTACCTGCACTGAGAGCACTCATCGAAAACTAATTACAGCTGTCGGGGTCACGGTTTTGATAACAGTAATTACAAGACAAATAACAACCAACTTAACGAAATAAATTGGACTAGATCATTTCTGCCATGATGATATTTTTATATAGGACTACCATGCATTAAAACTGAACAAGTGTTTGACCACCGAGGTGGTATTAGTCCCCTACGGCACTTTTGTGACAAAAGGTGTTTTTGTCACAGAAGACACTAGAGTATATAAGCATCTTGGATTTTGATTGAGTGTGCATAATCCCCTCACAACCCTTTATCCATGTACCATATATGAAAGGCGTAGCTTGAACCATGTTGGAGGGAGGGGTGGTAACATAAAGTAGAGAAAAAAGCTTAAAAAAACACAACAAAAATGGCCGCCATTCTGCCATCTTGGATTTTGAAAAATAAATATTGACTGAGCATCATCCCCTCGGAACCATTTATCCATGTACCAAATATGAAAGGTGTAGCTTGAAGCATATTAGAGGGAGAGGTGGTAACATAAAAACAGACAGACAAACAGACAGACGGACAGAGAGACAGATGTTAGATTTTGAAAAAAAATATTGAGCGTGCATAATCCCCTCACAACCCCTTTATCCATGTACAATATATAAAAAGTGCAGCTTGAACCATGTTGGAGGGAGCAGTGGTAACATAAAATAGAGAAAAAGGCTTAAAAAACACAACAGAAATGGTTGCCATGGCGCCATTTTGAATTTTGGAAAAAAATATTGAACGTGCAACATCCCATTACAACCCTCTATCCATGTGCCAGATATAAAAAGTGTAGCTTGAACCATGTGAGAGTGAGGGATGGTAACATAAAATAGAGAAAAAAAGCTTAAAAAACACAACAAAAATGGCCAGCATGCCGCCATCTTGGATTTTGAAAAAAAAATATTGAACGTGCATCATCCCCTCCCAACCCTCTATCGATGTGCCAAATATGCAAAGTGTAGCTTGAACCATGTTGGAGTGAGGGGTGGTAACATAAAATAGAGAAAAAAACTTAAAAAAAACAACAAAATTGGCCGCCATTCCGCCATCTTGGATTTTGAAAAAAAAAAAAAATTTTGAGCGTGCATCATCCCCTCAGAATCATTTATCCATGTACCAAATATGAAAGGTGTAGCTTAAAGCATGTTGGAGAGAGAGGTGGTAACATAAAAAACAGACAGACAGACAGGCAGACAGATGGATGGATGGACGGATGGACGGACGGACAGACAGACGGACAGAGTGCAATCCTATAGTCCCCTTACAGTTCAAGTAGGGGACTAAAAATAAAACAATGAAGCACACTGCTAAACCACTACTATAAACAAGTGGAGCAATGAATGGAGATTACATCCTGAACAGCTCAAGAACATAACAACATGACATCATCATGATCTTCATTCATAAAAAAATCAATTCATAGTTGCTCAATGGTTGTCAAAATATATGCGAAGAAGTCAAGAAAGGGAGGAATATTGTAAGCTAAACTGGTTATTACCACCAGGTTGGGTTTCCGAGATGGTAAGATTTATTTATTTTATTTTATTGATGTTTAAGGTCACATATTTATGCACAGATGGTAAGATAAATTTGTCATCACCACTATGTGTTGATCAAGAAACTTGTATCGCAACTCACCCTAAAGGGCTCTCCATGGTACCAAATATGAATAAGATCTGAACTTGATACAAGTTTCTCAATCACCACATCGTGGTAGTAACAAATATGTACAATGGAGCCCACTTAATTGGATATCTCTTAACTGAATAATCCGGTTAACTGAATATAATTTCCCAACACAAAACCATTTACCATACCCTCAGTACACATTTGGCCTGTTAATTGAATATAGGTTATAGAGTAAACTCCTGTTAATTGAATAAAAAATCTTGTAACCTGTTGAGAAACTGCCCTGACTCTCCCCAGTTTTCCTTTGTTTATAGACCTATTTGGCCTCAGTATATCCAATACAGGCATTTAATCTATTATATCTTGTTTGACAGAGCTCATGGAGCTTTGTCAAACAAGATATAATAGAATAAATGTTAAGTTTATCTCTAGAAAACAGGAGAGTTATACAATCCCTGTTAATTGAATACTCCTGTTCATTGAATAATTTTCATTGGCAAAGTGGCTATTCAATTAGCAGTGTTCCACTGTAATATGAAATTTTCTCATAGCATTGCTTTCCTCAGCCTAATTAGCATAATTCAGTGAGTTACACTTAACTGTATACTCATTTATAGAATAACATGTTTAATTGCATATAACTGCCAAACACTGAACCATTAATCATACCTCCAGATCAAATATGATGTGTTAATTTCATATAGGTGTTAAGAGTAAATCACTGTTTATATTGTTATTTATTGAGGAGTAATTTCAGCAATATCACAAGCATTTTATGATACATTTTTGTTGTTTAATGATGCCCAATATTGGGAAAACAAGCAGAATGTGATTCCAACATTTGGATCCAAGTGGGGTAACTCTGCTGCTAGTGATGGTCACAAGAACATGCGTAATTTAATGGAAACTCGCTAATGAGCAGATCAGCTCAGCTTTATTACAAATCTGATCTGGACAACAACACAGTATTTCATATACATCAGGCGAAATAAAGCAAGTTGTGTTACATTAAAAACTATTTACTTGGTCTTTTGTATCTCATTTGGGAGAGCTCAATATGCTCTGTCAAACAATATATAACGGAATAAATACTCAACTTTTGACCAAAATGTAGGGAAATGACCCCATGTTGGTTAAGAGAATACCCCTGTTAAATGAATATTTTTCACAGACAAAGTGACTATTCAATTAATAAACAACTGTTTTACTACCATTTAGAATCTTTTTATGGACTTTAATATAAGAGATATGATGAAATTTTCCAAGAGTCTGGTAGGTTGCAGGAAAAGACTAAAAACTAACAACTGAAGGAATCTTCTGTTATTGTCTGAGCATGGGCAATATCATTGTCATTCCCCCAAAAAACAATTTTTTTACTAATATTTTTATGTATATCAGAGAACAGATTTACTGCACTGACGTGTTCATAGCAAGATTTCCAAAGAATTTTGGTGATTTTACACAACCAAACATTTCCAATAAGCCACATCAACTTCATCTGAACAAATCTGAATGATGGTCACCCAACTGGTACTGTGGTTCTCAAGAAGACAGAGGTGTCAAGTAAAAAGCAATGGTTTCACTAATTTTTGTATGTGTATCAGAGAATAGCTTTATAGCCCAAGAACATTAGGTTTCACTAGGGAAAAAAATTGGAGAAAGCTGATTTTTTCAGGGAATGTCGAGTACATGTCACTGAACGATTAGACAAAAGTCCCCTAAAATCCCAGTTGAGCATTTTTCTCTACAGCCTTTTTTCGAAAACGCGTTTGAAAAAAATATAAAAAAATCGCACGAACTTTGTAACCTCGAATTGATCCAACTGTATTTTTTGTTTACGCGTATTTCGAGCTACATAATGTCTAATATACATTTACCTAGAGGAAAATGTGCATTCTGTGACAATTTCTGCGAAAAATTATTGAAAATTCACAAAAAAGTATCGAATTTACGCAAAAAATGACGATTTTCCTAACGGATTTGCCCAAAGGGTCGTAGTACAGAACGGGATGTTAGTTGGACAGACGATAAAAAATCCACCACCATTTGAAGACTTTTATCATTGCTTACAAAATAGACATTATGGAAGACCCCCTCTGCTTCTGGCCGAGTTCCCCTTTGGCATAAAATTCGTCAGCATGAGAACTCAACTATTTTCGGGCTTGGGACCGAACAAACACGTCTGTGTCTGGCAGCATTAGATCAATAAATAACATTTACATAATGTACAAAAATCAATAAATAATATTTACAGAATGTACAAATCAATCAACATGGATTAAGTTACATTGACTATTATCAACGCTATATACAGAAATGACATGACCTATATACATATTATTCATCGAACTCAGAAATTTCTGACAGGACAGTGTTTCTGTGGTTGTTACAAGAATCCGAACTGCAATTACACAAACCTGAGCAAGAGAGTCCTGCCTCCTTACACCCACTCCTTTTTGTACAAGCACTCTTGCAACCACAACTGATCAGATTCAGTAGGTTATCGGGGGCACATGGCTTTGTGGCTGCAGTCAGTACAAGAAGTCCATTGTCTAGCGACCACCCCCAATCCGTCGGAGGAAGCGAAGTGCCCAGCCATTGTTGGACGTGGAGATAACATCTGTAGACATGTTGTTGTGCAGCATCGCTGCTTGGTGGGTGTGAGGCTAGGTCGATGGGTTTATTCAGTTTAGATTTTGCAACATAACGCTTGTAAGTGACATATCTATATTGGTCGAGAGAGGAAACAGTTTTACTCCCGTATAAGATCAGGAGAAGTTGTTCCCCGGCAGCAGCTACTGCACTTGGTGTACTGTCATCCGCCAAATTTGTGTTGACATACTGTTGTGAGTCGCTAGTAACATCGGAGACAATTGTACTGAATACTTTCTTCTTACCAACTCGAAAGAGTGCAGAAGTTGTGTCACAACCACTTATAGAATGTGCTACAAGGAGGTTGCTTCTATGGTCACCCATTTTGGTTGCTATTTCACTAACTAGTAAGTTTGGGGTAATGGAATACATCATGTGAATATTACATCCCGATTGAACTCGAGAGGTAAGAATGACTAACAAGTCTGTGTCTGTTCCCACAACGACAACATTGTTGTCATCTTGAGCGATGTCAAGTGCAGTTTCGGCTATCAGTACATCAGCATCAGCCTCGGCCTGCTTGGACTGAATATTGATAGCAGATAGCTCCTGCATTAGAAGATCGATCAGTTGGGTTTTGTTCTTGGCATTTGCAAGGAAATCGGACTGGGGTGTGGTGGCTGGTAACTCGGGTGAGATATTGATATCAATGGAATACCTGTCTTTAGATCTACGGGCTTGTTCCATGCCCTTTGTCGACATTGTACAAGCATAACCATAAAAAAAAACCACGACGTTCGCCCCAAAATGTCTCACTAGATAATTGGAATATGATGTACATATGTCCTTATATGACGACTGTTTAGGCCATACAACTGCCCTCAATAAAAATCCACCATCTACAACAAACAGAGAATGTTCTGGGATTTTTAGTTTGCTCGGAACCGTATGTTTTGAGGATCTTACCGAGCGTGCTTTTCTGTGTCTTCCTCATTCCAGCAGAATCAAACAATGCTGGTGGTTTCGGGGCGAGTTCATATTTGAGATACTCTTCCATCTCTGCTTGTGACTGAATAACACATGTATTATTGTGGGGTCAATCACTACCTTACTTCCACGGACTTTGATGCTATTTGCCATCGATGCGAAAGACTTCACAGTGTCAACACGTCGTAGTTTGATGCTGTTGAACGTTTTGCTTACAACATTCGATACGCAACATTCACCAATTTTGCGAACTTGGTCACAGTTCACAGTTTCGTCGGCGACAAGCCCGGTCGCTATAGAGACTAATTGTAGTGGATCTCTATTCTGAAAGGGGGAATGCACTCTGAGCCAGTTCAATAATTTGGTGATATCATTGGCATCAGTCAATTGTGAACTTTGACGGAGATCCCGATGTTGTTCGCCATGACCAGTGTGAACATGAACAAAATTTTCGAGAGCATTACATATCGGAAGGCAAAGAGGTAGTCCATGTACCCATTTCGCAACAGTGCTATCGGTTATTCCCCTGCCATGTGTGAGACCACCAGGGAGCTTGAACATTCTCATTAAACACTGCTCTATGGTCTGATCAGAATATATCCCGTCCCAGAATTTATCTGAGCGCCTTATGGTAAAGTAACCTTTCTCAGTGAACAACTTCAAATCATCCTGTAGCATTATTTCTGTTAGCTCATTCATCTGCTGCAAATAGAGATGAGAACTTTTTGCGTATGCAAAATGACCACCTGCGTGAAATACTGGAATCATATTGCGAACACAATATGTGTGGAGTTCCCAGTCGCCTGTGCGCTCTGCTCTCAAGAACAACTGGAGAAGACCTATTTGCTCGTAGTATTGTACCCAAAGCTTTTCTGTGCGTCCTACAGACGCATTCTGGAGCAGTTCGTGTAATTTTGACAGTAGATGGTTGACACTTTCTTGATTGACAGCGTCAGCTGTTGTACAGTCACCTCTGGCAAGTCCACAGAATATTTCATTGACTTCTGTGCAGTCTATGTTATCTAGTGTTCGGCTTTCTTCAAACACAAGTTTTGTAATGGCAATTTGTGTTAGCAAATGGGCACGAACTGCTCTTGAATATGCATGACCACTGATCAAATGATGGATTGACCCACCAGCATAAACAGTCCCCCAAAGTTCATCCAAGCCGCTACCAGCCATGATCGAACCAATTGCCCCTAAATATGACATAATCATATGGAAGCCACCGAGTCTAACGAAAACTTTTGTCAACTTATCTGACGAAGACGTGCACACATTACATGCCAATGCATCTTGAGTGTAGGCGAACACCACATTATGTGATTTAATCGAACATGGAAATTGAAACAATGATGCTATAATATGGTATTTGAATGAGAAAAGTCGATGTCGTTTGAATTTGAGTTTAGGGGGTATGGTTAATATTTCACACGTTTCACCAGTTCATTATGGAATAAATGACTATTGTTATATATCATTATAAAGCCACTGCTTTTCTGCAATTTTTGATATATAATTTAACTCCCAAAGTAGTCGTAGATTTGATTTAATGGACGTTGTGTACCGTTGTGTGTATGAAAACAATAAATTTTTTTTCGTAATTTTGTACATTTTCGTGAATATTTCACCATTGAGTGTGAGGATTGGTACAAAGTTGGCATTTTCTGTTGGGGATATGTATTCTCAATATAATTCAGCACGATATTTATGATTCTCACCCTACTAAGGCGAATAAGAATGAGAAATATGGAGCTGGGTCGAATTTTTTTTTAAATTTTTTTTTCATCAAAAAAACGCTATAACTAAAAAAGCTCAACTCGGATTCGCGGGGACTTTTCACACTTTATCCGCAATGTGCGTCCCGGAAACATATAAAAAAATCAGCTTTCTCTGATTTTTTTCCTTACTTTCTCATTTTTATGTCTAATGTGCCTGGACTATTACTGTGCTGAGGTGTTCATAACAAGATTTCAAAAGAATTTCAGTGATTTTAACCAACAAATGTTTCCAATAGGTCACATCAACTGCATCTGAATGATGGTCACCCAACTGATACCGTGATTCTCTAGAGGACAGAGATGTCACGTTCACACACACAGGTACAGAGATGACCGGCAACAATTAATACTGACATGACAAAGGGAATTTCCTATGAGATTAAATGTTTCATTGTTCCCAAGCTTCATCAAGATCCCATCACTGGGTGGTCTGAATTTGTTATTCAAAATTTGCTTTATCCCAAATTATTGGAGAATGTCCACAGACACTCTCCAATAATTTGTAATAAAAAATTTTTCTAGGAACATAATATTATATGCATTTGATTGAATATGAAACATGAGCAAGGAAAATGTTGGCTTTTGTGATGATACCCTCATTTCTTTGAAAGCCCTGATAGTGGCTTATAGCACTAACCAGTTAACCCCTAGCACTCTGGTAGTGCAACAGAATTTTCTCCAATCAGTGTGTTTTGCTCTTATTTAACTATAAATTTAACCAATTATATCTTGTTTGACAGAGCTCACTGAGCTCTGTCAAACAAGGTATATTTGGTTAAATATCAAACTGCATTTTGGGAAATATTTGCTGCTGAAACCTTTGCCATTTTGACATCAGAGTGCAGAGGGTTAACTCACATAAGTCAGGGAAATAACAATGAATTTGGTGATCACATACTGCTGAAGATTCATGGCCTAGGAAGTGCTTCTAGTCAAGAGTTGTCTGCCTGGACACTTGGCTAGAAACAAATACACAGACTCTGCTAAACTGCATCTATACAGAACCTAAAGCTTTACCCAATACAGTATATAGAAATTTTTTTCCTACCAAATATCTCAGCACTCCTTCTTGAGAGACTTTGAAAAAACATTCTGATGTCGTTCATATTACCTGACTGCTTTAACCCTATACCCAATGAATCGCCAGCATCCGCCCGCGTAATATGCAAATTCAGCAATTGAAAAAATATTATTTTTCAAAAATTTTTTAACAAAACCATATCATGTGCCCCTCGTTCGAACGAGCTCGTTGAGCTCGTTCCAACGAGGGGTCACATGATATGGTTTTGTTGAAATTTTTTTAAAAAATTTAAAAAATGATATTTAAAATAACAAATTTTGATATTGTCTGCGTTGGGTATAAGGGTTAATGCCAGTAATGAGAAGCAAATTCAAACTTCTTTAAAACTAGTTCAAAAATGTAATATAACAGTTCAGCAAGTGCTATTCTGTAAGGCAATCATCTTGTAGCCATAAATGCTGAATTTCACCTCAACTCATAAAAACAATCAAATTACATTCAAACTTACATAACATAATTAAAAGAGAACAGTTAATAAAACATGATTTGGAAGTGAACAAACTAAGTCCAAAGCATGAAAAAATGATTACATACACACCTTAGACAACGATGGTGCAATATTTTTCCAAGTACTCACAATTCTTTATAAAACCAAACAATTTTGACATTCAATGCTTTAAAATATTAGAAAAATTCAACTCTGAAAAATATCAGCCAGTTCAATGGTGGTTCTAAACATCAGAGAAAACATAATTTATTACTTTATTTATTGGGGTTTTAATGACACTTTCGACAGTCAAGGCCACCTCATGTCAGATCCACACAAAAAAACATTTGTTGCATGCAAGTGTATCACCTATGTGCAGTTCATCTTAGTACACACCACTGCCATGCCCCCATGTGGCAATCAGAATAAAGTGCCTTGTTCAAGGACACAGTTTAGTTACTGCGGGTCAGAATTGAACCATATACCTTTTGGTTTGATGTTCAATGCTCTTCCTACCAAGCCAATCCACTCCCAGAAAACATAAAAGAATGATTAACCCTTTATCAAAAATGAAAGGCAGATGACATTTGCAAACAAAATTCTTGAATAGCTATTTTTCTTAAATTTTTTGTGGAAAAACATAGCTTATGAACCCTCATTGGAAAGATCTCAATGGGATCGTTCCAATGAGATGTCATAAGCTATGTTTTAGAGACAGAAAAATGAAAACTGAATGGTGATTTTTGTGAATAATGCTGGTTGGGTTTGGCCATTACGTTTGGTAAAGAGTTAAAAAACTTAAGAGGTAGACTGATCCAGTCACAATTCCATATAAATTTTCTACCAAGAATTGTGTATTGTGGTAACTGGTGAGAAAAGGGTACATAAAGTGAGTGTATCTAAATATACTAATGGGGCAATAACAACTGTGTCATTTTTCTATTTGTGAAACTAAATTTTTTCTCTAAAGAATATACAGTTTCAATGTATATGATTGATGCAACTCACCTGAAATTTAGTACCAGATGCTACTATTAAACCATTCCTAATAATGGAATGCCAATTCTCAATAGCAGAACCACTGAAAGAAATAATAGAATAAATAACCACAAAATAACTACGATAAGTTACAAAATAAATGGGATGAACCCAGTGGATTATAATTTCCTGCTTCTGTCAAGACACATTAAACAAGAGGGCCAACATGGCTTGAAGTGCTCACCTTGAACAGAACCTGATATAAACCGAGTCCAAGAATGAATCTACATTAAGCAATCAATGTCCAAAGGATACATTGTCAATCCTTCAGCCCCTCAGGAGTGACAAAAATAGTCCAAGCATCATGCATTTTTTTCAGTTGATCATAATGTAAAAAATTGAGCTCCCCTATGGAGCCCCTTGATACAACCTTTGTGGATTAATCTTAGTTACACATCTCTAGATGATACTTGATAGAAAATTTCTAATTCTTCAGCTACATGGCCAAATCTGGCTCCCATAGGGAGCACAAATATTAACCCAGGCACTCGATTTGAACAAACTTGAATCTCACCCCATTGGAGACGTAGTATACCAAAAATGAAAGCATTCTGGCTGGTGAATCAGAAGATTTTTAAAAATTTTCACCCATATTGCACCAAGTTAAAATTTGGGCTTCCATAGGGAACCCAAATATTAACCTAGTGACTTCGTTTGAACAATCTTGAATTTGACCCTCATAACAATGACATATACCAAACATTAAAAGATTCTGACTGGTGGTTCTGAAGAAGAAGATTTTTAAAGAATATTCCCCATATTGCCCTAAGTTAAAAATTTGGGCTCCTGTATTGAGCCCAAATATGAACCAATGGGCTTTATTTTAACAAACTTGTATCTGACCCCCTCCCCCCTCCCTCTGGATGCTATATACCAAATATCAAAAGATTCTGACCATTGGTTCTAGAGAAAATGTTTTTTAAACTTTTTGCAAATATGCTGAATTAGAATAATGGGTGGCAATTTTTTTTACCATTCAATTCTACTGGCCCTAAGAATGCTTCATACCAAAAACCAGTGTGACCCAATAATACCACATACCAAAATTGGTTCAAATCATACCATCGGCTCAGAAAGTTAAAAAATTTATAGTAATTTATATATTTTTTATACTTACCAATGACCCAGACATAGCTGGTGCTAACTCTTAAAAATCTAGGGCCAAACACAAATTTTGCCCGCCAATCCCCAAAATTTGCATCTAAAACCGAAAAAATCATGTCCTAAATGGTCCTCCATACTTTCCCTCCACTGCGCATGCGCAGTGTCAAGGAGGTCTCGAAATTGGCGCCAAATATCATTCTTACAAGCAGTGCCTGGTCAGCGCTATGTACTCAGCAGGGAGGTATGAGTTCCTAACTCCTGGGAGGGCCATCCCCGTCTGGGTCATTGGTAAGTATAAAAAATATATAAATTACTATAAATTTTTTAACATTTTTATACTGTACCAATGACCCAGACATAGCTGAATAGTAAAAAAGGCTGGAGGGCCTAGGACATAGAGGAAAATCCAATAAGCTCGACTATATAAAATAGAGTCATCCCCTCGAGGAGAAAAGGAGCATTAGGCTTTACATGTATCTTTCTTATTTTATGATAAATTAGAAAGGCACAACACCCTCCATAATTGAGCATAATAACATTCATGTTCTCTATTAACATCCAGTATAACCCTTTATACTAATTATTTTTAAAGTAAGCCAATAAATAAAGATAGTCCAGAGAATTGAGACTCTTTATACTCTTTTAAAAGTGTCCGAGGATTGTATATTAACGCCCGTTTGACACGTGACATATACAAATGCTTCACACCGAGCTACACTTTAAAAATATGACATGAATGAATTTTTAAACATTAACTTTACACTTTAAAACCATCCCGGTAACGACTCAGAATTACTGACTCCAGAGGAGGTATCCCCTTGCTTTTCACTATAAAGCAGGTGACCTAAGGGAACACCCTCCCCTCCCCCCCCCCCCCCTTGCCCTGGGTCAAATAGCCCAGAGTGAAGAGGGCAGCAGGACGGAGTCACTGCCGGAACAGAAAGCCTGCATAACTATAGTTGCAACTGTTTAGTGAACGACATTCTGAGCAACAGATAACGGACCTAAACAATGCAGGTCTCCAGAAATGGACTCAATATTTCTGAGATAAAAATTCGTGAATGTGGATGGCTGAGACCAATATGCAGCCTTCATTAAATCTGTAATAGCAACACTATTTGCATAAGCCCAAGATGTAGAAAGAGCTCTTACTTCATGAGCCGAAATCTTAAGCACAGACTGCTGAGTTGAAGATAGATTATCATAAGCAGTACGGATAGTTAACTGAATCCATCTATCAATAGAATGGACCGTAATGTCCTTTCTATTAGGCATCAGAGACAGAAAGAAGCGTTTTCGTCCCTTTCTGATAAACTGAGATCTTTGTTTATAAATACGTAAAGCTCTAACCGGACAGAGTAAAGGCCTATGCCCCTCTGAAGATGGAGGGCCTTAATAACAATAGGTTCCTGATATTTATTAGGAGCCTGATTCTTAGCCAAAAATCCAACATTAGTAGTAAAGGTAATAGTGTTCCCGACACTACGATAGTGAGAATCGTCCACCGATAGTGCATGAAGCTCACTGACTCTTCTAGCAGAAGAGAAAGCTAAGAGAAATGCTGTCTTATAAGACAAGAATTTGAAATCTACTGTCTCAAGAGGTTCAAATGGCTTTTCTTTTAGTTTAAGAAGAACCCAAGCTAAATTCCATTTAGGAATTAATCTAAGGGTTCTAGGTCTATTTATCGAGAAGTTTCTAACTAATTAGATAAAGAGACATTAGATCCAATTTGTAAACTATCATGGTGTGCATAGGTATCAGATAACATAGACCTATAACCTTTAATAGTAACAGGCTGCAGTTTGATCTCGTCAAACAAGTATACTAGAAAGTTTGCAATGTCTGGTATGGAGGGATCAAAAATATCAACAGAATGATCCCTACACCAATGACGAAAGACCTTCCACTTAGCCGCATAGTTTAGCAAAGAGGAGGAGGTCCTCCTAGAGTTAGAAATCGCAACCACTGCTCGTCCTGTAAAATGCTTGCCGTGCAAGAAGGACAGCACAACGGAAATACGTGAAGGTTGAGACCTTGCGGGTTGTGATGAAGTTGACGCGATTTCCCCTGCGAAAGAACATCCTCTCGTGGAGGAAGTTTTCACAGTAAGTCCCACAGCAGACACCTGAATAGATTTATCCACAGTCTCTGTGGAGACAGAGATGCTACCAACAGAATTTTGCATTGTGATTGTTTTATCTTTAGCAATATTTGCTGAATCAACAGCGCAGGAGGATACGCATATCCTATCATTCCGTCCCACGAGATCGATAGAGCGTCTACTGCATATGCTCGGAGATCCGGACATGGTGACACATACGTCTGTAACTGATTGTTGAGTTGTGTCGCAAATAAGTCTATCATTGGCCGCTCCCATTGGTAGCAAGTCTGATTGAATACCTGTTTGTTGAGAGTCCATTCTGATGGCAACAAGCGACCCTTCCGTGAAAGGGAGTCTGCTAATACATTCAGACGACCCGGAATATGACGGACCGAAAGCAGAACTTGCTGTTCTAGAACAAACAGAAGGATTCTTTCCATTAAATTGAATAACGGAACGGAATGAGTGCCTCCCTGGTTCCGGATATACGCTACTACTGTTGTATTGTCGGACAGGATTTGGACATGTGCTTTCTGAATAATGTTCATCCAATGACGTAGTGCAAGCCGAATTGACATCATTTCTTTGATGTTTATGTGCTTGCCTAGAAACTGCGGATCCCAAAGACCCTAGCACTTCGAATCCGTTGGGATCAATGTTGTACCCCAACCTGTTTGACTGGCATCCGTCATAATCGTAAAACTCGGATCCGGCAACTGCAGTGGAACTCCCTGAGTCAACCACTGAATGTTTGCCCAAGTCTGAATCTCTTGTTACATTTGATTTGACAAGAGAACGTCTATATCGAGCGAATTCATAGATTGCTGAAAGCTTGCCGTCGAAGAGAAGCTTCTCCGGAGACCGAAGCGACTCTGAGAGAGTTCTTCACCTTACTATCCATGCGCGTGGATGTAGCTAGGGCTGCGTCACGTCTAACCAACTCCAGGTTTGCCACTGAAAGGGCGGAGTTATACGTGGAATAAGCTACTGCCCTTGAAAGAAGTCTCAATGAGGATTGTATATCCTGGAATTCTTTCCCTTGAAGACGTAATGATAACGCCTTAGTAAGGTGGTCTGCGTATGATAAAGCGTCTAAGTTAAGTCTGTTAGACATTATTGTCATTTCCAACGTCGTGGTTGGAATTGACATAGACGACGGTATAGACAATTCCAAGTCTTCAGCCTCGTCGTCTAGACGCAGAGGAACTCTCGGTATGCCCTGTCCTGCCGTTTCGAATTTATTCCTTGAATTGATGAAAGGCAGATTTAGAGCATTTGCGGACAAGAAACCAGACTTGCCTGCTTTGGTAGCAAGCTTATATATAGCGTCGTTCAATAATTCGAATGTTCTTGTGACATTATTGGACTGTGTCGGAAACTCAGGGACGATGTCCCTGAACCGATCAAAAAAAATTCTGTGTCTAATGACGCTATCAGTCTCTTATCGGACATCGCAGCATTCTAGTCCGACGGAACAACCTCTGGAAGATAATGCCGGATGAAATCTACGGCAGCTTATGTTGTTCCGAAAGGGAAAGCTCCAAATCCTCCGAATCCCTTTCGCCATCCTGTCGGACCCTATAAAGTTCTCGGTCGTCCGTACCTGATGCTTCAGCGGAGCATACTGACCCAGCGTCGTCGGATATTACCTGATCCGACAGAGATTCTGTCGTTTGCTGGGATGCTGCGATAAGTTGTACTATTTGGGATAGCACATCCGTCACTGAGGCCTGTGGAGTAGCGGTCTTACGTTGCTTTGCCGCTGGAAGCTCCGTGTACGTTGAATCCTGCATACTTCTCTTATGCGAACGTCCGGAGTCTACAGGCCTCGTGTCCCTGGCAACCGGATGGCGTGACCTGGTCGCCATGGATTCTCTGATTGGTGAAGCTGGCTGGATATCCGTGGTCACGTAGCCAAGATGCGGTCGTGTGCACTGCCATGAGGATGAGGAAGCCTTATCGACAGTCTCTCCGGACTGTCTATATAACGGAGCGTCCCGAGCGGCGGACATATACTCCGAAAGCGAAACTTTTTGTACCACAACATCTGGTCCCAGATGTTGTTGTACGAGAGAGGGACCTCTCTCGCTCGCAGCCCGGATGGACCTGGACGAGCTAGGAACCGAACTAATAGGCTTCCTCCGTTCTCTCCTCTGATCCGTCGTCACTGGGTGTGCACTTTGTCTATTATAGTGCTCGCATCATCCAAATCTCCTTCCTGGACCGCAACGGACGAACCCGGCTGCCGAACCATTCGATGAATGGACGCTACACCGGGCGAGCTAGCGGATGCCAATGCCGTCGATCCTACTAGGGACCTCTTAGGCAATTGACGTATTTCCATGAGCACTTTTGCCGCTAGCTCTTCATTTAACTGTGACGACGGAGGCACACTTTTGGAAGACATCACGGAAATATCACCCTGTTCTTGTTCCTCTGAAATAGAGACTGATAAACTAGAGTGACCCTGCGTCGATCCTACTAGGGACCTCTTAGGCAATTGACGTATTTCCATGAGCACTTTTGCCGCTAGCTCTTCATTTAACTGTGACGATGGAGGCACACTTTTGGAAGACATCACGGAAACTTTTGCGGACAAGAAACCAGACTTGCTTGTTTAGTAGCAAGCTTATATATAGAGTCGTTCAATAATTCGAATGTTCTTGTGACATTATTGGACTGTGTCGGAAACTCAGGGATGATGTCCCTGAACCGATCAAAAAATTCTGTGTCCAATGACGCTATCAGTCTCTTATCCGGCATCACAGCATTCTGGTCCGACGGAACAACCTCTGGAAGATAATGCCAGATGAAATGTACGGCAGCTTATGTTGTTCCGAAAGGGAAAGCTCGAAATCCTCCGAATCCCTTTCGCCATCCTGTCGGACCCTATGAAGTTCTCGGTCGTCCGTACCTGATGCTTCAGTGGAGCGTACCGACCCAGCATCGTCGGATATTACCTGATCCGACAGAGATTCTGTCATTTGCTGGGATGCTGCGATAAGTTGTACTATTTGGGATAGCACGTCCATCACTGAGGCCTGTGGAGTAGCGGTCTTACGTTGCTTTGCCGCTGGAAGCTCCGTGTACGTTGACTCCTGCATACTTATCTTATGCGAACATCTGGAGTCTACAGGCCTCGTGTCCCTGGCTACCGGTTGGCGTGACCTGGTTGCCGTGGATTCTCTGATTGGCAAAGCTGGCTGGATATTCGTGGTCACGTAGCCAAGGTGCGGTCGTGTGCGCTGCCGTGAGGATGAGGAAGCCTTATCGACAGTCTCTCCGGACTGTCTATATAACGGAGCGTCCCGAGCGCCGGACATATACTCCAAAAGCGAAACATTTTGTACCACATCTGGTCCCAGATGTTGTTGTACGAGAGAGGGTCCTCTATCGCTCGCAGCCCGGATGGACCTGGACGATCTAGGAACCGGACTAATGGGCTTCCTCCGTTCTCTCCTCTGATCCATCATCACTGGGTGTGCACTTTGTCTATTATAGTGCTCGCATCACCCAAATCTCCTTCCAGGACCGCAACGGACGAACCCGGCTGCCGAACCATTCGATGAATGGACGCTACACCGGGCGAGCTAGCGGACGCCAATGCCGTCTATCCTACTAGGGACCTCTTAGGCAATTGACGTATTTCCATGAGCACTTTTGCCGCTAGCTCTTCATTTAACTGTGACGACGGAGGCACACTGTTGGAAGACATCTCGGAAATATCACCCTGTTCTTGTTCCTCTGAAATAGAGATTGATAAACTAGAGTGACCCTGCGGAGAAAGGACCGGCATGGCCTTTTCCCCGCTAACAACATACCGTGACACACGTTTCCAATGTTTGTCATCCAATTGACACATACTGAACAGGAGTTAGTGCGAGTACACTGACTACAATTAATACAATGATTATGAAAGTCAGAGGAAGATTTCTTCCTATTACAATTTGAACAATATCCTTTCATTGTGAAAAGAATACAAAAAGTCCTAGTACTCACACCAACCCCTGAAAACAAAGATACATAATAACATGATCCATTTAACATAGAAAAAATAATTGAAATCAAAAAAATTTTTTGAAAAAATATTTTTTCAGAAAAGCCCAAGTTTCTGAAAAGTAATGTTGAGCCCCAATGGATCCCAAAAAGCCTAAGTGTGGACAAAAATTTTAAAAATATTTAAAAAAATTAATGCAACACTTATGTATAATAATAATGTATCTTGTTATGATTAAGCTAATACAAAGACAAGAAATCACCCTCCACAGAGACTGTTGTCAATGTAAACAAGAAGTGTATAAACACCAGAAACATGACTCCAGGCACTGATAACCATGGCCGAAATCATTTACCAATAACACACTATCTGATGCAAAACAGAGACTTCCAGGGAAGAAACTGCAGAACATCAGATGGTAGATGCCGAACACTACGCCTAAACACCCATGGGTGAGGATGTAAACATGGGGAAAAGAACAGAATTCATTCTGTTATTCAGCTAAAACTCCCAAGAAATTTTAGTAATAATATTACAGAAAATATGCCAAAAGCATGGGAGAATAGCAAGGGGGGACTTAAAGGAAAGGGAGAGAGGAAACACTGAACAAGCAGTGTAACTTTATAGCAAGAACAGGCTCATGCCTCGAAATTAGGCAACATAACATAATTTCGTAAAAAAATTTAAGTTACAGCCCTGATTACTTCCTGCCACTCATTTTTCCTCTCCTCCTTCTATTTCCTCTTTAGATCCACCATTTCTCTAATATTTATGTGTCTGGCATCATTAAAACTGAGATTTACAAGCACAAATATCAGTCAAATGTGAACTGATGAAGGGCCAAACAAAGAATGACATTTGGCGCCAATTTCGAGACCTCCTTGACACTGCACATGCGCAGTGGAGGGAAAGTATGGAGGACCATTTAGGACATGATTTTTTCAGTTTTAGATGCAAATTTTGGGGATTGGGGGGCAAAATTTGTGTTTGGCCCTAGATTTTTAAGAGTTAGCACCAGCTATGTCTGGGTCATTGGTACAGTATAAAAATACAGAAGTTTTGGGTTGGGCCAAAAATCTTGCCCCTCCCATTACAATGGCAAATATTGCTTCATGAACTTTGTTTGAACAAACTTGATTCTACACCTCAAAAGGAAGCTACATACAAAATATCAAGTTATTGTACCCAATGGTTCATGAGAAGAAGATTTTAAAAATATTTTGGAACACTTTCCCCCATCCCATACAAGGGGTTGGCATGTTGAGTTGAACAAAAAAGCAATGGACCTTCAAAACCATCACTCACACAAACTTTCACTTGAATTGGCACAGTGGTTCTGGAAGAGAAGACCAAAACATGGTGTTGACGGACGATGGATGGATGGACGGCGGACAGAGAGCGATTAGATAAATATGGAAAATCTAATACTTATTAAAAAAATTAAGAGAAGCTAAGAGGTTTCATATTTATGTAACTATTACAGGCCCAATGCTGATTTTTCCAAGTGTTTTTTTGTCAGTACAGGAACAGAATCCCCCATTATAAATAATGACATATTCTATACAATAGTCAACTACTCAGGCAATGTTTCTTTTCTCAAGCCTTGGCTACCTAGCTGAGCAGCCAAGACTTGTTTAACTGGTTAATGGCTGAATAATTTTTTTTTGAAACATCAGCATTTTTTTTTTCAAAAATGTCATGCAACCAGTTAGGGATGCCTTAGTTTAGCAAGATTTTGTTCATGGGTGGTATGATTTGGTCCAAAAATTTGAAACAACACCAACATTCAACCATCTCGGAGATAGAGGTGGTAACAAGACTGGCAGACTGACAGACAGACTGACAAAGTGTATTCCATGAGCCCCCCCCCCCCCCCCCCCCTCATTGTAACCCATGGGGAACAAAAAATATATTACTGTAATAGTTCTTTGTCAGAGTTCTAAAATAGGTTTTGTGGGCTTTCCAGATGTCAAATTTAACTTCTGAAATCACAATTTCAATTTCTGAAATCAATGTCGACATTTTTGCCTCCTAAACATTGACCCTGAAATTGAACAAAGTCATCTAGCTCGATCCAACGGAGAGGGGGTGTGTGGGCCATAAGCAACATTTTTTAAGAAGAAAATGATACGTTTAGTTGTTCAAGATATTATTTTGCAAGTAGTGTCATTCTCTTATGGTGTTTGGTAAAGGATTAAATTCAATCCAATAAGAATGAAATCACATACTTTTCTCTTTGTTTACAGTGTCAGTAGCATATGTTATCATTTGCCATCACCATGCAAAATAATTAAAATGACATTGCCTGTTTCGTAATTATTCCAACAACGGAGTGACTTGCAAATTTATTTATTTATTTATTGGTGTGTAAGGTCATATACTTATGCACAATGGCTAATCATGACCATGACAGTTTTACGGGTGGAGGAAGCTGGAGTACCAAGAGAGAACCACCGAGCATCGACGATCAACTGTCAGCTCCTCAACAGCAGGGTTACAGCAGTTGAAGACATGTGCACAATCGACGTGCAATACGCCTTAGTACACGGCATCATCAGGTCCCCATGTAGGCAACTGGGATAAAGTGCCTTGTACAATGCGGGGAATGACTTGCAAACCGCTCCATTTTTCGAGATTTTTGATGAAGTGTTATTTAAATTACAAATCAGTTTATTACTTGAATCAAGATGGAGTGACCTCAACCTTCATCTGCTTTATTGATTATTTGTACAGTGATGTCATGGAGTATACAAGAGGTCAGTTTATGAAACTTGTTATCATTAAAAGTTATCTTGTTCATTTCACGATGTGGGTACTGGGCTATGGGTAGGGTCTTACTGGAATATATACACTATTGTGATGAACTGACAGTAACATGGGCTGAGGTTTGTGGCCCAAAGTTTATGTTCAAACAAGACACTCCATGTCTCAGTTGAACATAAACTCTGAGCTGCAAACCTCAGACCATGTTACTATCAGTTCCTTACAGTAACTTACAATGTTCAAATGTGAATACAAACATTGCATCACTACCTTATAATAGTGTCATTAATAACGTGGTCAACAAAAAATACTATACATACTGAAAAGCAAATGTACTGCCATATTTTTGCTTAGCTGCTCTAAAAGCAGCTTCTTTTGCTGGTGGGCTGCTTAGTAACAGGAACTGATGTGGTGTGTGCATAAAAGATATTCTCTGAAAACACAGAAAAATACATAACAATTATTATTAATACCGGTAATGTGAAAAAATGCTGTTTTTACTGAGTGATATTTGTTAAATGTCTATTCACCAGATTTTGAACATTCAACTTAGACTTTCAACATAGCCTTTTCATGAAATCAATTTTTATTGGGGTTTGATAGAAAAGAGGTACTTGGTCAAACAAAGTATAATAAAATGGATGATAAGTACGCTTTCAATCTTGAATGTGAAAAGTGTTATTGGTGCTTACAAAAATTCAGTATTCACAAAGTTATTTGAAAATTATAAATTCATAGTAATTTGTATATTTTTTATACTAACCAATGGCCCAGACTAGCTGGTGCTAACTCAAAAATATCTTGGGCCAAACACAAATTTTGCCCCCCCCCCCCTAATCCCCAAAATTGGCATGCAAAACCGAAAATTAAAAGTCCTATCTGGCCCTCCATACATTTACTCTCCGTGCATGCGCAGACATCAGGAAGTGACCAGAATGGCGCTAAGATCATTCTTTGTAAAAGAGAGTACTACATAATAATTCAGCGGGGAGGTATGAGTGCTATCTCTGTCTGGGCCATTGGTAAGTATAAAAAATATACAAATTACTGTGAATTTATAATATTTTTATACTATAACTCAATGGCCCAGACTAGATGAATTGTAAAAAGGTGCAGGGCCTAGGACTTCCAAAATAGTAGATCAACATAGTTCCAATCCTGCAATACAAGATGAAAGGAAATTAGAATAATTAGGAATTACATGTATGTTTCTCTATACAGTAATAGAGGAGACATATCCTAAATAAGGAGCCCAATTTAAGTAATTCCTTATTCTGAGCATGAAGACTATGCTAATTAGGATGTAACAAGTTCCTAATTTTTAAGGCAAGTCTGGATTAAGCTCCAAAGATTAGGATGGCGTATCTGAGAATGAGAGAAAATCCCCCACAAACATACGCCATACAATAACACTCCAGCTGAATGCAGGATATAATTACGGACAAAACAGCTTCCTTCATAGTTACATACCTATCAAGCCAGAGAAGAAGTAAAATGCCCCCCCCTCCTCCCTTTTTTTGAAGGAATCTTCAAAAGAAAGATGGGAGAGCTCTGGAATCAGTAAGAGCGGTACCAAAAAACAATATAAATACTCGTCGAACAGGCACTCGGGTATTAATCCATGATTAATAAATGGTGCTTAACGCCACTTCAGAAGTTAAGGCTATAGTGACGATCCTAGTAATTAATATTGCCCGCTATATAACATACACCGCAGACGGCGTACACAGATACGTAAAAAACCGGTGATATAAAATATAACATACACATGTCCAATCGAGCCACACTGAATGATCTCTGGAGAGAAAACACACTTCCGAGGTAACCCACAGGCGACCTCATTTAGGTGTACAATAAATTCTAGTAACAACCCTCCCCAACGTGTACTATCCGATATCTATGACCTTATACATGTGTGAATATACGAATTGAGTACTGACATAATAGAAACCTGGATCTAGAAATGGAAGTAGGTATGATTAACAGGCTCTGACACAGACCGCCCCTGAAATAGTTCATAATTTCAAGGTCCATAAAATACAATAAAGCATCAGCCTAATAATTATAATGCACGAGAGCATTAAAATCCAGCATGTAATCATCTGAATACCAGTAAACTGGTTATGCAGCCTCCGAGGTATAGCAATTTAATTATGATGAAATATGTGCTCGTGTATAACAAATCAACAAATAATCACAGGAAACTAATCCAACTAAAAAGCGGATGTGTCCATGAGATCGCCATAGAACACGACCCAAATGCATAGTATGCATGTATGTATTAAACTATACGAGGCTTGCAGGAAAAAAACTACGTCTTACCTGATAATTGCCTCTAAACATTTTGGCAGTGTGTGTGTGTAGAGGGTATGGGGGGGGGGGGATTCGAAGTCATATCGAAATCTCCTCACCCGCATTACTTAATCGTTCCTGTGTTAGTCATCAAATAATATAGGAACCGCAATGGTTCCCTCGCGTCTAACCGACTCCATTATGCCACTATGGGCGGAGAAGGACGTGAAGAACAAAAACTGCCGATATATAAAGAAGTCTGTCGGGCTCAGAATCACGCCCCAACCTATTTGACTCGCATCCATCATAATCGTGAAAGCCAAATCCGGCAACTGCTGCAGAACTCCCTGAGTTAACCACTGAATATCTGCCCAAATCTGGACCTTTTGTTTACTAGATCCATTAAAACAATACTGGTCTCGAGTGAATGCGTCTTCCCACTCCAGTTCTGGGTAAAGAATATCTGGAGGGGACGTGTGCATAAGCGACCCATCGGAATAAGATCCGCAGCCACTCCGCACAACTACGTCAGTCTCATAAATTCCCTCGCTGTTAATGCATCTGAGTGTAGACAAAAGCAAGCATAACAACTGACTAATTTCGCTCTGGGTAATGGCAGACGAACCAGATTGTTGTGAGTCTCGAACCTCATTCCGTTCTGAAGAGTAGTTGATGCCATATCTCTGAAGAATGTCATCCAAGTAAGCCGACGTTACCACAGACGAATGAGCTCGGAAGTAAGATATTACCGAGTTCATTATTCAAGTGAATGCCTAGGGTGCTAGATTCAGACCCGAAGCACATCGCTCAGAACGGAAATACTATCTCTTGAACAACGAACCATAGGTACTGTCTGAATGCCGGATATACCAGGACATGAAAGTACGGATCCTTAGATCTATGCTTGCCGCATAGTCGATCACTCGAACGTTCACTTTTACCGACTGAATGATTACCATAAATAAACTTTTAGAGCCATGATAAACTTGTTATCCAGCTCCAGTCTATTACAGGTCGGAACGAGCTGTCTGGCTATTGTACGAGGAACAGATGACTGTAGAATTCTAGAGAATCTTGGTTCTCGATGACCTCTACTGCTTCCATTGCCAAGAGAGTCTTTACCTCCGATTGGAGAGACTCTTATGCAAGAATTTGACGGATGTTATTTCCATCGCGGACATCATGTTAGTGGTGGTTTCTCTTAAAAAGATAGTCGTAGGCCGTCTGAGACCACACTTCTCGCCTACTGGTCTTCCGCAATAGTTATCCAGTTTGATGCGAATCTTGATAACCATCCACCAACTGCCAAGCAATAAAGGTCCTAACTATCACCTGTAGTACCTGCAAGGCTTACGGAAGGAGAAACCACGTCCCCCTCGCGAAGAGATTCAACCCGCTGGCTAAGGGAGCATCTGACCGGTAGTCTTGATCAGACCTTCGCCCCCTTTCCGGGTCGCTGTATTGATGATCCTTAGAGTAATTATAGGAGGGTTTCCTATACCCTCTCGAGGAGTTCCTTTTAGACAATTTTTGTCTAGGACGTCCTTCCTTACTCTTTTCTGCTACTGCGGGTCGATTATACGCCAACTTAAGGAGCACAGTATTGATGCTTTCTTTGTAGCTTGGTCATAAACCAATGAAAGCTTATCGTCAAAAACTTAGTGTCAGGATAAGACATGACCTCCTCCTTTGTCTGGATAAAGTCCAACTCACCAGCAGTTTCTTCCTAATAGTCGCAACATTCTGATTCGCTGGAACAAATTCAGGGCAGTGTTGATGGATTAAATGCATCGCAACCATGTGTTGTTCCAAAAGGGAAGGGTAATCCTCCTCCGTATCCCTTTCACCATCCGTCTCAATCAGTTGAAATTCACGGTCAGCGGCATCTAAACTTGCAGATGACTGGACCGACCCAGCACCATCTGACAGCTCAGGTTCTGAGACTGCCGTCGGCTGCTTCTGCACTTGCTGGGATGCTGCGATGAGTTGCACAATCTGCGACAGCAAGTCTGTTACAGAGGCCTGAGGAGCAGCGGTCTTCTTTCCTGGCCGCCGACTGCTCCCAGGGCGGTGTGTTGGAGACAGCTCTTTTCTCTGGAAGTCCCGATAAATGAGGCCTCGTCTCCTTAGCTACCGGATGGCAGGCCTGGATATAAGTGGTCGGTCACGGACAGTTACTGCCACGAAACATCGATGTGACCGGCGCTAACTGTATCCAACCGGTCATGAATGACCGACGCATTTTTCACCCAAGTATATTAATTTTTCACATGAGACCTTGTGTTCTGAATCATTAATTATGACTGTTGATGGTGAATAATTTCCACATTCGAATATATTCTCTAAAATAAAAACAAATACAAAATCGCAAAACACAAGACAAATTTATAAATGAGAGATGCTCCTTTCGCAAACAAAACTGAAACTCATTTGTACTCTATTTTTTTCCGTGTATGTTCTTCGCAAATCGAACCAGATAATCCCCTCTTCTTTCCTTTCCTTTGTGTAATATACTTTCTTTGAAGACTGTGAGCAGAATCTGTCATAATTTCCGGAAAGCTTTACGGTAATTCAGTAATACACCCAGAAAAATATAACCAGTTTTAACTCAGGTGACAGATGTGTAAGTGCTGATTTTATTTGTTGCCGAGGTTACCTGGTGCCGAAAATGATGGAGTTGGTTTTGACCAAGTGCCAGATTTCCCAGTGGTGAGACGGCCAGGCTCCAGGTGCGGAGATGTTCAGCATTCAATTTCAAAGAAATTGTCGCATTGGAGTCCAGTTGTTGCGTTTTAAGAAGAAAAAAAAGTGATTTGTCGACTTAAGACATCCCTGTCAGGCAGTTTAATGTTATAAAAGTTAAGTGTCTTTTCCATAAAATTGAACGCTGGTAGGCCCTAATATTTTGTATATCGTTACGACGTTAGCCCAAAATAATTTACATGGGTTTTGCCCTAGTTAATGTTTGATTTGGAAGCCAAAAAATATGACTGACCCGGGTTACTGTATGACCGATCCGATCATTATGGAGCCGGTCATTATGACCGATGCACCAAAAAAAATTATTTCCACGCCTGCCGAATGGTCCGACTTCCTGACGATGAGTGGTCCCTTCTCAGCGATGTAGACTGGATATCTGAAGTCGTGTAGCTAAGGTGCCATCATGTATGCTTGGAAGATGCCGATGGAGAAGCCAAAACTGTAGCCAATGCCGGCTGTGAACTGAACGGAGCGTCCTGGATGCGAGGCGCGGATGTATGCTCCGACCGACGCAAGTTCCGATCACCACATCTGGCCCCAGATGTTGTTGGGAAAGAGAGGGGCTCTCTCGCTCGCGGTACTTTCAGACCTCGCCGAGCTTCCCAATGAACTTGCCAGTTTCTTCTTCTGTTCCGTCATCGCTGGGTGAGCCTGTTTATATTATAAGGTGCTCGCTCTACCCATTCCACCTCTTAGACCGCAACAGATACATCTAGTTTCACGGTACCCACGGACAGAGTAACCCTTCACCTGTCGAGCTAGGTGGCGACAGGGAACTGAAACCACTGGTTTGTGGTTTATAGCCCTGCCCAATGTTCATGAGCACCTTGCCGCTAGCTCTGTTTGATCATCAGAATGTGACGACGGCAGCACACTCTGTCTAGGCGTCATGTAAACATCACCATGTCCTTGTTCCTCTGAAATAGAAACTAAGAAACGAGAATAACTCTATGGTGAGAGGACCGGCAGTGGCCTCTCATCGCTAACAATGTACCGTGACACCCGTCTCCAACGTTTGTCACCCCATCCGACACATGTTGAGCAAGAATTAGTGGGAGTACATCGACTACAAGCAAGGCAACCAACATGTAAATTAGAGGAAAGGCTTCCTCGCCTTGCATTAGAGCAATGTGCTTTCATAATGAAGCAAAATAAAGTCGATCGTACTCCCACTAACTCCACATTAAATATTAGAAAAAGATACATAACAAATAACATTCAAAATATAAAACGAAAAATAATTTACATAAAAAAATTTTTCGAAACATTTTGACAAGAGCTCAAGTCCCTAAAGGGAATGATGAGCCCAAATGTATCCCGATAGAGTCTAAGTGTGGACAAAATTTTTATTATTATCCAAAAAATTAATTGCTACACTACTGGAATATTTAATGTATCTCACAACAGTCCTACCAAGATAATAAATAGGATACTACATATATAAATAGAGCTTTGTCAATGTAAATAACGTCAGATAGAAAACCAGAAACAAGACACCAGGCAACATGGCCCGAAGTCAGTAACAGATTTTGAACTATCCGATGTAAAGCAAGACCTTCATCAGAAGAAAAAACAATACATCGGATGTATGATGCATGACCAAAACTCCTAAACACCCCTAGGGTGAGGACGTAACCATGGGGATATACAGAATAAACATTCTGTGTAACATGTTAAACTCCCAAGAAATTTATAAAAAAAATTTCCATAACACAAGCCAAAAAGCTTGGAAGTTTAACTGGGGGGCTTCAAGGAAGGATAGGGAAGGAACACTTAACAAACAGTGGAAAAATCATTAGCAAGAATGATGACGTCAGGCCCATGTCCCGAAAATGGAGAACATGAAATAATTTTTATAAAAATTATAAAGTTACAGCCCTGAACATTTCAAACCACCATTTCTTCCTTCCTTTATCCAGTTGTGTCCTTGGATCCACCAAATTAACCATTGATTTGTGTCTGGCATCATTAAAACTGAGATTTAAAAGCACAGATGTCATTTTGTTGTTATCTGACTGAGGGCCAAACAAAGAATGATGTTTGCGCCAATTCCGGTCACTTCCTGACGTCTGCGCATACGCGGAGAGTAAATGTATTGAGGGCCAGATAGGACTTTTAATTTTAGGTTTTGCATGCAAATTTTAGAGATTGGGGGGGGGGGGGGGCAAAATTTGTGTTTGGCCCCAGATATTTTTGAGTTAGCACCAGCTAGTCTGGGCCATTGGGTTATAGTATAAAAATATGAGAATTTTCAGAAAGTTTTCTTTTAACCCTCTGCAATCTGATGTCGAAAAATCAGAATTTCAAGCAGCAAAATTTTGCCATAATACAATTAGGAATTTAACCAATTCCTAGTTGCATTATGGGAAAAATTTGATACTTTAAATTTTGGTATTTTGATGTCAGTCTGCAGAGGGTTAACCACTATATAAACAATAGGTCCAGTGTCTGGAAATGCTATGTGATTAATGCTATGTTACATTAACCATAACAAATGTAATAAAAATAATAACACTTTGGATGGCCGCTGAGTTGTCACGGTTCTTGGGTGAGAAGGCCTCGGTTACCCATGTACTCCCAACTGCCTCCCTATTCCCACTCCTCCCAGCACTCTGAGACGAACTGCTTGATGACATCCCTTGCCCCATTCTTCCCAATCTCTCCGATTAGCATATTAACCCTCTCCTTTGAGTCTCTCACTAACCACATGTCCTTCATTCCCCCATCCCACTTCCATATTATACTCCCAGTGAATCTTATTCTTTTAGACTGGTACTTTGGGCATTCCAGAATAAAGTGTTCCAGGGTCTCCACCGTGCCCAAATTATACATCTGGCACTCCTTTTCAGTTTTTCCCCTCAGCTCCAGGGACCGCGACCTCAGCTTGAACAACAGTGACCCTCCAAAGGTGTCATCAAGGTTCTCTTCAAAACCAGGCTTGTCTTTATCACGCAGGCCATCCAAAGACCTCTTTGATTTGATCCCCTCTCGCCAATTGAGGTTACCATCCTCCATGGCCCTTTCTCTGACGATTTTTTTACCCAGGTTTGCCCCAATGTCTTGGTCCGAGATCTCCAATGAGTAGTTCTCTATTAGCTCCCTCTCTTGGACCATCCATCCTGTCTTGATATTTGAGCTGAACATTCTCTGGAACATTAGTTTACACCATCGGCTGTCGGGGAGATTTACCAAATAATTAAGATAACCGAGTTTCAGTAAGTCTATCCTGTCCTTGATCCTCATCCACCCAAGCTCACCCCTGATTGCTTCTAGTGCTGTGGCATTACTCAACCCCGTTATCCATCAGCCTGCATCGTTCTGCAGGGTATACAAGCTCTTTACAGCAGTCTGGATTAAGGGCACCACTTCCGTATCATATGTTATACTTGGCAGACCCACCATTTCCCAAATGGTTTTCCCCACGAATACCTTATTGAAACTGTTTCTCCCTGTAAGTTTCATTTGGTTAAGGATTTGCCTCCCCTTCAGAATCAATTTATTTGTGTGGTTTCAGTAGATGCCTCTTCCTGTGATGTTTATATTTACCCCCAGATACCCGTAGTCACCGGTCTCTCCTACACTAAGAAGTTTGCTGCTACCTTCAGGAATACAGAACTCCCATGTTTGTAATGTATATATATTTAACATATAATATATACATATAACACATAGTCGGGCAGCTAGGTACACCCCCATGGAAACCTCACAGGACCGAATGAGTTTTTTTCAGGTACCTGGACATCTCGAGAGTAGATTTTCAGATGTTAACAAGAAATCATCCTGGCCAGATATGACGTAATCTTAGATGGCACCCATGAAGGTGGGTAAATTTCGCGATTTTACACCATCACTAATTTTTCTCGATTACGGAAAAACTATATGAGATAAGGAACAGGAATTAACTCACTCATATTTCTGATACCATTCACTGTATAAAAATATCAATCAAGTAAGTGAAAATCCAAGATGGCCACCAAAATATGCCTCAAAAAAGACAGAAATAAAGTTTTTTGACACTTTTTTCACAAAAAACTTATACAATCAGAATAAAAAATTAAAACCTACTTAATTGATTGATATTATTATACAGGGAATGGTATCAGAAATACAAATGAGTTAATTCCCGTTCATTATCTCATATAGTTTTTCTGTAATCGAGACAAATTAGTGATGGTAGAAAATCTGTTCATTAACAACTATTAATCAGACGAAAAGTTAAAAAATTTATAGTAATTTATATATTTTTTATACTTACCAATGACCCAGCCTTAGCTGGTACTAACTCTAAAATATCTAGGGCCAAACGCAAATTTTACCCCCCAATCCCCAAAATTTGCATCTAAAACTGAAAATTACATGTCCTATATGGTCCTCCATACTTTTACTCCACTGCGCATGCGCAGTGTCAAGGAGGTCTCGAAATTGCCGCCAAAAGTCATTCTTACAACCAGTGCCTGGTAAGCGTTATGTACTCAGCGGGGAGGTATGAGTTCCCAACTCATGGGAGGGCCATCCCCATCTGGGTCATTGGTAAGTATAAAAAATATATAAATTACTATAAATTTTTTAACATTTTTATACTGTACCAATGACCCAGACTTAGCTGAATAGTAAAAAGGTTGGAGGGCCTAGGACATGAGGGAAAATCCAATAGACTCAATTACATATAACAGAACTATCCCCTGAAGGAGAAAATGAGAGATAGGCTTTACATGTATCTTTCTTATTTGTATCAAAAAGAAAAACACAACACCATTCTGTAATTGAGCGCAATAACATCAATGATCTCTATTAACATCCTGTATAAAACCTTTATACTAATATTTTTTAAAGGAAAGCCAATAAATAAGGAAGTCCAGCACAATGAGACTCTATATACTCATTTAAAAGTGTCCGAGGAGTGTATATTAATGCCCAATTAATACATGATATAAACAAATGTCTCACACCAAGGAACACTTAAAAAATATTACAAAGATGAATAAACATTAGCTTTACTGTAAAACCATCCAGGTACCAACTCGGAATTACTGACTTCAAGGAAGGGATTCCCTTGCTTTACATTATAAAGCAGGTGACCTAAGGGAACCCCCCCCCCCCCCATCCCCCCTCCCCCCCCCCTTCACCTTGCCCTGGATCAAATACCCCAGAGCGAAGAGGGCAGCAGGACAGAGTCACTGCCGGAACCGAAAGCCTACATATATATAGTTGCCACTGTTTAGTGGACGACATTCTGAGTGAAAAATAACGGACCTAAACAATGAAGATCTGCAGAAAAGGACTCAGAAATTTCTCAGATACAAATTCGAGAAAGTGGAGGGCTAAGAACAATATGCAGCCCTCATTAGATCTGTAATAGCAACATTATTAGCGTAAGCCCATGATGTAGAAAGAACTCTTACTTCATGAGCTTAAAACTAAAGCACAGACTGCTTATTGAAGATATTATCATAAGCAGTATTGATAGTAAATTGAATGCATCTGACCAAAGAATGGACCGAAATGTGGAGGAAGCTTCCACGGCATGTCCCACAACAGACACCTGAGAAGATTAATCCACGGTTTTTGTGGAGCTAGAAATGATACCAACAGAATTTTGCATTGAGATATATAACTTGAGCAATATCTGCTGAATCAACGGCGCTGGAATATACGCATATCCTATTATTCTGCCTCACGAGTTCGATAGAGCTTCTACTGCAAATGCTCAAAGATCCAAACATTGTGACACATACGTCTGCAACTGATTGTTGAGATGCGTCACGAATAAGTCGATCATATGGCGCTCTCCTTGGTAGCAAATCTGATTGAATACTCATTTGTTGAAAGTCCATTCTGGCGTCAACAAGCGGCCCCTCCGTGAAGGGAGTCTGCTAATACGTTCAGACGACCTGGAATATGACAGACCGATAGGAGAACTTGATGTGCTAGTACAAACAGAAAGATTCCTTCCGTTAACATGAATAACAGAATGGAATGAGTGTCTCCCTAGTTCCTAAAATATGCTAATACCGTCGAATTGTCTGACAGAATTAGCACATGAGCATTCTGAATAACGTTCATCCAATAACGTAGCGCAAGCCAAAATGACATCATTCTTGATGTTAATGTGCTTGATTAGGAACTACGGATCCCAAAGACCCTGGCCCTTCAAATCCATTGGGCTCAATGATACGACCCAACATGTTTGACTGGCATCCGTCAAAAATGTAAAACTCGGATCCGGCAATTGCAGTGGAACTCCCTGAGTTAACCACTGAAAACCTGCCCAAGTCTGAATTTCTTATTCACTTGATTGACAAGAAGATGTCCGTATCGAGCGAAAAAATCTTCACCCTCCAATTCTGGATCAGAAGAAATTGGAGAGGACAAGTGCGTAACCGCCCCATCGGAATAAAATCGCACAAACGTATCAGTCTCATGAGATCTCTCGCTGAGACCTTGTCTGAGCGAAGACAATAGTGAGCATAACAACTGATTAATTTCGCTCTGGGTAACGGCAGACGAACGAGAATGTTGTGCGTTTCGAAGCTCATCCCCCGGTGGGTGAATGACTTGGATGATACCAGATCCGACTTCTCCTCATTTACTTATGAAACCGAGATGTCAGAGCAATAGAAGCAGATTCTGCACATCGTTCTGAAGTGTTAACTCATTGCCGTACCTCTGAAGAATGTCGTCCAGGTAGGCCGACATTATCGCAGACGAATGAGCTCAGAAATGAGTCATTACCGAGTTCGTTATTCGAGTGAAAGCCCAGGGGGCTAGATTCTGACCGAAACACATTGCTCGGAACTGATACACGACTCCTATGATGAAGAAGCGAAGATTCTTTCTGAACGCCTGATGAACCATGACCTGAAAGTACGCATCTTAAGATCTATGCATGTAGCATAGTCGTACACCCGAATACTCGCTCTGACCGATCGGATGGACTCCATATATAAACTTGGAGCCACGATCAGCTTGTTTATCCAGCTCATAATTATGAGAGGACGGAACGAGCCATCTGGTTTTTGGAACCAGAAAAGGATGGTTGTAGTAACCTGAAAGTTAAAAAATTTATAGTAATTTATATATTTTTTATACTTACCAATGACCCAGACATAGCTGGTGCTAACTCTTAAAATATAGGGCCAAACACAAATTTTGCCCCCAATCCCCAAAATTTGCATCTAAAACTAAAGAAAACATGTCCTGAAAGGCCCTCCACACTTCGCCCCTACTGCGCATGCGCAGTGTCAAGGACGTTCCGAAATTGGCGCCATTTATCATTCTAATAACCAGTGCTTGGTAAGCGCTATGTACTCAGCGGGGAGGCAAGAGTTCCCAACTCCTGGGAGGGCCATCCCCGTCTGGGTCATTGGTAAGTATAAAAAATATATAAATTACTATAAATTTTTTAACATTTTTATACTGTACCAATGACCCAGACATAGCTGAATAGTAAAAAGGCTGGAGGGCCAAGGACATAGAGCAAAATGGAATACGCTCAATAAAATAAAATAGAGTCATCCCCTGTAGGGAAAAGAAGTAATAGGCCTTACATGTATCTTTCTTATTTATGATAAATTAGAAAGATACAACACCTTCCAAAAATTGAGCTTCATACATCCATGTACTCTATTAATATCCAATATAATCCTTATACTAATAATTTTTAAAGTAAGCCAATAATAAAGTAAGTCTAGAGAATAGAGACTCTTATACTCCTAAAAGTGTCTGAGAATTGCATAATCATGTCCGTTGACATATGCAATATTCAAAAGCTATACTTTAAAAACTAAGACTTGAATGAATTTTATAAACTTAAACTTCTCACTAAACAACCATCCCAATAACAGCTCAGAATTACTAACTCCGGAGGAGGTATCCCCTTGTTTTCATAGTAAAAACAGGTGACCCAAGGGAACACCCTCCCCCCCCCCTTTTTCTTGCCCTGGGTCAAATAGCCCAGAGCGAAGAGGGCAGCCGAACGGAGACACTGCCGAAACAGACAGCCTACCTAGCTATAGTAGCAACTGTTAAGAGAATGACATTCTGAGCAGTAGATAATAGACCTAACAAAAGAGGCCTCAAGAAATTGACTCGATATTTCTAAGATAAAATTCATGAATGTGGATGGCTGAGCGCAATGAGCGGCCTTCAAAAATCTATAATAGCGACACTATTAAAGTAAGCCCAAGAAGTAGAAGAACTCTTACTTCATGAGCCGAAATCTTAAGCACAACTGCTAAGTCAATGATATACCATAAGCAGTACGCTAGTTAATAGAATCCATTAACAATAAAATGGAGCGTAACGTCCTTCTACTAGACATCAAAGACAGAAGAAGCTTACGCCCTTGTAATAAACAGATATCTGTTTATAAATACATAAACTGTACCCGGAAAGAGTAGAGGCCTATGCCCATACGAAGACGGAAGGACCTTAAAATAATAGGTTCCGGATAATAGGAGCCTAACTCTTATGCAACAATCCAACCTAAATAGTAACGGAAGTATTGATTCCGAAACTATGAAAGTGAAAATCATCCATCGATAGTGCATGAAACTCACTGACTCTACAGTAAAAGAGAACCAACAGAATTACTGTCTAAAAGGTCAGAATTTGAAAACTACTGTTTCCAGAGGCTCAAATGATTACTTAGCTAAATAAGAACCGAAGTTAAAATCCGTATAGGAATTTAATCTAAAGATTCTAAGTCTATTTATCAAAAAGTTACTAACTGACTTAGATAAAGAGACAAAAGACTCAATTGTAAACTATCGTAGAGTGCATAGGTATGAGGTAACATAAACCTATAACCTAAATAATAACAGGCTGCAGTAGATCTTGTGAAACAAGTATACTAAACAATAGCAATGAGTAGTATGGAGGAATCAACAATATGAACATAATGATCCCTACACCACGACGGAAGAGCCTCCACTTTAGTCGCATAGAATAGCGAAGAAGAGGATCTCCTATAGTAAGAAATCGCGTCCAAAGCTCGTCCAGTACAGTGCTTACAATGCAATACGGACCACACAACGGAATACATGAAGGTTGCGACCTTGCTGGTTGTGATATAGATGACACGATTTACCCAGTGAAAAAAGATCCTCACATAGAGGAAGATTTCACGTTAAGATCCACAGTAGACAAGAGAGTAAAATACTCATGATCTCTGTGAAGATAGAGATGCTATCAACAGAAATGTATTGTGGTTGTTTATCTTAGCAATACCTGCTAAAACAACAGCGCCGGAGGATACGCGTATCCTATCATTCCGTCCTATAGATCAATAGAGCGTTAACAGTATTAGCTCAGAGATCTGGACAAGCCAACACATACGTCTGCAATTGATTAGCAAGCTGTGTCATAAATAAAACATCATTGGGCGCTCCCATAGATAGCAAATCTGATTGAATACTTGTTTGTTGAGAGTCCATTCTGACAGCAACAAGCGACCCGTAAGAGAACGGGAGTCCGATAAACAATCAGACGACCCAGAATATGACGGACCAAAACTGAACTTGGTGTACTATAACCAACAGACGGATTCTTTCCATTAAATTGAATAACGGAAACGAAAGAGTGCCTCCCTGGTTCCGGAGATACGCCACTACTGTCGAATTAAAGGACAGGAATTTGGGCATGCGTTTCTGAATAATGTTCATGCAATGACATAAAGCAAGCCTAAAAAACATTATTCCGCGGAAGTTAAACTGATAGCTAAAAGACTGCGGAACCCAAAGACCCTGGCACTTCGAATCCGTAGGGATCAGTATATATCCCAATCTGTTTGACTGGCAACCGTCATAACAGCCACACTCGGGTCCGGCAACTGCGGCGGCACTCTCTGAGTCAACCACCGAATGTTTGCCCCAGTCTGAATCTCTTGTAACACTAGATAGACAAGAGAATGTATAAATCGAGCAATTCATGGATTGCCGGAAAGTTGCCGTCGAAGAGAAGCTCCTCCGAGAACGAAGCGACTCTGAGAGAGTTCTTAACCTTACTATCCACGCGTGGATGTAGCTAGGGCTGCGTCACGTCTAACCAACTCCAATCAGCCACTGAAGGGCGGAGTTATACGTGAACAAACTACTGCCCTCAAAAGAAATTACATTGAGAATAATATCCCGTAAATCTTTTCTTGAAGACGTAATGATAACGCCTCAGTAAGGCGGATTACGTATAATAAAGCGTCTAAGTTAAGTCTACTATACATAATGTCGTTCCCAACATTGAAATTGGAAAAGACATAAACGGCGAAAAAGAATATATGCAGTCTTTAATCACACCGTCTAGACGCATATGAACTCTCGGTATGCCCTGCTCTGCCAAAATAAACTATTTGTAAAAATGATAAAATGGCAGAAATGAGCCACGCGGACAAGAAACTAAACTATCATGCTTAGTAGCAGGCTTGTATATATATATAAATATATAGCGTCGAAAAATAAAACACATGTTGTAATAACAATATTGGACTGCGTCGGTAAGTCAGGGACAATGTCCCTGTACCGATCGAAAAATCCGAGTCCAATGACGCTATAAGTCTCTTATCCAAGATCGCAGCAATGAAGTCCGAAAAATAATCACTGGAAGAAATGCCAGAAGATATGAAAGGCGTCTTCCGATACTACTAAAGGGAAAACTCGAAATCTTTCGAATCCCTTTCGCCATCCTGTCGGACCCTATAAAGCGTTCGGTCGTCCGTAGCTGATGCAACCGCGCACCGCACCGACCCAGCGCCGTCGGATAATTCCTGATTCGACCGAGAAACTGTCAATTGCTGGGATGCTGCGAAACAACTGTGCTAACTCGGATAGCACGTCCGTCACTGAGGCCTGAGGAGAAGCGGTCTTACGATGCATTGCCGCAGGAAGCTCCGAGATCGTTACCCCGTGCATACTTCCAATATGCGAGCGAACGGAGTGTATAGGCCTCGTGTCCCTTGGCTACCGGATGGCGCGACCTATTCGCCGTGGAATCACTGAATGCCGAAACTGATCGGATACTCGAGGTCACGTAGCCAATGTGCGGTCGTGTGCCCTGCTGTGAGGATGAGGAAGCATTAAAGACAGTCTCTCGGACTGTCAATATAACGGAGCGTCCCGAGCAACGGACATATGCTCCGAATGTAAAATATCTGAACCACAACATGCGGTCTCCTATGTTGTTGGCTTCCTCCGATCTGTCCTCAATCTGCCGTCACTGGGTGAGTACTAAAGTAATTAAAGTGCTCGCATCACCCAAATCTCCTTCCTAGACCGCAACGGACGAACCCGGCAGCCGAACCATTCGATGAATGTACGCTACACCGGGTGAGCTAGCGAATGTCACTCCGTAAGCGATAGACATATTCCATGAGCACTTATTGCCGCTAACTCTTCATTAACTATGACGACAGAGGCACACTTTTGAAAGACATCTCCATAACTCTTCGAACAAGAAACCAGAAATGCTTGGATAGCAAGCATAAAATAATAATATATATAGCGTCGTTCAATAATTCGAAAGTTTGTGTGACATTATTGGACTATGTCGGAACTGAGGGACGATGTCCCTGAACCGAACCAAAAATTTCTAAGTCCACCGACGCTATCAGTTTCTTATCCGGCATCGCAGCATATGTTGTTCCGAAAGGGAAAGCTTGAAATCCTCCGAATCCCTTTCGGTATCCCGTCGGACCGGATGAAACTTTCGGACGTCCGTACCCGCTTCCGCGGAGCGTCCCGACCCAGCATCGTCGGATAAAATATATGCGACAGATTCAGTTGATGCTGGGATGCTGCGATAAACTGTGCTATTAAGGAAAGCACGTCCGTTCCCGAGGCCTGTGCAGTAGCGGACTTACGATGCATTGCCGCTGGAAGCTCCGTGTACGTTGACTCCCGCACACTTCCTATGCGAACGTCCGGAGTCTGCAGGCCTCGAGTCCCCGGCTACCGACCCAGCGCTGTCGGATAATTCTCGATCCGACACCGTTTCTGTCGGCTGCTGGGATGCTGCGATAAGCTGTGCTATGTGCACAAGAATGTCCGGCGTCGAGACCTGCGGAGGCGCAGTCTATCGCTGCTTCGCCGAGGGCAGCTCCGCATCAGATGGCTCCCGCATACTTTTCCTATGCGAACGTCCGGAGTCCATCGGTCTCGAATCCCTGGCTGCCGGATGGTGTGACCTGGTCGCCGAAGAATCCTTGATCGGCGAAGCTGGTAATATATCGGCGGTCACGCAGCCAAGGTGCGGTCGTGTGCGCTGACGAGAAGAGGAAGCCTTAGCAGTCTCAGCGGACTGCCTATACAACGGAGCGTCCCGAGCGACGGACGTATGCTCCGCTAGCGACACATTTGTACCACAACATCTGGGGCCAGATGTTGTTGAACTAGAGAGGGGCCTCTCTCGCTTGCCGTCCGGATGGACCGGAACGAGCTATGAACCGGACTAAAAGGCTTCCTCCGTTCTCCCTCCGATCCGCCGTCACTGGGTGTGCATTAAGTTAATTTTATAGTGCTCGCATCACCCCAAAATTCCTTCTAGACCGCAACGGACGAACCCGGCTGCCGAACCATTCGGTGAATGGACACTACACCGGGCGAGCTAGCGGACGTCAAAGGCCGTCGAACCTACTAGGGTCCTCTTAGGCAATTGGCGTATTACATGAGCACTTTTCCGCTAGCCCTTCATTAATTGTGACGACGGAGGCACACTGTTGGAAGACATCACAGATACATCACCCTAATCTTGATCGTCTGAAATAGAAATTGATAAAGTAGAGTGACCCTGCGGGGAAAAGACCGGAGTGTCCAAATCCCCAACAACATACCGTGACATACGCTTCCCATATTGTCATCGAAATCATACGATACAGAACAGGAGTTAATGCGAGTACACTGACCACATATAGAATGATAATAAGGTCAGAGGAAGACTTCCTCTTAAAACAATTGATCAATATCCTTTCAATGTGAAAAGAAAACAAGTCCTGGTACTCGCACTAACCCCTGGCAATCAAAATACATAATAATAATATGATCCATTAATATAGAAAAAATAATTGAAATCAAAATATTTTGAAAAAATATTTTTTCAGAACAGCCCAAGTTTCTGAAAAGTAACGTTGAGCCCCAATGGATCCCATGCCTAAGTGTGGACAAAAATTTTAAAAATATTTTAAACAATTTATTCAACACTTACGAACAATAATAATGTATCTAGTTATGATTAAAATAACATAAAGATATTATTATTTAGAAATCCCCCCCTCACACAGAGGGCTGTTGTAAATGTAAACAATGAGTGTAAAAACACTAAAATAAGACTCCAGGCACCCAGGCCCGAAATCAGTTACCAAAAATACACTATCTGATGCAAAACAGAGACTTCCAGGGAAGAAACTGCAGAACATCAGATGGTAGATGCAGAACACAACGCCTAACCACCCGTAGGTGAAGACGTAAACATGGGGAAAGAACAGAATTCATTCTGTTATTCAGCTAAAACTCCCAAGAAATTTTAGTAATAATAATTACAGAAACTATGCCAAAAGCATGGGAGAATAGCAAGGGGGAACTTAAAGGACAGGGAGAGAGGAAAACACTTGAAAAAACAGTGTAACTAAATAATCAGAATGACAACAAAATGGCTGCTGCCTTGAAAATAGGTAACTTAACATAATTTCATTAAAAAATTTTAAGTTACAGCCCTGATAATATTCTGTCACACATTCTTTTCCTCTCCTCCTTTTCTATCCTCCTTAGAATCACCATTTCACTAATATTTATGTGTCTGGCATCATTTAAACTGAGATTTAAAAGCACAAAGATCAGTCAGATGTTAACTGATGAAGGGCCAAACTTAGAATGGCGCCAATTTCGGAACGTCCTTGACACTGCGCATGCGCAGTAGGGGCGAAGTGTGGAGGGCCTTTCAGGACATGTTTTCTTTAGTTTTAGATGCAAATTTTGGGGATTGGGGGGCAAAATTTGTGTTTGGCCCTATATTTTAAGAGTTAGCACCAGCTATGTCTGGGTCATTGGTACAGTATAAAAATATTCCTGGATTTCTACGATCACTATCGCGATCATTCCAGAAGAGACTGGACTTCTGATGGAAGCGAGCCTCTTTCCTGCAGACTTGACGGAAGCTGAGCCCATCTTGGACTTCGAGTTAATGGAGGTTTTCGTTTGAAGGACAATTTAGTCCTTCTGAAATCACCCCTCGAATACAAGGGACGTCCGTAATCTACTCCCAATTAATTGAGAAACTCGACAGTCTTCCGCTCACTAGTACACGATAGAGGTTAATACCATTACCTCCTGGTGCTGCGAGGCTTGCAGAAGGAGAAGCCATGTCCTCCACGGCCCGCACCGTCAACCTAGGGGCATCTGACCGGCCCCTACCTGAGTCCCTACCCTGACGGTCTCTAGAGTAAGACCTAGAGGACGCATAGGAACCTCTATAGGAACTTCCCTTGGACGTATTCATCCCAGATCCCAGAAGTGCCTGTCCTACTTTTCTCTGCTGAATCCGACTATATGGAAGCGGATTTGAATAGCAGAGAGTCTGAAGCTTTCTTAGTTATCTGATCACAGACTGCAGAAAGCTTGCCGTCGAAGAAAACTCTCCGGAGACCGGAGCGACTCTGAGAGAGTTTTTCACCTTACTATCCACATGCGTGGAAGTAGCCAGGGCAACGTCATGTCTAACCAACTCCATATTGCCACTAAAAGGGCGGAGTTTTACGTGAGGCCATTGAAAGAACTCTAAAGGAGGTTGTACATCCTAGAATTCTTTTTCCTTTGAGACGTAATGATAACTCTCTGGTAAGGTGATCTGCGTACGATGATGCGTCTAAGCTAACCCTGCTAGACGATATTGTCATTTCCAACATCGTGGTTGGAATTGACATTGACGACAGTATGAACAATACTAGGTCCTGGCCTGGTCGTCTAGACGCAGAGAACTCTCAGAACGCTCTGTGCTGCCGTTTCAAAATATTCCTTGAATTGATGAAAGGCAGATGTAGAGCATTTGCCGATAAGAAACCTGACCTGCCCATTTAGGTAGCAAGTTATATAAATATAACGTCATTCAACAGATCAAATGTCCGTGAGACATATCTGGACTATATCGGAAACTGAGGGATGATGTCCCTAAACTGATAAGAATTCTGAGTCCAGTGGCGCTATCAGTCTCTTATCCGGCAACGCAGCAATTTTGGTCCGAAGGAACAACGTCAGAAGATAATGCTGGATGCACTCTACGGCAATTATGTTGTTCCGAAAGGGAAAATACAACTCATCCGTATCCCTTTCGCCATCCTGTCGGACCACTTGTAATTCTTGGTCGTCCATGATGAACCTGCAGCGGAAGTACCAACCCAGCTTCCTCGGATAATTCTTAATCCGACAGAGTTACTGTCGGGTGCTGGGATGCTGCGATAATTTGTGCTATCTGTGATAGCAAGTCCGTAACGAAAGCCTATGGAGCTGCGGTCTTACAGAATTTAGCCGCTAGAAGCTCCTTGGAAGTTCACTCCTGCATACATCTAATATGTGCGCGTCCGGAGTATGAAGGCCTCGTATCCTTGGCTACCGGATGGCGTGACCTGGTCACCGTAGAATCCCTGGTCGGCGATGTTGAATGAATATGACAGGTCATGTAGCCAAGGTGCGGTCGTGTGTGGTGCCGTGAGGATGAGGAAGCCGAAAGAGCAGTCTCTCTGGACTGTCTATAAAACGGAGCATCCCGAGCGGTGGACATATGCCCTGACTGAGGAACGTTTTGTACCACAACATCTGAGCCCAGATGTTGTAGTACGAGAAAGGGACAAGCTAGGAACTGGACTAACAGGCTTCCTCCGTACCATCCTCGTATCCATCATCAGTGGGTGTGCACATTGTATTTATAGTGCTCGCATCACACAAATTTCCTTCCTGGACCGCAATGGACGAACCCGGGTGCTGAGCCATTCGGTGAATGGTCGCGACACCGGGCGAGCTAGCGGACATCAAAGCCATCGATCCTACTAGGGAACTCCAGGCAATTGACACATCTACATGAGCACTTTTGCCGCTAACTCTTCATTTGACTGTGACGACTGAAGCACACTTTACGAAGACATCACGGTAACAACACCTTGTTCATGTTACTCTATGAGACCTGTGGAGCCGCGGTCCTACGTAAATTATCCGCTGGAAGCTCCCGGGACGTTCATTCCTGCATTCATATAATATGCGAACATCCCAACTGGAAAGGTCTCGTATCCTTGGCTAGCCGATGGAGTGACCTGGTCGACGTGTATTCCTTGGTCGGCAAAGCAGGAGCACCAAGGACGTTCAATCCTGCATTTATATAATATGCGAACGTCCCCTGGAAATTTGTGGTCACATAGCCAAGGTGCGGTTGTGGGTGTTGACGAGGATGAGGAAGCCAATATAACAGCCGTGTCGGAATGTCATGCGACGGAGCATCCCAAGCAGGAGAAGTGGACGTAAGCTCCGACTAAGCGAACAAACATACAACAACATCGCGGCACAGATGTTGATGCAAGACAGAGGGGGCCTCTCTCGCTCGCGGTCCGGGTGGACCTGGACGAGCTAGCTACCAGACTGACAGGCTTCCTCCGTACTATCCTCGGATCCGTCGTTGCTGGGTATGCACATCTGATGTTTTATAGTGCTCGCATCACCCAATCTGCTTCCCTGGACCGCGACGGACGAACCCGGGTGCTGAGCCATTCTTTCCTGGTGAATGGTTGCGACACCGGGTGGACTAGCGGGTGATCAATGCCTTCGATCGAACTAGCGAACTCCCGGCAATTGTCGTAATACCTTGAGCACTTCCCGCTAGCCCTAATATTGCAACGACGGAGACACACTTGTTGAAGACATCACGGAAACATCACTCTAAATTCTGAAAAAGAAACTGATAATATAGAGTGACCCTACGGAGAGAGGACCGTAATGGACCCCTCACCGCTAACAAAATACCATGACACACGTCTCCAACGTTGTCATATTAATCAACACACACAGAGCAAGAATTAGTTCGAATACATTGACTATAAGAAACACAATGAACCTGTGAATTAGAGAAAGATATCCTCGCATTACAATTGAAGAATATTTTTTCAACATGAAAAAAAATATACACAGTCATATTACTCACACTAACCCTTGAAATAAATATACATAATATATTATAATCCATTATAACATTTCAAAAGAAAATAATTTTAAAAAAAAAAAAAAAAAAAATTTGGAAAAAATTTTCAGAAGAGCCCAAGTTTCCAATGGGAACAATGAGCCCAAATGGATCCCAAAAAAGCCTAAGTGTGGACAAAAATTTTAAAATCATTTAAAAAAATTAATGTAACACTTACGGACAATATTAATGTATCTTGCTATGAACTGAACTAAGCAGAGGAAAAGTAATCACTATAAGAAGTAACCATTGTCAACATAAACAAAAAGTGTAAACAAACTGGATACATGACTCCAGGCACTGATAAACATGGCCCGAAATCAGTTACCAATTTAAACACCATCTGATGCAAAACAGAGACTTCCAGAGAAGAAACTGCAGAACATCAGATGGTAGATGCAGACCAAAACGCCTAACCACCCAAGGGTGAGAACGTAAACATGGGGAAAAAAAATGAAAGTGTCAATGACACTGCAGCTCAACTTGACAAACTTGAACTTGGTAAGTTATAAATGAAATGGCAAAATTGAAGATCATTGGTACCAATGTCATTTTTTTTGCCAGTGGCAACATTTTTTGACAGACACCGAAGAAAATCAATAGCTCCCATCTAGAGGCCTCCCCAAACAAGCATGCCAGGTTTCAAAGCAATCCGATCATAAATGTGCCCTGTAGGGTGTATAACTAAGAACGTTGGCCGTGGCAACATTTTTTGACAGAAATGGAAGAAAATCGATAGCTCCCATCTAGAGGTCACCATAAATAAGCATACCAGGTTTCAAAGCAATCTAATTGTAAATGTGCCCTGTAGGGTGAGCCAAAGGGAAATATTGTGGTCTGACTAAACTAAGTTCTAAGAACGTTGGCTGCGGCAACATTTCTTGATGGAAATTGAAGAAAATTGATAGCTCCCATCTAGAGGTCACCCCAAACAAGCATGAAAGGTTTCAAAGCAATCCGATCATAAATGTGCCCTGTAGGGTGTGCCAAAGGGAAATATTGAGTCTTCTGACTAAACTAAATTCTAAGAACGTTGGCCGCGGCAACATTTTTTGACGGAAATTGAAGAAAATTGATAGCTCCCATCTAGAGGTCTCCCCAAACAAGCATACCAGGTTTCAAAGCAATCAAATCATAAATGTGCCCTGTTGGGTGTGCCAAAGGGAAATATTGTGGTCTGACTAAACTGAGTTCTAAAAACGTTGGCCGCGGCAACATTTTTTTACGGAAATTGAAGAAAATCGATAGCTCCCATCTAGAGGTCACCCCAAACAGGCATGCCAGGTTTCAAAGCAATCCGATCATAAATGTACCCTGTAGGGTGTGCCAAATGGAAATATTGAGTCTTCTGACTAAACTAAGTTCTAAGAACGTTGGCCGCGGCAACATTTTTTGACAGAAATTGCAGAAAATCGATTGCTCCCATTCAGAGGTCTCCCCAAACAAGCATACCAGGTTTCAAAGCAATCTGATCATTAATGGGCCCTGTAGGGTGTGCCAAAGGAAAATATTGAGGTCTGACTAAACTAAGTTCTACGAACGTTGGCCGTGGCAACATTTTTTGCCGGAAATTGAAGAAAATTGATAGCTCCCATCTAGAGGTCACCCTAAATAAGCATACCAGGTTTCAAGGCAATCAAGTCATAAATGTGCCCTGCAGGGTGTGCCAAAGGGAAATATTGTGGTTTGACTAAAGTAAGTTCTAAGAATGTTGGCCGCGGCAACATTTTTTGACGGAAATTGAAGAAAATTGATAGCTCCCATCTAGAGGTCACCCCAAACAAGCGTGCCAGGTTTCAAAGCAATCCGATCATAAATGTACCCTGTAGGGTGTGCCAAAGGAAAATATTGAGTCTTCTGACTAAACTAAGTTCTAAGAACGTTGGCCGCGGCAACAGTTTTTGACAGAAATTGAAGAAAATTGATAGCACCCATCTAGAGGTCTCCCCAAACAAGCATACCAGGTTTCAAAGCAATCTGATCATAAATGTGCCCTGTAGGGTGTGCCAAAGGGAAATATTGAGGTCTGACTAAACTAAGTTCTACAAACATTGGCCGTGGCAACATTTTTTGCCGGAAATTGAAGAAAATCGATAGCTCCCATCTAGAGGTCACCCTAAATAAGCATACCAGGTTTCAAAGCAATCAAATCATAAATGTGCCCTGTAGGGTGTGCCAAAGGGAAATATTGTGGTTTGACTAAACTGAGTTCTAAGAACGTTGGCCGCGGCAACATTTTTTGACGGAAATTGAAGAAAATCTATAGCTCCCATCTAGAGGTCACCCCAAACAAGCATGCCAAGTTTCAAAGTAATCTGATCATAAATGCGACCTGTGAGGTGTGCCAAAGGAAATTGTGGACGTACGTACTAACGTACTAACATACTAACGTACTAACGTACGTACGTACGTACGTACGTACGTACGTACGTACGTACCTACGCCGACGGACGAGAAGTGATGGCAATAGCTCAGCTTGACTTGTCAAGTTGAGCTAAAAACAGAAAATAATTCTGTTTCCAAGCCAAAACTCCCAAGAAATTTTAGTAATAAACATTACAAAAAATAAGCCAAAAGCATGGGAGAATAGCTAGGGAGAATAAAGGAAAGGGAGAGAGGAAACACTGATTAAACAATGAAACATTCGTAGCAAGAATGACCACAACAAGGTCATGCCTCGAAAATAGGTAACATGAATAATTTCGTAAAATAATTATAAGTTACAGCCCTGAACATTTGTTTCCACTGTTTTTTCCTCTCCTCCTTCTATTTCCTCCTTATATCCACCATTTCTCTCATAATTATGTGTCTGGCATCCTTAAAACTGAGATTTACAAGCACAAATAACAGTGAAGTGTAACTGTATTGAGGGCCAAACAAAGAATGATAATTGCGCCAATTTCGAGACCTCCTTGACACTGCGCATGCTCAGTGGAGTAAAAGTATGGAGGACCATATAGGACATGTAATTTTCGGTTTTAGATGCAAATTTTGGGGATTGGGGGGTAAAATTTGCATTTGGCCCTAGATATTTTAGAGTTAGCACCAGCTAAGTCTGGGTTATTGGTACAGTATAAAAATATTTAATAAAAACAAAGCATATTATTTCTTTGTGTTGTTTTATTTTTATTCATCGACTAATGGTATACATGTATATTAAGCATGAAATTGACACATAACACCTACTGGTTCATGTATAAATTATTCATGAGTGATTTTGATTATGGGTGTATTTAGGGAATAATTGACAAGTGAGAGTGCATGTGGTCAAATTTGTTGAACTTGAGCAAAGTGAATTTGTGAAAATTATAAATTCTAAGTAACTTGTATATTTTTTATACTTACCAATGGCCCAGACTAGCTGGTGCTAACTCAAAAATTAATCCAGGGCCAAACACAAATTTTGCCCCCAATCCCCCAAATTTGCATGCAAAACCAAAAAATTCAATGTCCTATCTGGTCCTCCATACTTTTAAGATCTGCACATGCGCAGTATCCAGGAAGCCACCGAAATTGGTACCAACAATCATTCTTTCTATAATTGCCTGTTGAATGTTGTAAACCGCGGGGAGGTATGAGTGCCCACTCATGGGAGGGCCATACCTGTGTGGGCCATTGGTAAGTATAAAAAATATACAAATTACTTAAAATTTATAATATTTATTTTATTTTATACAACACCCAATGGCTCAGACTAGCTGAATCGTAAAATCGAAAAAAGGGTGGACATAAAGGAAAATCGAATCTCTCAATCACTTCAGTAAAGGATAGCTTCTACAGGAGAATAGGAGAAAAAAGGAATTATAAGGAACACTTGACAAACAGTGAAAAAATCATTAGCAAGAATGATGACATCAGGCCCATGTTCAGAAATTGGGAGACATAAAATAATTTTGATAAAAATAGGCCGATGAAATCGTCAGATGTGTACCCATACGCGCAACTAGAAGAAGGCTGTATGACGGAGGGCCACCACGGATGCCAACATTATGTACACCATACAAGGTATGGGTACATACATATAGAAATGGATTGGAGGAGTGTCTAATTTGATGGATAAAGGATTAATTATCAGATTTACATAAAAAACTATACAGCACAGCACATCAGTAACTTGAATAAATATATAAAGTAACATGACAATCGGATTGATATTTTTTGAGTTATCTCATGCCAAAGGGATTGGAGGAATTTTCAATTTGAAGGATAAAGGGTTAATATCTCCGGATCAAATTATCAGATTAACACCAAAAACTATACAGCTCAGCACATCAGTTACCTGAACACAATTATAAAGTAACTTGACAATCCAAGCAATATTTTTCAAGTTATCAAATGCCAAAGGGATTGGAGAAATTTTCAATTTGAAGGATAAAGGGTTAATATCTCAGGATTAAAATAACAGATTTACACCAAAAACTATACAGCTTGGTACATCAGTAACCTGAACACAAATATAAAGTAACTTGACAATCCAAGCAATATTTTTCAAGTTATCGAATGCCAAAGGGATTGGAGGAATTTTCAATTTGAAGGATAAAGGGTTAATATCTTAGGATTAAATTATCAGATTAACACCAAAAACTATACAGCTTGGCACATCAGTGACCTGAACACAAATATAAAGTAACTTGACAATTCAAGCAATATTTTTCAAGTTATCGAATGCCAAAGGGATTGGAGGAATTTTCAATTTGTAGGATAAAGGGTTAATATCTCAGGATCAAAATAACAGATTTACACCAAAAACTATACAGCTTGGCACATCAGTAACCTGAACAGAAATATAAAGTAACTTGACAATCCAAGTAATATTTTTCAAGTTATCGAATGCCAAAGGGATTGGAGGAATTTTCAATTTGAAGGGTAAAGGGTTAACATCTCGGGATCAAATCATCAGATTTACACCAAAAACTATACAGCTTAGCACATCAGTAACCTGAACACAAATATAAAGTAACTAGACAATCCAAGCAATATTTTTCAAGTTATCGAATGCCAAAGGGATTGGTCGGAATTTTCAATTTGAAGAATAAAGGGTTAATATCTCAGGATCAAATAATCCAATTTACACCAAAAACTATACAGCTCGGCACATCAGTAATCTGAACACAAATATAAAGTAACTTGACAATCCAAGCAATATTTTTCATGTTATCGAATGCCAAAGGGATTGGAGGAATTTTCAATTTGAAGGATAAAGGGTTAATATCTCAGGATTAAATTATCAGAGTTGCAACAAAAACTATACAGCTCGGCACATCAGTAACCTGAACACAAATATAAAGTAACTTGACAATCCAAGCAATATATTTCAAATTATCGAATGCCAAAGAAATGGATACGGATGCCGGATGGACAGATGGACGGATGGACAGATGGACAGAAGGACAGACGGATGGACAAAGGATGGACGAACGATGGATGATCACCCCGGATGCCGGCATTATGTGTACCATACATAGCATGGGTACACATAAAAATTATAAAATTCCAGCCCTGAATGTTCCTGACCACCGTTGTTCACTTCCATCATCCAATTATGTCCTTCGATCCACCAATTTCACCATTGATTTGTGTCTGGCATCCTCAAAAACGAGATTTAAAAGAACAGATGTGAGTACATTGTTGCTGACTTCAGAGCCAAACAAAGAATGATGGTTTGCGCCAATTTCGGAGTCTTCCTGGATACTGTGCATGTGCAGATCTGAAAAGTATGGAGGACCAGATAGGACGTTAAATTTCTCGGTTTTGCATGCAAATTTTGGAGATTGGGGGGCAAAATTTGTGTTTGGCCCTGGATTAATTTTTGATTTAGCACCAGCTAGTCTGGGACATTGGTTGTTGCATAAAAATACAAGAGGCCCCACAGAGCCTTAATCGCTCACCGGCCAAAGTGGTTCAAAGAAGTATTTGGGGTCACATTCAGTTAGACATGGTTCATCAACTCTAGAAAGGAATGAAGTCATGAGAGACAAATTTTATGGAACTAGGGACATGGCTTGAACAAACTTGAATCTTACCCCCCTAAGGATGCTGCATACCAAATATCAAAAGCTTTCATCTGCTGGATCTGAAGAAGAAGATTTTTAAAGAAAATTCCTCATTTTGAACCAAGTTATCATTCGGGCTCCATGTGAGCCCAAATATGAACCCAGGGACTTGGCTTGAACAAACTTGAATCTCACCCCCTAAGGATGCTGCATGCCAAATATCAAAACATTTCGACTGCTAAATCTGAAGAAGAAGATTTTTAAAGAAAAATTCCTTGTATTGACTACGTTATAATTCGAGCTCCCACAGGGAGCCCAAATATGGACCCAGGGAATTGGCTTTAACAAACTTGAATCTCACCCCCCTAAGGATGCTACACACCACATATCAAAACATACCGACAGCTGGATCTGAAGAAGAAGATTTTTTAAGAAAATTCCTCATTTCGAACTAAGTTACAATTCAAGCTCCCACAGTGAGCCCAAATATGGACCTAAGAACATGGCTTGAACAAACTTGAATCTCACGCCCCTAAGGATGCTGCATACCAAATATTAAAACATTCTGACTGCTAAATCTGAAGAAGATTTTTAAAGAAAATTCCTCATTTTGAACTAAGTTAACATTCGGGCTCCCACAGTGAGCCCAAATACGGACCTAGGGACATGACTTGAACAAATTTGAATCTCACCCCCCTAAGGATGCTGTATACCAAATATCAAAACATTCTGACTGCTAGATCTGAAGAAGAAGATTTTTAAAGAAAGTTAAAAAATTTATAGTAATTTATATATTTTTTATACTTACCAATGACCCAGACATAGCTGGTGCTAACTCTTAAAATATAGGGCCAAACACAAATTTTGCCCCCCAATCCCCAAAATTTGCATCTAAAACCAAGGAAAACATGTCCTGAATGGCCCTCCACACTTCACCTCTACTGCGCATGCGTAGTGTCAAGGACGTTCTGAAATTGGCGCCATTAATCATTCTTATAACCAGTGCCTGGTAAGCGTTATGTACTCAGCGGGGAGGTATGAGTTCCCAACTCCTGGGTGGGCCATCCCCGTCTGGGTCACTGGTAAGTATAAAAAATATATAAATTACTATAAATTTTTTAACATTTTTATACTGTACCAATGACCCAGACATAGCTGAATAGAAAAAAGGCTGGAGGGCCAAGGACATAGAGCAAGTTGGAATACGCTCAATTATATAAAATAGAGTCATCCCCTCTAGGGAAAAAGAAGTATTAGGCCTTACATGTATCTTTCTTATTTATGATAAATTAGAAAGATACAACACCTTCCAAAATTGAGCATCATACATCCTTGTACTCTATTAATATCTAGTATAATCCTTATACTAATAATTTTTAAAGTAAGCCAATAAATAAAGTAAGTCTAGAGAATAGAGACTCTTTATACTCCTTAAAAGTGTCTGAGGATTGTATAATAACGTCCGTTGACACGTGCTATATTCAAAAGCTATACTTTAAAAACTAAGACCTGAATGAATTTTTAAAACATAAACTTCTCACTAAACAACCATCCCAATAACAGCTCAGAATTACTAACTCCGGAGGAGGTATCCCCTTGTTTTCATAGTAAAACAGGTGACCCAAGGGAACACCCTCCCACCCCCCCCCCCCCACCCCCCCATTTTTCTTGCCCTGGGTCAAATAGCCCAGAGCGAAGAGGGCAGCAGAACGGAGTCACTGCCGAAACAGACAGCCTACCTAGCTATAGTAGCAACTGTTAAGTGAATGACATTCTGAGCAGTAGATAATAGACCTAACAATAGAGGCCTCCAGAAATGGACTCGATATTTCTGAGATAAAAATTCATGAATGTGGATGGCTGAGCGCAATGAGCAGCCTTCAAAAAACTATAATAGCGACACTATTAATGTAAGCCCAAGATGTAGAAGAACTCTTACTTCATGAGCCGAAATCTTAAGCACAACTGCTGAGTCAATGATATACCATAAGCAGTATCGATAGTTAATTGAATCCATTAGCAATAGAATGGAGCGTAATGTCCTTCTATTAGGCATCAAAGACAGAAGAAGCTTACGCCCGTAGTAATAAACAGATATCTGTTTATAAATACGTAAACTCTAACCGGACAGAGTAAAGGCCTATGCCCGTACCAAGACGGAAGGACCTTAATAACAATAGGTTCCGGATATTTATTAGGAGCCTGACTCTTATGCAAAAATCCAACCTAAATAGTAAAGGAAGTAGTGATTCCGAAACTACGAAAGTGAGAATCATCCACCGATAGTGCATGAGGCTCACTGACTCTTCAGTAAAAGAGAAGCCAACAGAATTACTGTCTAAAAGGTCAGAATTTGAAAACTACTGTTTCCAGAGGCTCAAATGATTACTTAGCTAAATAAGAACCGAAGTTAAATTCCGTATAGAAATTTAATCTAATGATTCTAAGTCTATTTATCGAAAAGTTACTAACTGACTTAGATAAAGAGACATAAGACTCAATTGTAAACTATCATAGAGTGCATAGGTATGAGATAACATAAACCTATAACCTTAATAGTAACAGGCTGCAGTAGATCTTGTCAAACAAGTATACTACAAAGTTGCAATGACTAGTATGGAGGGATCAACAATATCAACAAAGTGATCCCTACACAAACGACGGAAGAGCCTCCACTTTAGCCGCATAGTATAGCGAAGAAGAGGTTCTCCTACAGTAAGAAATCGCGTCCAAAGCTCGTCCAGTACAATGCTTACAATGCAATAAGGACCACACAACGGAATACGTGAAGGTTGAGACCTTGCAGGTTGTGATGAAGATGACACGATTTTACCCAGCGAAAAAAGATCCTCTCATGGAGGAAGTTTTCGCGTTAAGTCCCACAGTAGACATCAGAGTAAATTTACCCACGGTCTCTGTGATGACAGAGATGCTATCAACAGAAATGTATTGTGGTTGTTTATCTTAGCAATACTTGCTGAAACAACAGCGCAGGAGGATACGCATATCCTATCATTCCGTCCTATTAGATCAATAGAGCGTTAACAACATAAGCTCAGAGATCCGGACATGTAAACACATACGTCTGCAATTGATTAGCAAGTTGTGTCGTAAATAAATTATCATTGGGCGCTCCCATTGATAGCAAATCTGATTGAATACTTGTTTGTTGGGAGTCCATTCTGATGGCAACAAGCGACCCATAAGTGAAAGGGAGTCCGGTAATACAATCAGACAACCCGGAATATGACGGACCGAAGCAGAACTTGGTGTACTATAACAAACAGAAGGATTCTTTCCATTAAATTGAATAACGGAAACGAATGAGTGCCTCCCTGGTTCCGGAGATACGCCACTACTGTCGTATTATCGGACAGGATTTGGACATGCGTTTCTGAATAATGTTCATCCAATGACATAAAGCAAGCCTAAAAAACATTATTCCATGGAAGATAAGTGCTTGCCTAGAGACTGCGGAACCCAAAGACCCTGGCACTTCGAATCCGTTGGGATCAATATTGTATCCCAACCTGTTTGACTGGCAACCGTCATAATTATAAAACTCGGATCCGGCAACTGCAGTGGCACTCTCTGAGTCAACCACCGAATGTTTGCCCCAGTCTGAATCTCTTGCTACACTAGATAGACAAGAGAACGTGTAAATCGAGCAATTCATGGATTGCTGAAAAGTTGCCGTTGAAGAGAAGCTTCTCCGAGAACGAAGCGACTCTGAGAGAGTTCTTCACCTTATTATCCACGCGCGTGGATGTAGCTAGGGCTGCGTCACGTCTAACCAACTCCAAGTAGCCACTGAAGGGCGGAGTTATACGTGAACAAACTACTACCCTCAAAAGAAATCACATTGAGGATCATATCCCGGAATTCTTTCTCTTGAAGACGTAATGATAACGCCTCAGTAAGGTGGATTACATATGATAAAGCGTCTAAGTTAAGTCTATTAGACATCATTGTCGTTTCCAACATTGTGGCTGGAAAAGACACAGACGGCGAAAAAGATTATTTCCAGTCTTTAACCACGCCGTCTAGATGCATATGAACTCTCGGTATGCCCTGTTCTGCCAAAATAAATTATTCCTATAAATGATAAAAGGCAGAATTGAGCATTGCGGACAAGAAACTAAACTATCATGCTTGGTAGCAGGCTTATATATATATAGCGTCGATAAATAATACACATGTTCTAATGACATTATTGGACTGTGTCGGTAAGTCAGGGACAATATCCCTGAACCGATCCAAAATTCCGTGTCCAATGACGCTATAAGTCTGTTATCCAACATCGCAGCAATGTAGTCCGAAGGAACAACCACTGGAAGATAATGCCGGAAGAAATGTATGGCAGCTTCCGATGTTACGAAAGGGAAAACTCGAAATCGTCCGAATCCCTTTCGCCATCCTGTCGGACCCTATAAAGAGTTCGGTCGTCCGAACCTGATGCAACCGCAGACCGCACCGACCCAGCCCCGTCGGATAATTCCTGATCCGACCGAGAAACTGTCGATTTCTGGGATGCTGCGAAAAACTGTGCTAACTTGGATAGCACGTCCGTCACTGAGGCCTGTGGAGAAGCGGTCTTACGATGCATTGCCGCTGGAAGCTCCGTGATCGTTACCCCGCGCATACTACTATTATGCAAGCGAACGGAGTGTACAGGCCTCGTGTCCCTTGGCTACCGTATGGAATCGCCGTGGAATCACTGAATGACGAAACTGGTCGGATACTCGAGGTCACGTAGCCAATGTGCGGTTGTGTGCACTGCTGTGAGGATGAGGAAGCATTATCGACAGTCTAACGGAGCGTCCCGAGCGGCGGACATATGCTCCGAATGTAAAATATCTGAACCACAACATGCAGTCTCCTATGTTGTTGGACGAGAGAGGGACCTCTCTCGCTCACAGCCCACACGGACCTGGACGAGCCAGGAACTGGACTAACAGGCTTCCTCCGATCTGTCCTCAATCTGTCGTCACTGGGTGAGTACTAAAGTTATTATAGTGCTCACATCACCCAAATCTCCTTCCTAGACCGCAACGGACGAACCCGGCAGCCGAACCATTCGATGAATGTACGCTACACCGGGTGAGCTAGCGAATGTCACTCCGTCGATCCTACAAGGGACCTCTTAGGCGATAGACATATTCCATGAGCACTTATTGCCGCTAGCTCTTCATTAACTATGACGACAGAGGCACACTTTTGAAAGACATCTCTGTAACTTTGCGAACAAGAAACCAGAAATGCTTGGTAATATCAAGCATATAAAAATAAATATATAGCGTTGTTCAATAATTCGAAAGTTTGTGTGACATTATTGAACTATGTCGGAACTGAGGGACGATGTCCCTGAACCGAACCAAAAATTTCTAAGTCCACCGACGCTATCAGTTTCTTATCCGGCATCGCAGCATTCTGGTCCGACGAAAGAACCTGTAGAAGATCAAGTCAGATGACATACACAACAGCATATGTTGTTCCGAAAGGGAAAGCTTGAAATCCTCCGAATCCCTTTCGGTATCCCGTCGGACCGGATGAAATTTTCGGACGTCCGTACCTGCTTCCGCGGAGCGTCCCGACCCAGCATCGTCGGATAATACATTATGCGACAGATTCAGTTGTTGCTGGGATGCTGCGATAAGCTGTGCTATTTGGGATAGCACGTCCGTCCCCGAGGCCTGTGCAGAAGCGGTCTTACGATGCATTGCCGCCGGAAGCTCCGTGTACATTGACTCCCGCACACTTTCTTATGCGAACGTCCGGAGTCTGCAGGCCTCGTGTCCCTGGCTACCGGATGGTGTGACGTGGTCGCCGATGATTCTCTGACTGGCGAAGCTGACTGGATATCCGAGGTCACGTAGCCAAGAGCGGTCGTGTGCGCTACCATGAGAATGAGGAAGCCTTATTGACAGTCTCTCCAGACTGACTAAATGTTGGAGCATCCCGAGCGGCGGACGTATGCTCCGAATGCGAAACATTTTGTACCACAACATCTGGGGCCAGATGTTGTTGTACGAGAGAGGGGCCTCTCTCGCTCGCCATCCGGATGGACCTGAACGAGCTAGGAACCGGACTAAAAGGCTTCCTCCGTTTTCCCTTTAATCCGCCATCACTGGGTGTGCATTTGGTTGATTTATAGTGCTCGCATCACCCCAAAACTCCTTCTAGACCGCAACGGACGAACCCGGCTGCCGAACCATTCGATGAATGGATGCTACACCGGGCGAGCTAGCGGACGTCAAAGGCCGTCGAACCTACTAGGGTCCTCTTAGGCAATTGGCGTATTTACATGAGCACTTTTCCGCTAGCCCTTCATTAATTGTGACGACGGAGGCACACTGTTGGAAGACATCATGGATACATCACCCTAATCTTGATCGTCTGAAATAGAAATTGATAAAGTAGAGTGACCCTGCGGGGAAAGGACCGGAATGTCCAATTCCCCACTAACATACCGTGACATACGCTTCCCATGTTGTCATCGAAATCATCACATACAGAACAGGAGTTAGTGCGAGTACACTGACTACATATAGAATGATTATAAAAGTCAGAGGAAGATTTCCTCTTATTACAATTGACCAAAATCCTTTCAAAGTGAAAAGAAAACAAAGTCCTAGTACTCGCACCAACCCTTGACAATCAAAATACATAATAATATGATCCATTAACATAGAAAAAATAATTGAAATCAAAATATTTTGAAAAAATATTTTTTCAGAACAGCCCAAGTTTCTGAAAAGTAATGTTGAGCCCCAATGTATCCCAAGCCTAAGTGTGGACAAAAATTTTAAAAATATTTTAAACAATTTATGCAACACTTATGAACAATAATAATGTATCTAGTTATGATTAAATTAACATGAAGATATTATTTTCAAGAAATCCCCCCTCACACAGAGGGCTGTTGTAAATGTAAACAATAAGTGTAAAAACACTAAAATAAGACTCCAGGCACCCAGGCCCGAAATCAGTTACCAATAATACACTATCTGATGCAAAACAGAGACTTCCAGGGAAGAAACTGCAGAACATCAGATGGTAGATGCAGAACACAACGCCTAACCACCCATAGGTGAAGACGTAAACATGGGGAAAAGAACAGAATTCATTCTGTTATTCAGCTAAAACTCCCAAGAAATTTTAGTAATAATAATTACAGAAAATATGCCAAAAGCATAGGAGAATAGCAAGAGGGGACTTAAAGGAAAGGGAGAGAGGAAAACACTGAACAATCAGTGTAACTTGATAACAAGAATGACAACAAAATGGCTGCTGCCTCGAAAATAGGTAACTTAACATAATTTCATTAAAAAATTTTAAGTTACAGCCCTGATAATTTTCTGTCACACATTTTTCCTCTCCTCCTTCTATATCCTCCTTAGAATCACCATTTCACTAATATTTATGTGTCTGGCATCATTTAAACTGAGATTTACAAGCACAAAGATCAGTCAGATGTTAACTGATGAAGGGCCAAACTAAGAATGATTAATGGCGCCAATTTCGGTACGTCCTTGACACTGCGCATGTGCAGTAGAGGTGAAGTGTGGAGGGCCATTCAGGACATGTTTTCTTTGGTTTTAGATGCAAATTTGGGGGATTGGGGGGCAAAATTTGTGTTTGGCCCTATATTTTAAGAGTTAGCACCAGCTATGTCTGGGTCATTGGTACAGTATAAAAATATTCCTCATTTTGAACTAAGTTATCATTCGGGCTCCCATAGTGAGCCCAAATATGGACCTAGGAACATGGCTTGAAAAAACTTGAATCTCACCCCTCTAAGGATGCTGCATACTAAATATCAAAACATTCCAGCTGCTGGATCTGAAGAAGAAGATTTTTAAAGAACTAAGTTATCATTCGGGCTCTCATAGTGAGCCTAAATATGAACCCAGGTACTTGGCTTGAACAAATTTGAATCTCACCCCTCTAAGCATGCTGCATACCCAATATCAACAGATTTTGCCTCCTGGATCTTGAGAAGAAGATTTTTAAAGAAAATTGCCTGAAATGCACTAAGTTCAAATTTGGGCTCCTATACTGAGCCCAAATATAAACCCAGGGAGCCAATTTGAACAAACTTGAATCCGATATACCGCACAATGTTGCATACAAAATATCAAAAGATTCTGCCCGCTGGATCTGGAGAAGAAGATTTTTTAAGAAATTTGCCTGAAATGCACTAAGTTCGAATTCAAGCTTCTATAGTGAGCCCAAATATGAATCCAGGGGGCCGAGTTGAACAAACTTGAATCAGATCCATCCCACAATGTTGCATACCAAATATCAAAAGATTCTGCTTGCAGAATCTGGAGAAGAGGATTTTTTTAAGAAATTTGCCTGAAATGCAGTAAGTTCAAATTCAGACTTCCATACTGAGCCCAAATGTGAATCCAGGAAGCCGATTTGAACAAACTTGAATCAGATCCACCCCACAATGTTGCATACCAAATTTCGAAAGATTCTGCCTGCTGGATCTTGAGAAGAAGATTTTTAAAGAAATTTGACTGAAATGCACTAAGTTTGAATTCAGGCTGCTATACTGAGCCCAAATATGAACCCAGGGGGCCGATTTGCACAAACTTGAATCGGATCCACCCCACAATGTTGCATACCAAATATCAAAAGATTCTGCTTGCTGAATCAGGAGAAGAAGATTTTTTAAGAAATTTGCCTGAAATGCACTAAGTTCAGATTCAGGCTTCTATACTGAGCCCAAATATGAACCCAGGGAGCCGATTTGTACAAACTTGAATTAGATCCACTCCACAATGTTGTATACCAAATATCAAAAGATTCTGCCTGCTGGAACTGGAGAAGAAGATTTTTTAAGAAATTTGCCTGAAATGCACTAAGTTCAAATTCGGGCTTCTATAGTGAGCCCAAATATGAATCCAGGGAGCCGATTTGAACAAACTTGAATCTTCCCCCCTAGAGATGATGTATACCAAATAAGAAAGAATTCTGCCTGGTGGATCTGAAGAAGAAGATTTTTTTGAATTTTGGAAAGAAATTCATGGGTGCTATCAGAGTCATGTCCCCTGTGGTGCCCCTGTGGGGGCGGCAAGTTTATTTGTACAAGTTTGAATTGACGTATAATGGGGAACATGAACACCAAATTTGGTTCAATTTGATCTAGTAGTTTGGGAGGAGTAGTCGATAATGTAAAGTTCACGACGGACAGACAACGACGGACGGCAAGTGATAAGTTAAGCTCCCTTCGGTGAGCTAATAAAAACAACACCATTTTTGCTCCAGAATGAATTTTATTTTAGTAAAATAAAACCACTTACCTCATTTTGACATATCAAGACATGCAACAATCCATTTCTTGAATGTTAAATGGAAAAGGAAATCGGCAACACATTGCTACTCACTTAATTTCGTTTCAAATTCACCTGCGAACTGGCAGACTTTTAAAGTTTTCGAAATTGGGGGAGTGGGCTGGAACACAGAGAGGTCACCTTGTTTTAGACATGCCAATGTCAATATCAAGGCTCTACTGAACAAGTGCAGAAAAAAACTTCAGTGGCTTTATGCTTGTCATTTTCAGAACAGTATAAAACCAGAGGCTCAAGTGAGACTAAAACGCTCACCTGGCACAAATTGTCAAAACAGATGAGTGTTTCAGCATGTGATCAGCAGCAAGAGCAATTTTTTTGATTTGCTATGACACAACCAAAGGCAACTTTTTTGGCCATTCATTTCTGCTGGTCCTAGGAAAGCTTCCTAGCAAACTCTGTTCTGTGAAGTATTTAAATACAACAACCGAAAGAAATTTTTGTTTTGTTTTAAACTACTGTATTCTCTCTAGCGCCCCCCTCCCCTCCCCCCAATTTTTTTTTTTTTTTTTAATAACAAAACAAGAAAAAACAAGTGAATCGATTTTAACAAACTTGAATTCGACACCCCTAGAGATGTTACATACCAAATATGAAAGGATTCTCACTGGTGGATCTGAAGAAGAAGAATTTTCAAGAAATTTTTTTCATATTGCTCCAAGTTAAACTTTGGGCTTCAATAAAAAGCCCAAATATTAAGCAAGGGACCTGATTTGAACAACCTCAATCTAACCCTCCCAGAGGTGTTGTGCACCAAATATCAAAAGAATATGACTACTGGATCTGAAGGAGATGATTTTAAATGATAATTCCCCATATTTGGGCTCCCTTGGGAAACCCAAATATTAACCAAGGAACTCGATTTGATCAAATTTGAACCTTACACCTCTAGAGATGTCACATACTAAATATGAAAGGATTCTCACTAGTGGGTCTGAAAAATGAAAAAATTTAAAGTAATTTATATATTTTTTATACTTACCAATGGCCCAGACTTAGCTGGTGCTAATTCAAAGATATTTAGGGCCAAACACAAATTTTGCCCCCCAATTCCCAAAATTTGCATCCAAAACCGAAAATTAGAAGTCCTATCTGGCCCTCCATACATTTACTATCCTAATATGGCTCCCAATTATGTAAATCCTAAATCTGAGCCTGAAATCATGCTAATTAGGATGTAACAAGTTCATAAACTTTTAAGGCTAGTCTGGACTAAGCCCTAAAAATTAAGATGGCATATTTGAGAATGAGAAAATTGCCCATAAACCTAAGGCATACCATAATACTACAGCTGAACGCTGAATATAGTACAGACAAAACAGCTCCCTTCATAGTTACATACCCAATAATCCAGAGAAGTGGAGAAAATGACCCCCCCCCCCCCCCCCCCCCCCTTTTTGAACATATCTTCAAAAGAAAGAGGGGAGAGCTTTGGAACCAATAAGCGGTACCAGGAAACAATATAATAAATATCGATCAGGCACTCAGGAATTAATTCATGAATAATAAATGGTGCTTAATGCCACTTCACAAGCCAAGGCTATAGCGACAATTTTGGTAAATAACATTATCTGCTACAAAATATGCACTGCAGATGGCGTATACAGGTACGACAAAATCAGTGAAATAATAATATATCATACACATATTAAAGCGAGATACGATGAACAATCTCTGCAGAGAAAACACGTTTCAAAGATCATTCACAGGCGGCCTCTGTACAATTAAATCCCGTAAGAACACTCTCCAATGTGTACAATTTGGTATCTACAACTATAAACACGGGAGAATATGCGATTTGAGAACCGACAAAATCGAGACCAGGATCTAGAAATGGAGGTAGGTATGATTACCGGTAACCGGCTCCAACACAGACCGCCCCCGAAATATATAATACTTCAGGGTCCACCAAAGAGATAGCGTAATAAAATATTGTGTGATTGCATTACACTCCAGCCTGTAATCATTTAAAAAAACGCTAAGTGGTTATGCAGTCATGAAATAGCAGCAATTATGATGATTTAATAAGCGCTTGTATATTAGAAATCAGAAAATGAACACCGAAAACTAATGCAACAAAACTGCGCATATGCCTATGAGGGCGCCATCCAACACAACCCAAAAGCAAAGTATGTATGTATTAAGATATATATACGCGTCAGTGTGTGAGTGTGAGGGAGAGGAGGGGGGAGGAATTCGAATACATGTCGAAACCTCCTCACCCACGTTACTTAATCATTGCTGATCCAGGCAGCAAAAATATAGTAACCGCAAAGCTCCCTCACGTCTGACATACTCCATTATGCCACTGAGAGCAGAGAATGACGTGAAGAACAAAACTTCCCCTGAAGAAGAAGACCCTCTCTTGGGGGAAGCTTCTGGCGAATGTTCAATAACAGACACTTTAACCTCAATGTAATCAATAGAAACAAATGAATTGAAGGATACACATATCCTATCATTCATTCCCATGAATACAGCTGAGCGTCAATAGTATGTGCTTAAATGCCTAATACTGGTGACACAAATGATGGAAATTATTATTCCTATGCGCCGCAAATTTAACTATCCTGAAGCGATCCTACATAAGATCATGTAATAGTCATACAGTTAGAATAAGCCCAAGATGCTGCCAGCACTTTACTTCATGTGCTGAAATCTTAAACACTGACTGCAGATTGGAAGGTAAATTTTCCTAAGCAGTACGAATAGCTAATTGAATCCATCTAGCAATAGAATGAACCGAAATGTCCCTTCTATTGGAAATTAATGACAAAAGAAGCGTTTCTTCTCTTCTGATAAACACTGATCTGCGTCTATAAATACATGATTGCTAATAAAATAAATTCAATGATGTAGCGTAAACAATAAGACATCATTTCTGAATATGTGGTCTCGAAGAACCGAGGGTCCCAAGAACCCTGCAGAGAGAGACCATCGGACTCAGGATTGTAACCCAATATATGAACTCACGTCCGTCATAATTGAGAAAACTGTTAAATATATGCCGAAACTTGACTTTATGTTAAAAGATTCGCTAAAACAAAACAGGTCTAGAGCGAAAAACATCTACCACTCCTGTTAAGAAAAACTGGAGGGAACGTGTGCGTAAGCGACCCATCGAAATAACATTCATAGCCGCTCTGCACAACCCCATCTGATGCATAAAATCTTCTGCTGTTAATGCATCTCATAAAAGATAGAAGTGAGCCAAACAACTGGCTAATTTGTTCTGTGAAACAACAGATGAACCAGCTTGTTGAAAATGAATTGTAGGATACGTGTATCCTATCATTCATCCCATGAGACATTATCTAGTTCATTATTCAAGTGATCTAAAGAACTATACTCACCTCATCGCCAATCATACGAACGCTCGCTTTTCGACTGAAAGATTATCATAAATAACCTAAATATCCAGTTCAGTCGAAATCGGTTAGACCAAGCTCTATAAGAGCCTCGAGCAACCGACTCAGGGGTGTCTGATCAGTAAACTCAAACAGACCTAAACCCCCTATTCAAGTGGCTGTATAGTCAATCCCTAAATTAATATATAGGAGGGATACCTATACCTTCGCTATGAGTCCTTATAGACGATCTAAGTCTAGGACAACCTCTCTTACTCTTTCTGCTGGTGTTGGTCATTAGACCCCAACTTAAAGAGCCGAGTATTGATGCTTTCTTGTAGCTTAATGAAAGCTTACCATCAAAGACTTAGTGTCTGGAAAACTAAAGCAACCTGAAGCAAGTTTTTCACCTAGTCAAATGTAAAAGATGACAATGCAAGGCTTCGTCACATCAGGATAACTCCTACTTAACATCTGTTAAGACAGAGATATATATGATAAATAGGCCGGATAGAATTTTAAAAGGTACAAACGTCCACAAAATTCCTTTCCATATAGACGTTGTGTCAAAGTACTTAAAATTGAAGTACATAAGACCGTGAGTCTAAATTCGCTCTGAATAAGAAATTATCTTCTCAATTGAATCTGAGCGAACAACAAAATGATGAAGGTAAGGCTACAACTAAGACCTTAGCCTGCTCATTCAACGCAGAGAAACTCTCAACACATCTTCCCGGTCGTTTTTTAAATATATGTGATCAAAAAATACAGAAGATGATGATAAGAAACCGTATTACTTCTTCCCACAGGAAGTTAAATATGGCATTGTCTACATAAGCAAAGATCTGTGACACCCGTGTAGACTTGACCGGAAAAGAGATCTTATTATCCTGCTCTTTGTCCGGATGAAGTCAGCATCTAACAACGCTAGCGGTTTCTCACAATTACTCACAGCATTGTGATTCACTGGAACAAGTTCAAGGAAACGATAATGGATAGTATACATATCATCCATGAGTTGTTCCAAAATGGAAGGTTATCCTCCTCCGTATCCCTTTCATCATTTGTCTAAATCAGTTTAGAATCACGGTCACCGGCATCTGAACAGGCAGATGACTGGACCGATCAAGCACAATTCAACAGCTCAAGTTTTGAGACTGACGTTGAGTGCTTCTGCCTTAGCAGAAATACTGTGATGAGCTGCGCAATTTGAGACAGCAAGTCCATTACGGAGGCCTGAGGAGCAGTGGTCATGAATTGCTTGTCCACCAGCTGCTCCTGGGACAGTGTGTCCAAGATGGCTCTTACTGCGGACGTCCCGATAAATGAAGCCTCATCTCCTTGGCTACTAGATGGTGCGACGTTCTTCACAAAAAGTGGACTCTTGACGATGCAGACTAGATATCCTAAGTCACTTAGCCAAAGTGCGGTCGGGAGTGCTTGGTAGACGCTGAAGAAGCCAAACTGTAGCCGTCCCCGGCTAAGAATTGAACTGAGCGTACCGGACAATAGGTATGTATGTAAGCTCCGACTGACGCAAGTTCCTACCAACAACACCCGGCCCCAGATGTTGTTAAAAGAGAGAGAGGGGTCTCCCTCTTGCTTGCGGTCCTGGGAGACCTAGCCGAGCATACCTCAGAACTTGCTGGCTTCTTCCTTTCATCGACGCAGGGTGAGCATGAATGGATTTTATAGTGCTCGCTATACCCTTGTTTTTCTCTCGACCGCTATGGACATACCCAGTGTCACACTACCCATATTCTGAGTAATGATCCGCCGGTTGAGCTAGCTGGAGACAAGATTGTAAACCCTATATTCTAAGGTCTAGGAACTTGTCATATCATTGACCACTTATGCCACTAGCTCTGAATACAATGCACATGCAACACATCCGGTGTCATGGTCCTCATATTCAATCTTAACCTCTTCACCAGCGACAGGGAACTGAAACCACTCATCGCAGTTTATAGCCCTGTGCAATATAAAGAGCACTTTATCTGTTATGTAGAAGAAGCCGGAAGACTAGACGACCCCGGCTATTAGATGGGACGTCCCGGACAAGCGGCATGGACGTAAACTCCAACTGACGCAAGTTCCTACGAACAACATCTGTCTCCAGATGATGCTGTAAGAGAGAGAGAGACCTCTCTCTTGCTCGCGGTCCTGGCTGACCTGGACGAGCGTACCTCAGAACTTGCCGGCTTCCTCCTTCCGTCGTCGCTGGGTGAGCATGATTGCATATTATAGTGCTCGCTCTACCCTATATCATCTACTAGTCCGGAGCGGACACACCCGGCATCACAGTTCTCAGAGGCCTGAGTAACCGCTTCACCGGTCGAGCTAGCTGGCGACAACAGACTTTGTGCGGTCGTGTGTGCTTTTCGAACGTAGAGGAAGCTATAAGACTAGCCGACCCTGGCAGCCTATTTTAAGGAGCATCCCGGACAGGAAGGCATGGACGTAAGCTCCAACTGACCAAGTTCCTACCAACAACCTCTGACCCCAGATGTTGTTATAAGAGAGAGGGGTCTCTCTCTTGCTCACGATCATGGTAGACCTGGACGAGCATGCCTCAGAACTTGTCTGCTTCCTCCTTTCCGTCGTCGCAGGGTGAGCATGTTCGGATTTTTATAGTGCTCGCTACACCCTTGTTCCTCTTCTCGACCGCTACGGACATACCCGGCGTCACAGGTCCCATATTCTGCATGATAGATCTGCCGGTTGAGCTAGCTGGAAACAAGGGACGTAAACCCTATATTCTAAGGCCTAGTTCCTTGTCTTATATCATTGAGCACTTTTTCGCTAGCTCTAATAGTATAATGTGATGACGGAAGCACACTCTCTGATGGCGTCACGAAACCACACCATGTTCTTGTTCCTCTGTAAATAGAAACTAAAAAACTATAGAGACATTTTGGCGAGAGGACCAGAAGTGTCCCCTTGCCGCGAGGGGACTGATAGTGTCCACTCACCTAACACAAACCATGACACCCGTTATCAACATTGTCAAAATCTGACACATGGAGCAAGAATTAGTGGTAGTACATCGACTATAAGCAAGACAACGACCATGTAAATAGAGGAAAGGCTTCCTCTTATTTGCCCTACTATTAGATAAATATTATTATCTAAAATCTAACATAGGTCAATTGTACTACCACCAAATCTACATAAATATAAGATAACATTAAAAAACGATCGATGAAATAAATACGTCTAAAAGAAAAAATTCCTTTAAAAAATAAAAAAAAATTTGAAAATGTTTTTCTTATATAAGAGCCCAAGTTTCCAAAGGGAACGGTGAGCCCAAAAAAGCCTAAGTGTGGACAAAATCATAATAATATGCAATAAAATTAACTACCACACTATCAGAATATTTAATGTTACTACAACTGTCGTTCCTTTAAAAATAATAGGAAACTACCTAGAGCATTGTCGATGTAAACAACTTCAAAACAAAAAAACGAAAACAAGACCCCAGGCAACACTGCCCGAAGTCAGTAACAGAAGCAAGACTATCCGATGTAAAGCAAGATCTTCATCAGAAGAAAAAACAATACATTGGATATATGATGCATGACCAAAATGCCTAAACACCCCAAGGGTGAAGACGTAACCATGGGGATGTACAGAATAATCTTCTGTATAATACGTTAAACTCCCAAGAAATTTTTTATAAAAAAATTTCATAAAACAAGCCAAAAAGCTTGGGATCTTAACTGGGGGATAAAGGGAAGGTAGGGAAGGAATACTAAACAAACAGTGGACAGATCATTATCAATCAATGATGACGTCAGGCCCATGTCTCGAAATTGGGGAACATGAACTAATTCTTATAAATATTATAAAATTACAGCCCTGGACGTTTCAAGCCACCGTTTCTTCCTTCCTTCATTCAGTTGTGACCTTGGATCCACCAAAATAATCATTGATTTGTGTCTGGCATCATTAAAACTGAGATTTAAAAGCACAGATGTCAGTTTGTTGCTATCTGACTGAGGGCCAAACAAAGAATGATGTTGGCGCCAGTTTCGGTGACTTCCTGGCATCTGTGTATGCGCGGAGGGTAAATGTATGGAGGGCCAGATAGGACTTCTAATTTTGGGTTTTGCATGCAAATTTGGGGGATTGGGGGGCAAAATTTGTGTTTGGCCCTAAATATTTTTGAGTTAGCACCAGCTAAGTCTGGGCCATTGGTATACAGTATACAAATAGAAGATTTTTTAAGAAATTTTCTCATATTGCGCTAAGTTAAAATTTGGGCTCCAATGAAGAGCCCAAATATTCATCCAGGGATCCCATTTGAACAAACTTGAATCTAACCCCCCCCCCCCCCCCCCCCCCCCCCCCCCCCCCCCTAGAGATGCAGCATACCAAATATCAAAAGAATCTGACTCGTGGATCTGAAGAAGAAGATTTTTAAAGATTATTACCCATGTTGCTCAAAGTTAATATTCAGGCTCCTACTGGAAGCCCAAATATTAAACAAGGGACTCGATTTGAACAAATTCGAATCTTACACCTCTAGAGATGGCACATACCAAATATGAAAGGATTCTCAATAGCAGGTCTGAAAAAGACGATTTTTTAAGAAATTTTCTCATATTGCATTAAGTTAAAATTTGGGCTCCAATAAAGAACCCAAATATTCATCCAGGGATCCCATTTGAACAAACTTGAATCTAACCCCCCTAAAGATGCTGCATACCAAATATCAAAAGAATCTGACTGGTGGATCTGAAGAAGAAGATTTTTAAAGAATATACCCCCTATTCCACCAAGTTAATAATCAGGCTCCCATAGGAAGCCCAAATATTAACTCAGGGAGTCGATTTGAACAAATTCAAATCTTACACCTCTAGAGATGTCACATACCAAATATGAAAGGATTCTCACTAGTGGATCAGAAAAATGATAAATTCATAGTAACTTGTATATTTTTATACTTACCAATGGCTCAGACATAGCTGGTGCTAACTCTTAAAATATAGGGCAAAACACAAATTTTGCCCCCCAATCCCCAAAATTTGCATCAAAAACCAAAAATTCAATGTCCTATGTGGCCCTCCATACATTTGACAACTGCGCATGCGCAGAGTCCAGGAAGTGCCGAAATTGCCGCCAAATATCATTCCTTCCAGATTGTCTGCTAAATGTTATAGTCAGCGGGGAGGTATGAGTGCCCACTCATGGGAGGGCCGTCCCTATCTGGGCCATTGGTAAGTATAAAAATATACAAATTAGGCTATAAAAAAAGAACCTCTGTTTCTCAGGCCCGCGCGCATGGTCATTTTTGGTGCGCATGCAACCTTTTTATGACACCAAAAAAATCTTCAAAAAAATTTGAGATATTGTGCTCATTTCGGTAAATCGATATCGATGCGTTCGTAAATTTTAAATTAACACACTTCAAGCTTTTTCTACATCATACCTTAATAAAGTGGGTGGGTTTTAGCAATATTCACGACAGAAAGTGTTTTATTCTGTAAAAGGTAAGTCATAATGACAGCAAGAAGGAAGGTGTCTTTCAGTCTGACAACAAACAGTCACAAAGGGGAATGGTCGATTCGCACCACGTTTGATTCGCACCAACTCTCAGAAAGTCTGCAAAGTCAGGTGCTATGTTGAATGGAACACAGTCTCATGGCATTTATTTTTAGTAACATTTGTATTGTAAATGGCCGTCATTGGGAATTTGTGTACTGTTATTTGAAACCGTTACGAGTTTCCCAGTTAATTTAAATAAATGCATTTGAGATGCAGGATAATTGGATAACTAATAGTAACCGTTGCTTGATATAAAAGTAACAGTCATAGTTGAAAATAAATCGCATATAGGCAGGTATGTGCAGGCGAATTGGTTAATAAAAACACGCAAACATTCGTTTTGTATTTCATTTTCAGATTTAAAAAAATTATGATTTATGGATGAACTGCCCGTTCAAATGGGTTGTGATAATTTTGAATATAATGGGGAAAAATTGCGATTCACGATTTTATTAGCCAATTTGTGAAAGGATTTTTTTGGGGGGTAAAATAAATCTCTGAAAGTTGGCACTTCGACATTTGATTTGTCCCAGAGACGTTTCAACCCGAGACGTTTCACCCACGAGGCGTTTCGTGACTTTCGTCCTGTATTATAAGTTTCACGTTTCACTGAAAAAACAAACATTCAAACCCCACTTCATTTACGACTCAACACCCCTGTGGTGAATAACCAATATATTTGCGAAATTTTGCGTGGTCCACCAGGCGTTTCGGTGGGGGTCAAATTACCACAAACAACCTCTCGGGGAGAAAATAAAAAGAAAAAAAAAAAACGCCTGCCCGCATGCTTTTTTGGAAAAAAATGGCCTGAGAAACAGACAATCAACTTTGTATGGCTTTACTATGAATTTATCATATTTTTACACAGTAACCAATGGCCCAGACATAGCTGCATGTAAATAGGTTGGAGGGCCTAGGACATGAAGGAAAATCCAATAACTCAACTACTACTAACAGATTATCTCCTACAGGAGAATAGGAGATCACGGAATTACATATGTCCATCATATTTAATAAAATAAGAAGGACATAACACTAACAAAGTAATTGAGTATAACTCCATATATAATACTCTATTAATATCCAGCATAACCCATTCTGCTAATTCAGTAAAGGGAAGCCAAAATATAAAGAAAGTCCAGAGAATGAGACTCTTTATATTAAATTAAAAGTGTCCGAGGATTGTATATAAACGCTCGTTTGACACGTGACATATACAAATGCTTCACACCAAGCTACACTTTAAAAATATTACATAATTGTCATCATAATTGCTTCCACTGAGCTATACATTAAAACAATCCCAGTACCGACTCAGAGCTACTGACATCGGAGGAGGTCTTCCCTTGCTTTTCACTATAAAGCCAGGTGTTGATAAGGGAAAACAGTCCCCCCACCCCCTTCCCCTTGTTCTGGGTCACACAACCACAGAACGAAGAGGGCAGCGGAACAGTGTCAATGCTGGAATGGAACTAAATAACTATAGCTGTAAACATTTTAATGGACTACATTCTGAGCAACAGAAAGAGGATCTAAACTTCTAAGGTCACCGGAGATGGACTCTATATCTCTAAGGCAAAACCTAGTAAATGTAGAAGGCTGTGTCCAGTATGCAGCTTTCATGAGATCAGATATGGCTATACAGTGAGACTAAGCCCAAGAAGTTGACATCGCCCTGACTTCATGTGCTGAAATCTTATTGACTGATCGCTGATTTGAAGAAAGATCATCATAAGCAATATGTATTGCTAACTGGATCCATCTTGCTATAGACTGAACAGAAATATCCTTTCTGTTAGGAACTAATGATAGAAAGAAGCGTTTCCTTCCTTTCCTAATAAAATCAGATCAGCGTTTATAAATACGCATAGCCCTGACTGGACACAGCAATGGTCTACGATTGTCCACAGAAGGCAGAGCCCTAATGATAATAGGCTCTGGCCTTACATTAGGAACTTGATTCTTAGCCAAAAAACCAACTTGTGTAGTTAAAGTGATGGTATTTCCAACACTGTGATAGTGAGATTTGTCCACAGATAACGCATGGAGTTCACTAACTCTTCTAGCAAATGCAAAGGCTAAGAGAAAAGCAGTTTTATAGGTAAAAAATTTGAACTCTACAACGTCTAACGGCTCAAATGGAGCTTCTTTGAGCTTCAATTGAACCCAGGCTAAATTCCATTTTGGAATTAACCTGTGAGTTCTAGGTCTATTAATCGAGAAATTTCTAACCAATTTGGATAGAGAAACATTAGACTCGATATCCAAGCTATCGTGATGAGCGTAAGTGTCTGATAGCATAGACCTATAGCCTTTAATAGTGACGGGCTGCAGTTTGATAACGTCAAACAAGTAGACCAGAAAATTTGCAATGTCTGGTATGGAAGAATCATAAATGTCTATTGAGTGATCCTTTCACCAATGGAAGAAAACCCTCCACTTTGCTGCATAATTCAGCAAAGAGGAGGTCCTCCCACAGTTAAAAATTGCATCCACTGCTCGTCCTGTAAAGCACTTCCCGTGCAAGAAGGACCGCACAACGGAAATACGTGAAGGTTGAGACCATGCAGGTTGTGATGCAGTGTGCGTGACTTCCCCTGATAAAGAAGGAGGAAGCTTCTGGGGAATGTCCCATAAGAGACACCTGAGAAGATTGATCCAAGGTTTCTGTGCCGACAGAGATGCTACTAACAGAATCTTGCAATGGGATTGCTTGATCTTTAGCAAGATCTGTTGAATTAATGGAGTTGGAGGTTATGCGTATCCTATCATTCCGTCCCATGAAATCGAGAAAGCGTTTACTGCATACGCTCGGGGATCTGGACATGGCAACACGAATGTCTGCAACTGATTGTTGAGATGTGTCGCAAATAAGTCTATCATTGGTTGATCCCACTGGTAGCAAATCTGTCTGAACACTCGCTTGTTGAGAGTCCATTCTGACGGCAACATGCGGCCCTTCTGAGACAGCGAGTCTGCCAACACGTTCAGACAACCCGGAATATGACGGATAGATAGTTGAACTTGATGATTCAAGACAAACAGAAGGATTCTTTCCGTTAACTGACATAACAGAATCGAATGCGTGCCACCCTGGTTCCTTATGTACACTACCACTGTCGAGTTGTCTCTATAATGTGAATCCACTGTTGTAGCACTAGCCATATTGACATCATTTCTTTGATGATTATGTGCTTGACTAGGAACTCTGGGTCCCAAAGACCCTGGCATTTCGAGTCTGTCGGAGTGAGGGTCGCACCCTAACCGATCTGACTCGCATCCGTCATAATCATGAAAGCCGGATCCGGCAAATGCAGCGGAACTCCTTGAGTTAACCACTGAATATCTGCCCAAATCTGAACTTTTTGTTTTACTTGGTCCGTTAAAACAATGTTCGTTTCGAGCGAATGCGTCTTCACACTCCAGTTCTGAGTAAAGAATATCTGGAGAGGATGTGTGCGCATGCAGCCCATCGGAATAAGTTCTGCGGCTGCACAGACCCATCAGTCGCATGAACTCCCTCGCTGTTACTGCATCTGAGTGTAGACAAAAGCGAGCGTATCAACTGACTAATTTCACTCTGGGTAAAGGCAGACGAACCAGATTGTTGCGAGTCTCGAAGCTCATACCCAAGTGGATGAACGACTTGGACGGAGCTAGATCCGACTTCTTCTCGTTTACTATGAAACCGAGACGGAGCAGTAGAAGCAGATTCTGAACATTGTTCTGAAGAATATCTTTGTTGCCGTATCTTTGAAGAATATCATCCAAGTAAGCCGACGTTACCGCAGACGAATGAGCTCGGAAATAAGACATTACCGAGTTCATTATTCGAGTGAACGCCCAGGGAGCTGGATATACCGTCTCCTGAATGGCGAACCGTAGGTACTTTCTGAATGCCGGATGTACCATGACATGAAAGTACGCATCTTTTAGATCTATGCTTGCCACATAGTCGTTCACTCGTATGCTCACTTTTACCGACCAAATGGTTTCCATATAGAACTCTGGAGCTACGATAAGTTTGTTTATCCAGCTTAAGTCTATTACTGGTCGGAACGAGCCATCTGGCTTCGGTACGAGGAACAGGTGACTGTAGAAACCTAAAGATTTGTGGTTTTCTATGACCTCTATTGCATTCTTTTGTAGAAGAGAGCTTACCTCCAAAAGGAGAGACTCTCTTTTTGATGGGTTTGACGGAAGTTGAGTCCACTGTGGACATCGTGTTAACGGTGGTTTGGCTCGGAAGGACAATCTTAGTCCTTCCGAGACTACATTTCTCACCCACCGATCTTCCGTAATGGTTATCCAGTTTGTCACGAATCTTGATAACCTCCTGTCAACTGGAACACAACAGAGGTCCTGACCTTCACCTGTAGGACCTGCGAGGCTTGCGGGAAGAGAAACTATGTCCTCCCCATGAAGAGCCTCTGCCTGCCGGCTTGGGGGCGTCTGACCAGTTGTTTCGGCCAGACCCACGTCCCCTACCAGAGTCGCTGAATTGACGATTTTGTGAGTAATTGTAAGAGGATTTCTTATATCCTCGCGAGGAGTTTCCTCTGAACGATTTTTGTCCAGAGTCTCCTGCTTTACTCTTCTCTGCCTGTGCGGGTTTATTCGACGCCGACTTTAAAAGCAGAGTATTTATGCTTTCTTTGTAACTTGGTCATAGACCAAAGAAAGCTTACCGTCGAACATATCATGTCCTGATACAGGAACGACTCTAAGAGAGTTTTTCACCTTGTCATCTATTAAAGATGACGACGCAAGGGCTTCATCACATCTAACTAACTTCAAATTAGCCACTGTAAGGCTGGAGTTATGTGGTAAACAGTATAGCCCTAGAAAGAACCCTCAAGGAAGAATGAACGTCCTCAAAACTCCTTTCCATTGAGACGCTGCGCCATAGCTCTCGTCAGGTGATCTGCGTACGACATTGCGTCTAAATTCGCTCTATTTGTAGAAATTGTCATCTCAATTGTTTCCGAGTGAATAGTAAATGAAGGAGGTAAGGCCAAATCTAGATCCTCAGCCTGCTCATTTAAACGCAGAGGTACTCTCTGGACACCTTCCCCTACCATTTGAAATGGACGTGGTCCAACAGACGGTATCCGAACAGAAGATGAGGAAAGAAAGCTGCCTTTTCGATTCCCACTGGAAAGACTGAATATAGCATCGTTTAGGAGAGCAAATGTGTTCGACACGAGTTTCGACTGTCCCGGGCTGACTTGGAGGAAGCTCTACTGTCAGCCGTCCCCGGCTGACTAAATGACGGAGCATCCCGGACCGATTGTGTGGACGTAAGCTCCGACTGAAGCAGGTTTCTGACTACAACATCTGGCCCCAGATGTTGTTGGTAGAGAGAAGGGGCTCTCTCGCTCGAGGTCTTGCTAGTCCTTGCCAAGCTGACTGACGAACTTGCTTGCTTCCTACTTTCCGTCGTTGCTGGGGGAGTCTGATAAGAGATTATAGTGCTCGCTCTACCCATATTTTTATTCTCGAATGCTACAGACACAGCCGGTGTCGCGGTGCCCACTGCTTCACCGGATGAGCTGGCTGGTGACAGGGTCTTATGACCACGGGGGCGTGGTTTATTGCCCTGTCTAATATTTGAGAGCACTTTAGCCGCTAGCTCTGATTGACTATCATTTTGCGACGACGGACGCACACTAATGGACGGAGTCACGAAACCATCACCATGTTCTTGTTTCTCTGAAATGGAAACTGAAAGACAAGAGTGACTGTGTGGCGAGAGGACAGGCATAGTCCTCTCACCGATAACAACATACCGTGACACACGTTGCCAACATGTCATCCCAGTTGACACAGGCAGCACAGGAATTAGTGCGAGTACAATGACTACAAGACACACAGAATTTGTGTGAATCTGAGGAAGACTTCCTCGAATTACAATTTGAACAATAAGCTTTCATTACAGAAAAATATGAAAGTCAACAGTACTCGCACTTTACTCCCAATATACTGAGAAAGATACATTAAACAATTAATGAAACAATAATTTGAAAAAATTTAAAAAAAAAAAAAATTTTAAAAAAATTTTGATTTGAGCCCAAGTTCCCAATGGGAATCCCAAGCCCAAATGGATCCCGACAGAGCCCAAGTGTGGACAAAAATTTTTTTCATTGCCAAAAATTAAGGCTACACTATCGGAATAAGAAATGTATCTTACATTAATCCTAACATGAATTATTCATAGAAAAAATACATGTAAAGGAAGCGTTGTCAATGTAAACAACGCCACAAAAAACAGAAACAAGACTCCAGGCTTCCAGAAATTAAGGCCCGAAGTCAGTAACAGATTTGACACTATCTGATGCAAAGCAAGGTCTTCCTCAGAAGAGAATGTAATACATCGGATGGATGATGCATGACAACAAACGCCTAAACACCCCTAGGGTGAAGACGTAACCATGGGGATAAACAGAATAAACATTCTGTAAAGTTAAACTCTCAAAAACCCTGTGAGTTTAACAGGAGGGCTTCAGAGAAGGATAGGGAAGGAACACTTAACAGACAGTAGCTTAATCATTAGGAAGAATGATAATTCAGGCGATACCACGAAAATGGGTAACTAGAAATAATTTCATTCAAAAATTATAAAGTTACAGCCCTGAACATAAAAAGCACTGTTCCTTCCTTCCATGGTTCTATTCTATCCTCTGATCCACCATAATTATCTTTGATCTGTGTCTGGCATCATTAAAACAGAGATTTAAAAGCATAAAAGTCAGTCTGTTGTTATCTGACAGAGGGCCAAACAAGGAATGATATTTGGCGGCAATTTTGGCACTTCCTGGACACTGCGCATGTGCAGTTGTCAAATCTATGGAGGGCCACATAGGACATTGAATTTTCGGTTTTTGAAGCAAATTTTGGGGATTGGGGGGCAAAATTTGTGTTTGGCCCTGGATAATTTAGAGTTAGCACCAGCTATGTCTGGGCCATTGGTTACTGTGTAAAAATAGAAGATTTTTAAAGAAATTTTCTCATACTGCACCAAGTTAAAATTTGAGCTCCAATAAAGAGCCCAAATATTCATCCAGGGATCCCATTTGAACAAACTTGAATCTAACCCCCCTAGAGATGCTGCATACCAAATATCAAAAGAATCTGACTGGTGGATCTGAAAAAGATTTTTAAAGATGATCCCCCATATTGCACCAAGTTAATATTCGGGCTTCCATAGAAAGCCCAAATATTAACCCAGGGACTCAATTTGAACAAACTTCAATCTGACCCCTGTTGAGATGCTGTATACCAAGCATCAAAAGAATCCGACTGTATGATCTGAAGAAGATTTTTAAAGCTTATTCCCCATAGCGCCCTAAGTTAATTATTTGGGCTCCTCTGTTGAGCCCAAATATGAACCGAGGGGGTCGATTTGAACACACTTGTATTTGACCATCCTATGGATGCTGTATACCAAAAGATTCTGATCAGCGGTTCTGAAGAAATTTTTTTTTTCAATTTTTGCAAATATGCTGACTCAGCATTTTTTCAAACGCCCCTACAGAACACCCTGACACAACCGATGGCCATGTTTTTTAAAAAAATCCATTCTACCGGTCAAAAGGATGCTTCATACCAAATAACAGTTCTCTGTTCCGTGTAGTTTGGAAAATATGGAAAATTTGGATCTATTTTTAGCTCCTTTGGTACCCAAGGGGCAATGAAGAAAAAAATTTGGGGCATCAATCAAGTACTTTGGACCCACTTATGCTACATGCCAAATTTGGTTCAAATCGGCCCATCAGTTCTTGAAACAGAAATTTTGGGCAGAGCCCAAAATGGATATGTGCCCACAGAGAGCCCAAATATTGATCTGCCAACTTCTCTTGATCAAACTTTAATCTTCAACACCAAAGAGTGTTACATACCATATATCAAGGCAATCTCTCTGGTGGTTCATGAGAAGAAGATTTTTAAAGATTTTTAGGCTTTGGCATCATTGCCCAGAGCCCGAAGAAGGCAGCCACTCTATTTCAACAAAATAGAAAGGGTATACCCCAAGGATGGTTTGTGCAATATATGTTTGAATTTGGCTGAATGGCTGTGGAGAAGAAGCCAGGTTTGCAAAAGTTAACGGACGACGGATGCCAAGTGATGGCAATACCTCACACTGACTAAAAAGTATAACAGGATATTGTGACAAAAGAATTAATGATGAAAAAAAATCTTGCTAAGCTGGCAACATGGTATCTTTGAAAAATATAGCTGGTGCTAATTCTCAAAAATCTAGGGCCAAACACAAATTTTGCCCCCCAATCCCCAAAATTTGCATCTAAAACCGAAAAAGTCATGTCCTAAATGGTCCTCCATACTTTTCCTCCACAGCGCATGTGCAGTGTCAAGGAGGTCTCGAAATTGGCGCCAATTATCATTCTTACAAGCAGTGCCTGGTCAGTGCTATGTACTCAGCGGGGAGGTATGAGTTCCCAACTCCTGGGAGGGCCATCCCCGTCTGGGTCATTGGTAAGTATAAAAAATATATAAATTACTATAAATTTTTTAACATTTTTATACTGTACCAATGACCCAGACATATCTGAATAGTAAAAAGGCTGGAGGGCCTACGACATAGAGGAAAATCCAATAAGCTCAACTATATATAATAGAGTCATCCCCTCGAGGAGAAAAGGAGTATTAGGCTTTACATGTATCTTTCTTATTTATGATAAATTAGAAAGACACAACACCCTCCATAATTGAGCATAATAACATTCATGTTCTCTATTAACATCCAGTATAACCCTTTATACTAATTATTTTTAAAGTAAGCCAATAAATAAAGTCAGTCCAGAGAATTGAGACTCTTTAAAAGTGTCCGAGGATTGTATATTAACGCCCGTTTGACACGTGACATATACAAATGCTTCACACCGAACTACACTTTAAAAATATGACATGAATGAATTTAAACATTAACTTTACACTTTAAAACCATCCTGGTAACGACTCAGAATTACTGACTCCGTAGGAGGTATCCCCTTGCTTTTCACTATAAAGCAGGTGTCCTAAGGGAACACCCTCCCCCCCCCCCCCCACCTTCCCCTTGCCCTGGATCAAATAGCCCAGAGCGAAGAGGGCAGCAGGACGGAGTCACTGCCGGAACAGAAAGCCTGCATAACTATAGTTGCAACTGTTTAGTGGACGACATTCTGAGCAACAGATAACGGACCTAAACAATGCAGGTCTCCAGAAATGGACTCAATATTTCTGAGATAAAAATTCGTGAATGTGGATGGCTGAGACCAATATGCAGGCTTCATTAAATCTGTAATAGCAACACTATTTGCGTAAGCCCAAGATGTAGAAAGAGCTCTTACTTCATGAGCCGAAATCTTAAGCACAGACTGCTGAGTTGAAGATAGATTATCATAAGCAGTACGGATAGTTAATTGAATCCATCTAGCAAATAGGATGGACCGAAATGTCCTTTCTATTAGGCATCAGAGACAGAAAGAAGCATTTTTGTCCCTTTCTGATAAACTGAGATCTTCGTTTATAAATACGTAAAGCTCTAACCGGACAGAGTAAAGGCCTATGCCCGTCTGAAGATGGAAGGGCCTTAATAACAATAGGTTCCGGATATTTATTAGGAGCCTGATTCTTAGCCAAAAATCCAACATTAGTATTAAAGGTAATAGTCTTCCCGACACTACGATAGTGAGAATCGTCCACAGATAGTGCATGAAGGTCACTGACTCTTCTAGCAGAAGAGAAAGCTAAGAGAAATGCTGTCTTATAAGACAAGAATTTGAAATCTACTGTCTCAAGAGGCTCAAATGGCTTTTCTTTTAGTTTAAGAAGAACCCAAGCTAAATTCCATTTAGGAATTAATCTAAGGGTTCTAGGTCTATTTATCGAGAAGTTTCTAACTAATTTAGATAAAGAGACATTAGATCCAATTTGTAAACTATCATGGTGTGCATAGGTATCAGATAACACAGACCTATAACCTTTAATAGTAACAGGCTGCAGTTTGATCTCGTCAAACAAGTATACTAGAAAGTTTGCAATGTCTGGAATGGAGGGATCAAAAATATTAACAGAATGATCCCTACACCAACGACAAAAGACCTTCCACTTAGCCGCATAGTTTAGCGAAGAGGAGGTCCTCCTACAGTTAGAAATTGCACCCACTGCTCATCCTGTAAAATGCTTCCCGTGCCAAGAAGGACCGCACAACGGAAATACGTGAAGGTTGAGACCTTGCGGGTTGTGATGTAGTTGACGCGATTTCCCCTGCGAAAGAAGATCCTCTCGTGGAGGAAGTTTTCGCGGTAAGTCCCACAGCAGACACCTGAGTAGATTTATCCACGGTCTCTGTGGAGACAGAGATGCTACCAACAGAATTTTGCATTGAGATTGTTTTATCTTTAGCAATATCTGCTGAATCAACGGCGCTGGAGGATACGCATATCCTATCATTCCGTCCCACGAGATCGATAGAGCATCTACTGCATATGCTCGGGGATCCGGACATGGAGACACATACGTCTGCAACTGATTGTTGAGTTGTGTCGCAAATAAGTCTATCATTGGCCGCTCCCATTGGTAGCAAATCTGACTGAATACCTGTTTGTTGAGAGTCCATTCTGACGGCAACAAGCGACCCTTCCGTGAAAGGGAGTCTGCTAATACATTCAGACGACCCGGAATATGACGGACCGAAAGTAGAACTTGGTGTTCTGGAACAAACAGAAGGATTCTTTCCGTTAAATTGAATAACGGAACGGAATGAGTGCCTCCCTGGTTCCGAATATACGCTACTACTGTCGTATTGTCGGACAGGATTTGGACATGTGCTTTCAGAATAATGTTCATCCAATGACGTAGTGCAAACCAAATTGACATCATTTCCTTGATGTTTATGTGCTTCCCTAGAAACTGCGGATCCCAAAGACCCTGGCACTTCGAATCCATTGGGATCAATGTTGCACCCCAACCTGTTTGACTGGCATCCGTCATAATCGTAAAACTCGGATCCAGCAACTGCAGTGGGACTCCCTGAGTCAACCACTGAATGTTTGCCCAAGTCTGAATCTCTTGTTTCACTTGATTTGACAAGAGAACATCTATATCGAGCGAATGAATCTTTACACTCCAATTCTGAGTCAAGAAAATTTGGAGACGATGAGTGCGTAACCGCCCCATTGAAATGAGATCCACAGCGGCTCCGCTCAGACCTATCAGTCTCATGAACTCTCTCGCTGTGACTTTGTTTGAGTGAAGACAATAGCGAGCGTAACAACTGATTAATTTTGCTCTGGTTAACGGCAGACGAACGAGATTGTTGTGTGTCTCGAAGCTCATTCCCAGATGAGTGAATGACTTGGACGGCAACAGATCCGACTTCTCGTTTATTATAAAACCGAGACGTCGGAGTAATAGAAGCAGATTCTGCATATCGTTCTGAAGCATTAACTCGTTGCCGTACCTCTGAAGAATGTCGTCCAGGTAGGCCGACGTTACTGCAGACGATGGAGCTCGGAAATATATCATTACCGAGTTCATTATTCGAGTGAAAGCCCAGGGCGCTAGGTTCAAACCGAAGCACATCGCTAGGAACTGATATACAACTCCTAGGACTGCGAAGCGTAGATACTTTCTGAATGTCGGATGTACCATGACTTGAAAGTACGCATCCTTGAGATCTATGCTTGTAGCATAGTCGTTCACCCGAATACTCGCTCTGACTGATCGAATTGTCTCCATATAGAATTTCTGAGCGACGATCAGCTTGTTTATCCAGCTCAGATCTATGACTGGACGGAACGAGCTGCCTGGTTTTGGAACCAGAAACAGATGGCTGTAGAAACCCGGTGATTCCTGGTCTTCTACGACCTCTACCACGTTCTTCTTCAGAAGAGGCTGTACTTCTGACAAAAGAGCGTCTCTTTTCTGCGGATTTGACGGAAGCTGAGTCCATTTTGGACTTCGAGTTAATGGAGGCTTTCGTTTGAAGGATATTCTTAGTCCTTCTGAAATTACCCCTCGAACCCAGGGGTCGTCCGTAATTGACGCCCAATCGTTTATAAAACTTGATAATCTTCCACCTACCGGAACACAATAGAGGTTCAAATCATCACCTCCTGGGCCTGCGAGGCTTGCGGAAGGAGAAACTACGTCCTCCGCGACCCGCACCTTGCCCCGTCGACCTAGGGACGTCTGACTGGTAATCTCGGCCAGAAGAACGTCCCCCACGAGAGTCGCTGCTTTGGCGGCCTCTAGAATAAGACCTAGAGGACGCATAGGAACCTCTATAGGAACTTCTCTTGGGCGTACTTGTCCCAGAAGTGCCTGTCTTACTCTTTTCTGCTGTATCCAGCTTTTTGGAAGCGGATTTGAAAAGCAGAGAATCCGAAGTTTTCTTAGTTATCTTATCATAGATTGCTGAAAGCTAGTCATCGAAGAGAAGCTCTCCGGAGACCGAAGCAACTCTGAGAGAGTTCTTCACCTTACCATCCACGCGCGTGGATGTAGCTAGGGCTGCGTCACGTCTAACCAACTCCAGGTTTGCCACTGAAAGGGCGGAGTTATACGTGGAATAAGCTACTGCCCTTGAAAGAAGTCTTAATGAGGATTGTATATCCTGGAATTCTTTCTCTTGAAGACGTAATGATAACGCCTTAGTAAGGTGATCTGCGTATGATAAAGCATCTAAGTTAACTCTGTTAGACATTATTGTCGTTTCCAACGTCGTGGTTGGAATTGACATAGACGACAGTATAGACAATTCCAAGTCTTTAGCCTCGTCGTCTAGACGCAGAGGAACTCTCGGTATGCCCTATCCTGCCGTTTCGAATTTATTCCTTGAATTGATGAAAGGCAGATTTAGGGCATTTGCGGATAAGAAACCAGACTTGCCCGTTTTGGTAGCAAGCTTATAAATAGCGTTGTTCAATAATTCGAATGTTCTTGTGACCTTATTGGACTGTGTCGGAAACTTAGGGACGATGTCCCTGAACCGATCAAAAAATTCTGTGTCCAATGACGCTATCAGTCTCTTATCCAGCATCGCAGCATTCTGGTCCGACGGAACAAACTCTGGAAGATAATGCCGGATAAAATCTACGGCAGCTTTATGTTGTTCCAAAAGGGAAAGCTCCAAATCCTCCGAATCCCTTTCGCCATCCTGTCGGACCCTATAAGTTCTCGGTCATCAGTACCCGAAGCTTCGGCGGAGCGTACCGACCCAGCGTCATCGGATAATTCCTGATCCGACAGAGATTCTGGAGTTTGCTGGGATGATGCGATAAGTTGTGCTATTTGGGATAGCACGTCCGTCACTGAGGCCTGTGGAGTAGCGGTCTTACGTTGCTTTGCCGCTGGAAGCTCCGTGTACGTTGACTCCTGCATACTTCTTTTACGCGAACGTCCGGAGTCTACAGGCCTCGTGTCCCTGGCTACCGGATGGTGTGACCTGGTCGCCGTGGAATCCCTGATCGGCGAAGCTGGCTGGGTATCCGTGGTCACGTAGCCAAGGTGCGGTCGTGTGCACTGCTGTGAGGATGAGGAAGCCTTATCGACAGTCTCTCCGGACTGTCTATATAACGGAGCGTCCAGAGCGGCAGACGTATGCTCCGAATGCGAAACGTTTTGTACCACAACATCTGGTCCCAGATGTTGTTGCACAAGAGAGGGACCTCTCTCGCTCGCAGCCCGGATGGACCTGGACGAGCTAGGAACCGGACCAATAGGCTTCCTCCGTTCTCTCCTCTGATCCGTCGTCACTGGGTGTGCACTTTGTCTTATTATAGTGCTCGCATCACCCAAATCTCCTTCCTGGACCGCAACGGACGAACCCGGCTGCCGAGCCATTCGATGAATGGTCGCTACACCGGGCGAGCTAGCAGACGCCAATGCCGTCGATCCTATTAGGGACCTCTTAGGCAATTGACGTATTTCCATGAGCACTTTTGCCGCTAGCTCTTCATTTAACTGTGACGACGGAGGCACACTTTTGGAAGACAGCACGGAAACATCACCCTGTTCTTGTTCCTATGAAATAGAGATTGATAAACTAGAGTGACCCTGCGGAGAAAGGACCGGCATGGCCTTTTCCCCGCTAACAACATACCGTGACACACGTTTCCAATGTTTGTCATCCCAATTGACACATACTGAACAGGAGTTGGTGCGAGTACACTGACAACAATTAATACAATTGTTATGAAAGTCATAGGAAGATTTCCTCTTATTACAATTTGAACAATATCCTTTCATTGTGAAAAGAACACAAAAAGTCCTAGTACTCGCACCAACCCCTGAAAACAAAGATACATAATAACATGATCCATTAACATAGAAAAAATAATTGAAATCAAAAAAATTTTTTGAAAAAATATTTTTTCAGAAAAGCCCAAGTTTCTGAAAGTAACGCTGAGCCCCAATGGATCCCAAAAAGCCTAAGTGTGGACAAAAATTTTTTAAATATTACAAAAAAATTAATGCAACACTTACGTATAATAATAATGTATCTTGTTATGATTAAGCTAATACAAAGACAAGAAAATCCCTCTCAACAGAAACCGTTGTCAATGTAAACAAGAAGTGTATAAACACCAGAAACATGACTCCAGGCACTGATAAACATGGCCCGAAATCAGTTACCAATAACACACTATCTGATGCAAAACAGAGACTTCCAGGGAAGAAACTGCAGACCATCAGATGGTAGATGCAGAACACTACGCCTAAACACTCATGGGTGAGGACGTAAACATGGGGAAAAGAACAGAATTCATTCTGTTACCCAGCTAAAACTCCCAAGAAATTTTAGTAATAATATTACAAAAAATATGCCAAAAGCATGGGAGAATAGCAAGGGGGGACTTTAAGGAAAGGGAGAGAGGAAACACTGAACAAACAGTGTAACTTTATAGCAAGAATGACAACAACAGGCCCATGCCTCGAAATTAGGCAACATAACATAATTTCGTAAAAAATTTTTAAGTTACAGCCCTGATTATTTCCTGCCACTCATTTTTCCTCTCATCCTTCTGTTTCCTCTTTAGATCCACCATTTCTCTAATATTTATGTGTCTGGCATCATTTAAACTGAGATTTACAAGCACAAATATCAGTCAGATGTGAACTGATGAAGGGCCAAACAAAGAATAATTGGCGCCAATTTCGAGACCTCCTTGACACTGCGCATGCGCAGTGGAGGAAAAGTATGGAGGACCATTTAGGACATGATTTTTTCGGTTTTAGATGCAAATTTTGGGGATTGGGGGGCAAAATTTGTGTTTGGCCCTAGATTTTTGAGAATTAGCACCAGCTATGTCTGGGTCATTGGTACAGTATAAAAATATACTAATTTTACAAATCTCTTTAAAATATAATTTAATATTCTATCAATTCAAGGCAATCAGCATAAAATGACCTCATTATCTCCATTATAGAAAGTCACAAGTGACAAAAATCTTAGACCATCAGAGCTCCAAATAAGATTTGGTATCAGGGTACTTTATAAATAAACTTTAATTTGCAAAGCATATCTTACTTACTCCTTGGAAGTTTTTTACGACAAATTTTCAAAAAAGCTCTCAGGTTTACTGACCAGTTGCTACATGTCGATGAGAAGTCAGGAGTAAAAAAATTGAATACATTTACTATTTAATCCTTTACGTAACTAAACGACCATATCTGACCAGCACCATTCACAACAACAGCACCGCCTAGCGGGGCAACATACACCCATCAACATTGGAACATGCACAAGTTTCTCTGGGGTAAAGTTTGAAATTTTTGTTGACTCGATTATGTCTGTCCCCCCATCCAATCACTGCCCATTCCCCTGCCCTGTCTGGGGTAAAGGGTTTCAAATTGTTTGCTTGTGTGCAAACATTTCATTTTGTTTTTTGTGAAATTTTAGTATGCAGAATGGAAATGCAAACAATTTTTAGGTGTAGAAGATTCTCCTCGCCGTTTACAATGGTGGCGTCCATTCATTGACAGATTAACTTCATTGATAATGATTGACGATAGGTGGTGCCAAGGAAAAGGACATTTTGAGGATCATAACAGCTATAAGGTGAGGATTCTTGTCATTTAAAATTAAAATGGAGTTATCTGCCAATATCACATGCACAATGACAATTGATGATCAACATGGGTGCAAAGTTTGAACAATAAAGCAAGTAAAATGCTGAAGGAGTAGACAACACAATAGTGTAATGTTTCAAGTACTAAAAGTGGGCATAACTCTGGAAATACAAATGGAGTTACCTGCTCTTGTCACATGCACAATGGCAATTGGTGATCAACATGTGTGCAAAGTTTGAACAATATGGAATGTAAAATGTTGAAGGAGAAGGTGACACAATACTGTAATGTTTCAAGTACTAAAAGGGTCATAACTCTGGAAATACAAAATGGAGTTACCTGCTTTTGTCACATGCACAACGGCAATTGGTGATCAACATGTGTGCAAAGTTTGAACAATATAGCATGTAAAATGTTGAAGGAGAAGGCAACACAATACTGTAATGTTTTAAGTACTAAATGGGGCATAACTCTGGAAACACAAAATGGAGTTACCTGTTTTAAGTACTAAATGGGGCATAACTCTGGAAATACAAAATGGAGTTACCTGCTCTTGCCACACACACAACGGCAATTGGTGATCAACATGTGTGCAAAGTTTGAACAATATAGAATGTAAAATGTTGAAGGAGAAGGTGACACAATACTGTAATGTTTCAAGTACTAAAAGGGCCATAACTCTGGAAATACAAAATGGAGTTACCTGCATTTGTCACATGCACAACGGCAATTGGTGATCAACATGTGTGCAAAGTTTGAACAATATAGCTTGTAAAATGTTGAAGGAGAAGGCAACACAATACTGTAATGTTTTAAGTACTAAATGGGGCATAACTCTGGAAACACAAAATGGAGTTACCTGTTTTAAGTACTAAATGGGGCATAACTCTGGAAATACAAAATGGAGTTACCTGCTCTTGCCACACACACAACGGCAATTGGTGATCAACATGTGTGCAAAGTTTGAACAATGTAGCATGTAAAATGTTGAAGGAGTAGGCGACACAACACTGTGATGTTTCAGGTACTAAAAGGGGTCATAACTCTGGAAACACAAAATGGAGTTACCTGCTCTTGTCACATGCACAACGGCAATTGGTGATCAACATGTGTGCAAAGTTTGAACAATATAGTGTGTAAAATGTTGAAGGAGTAGGTGTCACAATACTGTAATGTTTCAAGTACTAAAAGGGGGACATAACTCTGGAAATAAATGAAAGTGTCAATGACACTGTAGCTCAACTTATCAAGACATGTACATGTATAGTATGCGACACAGCAATGACAAACATCTAGGTAATGACCTGATAATAAAGGTAAATACAAAGTATTGTAACTGTCTGTACATAAATACTACCCGTAGCCTGTAACAAATGTATAGGTAAAGTATTGTAAAGGTGGGTGACAGTCAGATGCTAAACTAGAAAAGAAATCTTTGAGTCCCAGAGTGGGTCTGACTGAACCCCAAAATATTTGTTCTCAAAGCGTAGTGATAACAAAGGCACCCCAAAACACACTCATTCCTGTCCCTTGGTGAAAACAAAGGTACCCAAGAAGTTTCGTGAAGATCAGTTCATAAATACGAGCTGTATAGAAGTTGTGACAAAAAACTGATTGGACCTAATTTTGGTACAAAATGGCCACTGGCAGCCATCTTGAATTTTGGACCGCACTCAGAAACACTTGTTCTCGTCCCAAGGTGATAACAAAGGTACCCAAGAAGTTTCGTGAAGATCGGTTGATCAATACAGCCTCTAGCCCGAGCCGTATTGACATGTGCACTTACAGTGTATAAGTAGCACTAAATAAATCAAAATTCATCTACTTTGCATAATTTCTGCACGAGGAAAAAAACCCATACTATATGTGATGTATTCCATTTTACTAAACATTCATACAAAAATTTATTCAAATCAGAACTTTCATACAGAAGTTCTGTACAAAAGACTGATTGCACTAATTTTGGTACAAAATGGCTGCTGGTGGCCATCTTGAATTTTGGACCACACCCAAAAACACTCGTTCTCATCCCACAGTGATATCAAAGGTACCCAAGAAGTTTCGTAAAGATCGGTTCATAAATACGGCCTCTAGCCTGAGCCGTATAGAAGTTGTGTACAAAAAACTGATTAGACCTAATTTCGGTACAAAATGGCCACTGGCAGCCATCTTGAATTTTGGACCGCACTCAGAAACACTCGTTCTCGTCCCAAGGTGATAACAGAGGTACCCAAGAAGTTTCGTAAAGATCGGCTGATAAATACAGCCTCTAGCCCGAGCTGTATTGACATGTGTACTTACTGTGTGTAAGTAGCACTGAAAAAATCAAAGTTCATCTAATTTGCATAATTTCTGCACGAGAAAAAAAACCCGTATTATATGTGATGTATCCCATGGTACTAAACATTCATACAAAAAATTATTCAAATCAGAGCTTTCATGTGGAAGTTCTGTGCAAAAATCTGATTGCCCCTAATTTTGAACAAAATGGCTGCCAGCGGCCATCTTGAATTTCAGACCGGACCCCAAAACACTCGTTCTCGTCCCACGGTGATAACAAAGGTACCCAAGAAGTTTCGTAAAGATCGGTTCATAAATGCGGCCCCTAGCCCGAGCCGTATTGGCATTTGCACTGACAGTGCTGAAAGTAACACTAAATAAATCAAAGTTAGTCTAATTTGCATAATTTAAGCACGAGAAAAAAAACCTTATGATATGTAATGTATCTCATGGTACTAAACATTCATACAAAAAATTATTCAAATCAGAGCTTTCATATGGAAGTTCTGTACAAAAAACAGATTTCTACATCGTCGGTACAAAATGGCGCCTGGCAGCCATCTTGAATTTTGGACCACACCCCAAAACACTCGTTCTCGTCCCACCGTCATAACAAAGGTACCCAATAAGTTTCGTAAAGATCGGTTCACAAATACGGCCTCTAGCCCGAGCCGTATCCAATTGTTGACGTACGGACAGACGGGCCATGACAAAAGCTCAAATTTTTTTCAAAAGTTGAGCTAAAAATGGAGTTACCTGCTCTTGTCACATGCACAATGGCAATTGGTGATCAACATGTGTGCAAAGTTTGAACAATGTAGCATGTGAATAAAATGTTGAAGGAGTAGGCGACACAACACTGTGATGTTCTAAGTACTAAAAGGTGCATAACTCTGGAAATACTAAATGGAGTTACCTGCTCTTGTTACATGCACAACAACAATTGGTGATCACCATATGTGCAAAGTTTGAACAATACAGCATGTATAATGTTGAAGAAGTAGGCGACACAATAATGTAATGTTTTAAGTACTAAAAGGTACATAACTCTGGAAATACTAAATGGAGTTACCTGCTCTTGTCACATGCACAACGGCAATTACTGATCAACATGTTTGTAAAGTTTGAACAATCTATAGCATGTAAACCTTTGGAGGAGTAGGCGACACAAAAATTGTTGACAGACGGACGGATGGACGGATGGACAGACAGACAGACAATGCCATAACATAATACGTCCATCAAAAAATGACAGGTGTATAAAAATTAACCTAAATTTTTTATTGTTTTTCAAATTTACCTCTCAAAACCTAATTTATGACCCCTCCAAAGAGATGACATTAGCTGTGTTTTTGATTTAAAAAAAATGAGAAGTTTCTGTTCTTTAAGAAAAAATTCACATTTAGAGCCTCACATTCACACGAAATACCAGGATATTAAAGCAGATCAGAAAGATAAGATGGTGTTGTTCTATTGATTCACTTATCCACAAATTGGATTCTTTGTAGGATAAGAGGCCAGTGAAGTTCAGAGATAATGGATATTATATAAAAGTGTGATGAGGAGTGCAGCACATTTTTTTAAATCCAGACAATTTTTGAAAAACAGTATCAAAAGTAATTTATAAATCACTTTTTCTCCATTAAAACCTAAAGATTTTAGAATATTTTTGCATATGCAGCAAATGGGTTTTGGTTGTTTGGTTTGATAAAGAATGGAATGATTTATACTTACTCTATCAGGGGAAAGTTTCACTATGTGTGAGCGATTACTTGATATTATCCTGAAATGTAAAAAAAGGTTAAGGCACTAAGGCATAAATCCATTCTGAAAAACAGGTCAAAGAAGGCCCATAACTCTAGAAGAAATGATTCGACAAAACCTGTTACTTGTGAATATCCTTTTCCCCATAATAGTCCATCAGCAAACCAAAGATCATTCAAATCCAACATGCACTGACCAAGATACAGAGGTCTAAAGTTGTTACGGACAGACGGATGAACGAGTGAACTGATGAACAGACGATGGACCCCATTGCTCGCTACCCTGCAAACTTTATTGTGGTAGGGGATAAATATATTCTAAAAAAGGTTTAAATTGGTGTAAGAGCATCATAGACTGATGAGCTTCTGAAGCAGCAAAAAGAGAATCACGTCTACTTTAAATGCCTCCACACAAGCTGTGAGAACACAAATAATTTGGTTTATTTAATTTATTTAATTTGAATATGTCCAAATATTAGATCTGATCTCCCAACTGACCACTAGTTATCATTAGATTATCACTCATTTTGGGGTATATTATTTAACCCTTTGCCCAAATTAATGGCCAAAACCGGCCAGCACTATTCACAAAAATTACACATTCTATTTTCATTGTTTTCATTTCATGTCTAAAAAACACAGTTTATGGCCCCACATTGGAACATGCTCATTGAGCTCATTCCAATGAAGAGTCATAAGGTATGCTTTTGACAAAAAATTATTTATCCACGAATTTAGCTTGCAAGTGTCATCGGCGTTTCGTGTTAGGTAGTGAGTTAAAACCAGAAATGTCAAGCATTACATTCAATACTTTCATCTTGATAACAAAGAGAAAAACTATTTCATCCAACAAATAAACAGAAGATACCTACTATTTCTGAGTAGATCCAAGAATTATCTCACAAGTGACTGCAAGGGGGTCTTAAGCTTTCACTTGTGACTTTTAGTAAAATCTTATATTCCCTTGCAATCACTCATGAGATAATTATGGTATCCACTCATAAACAGTAAGTGTTCTTTTTATTATATATGATGTGATGTTTAATTGCTTTTAAAACATTCAAATACCACAACTGGGCATTGATGTAGATAAAAAAAAATTTTATTGAGCAATATGCATAATTTCCTGTGAGATATTTAGAGGTTATTATTTGATTGGTTTCATATTGGCCAAGATATCAGCTCAAGGTAACTTCTAGATCTGAAACAGTTAACCAATTAATCGATTAATCAATGATCAACATCTTGATCAATCCAAAAAGTAATTGATCGATTAACCGTTACTTTTGAACCACTGTATTATATGGGTTAACAAAGGAACACACTTGCTCCAAAACAGTCAAACACTGTCACACTGACTCACATCAATTATATGAGACAGAGTAAAGCCCACTGGTTACTTGCTGACATACTTGTATACTTGCATGATCATCATACTGTATCAGTGGCTAGAAATGGTCATTCTTAACCCTTTACCCATTGCGGGTAGCAGACGATACTTGCAAAATAAGTTCATGAATTTCTAAAAAATTTCAATTTTTGTCTCAAAAACATAGCTTATGACCCATAATTGGAACGAGCTCATTATCTTGGCCAGTATAAAACTAACCATGTAAGTTGGTTATTTATCAAACCAAACCAAATATTTACAAAATGTCCTCTGATCTGTTACAATTTTTTGACAGTATTATTGTTTTTCATTCTTTTCATAAGGTCCAAAACTTTCTCTTCTTCAAGTTCAGCCATCCGAACATTGTGACATCCCCAGTGGGGAAGATGCAATGATTGGAGAGCTGAATTATCTCTTCTCGCAAATTTTACAAATCTCCAGTTACGACTCTGGATCATAGTTTGCATTGAATTTTGTGTTCAACTCACTTCTTTTTCTCTTCATTAACCTAATCCTTACTTACTGCCATCATTAATTCCTCAACATATAAGAACTACTCCCTTTTGCCTGGTGACCCCAATTTTAATGATTGTTTTTGACATATAATGGTGAACAATTTTACTGTAAACAATATGGCTGCATCCAGTAATACACCAAGGGAGGACAACTCTAGCTTGGTTGATGTAGACTGAGATTGGCATTATATCAGCCAAGTTTAAAGTCATATCAGCCAAGCTTTATAATGGACAATTCTGGGAAAGAAAATCATATCTAATTAATAAATATCAAAAAATATTTGTTGGACCTTCTTTGTTATCTTATAAGGTAGATATAATGAATCCTGTTTCTATTAAAAAAAGATTTCCATTTATAGCTCTCTTAATCATTTTGTCGAATTGAAGTGTTAAGAGAAATGTTGTATGAGACTACAGGGCAAGAAGAGGTAAAAGAATGAATAACAAAAACATTCATAAATCTTGAGTTGTTTAGTTAAATACTATGTGAAAAACTCACCATTGCAACAATGGATAAATCAATTTATCCCGAGAATCCATTTGTTTCTTCAGTTCTGAACCAGCTAACCTGGTCATTTCAACTGTTGTGGGAAATGCTTGCACTACCTTTTCTATCCTCTCATAATTTTTAGCCTGAAACATATCGTGATGCAGTAGTTTAGGAAAGTCTGGAAGAAATGATGAAGAACATATTTTCTACAATTCTACTTAGCACCTTGGATAGACACAAGATTATATCAGGTGCAAAGTGAATATAAAAGCATTTTGTCAACAAAAAAGAGTAATTAATAAGCTGAGAAATTTCATTTGGAGCTGTCATAATTCGTTGTTATTATTATTAATAATAACATTTTGTACGGCCCCTGATTTGTTGTGGTTCTCAGGTGAGAAGGCTTTGGTAACCCCTGTGCTCTCAACTCCTTCCCTATTCCCACGCCTCTTCTCTCCTCCCAACACTCAGAGATGAACTGCTTGATGAGGTCACATATCCCATTCTTCCCAATCTCATACTAATCTTCTCCTTTGAGTCACCCACTAACAACATGTCCTATTTATTTATTTATTGATGTTTACGGTCACATATTTATGCACAATGGCTAATCATGACCGTGACAGTTTTACGGGTGGAGGAAGCCGGAGTACCCGGAGAGAACCACCGAGCAATGACAAGCAGCTGCCAGCTCCCCAACATCGTAACTCCACATTGCAGCACAGGCAGGGTTAGATTGGTTGAAGACATGCGTACCATCGACGTGCAGTACGCCTTAGTACACAGCGCCATCGTGCCCCCACGCGGGAAATGGAGATGAAGTCTCTTGCCCAAGGACACAGCGCGGTTGCCGCAGGTGGGATTCCAATCGAGGACCTCTCGGCTTGCAACCTGCACCTCTACCAACTGAGCCACGGCATTCCCAACCACATGTCCTTCATTCTCCCATTCCACTTCCCCATTATACTCCCAGTGAATCTTATTCTGTTAGACAGGTATTTTGGACATAATAGAAAGTGTTCCAGGGTCTCTCCTAAGCTTAAATTGCACATTTGGCACTTCTTTTCACTGCCTTTCCCAATTTTTCCCCTAAGCTCTAGTGACCACAACCTCACCTTGAACAAGTGACCCCCTCCCTCCCCCCCCCCCCACCACCCCCAGGTGTCCTCAAGATACTCTTCAAAACCTGGCTTCTCTTTATCACACAGGCCACCCAAACACCTCTTTGATTTGACCTCCTCTCACCAATTTAGGTTACAATCCTCCATGACTCTTTCTCTGATGATTTTTTTACCCTGGGTTGTGCCTACTTCTAGGTCTGAAATCTCCATTGAGTAGTTCTCTATTAATTCCCTCACATGGACCATCCATCCTGTTTTTGTGTCTGAATTCTAAATATTCTGGAACAATAGTTTACACCATCGGCTGTCAGGAAAATTTACCAAATAGTTAAGATAACAGAGTTTCATTAAGACTATTCTATCCTTGATCCTCATCCCCAACTAAATGTTGTCTAACCTTTGACTACTCACTTTAAAAGTAGTACAAGTCATGATTAACCCTCAGGACTGTAAGTCAAAATGACGAAGTTTTCAGCAGCAAATATTTCCCATAATGTAGTTTGATGTTCAACCAAATATACCAGTACAAATTTGACCTGTTTATTGAACATAGGTTATAGAGTAAACTCCTGTAAACTGAATAAAAATTCTTGTAACCTGTCATGAATTATCCTGACTCTCATAAGTTTTCCTTTGTTTATAGACCTATTTGGTCCCAGTACATCCAATACAGGCATTTAATCTATTATATCTTGTTTGACGGAGCTCATGGAGCCCTGTCAAACAAGATATAATAGAATAAATGCTAAGTTTATCTCTAGAATACAGGAAAGTGACACAATCCCTCTTAGTTGAATACTCCTGTTAATTGAATAATTTTCATGGCAAAGTGGCTATTCAACTAACAGGGTTCCACTGTACTAAAGGCTAGTATTTAAATGGTGTTCCACGTGTGTAATTCAGTTTCAGGAATTACTGCAGACTAAACATGAACATATTATTCTATTATATCCTGTTTGATAGAGCTCATAGTACTCTCTCATCCAAAAATTCAGAATATACAGGTCCGATGATATAAGATGTACAAGAAGTGTGTTTCCTGGCTCGATACACTTGCATAATTCTTGAATGTTGTCTCGACAAAGCATTCTTTAACTCTTTGCATGCTGCTGGCAGATATTCCTGCCAGGGGCAAGATTTCCCTTGGCATTGAAATAAGTATCATTTGGGCATTTTTATCCAAATTTTCCCCTTGTAAACTTCACAGCAGCCATGACTAGATTTGATGAAAAATATCTTGAAAATACTCAACAGGTTAAGAGTTAAAAACCACATAAGTTATTATTCTAAAATATCCTATCTCAAAACTCTTGTCTCGTAAACAGAGTAAATTAACTTATTCCTGACAGGGAAGCCTTTAGTGGGAATCCTTGATAAACAAAACCTATCTTGACTGACATAGGTCATAAAATGACAAATATAAACAATTCAAAAATGTTGAATAATTTCCTGTATGTTAAGTTAACTTTCAAAAAGGTGAATCCCCACCAAAAGTCATTTTTCTCAAAAGCAACACCCCAACTACACAAATGTTCTTTGAAACAACAAATATGTTTTTTTCTGCTTGAGGAGCTAATAGTTACTCTGTTCTGTGTTCCTGATATTAGGAATTTTTTTAAGTTTCTTCTTATCTCTTTTGAAGGTTAGAAAATTCAAGATACAACATTTTAGAAGCCCATCGACGATACAACATTTTGTGCTGATCAGACATAAGGAACCTTGGCTGCAGGACATGCCAAAGAAATTATGAATGTACAGGCTTCTTTCATATATTTACTCTTTGTGGAGTTCCAAACGGATGTGGAAACACGAAATGAACACACTTGCCTTTGTTTATCATAAGGAACATAAATTACAAGTTTGGAGAAAATCATTCCAGTACTTAGTGAGAAAAATTCAGCTGAAATAATGACTGAAAGATGAATAGTGATTAGCTTAACCCTTTACCCAATGTACTTACCCCTTGTTGGAATGAGTTCATCGAGCTCAGTCCAATGAGGGGACATAACCTAGGTTTTTGAAACAAAAAATTGAAAAAATTAGTTGTTCAAGAATTCTTTTTGCAAGTGTCGTCTGCTTTCCATGTTAGGTAAAGGGTTAAAGGATTTGCATATTTTCTTTCATTCAAAGTTGAAAAGGGACTTACTTTTGGATGTAATGCCAATTCACTAGGATTTTCAGGATCAACCACTGTAGGATAAGGATCAAATATTGTCTTTTTCCTGGTTGACTGTGCTGCTGACTTTGACATAGCCACTAATAAATCTACTACCTGTACAGAAAAAAGGAATAAATCAGTATCACAGAATTTAATGTCTTGCTCTCAATTTCAAATGTACATTATTCTAGAGGAGAGACTATTATTATCCCTGATGGGTGAGGGTGTGAGATGGGAAAATCTCACTTGAGGGCAAGATATTTGAGCCAGACACGAGGCTTGCCGAGTGTCTGGGGCAAATATCTTGTCCCGAGGGTGAGATTTCCCTATTGTACACCCACCCCCATCAAGGATAATTTTTCTCCCCTGACCAAAACACTCTGAGGTCATCAAAAGTAATCCAGAGGCAGCTATATCGAACAATTTTGTTATCCATTTCTGAAAAAAAAAAAATGATTTGCTTATTGGAAAGAGTGCACAAAAGTTCTGTACACACCAAGGTATATACACCAAAATTAATTTCCAAGACAGGGGTGAAAGATTTGTAGCAATATGAACATTGACACAATCCAATGATGTCATATGGTGAATTCTGCAGTGTATTCGCATAACTTGGCCGTCTCACATGGGACATGCATCTCTTCACAGGAAGTGGTGGGAGAAAACCATTTTATTCATGGAATCTAACTTAATCTATATAGGCAGCCAAGACTTGCCTAGAATCAACTGCAAAGCCACAGGATGTAGACTGCCATTTTGTTGCAGCACATTCCCAACCCTCTCACTCTCAGGGTTAAATTACATTCTAATACAATTACTATTAATCTCGAAATTTGATTGGTTAATCAATAAAATTTGCTACAGTAAAATCGGCGTAAACCTGTCGGACATTTTGTGTTGTCGAAAACTATTTCAGGAAAGTCAAGATGTATTCATGGGTGTTCTATTTTCAGTCCATTTGGAGTCATTGACTACCGTATTCAAGGTAAACAAAAACTGTGACTGCATTGACTTTCTGTAAAAAAAAACGTTTTCTATCTTTCTTGTAATTAACTGTGATTAATATAGATGAAGTTGGAAAGTTTAATATTAATGTGGAAGAGGTTTAGCAGAGACTGATGAGTAATGAAATGAGAGTTGAAAAAGCTGATTCCGACAGGCTTAACGGTAACCGTGTGGAACCAGTCAGTGATATTATATAATTTATAAATAGCAATTTTCCGTATGATGAAGAATTTATGGACGCTATGTGCGAAATAGAAAACCCAAATTCTGACAACTGGCAATAATAATTTTAATTGTTCAAGGCCAAATATTTCTGACCGATCCGTTAGCGATGTTATAACATCGACTTCAAGTGCGAGCAGTCCTTTCATTTTCTAATTTGTCATCTGCATTCGTGGCACCAACATGTGCAGCTACATCAACCCCTTTCACACAGAGAGAGGTGAACTATTTGTTCTGCAACTATTACGTCAATACCAGTAGCCTAATTCCACAAGCCATCACTTCCCAGAAACAGGTTGAAATGAATAACTGTTCTGTAACCATAAGTAATTATTACTGTCAAACAAGTGCTTCCAATCAAAGATCCAAAATTTTTTAACTTTAATGGTAAATCCTCAAGTGCTTTCAAACTCAGACTGAAACAACATCACAAGGTGAACTCTAAACTTTGAACAGGGAAACCAGCCGGCGTATTTTGTTTTCAGATTGCCACAAACATTTAAACATGATAAATGTTGTCAGTACAAATATAAATATATTTTGTTATTGCTGATAAAATGACTAAAACATTTGGAACTATTTGTATAGTGGCAGCGTAAAATATATTTCGTGATTTGGTTCGGAACTCCCAAATAACATCACAAAGACTGTATTTTTAGAATTAAAATATTGTCTTCAGCAAGGCGTTGTTTTACAGTTGGAAGATAAAAAACTATCCCCATTTTCAGCCGAATTATATTAGAATGGTGATAACTATGTTGTATTTGATTGTTGGGGGCCGTAAACGATGGTTTTACTGTCACAAATATCCGTTTTTCTGGCTCTGCTTAAGCGTCGCCAGCAAAACTCAATTTGCAACAGTAAAACCATTATTTACGGGCCCCAAACGATCAAAATACAACATAGTTATCCCCTAATTTATGAAATTGGACAAAGAATAGACTATACTGAGCATTATTCACTCTAATTTGGAGACAATGATTACCAGTGTGAGTTTGGTGGAATTTAAAGGCCTGATTGTAGGGCTAAAACAGTCATGGGATTTTTGCAACCGGTTAACCAGGCTAAAAAAATCATGATTAATTGGTTAATCATGGTCAATTCAGAAGTATGTGTGGAGACAGTTAAGTAAAAGATAAATTGCTAAATATCAATGATAATCAACATAAACAGGTCTTTACTGGTATTTCTAGCAATGCCACTGGTGATGACTGATTGTGATTACCGCCCACAGAATTTTCCATTCAGGAGGGCAATAGAGGGCAAGGTTAATTGCCCTCCTCAGAAGGACAGATTTGTCCCACTGTCTGTAACAGAAGGATTTTCAATCAATTATTAAACTGCAGAAACAGAGATTCCAGTATCAATTTAAAGCTATAAATATCATTACAGGAAATAAGAAAAAGGATGCAAAGCAGTGGATAATGATATTACTCATGTTTTTTCTAGGCCATAGCGAATACTAAGTGTTTGATTAAGGTGGAAAGAGAGTGATTTTGTGTTTATTCTACACCTTCAGGTCTTCTTACCAGTTCTTTTGTACTATTTACAATCTATCTAAAGCCCATCCTTTAACTTTTAAACGTCTGGAGATTTTTATACATTTTTGCTACACTTTCTATATATTGTAGCTTCTCAGTTCTTTCTAGGAAAGTCTTGGCTGCCTATCTAGGCAGCCAAGACTTGTCTAGAAACTACTGTCAAATAACTTAGAATTAGAGTTACTTCAAGCCAGCATGTTAGGCATCTGTATTGTTGTAATAAAAAGTGAAGAAAAGGGAAATTACTGTTTGGCCCTTAAGGTTAAAAGACACCCAAGTTTTCTGACTAAATAATCTAAGGGACTAAATGAGCGAATTTCAGTTGAATTTGGGCCTATGTAAGTAGGCTGGAGAGAAAAGATTCAAACATTATAAAAAATATTTCTATAAAAAAATAGTCTTGGTAAATTGGCTTATCTTATAAACTAAATAAATACCTCGGCTCCTGTAGCGATGTCATCAGCTGCATCTCCCATGACACCCAAAGTTTGAAAAGCAAATACACACAGCTCCCTTGAGCAAACAGCTGGCTATATACAAAACATAAAATAATACATGTTTTACTGAGATGTAATAATTACATAAAAATATCTGACAAATTAAGATGAATTCAAAATTTCAAATGGTGGCAGAGCTCATTATCTCTGCATATCCTACTCTTTCAGTTTTTCTGTCTTGAATTATTATGATCAACTGTTAGATTTGCTGGTGGATAAATTGGATTATAGTATGTTGCTTGGAAATAAAAACAAAAATACAGAAAATTTAAGGAGAGAAAGTGAACATTTTCTAACAATATTAGTTGCGATCTTCCATCACACACACAACAGGGTTTGTACAAATGGGGCAACACCAAATTCTATGACTAATCAAGGACTTTATTTCCAAATGAAACAAAATACTGCATTTTGATTGGCTGAGAGGTACGGTGTAACTTGCAATCCACAGTGGTTTTTTTTTACACCGTGGTTAACCACGGTGTAAAAACAAGAATATACAATAGCAGGCTAGATGGCTAAATAAAGTACCAATTTTTAATTAGTAATTCATACCTTCTGCTCTGTTATGTTAGAACAAAAATAAAAATACAGGAAATTTAATATTTATGTGCAATAAAATTGTACAGATATGGATGTCATTGGAACTGGCTCACTGAGACAGTTCCAATGACATCCATATCTGTCTGGTTTTTTGTATTAAGAAACTTACAAAAGTACAAATTTTCTGTCAGTTTTTGCCCACAATTTAAGTATTAAGTACCCCAAAATTCTTGGAAATAAATCCGTTATCCTTGTGTTTTCCAGGGTGTATGGGAATTTACACCGGTTTGGGAACTCATACACCCTTCGTCTTTGCCTCAGGGTGTATGAGTTCCCAAACAGGTGTAAATTCCCATACACCCTGGAAAACACAAGGATAACTAATAATATCTACAATATTTCAAGGACTCACAAATACTGAACAAAGACAATTGAAGAGTTGTATAAGGAAAGTAGTAATTCAACTGCACTGTGCCCCAGAATGTGTTCGAATTTCCCTGCATGATAGACATCAGGAATTTGTACAAAGTAACGTGACCTCAACATTAATACCAGGTCAGAATGGACCTTCCATAGATTTTCCTCAAAATGCTTACTGAGACAGACAGGAAGTGAAAAGGACAAAACTGTGTAAAATGTCAATCTCACAAGTAGCTAAGTATATTTATCTTACAACAAGAAAGTATTTCCCCCAATATAAGTGAAAACATCTAGACAAAATACAAATCTGTATTAAGGTAGCAACCGCATGTGTGATCATTCAATTCAGAAAGAGAATGTCTTTTACCTATATTCAATTAACATCCAGATATTACACATGTTGACGTCACCCACCATTTTCAATAACAGTAATTAAATGACAAATCACCAGCACAATGAAATATATGAGACGAGATCATTTTTTTGCCATGATGATATTTTTATACAAGCCTACCACAGCTGAAACACTACTATAAACTCCAATCCCCAAAATTTGCATGCAAAACCTAAAAAATTATGTCCTATGTGGTCCTCCATACTTTTGTGAACTGCACATGCACAGTATCCAGGAAAACACCGAAATTGGCACCAATCATCATTCTTTCTACAGTGCCTGCTAAATGTTATAATCAGCGGGGAGGTATGAGTGCCCACTCATTGGAGGGCCACCCCCCCCCCCCCCCCCCCCCCCCCCACCCTGGGCCATTGGTAAGTATAAAAAATATACAAATTACTTTGAATTTATAATATTTTTATACAACAACCAATGGCCCAGACTTAGCTGAATCGTAAAAAAGGCTGGAGGGCCTAGGACATAAAGGAAAATCCAATTACTCAATCACTTCTTAAAGGATATCTCCTACAGGAGAATAGGAGAGAAAGGAATTAGAAATGTCTTTCTCTTTTACGAGAAACGAGAAAGACATAACACCAACAATGTAATTGAGCATTACATAATATATAATTCTCCATTTAATGCCAGCATAACCCATTATGCTAATTCGGTAAAGGGAACCCAATATATAAAGATAGTGCAGAGAATGAGACTCTTTATACTCATTTAAAAGTGTCCGAGGATTGTATATTGACATATACCAATGCTTCACAGTGATCTACACTTTAAAAACAATACATAAATGAGACATATTAATTTTGCTTCACACCGAGCCACACATTAAAACCATCCCAGCACCGACTCGGGACTACTGATACCAGAGTCTTCCCTTGCTTTTCACTATAAAGCCAGATGATCATAAGGGAAAACCCGCCCCCTCCCCCTTGTACTGAGGTACATGACCACAGAACGAAGAGGGCAGCGAAACAGCATCACTGCTGGAACGGGTTGCCTAGATAACTATAGATGTAATCATTTAGTGGACGACATTCTGAGCAACAGATAGAGGACCTGAACATCTAAGGTCACCGAAGATGGACTCTATATTTCTATGGTAAAACTTAGTAAATGTAACAGTAATGGCTATACTGTTAGAATAAGCCTAAGAAGTGGACAGCACTCTAACTTCATGTGCTGATATCTTATTTACAGAACGCTAATCTGAAGATAGACTTTCATAGGCAATGCCTATTGCCAACTGAATCCATCTAGCAACTGAATGAACAGAAATATCTCTTCTGTTAGGAATCAATGATAAAAAGAAGCGTTTTCTACCTTTTCTAATAAACTCTGATCGGCGTTTATATATGCGCATAGCCCTGACTGGACACAGCAAAGGTCTACGGTTGTCCATAGACGGCACAGCCTTTATGATAATAGGCTCAGGCCGTTTATCTGGAGCCTGATTCTTAGCCAAAAACCCCACTTCTGTAGTTAAAGTGATGATACTTCCAACACTACGATAGTGAGATTCGTCAACAGATAAAGCATGGAGTTCACTAACTCTTCCAGCGGAAGCAAAGGCTAAGAGAAATGCTGTTTTATAGGTCAAGAATTTGAACTCTACAACGTCTAACGGCTCAAACAGAGCTTCTTTAAGCTTCAACAGAACACAAGCTAAATTCCACTTAGGAATTAATCTGAATGTTCTAGGTCTATTTATAGAGAAATTTCTAAATAGTTTGGATAATGATGCATTAGATCCAATTGCTAAGCTATCATGATGAGCGTAAGTGTCCGATAACATAGACCTATAGCCCATAATAGTGACGAGTGCAGTTTGAGAACGTCAAACAGGTAGACCAGAAAATAGGCAATATCCGGTATGGATGGATCATAGACGTCTATCGACTGATCGTTACACCAACGGAAGAAAACCTTCCACTTTGCTGCATAATTCAGCGAAGAGGAGGACCTCCTGCAGTTAGAAATTGCATCCACTGCTCGTCCTGTAAATTGCTTGCCGTGCAAGAAGGACCGCACAACGTAAATACGTGAAGGATGAGACCTTCCGGGTTGTGATGCAGTGTGCATGACTTCCCCTGACAAAGAAGGTCCTCTCATGGAGGAAGCTTCCGGGGAACGTCCCATAACAGACACCTGAGAAGATTGATCCACGGTTTCTGTGACGACAGAGATGCTACTAACAGAATCTTGCAGCAAGGCTGTTTGATTTTTAACAAGATCTGCTGAATCAACGGAGTTGGAGGATACGCGTATCCTATCATTCTGCCCCATGAGATTGAGAGAGTGTCTACTGCATACGCTCAATGATCTGGGCATGGCGACACGTAAGTCTGCAACTGATTGTTGAGGTGTGTCGCAAACAAATCTATCACAGGTCGATCCCACTGGTAGCAAATCTGTCTGAATACTCGCTTGTTGAGAGTCCACTCAGATGCCAACAGGCGACCTTTCCGAGAGAGCAAGTCTGCTAGTACATTCAGACGACCCGGTATATCACGGACCGATAAATAAACATGATGTTTCATGACATACTTAAGAATTTTTTCCATTAGTTCGGATAACGGAATCGAATGCGTGCCTCCCTGGTTCCTGATGTATGCTACGACTGTCGAGTTGTCCGACAATATCTGAACATGCGTGTCCGCTATAAAGTGAATCCATTGTTGTAGCGCTAACCATATTGACATCATTTCTTTGATGTTTATGTGTTTCTCCAGCAACCGAGGGACCCAAAGACCCTGGCATTTCGAGTCTGTCAGGCTCAGGGTCGCCCCCCAACCTGTTGACTCGCATCCGTCATAATCATGAAAGCCGGATCCGGCAGCTGCAGCGGAACCTCTGGACCTTTTGTTTTACCAGGTCCATTATTAGCTCAGAGATCTGGACAAGCCAACACATACGTCTGCAATTGATTAGCAAGCTGTGTCATAAATAAAACATCATTGGGCGCTCCCATAGATAGCAAATCTGATTAAATACTTGTTTGTTGAGAGTCCATTCTGACAGCAACAAGCGACCCGTAAGAGAACGGGAGTGCGATAAAACAATCAGACGACCCAGAATATGACGGACCAAAATTGAACTTGGTGTACTATAACCAACAGACGGATTCTTTCCATTAAATTGAATAACGGAAACGAAAGAGTGCCTCCCTGGTTCCGGAGATACGCCACTACTGTCGAATTAAAGGACAGGAATTTGGGCATGCGTTTCTGAATAATGTTCATGCAATGACATAAAGCAAGCCTAAAAAACATTATTCCGCGGAAGTTAAACTGATAGCTAAAAGACTGCGGAACCCAAAGACCCTGGCACTTCGAATCCGTAGGGATCAGTATATATCCCAATCTGTTTGACTGGCAACCGTCATAACAGCCACACTAGGGTCCGGCAACTGCGGCGGCACTCTCTGAGTCAACCACCGAATGTTTGCCCCAGTCTGAATCTCTTGTAACACTAGATAGACAAGAGAATGTATAAATCAAGCAATTCATGGATTGCCGGAAAGTTGCCGTCGAAGAGAAGCTCCTCCGAGAACGAAGCGACTCTGAGAGAGTTCTTAACCTACTATCCACGCGTGGATGTAGCTAGGGCTGCATCACGTCTAACCAACTCCAATCAGCCACTGAAGGGCGGAGTTATACGTGAACAAACTACTGCCCTCAAAAGAAATTACATTGAGAATAATATCCCGTAAATCTTTTCTTGAAGACGTAATGATAACGCCTCAGTAAGGCGGATTACGTATAATAAAGCGTCTAAGTTAAGTCTACTATACATAATGTCGTTCCCAACATTGAAATTGGAAAAGACATAAACGGCGAAAAAGAATATATGCAGTCTTTAATCACACCGTCTAGACGCATATGAACTCTCGGTATGCCCTGCTCTGCCAAAATAAACTATATGTAAAAAAGATAAAATGGCAGAAATGAGCCACGCGGACAAGAAACTAAACTATCATGCTTAGTAGCAGGCTTGTATATATATATATATATAATATATAGCGTCGAAAAATAAAACACATGTTGTAATGACAATATTGGACTGCGTCGGTAAGTCAGGGACAAAGTCCCTGTACCGATCGAAAAAACCGAGTCCAATGACGCTATAAGTCTCTTATCCAAGATCGCAGCAATGAAGTCCGAAAAATAATCACTGGAAGAAATGCCAGAAGATATGAAAGGCATCTTCCGATACTACTAAAGGGAAAACTCGAAATCTTTCGAATCCCTTTCGCCATCCTGTCGGATCCTATAAAGCGTTCGGTCGTCCGTAGCTTGATGCAACCGCGGACCGCACCGACCCAGCGCCGTCGGATAATTCCTGATTCGACCGAGAAACCGTCAATTGCTGGGATGCTGCGAAACAACTGTGCTAACTCGGATAGCACGTCCGTCACTGAGGCCTGAGGAGCAGCGGTCTTACGATGCATTGCCGCAGGAAGCTCCGAGATCGTTACCCCGTGCATACTTCCAATATGTGAGCGAACGGAGTGTATAGGCCTCGTGTCCCTTGGCTACCGGATGGCGCGACCTATTCGCTGTGGAATCACTGAATGCCGAAACTGATCGGATACTCGAGGTCACGTAGCCAATGTGCGGTCGTGTGCCCTGCTGTGAGGATGAGGAAGCATTAAAGACAGTCTCTCGGACTGTCAATATAACGGAGCGTCCCGAGCAACGGACATATGCTCCGAATGTAAAATATCTGAACCACAACATGCGGTCCCCTATGTTGTTGGCTTCCTCCGATCTGTCCTCAATCTGCCGTCACTGGGTGAGTACTAAAGTAATTAAAGTGCTCGCATCACCCAAATCTCCTTCCTAGACCGCAACGGACGAACCCGGCAGCCGAACCATTCGATGAATGAAAGCTACACCGGGTGAGCTAGCGAATGTCACTCCGTAAGCGATAGACATATTCCATGAGCACTTATTGCCGCTAACTCTTCATTAACTATGACGACAGAGGCACACTTTTGAAAGACATCTCCATAACTCTTCGAACAAGAAACCAGAAATGCTTGGATAGCAAGCATAAAATAATAATATATATAGCGTCGTTCAATAATTCGAAAGTTTGTGTGACATTATTGGACTATGTCGGAACTGAGGGACGATGTCCCTGAACCGAACCAAAAATTTCTAAGTCCACCGACGCTATCAGTTTCTTATCCGGCATCGCAGCATATGTTGTTCCGAAAGGGAAAGCTTGAAATCCACCGAATCCCTTTCGGTATCCCGTCGGACCGGATGAAACTTTCGGACGTCCGTACCCGCTTCCGCGGAGCGTCCCGACCCAGCATCGTCGGATAAAATATATGCGACAGATTCAGTTGATGCTGGTATGCTGCGATAAACTGTGCTATTAAGGAAAGCACGTCCGTTCCCGAGGCCTGTGCAGTAGCGGACTTACGATGCATTGCCGCTGGAAGCTCCGTGTATGTTGACTCCCGCACACTTCCTATGCGAACGTCCGGAGTCTGCAGGCCTCGAGTCCCCGGCTACCGACCCAGCGCTGTCGGATAATTCTCGATCCGACACCGTTTCTGTCGGCTGCTGGGATGCTGCGATAAGCTGTGCTATGTGCACAAGAATGTCCGGCGTCGAGACCTGCGGAGGCGCAGTCTATCGGAGCTTCGCCGAGGGCAGCTCCGCATCAGATGGCTCCCGCATACTTCCTATGCGAACGTCCGGAGTCCATCGGTCTCGAATCCCTGGCTGCCGGATGGTGTGACCTGGTCGCCGAAGAATCCTTGATCGGCGAAGCTGGTAATATATCGGCGGTCACGCAGCCAAGGTGCGGTCGTGTGCGCTGACGAGAAGAGGAAGCCTTAGCAGTCTCAGCGGACTGCCTATACAACGGAGCGTCCCGAGCGACGGACGTATGCTCCGCTAACGACACATTTGTACCACAACATCTGGGGCCAGATGTTGTTGAACGAGAGAGGGGCCTCTCTCGCTTGCCGTCCGGATGGACCGGAACGAGCTATGAACCGGACTAAAAGGCTTCCTCCGTTCTCCCTCCGATCCGCCGTCACTGGGTGTGCATTAAGTTAATTTTATAGTGCTCGCATCACCCCAAAATTCCTTCTAGACCGCAACGGACGAACCCGGCTGCCGAACCATTCGGTGAATGGACGCTACACCGGGCGAGCTAGCGGACGTCAAAGGCCGTCGAACCTACTAGGGTCCTCTTAGGCAATTGGCGTATTACATGAGCACTTTTCCGCTAGCCCTTCATTAATTGTGACGACGGAGGCACACTGTTGGAAGACATCACAGATACATCACCCTAATCTTGATCGTCTGAAATAGAAATTGATAAAGTAGAGTGACCCTGCGGGGAAAGGACCGGAGTGTCCAAATCCCCAACAACATACCATGACATACGCTTCCCATATTGTCATCGAAATCATACGATACAGAACAGGAGTTAATGCGAGTACACTGACCACATATAGAATGATAATAAGGTCAGAGGAAGACTTCCTCTTAAAACAATTGATCAATATCCTTTCAATGTGAAAAGAAAACAAGTCCTGGTACTCGCACTAACCCCTGGCAATCAAAATACATAATAATAATATGATCCATTAATATAGAAAAAATAATTGAAATCAAAATATTTTGAAAAAATATTTTTTCAGAACAGCCCAAGTTTCTGAAAAGTAACGTTGAGCCCCAATGGATCCCAAGCCTAAGTGTGGACAAAAATTTTAAAAATATTTTAAACAATTTATTCAACACTTACGAACAATAATAATGTATCTAGTTATGATTAAAATAACATAAAGATATTATTATTTAGAAATCCCCCCCTCACACAGAGGGCTGTTGTAAATGTAAACAATGAGTGTAAAAACACTAAAATAAGACTCCAGGCACCCAGGCCCGAAATCAGTTACCAAAAATACACCATCTGATGCAAAACAGAGACTTCCAGGGAAGAAACTGAAGAACATCAGATGGTAGATGCAGAACACAACGCCTAACCACCCGTAGGTGAAGACGTAAACATGGGGAAAGAACAGAATTCATTCTGTTATTAAGCTAAAACTCCCAAGAAATTTTAGTAATAATAATTACAGAAACTATGCCAAAAGCATGGGAGAATAGCAAGGGGGAACTTAAAGGACAGGGAGAGAGGAAAAACACTTGAAAAAAAACAAAAAAAAAACAGTGTAACTAAATAATCAGAATGACAACAAAATGGCTGCTGCCTTGAAAATAGGTAACTTAACATAATTTCATTAAAAAATTTTAAGTTACAGCCCTGATAATATTCTGTCACACATTCTTTTCCTCTCCTCCTTTTCTATCCTCCTTAGAATCACCATTTCACTAATATTTATGTGTCTGGCATCATTTAAACTGAGATTTAAAAGCACAAAGATCAGTCAGATGTTAACTGATGAAGGGCCAAACTTAGAATGATAAATGGCGCCAATTTCGGAACGTCCTTGACACTGCGCATGCGCAGTGGGGGCGAGGTGTGGAGGGCCTTTCAGGACATGTTTTCTTTAGTTTTAGATGCAAATTTTGGGGATTGGGGGGCAAAATTTGTGTTTGGCCCTATATTTTAAGAGTTAGCACCAGCTATGTCTGGGTCATTGGTACAGTATAAAAATTTATAAAGTTACAGCCCTGAACATTTCAAACCGCCGTGTCTTCCTTCCATCATCCTACTGTGTCCTTGGATCCACCAAATTCATCATTGATTTGTGTCTGGCATCATTAAAACTGAGATTTAAAAGCACAGATGTCAGTTTGTTGTTACTCGCAGAAGGGCCAAACAAAGAATGATGGTTGGCGCCAATTTTGGTGTCTTCCTAGATATTGTGCATGTGCAGTTCACAAAAGTATGGAGGACCACATAGGACATAATTTTTTCGGTTTTGCATGCAAATTTGGGGGATGGGGGGGGGGGGAAATTTGTGTTTGGCCCTGGATATTTTTAAGTTAGCACCAGCTAAGTCTGGGCCATTGGTTGTTGCATAAAAATAAACATTTTGCACAGAGCAAGAATGCAAAACCACAATCTCATAATCTTCATTCATAACAAATCATAGATGCTGAATGACTGTCAAAGAGACAACAATGACACTGTACCCAGTTCTTTCATTATGCGAACGAGCAAAGAAATGGAGAAATATTGTAAGATAAATTGGTTATTACAGCCATGTGGATTTCCAAGATTGTATATTGAAGTCTTAACCTTGTCTATGGGCATATATCGATGAGTCCATTAGGTCTTGTCGATATATGCCCAGAGATGAGGTCAAGCCTTCAATATACGATCTCGGAAATCCACATGGTAGTAATAACCAATATATACTGTACCTACATAAGTCAAATCCAAATAGAAGATCACAGAGCCACAAGTCAAGTTGTGATATTGCCGAGAAACAAATTCTTTCAAAATTCTGTTTATAGTTATAGTTATTTATTTATTTATTGGGATTTAGCGACACTTTCAACAGCCAGGTCACTTTGTGTTGGACAATTTTACGGGTGGAGGAAGCTGGAGTACCTAGAGAGAACCACAAAGCAATGGTGAGCAGCTGTCAGACTCCCCAACAAACTAACTCAACACAAGAAGGGTTAGCATTGGTTTCTGTTTATAGTAAACTCCAGTGATCTTCAACTTTATAGCTACTCAGTACTGACTCCAAAATCAATAGGTTCCTTCATTTCACATAGAAGTATTTTGTTCAAGTGTGGTTCAGCTGTTATGAATAGAATTAATCCAGAAAACCAAACGTGCTATTTTTCTAGTAACAGTTATCCAACATTTGACTGACAGACTGAAAGTCCTGGAAATCTAGAAGCCAATTTTTGAATAAGTTCTATTTATAGTAATGGTGCAGTTATTTTGCAGTTGAAACAGATCATTACCTTAAGCATGGCACCATTCTGAAATACATGAGGTTCATCACAGACCACACAATACTCATTCAGTGTGGGAATCCGCTGTCTTGCATACTGAAAAACCTGCAAAAAACACCAGAGAAAGGAAAGTTTTCAAAAAGTACACAGTACACAGTTTTCAAGTGACAGTTACCCATTTACCCAACATAATGGCCAAAACCGGCCAGCGCTATTCACAAAAATCACCAAATAATTTTTATTATTTATTCATTTTTTGTCTCAAAACATAGATTATGACCCCTCTTTGGAATGAGCTCGCCAAGCTCGTTCCAATGAGTGGTCATCACCTATGTTTTTGAGACAAAAAATGTAAAAAATTAGTTATTGAAGAATTTTGTTTGCAAGTGTTGTCTGCTTTTCATGTTAGGTAAAGGGTTAATAAAAACATTTTAGAATGGTCAATAGTCAGTACTTTAAGTTTTTTGTGTGTGTGTGCGTGTGTGTGGAGGAGAGGCTAGATTTCAGAGGAAATATTATTATTAACTGCCATTTTGGTAATGGGGATATGCAATTAACGTTTACCTAACATAACAACTACAGCCGATCAGAGCTATTCTAATACAAAAATCACCATGCACATTCTATTGGTTTTTGCTTCCAAAATATATCCCTCGGACCCCTCATTAGAATGGGCTCATGAAGCTCATTCCAGCGGGATGTGACAAGCTGAGCTTTTATGAAAATATTTTAGCTATTCAAGCATTTTTTGGCAAGTGTCATTTTCTAGTTGGGTAAGGAAAAAGGTGACTGCAATAATTAATTTTAGTGGATTTAGGTGATGAACAAACAATATGGTTCATGAAAGGATCATTTTCATTACCTGCGCTAAAAAACCATCACTCATACTAGGTATTGCTTTGGCATTTTTCCCACCAAATGAAACTGTTGGCATCAGATTTAAATCTTGAACAGGTGCCACTGTAAAATCTGGTGTTGTTGCAGATGCGACCATGCTGCACTGTCGTTTGTACAGGACATGTTTTTTTAATGACTTCTTAATTACACTACTGCTACTAGGATATGATGACTGTCTTTCTGCCAAAGGATGTGATGGTGTTTTAGTTTTTGTCTTTGCTGAAACATACTGGTTGGCACAACTGAAATATAATATTATAAAATTATGAAACAAGCTAATTATAAGAATATTTTAAACATCTTTATTCATTGTGTACTTTTTTCTTTATATTCACATTTCATGACTCAAATAAAATTGGCATATCTATATCTGACACGGAATTTCTCCATATACTGGTTGTGTATTGAATAAACCTTTCCAACACTGAGTATCTAAATGACCCAACCTACATGAACCTTTTGGGTATAGATGAGTGATATATCGTAAATAATGTTCAGTACTGGTATCAAGCCAAAACTGATTTACTGTACTGTGTTCCAATCAGTACTAACAAATATTCCAGGGGGCGCAGTGGCTCAGTTGGTAGAGGTGCAGGCTGCAAGCCAGGAGGTCCTCGGTTCGAATCCCACCTGCGGCAACTGCATTGTGTCCTTGGGCAAGACACTTCACCGCCATTGCCCACGTGGGGGCATGGTGACGCTGTGTACTAAGGTGTACTGCACGTCGATGGTGCACCTGTCTTCAACCAATGCAAACCCTACTTGCGTAGAGTTGGTATGTTGAGGAGCTGACAGTTGCTCGCCGTTGCTGGGTGATTCTCTCCGAGTACTCCGGCTTCCTCTACCCGTAAAACTGTCACGGTCATGGTTAGCCATTGTGCAGAAATATAAATTTTATAGTAAATTTCCATTTTTATTATACCTACTGCAATTGTTTACTACAGGCTTGCACTACAGTGAAAGAACCTAACTCGGATAAAATACTCTCTATTTTAATCTTTCCCAAGAAATTTGGGAAAGAAAAGTGGTGTAAAAACACCACGAAACAATAAGCCAAAGCTGGGTCTAGCGCCATTGGCGCAACCCAGTAAGGGACGCTCTTCTCTTAGTACAATTCCATGACTTCCGTTAACCAGTGCATAAAGCAGTAATCAAAACCATTCTTCTGAGTCCGCCAATATAGGAGGTATGTGATCAGCAGGGAGGAAGGATTCTTACCCGAATAAGAAGACGGGAGGGCCTCCATGTAAACAATTGCGGTAGGTATAATAAGAAAGGAAATTTACTATAAAATTTATATTTCTTATCAACCTACCTTACAATTGTTTACTACAGGCTGAATAGACAATAGGATGGAGGGAATCACATAACCAACCCACACATAACTCAATTGCACTGGAACCTTGGACAGAGGAAGAGATCCCTAGGCCTATCAAATCATAGCATCACAAACATTAGTAAAAGACAAAGAAAGATGAGGCATATGGTGAAGTGCGACGCACAGACAGAAAGGGCTGTAACAACACGGAGCTGGAACTGACCCTGTAAAAAGCTGAATGGCTGGGATAGACAACAGCCTGTGCCGAAAGAAAGAGGGCCCGTAGGACAAAGATCCTCTGTCGGCTCTTGCAACTGTCGCAGATAAATGGAGAAGGTAGCATTTCTCCAGTAGGCTGCCAGCATAACATCCGACAACATGACAGAGTTAGTAAAAGCCCTGAGAGGAAGACAATGCAAGCACCTCGTGGCAGAAAAAACAATTGGTAATACAATCATCAGTAGCTAGACGAGCGGAAGCTGCACGAATAGCAAGACAAATCAATCGAGAAATGGATGCAGGAGAGATCTGGAATGTGAGAAAATGCATATTCATCCAGGATAAAGGCGCGAACGCCCCCCCCCCCCCCCCCCCCCCCAAGCAGAGCAGCGTGCAAGAAAGTGTCCATCTTGGAGTAAACTGCAAAGTCCTAGGCCTTTTCACGTAAAAGAGCTGAACAAGCTTGGAGAGGCAAGAATGAGTGTCGAAACAATGCGGTACCACATATGAAAAAGGTCTCCGAACCATGGACTTGTACCCATGGCTGTAGACCCCCAGAAACAAACATATACCAGAAACTCCGCAAGCGGTGTGATCGAAGGAGTGACAGAAGCAACAGAGTGATCGCACACCATCGACAGAAGAACCTTCTATTTAGCCACAGAGGCTAAACCAGTGGAGTGAGTGCCTCCTTGAAGAAGAAAAGCAACTCCACTGCTTGTCTCTAAAAACCACTACGGAGGAGACAGGACCCGATAAAAGACATGCGCAAAGGCACAATGAAGTCAGGTCAACTTGAAACCACCTCGGGCGACTTTGGCAAAGAAAGTTGCGACGTAGAGGGAGACATGCCGGAACCGCCGCTAACAGAGAGCGGAGCAGATTGATCCACACCCACCGAGGCGACAGGGGTGTGATCAAAAGGATTCAACAACTGCAGGTTCATATCTGGGCTAGAACCTGAGGTGGAATCAGAACAGGCAGGAAGGCATAGCTGACAAGACTGTCCCAAAGGAGGGCCAGAGCGTCCACGGTGAAAGCCAGAGCATCTGGACACGGGGACACGAAAGTGTCCACCTGATGGTTCCAACGAGTTGCAAAGAGATTGATGGAACACCGCCATGTGGAGCATCCCTCAGTGGAAAAGAACCTGCCCCGTCAGGACAGGGAGTCGGCTAGGACGTTCAGACGACCGGAAATGTGACGAACAACCACCCCGGCGTTGACATCCTGAGCGAGCAGTAGAAGATCCCGAACCAATTCGTACATTGGAACCGAGTGCGTGCTGCCCTGGTTCCGAATGTAAGCAACCACTGACGAATTGTCGAACAACAGAAGGACCTGACAATTCGACAGGTGAGGGATCCACTGCCTGAAACTCAGAAGAAGAGCAAGAAGCTCCTTCTGGTTGATGTGTAGAGGTGCCTGATCCTGGTCCCACATCCCGTGAAGGGAAAGACCTAGAGGATCCAACGTCGCACCCCATCCGAGATCACTGGCATCTGCCGTCAGAACGCAATCGGACGTGGTTAAGTACAACGGGACACCCTGCGTGATCCACTGAACATTCGTCCAGTGGAGAAGGTGAGGATAAGAGATTCTGGTAACTCAAGCACCAGATCCAGAGAATCGACATTCGGCCTCCAACGACTGAGCAGAAAGTGTTGGAGAGGTCTGACATGCAGCTGACCTAGAGGAATGAGATCCGTCACCGAACAGCAGAGACCGAGCAGCCGGAGAATACCCCGTACTGTCGCGGATGTGGACTGGGAACAGTCAGAGCAAAAGCTGAGAGAATCACAGCCCTGGCCTGGGGAACCGCCACCGTATTGAACTGAGTGTGGAAGGCCATCCCCAGATGACAAACGACTGAGAAAGGACCAGATCCGACTTCTCCTCGTTGACTCTGAATCCTAGCAACGTGAGCAAGCTCAACAGAGTGTCGACATCCAACTCCAGTAAGGCAGCATTGGAATGCCTCTGGAGGATATCGTCTAGATATGCCAAAGTAGTCACCTGGACTGTGTGCGATGGAAGGCTATCACATGCGACATCAGTCAGGTGAAGGCCCAAGGAGCCAGGTTGAGGCTGAAAGGCATGGCCTTCAACTGGTAAACTCGCCCCAGAAAAGCGAACCTGAGATACTTCTGCGACACCCGATGAATCGAAACGTGAAAGTAAGCGTCTCGCAGGTCGATGCTGGAAGCGAAATCTCCCTGGTGAATGGAACGGCGGACCGACCTGAAAGTCTCCATGCTGAACTTGGGAGCAATGATAGACTGGTTCAGGACACTCAGATCGATAACTGGTCAAAGTTGGCCATCCTTCTTCGGCACCCAGAACAGGCGAGAATAAAACCCCACTGACTGAATGTTCCTGACAACCTCGATCGCCCCCTTGGCCAGGAGATTGTCCCCGTGGACAAAAGCTCTCAAGTTGAATTATCACTGTATCATAATGCAAAGATGGCGCAACACGTCAACCACGTTGCATGGACAAAAGAAGAATGGTTTTGCTTACTGCTTGCGCACTGGTTAATGGAAGTCATGGAATTGTACTAAGAGAAGAGCGTCCCTTACTGGGTGTGCGGCGATGGCGCTCGACCCAGTTTTGGCTTATTTTTTCGTGGTGTTTTTACACCACTTTTCTTTCCCAAATCTCTTGGGAAAGATTAAAATAGAGAGTATTTTAACCAAGTTAGGTTCTTCCACTGTAGTGCAAGCCTGTAGTAAACAATTGTAAGGTAGGTTGATAAGAAATATGTGACCTTAAACACCAATAAATAAATAAATAACAAATATTCCCTGTATTAGTTAAAAAGTTAAAAAATTTATAGTAATTTATATATTTTTTATACTTACCAATGACCCAGACTTAGCTGGTGCTAACTCCACAAAAACCAGGGCCAAACACAAATTTTGCCCCCCAATCCCCAAAATTTGCATCCAAAACAAAAAGAAATCATGTCCTAAAGGACCTCCATAGTACGACTCTACTGCGCATGCGCAGTGACGCAGTCGTCCCGAAATTGGCGCCAAATATCATTCTTACTGGCAGTGCCTGGTCAGCGCTATGTACTCAGCGGGGAGGCAAGAGTTCCCAACTCAGGGAGGGCCATCCCCGTCTGGGTCATTGGTAAGTATAAAAAATATATAAATTACTATAAATTTTTTAACATTTTTATACTGTACCAATGACCCAGACTTAGCTGAATAGTAAACAGGCTGGAGGGCCTAGGACATAGAGGAAAATCCAATAAGCTCAATTATAAAATAAAGAGGTAACCCCTTAAGGAGAAAAGGAGTATTAGGCTTTACATGTATCTTTCTTATTTAATATTTAAATTAGAAAGATACACTACCCTTAATAATTGAGCACAATAACATTCATGTTCTCTATTAACATCCAGTATAACCCTTATACTAATTATTTTTAAAGCAAGCCAATAAATAAAGTAGTCCAGAGAATTGAGACTCTTTATAATCATTTAAAAGTGTCCGAGTATTGTATATTAAAGCCCGTTTGACACTTGACATATACAAATGCTTCACACCGAGCTACACTTTAAAAATAAGACATGAATGAAATTAAACATTAATATTACACTTTAAAACCATCCCGGAAGCGACTCAGAAATACTGTCTTGGAGGAGGCATTCCCTTGCTTTTCACTATAAAGCAGGTGACCTAAGGGAACACCCGCCCCCCCCCCCCCCTTCCCCTTGCCCTGGGTCAAATAGCCCAGAGCGAAGAGGGCAGTCGGACGGAGTCACTGCCGGAACAGAAAGCCTGCATAACTAGAGTTGCAACTGTTTAGTGGACGACATTCTGAGCAACAGATAACGGACCTAAACAATGCAGGTCTCCAGAAATGGACTCAATATTTCTGAGATAAAAATTAGTAAATGTGGATGGCTGAGACCAATAAGCAGCCTTCATTAAATCTGTAATAGCAACACTATTAGCATAAGCCCAGGAAGTAGAAAGAGCTCTTACTTCATGAGCAGAAATCTTAAGCACAGACTGCTGAGAAGAAGATAAATCTTCATACGCAGTACGGATAGTTAACTGAATCCATCTAGCAATAGAATGGACTGAAATGTCCTTTCTATTAGGCATCAAAGACAGAAAGAAACGTTTCCGTCCCTTTCTGATGAACTGAGATCTCTGTTTATAGATACGTAGTGCTCTAACAGGACAGAGTAAAGGCCTACGCCCGTCTGAAGACGGAAGAGCCTTAATAACAATAGGTTCCGGATATTTATTAGGAGCCTGATTCTTAGCTAAAAAACCGACATTAGTAGTGAAGGTGATAGTGTTCCCAACACTACGATAATGAGAATCATCCACCGATAGTGCATGAAGCTCACTGACTCTTCTGGCAGAAGAGAAAGCTAAGAGAAAAGCTGTCTTATAAGATAAGAATTTGAAATCTACTGTCCCAAGAGGTTCAAATGGCTTTTCCTTCAATTTAAGGAGAACCCAAGCTAAATTCCACTTAGGAATTAATCTAAGAGTTCTGGGTCTATTTATCGAAAAGTTTCTAACCAATTTCGATAAAGAGACATTAGATCCAATTTGTAAACTATCATGATGTGCATAGGTATCAGATAACATAGATCTATAACCCTTTATAGTAACAGGTTGCAGTTTGATTTCGTCAAACAAGTATACTAGAAAGTTAGCAATGTCTGGTATAGAGGGATCAAATATATCAACAGAATGATCCCTACACCAACGACGGAAAACCTTCCACTTAGCCGCATAGTTTAGCGAAGAGGAGGTCCTCCTACAGTTAGAAATCGCGTCCACTGCTCGTCCTGTAAAGTGCTTGCCATGCAAGAAGGACCGTACAACGGAAAAACGTGAAGGTTGAGACCTTGCGGGTTGTGATGTAGTTGGCGCGATTTCCCCTGCCAAAGAAGATCCTCTCGTGGAGGGAGCTTCCGCGGTAGGTCCCACAACAGACACCTGAGTAGATTTATCCACGGTCTCTGTGGCGACAGAGATGCTACCAACAGAATCTTGCATTGAGATTGTTTTATCTTTAGCAATACTTGTTGAATTAACGGCGCTGGAGGATACGCATATCCTATCATTCCGTCCCAAGGGATCGATAGAGCGTCTACTGCAAATGCTCTTGGATCCGGACACGGGGACACATACGTTTGCAACTGATTGTTGAGATGTGTCGCAAATAAGTCTATCATTGGCCGTTCCCATTGGTAGCAAATCTGATTGAATACTTGTTTGTTGAGAGTCCACTCCGACGGCAACAAGCGACCCTTTCGTGAAAGGGAGTCTGCTAGCACATTCAGACGACCCGGTATGTGACGGACCGAAAGAAGAACGTGATGTTCCAACGCAAACTGAAGGATTCTTTCCGTTAGATTGAACAACGGAACTGAATGAGTGCCTCCCTGATTCTGTATATACGCCACTACTGTCGTATTGTCGGATAGGATTTGGACATGAGCATCGTGAATAATGTCCATCCAGTGACGTAACGCAAGCCAAATTGACATCATTTCCTTGATGTTTATGTGCTTGCACAGGAATTGCGGATCCCAAAGACCCTGGCATCTCGAATCCGTTGGGATTAATGATGCACCCCAACCTGTTTGACTGGCATCCGTCATAATGGTAAAACTCGGATCCGGCAACTGCAGCGGAACTCCTTGAGTTAACCACTGAATGTTTGCCCAAGTCTGAATCTCTTGTTTCACTTGATCTGACAAGAGAACGTCTACATCGAGCGAATGAATTTTCACACTCCAATTCTGAGTCAGGAAAATTTGAAGAGGCCGTGTGCGTAGCCGTCCCATCGGAATGAGATCCGCGGCGGCTCCGCACAGACCTATCAGTCTCATAAATTCTCTCGCCGTGACTTTGTCTGTATTCAGACAATAGCGAGCGTAACAACTGACTAATTTCGCTCTGGTTAACGGCAGACGAACGAGATTGTTGTGCGTCTCGAAGCTCATTCCCAGATGAGTGAATGACTTGGACGGCACCAGATCCGACTTCTCCTCGTTTACTATGAAACCGAGACGTCGGAGCAATAGAAGAAGATTCTGAACATCGTTCTGAAGCGTTAACTCGTTGCCGTACCTCTGAAGAATGTCGTCCAGGTAGGCCGACGTTACCGCAGACGAATGAGCTCAGAAGTAGATCATTACCGAGTTCATTACCCGAGTGAAAGCCCAGGGTGCTAGATTCAATCCGAAGCACATGGCCCGGAACTGATACACCACTCCTAGGACTGCGAAGCGTAGATACTTTCGGAATGTCGGATGTACCATGACGTGAAAGTACGCATCTTTGAGATCTATGCTCGTTGCATAATCGTTCACCCGAATACTCGCTCTGACCGATCGAATCGTCTCCATATAAAACTTCGGAGCGACGATCAGCTTGTTTATCCAGCTCAAATCTATGACTGGACGGAACGAGCCGTCTGGTTTCGGAACCAGAAACAGATGGCTGTAGAATCCCAGCGATTCCTGGTTTTCTACGACCTCTACCACGTTCTTCATTAAAAGAGACTGCACCTCTGATAGCAGAGCGTCTCTTTTCTGAGGGTTTGACGGAAGATGAGTCCACTTTGGACTTCGAGTTAATGGAGGCTTTCGTTTGAAGGATATCTTTAGACCTTCCGAAGTCACTCCTCTCACCCACGGGTCGTCCGTAATCGACGCCCACTCTTGAGAAAAACTCGACAACCTTCCGCCAACCGGAACGCGATAGAGGTTTAAGCCATCACCTCCTGGATCTGCGAGGCCTGCGGTAGGAGAAACCACGTCTTCCACGACCCGCACCTCGCCTCGTCGACCTCGGGGCGTCCGACCGATTGTCCCGGCCTGAAGGACGTCCCGAACGAGAGTCACTATCCTGACGGTCTCTCGAATAAGAGCTAGAGGACGCACCGGAACCTCTATAGGAACCTCTCTTGGGCGGATAAGACCCAGAAGTGCCCGCCTTATTCGTGTCTGCTGTATCCGACCTTTTAGGAGCGGATCTAAACAACAGAGAATCACTAGCTTTCTTTTTAATATTATCATAAATAGCGGAAAGCTTGCCGTCAAAGAGAAGATCTCCTGAGACCGAAGCGACTCTAAGAGAGTTCTTCACCTTAGAATCCACTAGTGTGGATGTAGACAGGGCTGCGTCACGTCTAACCAACTCCAGATTTGCCACTGAAAGGGCGGAGTTACACGTGGAATAAGCTACTGCCCTTGAAAGAAGTCTTAAGGAGGATTGTATATCCTGAAACTCTTCCCCTTGAAGACGCAGTGATAACGCCTTAGTAAGGTGATCTGCGTAAGATAAGGCATCTAAATTGGCTCTGTTAGACGCAATAGCTGTTTCCAACACTGCGGTTGGAATAGAAGCTGACGACGGTAATGATAGCTCTAAGTCTTCCGCCTCGTCGTCCATACGCAGAGGAACTCTCGGTATACCCTGACCTGCCGTGTCGAATTTATTCCTTGCATTAATGAAAGGCAGGTTGAGAGTATTTGCGGACAAGAAGCCTGCTTTCCCCGTCCTGGAAGCAAGTTTAAAAATAGCGTCGTTCAATAATTCAAATGTTCTTGCAACATTATTGGACTGCGACGGAAACTCGGGAGCGATGTCCCTGAACCGCCCGAAAAAATCAGAGTCCAATGACGCTATAATTCTCCTGTCCGGAAGCGCAGCAGTCTGGCCCGACGGAACAACTTGAGGAAGAAAGTGCCGGATGAAGTCCACGGCAGCTTTGTGTTGTTCCGAAAGGGATAGCTCCAATTCATCCGTATCCCTTTCACCATCCGGTCGGACCTCCCGATGTTCCCGGTCGTCCGCCCCCGATGCTTCGGCGGAGCGTACCGACCCAGCGCCGTCGGATAATTCTCGATCCGACACCGTTTCTGTCGGCTGCTGGGATGCTGCAATAAGCTGTGCTATCTGCACTAGAATGTCCGACGTCGAGACCTGCGGAGGAGCGGTCTTTCGCTGCTTCGCCGAGGGCAGCTCCGCATCAGATGGCTCCCGCATACTTTTCCTATGCGAACGTCCGGAGTCCATCGGTCTCGAATCCCTGGCTGCCGGATGGTGTGACCTGGTCGCCGAAGAATCCTTCATCGGCGAAGCTGGCAAAATATCGGAGGTCACGCAGCCAAGGTGCGGTCGTGTGCGCCGACGAGAAGAGGAAGCCTTAACAGTCTCTGCGGACTGCTTATACAACGGAGCGTCCCGAGCGACGGACGTATGCTCCGCTAAAGACACATTTTGTACCACAACATCTGGTCCCAGATGTTGTTGTACGAGAGAGGGGCCTCTCTCGCTCGCGGCCCGGCTGGACCTGGACGAGCTAGGAACCGGACTAAAAGGCTTCCTCCGTTCTCGTTCACTATCCGCCGTCACTGGGTGTGCATCTATTATTTTTATAGTGCTCGCATCACCCAAAATTTCCTCTTGGACCGCATCGGACGAACCCGGCTGCCGAACCTTTCGGTGAATGGACGCTACACCGGGCGAGCTAGCGGACGACATTTGTCTAATCTCCATGAGCACTTTTGCCGCTAGCTCTGTATTTATTTGTGACGACGGACGCACACTTGAAGAAGATAACATGGAAACATCACCCTGTTCTGGTTCCTCTGAAATAGAAACTGAGAGAGTAGAGTGACCTTGTGGAGAAAGAGCCGGCATCGCTCTTTCTCCAGAAACAACATATCGTGACACACGTTTCCAATGTTTCTCATCCCAATGTTCACATACAGGACAGGGATTAATGCGAGAACACTGACTACAATTAATGCAATAATCATGAAAGTCAGAGGAAGATTTCTTCCTATTACAATTTGAACAAGTTCCCTTCATTGTGAAAGAACAACAATAAGTCCTAGTTACTCGCAAAAACCCCTGACACAAAGATACATAATAACATGATCCATTAATAAATGAAAAAACAATTGCAAAACAAAATAATTTTGAAAAAATATTTTTTCAGAGAAGCCCAAGTTGCTGAAAAGTAACGTTGAGCCCCGATGGATCCGATGGCAAAGTGTGGTCAAAAATTTTAAAATTATATAAAATAATTAATGAGACACTTTCGGATAATATAAATGTATCTTATAATGAGATAAACTACCACAAAGGCAAACAGCCCCCCTCAAAAAAGGCTGTTGCCAATGAAAACAAACAGTGTAAACACAGTAGAAAACATGACTCCAGGCACTGAAAAAACTGGCCCGGAATCAGTCATCAATTACACTCTATCTGAAGCAAAACAGAGACTCCCAGGGGAGAATCTGCAGAACATCAGATGGAAGATGCAGAACACAAACGTTATACACCCATGGGTGAAAACGTAACTATGGGGAAAATAACAGAAAACATTCTGTAACCAAGCAACTCTCCCAGGGAATTTTTAGAAATGAAACTTCTCAAAAATATGCCAAAAGCATGGGAGAATTGCAAGGGGGGACTTTAGAAGGTTAGGGGAGAGGAAACACTGAATAAGCAGTGCAACAATTAGCAAGAATGACAACAAGAGGCGTTTGCCTCGAAAATAGGCAACTTAACATAATTTCAACAAAAAATTTTAAGTACAGCCCTGATTATTTTTTGCCACTTCTTTTTTCCTCTCCTCCTTCTATCCTCCTTAGAATCACATTTTCTCCAAGAATTACGTGTCTGGCATCCTTTAAACTGAGATTTACAAGCACAATGATCAGTGAGATGTTGACTGATGAAGGGCCAAACAGAGAATGATATTTGGCGCCAATTTCGGGACGACTGCGTCACTGCGCATGCGCAGTAGAGTCGTACTATGGAGGTCCTTTAGGACATGATTTCTTTTTGTTTTGGATGCAAATTTTGGGGATTGGGGGGCAAAATTTGTGTTTGGCCCTGGTTTTTGTGGAGTTAGAACCAGCTAAGTCTGGGTCATTGGTACAGTATAAAAATATAAAAGTGCTAACCATAGAACATTACACACAATTCCTGACAGGAACAACCCATGGACTATGCATTTCTAAAGGCACTCATTGATGGGCTTTTGATGTAACAAAAATGCTGAGAGAAAATACCAAAGGGGTATTTTCTCTCAGTCTTTTTGCTATATCAAATGACCGATGGTGAGTGCCAGTGTTACTTCCAACATTTTGACAATTCTTTGTCGGCTGTAAATGATGGCCTCCAGCTGATTAGTGTACCAAAAATATCATCTGATATTGGTATTAGGTTGTGTAAACATGTTGGTGGCATCGAATACCATACTGATACTGATGTAAATCATTCTAAAAAATACCAAAACTGAACTTGAAATTTCAATACCACCTAACCTACTCTCGAGTATTATTAACAGCAGATTGGGTGAATCTATTCTGTTTTGGAGAAAGATTTGGTTCCAATTTAATCCTTCAGGTCAAATTTCTATTAACTGGTAGAGTACTGGAAGCCCGTTTTGGGCTTTATTCTGAAGCGTTGGTACCACAACTTTAAGGCTTCATATTCAGTGCATGTTCTACATATCACTTTTGAAGTGAAATTATTTATTTAGTCTGTTAGGATTTGCCTTGTTACAATTTATGGGAGAGTGCCTACTGTTACTCTTCCATAAACTGTAACAAGGCAAAAATATGTGAACAAATTTTGATGACCAAAAATAATGCAGCACTCTACCTGTTAACAGTAAGATAAATAGTTTTTACTTTCCAGTTGGTGGTACATATTCATTTGGATTGGAGACATTGATAGTGATTCGCTCGTGCTAGTAATTATGTAGCTTCTTACAAGACCAGATTTGATACTTGGACTTATTAAATACACGCAGTCAGTCATACCAATGAAGTTCTGTGATACTCAATTTGAGCTGTTGAACACCCAGAATGGCCAATTTGGAGTAGCTGTATGGTACATGTTAATTAAATAAGAAGTTTCCTCTCAACTACTACATGTATATTTATACCATGCTCACTTTTCTTACTACCTGTGAAAAGCCTGTATGTTAAATTTTAGCTTTTAACTCCACTACCGATGTAAAGCTTCTACTGCGGTTAAAAAAATTTACACCTATAGTCAGAAGTTCATCCAACTTGACCTTTGACATAACGCAATTTGCCAACTTCGATAGATTCACACTTTGCGATGTTTCATTCAAACATACATGATTTTGCAGTACTATCTACTACGTGCTATGACTTATTGAGTTTAAAATACTTACAATTAAATATTTAAAATAAAATTTAAGAATTGTTAATAATAATTTGACTGAAAAAGTAAGGTAAATTCAATCATCTTTGACGATGTGTCTAGCTGTTAATCCAGCATTCACGTGCAGCTGGTAGTACTGTCCATCGGTGCAGATGTAAACAAAACAAACCCATGTGTTGGCGATGGAAAGTGTCGTTTTTTCTCCATTTTAAGTGACAAAGTCGATTATTTATTGAGAGCATGGGAAAAATAAAACAAATAGGTACTTGACCGGTAATCAGATTTAAACCATGAGTAGGATAAGGGTTTTAAACACGTGCATGCCGAGTGGTTAAAACCCTTATCCTACTTGTGGTTTAAATCTGATTAACAGCCCTAGTACCTATTTATTCTATATTTTATTTTATTACACATCCATTAAACTTTAAACCCTTGTATTTAACAGAATTGCTGCTATATGACATAAATGTTTCTGTATTCAACTGGTGATGTACAAGCCGGAACTTTTTTCCCAGCACCGTTTATACTAGTTCTTTTCCCGTTGAGTCATTAGTTATGCTTTGAAAAGTTTCCAAATTTCAGTATACAATTATCGATCGTCTGTCGTGAAGGTGAACATGAAAACGTCCAAAGCAAAATAAGTCAGTTCACAAAAAAATTAGTTAACCAAAAATGAGATAATATTAAAAAAAACAACCATTTCAAATCACAACATTAACCCAGTCCAGTGGTGGTCTTGTCTGTGGATCCTGTTATATCTAACAAAGTTAACTTTATTTCGGTAAATCTTCGACATCCTGACATGCTACGAACTTCTTTTAAAAAAGTTTCTCCCAGCTGTTTTGCAAATCTGCCCAAATTTGTACTTATATTTTTTCAAATAGTAATAGCCACCAAATGTTCAGGTGCGAATGTACACCAGCCAAAGAGAAACAGCGATACAAATTTCAACAAACACGCCCAGTAGAAAAGATAATAGATGTAATTTAGACTGGTTTCCAAAAGGTTGTTTTGATTTTTTATCGACCCCTTTCATCAGTACAGCTTCAAACAAAACAAATGCACTCTTCACCTTTAGGTTTAAACATCGGAATTAAAATTCGTTTATTTAAATGAATTTTAATGCATGGGGTGTGTAATAAACAGACAATGTGATGACAATGTGATGTGTGTTTGAATTGGTGGGTGTTTTACATAACTCATTGGAAAGGCATACTCATATTTTTCTGATCGAGTCTATGGCTCTCACAAAATGTGACTACGCCATTCCAAATCATTATGTAAAACACCCACCAATTCAAACACACACATCACGTTCTGTCTATTTATTTATCTACAAGTTTTTATAAATATAATCCCAAGTAATGACATATTACAAATACATCATCAAAGCATGCCTTCGATGACAATGCATTGATGATGTAGTTGGAATACGGTAGAATCCTCTTAATTGAATATCCATTTTGCCAGTGAAAATTATTCAATTAACAGGAGTATACAATTAACAGGGATTTGGTCAGTTTCCTGTGTTCTGGAGGTAAACTGAGCATTTATTCTATTATATCTCTCATAGAGCTCTGTCAAACAAGATATAATAGAATAAATGCCTGTATTAGATGTAGTCAGGCCAAAAAGGTTGATAAATAAGGGAAATTTGGTGCGTGTCACAGTAATTTTTTCGATATATTACAAAAATTTATATACAATTAACAGGAGTTTACTCTACAACCCATATGCAGTTAACAGATCAAATTTGTACTGAAGGTATAGTAAATGGTTTTGTGTTTGAAAATTATATTCAATTAACAGGAAAAAACAATTAAGAGATATCCAATTAAGTGGGCTCCACTGTATTTTATCAGCTGGGACTTGAGTAATCGCAGTCAGGATAAATCAGGTTTGCGCCCCTCCAATTGGTAATCTTTGTAGACTTTTACTTCTGAAAACAAATATGCAATTAACTTGTAAATTTGTGTCTTGTTATAATTTATAGGAATGCAGGAACTTTCTCATAAATTGTAAAAAGGAAAATCAGACCAGGCAATTTTACATTGAAGACAATATGAAGTATATCCACAGAATATGAAACCTTAAAGTCGTAGTGCCTGCACTCCAGAATGTAGCCCAAATGTGGGCTTCCAGCACTCAAGCAGTTAACAGAACAGTTCTAATAATAACTATCCTTATAGAAGTGAATGGATGAGACTGTACCTGTCTGGGTTACTGGCAAGCAGGTTAAGAGCCTCTTCAACATTGCCTCGAGTTATTATCAGTGCATTTCTGGAAACATCTGCTGAAAAACCTGTTTCCATTATTCTTGCCAGGTCCGCATCTTGTAGGTCAGGTATTTCTGCACCTTGATGACTGCAAAAAAGGTACAAAAATTGCATTTATATACAGAATAAAACTTTTTGGAGTAGCGATGACAGTACAAATGCTTTTTAGAGCTGAAACAGTTAACTGATTAATCAATGATCAACATCTTGATCAATCAAAAAGTAATTGATCGATTAACAGTTACTTTGGAACTACTGTATTATATGGGTTAACAAAGGAACAAACTTGCTCCAAAACAGGCAAACGTTGTCACACTGACTCACATCAATTATATGAGACAGAGTAAAGGATGCGAGTTACTTGCTGACATACTTGCATGATCATCATACTGTATCAGTGGCTGAAAATGGTCATTCTTAACCCTTTACCCATTGTGGGTAGCAGATGATACTTGAAAAATAAATTCATGAATTACTAAAAAAGATTTTAATTTTTGTCTCAAAAACATAGCTTATGACTCTTCATTGGAATGAGCTCAACGAGCTCATTCCAATGAGGGGTCATAAGATATGTTTTTGAGACAAAAATTGAAAACATAATAAATTTGAATGGAGATTTTTGTATATAGGCTTAGTCGGTTTTGTTTGTTACATTGGGTAAAGGGTTCATGCCGTAAATCATCAACAGTATGGCAATTATTCAGATATCTATTTGGACAAGTGATTAATCGGTTAACCAAGATTAATCCACGTGATTAATCGATCACGAAAATAACTTAACTGTTTCAGCTCTAATGCTTTTCCCACATACTAAAAAAAGGTTATTCAGTATATACTTTTTGACTGCCACTATTGAAGAAGAAAATAAAATCGTTTGAAATGGGAGTTGTGAACCTCCCAATTTTGGGTCAAAAATGGCAGAGGATTTCAAATCAAATCGAATGTCAACGATCTTTAAATTCAAGACCCCCACTCTTCCAACCCTGTTGCCCAAGAATGCTGTATGCCAAATATCAAAAGATTCTGTCTGGTGGATCTGAAGAAGATTTCCAAAGAGTTTTCCTCATATTGCACTAGGTTAAAATTTGCGTTCCCAAAAGGAGCCAATATATGGTCTTGATTTAACAAACTTGAATCTGACCTCGATAAGGATACTAAATACCAAATATAAAAACATCCTGACTGAATGATCTGAAGAAGAAGATTTTTAAAGAATATTTCTCATATTGCATCAAGTTAAAATTCAGACTTTCATTGGGAGCCCAAATGTTAACTAAGGGACTGGATGTGGAATAACTTGAATCTGACCCCAGGCTCAACAAGTGCAATGAAAGAAGATTGAATTGGTTAAATTCCTACTTGCAATGTGGAAAACATTTGCTGCTTGAAAGTTTGGTATTTTGACATTAATGTACAGATAAATAATTTTACGATGAGGCAAGATAGGTTATTTATTTTTAATCTTCAAAACAGTACTGCAAATAGTTTGAATTGTCACAGAAACTGATGTCAAAAACCAACATTTTTCAACAGCATACATTTCACATAAAACAGCTGCAAACTTAACCAACTATATCCTGTTTGACAAAGCAAACAAACAAGGCAAACAAGATACAATGAGTTTAATTTTTAGTCCTACAAATGTAAAATGGTATCATTGAAGAGATTTCCATAAAAAAATTGAAGATCCAGATACTGACTGACAAGCTAAAGACAGATTTTTTTTAATGACCTTAATATTTTCATAAAATGTACTCTTCTGATGCTAATCTGAGCAAGTGAAATAAAACAGAATTTTACCAATAAAATCTTCTGGTAATATCTTGAGAGGTATATTGACAAGAAGCTGAATGTGATTGAGAGTGGGAGCTATCTCTGCATGTGTTATGGAAGGTATAAAGAAACATTTATTTCTCCACAATGACTATTTCATTTTAAATGCACAAACAAACAAGTTTCCTGAACAAATAAGAGGTTGTACAAGCATATCAAAGTGATAGATTTGGTAGTTTCAAGAATTACAATTTTGATACAAGTGAACTTTAATTCCACTAACAATATCAGACCCAACACTTATTTTTAAAAGCTTCCTGACATGAAGTTAAAAATACCAGGAACTGGCACTACAGTGGAGCCCACTTAATTGGATATCTCTTAATTGTATATCCCTGTTAATTGAAAGGGCAATAATTCTGGTAAAAAAAAATGCAGACATGTCTTCATGCCAAATAATGCCACTTACTAAATACAATGTATTTCTTTTATCGCAACTGAATATATCCTCCGAAAAACCTGAAATTTTACAGAAATTCAGAAGAATTCCAAGTACAGAAAGGGCTATAAATCTGATAAAAAGATGCAGACCAATCTCATTATCGACCTGGACATGTATTCATACCCAATAATGTCACTCACCAAACATTGGGGATTGGGAGTTGTGGAACCTATATTCAAACCTGGCCTGTATTACTAGCTGGAAAATACACATATCAACTTTGGTTGTAATCAAATAATCCAAACTGGAGTTATCAGTCGGAAACCAATTGTTTACATACAGATGGACTATAGCCCTGACTGTAAACAGTTAGGCTAAAAATGCATTTTGTACCAAAGAAAAAATATTGCTTAAATGGCCCTGGGTGAGGAGGTGGGAGGAGGGGGGGGGGGAGGGGAGATGTTAGGGGAGTCCATTTTTTTCCGCATGTGGTCAGTCTAAATCCTTCAGAATGCATTTTGAGCAAAGCGAAAAAAAAATGCTTAACTGGCAGTGAGGGGGTGGGGGGGGATTGGGGATTGGGGAGGGGGGGGGGGGGGGGGGGGGGGGGTTGTGGAACCTATATTCAAACCTGGCCTGTATTACTAGCTGCAAATACACATATCAGCTTTGGTTGTAATCAAATAGTCCAAACTGGAGTTATCAGTCGGAAACCAATTGTTTACAGACAGATGGATGGACCGACGGATGGACTATAGCCCTGACTGTAAACAGTCAGGCTAAAATTGCATTTTGTACCAAAGAAAAAATATTGCTTAAATGGCCCTGTGTGAGGAGGATGTGGGAGGAGGGTGGAGGGAGGGGGAGAGGGGATGTTAGGGGAGTCCATAAAAATGCCTAATTGGCGGGGGCTGGGCTGGGCTGGGCAGGGCAATAACTTCAACAATTTTCATTGGATAATTGTGGTCATCAAACTTGACCTAGAGACATGTACTGAAAAGAATTGAAATCCATTAACTATTGTTTAAGTTATGGCATAAAGAAAGTTCGGACAGATGGCCGGACTGCCGGATGGATGGACTGATGGACAGACTGACAGATAGATGGACAGAGCGACCTCTGTGCTATATCCCTCCCTTGTGGGAGGGGATAAAAAGTAACAAAGTATGTGGTAGAAGCCTAATTTGAAATTTAGAGAAACTAAGTTCGAAATACATTGTGAAAAGGGTTAAAAAAATAATGCCAATATTATTTGAAACCACTGTGTACAGCTTCAGTAGACCTTGCTCGAAATGAAAAAAAGAAATGACGTTGTAACTGAGTGTTTGGAGAATGAAAGGTAGAATCTTGAAAAGCAGAACTTTAATCCGAAACTTTAAGCTGGTAATACTAAGTAAAATTGATTGGCAAAAAAGGGTTAAATATTTTCTAAAACCAATAAAAGAAATCATTGATGTAAATGGAATCATTAAGTTGTATTGACCATGCAAGAATTAGAGTAAGAAAGTATGTGTCAAAGTCTAATTTCAAATACAAAGAAAGTAAGTTTGAAAACATGTTTATCCTGCCGATATTAATGAAAATCACTGTAGAAATGTTCAGTAGATAGTAGACATTGTCCCAAATAAGAAACAGTGACATTCCACTAAACTGTTTGAAGAATTAAAGGTGTAATTTTAAAACACCACCCCCCCCCCCCTCAAAAAAAAACTTTAACCAAAAACTTTAACCTGGAAGTTGTAAGATAAATTGCTGTTCAAAAAAGGGTTAAATATTTCCCAAAATAACATGAAACATAAAAAAAAAACATAACGAGAATGATACAATCAATAGTAATATTAATTTAAAAGAAAAAAAACAAAAAACTTTAAGGTTGACTAAAAAACTTTAATCACAAACATTAACCAAAACTCCAAATGTTAACAGACAGACAGATGAAAGTCATGACTAAACAGGAAAAAAAAAAAACACTTGAACCTTCAGTAAAAAACTTTAACCACAAACTTTAACCAAAACTCTAAATGCTAACAGATGGACAGACAGACAGACAGACAGACAGATGGACGAAAGTCATGACTATAGCCATCACTGTAAACAGTCGGGCTAAAAATGTAGAAGTTAAGTGGACAAGCCCTTGAGATGAAAATTTTTCTATTTCCAAGGGCCACCATAACCATGCAAAATTTGTCGTATCGAAAATTCCTGACCACATGCACATCTGCACTTGATATTGATACTTCATACCAAGTTTTGTATAAATCTACTGAAAACTGTAGGAGGAGTTAAGCGGACAGTTTGTAATGGAAAGATGGATGGAAGGATGGATGGACAGATGGATGGATAGACACACTGATGGATGGACTGACAGATGGATGGACAAACACCATTTCAATATCCCCCTCCTGACTTCGCCGGCAGGAGATGGATCATTTAATTTCTTACAACTGAAGATATCTTCCAAAAACCTGAAATTTTGGTAAATTCAAAGTCAACAAGGGCTGTAACCAAGCCTGGAAATAAGCAGACTGTCATTTGCAAAATGAGGTCCCCAGAGGGTGAATTTGGTGATGAGCAGGGTAGTACAGTAGAATCCTCTTAATTGAATATCCATTTTGCCAGTGAAAATTATTCAATTAACAGGAGTATACGATTAACAGGGATTTGGTCAGTTTTCTGTGTTCTGGAGGTAAACTGAGCATTTATTCTATTATATCTTGTTTGACAGAGCTCATAGAGCTCTTTCAAACAAGATATAATAGAATAAATGCCTGCATTGGATGCAGTGAGGCCAAAAAGGTTGATAAATAAGGGGAATTTGGTGTGTGTCACAGTAGATTTTTTGACATATTACAAAAATTTATATACAATTAACAGTTTACTCTACAACCCATATGCAATTAACAGATCAAATTTGTACTGAGGGTATGGTAAATGGTTTTGTGTTTGAAAATTATATTCAATTAACAGGGATATACAATTAAGAGATATCCAATTAAGTGGGCTCCACTGTATCACTAAATTTACCCTCTGTAAACTTCAATTTGAATTGAGGTCTCATGCCTAAACAGAAAGAGATACCTAGAGCATAAATTGGCAAACTGTATGGGATAGCATCAGCAAATTCACCCTGTGGGGACCTCATTCTGCAACTGACAGATTGCTTATTTCCAGGTTTGTTTATAACTCTGGAAGTATTATTCGAATTGAAACTTCCTTTCCATATTCACATGTACACATCACACTCATACAGAACACCAAGTTTCATAAAAATCCTATAAAAATGCAGGAGCTAAGCAGACAAGCCCTTGAGATGGAAATTTTTATATTTCCAAGGGCCACCATAACCATGCAAAATTCGTCGTATCGAAAGTTAAAAAATTTATAGTAATTTATATATTTTTTATACTTACCAATGACCCAGACTTAGCTGGTGCTAACTCCAACAAAACCAGGGCCAAACACAAATTTTGCCCCCCAATCCCCAAAATTTGCATCCAAAACAAAAAGAAATCATGTCCTAAAGGACCTCCATAGTACGCCTCTACTGCGCATGCGCAGTGACGCAGTCGTCCCGAAATTGGCGCCAATTATCATTCTTACTGGCAGTGCCTGGTCAGCGCTATGTACTCAGCGGGGAGGCAAGAGTTCCCAACTCCAGGGAGGGCCATCCCCGTCTGGGTCATTAGTAAGTATAAAAAATATATAAATTACTATAAATTTTTTAACATTTTTATACTGTACCAATGACCCAGACTTAGCTGAATAGTAAACAGGCTGGAGGGCCTAGGACATAGAGGAAAATCCAATAAGCTCAATTATATAGTAAAGAGGTAACCCCTTAAGGAGAAAAGGAGTATTAGGCTTTACATGTATCTTTCTTATTTAATATAAAATTAGAAAGATACACTACCCTTAATAATTGAGCACAATAACATTCATGTTCTCTATTAACATCCAGTATAACCCTTATACTAATTATTTTTAAAGCAAGCCAATAAATAAAGTAGTCCAGAGAATTGAGACTCTTTATAATCATTTAAAAGTGTCCGAGTATTGTATATTAAAGCCCGTTTGACACTTGACATATACAAATGCTTCACACCGAGCTACACTTTAAAAATAAGACATGAATGAATTTAAACATTAATATTACACTTTAAAACCATCCCGGAAGCGACTCAGAAATACTGACTTGGAGGAGGCATTCCCTTGCTTTTCACTATAAAGCAGGTGACCTAAGGGAACACCCCCCCCCCCCCCCCCTTCCCCTTGCCCTGGGTCAAATAGCCCAGAGCGAAGAGGGCAGCCGGACGGAGTCACTGCCGGAACAGAAAGCCTGCATAACTATAGTTGCAACTGTTTAGTGGACGACATTCTGAGCAACAGATAACGGACCTAAACAATGCAGGTCTCCAGAAATGGACTCAATATTTCTGAGATAAAAATTCGTAAATGTGGATGGCTGAGACCAATAAGCAGCCTTCATTAAATCTGTAATAGCAACACTATTAGCATAAGCCCAGGAAGTAGAAAGAGCTCTTACTTCATGAGCAGAAATCTTAAGCACAGACTGCTGAGAAGAAGATAAATCTTCATAAGCAGTACGGATAGTTAACTGAATCCATCTAGCAATAGAATGGACTGAAATGTCCTTTCTATTAGGCATCAAAGACAGAAAGAAACGTTTCCGTCCCTTTCTGATAAACTGAGATCTCTGTTTATAGATACGTAGTGCTCTAACAGGACAGAGTAAAGGCCTACGCCCGTCTGAAGACGGAAGAGCCTTAATAACAATAGGTTCCGGATATTTATTAGGAGCCTGATTCTTAGCTAAAAAACCCACATTAGTAGTGAAGGTGATAGTGTTCCCAACACTACGATAATGAGAATCATCCACCGATAGTGCATGAAGCTCACTGACTCTTCTGGCAGAAGAGAAAGCTAAGAGAAAAGCTGTCTTATAAGATAAGAATTTGAAATCTACTGTCCCAAGAGGTTCAAATGGCTTTTCCTTCAATTTACGGAGAACCCAAGCTAAATTCCACTTAGGAATTAATCTAAGAGTTCTGGGTCTATTTATCGAAAAGTTTCTAACCAATTTCGATAAAGAGACATTAGATCTAATTTGAAAACTATCATGATGTGCATAGGTATCAGATAACATAGATCTATAACCCTTTATAGTAACAGGCTGCAGTTTGATTTCGTCAAACAAGTATACTAGAAAGTTTGCAATGTCTGGTATAGAGGGATCAAATATATCTACAGAATGATCCCTACACCAACGACGAAAAACCTTCCACTTAGCCGCATAGTTTAGCGAAGAGGAGGTCCTCCTACAGTTAGAAATCGCGTCCACTGCTCGTCCTGTAAAGTGCTTGCCATGCAAGAAGGACCGCACAACGGAAAAACGTGAAGGTTGAGACCTTGCGGGTTGTGATGGAGTTGGCGCGATTTCCCCTGCGAAAGAAGATCCTCTCGTGGAGGAAGCTTCCGCGGTAGGTCCCACAACAGACACCTGAGTAGATTTATCCACGGTCTCTGTGGCGACAGAGATGCTACCAACAGAATCTTGCATTGAGATTGTTTTATCTTTAGCAATACTTGTTGAATTAACGGGGCTGGAGGATACGCATATCCTATCATTCCGTCCCAAGGGATCGACAGAGCGTCTACTGCAAATGCTCTTGGATCCGGACACGGAGACACATACGTCTGCAACTGATTGTTGAGATGTGTCGCAAATAAGTCTATCATTGGCCGTTCCCATTGGTAGCAAATCTGATTGAATACTTGTTTGTTGAGAGTCCACTCCGACGGCAACAAGCGACCCTTTCGTGAAAGGGAGTCTGCTAGCACATTCAGACGACCCGGTATGTGACGGACCGAAAGAAGAACGTGATGTTCTAACGCAAACAGAAGGATTCTTTCCGTTAGATTGAACAACGGAACTGAATGAGTGCCTCCCTGATTCCGTATATACGCCACTACTGTCGTATTGTCGGATAGGATTTGGACATGAGCATCGTGAATAATGTCCATCCAGTGACGTAACGCAAGCCAAATTGACATCATTTCCTTGATGTTTATGTGCTTGCACAGGAATTGCGGATCCCAAAGACCCTGGCATCTCGAATCCGTTGGGATTAATGATGCACCCCAACCTGTTTGACTGGCATCCGTCATAACGGTAAAACTCGGATCCGGCAACTGCAGCGGAACTCCTTGAGTTAACCACTGAATGTTTGCCCAAGTCTGAATCTCTTGTTTCACTTGATCTGACAAGAGAACGTTTACATCGAGCGAATGAATTTTCACACTCCAATTCTGAGTCAGGAAAATTTGAAGAGGACGTGTGCGTAGCCGCCCCATCGGAATGAGATCCGCGGCGGCTCCGCACAGACCTATCAGTCTCATAAATTCTCTCGCCGTGACTTTGTCTGCGTGCAGACAATAGCGAGCGTAACAACTGACTAATTTCGCTCTGGTTAACAGCAGACGAACGAGATTGTTGTGCGTCTCGAAGCTCATTCCCAGATGAGTGAATGACTTGGACGGCACCAGATCCGACTTCTCCTCATTTACTATAAAACCGAGACGTCGGAGCAATAGAAGAAGATTCTGAACATCGTTCTGAAGCGTTAACTCGTTGCCGTACCTCTGAAGAATGTCGTCCAGGTAGGCCGACGTTACCGCAGACGAATGAGCTCGGAAGTAGATCATTACCGAGTTCATTACCCGAGTGAAAGCCCAGGGTGCTAGATTCAATCCGAAGCACATGGCCCGGAATTGATACACCACTCCTAGGACTGCGAAGCGTAGATACTTTCGGAATGTCGGATGTACCATGACGTGAAAGTACGCATCTTTGAGATCTATGCTCGTTGCATAATCGTTCACCCGAATACTCGCTCTGACCGATCGAATCGTCTCCATATAAAACTTCGGGGCAACGATCAGCTTGTTTATCCAGCTCAAATCTATGACTGGACGGAACGAGCCGTCTGGTTTCGGAACCAGAAACAGATGGCTGTAGAATCCCAGAGATTCCTGGTTTTCTACGACCTCTACCGCGTTCTTCATTAAAAGAGGCTGCACCTCTGATAACAGAGCGTCTCTTTTCTGTGGATTTAACGGAAGATGAGTCCACTTTGGACTTCGAGTTAATGGAGGCTTTCGTTTGAAGGATATCTTTAGACCTTCCGAAGTCACTCCTCTCACCCAAGGGTCGTCCGTAATCGACGCCCACTCTTGTGAAAAACTCGACAACCTTCCGCCAACCGGAACGCGATAGAGGTTTAAGCCATCACCTCCTGGACCTGCGAGGCCTGCGGTAGGAGAAACCACGTCTTCCACGACCCGCACCTCGCCTCGTCGACCTCGGGGCATCCGGCCGATTGTCCCGGCCTGAAGGACGTCCCGAACGAGAGTCGCTATCCTGACGGTCTCTCGAATAAGACCAAGAGGACGCACCGGAACCTCTATAGGAACCTCTCTTGGGCGCATTAGACCCAGAAGTGCCTGTCTTATTCGTGTCTGCTGTATCCGACTTTTTAGGAGCCGATCTGAACAACAGAGAGTCATTAGCTTTCTTTTTAATTTTATCATAAATAGCGGAAAGCTTGCCGTCAAAGAGAAGTTCTCCTGAGACTGAAGCGACTCTAAGAGAGTTCTTCACCTTAGAATCCACTAGTGTGGATGTAGCTAGGGCTGCGTCACGTCTAACCAACTCCAGATTTGCCACTGAAAGGGCGGAGTTACACGTGGAATAAGCTACTGCCCTTGAAAGAAGTCTTAAAGAGGATTGTATATCCTGAAACTCTTCCCCTTGAAGGCGCAGTGATAACGCCTTAGTAAGGTGATCTGCGTAAGATAAGGCATCTAAATTGGCTCTGTTAGATGCAATAGCTGTTTCCAACACCGCGGTTGGAATAGAAGCTGACGACGGTAATGATAGCTCTAAGTCTTCCGCCTCGTCGTCCATACGCAGAGGAACTCTCGGTATACCCTGTCCTGCCGTATCGAATTTATTCCTTGCATTAATGAAAGGCAGGTTAAGAGTATTAGCGGACAAGAAACCTGCTTTCCCCGTCCTGGAAGCAAGTTTAAATATAGCGTCGTTCAATAATTCAAATGTTCTTGCAACATTATTGGACTGCGACGGAAACTCGGGAGCGATGTCCCTGAACCGCTCAAAAAATTCAGAGTCCAATGACGCTATAATTCTCTTGTCCGGAAGCGCAGCAGTCTGGCCCGACGGAACAACTTGAGGGAGAAAGTGCCGGATGAAGTCCACGGCAGCTTTATGTTGTTCCGAAAGGGATAGCTCCAATTCATCCGTATCCCTTTCACCATCCGGTCGGACCTCCCGATGTTCCCGGTCGTCCGCCCCCGATGCTTCGGCGGAGCGTACCGACCCAGCGCCGTCGGATAATTCTCGATCCGACACCGTTTCTGTCGGCTGCTGGGATGCTGCGATAAGCTGTGCTATCTGCACAAGAATGTCCGACGTCGAGACCTGCGGAGGCGCAGTCTTTCGCTGCTTCGCCGAGGGCAGCTCCGCATCAGATGGCTCCCGCATACTTTTCCTATGCGAACGTCCGGAGTCCATCGGTCTCGAATCCCTGGCTGCCGGATGGTGTGACCTGGTTGCCGAAGAATCCTTCATCGGCGAAGCTGGTAAAATATCGGCGGTCACGCAGCCAAGGTGCGGTCGTGTGCGCTGACGAGAAGAGGAAGCCTTAACAGTCTCTGCGGACTGCTTATACAACGGAGCGTCCCGAGCGACGGACGTATGCTCCGCTAAAGACACATTTTGTACCACAACATCTGGTCCCAGATGTTGTTGTACGAGAGAGGGACCTCTCTCGCTCGCGGCCCGGCTGGACCTGGACGAGCTAGGAACTGGACTAAAAGGCTTCCTCCGTTCTCGTTTACTATCCGCCGTCACTGGGTGTGCATCTATTATGTTTATAGTGCTCGCATCACCCAAAATTTCCTCTTGGACCGCATCGGACAAACCTGGCTGCCGAACCATTCGGTGAATGGACGCTACACCGGGCGAGCTAGCGGACGACATTTGTCTAATCTCCATGAGCACTTTTGCCGCTAGCTCTGAATTCATTTGTGACGACGGACGCACACTTGAAGAAGATAACATGGAAACATCACCCTGTTCTGGTTCCTCTGAAATAGAAACTGAGAGAGTAGAGTGACCTTGTGGAGAAAGAGCCGGCATCGCTCTTTCTCCAGAAACAACATATCGTGACACACGTTTCCAATGTTTCTCATCCCAATGTTCACATATAGGACAGGGATTAATGCGAGAACACTGACTACAATTAATACAATGATCATGAAAGTCAGAGGAAGATTTCTTCCTATTACAATTTAAACAATGTCCCTTCATTGTGAAAGAACAACAATAAGTCCTAGTTACTCGCAAAAACCCCTGACACAAAGATACATAATAACATGATCCATTAATAAATGAAAAAACAATTGCAAAACAAAATAATTTTGAAAAAATATTTTTTCAGAAAAGCCCAAGTTGCAGAAAAGTAACGTTGAGCCCCGATGGATCCGATGGCAAAGTGTGGTCAAAAATTTTAAATTTATATAAAATAATTAATGAGACACTTTCGGATAATATAAATGTATCTTATAATGAGATAAACTACCACAAAGGCAAACAGCCCCCCTCAAAAAAGGCTGTTGCCAATGAAAACAAACAGTGTAAACACACTAGAAAACATGACTCCAGGCACTGAAAAAACTGGCCCGGAATCAGTCATCAATTACACTCTATCTGATGCAAAACAGAGACTCCCAGGGGAGAATCTGTAGAACATCAGATGGAAGATGCAGAACACAAACGTTATACACCCATGGGTGAAAACGTAACTATGGGGAAAATAACAGAAAACATTCTGTAACCAAGCAACTCTCCCAGGAAATTTTAGAAATGAAACTTCTCAAAAATATGCCAAAAGCATGGGAGAATTGCCAGGGGGGACTTTAGAAGGCTAGGGGAGAGGAAACACTGAATAAGCAGTGCAACATTTAGCAAGAATGACAAGAATGACAACAAGAGGCCCATGCCTCGAAAATAGGCAACTTAACATAATTTCATCAAAAAATTTTAAGTACAGCCCTGATTATTTTTTGCCACTTCTTTTTCCTCTCCTCCTTCTATCCTCCTTAGAATCACATTTTCCAAAAATTACGTGTCTGGCATCCTTTAAACTGAGATTTACAAGCACAAAGATCAGTGAGATGTTGACTGATGAAGGGCCAAACAGAGAATGATAATTGGCGCCAATTTCGGGACGACTGCGTCACTGCGCATGCGCAGTAGAGGCGTATACTGGATGTTAATAGAGAACATGAATGTTATTGTGCTCAATTATTAAGGGTAGTGTATCTTTCTAATTTAAATATTAAATAAGAAAGATACATGTAAAGCCTAATACTCCTTTTCTCCTTAAGGGGTTACCTCTTTATTTTATAATTGAGCTTATTGGATTTTCCTCTATGTCCTAGGCCCTCCAGCCTGTTTACTATTCAGCTAAGTCTGGGTCATTGGTACAGTATAAAAATGTTAAAAAATTTATAGTAATTTATATATTTTTTATACTTACCAATGACCCAGACGGGGATGGCCCTCCCTGAGTTGGGAACTCTTGCCTCCCCGCTGAGTACATAGCGCTGACCAGGCACTGCCAGTAAGAATGATATTTGGCGCCAATTTCGGGACGACTGCGTCACTGCGCATGTGCAGTAGAGTCGTACTATGGAGGTCCTTTAGGACATGATTTCTTTTTGTTTTGGATGCAAATTTTGGGGATTGGGGGGCAAAATTTGTGTTTGGCCCTGGTTTTGTTAGAGTTAGCACCAGCTAAGTCTGGGTCATTGGTACAGTATAAAAATATTCCTGACCACATGCACATCTGCACTTGATATTGATACTTCATACCAAGTTTTGTATAAATCTACTGAAAACTGTAGGAGGAGTTAAGCGGACAGTTTGTAATGGACAGATGGATGGAAGGATGGATGGACAGATAGATGGATGGACACACTGATGGATGGACTGACAGATGGATGGACAAACACCATTTCAATATCCCCCTCGTGACTTCGCCGGCAGGAAATGGATCATTTAATTTCTTACAACTGAAGATATTTTCCAAAAACCTGAAATTTTGGTAAATTCAAAGTCAACAAGGGCTGTAACCAAGCCTGGAAATAAGCAGACTGTCATTTGCAAAATGAGGTCCCCAGAGGATGAATTTGGTGATGAGCAGGGTAGTACAGTAGAATCCTCTTAATTGAATATCCATTTTGCCAGTGAAAATTATTCAATTAACAGGAGTATACAATTAACATGGATTTTGGTCAGTTTCCTGTGTTCTGGAGGTAAACTGAGCATTTATTCTATTATATCTTGTTTGACAGAGCTCATAGAGCTCTGTCAAACAAGATATAATAGAATAAATGCCTGCATTGGATATTTATCATTATTTATTGATGTTTAAGGTCACATATTTATGCACAATGGCTAATCATGACCGTGACAGTTTTTACGGGTGGAGGAAGCCGGAGTGCCCGGAGAGAACCACCGAGCAACGACGAGCAGCTGCCAGCTCCCCAACATCGTAACTCCGCACTGCAGCATAGGCAAGGTTAGATTGGTTGAAGACATGCGTACCATCAATGTGCAGTATGCCTTAGTACACAGCGTCATCGTGCCCCCACGCGGGCAATGGAGATGAAGTGTCTGGCCCAAGGACACAACGCGGTTGCCTCAGGTGGGATTCGAACCGAGGACCTCTCGGCTTGCAGTCTGCACCTCTACCTACTGAGCCACCGCGCTACCGCCTGCATTGGATGTAGTGAGGCCAAAAAGGTTGATAAATAAGGGGAATCTGGTGCGTGTCACAGTAGTTTTTTTTGACATATTACAAAAATTTATATACAATTAACAGGAGTTTACTCTAAAACCCATATGCAATTAACAGATCAAATTTGTACTGAGGGTATGGTAAATGGTTTTGTGTTTTGAAAATTATATTCAATTAACAGGAATATACAATTAAGAGATATCCAATTAAGTGGGCTCCACTGTATCACTAAATTTACCCCCTGTGAACTTCAAATTGAATTGAGGTCTCATGCCTAAACAGAAAGAGATACCCAGAGGATAAATTGGCTCACTGTATGAGATAGCATCAGCAAATTCACCCTTTGGGGACCTCATTCTGAAACTGACAGATTGCTTATTTCCAGGTTTGTTTATAACTCTGGAAGTATTAATCGAATTGAAACTTCCTTTCCATATTCACATGTACACGTCATACTCATACAGAACACCAAGTTTCATAAAAATCCTATAAAAATGCAGGAGTTAAGCAGACAAGCCTTTGTGATGGAAATTTTGCTATTACCAAGGGTTGTAACCATGCAAAATTTGCCGCATCAAAAATTCCTGACCACATGAACATCTACACTTGATACCGATACTTCAGACCAAGTTTCATAAAACTCCCATAAGAAATGTAGCAGTTAAGCGGACAAGCCTTTGTGATGGAAATTTTGCTATTTCCAAGGGTCATAACCATGTAAAATCCATCGCATTGAAAATTCCTAACCACATGCACATCTACACTTGATACTGATACTTCAGATCCAGTTTAAAAAAATCCACTGAAAACTGAAGGAGGAGTTGAGCAGACAAAGTTTGTGTCAGGCGGATGCTGGATGGATGGATAGATGGACGGATGTTCTGACGGACGGACAGACAGATGGACGGACAGATGGATGGATGACGGATGGATGGACGGATGGATGGACGGATGGATGTATGGATGGACGAATGGATGTATGGATGGACAGATGGACGGACAGATGGACGCACGGACGGACGGACGGACGGACGGACGGACGGACGGATGGATGGATGGATGGATGGATGGATGGACAGACACCATTTCAATATCCCCCTCCTGACATCATCGGCAGGAATAACAAGTGAAAATTCTCTGGCATACATAAACCACAGTTGTTCCATTAGTAGTGTATTTTTGGAATAATATAAGAATGGACTAATCAACAGCTACAGAAATCATGGAAAAAGTTGACAGACATTTTATTGGAAGACTCATTGTCACATAAGTACAAATGAGAGTTTTTGACTTGTGATTTCATTATGTACACCAAGCTTTGTGTATGGAAAGAAGAGGAAGTGGTGTTGGATGGCAAGAAACTGAATCCTTAGAAAAACTGATTTTTCACAAATATAATTTTATCACATAATCACAACATAAAGGCGGCTAAAACATGACTTGAAACCACTTTGAGTAAACTTTGGGTTTAACTGACACGCTGACATAACTGTGGATCAGATCACCTGTTCAGAAGAAGATAAACTGTCAAAATTAAAACTAGGCCTTTAACTGGTTGAGTGCTAGCTGCCACTATCAGGGTTTTCAAAAAAATGAGGGTGCCAGAGCAAAATCCAACATTTTCCTTGCTTGCGCTTCAAATTCAGTCAAAATGCAAATAATGTTTTGTTTGTATAAACTTGTTTTATTACAAATTATTGGAGAGTGCCTGTAGGCACTCTCCAATAATTTGTAATAAACAAATTTTGAATAACAAAATCAGACCACCAAAAATAATCCAGTCCTCAACCAGTTAAGAATTCCATTTGGCCTTTTGAGCAAAGTTGTAATTCATTCAGGTACTTTATTTACCTGTCATTGGATGCAGACATTGTTGTCAGTGCTGCTGGTACACTGACAGATTTAACAGCTATTTTTTTCTGTAGTTTCTCATTACTTATCTCCCGCCACTGTACAGACAAAAATTGTTCAATAATCCTGCAAATAATACAATAGAAAATGTTACTTAAATATCAGAGCTAAAAAGTGTTATCCAAATTATACCTGGATGACAATGGTAATCCATTACACAATGCTACCAAACTGAGATCTTGTTTTATGAGGTTAGTACATCCTCGGGAGAGAGAAAAGTGTAAGACAAACCATATATTTCTGATATTTGTAGACATCCCAGTCAACAAACTGATTGCACATGGAGTACCCGGAGAGAACCACCAAGCTTTGCAGGGATCAGCATCTTGTGCAGGTACTTTATCAATGCAGTTTACCCAACAAATACTACAGCTTATAAGATGATCCTCTTTAGGTACAATCAAAGCTTTGATGTTCTGAACTTTTGAAACGTCAGTGTAATAATCAAGACCGGTCATCAGTTGCGAACTTCGCAAGTTCTCAACTGCCGACTGGTCTTGATTATTACACTGACGGTTCAAAAGTTCAGAAGACAATGCATTGAATGTACCTAAAAGGCAAATGCTTCTAACGGCTTCTTGAGGTTTAACGTTGATGTTCTTGACCTTTTACCTTTAGAAATAAGAGCACCACCTAGCGGGGCAACATACGCCCGTCAAAATTGGAACATGCTCAAGTTTCTCTGGGGTAAAGTTTGAAATGTTTGTTGACTCGACTATGTCTGTCCCCCCCCCCCCCCCTCCAATCATTGCCCATTCCCCTGCCCTGTCTAGGGTAAAGGGTAATTCACCTATTTTTATATTAAGCGATTTGAGGTCTTCACAAAATAAAAATGAAAGTGTCAATGACACTGTAGCTTAACTTGTGTGTTGTGTTTGATGAAAAGGATAATGTTCAATGTTTATGAAAGGATTATGAAATAAGACAAGAATTGTGATAATTGGGAATATGTTCATTTCTGTTCCCTGTGTGCTATGTTTTTGATAAAAATAATATGAGGTGTACACTGTACTAAAGAGCTGAGGGGTGGGTTAATATGACCTCACAGTTTTGTATGTGTCCCTCACAGTTAACGTATATCAACGAAAGTTACCAAGTTACAGTCAAATTATTCCAAAATGAGTCATCCTATCAAGTTACATGGAAATCCCTTCATAAATATGGCCTGTAGACTGTGCTAAAGATTTTCGGGCTTCGGGCCCCTGTAGCCATCAGTTTCCCAATTGCGTCCAAAGGGGACATTCTCATCTAGACATTATATGAAGTCAACCTACCAAGTTACAATGAAATCCCTTCATAAATATGACCTGTAGACTGTGCTAAAGGTTTTTGGGATATTGCAGCCATCATGGTTGAATGATCGCAACCAAAAGGGGACATTCTCATCTGGGCATCATCTGGAGTGATCCTACGAAGTTACGATGAAATCCCTTCATAAATATGACCTGTAGACTGTGCTCAAGGTTTTTGGGCTTCGGGCCCCTGAAGCCGTCACAGTTGACCAATCACGATCAAAAGGGGATGTCATCATCTAGGCATTATATGGAGTCAAACTTACGGGTTACAATGAAATCCTTCCATAAATATGACCAATAGACTATGCTAAAGGTTTTGGGGTTTTAGGCTCGGGCAGCCATCAAGGCTGAATGATCGCCACCAAAACGGGACGTTCTCATCTAGACATTATTTGGAGTCATCCTACGAAGGTACAAGGAAATCCCTTCATAAATATCACCTGTAGACTGTGCTAAAGGTTTTCGGGCATTCAGGCTCCCTGTAGCCGTCACAGTTGCCTAATGGTGTCTAAAAGGGGCTGTTCTCATCTAGACATTATATGAAGTAAGTCAACCTACCAAGTTACAATGAAATCCCTTCATGAATATGACCTGAAGACTGTGCTAAAGTTTTTCGGGCTTTAGGCTCGGGCAGCCATCATGGTTGAATGATTACAACCAAAAGGGGACATTCTCATCTGGACATCATCTGGAGTGATCCTACGAAGTTACAATGAAATCCCTTCATAAATATGACCTGTAGACTGTGCTCAAGATTTTCGGGCTTCGGGCACCTGTAGCCATCACAGTTGACCAACCACAACCAAAAGGGGATGTCATCATCTAGGCATTATATGGAGTCAACCTAACAAGTTACAATGAAATCCTTCCATAAATACGATCTACAGACAAGCTAAAGGTTTTTGGGCTCGGCAGCCATCAAGGCTGAATGATCGTGACCAAAAGGGGACGTTCTCATCTAGAAATTATGTGGAGTCATCCTACCAAGTTACAATGAAATCCCTTCATAATATGACCTGTAGACTGTTCTAAAGGTTTTCGGGCTTCGGGCCCCTGTAGCCGTCACAGATGCCCAATCGTGTCCAAAAGAAGATGTTCTCATCTAGACATTATATGAAGTCAACCTACCAAGTTACAATGAAATCCCTTCATAAATATTACCTGTAGACTGTGCTAAAGGTTTTCGGGCTTCGGGCTCGGACAGCCATCATGGTTGAATGATCGCAACCAAAGGGAACAATCTCGTCTGGGCATCATCTGGAGTGATCCTAAGAAGTTACAGTGAAATCCCTTCATAAATATGACCTGCAGACTGTGCTCAAGGTTTTCGGACTTCGAGCACCTGCAGCCATCACAGTTGACCAATCACGACCAAAAGGGGATGTCATCATCTAGGCATTATATGGAGTCAACCTAACAGGTTACAATGAAATCCTTCTATAAATATGACCTTTTGCCTATGCTAAAGGTTTTTGGGCTCGGGCACCCATCAAGGCTGAATGATCACAACCAAAATGGGACGTTCTCATCTAGACATTATTTGGAGTCATCCTACCAAGTTACAATGAAATCCCTTTATAAATGTGACCTCTAGACTGTGCTAAAGGTTTTTGGGCTTTAGGCCCCTTTAGCCGTCACAGTTGCCCAATCATGTCCAAAAGGGGGCGTTCTCATCTAGACATTATATGAAGTCAGCCTACCAAGTTACAATGAAATCTCTTCATAAATATGACCTGAAGACTGTGCTAAAGGTTTTCGGGCTTCGGGCTCGGGCAGCCATCATGGTTGAATAACCACAACCAAAGGGGGCAATCTCATCTGGGCATCACTTGGAGTGATCCTACGAAGTTACAATGAAATCCCTTCATAAATATGACCTGTAGACTGTGCTCAAGGTTTTCGGGCTTCGGGCACCTGTAGCCATCACAGTTGACCAACCACGACCAAAAGGGGATGTCATCATCTAGGCATTATATGGAGTCAACCTAACAGGTTACAATGAAATCCTTCCATAAATATGACCTTTTGCCTATGCTAAAGGTTTTGGGGCTCGGGCACCCATCAAGGCTGAATGATCATGATCAAAATGGGACGTTCTCATCTAGACATTATTTGGAGTCATCCTACCAAGTTACAATGAAATCCCTTCATAAATATGACCTCTAGACTGTGCTAAAGGTTTTCGGGTTTCGGGCCCCTGTAGCCGTCACAGTCGCCCAATCACGTCCAAAAGGGGACTTTCTCATCTAGACATTATATGAAGTCAACCCACCAAGTTACAATGAAATTCCTCAATAAATATGACCTGTAGACTGTGCTAAAGATTTTCGGGTTTTGGGCTCGGGCAGTCGTCACGGTTAGCAGATCACGTCCAAATGGGGAAATTCTCATCTAGACATCCTAAGGATCATCCTACCAAGTTACAATGAAATCCCTCCATATTAAACATGACCTGCAGACTGTGCTAAAAGTTTTTGGGTTTCGGGAATGGGCAGCCATCACAGTTGATAGATCATGCCCAAAAGGGGACGTTCTCATCTAGGCATTATACAGAGGAATCCTACCAAGTTACAATGAAATCCCTTCATAAATACGACCTGTAGACTGTGCTAATGGTTTTCGGGTTTTGGGCTCGGCAGCCATACCGGTTGCCCGATCGCGACCAAAAGGGGACGTTCTCATTTAGACATGACCCCAAACCTGCATATGAAATTTCGGGATGATCGGACAAGAACTGCGGGGTGTAGCCCGTGCTAAAGGAAAATGTGAACAGACTCACAGACTCACAGACTAACAGACTCCCAGACTAACAGACTTCCGCACACGTGATGGCAATAGCTTATCTTGACTATGTCAAGTTAAGCTAACAAGAACTTGGGCAAAATTCTCATAAATAAAGGGCCATAACTCTACTAAAAATGGGCCGCTAAAGACGGAAAACGAACCCAACCTGTATTTTGTTGTACTAAATCCATAAGCCAAATTTAACTCAGCTCAAACCATTACATCTAAAGTTATTGTCCGGAAATGAAATGTGTCCACGGATGGACAGACAGATGGATGGCGAGACCATTTACATAATACATCCCGTTTTTCAAATGGGCATATAACAATAGTTTTTTCATCAATTTTTTAAAAATTATTGAACGTCTAAAACGGGGTAAAATTTACCGATTCTTCGACAATGAAAAATACTACTCAATTAATCAATTAATTGTGATGGCCATACTTTCAAGGGAGCAGACAAACCCTGTATTACGTGGAAATCACTCACATATTTTTCCGTTTCTACAAAAATGGATTTTCAAATAAGATACGACTTCGCAATCAGTGCAAACATCAACATTGTTATATCTGCTATTTAAATGATATGCATGAAGTCCTTACTTGAAAACTGCCTAATAGAATAACCATATTAACGGCATATAACTTTCAAACACCAAACCATTTAACATATTTTTAGTACAAATTGCTCACAAAGCTTTACAGTAAATCCATGTGAACTGCTTAAAATATTGTATCATATCAAGAAATTGTTCCAATACTCAAACCCCATACCAAAACTCCCCATCTACAGATTATTAAACTTCAGTACTTCCAATAAAAACATTTAAACTATTATATTCTGTTTGAAAGAGCTAAAAAAGATCTGTCAAACAACATATAATAATATTAATGTTCAATTTATTACCAACAAATTGTGGTGAATTGTATGTTCATCATAATAAGGCTATTCTACAAAAAAATTGACCTAATTCTACAACCTGTACTGGTAATTTTGTGAAATATTGAAACAAATCAAGATTCTGACAATATGCACACCTCTGGTATATGTACAAAAATCCTGTGAATTAAAAAAGTCCCAGCTTGAAAACTGAGAGAGGAGTTAGCTGGACAAACAATGTACCCAAGATGTGGATGGATGGATGGTTGGGCGGCAGAAGGATGGACGGATGGACATGGGTAAAACAATATGCACCCTGACTATTTGCCACGTGGGTATAAAAAGCCTCTCTCCCTCATCATGAAATTGAAAGAAAATTGCTTGAGAAACAAGAAATTGTTTAAATAGGCCTCACTTGATCTTGTTTAAATTGGCAACTTCACAGTCTTGTGAAGAGGTCAGTTTAAAAACAAGAGGCCCCAAGGGGCCTTAATCGCTCACCGGGCAAAGTGGTTCAAACAAAGTGGTTCAAAGAAGTATTTGGGGTCACATTCAGTTAGACATGGTTCATCAACACTACAAAGGAATGAAGTCATGAGAGACAAATTTTATGGAACTAGGGACATGGCATGAACAAACTTGAATCTTACCCTAATAAGGATGCTGCATACCAAATATCAAAAGCATTCATCTGCTGGATCTGAAGAAGAAGATTTTTAAAGAAAATTCCTCATTTTGAACTAAGTTATAATTCGGGCTACCACAGTGAGCCAAAATATGAACCCAGGGACTTGGCTTGAACAAACTTGAATCTCACCACCCTATTAAGCATGCTGCATACCCAATATCAAAAGATTCTGCCTGCTGAATCTTGAGAAGAAGATTTTTAAAGAAATTTGCCTGAAATGCACTAAGTTCAAATTTGGGCTCCTATACTGAGCCCAAATATGAACCCAGGGGGCCGATTTGAACAAACTTGAATCAGATCCACCCCACAATGTTGCATACCAAATATCAAAAGATTCTGCCTGCTGGATCTGGAGAAGAAGATTTTTTTAAGAAATTTGTCTGAAATGCACTAGGTTCGAATTTGGGCTTCTATAGTGACTCCAAATATGAATCCAGGGGGCCGATTTGAACAAACTGAAATCAGATCCACCCCACAATGTTGCATACCAAATATCAAAAGATTCTGCCTGCTTGATCTGGAGAAGAAGATTTTTTTAAGAAATTTGCCTGAAATGCACTAAGTTCGAATACAGGCTTCTATACTGAGCCCAAATGTGAATCCAGGGGGCCGATTTGAACAAACTTGAATCAGATCCACCCCACAATGTTGCATACCAAATATCAAAAGATTCTGCCTGCTGGATCTGGAGAAGATTTTTTAAGAAATTTGCCTGAAATGCACTAAGTTCGAATTCGGGCTTCTATACTGAGCCCAAATGTAAATCCAGGGGGCCGATTTGAACAAACTTGAATCAGATCCACCCCACAATGTTGCATACCAAATATCAAAAGATTCTGCCTGCTGGATCTGGAGAAGAAGATTTTTTAAGAAATTTGCCTGAAATGCACTAAGTTCGAATTCGGCTTCTATACTGAGCCCAAATGTGAATCCAGGGGGCCGATTTGGACAAACTTGAATCAACCCATACCAAGATGCTGCATCCCAAGTATCAAAAGATTCTGCCCACTGGTTCTGGAGAAGAAGATTTTTTAATAAATTTTCTGTAATTCATACGGTGCTATCAGAGTTATTCCCCATACAGAGCCCCCAAGAGACGTGGCCATTTCATTTGAACAAACATGAATTGCCATATAGTAATGAACATCCACATGAAGTTTCATGAAAATCAGACCAGTGGGTTCAGAGGAGAAGTCGTTTGAAAAATGTTCACAACGACGGACGACGACGGACGACAGACGATGGACGGTGTGATAAGTTAAGCTCCCTTCGGTGAGCTAAAAACATACAACAGTTTACAACAAGCATAAAAACTTATGAATATAAGAATTAACTTATAATTTTAAATTCAGAGGATTGAGAAGACAAAAAGCCTCCCTGTCTCATCTGTTTTTTAGAGCAAAAATGCCTAAGAACATGGCTTTTTTATCACCTAATGAATAATTTTGAACATACTGAGTTCTCAATTAATGGTATTCCGCAGTTTTCTGTTACTATATTTCATTTGATATTATTTCATTTCATTTACTGTATATTCATTATTATAATGAATATTTTTTGATGTCATATCAAGTTCTCAATTAATGGCTTTCTGCAGCTTTTTGTTAATATTTTTCATTTGATATTATTTACAATTCCCTGTTTCAGTTCTAAAAAGCCAGTATGTGAGCCTCACTGAAAAGTACTGGTATTGTGGTGAGAGTTCATTTTCTTTGAATGTGGTTTACATCATGTTAGGAGCAAATGATATGTTGTTCATGTGTATTTGTTTTGTAACTGTGTATGTGAGAATGACTATCAGTTATCTCCAATTAATTTTACCACGTAATCAAATAACTCATTATAGAAAATATCGTTCACAACATGTCCAATATGGAAATAATGTCAGAAGTCAGTGTCATAAGGTTGTCTGTGAGTGAGGTGGTTTCATAAGTAGAACTGAATTAACCTTCTCTTATTTTTCATTAACTGTCCACCTAATACAAATAACTTGACGATATTTGCAGAAAACATTTCCTGAATAACTAAATATTTTCACTTTTGTCTCAAAACCATAACTTATGACCCCTCTTTGGAATGAGTTTGTTCCAGTGAGGGGTCATAAGCTATGTTTTTGAGGCAAAAATTGAAAAAAAAAATAATAAAATTTGGATGGCAAATTTTGTGAATAGCTTTAGTCGCTGAATTAACTAAAAGGTTAAATTACATATTATATTACAAAAAAAAATCTTAAATTTGTCAAAATTTTACATGAATTTTCTGAACTTTGTTCACTAAAATCAATTTGAGTCTCAATAAACCTTGGCTGAGATCAATTTAACCCTTTACCCAACGAAGACGATATAAAAATTTATTATTTTAAATATCATTTTTTTTATTTTTTCAAAAAATTTCAACAAAACCATATCATGTGAACCCTCATTGGAATGAGCTCATTCCAATGAGGGGTCACATGATATGGTTTTGTTGAAATATTTTGAAAAATTTAATTTTTTCAACTGCTCAATTTGCATATTACGCGGGCGGATGCGGTGATTCGTTAGGTAAAGGGTTAATGAACTCAGTACAGAAATTTCATTTGAAACTGTGACTCATTAGAGATCCTCTATATAAAACTGTAATGAAAACAGGAACACTTATTTAGAAATTCTGACTACCAAGGTCAAGTACATACAGCTTTCTCAAAATGTTTGCCTAATCATCACTCTCTCATTTGTTTAAACTGAGAGACATCCAATTCATTTTGACAAGAATTTCTGTTGTATTTGAGAAAATGAAGGCAAGACATAAAACAATCTGGAATATACCAATATCTTGCATTGAAAAGTAATGCTGGAATGAAAATGTTTTTTTCATGATACCAGTGTATGAAAATGTACATCAAATTTAAAACTCTCAATTCATTTATTTATTTACTAGGGTTTAACGACACTTTAACAGCCAAGGCCATATCGTGTCAGTGACAGTTTTATGGGTGGAGGAAGCCCGAGTACCCAGAGAGAACCACTGAGCAACGACAAGCAGCTGCCAGCTCCCCAACATCATAACTCCGCACTGCAGCACAGGCATTTTTAGATTGGTTGAAGACATGCACACCATCGACGTGCAGTACGCCTCAGTACACAGTGTCAACGTGCCCCAATGTGTGGACAATGAGGGTGAAGTGCCTTGCCCAAGGACACAACGCAGGAGTCCGAATCGATCGCTCAGATGGTCACCCATCCAAGGACTGACCAGGCTTGACGTTGCTTAACTTCGGTGATCTGACAAGAACCGTTTACCACAATGCCACCACGCCCCCTAACTCTCAATTCAATCAAACACATAGGTATCAATATAGACAGACATACAGATTCACAAGAAAGCAGACCAAGGACAGTCGAACTCAATGGACACAATTTTTAATGTGACACCAGCAACACCAGCCAATTCGAAATACATGTATACTTACTTTTTCATCTGAGTAACCACACCAGATTTTTCTTTCTGGGTAGGTTGGAACACTTCAACTCTGGGTGGTTCTGATAAGTTAAAGAAAAAATGTCATTAGCACCGATTCACCATTATAAACAATTTAATTTTCTTAACGATATCCAAGTTTTTTGCATATGAATTGGTTGAGGTAAGTTTTCATAACACAATCAATGTTTTTCTTATCATAGGAATGTTTTGTTTAAATAAATGTGGGTGTGTCCAACAGAGCAATTAAACTGTAATGTAGATATGCTGCTCAGTCACTGAATTTCATGCACCTATTACAATAAATTAATGAATAAAATAATTAATTATTTATTAGTGATGTTCCGATTAATCAAGTTCGTCGAGCATTGCTCATTTGGACCTTTATTTTGATTAATCGAGCAGATTTTCGCGTACTCGAGTAAAACCGAGTGAAACTAAGAAACTTTGGAAGCTGAGAAGTGGTGCAAAAATAATCGCGGAGATGTCATTTCCAGAAGACACGGTGATGCTTATGACATGAAAAACTGGTTTGTATTTCCATAACATATCACTTGTATATGTGGTACACCACTGCACGAGTTTAATAGATCAAACTTCACTCACAATTCACATAATGAAAGTGTCAATGACACTGTAGCTCAACTTGCCAAGACATGTACATGTATAGTATGTGACACAGCAATGACAAACATCTAGGTAATGACCTGATAACAAAGGTACATATAAAGTATTGTAACGGTCTGTACATAAATACTGACCGTAGCCTGTAACAAATGTATAGGTAAAGTATTGTAAAGGTGGGTGACAGTCAGAGCCTAAACTAGAAAAGAAATCTTTGAGTCCCAGAGTGGGTCTGACTGAACCCCAAAATATTTGTTCTCATAGCACAGTGATAACAAAGGCACCCCAAAACACACTCATTCCTGTCCCAAGGTGAAAACAAAGGTACCCAAAAAGTTTCGTGAAGATCAGTTCATAAATACGAGCTGTATAGAAGTTGTGACAAAAAACTGATTGGACCTAATTTCGGTACAAAATGGCTACTGGCAGCCATCTTGAATTTTGGACCGCACTCAGAAACACTCGTTCTCGTCCCAAGGTGATAACAAAGGTACCCAAGAAGTTTTGTGCAGATCGGTTGATAAATACAGCCTCTAGCCCGAGCCGTATTGACATGTGCACTTACAGTGTATAAGTAGCACTAAATAAATCAAAATTCATCTAATTTGCATAATTTCTGCACGAGAAAAAAACCTGTACTGTATGTGATGTATTCCATTTTACTAAACATTCATACAAAAATTTATTCAAATCAGAACTTTCATACAGAAGTTCTGTACAAAAGACTGATTGCACTAATTTTGGTACAAAATGGCTGCTGGTGGCCATCTTGAATTTCGAACCACACCCAAAAACACTCATTCTCATCCCACGGTGATAACAAAGGTACCCAAGAAGTTTCGTAAAGATCGGTTCATAAATACGGCCTCTAGCCTGAGCCATATAGAAATTGTGTACAAAAAACTGATTAGACCTAATTTCGGTACAAAATGGCCACCGGCAGCAATCTTGAATTTTGGACCGCACTCAGAAACACTCATTCTCGACCCAAGGTGATAACAGAGGTACCCAAGAAGTTTCGTGAAGATCAGTTGATAAATACAGCCTCTAGCCCGAGCCGTATTGACGTGTACTTACTGTGTGTAAGTTGCACTGAAAAAATCAAAGTTCATCTAATTTGCATAATTTCTGCACGAGTGAAAAAACCCGTATTATATGTGATGTATCCCATGGTACTAAACATTCACACAAAAAAATTTTCAAATCAGCGCTTTCATATGGAAGTTCTGTGCAAAAATCTGATTGCACCTAATTTTGTACAAAATGACTGCCATCGGCCATCTTGAATTTCGGACCGCACCCAAAAACACTTGTTCTCGTCTCACGGTGATACCAAAGGTTCCCAAGAAGTTTCGTAAAGATCGGTTTATAAATACAGCCTCTAGCTCGAGTCGTATTGGCATTTGCACTTACAGAGCTGAAAGTAACACTAAATACAGTCTAATTTGCAAAATTTACGTACGAGAAAAAAAACCATATTATATGTGATGTATCCCATGGTACTAAACATTTATACAAAAAATTATTCAAATCAGCGCTTTCATATGGAAGTTCTGCGCAAAAATCTGATTGCATCTTAGTCTGTACAAAATGGCTGCCAGCGGCCAACTTGAATTTCGGATCGGACCCCAAAACACCCGTTCTTGTCCCACGGTCATAATAAAGGTACCCAAGAAGTTTTGTAAAAATCGGTTCATAAATACGGCCTCTAGCCCGAGCCGTATTGAATTGTTGACGGACAGATGGACAGACGGACGACTGGCCATGGCATAAGCTCAAATTTGGCTTCGCCAAAGTTGAGCTAAAAATACAACTTGATTTTAATCAAACCAGGAAAGCTCTTTCGTTAATTTATTTTTCCCAAGACGTACGTGGCCCAGTCTCAAAAATAAAAAACAAGTAAACAATATGACAGATAAACTTGAACCGCCGATAAAATTTCAGATAAATTATATGATTATCCAGGAAACAAAAGGAGATCTGTCATATGGACCCATTTTGGCTTTCATAAAAAAGAAAATGGGCAGCCAACAAAACAAAACCTGGACATGTCAAAAGCGATATGAAAACACTGTCATCGAGTTTATACTTTCAATGGTGACTATCAACAGTCAGAAAACGCTTGCTTTTCGGTCCGGTGCTTTTTGGCCCAACCAATTCGACTTGGAGCTTTTCACCCCCGGGGGATTGTGAGCTGAGCTGAGATTCTGGGAGATTTTTGAGCAATAAAAGGAGTCTAATGTATTTAATACATGTAATGCCTTTTTATTTTATTCTGAATTAAAATAAAGAAACAAAATTAGAGGGTCATGGTTATGGGGGGTGGGGGGGGGGGGGGGGGGGGAGGGAGAGAGAGAGAGAGAGAGAGAGAGACAATTAAATTTATTAATTTTTATGCAACTTGTTTACTTACCCTACCTTACACAATAACAATACTTGAAACTAATAGCAGAATAATCAGAATAAATAATACTGGCAATATTTTGATCAAGTTTTGCGATGCACATTATGGAAGCCATTATTAATCGATTAATAATCAATCACTGGTCAGTTGGTGCAACTGATCATCGATTATGGTTTTTCATACCGATTCTCAACACTATTATTTATAACTCTATTGTCCATGTCAGATGATTTTGCTAGTATTGAGATGCTACTGCAGAATGAATGCCCAAATTTCCAGTAAATGCAAAACTGGAGAGGCCAAATATCAACTGGGACCTAGCTTGAATATGATCCCCTCCCAGGATGCTGTATACCAAATATCAATAGATTCTGAAAGGCCAGATCTGAAGGAGATTTTTTAGATTATTTGTCATATTACACTTAATGAATCAAGGGACTTGATTTGTACAAACTTGAAATCTGTGTCTGGCTAGGGTGTTGTAAACAACTATCAAATTTTGTAAATATGGTGACTCAGCATTCTTTCAATTCCCCCCCCCTCCCCCCCCCCCCCCCCCCCCACACACACACACACACACACCCACCCTTCTACAGTACACTATGACAAAACTGGAGGCAATTTATTTTTAACATTATATTCCACTGGTCCGAGGATGCTTCATACCAAAGTTCTCTCTTCCATGCAGTTTGGGAAATATGGGCATTCGAAAATATTTCTATTTTTAGCTCCTGAAATATTTACAGGGATCCAGGAAAAAAATCTTTTTCCCATTAATTAAATACTTATGACTCAATAATACCACATACCAAATTTAATTCTAATCAGCTCTTTGGTTCAGAAAATAAAAATTTGGGGCAGTGAAAAAAATCTTGTCCCTTCTATTACAAAGGCAAATATGCCTTACAAACTTTGTTTGGACAAATTTTATTCTACAGCTCAAAAGGATGCTCTGTACCAAATATCAAGTCATTATACCTATCGGTTTATGAGAAGATTTTTTAATAATTTCGGAACATTTCCCCCACCCCCTCCCTGTGTGTGGGGCAAGATGAATTGAAAGAAATCAAAATGTGATGTCAGAACAAACAATCACCTCAAATTTAACTGAAATCAATTCTGCGGCTTTGGAGAAGAAGTCGCAAACACCACGTTAACGGACAACAGATGACATATGACAGAAGAAGAGTGATCACTATAGCTCACCTTGATTTAAATTGAATGGGGATGTGTGCCTTAACTCTTAACCTGTTGATTATTTTCTTGAACCTTTTTCATGAAATCCAGTCATGGCTGCTGTGAGGCAGCCATGACTGGATTTGATGAAAAATTTGAACGAATGAAGCCCAGCTATGATTCGCAATATGACTGGTTCCATTTACAGAGATGTATTCTGTTGGAACGGAAGCCAAAGTATACCCTTTCTGTTGGTTAATGTATTGGTGACCTGGCAGGAATATCTGCCAGCAGCATGCAAGGAGTTAACCCTCACTTAAGTCCTCAGATTAATTTTACACTAATAACTAATGTATATACATGTACATAACTGCAGATGACTTAACCCTTTACCTAATCAATCGCCAACATAATTTTCAAATTCAGCAGTTGAAAAAAAAAATTTTCCAACAATTTCAACAAAATCATATCATGTGACCCTCACTGGAACGATCTCATAGAGCTTGTTCCACGTGATATGGTTTTGTTGGAATTTTTTTAACAATTTTATAAAACAATAATTAAAATAATAACAAATTTTGATATCCTGTGCATTGGGTAAAGGGTTAACACTGTTTCAACATTATTGTTGGCTGCCTGTACAAGCAGCCAAAAATGATGTCAAAACACTACCAAGACAGAAAGCATCCTACAAGTGGATTTCCCAAGGAAGAATACACTTGACACAAGGAAGAATACACTTGACACAACTTTTTCAGAGCAATATAAAACAGGCAGTTTGTGGCTCTATGGGGAGCCAAGGGTTAAGTTTTGTATGAAGTGCAATGCACTTTACACAACTTAACACCTCCATTCTATATTCATACCTTGATAAAGCAACAGATGAATCATTTCAATTTTTATATAAACTTGAGCTCACTACATTGGATATTTCTACATTGCATAACCCTGTTAATTGCAAGTAACAGATAATGACTGATAAACATAAATGCAGTACAGGTAACAGGCCACTATTATACACTGGATATTTCTACATTGGACAACCCTTTTAATTGTATGTAACAGGAAAATGCGAACTATTCATCATATGTTAAGGAAAAATTTGACCTGTTCACTGCATACATGTTATAAAATAAATACCCATCAACTGAATTAAAATCTAATGAACTATCATAGAATTACTCTCATAAACCATCAAGTCTCCACAAGATCTGTCGAACAACATATAATAAAATAAATGTTTGGTTTAAGATACAGTGAAACCCTGTTAATTGAATAGCCACTTTGCCAATGAAAATTATTCAATTAACATGAGTATTCAATTAACAGGGAATGTGTCAATTTCCTGTATTCTAGAGATAAACTCAGCATTTATTCTATTATATCTTGTTTGACAGAGCTCCATGAGCTCTGTCAAACAAGATATAATAGATTAAATGCCTGTATTGGATGTACTGAGGCCAAAAAAGTCTATAAACAAAGGAAAACTGGGGAGAGTCAGGATAATTTCTCGACAGGTTACAGGATTTTTTATTCAATTAACAGGAGTTTACTCTATAACCTATATTCAATTAACAGGTCAAATTTGTACTGGAGGTATGGTAAATGGTTTTGTGTTGGGAAATTATTTTCAATTAACATGGTTATTCAGTTCAGAGATATCCAATTAAGTGGGCTCCACTGTACCATAATAAACAATATTTTTTGTTTCTGTGTTTGCTTCCTTAGACCTCCTAGGCCATCCATCCAAACACCACCAAATTGGCAAGTATACTCAGCTCAGATCAGAGAGTGTCACAGTGGGGAATGTGGTTTCCACATAGCAGGAACAAAGGGGTGAAATTGTATCATTTTTGTCTAATACTTTTCCATCCTTCCATTACTTTTCCACCTTTACCATTGCCCCAAACATGCTATGCTATCTTAAGAGATCAAGCCAAACATCTTTATTCCCCCCACTCAAACCTAGAAAATAAATGAGAATAACCAAAAATTTAAAGTCCTGTGTGGTACACCATATTGGCCTTCTGCACTTGCACACAATGCTGAAGGTATAGCTTATTCCTGCCAAAACTCTATTCTTTCATTTGGCTTCTATATAAACAGTTCAGAAGTTTACTTGCTCTTGTCTTTTTGGAAAGACATCAACTGCCTAATCTGCTGTTTCACTGGTAGGTAGAATGTCACTGTGGGGGGATGTGGTTTCCATTTGGGAGGGGCAAAGGAGTGAAACTGTATTATTTTCTTTCAAAAATCTACTTTTCTATTCTTTCATCAAATACTACTGGTAACTGAATATTTTTCACTGCCAAAGTGGCTCTTCTTTTAACAAATTTACAGGCAGCCAATAATGATGTAAGAAACATTTCCAAGATAAATGCAGGCTACCAGCGGAGTTCTCAAAAAAGAACCTTTTTTTCAAAGCTTTAAAAAAGCGTCTGTTTGTGGCTGAATCAAGACTTAACCCTTTACCTAACACAAAAGACAGACAAGACTTGCAAACAAAATTCTTGACTAATTTGTTTCCTTTTTTGCATAAAAAACATAGCTTCTCACCATCACTGGACCAAGCCCGTTCCAATGAGGGGCCTATAAGCTATGTTCTTGAAAAATGAAAAAGTTAAGCTGGTGCTAACTCTTAAAATATAGGGCCAAACACAAATTTTGCCCCCCAATCCCCAAAATTTGCATCTAAAACTAAAGAAAACATGTCCTGAAAGGCCCTCCACACTTCGCCCCTACTGCGCATGCGCAGTGTCAAGGACGTTCCGAAATTGGCGCCATTTATCATTCTAATAACCAGTGCCTGGTAAGCGCTATGTACTCAGCGGGGAGGCAAGAGTTCCCAACTCCTGGGAGGGCCATCCCCGTCTGGGTCATTGGTAAGTATAAAAAATATATAAATTACTATAAATTTTTTAACATTTTTATACTGTACCAATGACCCAGACATAGCTGAATAGTAAAAAGACTGGAGGGCCAAGGACATAGAGCAAAATGGAATACGCTCAATAAAATAAAATAGAGTCATCCCCTGTAGGGAAAAGAAGTAATAGGCCTTACATGTATCTTTCTTATTTATGATAAATTAGAAAGATACAACACCTTCCAAAAATTGAGCTTCATACATCCATGTACTCTATTAATATCCAATAATCCTTATACTAATAATTTTTAAAGTAAGCCAATAATAAAGTAAGTCTAGAGAATAGAGACTCTTATACTCCTAAAAGTGTGTGAGAATTGCATAATCATGTCCGTTGACATATGCAATATTCAAAAGCTATACTTTAAAAACTAAGACTTGAATGAATTTTATAAACTTAAACTTCTCACTAAACAACCATCCCAATAACAGCTCAGAATTACTAACTCCGGAGGAGGTATCCCCTTGTTTTCATAGTAAAAACAGGTGACCCAAGGGAACACCCTCCCCCCCCCCCCCCCCCCTTTTTCTTGCCCTGGGTCAAATAGCCCAGAGCGAAGAGGGCAGCCGAACGGAGACACTGCCGAAACAGACAGCCTACCTAGCTATAGTAGCAACTGTTAAGTGAATGACATTCTGAGCAGTAGAAAATAGACCTAACAATAGAGGCCTCCAGAAATGGACTCGATATTTCTGAGATAAAATTCATGAATGGATGGCTGAGCGCAATGAGCAGCCTTCAAAAATCTATAATAGCAACACTATTAATGTAAGCCCAAGAAGTAGAAGAATTCTTACTTCATGAGCCGAAATCTTAAGCACAACTGCTAAGCCAATGATATACCATAAGCAGTACGCTAGTTAATAGAATCCATTAACAATAAAATGGAGCGTAACGTCCTTCTACTAGACATCAAAGACAGAAGAAGCTTACGCCCTTGTAATAAACAGATATCTGTTTATAAATACATAAACTGTACCCGGAAAGAGTAAAGGCCTATGCCCATACGAAGACGGAAGGACCTTAAAATAATAGGTTCCGGATAATAGGAGCCTAACTCTTATGCAACAATCCAACCTAAATAGTAACGGAAATATTGATTCCGAAACTATGAAAGTGAAAATCATCCATCGATAGTGCATGAAACTCACTGACTCTACAGTAAAAGAGAAACCAACAGAATTACTGTCTAAAAGGTCAGAATTTGAAAACTACTGTTTCCAGAGGCTCAAATGATTACTTAGCTAAATAAGAACCGAAGTTAAAATCCGTATAGGAATTTAATCTAAAGATTCTAAGTCTATTTATCAAAAAGTTACTAACTGACTTAGATAAAGAGACAAAAGACTCAATTGTAAACTATCGTAGAGTGCATAGGTATGAGGTAACATAAACCTATAACCTAAATAACAACAGGCTGCAGTAGATCTTGTGAAACAAGTATACTAAAAAATAGCAATGAGTAGTATGGAGGGATCAACAATATGAACATAATGATCCCTACACCACGACGGAAGAGCCTCCACTTTAGTCGCATAGAATCGCAAAGAAGAGGATCTCCTATAGTAAGAAATCGCGTCCAAAGCTCGTCCAGTACAGTGCTTACAATGCAATACGGACCACACAACGGAATACATGAAGGTTGCGACCTTGCTGGTTGTGATAAAGATGACACGATTTACCCAGTGAAAAAAGATCCTCACATAGAGGAAGATTTCACGTTAAGATCCACAGTAGACAAGAGAGTAAATTACTCATGATCTCTGTGAAGATAGAGATGCTATCAACAGAAATGTATTGTGGTTGTTTATCTTAGCAATACCTGCTAAAACAACAGCGCCGGAGGATACGCGTATCCTATCATTACGTCCTATAGATCAATAGAGCGTTAACAGTATTAGCTCAGAGATCTGGACAAGCCAACACATACGTCTGCAATTGATTAGCAAGCTGTGTCATAAATAAAACATCATTGGGCACTCCCATAGATAGCAAATCTGATTGAATACTTGTTTGTTGAGAGTCCATTCTGACAGCAACAAGCGACCCGTAAGAGAACGGGAGTGCGATAAAACAATCAGACGACCCAGAATATGACGGACCAAAACTGAACTTGGTGTACTATAACCAACAGACGGATTCTTTCCAATAAATTGAATAACGGAAACGAAAGAGTGCCTCCCTGGTTCCGGAGATACGCCACTACTGTCGAATTAAAGGACAGGAATTTGGGCATGCGTTTCTGAATAATGTTCATGCAATGACATAAAGCAAGCCTAAAAAACATTATTCCGCGGAAGTTAAACTGATAGCTAAAAGACTGCGGAACCCAAAGACCCTGGCACTTCGAATCCGTAGGGATCAGTATATATCCCAATCTGTTTGACTGGCAACCGTCATAACAGCCACACTCGGGTCCGGCAACTGCGGCGGCACTCTCTGAGTCAACCACTGAATGTTTGCCCCAGTCTGAATCTCTTGTAACACTAGATAGACAAGAGAATGAATAAATCAAGCAATTCATGGATTGCCGGAAAGTTGCCGTCGAAGAGAAGCTCCTCCGAGAACGAAGCGACTCTGAGAGAGTTCTTAACCTACTATCCATGCGTGGATGTAGCTAGGGCTGCATCACGTCTAACCAACTCCAATCAGCCACTGAAGGGCGGAGTTATACGTGAACAAACTACTGCCCTCAAAAGAAATTACATTGAGAATAATATCCCGTAAATCTTTTCTTGAAGACGTAATGATAACGCCTCAGTAAGGCGGATTACGTATAATAAAGCGTCTAAGTTAAGTCTACTATACATAATGTCGTTCCCAACATTGAAATTGGAAAAGACATAAACGGCGAAAAAGAATATATGCAGTCTTTAATCACACCGTCTAGACGCATATGAACTCTCGGTATGCCCTGCTCTGCCAAAATAAACTATATGTAAAAAAGATAAAATGGCAGAAATGAGCCACGCGGACAAGAAACTAAACTATCATGCTTAGTAGCAGGCTTGTATATATACATAAATATATAGCGTCGAAAAATAAAACACATGTTGTAATGACAATATTGGACTGCGTCGGTAAGTCAGGGACAAAGTCCCTGTACCGATCGAAAAATCCGAGTCCAATGACGCTATAAGTCTCTTATCCAAGATCGCAGCAATGAAGTCCGAAAAATAATCACTGAAAGAAATGCCAGAAGATATGAAAGGCATCTTCCGATACTACTAAAGGGAAAACTCGAAATCTTTCGAATCCCTTTCGCCATCCTGTCGGACCCTATAAAGCGTTCGGTCGTCTGTAGCTTGATGCAACCGCGGACCGCACCGACCCAGTGCCGTCGGATAATTCCTGATTCGACCGAGAAACTGTCAATTGCTGGGATGCTGCGAAACAACTGTGCTAACTCGGATAGCACGTCCGTCACTGAGGCCTGAGGAGCAGCGGTCTTACGATGCATTGCCGCAGGAAGCTCCGAGATCGTTACCCCGTGCATACTTCCAATATGCGAGCGAACGGAGTGTATAGGCCTCGTGTCCCTTGGCTACCGGATGGCGCGACCTATTCGCTGTGGAATCACTGAATGCCGAACTGATCGGATACTCGAGGTCACGTAGCCAATGTGCGGTCGTGTGCCCTGCTGTGAGGATGAGGAAGCATTAAAGACAGTCTCTCGGACTGACAATATAACGGAGCGTCCCGAGCAACGGACATATGCTCCGAATGTAAAATATCTGAACCACAACATGCGGTCCCCTATGTTGTTGGCTTCCTCCGATCTGTCCTCAATCTGCCGTCACTGGGTGAGTACTAAAGTAATTAAAGTGCTCGCATCACCCAAATCTCCTTCCTAGACCGCAACGGACGAACCCGGCAGCCGAACCATTCGATGAATGTACGCTACACCGGGTGAGCTAGCGAATGTCACTCCGTAAGCGATAGACATATTCCATGAGCACTTATTGCCGCTAACTCTTCATTAACTATGACGACAGAGGCACACTTTTGAAAGACATCTCCATAACTCTTCGAACAAGAAACCAGAAATGCTTGGATAGCAAGCATAAAATAATAATATATATAGCGTCGTTCAATAATTTGAAAGTTTGTGTGACATTATTGGACTATGTCGGAACTGAGGGACGATGTCCCTGAACCGAACCAAAAATTTCTAAGTCCACCGACGCTATCAGTTTCTTATCCGGCATCGCAGCATATGTTGTTCCGAAAGGGAAAGCTTGAAATCCTCCGAATCCCTTTCGGTATCCCGTCGGACCGGATGAAACTTTCGGACGTCCGTACCCGCTTCCGCGGAGCGTCCCGACCCAGCATCGTCGGATAAAATATATGCGACAGATTCAGTTGATGCTGGGATGCTGCGATAAACTGTGCTATTAAGGAAAGCACGTCCGTTCCCGAGGCCTGTGCAGTAGCGGACTTACGATGCATTGCCGCTGGAAGCTCCGTGTACGTTGACTCCCGCACACTTCCTATGCGAACGTCCGGAGTCTGCAGGCCTCGAGTCCCCGGCTACCGACCCAGCGCTGTCGGATAATTCTCGATCCGACACCGTTTCTGTCGGCTGCTGGGATGCTGCGATAAGCTGTGCTATGTGCACAAGAATGTCCGGCGTCGAGACCTGCGGAGGCGCAGTCTATCGCTGCTTCGCCGAGGGCAGCTCCGCATCAGATGGCTCCCGCATACTTTTCCTATGCGAACGTCCGGAGTCCATCGGTCTCGAATCCCTGGCTGCCGGATGGTGTGACCTGGTCGCCGAAGAATCCTAGATCGGCGAAGCTGGTAATATATCGGCGGTCACGCAGCCAAGGTGCGGTCGTGTGCGCTGACGAGAAGAGGAAGCCTTAGCAGTCTCAGCGGACTGCCTATACAACGGAGCGTCCCGAGCGACGGACGTATGCTCCGCTAGCGACACATTTGTACCACAACATCTGGGGCCAGATGTTGTTGAACGAGAGAGGGGCCTCTCTCGCTTGCCGTCCGGATGGACCGGAACGAGCTATGAACCGGACTAAAAGGCTTCCTCCGTTCTCCCTCCGATCCGCCGTCACTGGGTGTGCATTAAGTTAATTTTATAGTGCTCGCATCACCCCAAAATTCCTTCTAGACCGCAACGGACGAACCCGGCTGCCGAACCATTCGGTGAATGGACGCTACACCGGGCGAGCTAGCGGACGTCAAAGGCCGTCGAACCTACTAGGGTCCTCTTAGGCAATTGGCGTATTACATGAGCACTTTTCCGCTAGCCCTTCATTAATTGTGACGACGGAGGCACACTGTTGGAAGACATCACAGATACATCACCCTAATCTTGATCGTCTGAAATAGAAATTGATAAAGTAGAGTGACCCTGCGGGGAAAGGACCGGAGTGTCCAAATCCCCAACAACATACCGTGACATACGCTTCCCATATTGTCATCGAAATCATACGATACAGAACAGGAGTTAATGCGAGTACACTGACCACATATAGAATGATAATAAGGTCAGAGGAAGACTTCCTCTTAAAACAATTGATCAATATCCTTTCAATGTGAAAAGAAAACAAGTCCTGGTACTCGCACTAACCCCTGGCAATCAAAATACATAATAATAATATGATCCATTAATATAGAAAAAATAATTGAAATCAAAATATTCTGAAAAAATATTTTTTCAGAACAGCCCAAGTTTCTGAAAAGTAACGTTGAGCCCCAATGGATCCCAAGCCTAAGTGTGGACAAAAATTTTAAAAATATTTTAAACAATTTATTCAACACTTACGAACAATAATAATGTATCTAGTTATGATTAAAATAACATAAAGATATTATTATTTAGAAATCCCCCCCTCACACAGAGGGCTGTTGTAAATGTAAACAATGAGTGTAAAAACACTAAAATAAGACTCCAGGCACCCAGGCCCGAAATCAGTTACCAAAAATACACCATCTGATGCAAAACAGAGACTTCCAGGGAAGAAACTGCAGAACATCAGATGGTAGATGCAGAACACAACGCCTAACCACCCGTAGGTGAAGACGTAAACATGGGGAAAGAACAGAATTCATTCTGTTATTCAGCTAAAACTCCCAAGAAATTTTAGTAATAATAATTACAGAAACTATGCCAAAAGCATGGGAGAATAGCAAGGGGGAACTTAAAGGACAGGGAGAGAGGAAAAACACTTGAAAAAACAGTGTAACTAAATAATCAGAATGACAACAAAATGGCTGCTGCCTTGAAAATAGGTAACTTAACATAATTTCATTAAAAAATTTTAAGTTACAGCCCTGATAATATTCTGTCACACATTCTTTTCCTCTCCTCCTTTTCTATCCTCCTTAGAATCACCATTTCACTAATATTTATGTGTCTGGCATCATTTAAACTGAGATTTAAAAGCACAAAGATCAGTCAGATGTTAACTGATGAAGGGCCAAACTTAGAATGATAAATGGCGCCAATTTCGGAACGTCCTTGACACTGCGCATGCGCAGTAGGGGCGAAGTGTGGAGGGCCTTTCAGGACATGTTTTCTTTAGTTTTAGATGCAAATTTTGGGGATTGGGGGGCAAAATTTGTGTTTGGCCCTATATTTTAAGAGTTAGCACCAGCTATGTCTGGGTCATTGGTACAGTATAAAAATATAATGAATGTTAAAAAATTTATAGTAATTTATATATTTTTTATACTTACCAATGACCCAGACTTAGCTGGTGCTAACTCCAACAAAACCAGGGCCAAACACAAATTTTGCCCCCCAATCCCCAAAATTTGCATCCAAAACAAAAAGAAATCATGTCCTAAAGGACCTCCATACTACGCCTCTACTGCGCATGCGCAGTGACGCAGTCGTCCCGAAATTGGCGCCAATTATCATTCTTACTGGCAGTGCCTGGTCAGCGCTATGTACTCAGTGGGGAGGCAAGAGTTCCCAACTCCAGGGAGGGCCATCCCCGTCTGGGTCATTGGTAAGTATAAAAAATATATAAATTACTATAAATTTTTTAACATTTTTATACTGTACCAATGACCCAGACTTAGCTGAATAGTAAACAGGCTGGAGGGCCTAGGACATAGAGGAAAATCCAATAAGCTCAACTATATAGTAAAGAGGTAACCCCTTAAGGAGAAAAGGAGTATTAGGCTTTACATGTATCTTTCTTATTTAATATTAAATTAGAAAGATACACTACCCTTAATAATTGAGCACAATAACATTCATGTTCTCTATTAACATCCAGTATAACCCTTATACTAATTATTTTTAAAGCAAGCCAATAAATAAAGTAGTCCAGAGAATTGAGACTCTTTATAATCATTTAAAAGTGTCCGAGTATTGTATATTAAAGCCCGTTTGACACTTGACATATACAAATGCTTCACACCGAGCTACACTTTAAAAATAAGACATGAATGAATTTAAACATTAATATTACACTTTAAAACCATCCCGGAAGCGACTCAGAAATACTGACTTGGAGGAGGCATTCCCTTGCTTTTCACTATAAAGCAGGTGACCTAAGGGAACACCCGCCCCCCCCCCCCCCCCCCCTTCCCTTTGCCCTGGGTCAAATAGCCCAGAGCGAAGAGGGCAGCCGGACGGAGTCACTGCCGGAACAGAAAGCCTGCATAACTATAGTTGCAACTGTTTAGTGGACGACATTCTGAGCAACAGATAACGGACCTAAACAATACAGGTCTCCAGAAATAGACTCAATATTTCTGAGATAAAAATTCGTAAATGTGGATGGCTGAGACCAATAAGCAGCCTTCATTAAATCTGTAATAGCAACACTATTAGCATAAGCCCAGGAAGTAGAAAGAGCTCTTACTTCATGAGCAGAAATCTTAAGCACAGACTGCTGAGAAGAAGATAAATCTTCATAAGCAGTACGGATAGTTAACTGAATCCATCTAGCAATAGAATGGACTGAAATGTCCTTTCTATTAGGCATCAAAGACAGAAAGAAACGTTTCCGTCCCTTTCTGATAAACTGAGATCTCTGGTTATAGATACGTAGTGCTCTAACAGGACAGAGTAAAGGCCTACGCCCGTCTGAAGACGGAAGAGCCTTAATAACAATAGGTTCCGGATATTTATTAGGAGCCTGATTCTTAGCTAAAAAACCCACATTAGTAGTGAAGGTGATAGTGTTCCCAACACTACGATAATGAGAATCATCCACCGATAGTGCATGAAGCTCACTGACTCTTCTGGCAGAAGAGAAAGCTAAGAGAAAAGCTGTCTTATAAGATAAGAATTTGAAATCTACTGTCCCAAGAGGTTCAAATGGCTTTTCCTTCAATTTAAGGAGAACCCAAGCTAAATTCCACTTAGGAATTAATCTAAGAGTTCTGGGTCTATTTATCGAAAAGTTTCTAACCAACTTCGATAAAGAGACATTAGATCCAATTTGTAAACTATCATGATGTGCATAGGTATCAAATAACATAGATCTATAACCCTTTATAGTAACAGGCTGCAGTTTGATTTCGTCAAACAAGTATACTAGAAAGTTTGCAATGTCTGGTATAGAGGGATCAAATATATCTACAGAATGATCCCTACACCAACGACGAAAAACCTTCCACTTAGCCGCATAGTTTAGCGAAGAGGAGGTCCTCCTACAGTTAGAAATCACGTCCACTGCTCGTCCTGTAAAGTGCTTGCCATGCAAGAAGGACCGCACAATGGAAAAACGTGAAGGTTGAGACCTTGCGGGTTGTGATGGAGTTGGCGCGATTTCCCCTGCGAAAGAAGATCCTCTCGTGGAGGAAGCTTCCGCGGTAGATCCCACAACAGACACCTGAGTAGATTTATCCACGGTCTCTGTGGCGACAGAGATGCTACCAACAGAATCTTGCATTGAGATTGTTTTATCTTTAGCAATACTTGTTGAATTAACGGCGCTGGAGGATACGCATATCCTATCATTCCGTCCCAAGGGATCGACAGAGCGTCTACTGCAAATGCTCTTGGATCCGGACACGGAGACACATACGTCTGCAACTGATTGTTGAGATGTGTCGCAAATAAGTCTATCATTGGCCGTTCCCATTGGTAGCAAATCTGATTGAATACTTGTTTGTTGAGAGTCCACTCCGACGGCAACAAGCGACCCTTTCGTGAAAGGGATTCTGCTAGCACATTCAGACGACCCGGTATGTGACGGACCGAAAGAAGAACGTGATGTTCTAACGCAAACAGAAGGATTCTTTCCGTTAGATTGAACAACTGAACTGAATGAGTGCCTCCCTGATTCTGTATATACGCAACTACTGTCGTATTGTCGGATAGGATTTGGACATGAGCATCGTGAATAATGTCCATCCAGTGACGTAACGCAAGCCAAATTGACATCATTTCCTTGATGTTTATGTGCTTGCACAGGAATTGCGGATCCCAAAGACCCTGGCATCTCAAATCCGTTGGGATTAATGATGCACCCCAACCTGTTTGACTGGCATCCGTCATAACGGTAAAACCCGGATCCGGCAACTGCAGCGGAACTCCTTGAGTTAACCACTGAATGTTTGCCCAAGTCTGAATCTCTTGTTTCACTTGATCTGACAAGAGAACGTCTACATCGAGCGAATGAATTTTCACACTCCAATTCTGAGTCAGGAAAATTTGAAGAGGACGTGTGCGTAGCCGCCCCATCGGAATGAGATCCGCGGCGGCTCTGCACAGACCTATCAGTCTCATAAATTCTCTCGCCGTGACTTTGTCTGCGTGCAGACAATAGCGAGCGTAACAACTGACTAATTTCGCTCTGGTTAACGGCAGACGAACGAGATTGTTGTGCGTCTCGAAGCTCATTCCCAGATGAGTGAATGACTTGGACGGCACCAGATCCGACTTCTCCTCGTTTACTATAAAACCGAGACGTCGGAGCAATAGAAGAAGATTCTGAACATCGTTCTGAAGCGTTAACTCGTTGCCGTACCTCTGAAGAATGTCGTCCAGGTAGGCCGACGTTACCGCAGACGAATGAGCTCGGAAGTAGATCATTACCGAGTTCATTACCCGAGTGAAAGCCCAGGGTGCTAGATTCAAACCGAAGCACATCGCCCGGAATTGATACACCACTCCTAGGACTGCGAAGCGTAGATACTTTCGGAATGTCGGATGTACCATGACGTGAAAGTACGCATCTTTGAGATCTATGCTCGTTGCATAATCGTTCACCCGAATACTCGCTCTGACCGATCGAATCGTCTCCATATAAAACTTCGGAGCGACGATCAGCTTGTTTATCCAGCTCAAATCTATGACTGGATGGAACGAGCCGTCTGGTTTCGGAACCAGAAACAGATGGCTGTAGAATCCCAGAGATTCCAGGTTTTCTACGACCTCTACCGCGTTCTTCATTAAAAGAGACTGCACCTCTGATAACAGAGCGTCTCTTTTCTGTGGATTTAACGGAAGATGAGTCCACTTTGGACTTCGAGTTAATGGAGGCTTTCGTTTGAAGGATATCTTTAGACCTTCCGAAGTCACTCCTCTCACCCAAGGGTCGTCCGTAATCGACGCCCACTCTTGTGAAAAACTCGACAACCTTCCGCCAACCGGAACGCGATAGAGGTTTAAGCCATCACCTCCTGGACCTGCGAGGCCTGCGGTAGGAGAAACCACGTCTTCCACGACCCGCACCTCGCCTCGTCGACCTCGGGGCGTCCGACCGATTGTCCCGGCCTGAAGGACGTCCCGAACGAGAGTCGCTATCCTGACGGTCTCTCGAATAAGACCAAGAGGACGCACCGGAACCTCTATAGGAACCTCTCTTGGGCGCATTAGACCCAGAAGTGCCTGTCTTATTCGTGTCTGCTGTATCCGACTTTTTAGGAGCCGATCTGAACAACAGAGAATCATTAGCTTTCTTTTTAATTTTATCATAAATAGCGGAAAGCTTGCCGTCAAAGAGAAGTTCTCCTGAGACCGAAGCGACTCTAAGAGAGTTCTTCACCTTAGAATCCACTAGTGTGGATGTAGCTAGGGCTGCGTCACGTCTAACCAACTCCAGATTTGCCACTGAAAGGGCGGAGTTACACGTGGAATAAGCTACTGCCCTTGAAAGAAGTCTTAAAGAGGATTGTATATCCTGAAACTCTTCCCCTTGAAGGCGCAGTGATAACGCCTTAGTAAGGTGATCTGCGTAAGATAAGGCATCTAAATTGGCTCTGTTAGACGCAATAGCTGTTTCCAACACCGCGGTTGGAATAGAAGCTGACGACGGTAATGATAGCTCTAAGTCTTCCGCCTCGTCGTCCATACGCAGAGGAACTCTCGGTATACCCTGTCCTGCCGTATCGAATTTATTCCTTGCATTAATGAAAGGCAGGTTAAGAGTATTAGCGGACAAGAAACCTGCTTTCCCCGTCCTGGAAGCAAGTTTAAATATAGCGTCGTTCAATAATTCAAATGTTCTTGCAACATTATTGGACTGCGACGGAAACTCGGGAGCGATGTCCCTGAACCGCTCAAAAAATTCAGAGTCCAATGACGCTATAATTCTCTTGTCCGGAAGCGCAGCAGTCTGGCCCGACGGAACAACTTGAGGGAGAAAGTGCCGGATGAAGTCCACGGCAGCTTTATGTTGTTCCGAAAGGGATAGCTCCAAGTCATCCGTATCCCTTTCACCATCCGGTCGGACCTCCCGATGTTCCCGGTCGTCCGCCCCCGATGCTTCGGCGGAGCGTACCGACCCAGCGCCGTCGGATAATTCTCGATCCGACACCGTTTCTGTCGGCTGCTGGGATGCTGCGATAAGCTGTGCTATCTGCACAAGAATGTCCGACGTCGAGACCTGCGGAGGCGCAGTCTTTCGCTGCTTCGCCGAGGGCAGCTCCGCATCAGATGGCTCCCGCATACTTTTCCTATGCGAACGTCCGGAGTCCATCGGTCTCGAATCCCTGGCTGCCGGATGGTGTGACCTGGTCGCCGAAGAATCCTTCATCGGCGAAAGCTGGTAAAATATCGGCGGTCACGCAGCCAAGGTGCGGTCGTGTGCGCTGACGAGAAGAGGAAGCCTTAACAGTCTCTGCGGACTGCTTATACAACGGAGCGTCCCGAGCGACGGACGTATGCTCCGCTAAAGACACATTTTGTACCACAACATCTGGTCCCAGATGTTGTTGTACGAGAGAGGGACCTCTCTCGCTCGCGGCCCGGCTGGACCTGGACGAGCTAGGAACCGGACTAAAAGGCTTCCTCCGTTCTCGCTTACTATCCGCCGTCACTGGGTGTGCATCTATTATGTTTATAGTGCTCGCATCACCCAAAATTTCCTCTTGGACCGCATCGGACGAACCCGGCTGCCGAACCATTCGGTGAATGGACGCTACACCGGGCGAGCTAGCGGACGACATTTGTCTAATCTCCATGAGCACTTTTGCCGCTAGCTCTGAATTCATTTGTGACGGCGGACGCACACTTGAAGAAGATAACAGGGAAACATCACCCTGTTCTGGTTCCTCTGAAATAGAAACTGAGAGAGTAGAGTGACCTTGTGGAGAAAGAGCCGGCATCGCTCTTTCTCCAGAAACAACATATCGTGACACACGTTTCCAATGTTTCTCATCCCAATGTTCACATATAGGACAGGGATTAATGCGAGAACACTGACTACAATTAATACAATGATCATGAAAGTCAGAGGAAGATTTCTTCCTATTACAATTTGAACAATGTCCCTTCATTGTGAAAGAACAACAATAAGTCCTAGTTACTCGCAAAAACCCCTGACACAAAGATACATAATAACATGATCCATTAATAAATGAAAAAACAATTGCAAAACAAAATAATTTTGAAAAAATATTTTTTCAGAGAAGCCCAAGTTGCTGAAAAGTAACGTTGAGCCCCGATGGATCCGATGGCAAAGTGTGGTCAAAAATTTTAAATTTATATAAAATAATTAATGAGACACTTTCAGATAATATAAATGTATCTTATAATGAGATAAACTACCACAAAGGCAAACAGCCCCCCTCAAAAAAGGCTGTTGCCAATGAAAACAAACAGTGTAAACACACTAGAAAACATGACTCCAGGCACTGAAAAAACTGGCCCGGAATCAGTCATCAATTACACTCTATCTGATGCAAAACAGAGACTCCCAGGGGAGAATCTGTAGAACATCAGATGGAAGATGCAGAACACAAACGTTATACACCCATGGGTGAAAACGTAACTATGGGGAAAATAACAGAAAACATTCTGTAACCAAGCAACTCTCCCAGGAAATTTTAGAAATGAAATTTCTCAAAAATATGCCAAAAGCATGGGAGGATTGCCAGGGGGGACTTTAGAAGGCTAGGGGAGAGGAAACACTGAATAAGCAGTGCAACAATTAGCAAGAATGACAACAAGAGGCCCATGCCTCGAAAATAGGCAACTTAACATAATTTCATCAAAAAATTTTAAGTACAGCCCTGATTATTTTTTGCCACTTCTTTTTCCTCTCCTCCTTCTATCCTCCTTAGAATCACATTTTCTCCAAAAATTACGTGTCTGGCATCCTTTAAACTGAGATTTACAAGCACAAAGATCAGTGAGATGTTGACTGATGAAGGGCCAAACAGAGAATGATAATTGGCGCCAATTTCGGGACGACTGCGTCACTGCGCATGCGCAGTAGAGGCGTAGTATGGAGGTCCTTTAGGACATGATTTCTTTTTGTTTTGGATGCAAATTTTGGGGATTGGGGGGCAAAATTTGTGTTTGGCCCTGGTTTTGTTGGAGTTAGCACCAGCTAAGTCTGGGTCATTGGTACAGTATAAAAATATTGAGTGGTGATTTTTGTGAATAGCACTGGCTGATTTTTTCTGTTATGTTGGATAAAGGGTTAAGGGTTAAACATCTAAAATAATTTCATTTTTTGCCTGAGAAACATTGCTTATTAATCCTCATTGGAATGAATTATTGACTGATCGAAATTTCTATAAAGTAAGCATTTTCATACTATCGTTTGAAAACTTTACCTCACATGACTGCCAAACAAAACTAAAATACTTGTACTTATAATTTTTAGCCCCATGACAGAGATTATGACTGCTCTTTGAAATAAGCTTGTCAAGTTGAATCACTCATGATTGCAGGCATAATTAGGTCCATGAGGGTTCAAATTAAATAAGTTAATTTGCATAATTTATTTATTATTGGGGTTTAATGACACTTTTGACAGCCACCTCGTGTCAGACAGTTCTACAGTGGAGGAAGCCGGAGTACCCAGAGAGAACCATCAAGCAATGGCGAGCAACTGTCAGGCTCCACTTGCCCAAGGACACAACAAGGTTGCCACAGGTGTGATTCGAACTAAGGACCTCTTGGCTTGCAGCCTACATCCCTACCTACTGAGCCATCAGGCTAGTTCAAATGAAGGGGTCACATGATATGGTTTTGTCGAATGTGTTTTGGAAAAGTGATTTTTTTCTTTTGCTTAATTTGTAAATTACACAGGCAGATGTGGCCGATTCATTAGATTTAGGTAAATGGTTAAAATAAATGCCACTGTCTGAACAACGGTATGTTATATTTAATACAAGAAGCCCCACAGGGCCGGAAGCACTCATCTTGAACAGAACACAACATAAACAGAGTCCAAGAATGAGTCTACATTAAGCAATCCATCTCCATAGGATACACTGTCAATCCTTGAGTCCCTCAAGAGTGACAAAAATAATCTGGGCCTTTTCTTCAGTTGATCATAATGTAAAATGTCGAGCTCCCGTATGAAGCCCCTTGATACAACCTATGTGGATTAATCTAAGTTACACACCTCTAGAGGGTACTGAATACAAAATTTTTAATTCTTCAGCAACATGGCCAATTCCGGCTCCCATAGGGAGCCCAAATATTAACCCAGGCTCTCAATTTGAACACAGTTGAATCTGACTTCCCTAGAGATGTTGTGTACCAAATATGAAAGTATTCTGACTGTTGGATCTGAAGAAGAAAATTTATAAAGAAATTTCTTCATATTGCACTAAGTTAAAATTCGTGCTACCACAGCCAGCCCAAATATTACCCTATGGATCCGATTTGAACAAACTTGAATCTGACCCCCCCTAGAGATGTTGAATACCAAATATGAAAGCATTCTGACTAGTGGATCTGAAGAAGAAGATTTTTGAAGAAATTCCCTCATAATATACTAAGTTGAATTTCAGGTTCCCATATGGAGCCCAAATATTAACCCAGGCACTTGAATTGAACAAACTGGAATCTGACTCCCCTAGAGATGTTGTATACCAAATATGAAAGCATTCCGACGGGAGGATCTGAAGAAGATTTTTAAAGAAATTTCCTCATATTGCACTAAGTAAAAATTTGGGCTACCATAGCGAGCCCAAATATACACCTAGGGATCTGATTTGAACAAACTTGAATCTGACCCCCCCTGGAGATGTTGCATACCAAATATGAAAGCATTCTGGCTGGTGGACCTGAAGAAGAAGATTTTTAAAAATTATCCCCCGTATTGAACAAAGTTAAAATTTGGGCTTCATAGGAAGCCCAAATATTAACCTAGGGACTTGGTTTGAACAATCTTGAATCTGACCCTCATAACAATGATGTATACCAAACATTAAAAGATTCTGACTGGTGGTTCTGAAGAAGAAGATTTTTAAAGAATATTCCCCATATTACCCTATGTTAAAAATTTGGGCCCCTGTATTGAGTCCAAATATGAACCAATGGGCTTTATTTTAACAAACTTGTATCTGACCCCCCTATGAATGCTGTATACCGAATATCAAAAGATTCTGATGATTGGTTCTGGAGAAAAGATTTTTTAAAATTTTTTCAAATATGCTGACTCAGCATTTTTTCGATGCCCATTTCAGAACACCCTAACATAACCGATGTCAATTTTTTTTTACCAATCAATTCTATTGGTCCTAGGGATACTTCATACCAAATAACAGCTCTCTGTTCCATGTGGTTTGGGAAATATGGGCATTTGAAATATTCTATTTTTAGCTCCCAGGGTTCCCATGGGGATGTGGGGATTTTTTTTTGCATGGGTCAAGTTCTTAAGACCCAATAATACCACATACCAAATTTGGGTCAAACCAGACCATCAGTTCAGAAAATAGAATTTTGGGCGGGGTCAAAAAACTTACCCCTCCCATTACAAAGCCAAATATTGCTTCACGAACTTTGTTTGAACAAATTTGATTCTACCCCTCAAAAGGAAGCTCCATAGCAAATATCAAGTCATTTTACACAATGGTTCATGAGAAGAAGATTTTAAAAATATTTTGGAGCATTTTCCCCCACTCTCTCCCTAAGGGGCTGGGCATATTGAGTTGAATAAAAATGCAATGCCCCTTCAGGACCATCACTCACACAAACTTTCATTTGAATTGGCCCAGTGGCTTTGGAGGAGAAGACCAAAACGTGGTGTTGACGGACGATGGACGGACGACGGACAGAGAGCAATGAGATTAGCTCAGCTTGACTTCGTCAAGATGAGCTAAAAAGTATAAAAATGAGCAACATCAATTTTCAATCAGGTGAGAGTAATACAACAATTTACCTGGCGCATCAAGATATGAAGTCAATGAAAGATGAAGCCGAATCACCAGTGGCTCATGTTTATTGAGCTTCCATGCTTGAGATATGGTGTCCTGCAAATAAAAACATAATCTTTAACCAACAAATGATTGAAATTGGCCAAAAGCAACATATAAGTAGAAAGTGTTTTAGCACACTAAAACCTATGTCTCCCCTTCCTTTTGAGGTCAGAGGTCAAGGTCACATGCAGTTCATCAAGGTAGCGGACATGCGGTTTCATGGTGACACATCCACATGTCAAAAAAAAAAAAAAATTCTGGTCTGGACAATTACTCCCTATTTAAAGTACATAAATTTGACCTTGAGGTCAAGGTCACATGAAGGTCATGATAACATGTGGTCCCGTTGTGATACATCCACATGCCAATCATCTAAGTCCTAGGTCAAAAAACAAAAAAGTTCTGATCTGGACAATTATTCCCTATTTGAAGTACATAAATTTGACCTTGAGGTCAGAGATCAAGGTCACATGCAGTTCATCAAAGTAGCGGACATGCGGTTTCATGGTGACACATCCACATGTCCAAAAAAAAAAAATCTGGTCTGGACAATTACTCCCTATTTAAAGTACATAAATTTGACCTTGAGGTCAAGGTCACATGAAGGTCATGATTACATGTGACATGCGGTCTAATTGTGATACATCCACATGTCAAATATCTAAGTCCTAGGTCAAAAACAAAAAAGTTCTGGTCTGGATAATTACTCCCTATTTGAAGTACATAAATTTGACCTTGAGGTCAGAGATCAAGGTCACATGCAGTTCATCAAAGTAGCGGACATGCGGTTTCATGGTGACACATCCACATGTCCACAAAAAAAATCTGGTCTGGACAATTACTCCCTATTTAAAGTACATAAATTTGACCTTGAGGTCAAGGTCACATGAAGGTCATGATTACATGTGACATGCGGTCTAATTGTGATACATCCACATGTCAAATATCTAAGTCCTAGGTCAATAAACAAAACAATTTTGGTCTGGACAATTACTCCCTATTTGAAGTACATAAATTTGACCTTGAGGTCAAGGTCACATGAAGGTCACGACATGTGGTCTCATGGTGACACATCCACATGTCAAATAACCAAGTCCTAGGTCAAAAAACAAAAAAATTCTGGTCTGGACAATTACTCCCTATTTGAAGTACATAAATTTGACATTGAGGTCAAGGTCACATGAAGGTCACAATGGTACGCGACATACCAGCTCATGGTTATACATCCACGTGCCAAATATCTAAGGCCTGGCTCAAAAGACAAACAAGTTTTGGTCCGGACAAAGTTTCCTTGTTTGTTTGTTTGTTGGTGGTTAACGTCACATATTTATGCACCATGGCTAATCGTGACACAACATGGAGATGAAGTCGAGTTTAGTCAATCGTTGATCAACATGTTGCCCATTTTAGAGGACTTTCACCCCAAGCATTGGTGACTGGGTCCTTTTTTACTAGTAAAGCGGAACTGGTTTACCACAGTAAACAAGTGCTGCTTACCTCCCGAGGTTCCCACGGGGAAAAGTTTCCTTGAAAAAAGCACAACTCTGACCTTCAGATCAAAGGTCAAGGTCACTAGAAGGTCACAATGGTACGCTACACAACCGCTCATGGTGATACATCCATACGCCAAATATCTAAAGCCTGACTCGAAATACAAAAACTTCTGGTTCAAACAGTTTACCTTAAAAAAGAGCATAAATCTGACCTTCAGGTCAAAGGTCAAGGTCACATGAATGTCACTATGGTACACTGCACACCGGTTCATGGTGATACATCTACATGCCAAGTATCTAAGGTGTAGGTCAAAAGACAAAAAAGTTATGGCCCGGACAAAGTTTGTGTGATGTTTCCCTTAAAAAAAAACACATAAATCTGACCATGAGGTCAAAGGTCAAGGTCACATGAAGATCACTATGGTACACTGCACACTGGATCATGGTGATACATCCACATGCCAAGTATCTAAGGTGTGGGTCAGAAGACAAAAAAGTTATGGCCCGGACAAAGTTTGTATGAGAAGAAGAAGAAGAAGAAGAAGAAGAAGAAGAAGAAGAAGAAGAAGAAGAAGAAGAAGAAAAGAAGAAGAAGAAGAATATGCACTAAAACAATATGTCTCCCTTCTGGGAAGGGAAGACATAACAAGAGGCCCCACGGGGCCTGAAGCGCTCATCTTGTACAGAACACAATTTAAACAGAGTCCAGGAATGAGTCTACATTAAGCAAGCCATCTCCATAGGCTACACTGTCAATCCTTGAGACCCTCAGGAGTGACAAAAATAATCTGGGCATCACTGGGCATCATGCCTTTTCTTCAGTTGATCATAAGTAAAATGTAGAGCTCCCCTATGAAGCCCCTTGATACAACCTATGTGGATTAATCTTAGTACCTCTAGAGGGTACTGAATACAAAATTTTTAATTCTTCAGCAAAATGACCAATTCTGGCTCCCATAGAGGGCCCAAATATTAACCCAGGCTCTTGATTTGAACACAGTTAAATCTGACTTCCCTAGAGATGTTGTGTACCTAATATGAAAGCATTCTGACTATTGGATCTGAAGAAGAGAAATTGTAAAGAAATTTCTTCGAATTGCACTAAGTTCAAATTTGGGCTACCATAGCGAGCCCAAATATTAACCTATGGATCCGATTTGAACAAACTTGAATCTGACCCCCCTAGAGATGTTGTATACCAAATGTGAAAGCATTCTGACAAGTGAATCTGAAGAAGAAGATTTTTGAAGAAATTCCCTCATATTGTACTAAGTTAAATTTCATGTTCCCATATGGAGCCCAAATATTAACCTAGGCACTCGAATTGAACAACCTGGAATCTGACCCCCCTAGAGATGTTGTATACCAAATATAAAAGCATTCCGACTGGTGGATCTGAAGAAGAAGATTTTTAAAGAAATTTCCTCATATTGCACTAAGTAAAAATTTGGGCTACCATAGTGAGCCCAAATATATACCTAGGGATCTGATTTGAACAAACTTGAATCTGACCCCTATAGAGATGTTGCATACCAAATATCAAAGCATTCTGACTGATGGATCTGAAGAAGATTTTTTTAAATTACCCTCCATATTGAACAAAGATAAAATTTGGGCTTCCGTAGGAAGCCCAAATATTAACCTAGGGACTTGGTTTGAACAATCTAGAATCTGACCCTCATAACAATGATGTATACCAAATATTAAAAGATTCTGACTGGTGATTCTGAAGAAGAAGATTTTTAAAGAATATTCCCCATATTACCCTATGTTAAAACTTCGGGCTCCTGTAGAAAGCCCAAATATGAACCAATGAGCTTTATTTCAACAAACTTTTATCTGACCCCCTTATGAATGCTGTATACCAAATATCAAAAGATTCTGATGATTGGTCTGGAGAAAGGATTTTTTAAAATTTTTGCAAATATGCTGACTCAGCATTTTTTCGATGCCCATTACAGAACACCCTAACATAACCAATGGCAATTTTTTTTTACCATTCAATTCTACTGGTCATAAGGATACTTCATACCAAATAAAAGCTCTCTGTTCCGTGGGGTTTGGGAAATATGGGCGTTTGAAAATATTTCTATTTTTAGCTCCCAGGGTTCCCATGGGGATGCAGGAATTTTTTTTTTTGCATGGGTCAAGTACTTATGACCCAATACTACCACAAACCAAATTTGGTTCATACCAGACTATCGGTTCAGAAAATAGAAATTTTGGGCGGGGCCAAAAATCTTACCCCTCCTATTACAAAGCCAAATATTATTTCACAAACTTCGTTTGAACAAACTTGATTCTACACCTCATATGGAAGCTCCATAGCAAATATCAAGTCATTGTACACACTGGTTCTTGAGAAGAAGATTTTAAAAATATTTTGGAGCATTTTCCCCCAGTCCCTCCCTATGGGGCTGGGCATGCTGAGTTGAACAAAAATGAAATGCCCCTTTGGGGCCATCACTCACACAAACTTTCACTTGAATTGGCCCAGTGGCTTTGGAGGAGAAGACCAAAACATGGTGTTGACGGACGACGGACGACAGACGACGGACGACAGACGACGGACGACGGACGGAGAGCGATGAGATTAGCTCAGCTTGACTTTGTCAAGATGAGCTAAAAACCTTGACTCTGGAGTACCTGGAGAGAACCCCTGAGCATTGGCATGCAACCATCAGACTTCCCAACATACTAATTTCACATAAGCAGGTTTAGAATTAGGTGAAGACAAGTGTACCATCAATGTGCAGTGTGCCAAAGACAAAGTGCCAGCGTGCCCCCAGAATTAAGACCCTTGTCCAAGCACACACTGCAGTTACCTCTGGTGGGGATCCAACCATGGACCTTTTGGTTTGAAGTCCAATTCCATAACCACTGAGCCACTGCACTCCCAGAAAGAGAGATAAAAAAAGAAAGCGTGAAAAGAGAAAAAAAACACTCAGTGAATTAAATTGGTATTGCAGTGTGAAACTGTATCAAGAAAACTTGTGATTCAATAATTATTTCTAGAATAATACTAACCCCTAAAAATAATAGTGGAATGTTAAGCTCCATGTCAATATTGTCTATGGTTTCAAAAAGTCTGAAAAAGAAACAAAAAATTGTGAGGGACAATAAACCAAGAAAACTATGCTTATCATCAGTACCATCTGGAGAAGATAGTTTTTTCTCTCTCCACTATTTTGACTGATGTTATGTTTTTAGTTTTTTTTAACAAGGACATTCATCACAAATTGGTGGTAAACCAAAAACATCACAGCATTGCAATTCAATCAAAACATGTGACTAAAATATCAGGCTAAGGCCGTTAAAAAAAGTCAGTGTTCTCTCCCAAGTCATTAAATTTCCACTGCATCAAAACTTTTTAATACCGAGTCAAAAAAAATAAAATTCCACCCAGTCAAAAAATTTTCCGCAGTCAGTATTTTAGGATTTTGAGCACCAGCACCAGTACACATTTCTCTGCAGTATTTCAACTTCCTGTTCCCATTTTCCTCCGTATTTTCATGCTTTGAATTTCAGACTATTGTATAAATATTTTCTATGTTGGTACATATAACAACTTTTGAGGAAAATGCTGCCATTATCTTTTCAAATAGTGCCGGACTGAACATAAACCTTCAATGGAACGTCTTTGGCATGTCATCAACAGCCAAGTTGATTGAAGCATTTCGCAATATAAGCAATAAGATAACACCAGTCCGGAGTTTGTAAAAGATTTCTTCCTAAAATGTGAATATATTTTTTAGGGTATCTTTTTCAGAATAATAAATAAAAATTAAAAGCCTCCCGCCCTAATCAAAAATTTGAGGCACAATTGCCTTTGAACATAGAATTTTTTTTTTAATGGCCTAAGGTTCAAGGAATAAAAGAAATAAAACTAGAAACTGTTTTAGCACACTAAAACATATGAAAGAAGAAGAAGAAGACCTAACATGACTAAAAGCTGACACTTGCAAAATAAATTTCCTTGAATAACTAAACATTTTCATTTTGCCGCAGAAAACAGCTTATGTCCCCTCAGTGGAATGAGCTCAATGAGCTCATTCCAATGAGGGTTCAGAAGCTATGTTTAGGAGGCAAAAATAATAAGATCTGAATGATGATTTTTGTGAAATGCACTGTCTGTGTACAGCCATTATGTTAGATAAAGGGCAACAGATGTGCTGAAGCACTACCACATTCAGAAGGAAACTGTCAATTTAAAGAATTTGTTCTCAAAATCAAGTCATGGGTGCGTTATCTTAGCCAAGATTCGATTTGTTAAGAAATGATATTCAAGCAAATGAAGGCTCAGTATACCATAAATGAAAAACATTACGATTGCAAAGTGGATTAGATGGAGGATTCAAGGGTTAATTTTTTATAATACAGTACCTATACTGGAAACAGTCTTCACCATAGCGCAACTGCAACTGTGTTATATCCCAGTCTAACTGAGAATGTATGGAATATTCAATGTCCATTTCCTGAAATATAACATGAAGACTTGTCCTTATATTACCAAGTGTTGTGTTAGATTATTGTTAGTGGGATGGGTTTGTTAATGAAGTTGCAAAAAAATTTGTTTAGGCCTAAAAAAGTAAAAAAATCTGTATTACTGTTAGTGGGATGGGTTTGTTAATGTATTTGCACAAAAATTTGTTTTGGCCTAAAAAAGTAAAGAAATCTGTTTCTCAGGCTCTCCTGCATGGTCATTTTGGCTGCTGCATGCTCTCTTTTTATAACCAATGCAAACTTAAAAACGTAATAATTAAATGGTTTATGCCTGGTATTTTACCCAAATTGATAAAAAATTATGAATTTGTCCCATGAGTGCAACAAGACTTTGCAATGCTTTAGCATTGCAAAGCCTTCTTGCACTCATGGGACAAAATACATCACCACCCTTGATAGTCTGTAGATTATGGGGCTCAAAAAATAAAACAAACTAGGAACATGAACTTTTGATGGCAAAGAAATAATTACAAAAATAAAATAAAAACCCACCCAACCACACACAAGTTTACAAAAAATGGGCTGAGAAACAGATTTATTTTGTGGGGCCTTACATGTACCTTCTATGAGATACTTTAATTGTGTGCCACTATATAGAAGTTCTGCAATGAGTCCCCAGTTTATAGTGAATGTTTGAAACAAGTTCAGTAAATTTGGTTGGACTTATTTATTTATTTATTTATTTATTTATTTATTTATTTATTTATTTATTTATTGACAGCCAGGGTCACCTCATGTCGGACAGTTTTGTGGATGGAGGAAGTTGGAGTACACTGTGAGAACCCCTAACCAATGGCAAGCAAATGCCAGGCTCCCCAACATACTAACTCCACACAAGGAGGGTTAGCATTAGCTGAAGACAAGTGCACCATCGACATGCAGTACACTTTAGTATTCAGCACCACCGTGCCTCAATGTGGGCAGTGCCTTGCCCAAGGACACAATGCAGTTACCCTGGTGGAGATCGAACTGTAGAACTTTCAGTTTAAAAGTCCAATTCCATAACCACTGAGCCACTGCGCACCCCATTTGGTTGGACTGTGTCATTGATGTGGTCCAAGTGTATTTTACTGGATGAGTTTTATAAATTTCACTATAAACTAGGAAGGCGTTGAAAGTTGTATTTATCACTTGATCCCAAATCCAATGTAAAATACTTAAATGGACCAAGAAACAAACGTTGCTTCCTAAAAAGCTTGAATTGAATCTGACCCCCTACAGACGTACGGTGTATACCAAATATCAAAAGATACTAATGGATGGTTTTGAGAACACTGGGCTCCAATAGAGCTCAAATTTTAACTCAGGGACCCGATTTGAACAAATTTCAATCTGACCCCCCCCCCACCTAGAGATGTTGCATACCAAATGTAAAAGCAGTCTGACTGGTGGATCCAAAGAAGATTTTTAAAGACATTTCCTCAATTTACACTAAGTTAACAACTTTATTTGAACAAACCTGAATTGACATATGATAAGGAACATGCATATCAAATTTGGTTCAAATCGGTGAAGTGGTTTATGAGGAGAAGTCGATAATGTAAAGTTCATATTGGACGGACCACAGACGGATGGATGACGGAAAGAAAGTGATCACTTAAGCTCTCCCTGACTTTCAGTCAAGTGAGCTAAAAACAATAAAATGTTTGATTAGAGTTTCCATTCACAAAAATAGTTTCCATTAACTTAGATATTTTGAAGCACTGAATAGGCCCCCACAAAGTAGATGTTCTGTTTCTCAGGCCATGTTTTTTAAACTTGCATGTGGGTGGGTGGTTTTTTATTTTATTTTTGTAATTATTTCCTTGCCATCAGAAGTTCATGTTCTTGGTTTGTTTTATGTTTTAGTCCTCATAATCTACAGAATAGCATGGGTAGTGATGCATTTTGTCCCTTGAGTGCAAGAAGGTTTTGCAATGCTAAAGTATTGCAAAGCCTTGTTGCACTCAAGGGACAAATTTATCAATTTTATTAACTTGGGTGAAATATCAGACATAAACCATTTAATTTTTATTTTTGTAAGTTTTGATTGGTTATAAAAAGAGAGCATGCAGCAGCCAAAAGGACAATGCAGAAGGGCCCAAGAAACAGATTTTTAACTTTTTTATGCCATAATAGAATTTTATATAAATAGTAGAGGACAGGAAGGCCATACTTAGTCCTTCTTTTGAGGTGCAGGTACTTCAACTCGAAGGCCTCATACTTAGTGGATGTGAGTGTTTCATATTATCTTTGCAGTTAGGTTTGATCCTGATCCATGTCACCTGAACTGTGTCCTTGGACATGACACTTAATCCCAATGGACCAAGTGGGAGCACCGGGGCATAGCATGCTAAGGCAAAATGTGTCAATGATACACACATGCCTTCAAATGATGCCAAGCCTGCATGTGTAAAGTTAGTAATTTGCAGAATCTGACAATTCCTAGCTGCTGTACAGTGGTTCTCTCCAGGAACTATGACTTCTGCCATTCATAGAACTGTTCGACATGATATGACCCTGGCTGTTAAATTGCTTAGTCTGTATGGATTTGCCTTTTACAATTTATGGGAAAGTGCCTATGGCACACTCCTATAAATTGTAACAAGGTAAAGTTTTAATAAACAAAAATAATTTACCACTCTACCAGTTACTCAATGGTTCAAAGAACATTTAACCCTTTGAACTCTCATGGCATCTTCCATGCCAGTTCAATGGCAGCAATTAGAAGAGTCCATATTCATTATTTGGGGTAGACCAATCAATATTTTCAACGTGCAGCCTTGGGCTGCACGTTGAAAATATTGATTGGTCTACCTCACACATTTATTGAACAGCCATCCTATATAATGACGTCATGACGTATCATGTTCCTGGTTGGAAAAGCAGCTGCTAGGTCCAAAGGGTTAATGACAGATCTGTTTGGATGTGAAATTTTGCATCGATTTCGGTGTCAGTTGTGATAAAAGAGCTGAGTCTGAGTTCGGGTTTTTATTTCTTGTTATTTAAGAAAACAGCAAAAATGTGACGAAATACTGAAACTGTAACAAAAGCCACTTTTTAAAACTAAAAGAATTGTAGGGAGTCAATATGCACCCTAACCCTGCACATGTCTTTGGGTTCAACTTGATCTGATCTGCAATCGAAGCATTGCAAAGGCAACTGCAATTGTCAATCTAAAAGTGTTTCCTACCCAGGCCTTATGACATGACATTCATGTTTGTTTCTGAAATTCTAAGTCAAAATTTTAAATAAAATACTGATGATAACACATGTTCTGAACATTGGAAATTTACAATAATTTTTATATTTAACATACTAACCACTGGTCCAGATATGATGGCTACTCCATTCAAAAGCATAGGCCGAACGCTTAACTTTTGACACCCCCCTCTCCTCCCCCCCCCCCCCCCACCACACTCCAAAAAAAAAAAAAATTAAGCCAAAGTAACAACAACAAAAATAGAGTTCTGTATGGTACTCCATAGATGACGTCTGCACATACACAGAGCTCCAGGCATTGGCCTCCATTCCCGACAAGGACCATTATTTTGTGGTGCCTGCTGAGTGTTAATTGTTGAATGTGGGGAGGTGTGAGTGAACAACTCATGGGAGGGCACATCCTGTCAGAGAAATAGTACTTCATAGAGCTGCATCAACAGATCCAAAATTAGAACACAGATGACAACATGAAAGCCCAGTTTGGGCAGGTGTCTTGTTCATTGATGTTTGAAGATTGTGCAAATGACTATCACAAGTGGTTGCTTGTAATAGTAACATTTCTGTTAATTAATGGTGTTTAATGTTACAGGAGACTTCTATTTAGATCTGAATATCATTTTCTCACACTTGCTGTGATATGATAAAAGCCCAGACTGACTATAGTGACAACAAAATGGTTAGGAAAAAACGCCCACGAAACTGAAGACCTGCATTACAGAATGTGTATCAAACAGTGAGTCCAGTCATTATCCAAGCACACATTTTCAAGGTAATTATAGTGTGAAGCAAGAGCTTGGAGTCCATTGTAATCTCAAGGGGGGGATGGGGGGAGTTCAACAGTCAGGGTCACATCATAACAAACAATTTTACAATTCAAGGAAGCCTGTGTACCAGGAAAGAATCACCAAGCAATGGCGAGCAACTGTCAGGCTCTCTAATGTACTAACCTAACACAATCAGAGTTAGCAGTGTACATGATTGAAGGCAAGTGCACCATTTATATGCCGTAGTCATTAGTACCTACACAGTGTCACTGTGCCCCTTTGTGGAGAAGTATCAGTATAGGCCCATGGGACCAGTTGAGTAACATCATATTATACTTGTGAAAAGGAGTCACCCCACCACCACCACCACCCACCAAGCCAGAAAATAAGCAGACTGTCATCTGCAAAATGAGGTCCCCGGAGGGTGAAGTTAGTGATGCTACATCACTAAATTTACCCTCTGCGAACCTCAATCTGAATCAGGGTCTCAAAACTAAACAGAAAGAGGTACCCAGAGGATAAATTGGCTAACTGTAGTGTTGAAACGATTAGTGATTTTCAGGAATCGACTAGTCGCCAGCAGTAATCGATTACTAATCGACTAGTCGAAGCCCCCATGTTATTGTTATCAAACACGTGTACCGCCGTTCTTCCCTGGTTGAAACTAACAGTAATACTTGCAATGAAACAATGGCAAGTGAAGCTTTCAAAGTCCTCAAAACCTCTTTCAGTTTCGAGAGAGAATTAATGTTGGTAGCTTCTGTTTAAAATCATTTTTTCTCAATATAGTCACTGATATTTTAATAAAATAAATCATTATTCAGGGTTTTTTGTATTATTTGTTCCATCCCACTGAATGTTAACAAAAGCAAGTGCTCTTTACGCATGCGTGATTTACATCCCCTGTCGAAAATTAAGCACAGTTAACGCCCACAGCAGTCATCAGCCTGTCAACAATTGTACACCGAACACTCCCACACAACTTCTCGTATTATGACTTAACCTCTTATCTGTCCATAATTATGCATACATCGAACACGCCTACTAATTTCCATATTGTCTGCTTTGAAAATCCTCACCTGACCTGATTGGGTTTCCTCTTAACTCAGTTGCAGTTCGAGGAAAAGCTAGTTTCACTTTCAATTTCCCGGAAACTCGCAGATTTCCAGGAATTTGTCTGCATGTATTTACAAAATGAAAATAAAAAGCACATGGATTTTGTAATTGGTTCTTTTAGTAATAACAAATTGTTCCAAATACAAACTGGTATGTGTTCTTCCATAATTTCTCTTTGATGTTTCTGTAAGACATTTCGAACTTACCAGTACCTGGTGAACAAATTGATGCCCGTAGGTGGCCTAATTTCATGTCAACTTTGGGTCCTAATTTTCCTGCAGGCTGCTCCCTCGAGAATAAGCTCACCCATATATTTTTCCCTGTTTACTTCACGCACCCCTGGTCTTATTCAATCTCTGGTCAGTTGGCCAACTAGGGTTGTTATTCATGCAGTCGGAAACATCAAACGCGTTATTTCTTCCGTGGGTTGTTTTTTGATTTCGGTTGTTTACTTGTGACGTTCGCAACAATGTTGGGTGAATTTAAGGGGATGGTGTATGGTTGGGGCAGATGTTCCGACTAATCGACTAGCAGATTTAGGGATCGACTAATTTAATAATCGCGTCGACATCGATTAGTCGGCTAATCGTTTCAACACTAGCTAACTGTATGGGATAGAACGATCAAATTCACCCTCTGGGAACCTCATTCTGCAAATGTCAGACTGCTTATTTTCAGGCCTGCCATCCACTCCTATGAAAAGAATGATTGTAGAAGATAATTATTGGTTTGGAGTCATTCAGGGTTTGTGTTTTGTCGCGGCCGATCGGCACCGGTCCCAAGATCGGCCGCGAGAAGGTTGTCGTGGAGGCCATTTTTCCGGCCGCGATCGATCCACGAACTACAATCTAAACTAACCCATCTGCCGCGAATATGCAGTCCGTCGATTTTAGCGTGCGCTGGCGCACGCAGTGCGCAGGTAAATGCCGATGGTAGCCGCTAGCACGTTATGTTGGGCGCACGTAGCCGTTCAGAAAGTAGCGCCTGCAAATAAAAATAGACAGTCAAAATGTCCGAGGCCAACATTATCTACCCCAAATCACAGGCCCTCATGGTTTGATCAGTATTAAACACTGGCTTTTTTCAAATGTAAACAACACTTTCAAAGGAAGTATCCCTTACACCTGCGCAGTAAGGTTACTTCAGGAAAACATCTGTCAAATATTGAACATCGAGCATCGTTAACGCCCACGACAATTGTCAGTCTCCAACACTTGCACAGAAAATATGCCCACTCAATCACCAAACATCTCGGCACTCACAAGTTTCACCTGTCAATAATTTTGCAGTCTGCTCACACACCTACCAATTTCCAATATCAGGGACAAAACGTCTCCAACTGCTGTAAATAACCGGATTTCCTACATTTATTTTGCCAAGAAGAAAATTTCTTTCACAACCTGTCTTAGAAAATCGTGAATCGGAAATTTTTCCTGATAGATTAAAAATTACCGCAACTCATTTGAAGGAGCGAATCAATTGCAAAAAGCCAAAAATATTTTTGGAAAATCCGAAACACACAAAATCAAATCTTTGCGGTTTTTATCACCCAACTCGAATTCCCATAATTAATAATATGCGTTTCATTTTGACATACAATTGTATTTTTTTTATATCAATCAAGGGTGAGTGTTAGATGTATCATCAGTTCCAACAATTATCCTGCCTCATAAATTTATTTATATCGCCCAACTTGGGCACTTGACATACGTTTCGAACAACATAATGGCACCAGTCATTCCAAAAATAAACAAAAGTAACAAGCCATCTGAAGTGCAGGTTTGGGATGTTTTGGCCTTTTACAGTTTAGCCTTGGGACGTTTCGCCCCGGGATATTTCTGCCCCGATATGTTTTGAAATCGAAGACGAAACAAAAGAAGAAGAAGAAAAAAATGGGGGTGTTTTGGTCTCGACAGGCGGTACGTTTCGGCCCCAGTTGAGGCCGAAACGTCCCCCCCCCCCCCCCCCAAAAAAAAAAACGAGGCCGAAACGACCCAGAACCGACGTGATTGTAGCATTTCAAACATTTTTTTACCCTACAAACCTGCGACGCTGTATTTGTAAACACAAAGCCTGGTGGATTCAGCTCTGGTCATGTACGCAGATGTATGGGTCGGAAGTCTTTCAACCCAAATGGGGGGGGGGGGGGGGGCGACTCTACAAAGGCGACAGCATATATGTAAAGAAAAAGGGGGGGGGGGGGGGCTATTTCGAGTTTTAACTGTAACTTATATCATAGAGTCATTTTCTTTGACTTTGGAAAATTGGCCCTGAATAGGCCCCGACCCTCTGATCCCAGGGCCAATTTTTTGGCCTCAACCATTTTTTAAATCACGAAGCCTGATCATTTAAGTGCTGTTTGTAATCACAGTGGGATTTATATTATTATTAATATGTGCAGCTGAGATAATGCCATGAAAGATAGTGAGTAGAGACTGATAAGAGAAATTTGTCAGTCAAATCAACGGCTGTTGAATATACTGGTATGTTTGGATACAGGGTATCTTTGTTTCGAATGTTACAATTTTGTGACCATCACCAGGATGGCACAGGTGCCAGTTTAAACCCACAACTGTGGAGTCTTCACACTTTTTACTGGTTCAGAAAGTAAGAGTAGAGATAGGCGTGGACACACTGCAGTCTTTTGAAATTAGAGGGTCACTATTGTGCTTAACACCAGCGTGCAAGTGATTTTAATGAAAGTGTCAATGACAATGTAACTTAATTTGACTGTGTGTAGTGTTTGATGAAAAGGATAATGTTCAATGTTTATGAAAGGATTATGAAATAAGACAAGAATTGTGATAATTGAGAATATGTTAATTTCTGTTCCCTGTATGCTATGTTTTCAATAAGAATAATTTGAGTGTAGACTGTACTAAAGAATTAAGACCTGGGTTGAAGTGGCCCTAACAGTTAACATATGTCAACCAAAGTTATCAAGTTACAGTAAAATCATTCCAAAATGAGTCATCCTACCAAGTTACAATGAAATCCCTTCATAAATATAACTTGTAGACTTTGCTAAAGGAATCTAAGTCATGTGATGGTTTTGGCAGTCATGGTTGATAGTGAGCTCTGTCAAACAAGGTATATCCGGTATTTGATTAAATATCCAACTGCATTGTGGGAAAAATTTGCTGCTGAAAACTTTACCATTTTAACATAAGATTGCAGAGGGTTAAGTAATTTTTGTCAGCCAGGTATTCCAGTTCACAAATTGTATTTGTAAGGGCTTATATTTCAACAAGAATCCGAGAATCAATTCACGCAAAGATTTGCGCAACAAAACAAGCGAGAATCCATCTAGATTCTTGCCGCACCTCTGCTAGGATTCGAGTGAAATGAATTGAGTCAATTTTACCCTTTATCTTACACAGATGCAGCAAATTAACCAATACAAGACTAATATGACCTGAAATATCCTGTCACTTTATCAATAAAATTGTACATATACAGTTGTTACTGGAACAGGCTCTATGAGCCATTTTACCTATACAGATGTAGCAAATTAACCAATACAAGACTAACATGACCTAAAATATCCTGTCACTTTATTATAAAATTGTACAAATATGGCTGTTATTGGAACAGGCTCAATGAGCCACTTCCAAGGACTGCCATATTTCTAAGGTTTTATCGGTAAATATTGTTTATTTTTTTTAACATTATCAAATTTAATTTATGTTTTTAAAATTAAAAAGTTGTGTTGGTTAAAGGGTTAACATGTGTTATCAGTATACAACAGGGATTCAACCATGGTGGCCTCATGGAATCCTGGGACACTCATAGCAGGTATGGATTCTCGCAACCATTTTCGTGAGAATCCAAATGAATTCTCCCAAATTTAGATGAAATATAAGCCCTGATTTGTGATTATCATATTGCTTCTGTTTTTTTTTAAATCATATTGATGGTAGTGACCATAACTGACCATCATCTGAATCTTTTGGGTTGTTAATTAAATTGGTAACAGAATATGTTGTGATTAACCCTTTACCCAACATAGATGATATTAAAATTTATTATTTTAATTATTGTTTTTTAAAATTTTTCAAAAAATTTCAACAAAACCATATTGTGTGACCCCGCACTGGAACAAGCTTGATGAGCATGTTCCATTGAGGGGTCACATAATATGGATTTGTTGAAGACTTTTGAAAAATATATTTTTTTCAATGCCTAATATGAAAATTATGCATGCAGATTCGTTAGGTAAAGGGTTAATAAGCATTGAACAAATATTATTTCCTGATAAGTAACATTTCACAGAGGTTATGTAAGATGCCCATTACTCAAAAAGTTAAAAAATTTATAGTAATTTATATATTTTTTATACTTACCAATGACCCAGACTTAGCTGGTGCTAACTCTAAAATATTAAGGGCCAAACGCAAATTTTACCACCCAATCCCCAAAATTTGCATCTAAAACTGAAAATTACATGTCCTATATGGTCCTCCATACATTTACCCCACTGCATATGCGCAGTGTCAAGGAGGTCTCGAAACTGCCGCCAAAAATCATTCTTACAACCAGTGCCTGGTAAGCGTTATGTACTCAGCGGGGAGGAATGAGTTCCCAACTCATGGGAGGGCCATCCCCGACTGGGTCATTGGTAAGTATAAAAAATATATAAATTACTATAAATTTTTTAACGTTTTTATACTGTACCAATGACCCAGACTTAGCTGAATAGTAAAAAGGTTGGAGGGCCTAGGACATAAGGAAAATCCAATAGACTCAATTACCTATAACAGACCAATCCCCTTGAAGAGAAAAGGAGAGATAGTCTTACATGTATCTTTCTTATTTGTAACAAAAAAAAGACACAATACTATTCTGTAATTGAGCACAATAACATCAATGATGTCTATAAACATCTAGTATAACCCTTTATACTAAAATTTTTTAAGGAAGGTCAACTAATGCGGGAGTCTAGAGAAATGAGACTCTATAAACTCATTTAAAAGTGTTCAAGGATTGTATATTAACGCTCAATTAATCACGTGATATATACGAATGCTTCACACCAATTAACACTAAAAAATATTACACAGATGAGTAAACATAGGCTTAACCCTAAAATTATCTCGGAACCGACACGGAATTACTAAGTCCAAGGGAGGTATTCCCTTGCTTTACACTATAAAGCAGGTGACCTAAGGGTACACCCCCCCCCCCCCCCCCTTTCCCTTGCCCTGGATCAAATACTCCAGAGCAAAGAGGGCAGCAGGACAGAGTCACTGCCGGAACCGAAAGCCTATACACACATAGTTGCCACTATTTAGTCGACGACCTTCAGAGTAAAAAAATAGCGGACCTAAACAATGTAGATCTGTAGAAAAGGACTCAATATTCTCAGATACAAAATCGAGAAAATGGAGGGCTAACACTAATATGCAGCCCTCATTAAATCTGTAATCACCATATTAATAGCTTAAGCCCATGAAATAGAAGAACTCTTACTTCATGAGCTTAAACTAAAACACAGACTGCTGAATGAAGAAATAATCATAAGCAGAACTGACAGTAGATTGAATCCATCTGACGATAGAATGGACCAAAATGTGGAGGAAGCTTCCACGGCATGTCCCACAACAGACGCCTGAGTAAATAGTCCACAGTCTTGTGGAGCTAGAGAAGCTACCAACAGAATTTGCACTGAAATAATTACACTAGAGCAAAATCTGTTGAATCAACAACACTGTAAGATATGCATATCTTATTATTCCGTCTAACTAGAGCGTTTATTGAAAATGCTTGAAGATCCACATAATACATAATGACACATACGTCTGCAACTAATTGTTGAGATGCATCACGAATAATAGATCATTGGCCGCTCGCCATGGTAGCAATCTGATTGAAAACTCCTTTGTTGAAAACCGATTCTGTTGGCAACAAATGGCCCCTCCGTGAAGGGAGTCCGCTAATACGTCCGGACAACCCGGAATATGACGGACTGATAGTAGAACTTGATGTTCTAGTAGCAACCGAAAGATATATTCCGTTAACATGAAAAACAGGATGGAATGAGTGCCTCTAAAATTCCGAAAATATGCTAATACCGTCGAATTATCGGACAGAATTAGCATATGAACATTCTGAATTACGTTATCCAATAACGTAGCGCAAGCCAAAATGACATCATACTTGATGTTTGAGTGCTGATATGGAACTACGGAATCAAAAGACCCTGGCACTTCAATCCGTTGGGCTCAATGAAAACGACCCAACCTGTTTACTGGCATCCGTCAAGACTGTAAAACTCGCATCCGGCAGTTGCAATGGAACTACCTGAGTTAAGCCCAGAAAACTTGCCCAAGTCTGAATCTCTTATTCACTTGATTAGACAAGACGATGTCCGTATCGAGCGAAAGAATCTTCACTCTCCAATACTGAAGTAAAGAAATTTGGAGGACAAATGCGTAACCGCCGCATCGGAATAAAATCGTGGCAGTCCCACCTAAACATATCAGTCTCATAAGATCTCTAGCTGAGACTTGTCTGAGCAAAGACAATGGAGAGCACAACAACTGAATAATTTCGTTCTGAGTAACAGCAGACGAACGAAAAAGTTGTGCGTTACGAAGCTCATCCTCCGGTGGTTGAATGGCTTGGATGATACCAGATCCGACTTCTCCTCGTTTACTTAAGAAACCCGAGACGTCGGAGCAATAGAAGCAGATTCTGCACATAGTTCTGAAGCGTTAACTCATTGCCGTACCTGTATGAATGTTGCCCAGCTAGGCCGACATTATCGCAGACGAATAAGTTCGGAAATGAGTCATTACCGAGTCCGTTATTCGAGCGAAGACCTAGGGGGGTAGATTCAGACCGAAGTATATTGCTCGGAACTGATATACGACTCCTATGATAAGGAAGCGAAGATACTTTCTGACGCCTGATGTACCATGACGTGAAAGTACGCATCTTAAGATCTGTGCATGTAGCATAATCGAATACTCGCTCTGACCGATCGGGTGGACTCCATATATAAACTTGGAGCCACGATCAGCTTGTTTATCCAGTTCCGAATAATGAGTGAATGGAACAAGCCGTCTGGTTTTTGGAACCAGAAAAGGATGGTTGTAGAAACCTGGAAATTCCTGGATTTCAACGATCTCCATCGCGATCATTCCAGAAGAGACTAGACTTCTGAAGGAAGCGAGCCTCTATCCGACTGACTTGGCGGAAGCTGCGTCCATCTTGGACTCCGAGTTGACAGAGGATTTCGTTTGAGGAACATTATAGTTCTTTCAAAATCACCCCTTGAATCCAAGGGATGTCCGTAATCTGTTCCCAAATAATTGAGAAACTCTACCGTCTTCCGCTCACTATTACACGATAGAGGTTAAAACCATTACCTCCTGATCCTGTGAGGCTTGCGGAAGGAGAAGCCATGTCCTCCACGGTCCGCACCTCGCCCCATCGACCTAGGGATGTCTGACTGTAATTACGGCCCCTATATGAGTCGCTACCCTGACGGTCTCTAGAATAAGACCAGAGGATGCATAGGAACCTTAAAGGAACTTCCCTTGGACATATTCATCCCAGAAGTGCCTGTCCTACTCTTCTCTGCTGAATCCGCCTATATGGAAGCGAATTTTAATAGCAGAGAGTCTAAAGCTTTCTCAGTTAACTGATCATAGAGTGCGGAAAGCTTGCCGTCGAAGAAAACTCTCTGGAGACCGGAGCGACTCTGAGAGAGTTTAACCTTACTATATACACGCGTGGATGTAGCCAGGACCGCGTCACATCTAAACAGCCCCATATTGTCACTAAAGGACGGAGTTTTACGTGAGGCCCTTGAAAGAACTCTTAAGGATATTATCATCCTAGAATTCTTTTCCCTTTGAGACGTAATGATAACGTTCTGATAAGGTGATCTGCGTACGATGATGCATCTAAGCTGACCCTGCTAGACGATATTATTATTTCCAACGTTGTGGTTGGAAATGACAGTAAAAAAAAAAACAATACTAGGTCCTGCCCTGGTCGTCTAGACGCAGAGAACTCTCAGAATGCTCTGTCCTGCCATTTCAAAATATTCGTTGAATTGATGAAAGGCAGATGTAGAACATATTGCCGATAAGAAACCTGACCTGCCCATTTAGGTAGCAAGTTAAATAATATAGCGTCATTCAACAGATCAAGACATATCTGGACTATGTCGGAAATGGTCGCAACACCGGGCGAGCTAGCGGACGCCAACGCCGTCGATCCTACTTGGGACCTCTTAGGCAATTGACGTATTTGTATGAGCACTTTACCGCTAGCTCTTCATTTGACTGTGACAATGGAAGTACACTTACAAAGACTTCACGGTGACAATACCTAGTTCATGTTACCCTATGAGACCTGTGGAGCCGCGGTCCTACGTGAAATATCCACTGGAAGCTCCCGGGACGTTCATTCCTGCATTAATATAATATGTGAACGTCCCGACTGGAAAGGTCCGGTGTCCTTGGCTAGCAGATGGAGTGACCTGGTCGACGTGTATTCCTTGGTCGGCGAAGCAGGAGCACCAGGAACGTTCAGTCCTGCATTTATATAATATGCGAACGTCACCTGGAAATCTGTGGTCACTTAGCCAAGGTGCAGTCGGGTGTGTTGACAAGGATGAGGAAGCCAATATAGCAGCCACGTCGGACTGTCATGCGACGGAGCGTCCCGAGCAGGAGGAGTGGACGTAAGCTCCGACTAAGCGAACAACATACAACAACATCGCGGCACAGATGTTGATGCAAGAGAGAGGGGGCCTCTCTCGCTCGCGTTCCGGGGGACCTGGACAAGCTAGCTACCGGACTAACAGGCTTCCTCCGTACTATCCTCGGATCCGTCGTTGCTGGGTGTGCACATCTGAAGTTTTATAGTGCTCGCATCACCCAATCTGCTTCCTTGGACCGCAATGGACTAACCTGGGTGCTGTACCATTCTTTCCTGGTGAATGGACGCAACACCGGGCGGACTAGCGGACGACAATGCCTTCGATAGAACTAGCTAACTCCCAGCAATTGTCGTAATACCTTGAGGACTTCCCGCTAGCCCTACTATTGCAACGACAGAGACACACTTATTGAAGACATCGCGGAACATCACTCTGAATTCTGAAAAAGAAAATGATAGAATATAGTGAGAGAGGACCGTAATGGACCCCTCACCGCTAATAAAATACTGTGACACCCGTCTCCAACGATGTCATATCAATCAACACACACAGAGCAAGAATTAATGCGACTACATAGACTATAAGAAACACAATGAACTTGTGAACAAGAGGAAGATATCCTCACATTACGAATGAAGAATATTTTTTCCAACCAGAAAAAATATACACCGTCATATTACTCGCACTAACCCTTGAAATAAATATACATATATATTATAATTCATTATAACATTTCAAAAGAAAATAATTTAAAAAAAAAAAAAAATTTTGAAAAAATTTTCAGAAGAGTCCAAGTTCCCAATGGGAACCTTGAGCCCAAGGATCCCAAAAAAGCCTAAGTGTGGACAAAATTTTTTAATGATTTTGAAAAATTAATGTAACACTTACGGACAATATTAATGTATCTAGCTATGAACTAAATTAAGCAGAAGATAAGTAATCACTGTCAGAAGTAACAGTTGTCAACATAAGTGTCAACAAACCAGAAACATGACTCCAGGCACTGAAACAAACAAAGCCCGAAATCAGTTACCAATTTAAAACACTATCTGATGCAAAACAGAGGCTTCCAGAGAAGGAACTGTAGAACATCAGATGGTAGATGCAGACCAAAACGCCTAAACACCCCTGGGGTGAGGACGTAAACATAGGGAAAAAACAGAAAATAATTCTGTTACCAAGCCAAAAACTCCCAAGAAATTTTAGTAATAAACATTACAAAAAATAAGCCAAAAGCATGGGAGAATAGCTAGGGGGAAATAAAGGAAAGGGAGAGAGGAAACACTGATTAAACAATGGAATATTCATAGCAAGAATGACCACAACAAGGTCATGCCTCGAAAATAGGTAACATGAATAATTTTGTAAAATAATTATAAGTTACAGCCCTGAACATTTGTTTCCATTGTTTTTTCCTCTCCACCTTATATTTCCACCATATATTCACCATTTCTCTCATAATTATGCGTCTGGCATCATTTAAACTGAGATTTACAAGCACAAATATCAGTCAGTTGTAACTGAATTGAGTGCCAAACAAAGAAATGATTTTTGGCAGCAGTTTCGAGACCTCCTTGACACTGCGCATGCGCAGTGGGGTAAAAGTATGGAGGACCATATAGGACATGTAATTTTCGGTTTTAGATGCAAATTTTGGGGATTGGGGGTAAAATTTGTGTTTGGCCCTTAATATTTTAGAGTTAGCACCAGCTAAGTCTGGGTCATTGGTACAGTATAAAAATTTATAAATTCATAGTAATTTGTATATTTTTATTATATTTACCAATGGCCCAGACTAGCTGGTGCTTAACTCAAAGTTATTAAGGGCCAAACACAAATTTTGAACTCCCCAAAATTGGCTTGCAAAACCGAAAATTAAAAGTCCTATCTGGCCTTCCATACAGTTACTCTAAACGCATGCGCAGACGTCAAGAAGTGACCAGAATTGGCGCCAACAGCAGTTTTTGTAGAAGAGAGTACCATATAAAAATTTAGCGGGGAGGTATGAGCGCCCACTCATGGGAGGGCCATCTCCGTCTGGGCCATTGGTAAGTATAAAAAATATACAAATTACTATGAATTTATAATATTTTTACACTGTAAACCAATGGCCCAGACCAACTGAATCGTAAAAAGGTGGAAGGCCTAGGACTTCAGAATTAGTAGATCAACATAGTTCCAATTCTGTAATCCAAGGTGAAAGGAAATTAAAATTATCAGGAATTACATGTATGTCTCTCTATACAGTAATAGAGGAGACATATCTTACAAAAGGAGCCTAGTTCAAGTAATTCTGTATACTTAGCATGAAGACTATGCTAATTGAATGTAACGGGTACCCAATTTTTAAGGTTAGCCCAGACTAAGCCCCAAAAATTAGGATGCCGTATTTGAGAATGAGAGAATATCCCCCACAAACATACGCCATACACAATAAAACTCCAGCTGTATGCAGGATATAATTACGGACAAAACAGCTTCCCTCATAGTTACATACCTATCAAGCCAGAAGAGAGGTAAAAAATCACCCCCCCCCCCCCATCCTTTTCTTTTGAAGGAATCTTCAAAAAGAAAGAGGGGAGTGCTCTGGAATCAGTAAAAGCGGGGTACCAAAAAACAATATAAATATTCGTCGAACAGGCACTGAGGTATTAATTTATTATTAATAAATGGTGCTTAACACCACTTCAGAAGTTAAGGCTATAGCGATGATCCCGGTAATTAATATTGCCCGCTATATAATGTACACCGGAGACAGAGTACACAGATAGGTCGAAAACCGGTGATATAATATATAACATACACATGTCCAATCGAACCACAATGAACGATCTCTGGAGAGTAAACACACTTCTGAGGTAACACAGGCGACACCATTCAGGTGTACAATAAATAAATATAAAGATACAATAAATTCCAGTAACAACACTCCCCAACGTGTACTATCCGATATCTATGATACTATAAACATGGGAATATACGAGTTGAGTTCCGACATTAATAGAAACCTGGATCTAGAAATGAAAGTAGGTATGATTAACAGGCTCCGACACGGACCGCCCCCGAAATAATTCATAATTTCTAAGGTCCATAATATACAATAAGCGTCAGCCTAATAATAATTATGCGCGTCAGCATTAAAATCCCGCATGTGATCATCTGAATACCAGTTAACTGGTTATGCAGCCTCCGAGGTACCCAAAGTCTAGCAATTTATGATGAAATATGCGCTCGTATATGACATATAGACAAATAATCAAACAGTTTCATTGTGAATCCTACTAGTAGCACTTTTGTCGTCACAGAAGTGCTACTAGTAGGATTCACAATGAGACTGTTTGATCTTAAACATAATCTACTAAATGAAATGAATTGGAGGATACGCGTATCCTATCATCCATCCATCCCCATGAGATAGGCAGAGCGTCTACTGCATGCGCTCAGTGGTCTGGGCATGGTGACACAAGTGACGGTTACTGATTGTTATGGTGCGTCGCAAATGGATCTATCATGGGGCGATCCCTCTGGCCTCTGGTAGCAAAACTGTCCAAATACTCGCTTGTTGAGCATCCATTCCAATTGCAACAGGCGACCTTTCCGAGAGAGCGAGTCTGCTAGTACGTTCAGACGACCCGGTATATGACGGATAAAAAGATGAACATGATGATTCATGACGTATTAGGAAAATCTTCTCCATGAGAAGCATGGCGACACAAGTGACGGTTACTGATTGTTATGGTGCGTCGCAAATGGATCTATCATGGGGCGATCCCTCTGGCCTCTGGTAGCAAAACTGTCCAAATACTAACTTGCTGAGCATCCATTCCAATTGCAACAGACGACCTTTCCAAGAGAGCGAGTCTGCTAGTACGTTCAGATGACCCGGTATATGATGGATAAAAAGATGAACATGATGATTCATGACGTATTAGGAAAATCTTCTCCATGAGTTGACATAACGGAAATGAATGTGTGCTGCCATGGTTCCTGATGTACGCTACTACTGTCGAGTTGTCCGACCAAATTGAACATGGATGTCCATTATGTGAATCCAATGTTGTAGCGCTAGCTAATTAACATCATCTCGTTGATGTTTATGTGTTTCTCCTGGAACCGAGGGTCCCAAAGACCCTGACATCTCAAGATTGCGGGTCTTAGGGTCGAGCACAAGCCCGTCTGACTCACATCCGTCATAATCGTGAAAACCGGATCCGGCAGTTGCAGCATAACTCCCTGAGTTAACAACTGAATATCTGCCCAATTTGAACCCTTGTTTTATTAGGTCCATTAAAACAATACTTGTTCAAGAGAAAACGTCTTCACACTCCAGTTCTGAGTAAAGAATATCTGGAGGGGAAGTGCACGCAGGCGGCCCATCAGAATGAGACCCACAGCCGCTCCGCACAGCTCCAACAGTCCCGGGTAGCTAGGATGCGGTCGTGTGTGTTTAAATAACATAGCGGAGGAAGCCGTGACTGAAGCCGACCTAGGCTGCAGTCTAGACGGAGCGTCCTGAGTGGCGGGCGGACATATGCTCCCTCTCGTGCAAGTTTCCAACCAGAAAACTTCATTTCGGTCTTGTGAAACATAGCGGAGGAAGCCTTGACTGAAGCCGACCCCGGCTGCAGACTAAACAGAGCGTCCCGAGTGGAGGGCGGACATATGCTCCGGCTTGTGCAAGTTTCTCAAAACAACATCTGACTCCAGACGCTGCTATATTAGAGAGGGGGGGCCTCTCCCGCTCACGGTCTATCAGACCTCGCCGAGTACAAGAACTTGCAGACTTCCTCCCTATTTCCATCATCACTGGGTGAGCTATTTATATTATAGTGCTCGCTCTACCCAATCCACCTCTTAGACCGCAACAGACTTACTCGGTGTCATGGCGCACACGGACGGAGTACCGCTTCACCGGTCGAGCTAGCTGCTTGCAAGAGATTAAAACCTTTAACCAAAGGCCCTAACTCTTGCAATAATGAGCACTGCAGCTAGCTCTATATGCTCCATGGAGCACGCCGACAGTAGCACACTTGGATGGGTGTCGAAATATCATCACCATGTTCATGTTCCTCTGAAATAGAAACTGACAGAATGAATTAAAACGCGGTAAGAGGTTCTGATCCTCAGAACCTCACTGCCAACATCGTACCGCGACACCCGACTCCAACATCAGTCATCCCAGTGCAACACAAGAATGACAAGAGTCTGCAGGGGTGTATCAACTAAAGTCGATATCAGTCCTCCAAACTCGACAACAAGATATATATATATATAACTGAGATACATGAATAATAGCAATCATAATTAAATTCAGAATATTTTTTGTAAACAAAATTTTTTTTAAAAAATGGCCAAGTTCCCAAAGGGAACATGAAGAGCCCAATGGCATCCCGATAGAGCCTAAGTGTGGACAAAATCCAAAGTTTATTGAGCAACACTACCGGAATAATAATACATGTATTCTACAGTATATTACAGTAATAGAATATAAGAAACTACCTATATATGAGGACGTTGATAATGTAAACAATGTCAATCTAAACAAGACGTCAGGCACACAAAAAGGCCCAAAATCAGAAGCAATTGAAATGCTATAAAATGCAAAGCTAGATCTTCATACGAAGAAAAAACGATACATCGGATAGAAGATGCAAGACTACATGGCCTAACACCCCTAAGGTGAGGACGTAACCCTGGGGAAGAAAGAGAATAATATTCTGTAATAAATGTTAAACTCCAAGAAATTTAATAAAAAATTTCAATAAAAAATAGCCAAAAAGCTAAAGAGTTTAACAGGAAGGGTTCATGGAAGGATAGGGAAGGAATACTTAACACACAGTGGAATAATCATTTTTAAAAATGATGACGTCAGGCATATGTCCCGAAATTGGGAATCATAAAATAATTTTATAAATATTATAAAGTTACAGCCCTGAACGTCCAAAACCACCGTTCAACACTTCCTTCATCCAATAACAGCCTTGTATCCACCAATTCTTGCATTGATTTGTGTCTGGCATCCTCAAAAAAGGAGATTTTAAAGCACAGATGTCATTTCATTGTTGATGACTTTTAGGGCCAAACAAAGAATAATGTTGGCGCCAATTCTGGTCACTTCCTGACGTCTGCACATGTGCTGAGAGTAAATGTATGGAGGGCCAGATAGGACTTTTAATTTTCAGTTTTGCAAGCAAATTTTGGGGATTGGGGGGGGGGGGGGGGGGGGGGGGTTCAGAATTTGTGTTTAGCCCTTAATAACTTTGAGTTAAGAACCAGCTAGTCTGGGCCATTGGTTTACAGTGTAAAAATATCTGTGTAACATAGTATTACATAGCATCTGAGTTTTCCTAAATTCAAACACTTTCATTGGGTGGCCAGTTATCAAGATCTGCTGTTTGTACTGGAGGTAGGAAACAATTAAATGCTGCAAATTTATATATGAAGACACAATTACCTCATTATCTCCATAATAGTCAGTATTATCCACGTCTTCATCCGACTCCATATTTGAGTGGCAATCATCATATTCGGATACATCAGACTCAATGCTGATCATTGACTGTAAAGTATGTTGGCTGGTGCTGTGCTCAATTTGACATAACTCTGAAATTAAAATGCAAAATGGAACAGATGCTAAAATATAAGTTTCTATCTTATAATTCAAAGAACTAATAACTGTTCATTCCTGTTTTCCAACTGAATTGGTCCTCAATGTGCATAGTAGGTATTCATTTGACTATTGTGCAGCCCTATATTAATCTGTGCAATGATGGTCCATGTACTGTAAAAAGATGCATGAAAACATAAGTGTTTGTCCCTAGCATGAGGGTGCTGTTATCATTTCGACCTCTGCTGTGAGAGTGGGATAGGGGTGTAGAGTAGAGCCATTCACAAGGCTGCAGGAGTACCATTTATGATAAGTAGATTCATACTGCCTCTTTCTGAGTAGAGGCTTTCCACTCAATGGGTGTAGTAATACAGTGCCAGGGGGCCTGTCTATTAAGAACATGTATCATTTTTAATGCATGCACTTTCCAAGCACTGGTACCAGGTAATTGTTTGGACAATTAATGGTATACATTCTTGGACTTTGTCCGAGGAAAGAAAGTTGTGGTACTTTGTGCACAGTGCAAAAAGTTTATGGAGCTTATGATCGCTTAGATAGACAATGAAAAATGGTGTGGACAATAGATGGCACCCAACCATCCTCTTCCATCCTCCAGTAGCCCATGTCTGGAACTGATGGAGGGGTTGGCATAGTCTTTGGGTACCTATCAAGCATATTCCTACCAGTAGGAAAGATGTAATGGAGAAATGATGTTGATCTTCAGCATGTTGTGGTGGCCCAGCAAGCTGGCTGCAACTTTTAGGAAAGAACTGGGTTATGTGAAGTGGCCTTGCAGCCTACTTTTTTCAGGAGGAAAGGGGTAATGGAGCAAAAAGCTGTGCTGCCTGTGTTGGCCTCACATGTATGGTTCACCAATTAGGAAGGGGGTAAAGGAAAAATGCTGTTGGCAGGTGAGAGCCATGTTGTATTTGGTGGTCCATTATGCATATTCTTCCATCTGAACGATGCTGTTGGTCAGCATGTTGCAGGGGCCCAGCAAGGTGGCTGTGTTCCTTTTAGGAATGTGCTGTACTGTCTGTAATGGTATTGCAGACATGTTGCACCAGGTAGGAGAGAGGTAATAGCGCAATGCTCTTGGTCAGCAAGTTGCAGTGCCCAGCAAGCAGGCAAATCCAGGTTGGTAATAGCTGCTCTGTCTGTTGAGGCCTTGCATGAATTTTGTTCTGGGTAGGAAAGAGGCAACCTATTGGTGTTAATGGGGCAAAGCTGTTGGTCAGCATGTATTATTTTTCTATAAATGGATGTTTTCATTAGAGAAGGAAGCGTTTGGTTTAGGAGATATTGGTATAATACTCAGTGCTTTACCTAGCAGAATAGGCTTTTCTATCCCCCAAATTCGCTGCGATAAATGCTTTGCCCAAATTGCACCAAATGCGGCCAAATTAGAAGTTGAGGTTTAATAATTAGGCATGTATTTCTCGAAACTGAGGTACTAACTAAGGAAAAAATCATATTAACATGTAATGTTAGAATCAAAGGTCTTTGAAGTATAAGAATATTACCATCTCATAGGCAGATCATTAAAAAGCATTCTGTGATGCTAAATTATGTCAACTCTTGTGCATTACAAAATGCTAAATTAAGCTGCTAGAAGCCAGGATTTTAAGTTTTTCAGATTGAATTTTGAAAATTTTCTCCCCATAGGCCAAACCATGGTCGGCCCGCCACGAGTGTTGTCTGTAACTGTTTGCTGAACCCAAATTAGACCAATATAAGGGCCTGCAGTGCACAAATTATTAATGTCAACCGAGTGTATGGCTGGAGAGACTGGTAACACACTTATTGGCAATATCAGCCGATGTGGTTTGCAAGGATGCTATTCCGTAAAGTGCATTGTTCATAAATTCGAAATTGGTGGTGTGCATCTGCTTCCCTTTGCATGATAAGTTGGGTTGTTAACTCTTAGAAGCCGGGGAATCAGAACGAATTTATCGAACATGACATACCACGAAAAACTTACAGCAAAGCAGGCGTTTCCAGTCAAGTGTCATCTGCCTATTCAGGCAGAAAACACTTGACTAGAAGCACCTGCTCAGTGTTTAATTCTCCCCAGCCCAAAGATAGCGAAACGCCACAGCCAGATTACCTGCCGTATAACATCACAGGTAGTGATGAACCGATTATCAAAACTTGCTATCAACCAGTTACTGGTTATTTCTCTGCCGATTATGCCGATTCCGATGGCTGAAGTAGGACACTGAAGAAAAATTTGTTGGTGCCTGTTGTACTACAGAATTTCGTTGATAAATCATCACTTACGAAAGCTTAATACTACATAAGTTCTCAGAGTATGCATATTTAGTGCTGGGCAATATTAGCCAAAATAATATTTGCATTTTGGTTGGGATGTGGGGAAAAAATTTTTATTAACGATATAATCACATGATATTGTCCTCGTGAAGATTGTGTTTTATTCCGGTAAATAGTGTTAATACAGTTTTGTGTAAGGATACAATACACTTGGCTGTATTAACCAGGAATATACTGAGCACACATACTTTGTGTCTTAAATGAAAAATAATTTTGATGTTAATGTGTGTTGTGAAGTCGTGTGATGCATGGTTTACACGTTTGTCAGAATGTATTATTCAATGTTCTTTTTGCAACGTGTCACCTCCCTTGATGTGTTTCTCTAATGTTTATATGAACTCTACAATCTTCGGGAAATGGTGGCGATCTCATACCAATTGCAGTTGGTAAATTCCGTAATATCTGCTCTGCAAATCCCTAAATTCTCTGATATGCACTACACACATTTTTAATGGGGAAACTTCATTGAAATGGCCAGATATCAAAGGCATTTTTAATAGTCAGTGTTGAATATAGAATAACTGGAAACTGCCGGTTTTTAACTGCCAGATGTCATAATCGGCCGATGCCCCATAACCAGACGGTTCCGGTTGCCGATTCCAATTATCGATTCATCAATAATCACAGGCAAGAAAACTCGACACCCGGTTTCTAAGAGTTAAGCAGAAGTCTGAATCTTCATTGTGAGGTATGTCTCCATGGTATGTATAGTCAATGATAGAGCTCTGTAAAATTGCTATGCCCTTAATAACTTCTAACCAGTCACCATCAACTCTGACAATCAGGAACATTACATTGGACCACCATCTGCTACTTCTATCCATCACTACAGGGCAACAGTCTGAGTTTGTTATATTACCCGACAAATTGGGACACAGCTCCGGGAAACCTGCAACTTGACTCGAAACTCGCCTTATTTTGAGTTCATTCACTGTCCTAAGAACCATGGTGGCCCAGTGGTTAGAGCATTGGACTTCAAACTGAAAGGTCCATGGTTCAATCCCACCAGGAGTAATTGCTTTGTGTCCTTAGGCAAGGCACTTAATCCCAATTAAACAGACGGGACACACTGACACTGGTTCTGTGTACTAATGCGTACTGCATGTCGATGGTGCACATGTCTTCAATCAATGCTAATCCTGCTTGTGCAGAGTTATAGTACCTTGGGGAGTCTTCAAAGATAACACGAAGCACATCCACAGAATTTCAAGTCTTTAACCCTTTACCTAACATGAAAAGCAGACGATACTTGCAAACAAAATTCTTGAATAACTAATTTTTTGTCTCAAAAACATAGGTTATGACCCCTCTTTGGAATGAGCTCGACGAGCTCATTCCAAAGAGGGGGTCATAACCTGTGTTTTTGAGACAAAATTTTTTAAAAGTAATGAAAATTCATTGGCGATTTTTGTGAATAGCGCTGGCCGGTTTTGGCTGTTACATTGGGTAAAGGGTTAAGTTGCAGTACCTGCACTTCAGCATAAAGCCCAAATATGGACTTCCAACACTCAATCAGTGGGCTCCACTGTATAAACTAAATTATGATACCAACCTTCTCTTATTTTTTGCACTAATGAAGGAATTCGTCGATTCACTATTTCTGAATCAGCACCATCAGACCGAGAAAGAATACACTTTTCTGAAACAAATGAGAAATAATCACAATAAAAGAACTCAATTCACAAAAACTCGAATTGAACATTCATGACTATAAAATTTAATTCTGCACCTACATATACATATGTTCACACAAGATCCAGAGGAGAACACCAATATTTCTGTTTCAACCCTTTACTTAACCTGATTAAATCATGTTACTTACAGTTTTTGTCCAAAATAACTAATAATTCGTTATTTGTTTTTGCTATCAAAGCATAGCCTTGATCCCTCACTGGAACAAGCTTAGTGAGTTTATCAAAAGTTATGTACAAGAAGCAAAAAATTGAAATAAATGTGCAGGTCTGTACAATCTGGGTAAATGATGAAAATTTAAATTTTATAGTAAATTTCCTTTCTTATTATACCTACCGCAATTGTTTACTACAGGCTTGCACTACAATGGAGAACCCTAACTCAGAAAATATACTATCTATTTGATCTTTCCCAAGAGATTTGGGAAAGAAAAGTGGTCAAAAACACCACGAAAAAATAATCCAAAACTGGGTTGAGCGCCATCGCCACACACCCAGTAGGGGATGCTCTTCTCTTAGCACAATTCCATGACTTCGTTAACCGGAGTGCAAAGCAGTCATCAATTAACCTTTCTTTTGAGTCCGCCAACATAGGAGTTATGTGATCAGCAGAGAGGAAGGATTCTTACCCGAATAAGAAGACGAGAGGGCCTCCATGTAAACAATTGTGGTAGGTATAATAAGAAAGGAAATTTACTATAAAATTTATATTTCTTATCAACCTACCTTACAATTGTTTACTACAGACTGAATAGACAATAGGATGGAGGGAATCACATAACCAACCCACACATAACCCAATTGCACTGGAACCGTGGACAGAGGAAGAGGTCCCTAGGCCTATCAAACCATAGCATCACAAACATTAGTAAAAGACAATGAGAGATGAGGTGTATGGTTATGTGCGACGCTCAGACAGAAAGGGCAGTGACAGCACAGAGCTGGAACTGACCTTGTAAGAAGCCGAATGGCTGGGATAGACAACAGCCTGAGCAGAGAAAGAGGGCCCGTAGAACAAAGGTCCTCTGCCTGCTCCTGCAACTGTCGCAGATAAGTGGAGAAAATAGCATTTCTCCAGTAGGCCGCCAGCATAACATCCGACAACATGACAGAGTTAGTATAAGCCCCAAGAGGTAGACAATGCACGCACCTCGAGGCAGAAAAATGATTGGTAATACAATCGCCAGTCGCTAGACGAGTGGAAGCTGCACGAATAGCAAGACAAATCCATTGAGAAATGGATTCAGGAGAGATCTTCTGTCGACCAGGAATAAGAGACAGAAAATCGATCCTACCCTTCCAAATGAACAGCGTCCGATTGAGATAAAAGCAAATTGCACGAACCGGACAGAGCAAAGGGTGTTTACCCTCAACAGAAGGAAGAGTCCCGACGCAGAGAGGAGGCAGAGTAGTTCGGTATCTGATTCTTGGCCAGAAAGGAGCAATCACTGGTAAACATAACACTGGTGGGAGAGCACCAGAAAAAGGCTGGGTCAACCGAGAGGGCGTGAAGCTCACTAACCCATCTGGCTGAGGCAACAGCCATCAGAAAAGCCATCTTGAATGTGAGAAAATGCATATCCACCTGGGATAAATGCTCGAACGGCACCCCACCCCCCAAGCAGAGCAGCACCCAAGAAAGATTCCATCTTGGGGTAAGCTGCAAAGTCCTAGGCCTTTTCAAAGACAAGTGCCGAACAAGCTTGGAGAGGCATGGATTAGTGCCGATACGATGCTGTCCCACATATGAAAAGGTCTCCGAAGCATGGACCTGTACCCATTGATGGAAACAGGCTGGAGACCCCCAGAATCAAACATATACCAGAAACTCCACAATCTGTGTGATCGAAGGAGTGACAGAAGCAACAGAGTGATCCGCACATCGACAGAAGACCTTCCACTTAGCCGCATAGGCTAAAACAGCGGAGTGCCTCCTTGAAGAAGAAAAGCAACTGCACTGCTCGTCTTGAAAAAAATGCTATGTAGGAGACAGGACCTGACAAAAGACATGCGCGGAGGCACAATGAAGTCGGGTCGACGTGAAACCTCCTCGGGCGACCTTGGCAAAGAAGGTTGTGACATAGAGGGAAACATGCCGGAACTGCCGCTAACAGAGAGCAGAGCAGATTGATCCACACCCACGGAGATGACAGGGGTGTGATCGAAATGATTCAACAACTGCAGGTTTGTATCTGGGCTAGAACCTGATGCAGAATCGGAACTGGCAGGAAGGCGTAGCCGACAAGACCGTTCCAAAGGAGGGACAGAGCGTCCACGGCGAAAGCCAGAGATCTGGACACGGGGACACGAAAGTGTCCACCTGATGGTTCCAATGAGTCGCAAAGAGATCGATGTGGGGACAACGTCAAAGATTGCAAAGAGACTGGAACACCGCCATGTGAAGCATCCACTCGGTGGAAAAGAATCTGCCACATCGGGACAGGGAGTCGGCTAGGACGTTCAGACGACCGGGAATGTGACGAACCACCACTCCGGCGTTGACATCCTGACTGAGCAGTAGAAGATCCCAAACCAATTCAAACATGGGAACATAGTGTGTGCCGCCCTGGATCTGAATGTAAACAACCACTGTCGAATTGTCGGACAACAGAAGGACCTGACAATTCGAAAAGCGGGGGATCCACTGCCGGAAACTCAGAAGAAGAACAAGAAGTGCCTTCTGGTTGACGTGAAGAGCTGCTGGATCCTGGTCTCATGACCCGTGAAGGGAAAGACCCAGAGGATCCAACGTCACACCCCATCCGAGATCGCTGGCGACTGCCATCAGAACACGATCAGATGTGGGGAAGTCCAACGGAACTCCCTGCATAATCCACTGAACATCTGTCAGAGGAGACGGTGATGAGGAAGAGACTCTGGTAACTGAAGCACCAGATCCAGAGGACAGACATTCAGCCTCCAACGACTGAGCAGAAAGTGTTGGAGAGGTCTGACATGCAGCCGACCTGGAGGAATGAGATCCGTCACTGAACCGCAGAGACCGAGCAGCCAGGGAAGACTCCGAGCTATTGTGGACGTGGACTGGGAAAGAGTCAGGGCAAAATGCTCAGAAAATCACAGCCCTTGCCCGGGAAACTGCCATCGTATCCAGCTGAGTATGGAAGCCCATCCCAGATGACAAAACGATGGAGAAGGGACCAGGTCCGACTTCTCCTTACTGACTCTCAATGCTAGTGATGTGAGCAGGCTCAACAGTGTGTCGACATCCGATTCCAGAAAGGCAGCATTGGAAAGCCTCTGGAGGATATCAACGAGATATGCCGAAGAAGACACCCTGGGCTGTGTGCGATGTAAGACTAACACATGCGACATCAGACAGGTGAAGGCCCAAGGATCCAGGTCGAGGCCGAAGGGCATGGCCTTGAACTGGAAAACTCCCTGGTGAATGGAGTGGCGAACCGACCTGAAAGCCACCATGCTGAAATTAGGAGCAATGATAGACTGGGTCAGGATACTCAGATCGACAACCTGTCTGAGTAGGCTGTGCTTCTTCGGCACCAAGAACAGGCGGGAATAAAATCCCACTGAAAGATTGTTCTTGATGACCTCGATCGCCCCCTTTGACAGGAGATTGCCTATCTCCGTGATCAAAAGTTCCCAACATGTAACGTTGAAAGGGACTTGTGTTGGAAGAGGCACTCTCGACTGAGTGGAATGCCTCAACCTGGGACGAATTCGAGGTGACTACTGCTGACGCCTACCTTTACCCTGTTAGTAAGTAGAAGCGGGGGCAGGAGGATCAGCCCTTGGCTTTCCAGAGGAAGCAGAAGGGTACTTGTTAGGCTTTGGATGGCCCCTGCCTCCAACAGAAGGCTGATCAAGCTGACGAAGCAGCAGGTGATCTATGGAATGACATAGGGAGTCATCCCGGACTGTCGCCACGGAACCATGGAATAGTTGCGGACCCGCCGATAGAGGCAGATCGAAGAGCAGTGTGCTGCCCCTCAAGAAGGGAATGGCTTGTGTCCAGCACAGTGTCCCTGCGAACTAATTCCAAGTTAGCCGTGTTACAGGCATGCGTGTGAGAAGATGCATGAGCGCCTTGGACAGCACACAAAAAGCCTGTTCGTCGTCAAACTTATCTGGGAGCAGATAAGCAGCAAAGCAGAGAGGATGTGATCGAAGAGAGAAAGCATTCCAGCATCTCTCTCGATAAGCCCAACACAGACTCCAGAGTCTCCATATGGAAAATGACCGGCTTGGGAGTTGGAGTCCTGATCCAAGACCGTCAAAGTCTGGCAGACTGATGGATTGGCGGAATCATAGGAATGATAACACACCAGAGGCAAAAAAGTGTCAACCCTGATGAAGAATGACGTCTTCATAGCCTTGGAACTCAGCATAGGGTCCAAAGCTGTAATAGCTTCAACCACTTGAATCGACAGGCACGGTCGAAGGCGCCCAGAAGCAGGTTGCTCCACAGGCTGTAGGCGTGCGACTGATGATCGTGGCCGTGCTGACACTGTCGGCTGGTTTGACGGTTTGAGATCTGGAAGGAACCCAAACACAAAGTCAAGAGCTGCCCCCAAGTCAGAAGACTGTTGACTCTTGACGTCAGATATGTCAGACTCATCCCATGAGTCAGAAGACACATAGCCCATCATGGGCAAACCAGCCGACGCCTCCCATGGTGTAGGCACACCAAGGGGATCAGAAAGCGGTCTGTTTCCAATCCCGTGAGGTGGCACCACAGAGGGCACCTGGAAACCACTCGTAGCCTCGCTGGAAGCAACGGAAAAGGCTCTTGGACAGAACCTAAGTGAGCAAGGAGAGGGCCTCCCTAAGCTCACTGTGTCAGATGGTTCGACGTGGGAATGAACTGGCTTCACTCCTGACCCATTTAACCAGCGAAGGGTCACCATCCTCAAATACACCCGACGCGGGGCGACGGGCTGCAGCCGAAACATCTGAAGGCAGATGTGTATTGGGGTATGACATACCCCGAGGATCTACAGAGCGGAAACTCAGGAGAGTCGCTGCGGACCTCTGCGGGACAGAAGGTCCAGGCTGCATAAAAAGCATTGGTCCCGCAAAACTGGCCATAGGACCAGAGTGCATGGAATGGAAACGCCACGGAGCTCATGGTGACCCCACCATGAACATTCGAATCCAATGAGAACATCTGCGGTACTCGACGGCTGAGAGACCACAGTAGAGGGTTCGGCCAGCAGCCCTGTCCGACTTCGCCAAGTTGAAGTCAGGGAAGGCTGAGGCCGATACCCCACGTCTACACTACCAGACACCTCTGCAGACCCCTGCAGGGATAAAACTACTGTTCTCAACGGCTGAGAGGACACAGCAGGGGGTTCGGTCGGCAGCCACTTCTGACTTCGCCAAGTTGAAGTCAGGGAAGGCTGAGGCTGATACCCCACATCCACACTACAGACATCGCTGCAGACCCCTGCAGGGATAAGCCGAGGCCGGCTGAAATGGTGACCGATGACGTTGTAGACGGAACAGCAGTAGCAGCAGATACAATGGGAGCTGCTGAAACTGGCGGAAAAGGGGAGAGAGCAACCTCGGCCTCCAAAGGAGGAGTCACAACCCTAGTGACAGCCTCAGATGTCGACTGGAGAGGGAGCATAGTCCCGGAACCAGGCATCTCTTCACCAGACAATTCAACAGCTCCCGCAGTATCCACCACGGAAAAAAACTGCACATCCCCCATGGAGGGGGTATAACTCTCACCAGACATGGTCATGTCGAGAGGCCCCGAAATGACAGTGTCCCCCCCCCCCCCCCCCCTGTGTGCGGGAGGAGCTACAAATACCCCCATGGAGGGAGTATAACTCTCACCAAACGTGGTCATGTTGGGAGGCCCCAAAATGACAGTGTTCCCCCCCTCCCCGTGGGTGCAGGATGACGGCCATGAGAATGCACCAAAAGCGAGGGAAAAAGGCATTGCCCTAAAGGAACTGTACTGGACATAACGAAGGTGATAGCAGTAGAAGAGAAAGGTGAACTCAACACATACAGAAAGTAGAAGAACACCCCAACTACGAGAGAAAGGTGGCAGAAAAAGAACCGGCGGGAACACAACTGAACCCAGATGGCCGACAGGGACCCAAAAAACAGAAATTCAGCCCTCAACAGAGTGAAGAAATCCTGTCCATACAGTCCCTCATTGACACCTAACTCCAATAATAATAATAAAATTGATCAACCGAAAAATTTTATGGCCGAACCACACGGTATGCGAAAGTCACGCACGACACGGAAAATATATAAAATTTTATGAAAATGTGGTTGAAAATAATAACGAGAATATATAAAACACAGGCCTGTTATTATACAATCCTCAGATCCATAATTCCAATCACGGGAAACCATTATCGACGAGTTGAATTATCACTGTTTCATAATGCAAATGGCCGCACATCCTTCAAGGTGAGTGGACTAAAAAAGAATGGTTCATTGATGACTACTTTGCGCACTGGTTAACGGAAGTCGTGGAATTGTACGAAGAGAAGAGCGCCCCCTACTGGGTGTGCGCCGATGGCACTCAACCCAATTTGGGCTTATTTTTTCATGGTGTTTTTGCACCACTTTTCTTTTCCAAATCCCTCAGAGATCAAATGGAAAGTATATTTTCCGAGTTAGGGTCTTCCACTGTAGTGCAAGCCTGTAGTAAACAATTGTAAGGTAGGTTGATAAGAAACATAAGCTTGTGCAGTTCTTCAAAATGTATTATCACTTAACGCCTCCCTATATTGCCAACAAAGTTCTGCCTCTCATGTCCTCGACAAACCCATCATTCAGTATTCAAACACGCCAAAACCACAGGGATTTGTTTTGTTGAACACAGTCATACCAATCCTCTTTCATTCCAAATGTAACTGACCAGTGGAATAACCTGCCAATATTTGTTTGTGAGAATTTGTCACAGAGAGTCAGTTTAAGACCTTCTTGAATGCTGGCAAACTCCTGCCACCATTATTTTACAGTGAAGCTAAATCTTGCACGGCTCAAATTTACCACTGTAGGTTGCGATTATGTTGCAGTAGTCTTAATGCCCACTTATGTGATAATCATCTAGCATATAGTCTACTTTGTCAGAGTGGCGAACTTGAGACTCCTTAACACTTCCTTCTTCATTGCACAATGTTCCTTTATGCACGCAATGGAACTATTAATTTATTCCCTTTCACAGTAGATATTTCCATACTTCTTTTTGGTTCAGAATGTTTCAGTAATGAGGAGAAGTCTAATTTTTGATGTAGTGCATGACTTCATCTGACAGAGTGGCAGGTTCCACTGCAACAACTAATATTAGAACATACTTCTCCTTCCCTAAAAGGTCTTCTTTTGGGGTCAAAAATTATTATCCACTTTTTGATAGAGCTGCTTAATTTCAAGACTTTCTTTCCTATTCAAGTTTATCTAAAGACAATGCACAATGTATTTGGGATGGCTACTTTTTCCTGCTTTCTTACTTCTTCCTTTTATTCATTTATTTATTTTTTATCTTCAGTTTGTCCACTTCTGATCTCATCCATATGTGTAGTTTAAAAAATCGAGTATATCGCTGGATAAGGGGCTGAGCCTATTGGTCAACTTGTTCTATCTATGAAATTAGCATAAAAGGCTTTTCCTGAATTTTTCTTGCAAGAGCTGTCAGTGCCTTTCAGTTGCACTTATTTATGTTAGTAAATGTGTGCCATTACATAGTTGCATCTGACTGACTGTACGCACCCTGAATGCTTCTTGGTCGGATTCACGCTGGTGATGTACTTGTACAAGGACCGAGGTTCAACCAGACTCACTATACCACTAGGGCTCATGTTCCTTAGGCTGCAATACACATGTTTCATCACTGATCAATATCATCATCTTTACAAAAACTGATTTTGAACGTAGGAGACAACTCATATACAATGTAAGCCTATGACTTTCTGTCAAATCCTTCTCTACTTATCAACTCGATTATCACTGTTGCTGTAATTTTGTGTACTACCAGTTAAACTTTTTCGATTGTTCTATACTATTATGTAATGTATACATATAACATAATCTTGAAAAAATATTGTTTAAACTAAATGATCATTTCATTCTCTTCTCATTTGCCTAAAAACATGACAACCATTTGCCGACATTGCTATACTTTAGAGAAGTAGCTGGAAAATTGTGCAACATTATCTTGTTTTTCCTTTTCAGGAAACATCCACTGTTTTATAATAACGATAAACTATTTCTTTTGTATTTATTTTGGCATTAAAATTCTGTGATGTAACCCACTATGGGAAAGGGCTGTCTGAGCCCTTTCCAGCAGTGTTTTACATCAAAGCATATTATCAATTTATAGAAAGAAACTAATGAAAGAGGGTACAGTATCCTAGATTGCTTTTCTAAGCCTTATTGATATATACTAGTAAACATATCAGTATTACTTTGTCTAGTGTTAGAAGAATCAGACAAGTAGTTACATGGAAAAAAGATGATCTAAAAAAATGTTGCCTGAAAAGTTATGGTAGCCCTTTTTCAGACTGCCTCAAATTCTAATTTGTACAGTCTTGAGTCTGTGAATCACAGCTTAATAATCTCTTTCGGATGAGATCAATGAACTCATTTAAATGAATGATAAAAAGTCAAACAATTTTGATTGTCAATTTTCTCTACATTGCTGGAAGGATTTTGTCGATGTGTTTTGTGAAAGATAAAGTCTTTATGTTTCCATCATCCATCCAATATTTGATACACTCCACATGTCTAGTTTTTCTGTAAATACTTAGAATAGGGCCAGGGTGCATGCAATTGGGAAAATAACCTCCTTAAGAAGAAAAATAGAAGCTAAAGATGGGCAATATACCGAAAAAACGAACCAATACCAATATATTCGGGATACCAAAAAACCAAACAGAACCAATCATTGAATACTGAAACCATCTGTACTTTTCAAATTTTCCAAACATCCGACATATATAAGGCCTTGTTGAGGTTTGATAGCAACTGAAGTGTTCATTTTCATGAAAGAAGTGACCGATTTTCTTTTCAATTTCGTTAAGCCTTAACCCTTAAGAATGCCACTGTTGAGCTCATTGGCAATGGTATTTGTGACACTGTGATAGAATGATACAGGAATAACTTATTCTGAATTTTCCTTGTGTGAATTCCCATTTTGTTCTATCAGCAAATCTCAGTCAAGTCAGATACCGAATACTGAACCAACTAGAGATGGTCTGTCACTCGGTATACCCCAACCATGGCATACCACCTAGTGTGGGTGACTGAAAAGGGGCATTCAATTTTTCTAAGTAATAAAAAATCCAATATGGCCACCAGTCGGTCATCTTGAATCCGATCAGGAAAAAGATTATGTCACACACTGCTCCTCATCATGTTGATCATATTGGTGAAGTTTCATGAAAATGCGACTAAAACTGTGGAAGCAGTTCGCTCCACAAGTATTTTGCAAAATCCAATATGGCTTGCAGTCAGCCATCTTGAATGCGATCTGGAAAAAGTTTATGTCACGCACTGCTCCTCATCATATCGATCAATTTATATTTGAGTTTCATGAAAATGTGGCAAAAACTGTAGAAGTAGTTCGCTCCACAAGTATTTGGAAAAATCCAATATTGCCACCAGTCGGACATCTGGGATCCGATCTGGAAAAAAATTATGTCATGCACTTCCCCTCATCATGTTGATCATTTTTGTGAAGTGTCATGAAAATGCGACTAAAACTGTGGAAGTAGTTCGCTCCACAAGTTTACATGTGCAACGGACCGACGACAGACAAGTTGACTTCTATATACACCTCCCCCCCCAAACTTCGATTTGTGGGGTATAATAATGTGGTATACTCCTCTAAAAATACCAAAACCGATACAGAACTGAAAATTCCAATACCACTTATATCTAATGGAAACTGCATTGGCTTTAGAAAGTGAAAGTGAAAAAGGTCTATTTTATCCATACAGTAACATTCAGCAGTGATCTGAACAAAATTCTGTGCCCAGTGTTGTGATCACAGTACTGTGGTGCAGTTAGCAGATTTGCATAAGAGCAAGGGAAGAGTGGTTAGTAATAAATGATTGGAGAGCATTGCTGTGCAGCTAGGGCTGCACGATATTCGGATTTCAATACCCGTAACGGTATTTTAAAAAATATCGCGATATACCTGTATATCGTCAAGTTCAAAACATGTAAGATTCTCACCCAAACTGTCCCACTCTGAGTATTTTTTTGACATCGAAGTCAAATAATTACGTGTTAAAAGCATTGAAATAATAAGCCTAGTAACTTGTCTTAATTCATTCTTGTATAAATATTTGGAAATAAACTTCATGATGGCACAACAAATATCGTTTATTTTGAGTTAATAATTTCAAATAAATATATACTATTTGATCCAAAGCTTTACAAAACAAAAACGCTTGACCTGCGTTTTGTCGTGTACATGTGACAAGATCACCACTAGAGGGTGCTTGCCATGTACTGGTAAAGCAGGACGCCGCTAGAGGGCTAGGAGTTTGAATACTTTTCCACAAATGAAAGCAGTCAGTTCTGTCACGCGGTATCACAAACAGCTGAAACGCACATGCTCGATAGGCACTTTTTGATGTACTGGTGAACCACCTCGTGCAGTGAGTGAATGCTGGCGATGTATAAATACTATTTCAATATTAAATCACTCTTAACAAAGTGAAAATAAACAATATTATTCCCTTTATATTTTTATTAATGTTTTCATGACTATCTGTCTAATTTTTCTGATGTGGCATACAAGTCAGATCAAAACGTTCAACTACTTTTCAAAACATTAACACGTGCGAACTGGTGTTGACAAAAATGAATATTCATTACTGCAGCGCTTGGAATTGTGGGTTCATTAATACGTATGCGATTTGTTCATATTGAAAAGCAGATTCCAAGTGTGCCGGTAATAAAAAAAAAATATTACTGCAGTGCTTGGAATTGCAAGAACAAGTGCAATGAAGTGGGAGGAACTATTAGTATTAAACCAGAAATTTCCCGGTCCAACAAAAGCCATTATTGATGGAAATACGGTAATCATTCTTCACGGTTTACGTTCGAAGCCATACTGTTTGTGGAAAATCTGTACTTACCCGTATCATCAGAGAAATAAAAATAAAACAGCTTATGGGAGAATATTTTACTAGTACCAGGACATGAAGTGTATTGATACAAAACAAACCAACTGCTTTCACAGTTTCTGTTTATATACACTTTTTTTCAATCAGCTGTGAGATTAAATAGAATTTTTATGGAAAATGTCGGTCACTAAAAACCACGACTCGAAATGAATATCGTCACAGACGATATACCGGTATTAAAAAAAAATGGCCGATATTTAACCGGTTAAGATTTCAATACCGGTATTACCGGTATATCGAAATACCGTGCAGCCCTATGTGCAGCATTATAATATACAAGACTGTGGTAACAATGAAAGTGTCAATGACACTGTAGCTTAACTTGTGTGTTGTGTTTGATGAAAAGGATAATGTTCAATGTTTGTGAAAGGATTATGAAATAAGACAAGAATTGTGATAAATGGGAATATGTTCATTTCTGTTCCCTGTATGCTATGTTTATGATAAAAATAATATGAGGTGTACACTGTACTAAAGATCTGAGGGGTGGGTTAATATGACCTCACAGTTAATATATGTGGCCCTCACAGTTAACATATATCAACAAAATTACAATGAAATTATTCCAAAATGAGTCATCCTATCAAGTTACATTAAAATCCCTTCATAAATATGGCCTGTAGACTGTGCTAAAGGTTTTTGGGCTTTGGGCCCCTGTAGCCATCAGTTTCCCAATTGCGTCCAAAGGGGACGTTCTCATCTAGACATTATATGAAGTCAACCTACCAAGTTACAATGAAATCCCTCCACAAATACGACCTGTAGACTGTTCTAAAGGTTTTCGGGCTTCAGGCACCTGTAGACATCACAGTTGACCAACCACGACCAAAAGGGGATGTCATCATCTAGGCATTATATGGAGTCAACCTAACCAGTTACAATGAAATCCTTCCATAAATACGACCTACAGACATGCTAAAGGTTTTTGGGCTCGGGCAGCCATCAAGGCTGAATGATCATGACCAAAAGGAGACGTTCTCATCTGGACACTATTTGGAGTCATCCTACCAAGCTACAATAAAATCCCTTCATAATTATGACCTGTAGACTGTTCTAAAGGTTTTCGGGCTTTGGGCCCCTGAAGCCGTCACAGTTGCCCACTCGTGTCCAAAAGGGGACGTTCTCATCTAGACATTATATGAAGTCAACCTACCAAGTTACAATGAAATCCCTTCATAAATATGACCTTAGACTGTGCTGAAGGTTTTCGGGCTTTGGGCTCGGGCAGCCATCATGGTTGAATGATCGCAACCAAAGGGGACAATCTCATCTGGGCATCATCTGGAGTGATCCTGCGAAGTTACAATGAAATCCCTTCATAAATATGACCTGTAGACTGTGTTCAAGGTTTTCGGGCTTCGGGCACCTGTAGCCATCACAGTTGACCAATCACGACCAAAAGGGGATGTCATCATCTAGGCATTATATGGAGTCAACCTAACAACGTTACAATGAAATCCTTCTATAAATATAACCTTTTGCCTATGCTAAAGGTTTTTGGGCTCGGGCACCCATCAAGGCTGAATGATCACGGCCAAAATGGGACGTTCTCATCTTGACCTTATTTGGAGTCAACCTACCAAGTTACAATGAAATCCCTTCATAAATATGACCTGTAGACAGTGCTAAAGGTTTTTGGGCTTCGGGCACCTTTAGCCGTCAAAGTTGCCCAAACATGTCCAAAAGGGGACGTTCTCATCTAGGCATTATACGAAGTCAACCTACCAAGTTACAATGAAATCCCTTCACAAATATGACTTGTAGACTGTGCTTAAGGTTTTCGGGCTTCGGGTTCGGGCAGCCATCATGGTTGAATGATCGCAACCAAAGGGGACAATCTCATCTGGGCATCATCTGGAATGATCCTATGAAGTTACAATGAAATCCCTTCATAAATATGGCCTGTAGACTGTGCTCAAGGTTTTTGGGCTTCGGGCACTTGTAGCCAACACAGCTGACCAATTACGACCAAAAGGGGATGTCATCATCTAGGCATAACATGGAGTCAACCTAATAGGTTACAATGAAATCCTTCCATAAATATGACCTTTTACCTATGCTAAAGGTTTTTGGGCTCGGGCACCCATCAAGGCTGAATGATCGCGATCAAAAGGGGACGTTCTCATCTAGACATTATTTGGAGTCATCCTACCAAGTTACAATGAAATCCCCTCAAATATGACCTGTAGACTGTGCTAAAGGTTTTCGGGCTTCGGGCACCTTTAGCCGTCACAGTTGCCCAATCATGTCCAAAAGGGGGCGTTCTCATCTAGACATTATATGAAGTTAACCTACCAAGTTACAATGAAATCTCTTCATAAATATGACCTGTAGACTGTGCTAAAGGTTTTCGGGCTTCGGGCTCGGGCAGCCATCATGGGTGAATGATCGCACGTTCTCATCTAGACATTATATGAAGTTAACCTACCAAGTTACAATGAAATCCCTTCATAAATATGACCTGTAGACTGTGCTAAAGGTTTTCGGGCTTTGGGCTCGGGCAGCCATCATGGGTGAATGATCGCAACCATAGGGGACAATCTCATCTGAGCATAATCTGGAGTGATCCTAAGAGGTTACAATGAAATCCCTTCATAAATATGACCTGTAGACTGTGCTCAAGGTTTTCGGGCTTCGGGCACTTGTAGCCATCACAACTGACCAATCATGACCGAAAGGGGATGTCATCATCTGGGCATTATATGGAGTCAACCTAACAGGTTACAATGAAATCCTTCCATAAATATGACCTTTTGCCTATGCTAAAGGTTTTTGGGCTCGGGCACCCATCAAGGCTGCATGATCGCGATCCAAATGGGACATTCTCATCTAGACATTATTTGGAGTCATCCTGCCAAGTTACAATGAAATTGTTTCATAAATATGACCTCTAGACTGTGCTAAAGGGTTTCGGGCTTCGGGCTCCTGTAGCCGTCACAGTTGCCCAATCACGTCCAAAGGGGGAATTTCTCATCTAGACATTGTATGAAGTCAACCCACCAAGTTACAATGAAATTCCTCAATAAATATGACCTGTAGACTGTGCTAAAGGTTTTCGGGTTTTGGGCTCGGGCAGTCGTAACAGTTGGCAGATCATGCCCAAATGGGGAAATTTGCATCTAGACATCATAAGGAGTCATCCTACCAAGTTACAATGAAATCCCTCCACATTAAACATGACCTGCAGACTGTGCTAAAAGTTTTTGGGTTTCGGGCTTGGGCAGCCATCACGGTTGATAGATCATGCCCAAAAGGGGACGTTCTCATCTAGGCACTATACAAAGGCATCCTACCAAGTTACAATGAAATCCCTTCATAAATACGACCTGTAGACTGTGCTAATGGTTTTCGGGTTTTGGGCTCGGGCAGCCATACCGGTTGCCCGATCGCGACCAAAAGGGGACGTTCTCATCTAGACATGACCACAAACCTGCATATGAAATTTCGTGACGATCAGACAAGAACTGCGGGGTGTAGCCCGTGCTAAAGGAAAATGTGAACAGACGTCACAGACTCACAGACTCACAGACTAACAGACTCACAGACTAACAGACTTCCGCACGCGTGATGGCAATAGCTTATCTTGACTATGTCAAGTTAAGCTAAAAACGGTCTCACTCATTGTTGATTAGTTTGCGATCTGTTGCGACACACTTATACCAATGGGTTGAGACTTCATAAATAAATTACTGTGGTGTCAAGACCGATTCTTGGAAAACAACAGTAACAGAATCTGAGAGTCATTGTTTTCAATTTTCTGATATTCTACTATGATGTGGGTAGAAAGAGGACAGAAGATTTTGACTAGATTGTAACCAAGCCACAATCTAGACAAAATATTCTCTCAACTATTGTAATCATGATACTGTATTAGCTATAGGCAGTATAAAAAATAATGAAAATCATTACAGTATGTAGAAGCGTACGACTTTTAGTAAACACTATATTACCACTTTCGACAGCCAGGGTCACCTTGTGTCAAACAGTTTTACGAGTGGAGAAAGCTGGAGTACCCATAGAGAACCACTGGGCATTGGAAAGAAACTGTCAGACTCCCAAACATACTAACTCCACACAAGCAAGGTTAGCATTTGTTGAAGACAGGTACACCAATGCCATGCAGTATGCCCTGGTACACAGTGCCACCATGTGGGCAGTTGAGATTAAGTGCCTTGCCTAAGAACACAACACAGTTACCAAAGTGTCAAACACTGATATCAAATGATATCAAATCTGAAGGCAAATGATGAAAAAAAATTTGAAGGCAGATAATACATAGTCCAGGCAAAACTCGAAAGCTCAATATCTGAAGCAATTAACTCTTAACTTGCTGAGTATTTTCTTACATTTTCATAAAATCAAGTTATGGCTGCTGTAAAGCAGGCATGACTTGATTTGATGAAAAATTCAACTAGAACTATCACTGAAGGTGATTAATACCCCCGCTTTGGGTTTTTAGAGGAATGCACTTCTGATCATGTAGGCAAAGGCCATAAGGAAATGTATGCATAAAGATCATTTTTTGTTTTTGAAATTTGTATTTGCATGTGGCCTTCCACAGAACAACACTGAATACTTAAAGAGCCCACACATATATGGTTTACATTTGGAAAAACACATTTACAATGTGCAACATGTATTCAACATCAGTTCATTAATGAAGGAGGAGTTGCACACACAAGAATCCCATTTGAAAACCCATAATAAATCCAAGTTAAAGGGAGATAACCTGGTTAAAATTGCCGCAGATCAAAAATTTGGGAATATGCGTATGTTAACTTAGTTGTGATAATGTTTGAAAGGTTTCGTCAAAATTGATTGATAAATGTAGGAGGAGTTGCACGCACAAGAATTTCATGTAGAAACCCATAATAAATCTAAGTTAAAGGGAGATAACCTAGTTAAAATTGCCACAGCTCAAAAATTTTGGAATATGCACATGTTCACTTATTAGTGATGATGTCTGTAAACTTTCGTCCAAATTGATTGATAAATGTAGGAGGAGTTGCGCACACAAGAATTTCATGCAGAAACCCATATTAAATCAAAGTTCAAGAGAGATAACCTGGTTAAAATTGTCGCAGATCAAAAAGTTTGGAATATGCACATGTTCACTTAGTAGAGATGATGTTTGAAAGGTTTCATCAAAATCGGTTCATTAATGTAGGAGGAGTTGCACACACAAGAATTTGTTCGAACGGAAAGACATAATAAATCTAAGTCAAAGGGAGATAACCTGGTTAAAATTGTCGCAGATCAAAAATCTTGGAATATGCGCATCTTCACTTAGTAGTGATGATGTCTGAAAAGTTTTGTCCAAATTGATTGATAAATGTAGGAGGAGTTGCACGCACAAGAATTTCATGTAGAAACCCATAATAAATCTAAGTTAAAGGGAGATAACCTAGTTAAAATTGCCACAGCTCAAACATTTTGGAATATGCGCATGTTCACTTAGTAGTGATGATGTCTGTAAACTTTCGTCCAAATTGATTGATAAATGTAGGAGGAGTTGCGCACACAAGAATTTCATGCAGAAACCCATATTAAATCAAAGTTCAAGAGAGATAACCTGGTTAAAATTGTCGCAGATCAAAAAGTTTGGAATATGCACATGTTCACTTAGTAGAGATGATGTTTGAAAGGTTTCATCAAAATCGGTTCATTAATGTAGGAGGAGTTGCGCACACAAGAATTTGTTCGAACGGAAAGACATAATAAATCGAAGTCAAAGGGAGATAACCTGGTTAAAATTGTCGCAGATCAAAAATCTTGGAATATGCACATGTTCACTTAGTAGTGATGATGTCTGAAAAGTTTTGTCCAAATTGATTGATAAATGTAGGAGGAGTTGCACGCACAAGAATTTCAAGTAGAAACCCATAATAAATCTAAGTTAAAGGGAGATAACCTAGTTAAAATTGCCACAGCTCAAAAATTTTGGAATATGCGCATGTTCACTTAGTAGTGATGATGTCTGTAAACTTTCGTCCAAATTGATTGATAAATGTAGGAGGAGTTGCGCACACAAGAATTTCATGCAGAAACCCATATTAAATCAAAGTTCAAGAGAGATAACCTGGTTAAAATTGTCGCAGATCAAAAAGTTTGGAATATGCACATGTTCACTTAGTAGAGATGATGTTTGAAAGGTTTCATCAAAATCGGTTCATTAATGTAGGAGGAGTTGCGCACACAAGAATTTGTTCGAACGGAAAGACATAATAAATCTAAGTCAAAGGGAGATAACCTGGTTAAAATTGTCGCAGATCAAAAATCTTGGAATATGCGCATGTTCACTTAGAAGTGATGATGTCTGAAAAGTTTTGTCCAAATTGATTGATAAATGTAGGAGGAGTTGCACGCACAAGAATTTCATGTAGAAACCCATAATAAATCTAAGTTAAAGGGAGATAACCTAGTTAAAATTGCCACAGCTCAAAAATTTTGGAATATGCGCATGTTCACTTAGTAGTGATGATGTCTGTAAACTTTCGTCCAAATTGATTGATAAATGTAGGAGGAGTTGCGCACACAAGAATTTCATGCAGAAACCCATATTAAATCAAAGTTCAAGAGAGATAACCTGGTTAAAATTGTCGCAGATCAAAAAGTTTGGAATATGCACATGTTCACTTAGTAGAGATGATGTTTGAAAGGTTTCATCAAAATCGGTTCATTAATGTAGGAGGAGTTGCGCACACAAGAATTTGTTCGAACGGAAAGACATAATAAATCTAAGTCAAAGGGAGATAACCTGGTTAAAATTGTCGCAGATCAAAAATCTTGGAATATGCGCATGTTCACTTAGTAGTGATGATGTCTGAAAAGTTTTGTCCAAATTGATTGATAAATGTAGGAGGAGTTGCACACACAAGAATTTCATGTAGAAACCCATAATAAATCTAAGTTAAAGGGAGATAACCTAGTTAAAATTGCCACAGCTCAAAAATTTTGGAATATGCGCATGTTCACTTAGTAGTGATGATGTCTGTAAACTTTCGTCCAAATTGATTGATAAATGTAGGAGGAGTTGCGCACACAAGAATTTCATGCAGAAACCCATATTAAATCAAAGTTCAAGAGAGATAACCTGGTTAAAATTGTCGCAGATCAAAAAGTTTGGAATATGCACATGTTCACTTAGTAGAGATGATGTTTGAAAGGTTTCATCAAAATCGGTTCATTAATGTAGGAGAAGTTGCGCACACAAGAATTTGTTCGAACGGAAAGACATAATAAATCTAAGTCAAAGGGAGATAACCTGGTTAAAATTGTCGCAGATCAAAAATCTTGGAATATGCGCATGTTCACTTAGTAGTGATGATGTCTGAAAAGTTTTGTCCAAATTGATTGATAAATGTAGGAGGAGTTGCGCACACAAGAATTTCATGTAGAAACCCATATTAAATCAAAGTTCAAGAGAGATAACCTGGTTAAAATTGTTGCAGATTAAAAAGTTTCGAATATGCACATGTTCACTTAGTAGAGATGATGTTTGAAAGGTTTCATCAAAATCGGTTCATTAATGTAGGAGGAGTTGCGCACACAAGAATTTGTTCGGATGGAAAGACACAATAAATTTAAGTCAAAGGGAGATAACCTGGTTAAAATTGTCGCAGATCAAAAATCTTGGAATATGCGCATGTTCACTTAGTAGTGATGATGTCTGAAAAGTTATGTCCAAATTGATTGATAAATGTAGGAGGAGTTGCGCACACAAGAATTTCATATAGAAACCCATATTAAATCAAACTTCAAGAGAGATAACCTGGTTAAAATTGTCGCAGATCAAAAAGTTTGGAATATGCACATGTTCACTTAGTAGAGATGAAGGTTTCATCAAAATCGGTTCATTAATGTAGGAGGAGTTGCGCACACAAGAATTTGTCCGGACGGAAAGACGTATGGACGGACGGACGGACGGACGGACGGACAGACGGATGGACGGACGGACGGATGGACAGGGCGATTCCTATATAGCCCCCACTTCTTCGAAGCGGGGGTATAATAAAATCTGAAATCAAGAAATCATCAATAAGAGGGAGGATTACTCCTGTAAAGATATATTTTGTAAACAAGGAGCAGAATTATATCTCTACTTGGTAACAGGGTTTTTTGTTCTGGGCAGGAAAATCTACCTGCACCAGACAAAGAGTTACAAATATAATACTAATAACATACCAGGATAGTCATCAGTCAATGAAATCTTGAATGCGATGTTAGTGTCATCTTTACTCCATGAAAATGATAGACTGTTTTCTGTTACAGAAAATCCTACAAGCAAAAAAATAAATATGTTTCAAATGACTAATGTGTGTGAATTTGAGAAGAAATGGGCCTTTACATATCCGCAAATTAATGGCAGTAAATGTTGAGTCTAAATTATGGTAATTGTGCCAAGTTATGTTGTGTTTGAAATAATTTTTTCTACACCACCTTTTGCAATGTTCTTCTGCCCATGCAAGTCTGAATATAAGCAACCTGTCATTTGCAAAATAGGGTCCCCAGAGGGTGAATTTGCTGATGCTATCCCATACCATGGGCCAATTTATCCTCTGGGTACATCTTTCTGTTTTGGCTTGAGACCTTGATTCAGACTGAGGTTCAGAGAGGGTAAATGTTGTAATGCTACCCTGCTGTGCTGGGTAGCATCGCCAAATTCACCCTCTGGGGATCTCATTCTGAAGAAGACAGTCTGCTTATTTTCAGGCTTGTCCCCATGGTTTAGTCACACTACACAGCACTCTCAATATAGTTGCATTAGGGCCCTGCGATGCTTTGTGAGATTTGATTTGATTTTGAATCTTAAGTTGATATTAGATTCGATTCAAAATCAGCTTCGCGATTTGTTTCCTTTTGAATCTTTAGACGGGAATATAGATTGGTATTAGTCATTGTCTTCATGCTGCAAAACAAAAAGTTCAGATGGAATTTGTATATAAATAATGCTGAAAATAAAGACAGAGTATAATTTGATGTATATTAACATAAATAGCATCTGACCCATACGACCTCCCATGCTAATTCCAGTCTCACTAGTCTCTACCACTGTTGAAAACAAAGTTAAAGTTTCCAAACAATGTTGACAATGAGCTGTTATTAGTGGCTAGTCCTGTGCAGTGCTTAGTGATGGTAAGCCACGCAGCTGTTCCTGGGTAATATTCCAACTGCATCATCAAGGTATGCCTTCCAAGGCATGTCTTGATGATATGTATTATCAGTCAGGACTTGAGCCATCAAATTCGGAACAACCAGGTTTACAATATTCCCTCCCCTTATCAGTCATCTTCAAGAAACCCACAATTTGATTTGAGATTCAATTTGATTCTGAATAAAAGACGGGATTCGATTTGAGATTCGATTCGAATAAAAAATGAGTGACTCGCAGGGCCCTTAATTGCATACATGTATGTTCTGATGTACTATAGTATGTGGTTTGATAACAGAAAGGAATTTGAAGTCAAACACTAATTTAACTTAAAAGAAAATTTAATACTACAAGTAGACAAAATTAGAAAGAATGAAATAAGATAATTGAGAATATGTCAAGTTCTGTACCCTATATGCTGTGTTACAGTAAAATCATTCCAACTTGAGTCATCCTACCAAGTTATGATGAAATCCCTGTATAAATATGACCCGTAGACTTTGCTAAAGAAATCTAGGCCACATGCCCGTCCGGCTGTCATAATTGACCGATCATGACCAAAATACAACAGTCTCATCTCGATTTCATACCGAGTCATCCTACCAAGTAACAATGAAATCTATTTATAAAAACAACCTGTAGACTGTGCTAATGGAATCTAGCGGTGATAATGGCTGACCGATCATGACCAAAATAGGTAGTGATGAGGCAATTAATCGGTACACAATCAGCAATCATCTGATAAGCATCCACTGGTTGACAATCGGTAGTCGGGGGTGTCAGGGGTGTAGGATCGGCCCTTAACTTTTTTTAGAGATTTCCTCAATTCATCATCCTACCTCAAGACAATTTTTATAGTGATTCATAGTTCTGTTTGATCTGAGTGATCTCATCAAACTTCGCCAAGCCATGGTGAAAACTGAGAGACAACCGTGTTCACTCAAGTGATGAGTGTCGGCTTGATATCAAAGAAATCCAAAAACCGACAGCAAGAAATTGCAGGAACTTACTTGCGACATTGTGAATATTACCTTTGATGCATTTCGTTGACAGCTTTGTTTCATTTCATTTTATTCTGCCATGATTCCAGTTTATCAAATGTTATGTATGCAAGATGGCAGCACCCATTAGTAAAACAAGAGCACCGCCTAGCGGGGCAACATACGCCCGTCAAAACTGGAACATGCACAAGTTTCTCTGGGGTAAAGTTTAAAATTTTTGTTGACTCGACTATGTCTTTCCCCCCTCCAATCATTGCCCTTTCCCCTGCCCTGTCTGGGGTAAAGGGTAATTCACCTGTTTTCACATTTTCATATTAAGCGATCTGAGGTATTCACAAAATAAATATGAAAGTGTCAATGACACTGTAGCTCAAATTTGAATATGACAGGAATTAGTATTTGCTGTGACCAGGTCAACAATAATGAATATGACAGGAATCAGTATTTGTTGTGACCAAGTCAACAATAATGAATAAGAGAAAAAGAGTAATTTGCATAATATACGCACAAGAAAATAAAACGTAATATATGTTATGTATTCCTTGTTACTAAATATTCGTACAAAAATTTATCCATATCAGACCTTTCATATAGAAGTTCTGTACAAAAAACTGATTGCACCTAATTTCGGTGCAAAATGGCCACCAGTGGCCATCTTGAATTTCGGACCGGACCCCAAAACACTTGTTCTCATCCCACAGTCATAACAAAGATATCCAAGAAGTTTCATAAAGATTGGTTCATAAATACGGCCTCTAGCCCGAGCCGTATTGGCATTTGCAGTTACAGTGCTGAAAGTAACACTAAATAGATCAAATTTAGTCTAATTGGCATAATTTATGCATGAGAAAAAACCTGTATTATATGTGATGTATCCCATGGTACTAAACACTCACACAACTAGACATCAATGAGACCTACTTGCATACCAAATATGAAGTCATTCCACCAAGTAGTTTAAAAGTTATTGAGTTTAGAAACTCGTTGGCACAAAATTCTAACTTCATCAAGGGCCATAACTCCGAGAGAAAAAAGTTGGAACAACATGTGCATCAAACATGGGCTAGACATCAATGAGATACACTTGCATACCAAATATGAAGTAATTCCAGCAAGTAGTTTGAAAGTTATTGCGCTTAGAAACTCATTGGTCACAAAATTCTAAGTTCATCAAGGGCCATAACTCCCCAAAAAATATTTGGAAGAACACATGCATTGAACACTGGGTAGACATCATTAAGATACACTTACATACCAAATATGAAGTCATTCTGCCAAGAGTTTCAAAAGTTATCGAGTTTTGAAACTCGTTGGTCACAGACAGACCGACAGACAGACAGACAAAACGACATTGCCACTAAAATGATTGTCGCAGCTAAAAATCCACAAAACCATAACAAGACATCATTGGAAAATGAGAAATTGGGCTCACCAAAGCACTGTAACTCTACTGCTGAGGGGCTTTCAAAACCTGAAATGAAATTCACCCTTATTTTGTTGTAAAAAGCCGACATAACAAATTTATTTCCATGTAAACCATTATTACCGAAGTTATTTCCCAGAAACGATAAATGGAACGTCATTGGAAAATGATAAAGTGGGCTATATTCTCATCACCAAAGTGACATAACTCAATTGCTAACGGGCTTTCAAAACTTGGGCAAAATTCTCATAAAGGGCCATAACTCTACTAAAAATGGGCTGCTAAAGACAGAAATCGAACCCAACCTGTATTTTGTTGTACTAAATCCACGCGCCAAATTTAACTCATCTCAAACGATTACAACTAAAGTTATCATCCAGAAACAAGAACTTGGGCAAAATTCTCATAAATAAAGGGCCATAACTCTACTAAAAATAGGCCGCTCAAGACGGAAATCGAACCCAACCTGTATTTTGTTATACTAAATCCACACGCCAAATTTAACTCATCTCAAATGATTACAACTAAAGTTATCATCCAGAAACAAGAACTTGGGCAAAATTCTCATAAATAAAGGGCCATAATTACAACTAAAGTTATTGTCTGGAAACGAAATGTGTCCATGGATGGACAGGCAGACACATGGACAGCGAGACTATTTACATAATACGTCCTGTTTTTCAAATGGGCATATAATAAATGTGCTCCTCATCAATAATAAAATCGTTAATTAAAACCCTCAACATTGATAACAAACACCACTAAAATTGTTGTCAGGACTGGCGGTTTACACAGTGCATTGCCTGGTTATTTCCATCAATTAAACATAAATCACTGACCATCTGACATAGACATAGACAATGTATCCAAAACATCAGCATATGGATGACAGGTCATTTATCTTATTGGCTCATCACTAAAAATAGGACTGTCTCATCTAGACATCATACCAAGTTATCCTACCAAGTTACAATGAAATCGCTTCATAAATATGAACTGTAGACTGCTCTACCAAATCTAGGTCACCTGACCATGCAGCAGTCAAGGTTGACCGATCACGACCAAAATAGGATGCTCTCATCTAGACATTATACTGAGTCATCCTACCAGTTTACAATAAAATCCCTTCATAAATGCAACCTGTAGACTGTGCTAAAGGAATCTAGGTAATGTGGTTGAGTCCAAATATACAATAGCCAAATTCAAGGATTTTCAAGGCTCTGCATTCACTAGTCCTAACTAGGACCTCCTGTCATTACCCACTCCTCCCACTTCCCTACTGGGAAGAGGGGGAGATGGGATAATGACCAGGGGGTCCTAGTTATACTACAAGTCAGAAGTAGTTGTAGCAAAACCACAATTATCTCGCAGTTTTATGTGCAGTCATAAACAATATAATAAATGTGAGTTACGTTTCTGGATCTAGCGAAAAATGACAAATGTGATTGCCAATCATTTGTAAACGGAATGTGAAATGCAACTGAATGAAAGGCCTTCATGTATATCTTTTCATATTGGAGGTTTGAGAAATTGGTTTTTTTTCAATTGTTTTGTACTTGGTTGTTTGCAAAATTAGTTTCAAATTTCGATCACAGATTCGTGGTCTCGACACGCTATAGCTCCAGATCTCATCAACATTACAGAGACAGGCATCCAAGATTTGAGTGAATGTTTTGAATCTTATTTGGGAGATCATCTGTGCAATTTCCCAACAAAGGCTCATGTGTTGACTTCAGCTTGACAAATTCTTCCAAAGTAAGGTGATGGAGGTCCAGAAGTTGTTCAAGGACTTCCAACTGTTTCTGCTAATCAATATTTAATTATTTTAACCACACAACCAGTGAAGACTGCACTCGCCTGAAGATAAATTTCTGCAATTGAGCCTACATGTCGGCTTACTGAGAAAAAATAATTTTGGGGCCCTGAAAACATAGTTTATGGACCATGCTTGGAACTATACATGTAGCTTGTTCCAGTGATAAGTCACAGCCCATATTTCTTTAGAAAGGATGTGGAAAAATACTGTAGTGGGAATGAATCTTATTGAATGCAAATTGCCCCACAGACAATATCTTTTTCGGCATCTTGCACGATTTCATGTGTACTTTCAACTAAAACTCTGGCCAAAACAAACATATTGGAGTACTTTGGAGGGGGGATCAAACATTTCCCTAATTGTACATCAATTTCAAAGGGAATAAACAGGGCATACAATTTTTCTATAAATGAAAGGAGGACAGAGTTGAGACTGTTAACTTAATATATATTGTTTATGACTGAGAATTATTATAATAATATATAATAATAATAACGGGATAATTGCGGTTCTGCTCCAACTACTTCTGACTTAGTTAGCATCTGTAAATTATTATGCTTTAAGGTGGTGTTATTTCATTCACTGAAGTCTACCAAGGAATCCAGAAGCAGGAAGGGGGGGGGGGGGGTGGGCAGCTGTCCCATCTGAGGCTAGATGGGTATAGGGCAGCCAGAGCCCTTTTTCATAAGACGTCCACTAGTGGAAAAGACATTACTTTCTGAGAACTATAACTGAGAAACTCTCAAGTATTCATTTTTAACATTTTTTATGTGCCTCGATACAAAAGGGGAGGGGCAAGCTGACACATGGGATCGGAATAAAATAATTCATGCCAATTTGGTATCTTACCATTACACCATTACCAAAATACCAATTCCCTCAAAACCAATTACTACTTTATCAACACTAGTTTGAAGTGTTAATTGATCTAAAGATTGCTGGAGTGCTAATTACTCCCATAACCTCAACATCACGACAATGTATAGAAATAAGAATCCTTATTGACATATCACTGCACATAGTATCAAAATGTAAAATGCAAATGGGTTAACCAATTATTATAACATTCAGAATCATTGCACATAAGGCCAAAGAAAGAAAATGTTTTGGTTTTGGTTACCCGACCGACCCTATTTTAAGTGACTCCAGAAACTTTATCAGCCTTTCAAAAATCGTGATCTTTATCTAGCACCATAAACCTGAAAAGAAATGTTAAATCTGTACAGATTTTAGTGAGTACGTTTTTTGGTTGAAGCAGAACCGGTGCATTTTGCGATTTTAATTTGCCACATTGCCGATTTTCATCTGAATGATGTCAACAACCTTGGCTTTAACAAACCAGAGGCTAAAGTGAGCCTAAAACGCCCACCTGGCTCAAATTGTCAAAACAGATGAGTGTATCAGCATGTGATCAGCAGCAAGAGCAATTTTTTTGATTTGCTATGACACAACCAAAGGCAACTTTTTTGGCCATTCACTTCTGCTGGTCCTAGGACAGCTTTCTAGCAAGCTCTGTTCTGTGAAGTATTAAAAAACAACAGAACAAAATTTTTGTTTTGTTTTCAACTAATGTGTTTCTCTCTAGGCCTCACCCCCCCCCCTCCCACCCCCGCCCCCCACCCCCCAAAAAAATAAAATCAAGAAAAAACAAGCAACTCGATTTGAATAAACTTGAATTTGATACCCCTAGAGATGTTACAAACCAAATATGAAAGAATTCTCTCTGGTAAACCTGAAGAAGAAGAATTTTCAAGAAATTTTCTCATATTGCACTAAGTTAAACTTTGGGCTCAATAAAAAGCCCTAATATTAACCCAGGGACCTGATTTGAACAACATTCAATCCAACCCTCCCAGAGGTGTTGTACACCAAATTTCAAAAGAATCTGACTGATGAATCTGAAGGAGATGATTTTAATTCCCCAAATTGCACTAAGTAAATATTTGGTGCTCCCGTCCAATATCGAAATTTTGAATGACTCGTCAAGCAGATCCCATCTACAACTCATTAATGCCTGCTGCAGATGAAATCCACTTGACTTGCCTTCCAAACCTCAACACTAGAGGGGAACGCATCAGTGATCCTCTCTGGCATACACAATTAACCTTGTACACATTCACTTCTTTTGGGATTGCTACATTTCACTTCCTCTTGATATTCATTGAGTATTTTATTAACTAGATGTTTCTTAAAGCTTGCTCTGCTAGGAATTCTTTTTATTTCATCGTCAATACCAGACCATATATGAAAAAATGAGAAAACAGGCAGTTGTGTGGAAAAGGTGGTCTTTGGTGTTTTACACGTCAATTCCCCGAATTGTTGCATGCCACACTCAGATATTGTAAAATAATCTTGAAACGAACATGGTAGTCTGAGGAAGTGCCAATCATGAATGAATAAGGAAACATACAGTTTGTAGAGATCGTTAAACTTAAGAATACTTTCTTTTTTGAAAAGGAGATCTGTATGGGTGTTATAGTTCTTGTTGCAAATAATTCTGATTGCTCTCTTCTGTAATTTGAACAAACAATCGGTTGCTGCATGACCCCAGATTTGTATTCCATATAACAAGTGGCTGTGAATGAGTGAAAAGTATATGGATTTTAATGCGCGTTTGGAAATCGTTCTTTTAAGTTTATTCATGCAACATATAATGTGTGAGACTTTGGAGCAAACTGCCAAAGTGAGTCAGTAAGATTAGTGAATTTTAAATTTTCATCCATTAATATTCCAAAAAAAGAGACAGTATTTTTTAATTCGCGGTTCTCTACAGACCCCAAGGGTTGTCCATTGATTTTTAATTTTATCTGCTTTATCTTGTGTTCATTTTTAGGAGGATGCAGGAGCATGTAATTACTTTTGTCAATGTTACTTTTGAGATGATTGGCGGAACACCATTTATACAAGTTATTTAGTTGCATGTTGGCTTGATTTTGTAACATTGCCATGTCCGATCCATTGGCTTGGAGCGTTGTATTGTCAGCAAATGATAGTGTTTTCATAGATGTAGCTTTGTCAATATCATTTACGTAGATTAGAAACAAAAGAGGTCCTAGCACGGAGCCCTGAGGAACACCACAAGTTATAAGTTTTAGGGAAGAGGCATGTTCGTTAAATACAACATATTGTCTCCTGCTCATCAAGTAGCTTTGGAACCAAGATAAATATACCCCCCTAATGCCATAGTAATCTAGTTTCGAAAGTAGAATGTTATGATTAATAGTGTGAAAAGCTTTTGACAACTCCACAAATATTGACAATGTCGAATCTCTTGTGGTTTTGTCATTATTTTCTGTTACTGGTTTCAACAGTTGGAGTATTGGTTGTATAGTCGAGTGCCCTTTACGGAAACCATATTGGTCATTGTTGAGGATATCAAATTTATTTAAAAATGATGTTAGGCGGTTATCCATCACCTTTTCCATTAACTTAGAGAAAGTGGGTATTATACTTATTGGTCTATAATATACCAAATGTGTTTAACCTTCCTTTTTTATGAATGGGAATTACTTTAGATATTTTCATTTTATCTGGAACAGTTCCAGTTGAGAAGGATAAGTTAATTATATGTGCTAGTGGGGAGGCAACAGAGGCAATTGATTCCTTTAGAAGGTGCAATGAAATGCCATGAATGTCCGTACTGGTTTTGTTCCTGAGTCTGTTCGAAATGTTTAGAAGTTCATATTCAGCGGTAGGGAATATGAAAAAATTATTCGTGTAAATTCCTGATAAGTAGTCTCTAAATGATGTGTCGGGTGTGATGGAGATTTCATTGATAACAGCTTGGCCAATGGTTGAAAAGAATTTGTTAAATTTATCAGCGATCTCAGATGGGTTGTCTATCACACCATCGCTGTGAGTAAAGGTCGTGCACCGACTCGGAAGTGTTTTGGATTTTTTAATAAGTTCCCTTATGATTCCCCAGGTTTTTTTTATGTCATGCTTATTTTGGTCCAGTGCTTGTTCGTAATATTTATTTTTACTGATTCTTTTGAGTCTGTTAAATATTCTAATATAGTTCTTGTATGCCTGGATATTCTCATCGTTTGGGATTTTTAGTTTTCGCTTGCATAAAATGTTTTTTCTGATAGATGAAGTTATTAGGCCTAATGTCATCCATGGCATACGTTTAGATCGTTTTTTATTTACTTTGGTTAGTTTTAGGGGAAATGCTTCGTCAAAATTCTGTGTATAGATGTCAAGAAAATTATTATAGGCAATATCAGGACATGTCAAATTCATGACTGGGTCAAAGTTTCTCTCAAGTAGCTTATCCCTAAAGATGGATATGTTGGCTTGATTGAAGATGCGCCGCTTGACCATTAAGTTTTTAGTGTCTCTGTCTTTTAAACGCTTTGTTTTTATTGTAAAAGTTGCAAAATGGTCAGATATGTCAGTCAGCAGTATTCCGCTGTGTGATTCGGTCATGTCGTTTGTGATTATATTGTCAATCAGGGTGGCAGAGTAGTCCCTTAATCATGTTGGTTTTGTAATTAACGGTATATACCCTCCAGAGAATATTTTGTCTATAGATTCGCTAGTTTTGGGGAGATTTTCGGAATTGAGCAAACTGATATTAAAGTCCCCCATTATATGTGCCTTTTTGTGCTCATCGTTGATCATTGAGAGGACACTATCGAATTTGTCACAAAATTTTTCTAAGTCAGCTAATGGTGCACTGTTGGGTCTATATACACAGCCAATTATATGTGATCTCTGTTTATTATTCAGATGAAGTTCAACGAATACTGATTCATACACATGTTCTTTACTAGTAAAGTCTGATAGATCTTTTCTTATTTCGAAGGGAATTTCTTTGTTTATATAAAGTCCAATGCCACCGTGACCTCGACTTTTTCCAGTACGGATAGCGAAGGATAGAGGGTGGTAACCGTCAATGTCATAATTGAAAATATTCATGGACATCGAATATCTCAGTCAGACCAATTACATCACAAGGGTTTTCAGCCTCATGTAAAACATTCGCCAATAAACGTAGGGAATCTATGTTTGCATTTATGCTACGAATATTTAGGTTAAGTATGTCCTAATTTTTGATGAGGGACATCTTTCAAATGATCCTCTGGGGTGTGATAGTCACAACTATGATTCATGATTTTGAATGGCAATTCATGGTGTCGAACGAATTGCATGTGTTGTTTTGGTTTCTGACCAAGTCATACCTCTCCTCTTCCTGGACCTCACATAATGATACTCTAGTCGCCATCAGAAAAGCCTAACAAGTGCTGACAATCCTAGACCAAAGGCATACTAATTAAACTTTCACTAACAGATATGCATAAAAGATAAACAAAACAGAAGAAAATATAACTTATCATACAGATACTGCTTTGTAGCATAGACGTATTTCAGTTTTGTGGGACAATCACAGCATTGTGTAATGGAATTTGATAACCCTGTGAGTTACGATGCCTTTATAGCTACTATAGGCAAAGGTTTAGATGGTGAGAGTGGTCAGCATTATCTTGTTACCCACATGTGCAACAACGAGCCTAATTGGAGTCGATTGAGAATACACGATACCTACACGTAAAAGGAATACAAAGAAGTATATTTCCAGATTTATCCCACATGAATGTACCCCGTCCCCAATGTCAACTACATACCAAACCACGCATCTGTGCCAACCGTGATAGACCATGATAAAAGTTTGGCCAAGGACCTGGGAGGGTAGGTGGGCAAACAGATAGACAAACAGTCGGACGTTGCGCAAATTAAAGTACGATCATAGTTGTTCCTTTTCCCAGCTCAGTTAATAGTAGTTACAAGTAGCTGTCAACACCTCAAACATGTTATGATGTGCATACGGTATTCTTCTTCAAAAGGAAGCCCACGCTCCACCCTCAAACCACCTCCCACTCGACATCCACAATTGAAGGTGCGGGCGACGAGCTGGTCTGCATGCCATGCACTTCATCACATAATTCACATCCTGCTGGGCTCAGGAAAAACCTTAATCAGATTGTCCACGAATTTGCGTGTGATACTCGACATGGATAATATTGTTAACTGGGACATCAGGGCAGATATATTATCATGTTTGAGTGGAAAATAGGACTCAACTGATTACTTCACGACAAACACGGTTCACAGGTTCACCTTTTAACCGTACGATTCTCATTTATGCACACATCAAAATGATATTTGACACAGTGACATCAATGTTAAGTGTTAAGGCGTTATATAAGTAACTGAATAAGGAAAACAGGCGGCAAGTGATTTTTAAAGTCACGAAGACACCAGAAAAGTTGTTATTTGTCCAATTTTGATACCGCCTCTACGCCAAGAATTGCTTGCAAATACGGGAGGGGAATATAAATTATTTCTGTGTTTGATATCATACGATATCGAAAAAAGATCAGTCAACCAATTCAACCACCCGTGCAGCACCTTAAGTTGGCAATTCGAAATTGTTGCCAATACAAATCATTTAGATAGGTTGTGTAGTATTACGTGATTAGGTGAAATTCCTCCTGTCTTGGGTATTGATTCATTACTAGGATTATATCTCTTCGCCATGAGGGAGAGAGGGGTGATTGTGGCAAGTGCATAGAGACGTAAGTCACAATATCAGAATGTAGTACAACGGTGAAATATAGTGCATAATTTGAGAGAAAACACTCACCCTCTGGGTAACAAACTGGCCCTAGTAGTTGTTTGGACACACTTCATTTGGGAGAAACCTGTCGCCCTCCCAGTGAGAAAATGGCCCAAGTAGTTGTTTGGACACACAAGAATATAACTCTTAATTTATATATAAAAAAAAGCACTGGCCCTCTCAGTGGCACACAGGCCCCTGATTATGAGGTAATCCGACATCAAGGGCCCATTTGCCACTCTCTGTGACCAGAGCCTGAAGAAGGCAGCCGCTTCATTTGAACAAAGTAGAAAGGGTATACTACAGGGATGGTTCGTGCAATATATGTTTGAATTTGGTTGAATGGCTGTGAAGAAGAAGCCAAGTTTGCAAAAGTTAACGGACGGCGGACGCCAAGTGATGGCAATAGCTCACACTGACTTGCAGTCAGGTGAGCTAAAAAGAAATGCCCTCATTCAAGCAAAATAAAGAAATTCCAATCTGTTCCCTACGATAAGACTTACGCCAGCAAATTGGGCCGAGGGAATAGGGTGCTCAACTTTGATAACATTTGTCGTCAGACAATATATGTTATCAAAGTTAGGTATGCTATTCCCTGGGCCCAATTTTTTGGCGCTCATGAATGTCACCCAAAATAAAATGAGACTGATGATCACTTGGCTGTTCAAGTTTAATAACAGCACACGTCATTCTTACATGTAGAAGTTATTCTACTCAAGATCGTCCAGTGCCATCCATATCCAAAAAGGAAGAGTTTGCTGAAGTTCTCGGAAAATGAAACATATGTATAATTCATGGGAAGGATGTATACCAGTATCTTTAAAAATTTACAATATAAATATTGATAAAAAAGTCAAGTTTTTCTATTAAAATGAAAGTGTCAATGACACTGTAGCTCAACTTGTCAAGACAAAGACATGTACATGTATAGTATGTGACACAGCAATGACAAACATCTAGGTAATGACCTGATAACAAAGGTACATATAAAGTATTGTAACGGTCTGTACATAAATACTGACCGTTGCCTGTAACAAATGTATAGGTAAAGTATTGTAAAGGTGGGTGACAGTCAGATGCTGAACTAGAAAAAATCTTTGAGTCCCAGAGTGGGTCTGACTGAACCCCAAAATATTTGTTCTCATAGCACAGTGATAACAAAGGCACCCCAAAACACACTCGTTCCTGTCCCAAGGTGAAAACAAAAGTACTCAAGAAGTTTTGTGAAGATCAGTTCATAAATACGAGCTGTATAGAACTTGTGACAAAAAAATGATTGGACCTAATTTCGGTACAAAATGGCCACTGGCAGCCATCTTGAATTTTGGACCGTACCCAGAAACACTCATTCTCATCCCAAGGAGATAACAAAGGTACCCAAGAAGTTTTGTGAAGATCGGTTCATAAATACAGCCTCTACCCTGAGCCGTATTGACATGTGTGCATACATTGTGTAAGTTGCACTGAATAAATCAAAGTTCATCTAATTTGCATAGTTTCTGCACGAAAAAAAACCCCTTACAATATGTGATGTATTCCATGTTACTAAACATTCATACAAAAATTTATTAAAATCAGAACTTTCATACAGAAGTTCTATACAAAAGACTGATTGCACTAATTTTGGTACAAAATGGCTGCTGGTGGCCATCTTGAATTTCGGACCACACCCAAAAACACTCGCTCTCATCCCACGGTGATAACAAAGGTACCCAAGAAGTTTCGTAAAGATTGGTTCATAAATATGGCCTCTAGTCTGAGCTGTATAGAAGTTGTGTACAAAAAACTGATTAGACCTAATTTCGGTACAAAATGGCCACTGGCAGCCATCTTGAATTTTAGACCGCACCCAGAAACACTCGTTCTCGTCCCAAGGTGATAACAAAGGTACCCAAGACATTTCGTGAAGATCAGTTCATAAATACAGACTCTAGTCTGAGCCGTATTGACATGTGTACTTACTGTGTGTAAGTCGCACTGAAAAAATCAAAGTTCATCTAATTTGCATAATTTCTGCACGAGAAAAAAACCTGTATTATATGTGATGCATCCCATGGTACTAAACATTCACACAAAAAAATTATTCAAATCAGGGCTTTCATATGGAAGTTCTGTGCAAAAATCTGATTGCACCTAATTTTGTACAAAATGGCTGCCATCGGCCATCTTGAATTTCGGACCGGACCCAAAAGCACTCGTTCTCGTCCCACGGTGATACCAAAGGTACCCAAGAAGTTTCGTAAAGATCGGTTCATAAATACGGCCTCTAGCCCGAGCCGTATTGGCATTTGCACTTACAGTGTTGAAAGTAACCCCAAAAAACATCAAAATTAGTCTAATTTGCACAATTTACGTACGAGAAAAAAACCCATATTATATGTGATGTATCCCATGGTACTAAACATTCATACAAAAAATTATTCAAATCAGAGCTTTCATATGGAAGTTCTGTACAAAAAACAGATTTCTGCATCGTCGGTACAAAATGGCAGCTGGCAGCCATCTTGAATTTCGGACCGCACCCAAAAACACTCGTTCTCGTCCCACGGTCATAACAAAGGTACCCAAGAAGTTTCGTAAAGATCGGTTCATAAATACGGCCTCTAGCCCGAGCCATAGCAGCTTGGCACTTACAGCTCTGAAAGTAACACTAAATAAATCAAAGTCAGTCTAATTTGCATAATTTACGCACGAGAAAAAAACCCGTATTATATGTGATGTATCCCATGGTACTAAACATTTATACAAAACTTTATTCAAATCAGAACTTTCATACAGAAGTTCTGTACAAAAAACTGATTTTTGCATCATCGGTACAAAATGGCCACTGGCAGCCATCTTGAATTTCGGACCACACCTAAAAACACTCGTTCCCGTCCCAGGGTCATAACAAAGGTACACAAGAAGTTTCGTAAAGATCGGTTCATAAATAATAAATACGACCTCTAGCCCGAGCCATAGCCAATTGTTGACGTACGGACAGACGGACAGACGGACAGATGGACGGACGGACAGATGGACGACGGACGACGGGCCATGACAATAGCTCAAATTTGACTTCGTCAAAGTTGAGCTAAAAACCAAGACGATTTTCACACTAAAAGCCACTAGAATCCACCACTCGATAGCTCCTTTTAAAAATTAAAATAAAGATCCCCCTCCCCCATCAAACTGGCACCTGCAGCACTCAGGACAAAATCCTTCAGCACCAGTCCCTCACAATAATTGTTCCACAGTCCACTAGAGTTTATTGGGATAAATGGAAAATAGGTTATCTAACAGTTTCAATTTTGCACCCTGCCTCATACTTACTGTAATATCAGTCCTGTTTTAACCCTTTACCTAACATGAAAAGCAGACGACACTTGCAAAAAAATTTCTTGAATAACTAATTTTTTTCATTTTCAGTCTCAAAAACATAGGTTATGGTTATGACCACTCATTGGAACGAGCTCTTTGAGCTCGTTCCAATGAGGGGTCATAACCTATGTTTTTGAGACAAAAAATGAAAATATAATGAAAATTAATTGGCGATTTTTGAGAATAGCGCTGGCCGGTTTTGGCCGTTACGTTGGGTAAAGGGTTAATAAATAGCTGGATTGTCAAGCAGAATAATACCCACTGTTCTGCTTTTCTCATACTGGGTATGTTGCGTTTTGCCCATATGAGGATAACCCAGCTAATTTATTCATCTCAAAGTATTAAAAGTACTACTTCCTTCAATCAAACAGATTGATGCATTTGGTTGTCATCAGCTGCCATCAATAGGTGATATTTATTCTAGTTAAACTTTCTACTGCCTCGCTTTTTCTTTCACTTCTTCTACTCGGTCTATCGTTTATATTTATATGTATTTTTATATAAGACATGAGGCAATAGCACTTCTAATATATGGTGGACTCAAAAATTTCCCAAGTTAATCACTTGCGTTGTCCCATTTTGAACAAAAACCTACTATCAACTTGTGTATCCAGTGACTTCGGCCTCTGGTCACTTCGGACTCAAAGTCATTTCGGCCCCAGTCACTTTGGCCCCTTGGTCATTTTGGCTCAATTTCAGGGGTAGAGATCTATAAACAACAACAACAAATAGTTTATGTTTAGAAATAATGGGTAATGACCTTTATTAATTAATGTTCAGTCAATTATACTTACACAGTGCACAGAAAAGTTTTACATGACATTCAAAATTATCCATGAGTTCAGTTTTACATACATTTTACAAACATTTAACAATTGTACAGAAAAGTTTAAGTCTAATATATACAAAGTGTGAATAATATAATTATTAGGCAGTCACTTCAGGGATGCAGAGCCTTGGCCATCTGGTCTGCCTTCAGGGGGAACAGAATACGGGGTGATGGGAGGAATAAAGAAAAAAAAAACTCCCAGACATACACCCAAAAGCCCTTAGAGGGCTGTTATAACTTTATTCACATGTTTATTTATTTAAAATGTACACGGGTCCCAGCCAGGCGAGCTTGTTTCAATCCTTGCTTAATGTTTCGCTTATTGTATATGTTAACAAACAGCTTGTTTCAATGCCTTCTGTGCTTCGTCTGGTTCAAGAAAAAGTTTGGTTAGAAAAGTTATAGGTAAAGAGAGATAGGAATCTGCTATTGTATACTGTGACTGTTGTGTGATTGTTGCAGCTGTTTTGGGTTTCTTTTTTAGCTCACCTGACTGAAAGTCAGGATGAGCTATAGTGATCACTCACCATCCAATGTCCGGCATCTGTGAACATGGTGTTTCCACCTGCCCCTGCTAAACCGCCAAACCAATTTTAATTATATTTGAGGTGATTACTTGCTCTGTCTTTGAAAGTCTTCTTCTCCAAAACAATCTCTTAGAATGTTTTGATATTTTGTATACAACATCTCTAAGGGGCTGATTCAAGTTTGTTCAAATCGAGTCCCTGAGTTAATATTTGGGCTTTTATCGGAGCCTCAATTTTAATTTAGTGCAATATGAGGGAATTTCTTTAAAAATCACCTTTGTCAGATCCATCAGTCAGAATGCTTTTGAATTGGGTATACAACATTTCTAAGGGGGAGGGGTGGGGGGTGGGGGGGGGGGGGGGCTGGGGACAGGCCAGTACTTTAAAAAAATCCAGCTCCCCTAAACCTGTGCCAGAGAGCTTTTCTGTGCTTAGTCAGTTATTAATAAGGAAATTGAAGGTTTAAGGAGAGCTATCGCAGCTGTTAAGGGGAACAATTATGGCTCTCCTTAAACTGATTTTGCAGGAGCCATGGAGGGCAGGAGCTATAGCTCCCCTCAAAAGACCAGGCATTGGGTTGGGGGAGGATTCATGTTTGTTTAAATTGGGTCCCTAGGTTAATATTTGGGCCCCAATAGTAGTCCGAATTTCAACTTAGTGCAATATGAGGACATTTCTTTTAAAATCTTCTCCTTCAGTTCCCCCAGTCAGAATGCTTTCACTCAAGTTTGTTCAAATTAAGTTCCTAGCTTGATATTTGGACTCCCAAGTTTTGCATTACTGGAAATCGGGGGATTATTTCTGTGGTAGCATTCCTGTACTAAAAAAATCATCCAGCATGTACAACAGAGGTATAAATAATTAAATAACATCATTCCTCTGTAGTGTAAACTAGCTATAGATGCTATTTAAATCTTTCTTTATACAACTATTGTCATGTGAGTGCCTCAGACCCCATGGGGCCTCTTGCTTATAAAGCAACCATCAAACTGCGCTTTCAGTATCACTATAAATATGCCCACGTTTCTAAGTAAAACAGAGCAGAATTCTTGAAGTTGTGCACAATTAATAGTCACCTTCCAGTTTGAGGTTCTCGGGGGGTCTGACCCCAGAAACCTCCTGCCAGTGCACACATTCAAACAAAAAAATAAGATTATTCGACCTCGCTTCCGACTCTCATGGATTCATAAGCAAATAAAGTTATTCGGGTCGCAAGAGATTTCAAATCCCACATCGTCCATGTGTGCCTTTGGCACGCTGAAACTTTTCTTTCTTTCATTCATTCTTTATCTATTTAAGGTATAAATGTTGAAAAACAATTAAATAAAAAAAAAAGTTAAAATTAAAAAAATGTTTTAGAATATTTATTGACGCTGAAATGTCATGGTATATTGGGACCAAATTGACTTGAGGCTGAAATAACTGAGGTCGTAATAACTTGGGGTCAAAGCAAATACACCCAAACTGGCCTCCAACATTTTTACCCAAACTGGCCTCCAATGAACCCAAACTGGTCTCCGAAATTTTACCCTAAACGTCCGCCACAGTTTTACCCAAACTGACCTCCAAGAATTTTTACGGACGGGAAAAAGAAAAACACAGACTTTTTAAATTAAGGACATACATTTATTAACACAATAATTTAATGATCAAGCAAATTTTTGCTAATTAAAACTGCGACAGATGACAGAGTTTGTCTTGGAGTTTTTTCATTATAGTATCATAAAAAGCCACAAGAACAAAACCTTTAAATCTTGTAAAAACAAATGTTTGTCCCATTTTCGTTTGATTTTTGCTTGACATGTTGTTTTGATATTCAGCGGCACCAGATCATATCAAGATTTTGGGATTGTGTTTTTGAAAAAGAGTAACCAAACAGCATTCAGTCTAATTAATACCAGTTTGTTTTGGGAAAGCTTGTTTGAAAAAGTGTAACCAATCAGCACACAATTTTGATAGCAACATCTTGTCACTGTGTCAGTAACCTTTTCAGGAATTTTAGGGAATTGGGAACGACAAGTTGTGTTTATTCCGTATTGGGTATTTTCATATGGATAATTATTGGATTTTCTTTTACACCTTTAACTAGTCATTATGGAGTACAAATGTGGAATATGTAACAATAATGTAGGCTTGAACTCAATTTATTGTGATGTCTGCAAATGCTGGATGCATAGAAAGTGTGCCAATCTATCAGTTACTGAGTTGCAATGTTTATCACAACAAAATAATAATTGGTTCTGCAAATGCTGTATCAACTGCAGCTTACCATTCTGTAATTTAGATGATGGTGAATTTCATCATATGTTGCTAGGCATAGAGGATGCATTAACTGGTTGAGTGCTGGAAGCCACTATCATGGCTTTAAAGAAACGTGAGGGTACCGTACTAAAGTCTTTATATTCTTTTCTCCAGTTTCATATTCTGTCACCTGCTAAAACAGTTTTGTTCATTAAAATTTGCTTTATTATAAATTATTGGAGAGTGCCTATAGGCACTCTCCAATAATTTATAATAAAGCAAGTTTTAATGAACAAATTCTGTCTTCTAAAAATAATCTAGCGCTCAACCAGTTAATAGATGTATACGAAAAATTGTACTGAATTAAATTTCGAACCTTTTAAATTTGAACAAAATAAGGGGTACTACAATGGAGACAATATTGACCAAGATAACAATTTTTTTAACAATATAAATATTAATAGCTTATACTACACTGAAGACCAGTTTAAAAGTAAATATAGGGAAAATTTAAAAAAGAAATCAAACTTTTCAATCCACAATTATCCACTTTTAACTGTTAAAGCATGTCAGCAAATTATGAAACTCTTAAGGAATTCTTAAGACTCTCAGGTTGCACTATTGTTGTCATTGCCATCTCTGAAATCTGGACTAAAAAGGAAAACATTGATCAGTACTTGACAAATAATTACACATCATATTTCAGCTCAAGGAATCACAAACAAGGCATCATATGTTCACAATTCCCTATCTCACACATTATTGAAAGACATGTCAGTCCTGGTAGAAAACACATGCAAAACTGTTTGTGTGGAAATTTCTCTAAAAAGCAACAAAAAGATAAATGTGTACTACACATATAGAACTCCAAACTCAGACATATTACTTTTAACAAACACTTGGAGGAAATTCTAAAACATTTAAATTACAGCTGAAATGGTTAAGGGGTTTTTTTGATCGAGTAAACATGTGGATTAACCTTGGTCAACCAATTAATCACTTGTCCAAATAGATATCTGAATAATTGCCATACCGTTGATGATTTACAGCATGAACCCTTTACCCAAAGTAATAAACAAAACCGACTCGGCCTATATACAAAAATCTCCATTCAAATTTATTATGTTTTCAATTTTTGTCTCAAAAACATAGCTTATGACCCCTCATTTGAACGACCTCATTCCAATGAGGGTTCATAAGCTATGTTTTTGAGACAAAAATTGAATATTTTCAGTAATTCATGAATTTATTTTGCAAGTATCGTCTGCTACCCGCAATGGGTAAAGGATTAAGAATGACCATTTCTAGCTACTGATACAGTATGATGATCATGCAAGTAAACAAGAATGGCAGCATGTAACTTGCATGCTTTACTTTGTCTCATATTTATTAATTATATTTATTTACTTATTGGTGTTTAAGGTCACATACTTCTGCACAACGGCTAATCGTGACCACACTCTGTCTATTATAATTGATGTGATTCAGTGTGACAATGTTTGCCTGTTTAGGAGCAAGTTTGTTCCTTTGTTGACCCATATAATACAGTATTTCAAAAGTAACGGTTAATCGAACAATTACTTTTTGGATCGATCAAGATGTTGATCATTGATTTATTTATTTGTGTTTAAGGTCACATACTTATGCACAATGGCTAATCATGACGGTGACAGTTTTATGGGTGGAAAATATGACAAGCACACATACACTAAAACCTTTATAGACCTCTTGTTTGCTTCTCATCTGTATCCTCTAATCTTGAGACCAATACGAATCACAAGCCATAGTGCTACACTTATAGACAATATATTTACCGGTACATACAAAATTCAGGCTTCTGTAGACAGTGGAATAATTATAAATGATCTTAGTGATCATTTAACTATCTTTATAACTTGTAATTATAACCCCAACAGAAACATTACCTTGAAATCCTTCAAAAAGAGACAAGTCAGAGACACAAATATTTCAAAATTGCTAGATGACAGTACCCAAACAAATTGGCAGGAGATTACTAACAACAGTGATGCTAATGAAGCTTATAATAAATTTATTGCTCTTTTCACTTCATTATACAACACTAACTGCCCAGTTATAAATGATACCAAGAAAGAAATAAGGAAGTCAGGCAAACCTTAGATGACAAATTCCCTGGTCAATGCTTGTAAGAAAATAAATCTCCTTTACAAAAAGTTCTTGAAACATAGAGACAAAACTGCAGAGACAAAATGCAAATCCTATAAAAACAAACTTACATCAATCCTTAGATTCAGTGAGAGACAATATTTCACACAACTTCTTGATAAATACAACACAAATGCAAAAGAAACTTGGAGAATCTTCAATAACCTAATAAGCAAAAGAAAAGAATCAGCACACCCGGATGAATTTAAAATTGATGAACATATTATTATTGCCAATAACTTTAATAATTTTTTCGTGAACATAGGTCCAAAATTGACTAACTTGATCCCAAAACGTAAAGAAAAATTGGAAGATTATATGAAATGCAGAGTAAATGATTCGATATTCCTAAGCCCTATTTCAGAAGAACTTCTTACCACAGGTAATAAATTTAAGTGTAAAGTTTCCAAAGACCACAATAATCTCGATATGACCTTGATTAAAAAAGTAATTCTGTGTATTTCAAGTACCTTACTACATATATTTAATACTTCATTTGAAACAGGGTCCTTCCCAGATGAAATGAAGACAGCATGTGTCATTCCCTTGTTTAAATCAGGAGATGCCCAAAACTTCTCAAATTATAGACCGGTATCTCTGCTGCCAAATATTGGTGAAACTTTTTAATACTTGCTTGATGGTTTTTGTGATAAAAAATAATATTCTTTCTGATAGTCAGTACGGCTTTAGAAATAATCGATACATCTCTCATGCAATTATCAAACTGACCGAAGAGATAACTGATGCCTTGGACAATTCATATTCACTTATTGGAGTCTTTATAGATCTAAAAAAGCATTTGATACAATAAACCACAATATCCTGCTAAAAAAAGTTACATTTTTATGGTATAAAGGGGGTACCTCACAATTGAATCTCAAGTTATTTAGAAAATAGACACCAATATGTATCGTTCAATGATAAAAACTCAGATTGTCTAAAGATCATGGGCGGGATGCCACAACGGTCTATACTTGGACCATCACTGTTTATATTATATATTAATGATATCTCCAATGTCTCCCCATTACTCAAAATTATAATGTTTTCTGATGACACAAATTTGTTTCTTACTGGAGACAGACTAGCTAAAATGTGTTAAACCATTTCTAGTGAAATGGCCAAACTTAATACATGGTTTCAAGTAAATAAGTTATCTCTGAACTTACAAAAACCAACAAAATGATACTTGGAAACAAACAAACAAATAAAAACTTAAGCATTAATGTAAATGGCTTGGAAATTGAATGAGTCTATGTTACAAAATTCCTCGGTGTTTATTTTGACCACAACCTGCAATGGGGTGAGCACTTGAAATGTATAAAAGCCAAAATAGCAAAAAATATAGCCATAATGTATAGAGTTAAAAACTGAATTAATAAACCTGCCTTCTATCCTTATACCGAAGTCTTATTGCACTATCTAAATTATTGTTGTGAAATGTGGGGAAACAATTACCATAATAAGGTACTCCCACTGGCAATACTCAAAAAGAAAGTGGCAGGGACCAGCCTAGGGGGGAATTTTAGGGAGACTTCAAGTCTCCCTCCAGAAAAAATAGGGAGACTGCAGAGTCATGTAGGGAGACTTCATAGGCAAGTGGGGAAAATTAAGAATATTTATGTACCACCCCCGCCGCCCCTTCATATTTTCAATTTGTGGTCCTCCATTAACGTACAAATAATCCAGGTCCAGTTGCCTTTGATGCATCTGTGCCAGGTTAAAAAATCACAATGTAATTATTGACTGAAAATCCCCCACTGCTAACTTCTCCTTCATGACCCCTCACCTCTTCTTCGTGCCAATCCCCCATCACCCACCTGTGGTTGCCTTTCAACAAAGTTTACTAAGCTAATAATTTCCTAAGTCTGAAAATGTGAACAGGACCAGATTTAAGAAGGTTGCTTGGGAGGTACTTTGTTAGTTAATAAACAAAATACATTCTGGGGTCGAGTATTTTGTAAAAAAAATGTCATTCCGCATCATTTTTATGGCATTCCGGTGTCATTCCGCGTCATTTCATGTCATTCCGATGTTCAGGAGGACCCTTTTTCAAGATCGTCCACATGCACACTTGTGTCCCGGATACACCCATATTGTCCGCTAGCCAAATCGTCCGCTAACAATCTGACCCAAATCGTCCGCCAGTGACCCCGAATCGTCCGCTACAATTTTACCCAATTCGTCCGCCAGAGAAATCGAGGTTCGGCGAGAGAGAACTCCCAATTCTTTTTTCACTTATTTTTGTATATTTATTTATATAGCACATAGCAATGGAAATACTTGAAAAAATAAATATAGTATATAACATTTTTTTTAAAATACATATAGGGCACATCGAAATTTGTCAAATATACATGAAAATACATGTAGGGCACATCGACATCTGTGAAATATACAGGAAAATACATATAGGGCACATCGAAATTGGTATAATTGCGAAATAATGGGGAAAAGTTTAACATTTTTGCTGGCAAAATTTAGCTAAATATGGATTACTTAGTGTCAAGAATACTACTCATTCATGATTTTATGCCTTGGAACGGAAGCACTACTTTCTCGAATGTTTTATCAATTAGGAATAATTACGAAATAATTGGAAAAATATGTTGAGAATTATTAAAAGGAAAACAAACGGGAAGGTTTTTGCAATAAATGTTTCCAATTATTGCGTAATTATTCTACGAATAACTACGAAATAATTGGAAAAATTTATTGCAGAAACTTTCACGCTTTTTGTTTGAATAACTGGGTATGTTGAGAATTACTGAAAGGAAAAAAAACGGGAAAGTTTTGGCAATAATTTTTTCCAATTATTGCGTAATTATTCTGCACAAGACAGATTTTCTGTATTTAGAGACGGCATGGTACAGCCATAACATCTCCAGTCTGGAAGAACTTCTAAACCCTTATTCGTTCTCCAGTTAAAGTCTTGTGATACACAAAACGAATTGGAACAATATACTTTGATCAGTAATCAAAGTTGATAAACAAACAATGTCAGAATAATCAGGCAATTAATTAAATGATTGAGTAAATGTCACAACAACTTTGATTTTACCGTACATGATAAGCCACTCAATCTTATAGGTGATTATTGTCCCCAACTAAAACAAACATGATTATGAAAATGTTTCAAAGTTATATCAGTAAAGAACATCATACTGAACTGTGTGGGTGTTCATTTTTTGTGAGAGATATGTACTTAATTCCTATTCAATTCTTGCTGGACTATACATGGGATATTCGCTGTGTTTTGTTAAATTCGCAAACAAGTAAGTACATAAATGAATTAATATAAATTAATAGCAATAACAATGACAAACAAAAAGTCCTAAAAAAATAAATGAAAAAGAAACTAAAAAATTAGCAAAATAATTATTTCATAGCGGACGATTTGTGTAAAATTGTGGCGGACGATTTGGGTAAAATTGCGGTGGACGATTTGGGTAAAATTGTAGCGGACGATTTGGCTAGGGGACGATATGGGTGTAATTCCTTGTGTCCTGTACAAAGCTTTTCTTGACATCACTAAAGCTTTTTTTCATGTGTTTCAATTCCATTCGTGTTTTTCTGGGAATAGACAGCCCAACAGTTAACAGTCGTCAGCAAATCGAAATAAAAAATAATGTGTTATAAAATACGTCCGTTGTGTACACATTTTCGGCATCCTAAGCGACGTAACCTACTTTCAAACTGGGTTGTTTTGTTGAGTCGCGTAAGTCACCTATTTTCGTTTCGACACTTGAAGCTCCGACTGGAACGCAACAAAATATAAATAAAAAAATTCGCCAAAAGCGACAATGGACAATTGATTGTCGTGTGATTTCAAATAAATGGACGTTTATTTGACGAATTAAAATGCCCATTTATCACACTCGAGCACATTCGATTTTTGAAAATACTCGTTTTCATGTAAACCTCGCATCACTCAGTTCAGCCTTTTCTCATTTTGGCCAATTTTTAGAGGGCGACTTGTAATCGCCCCGACTATTTTTCTAGGCGACTTTGGGCTTAGAAGGGCGACATAATCGCCTTAGTCGCCCTCACGGCTGGTCCCTGGAAAGTGGTATGAATAATTGATGAAGCTGATTACCAGAGTCAAAGCAGCCCAATATTTGGGAAATATAAAATTTTAAAACTTGATGGCATGATTAAGCTTAATACTCTAGAGGTCATGTACATGTACAAAGCTAAGTATGAAATGTTACCTGAAAATCTACTCTCATACTACGGAACTGTTCAGAATTCTCAACATTATGCAACAAGCCAGAGTGAAAACTTCACTGTGAAGGACATCACGAACTGAAGCATGGCACCAATATTTATGTGTTCCAAAAATTTTGCAAAGTGGAACTGTTAAATGGGTAGAGTCAGGCACGACAATGTCTTGTTGTTTTCAACAAAACAAGAAATCAATAGAGCCAATACAATAAAATGTATTCAAACATACACATACCATTCTAAAAACATTTCCTTACAAGAAATAAAAAGAAAATAATAAACATACATATACATATGGAAAAATCTAAATTTTATAGTAAATTTCCTTTCTTATTATACCTACCACAATTGTTTACTACAGGCTTGCACTACAGTGGAAGTCCCTAACTCGGATAAAATACTCTCTATTTTTGTCTTTCCCAAGCAAGTTGGGAAAGAAAAGTGGTGCAAAAGCACCAATAAAAATAAGCCAAAACTGGGTCGAGTGCAACCGGCGCAGACACAGTACGGGACGCTCTCTCCCAAGTACAACTCCACGACTTCCGTTGCCAGTGCGCATATACCGTCTCTAAAGACTCATTCTTTTTGAATCCGTAAACGCTAGAGTTATGTGATCAGCGGGGAGGAAAGATTCTTTACCCGTAAAGAAGACGGGAGGGCCTCCATGTAAACAATTGTGGTAGGTATAATAAGAAAGGAAATTTACTATAAAATTTAGATTTCTTATCAACCTACTCACAATTGTTTACTACAGGCTGAATAGACAAAAGGCTGGAGGGAATCGCATAACCAACCCCCACATAACCCTAGTGCACTGGAACCGTGAAGCAGAAGGAAGACGTCCCGAGGCTTATCAACCATAATGTCGCAATCATTGGTAAAGGACAATGAAAAGAAACATATGAGCCTGTGTGACACACAGACAGAAAAAAGGGCAGTAACAGCACAAGGCTGAAACTGACCTTCAAGAAGCCTAATGGCTATGGCAGACAACAGCCTGAGCAGAAGAAAGAGGACCCAAGGCAAAAAGGTCCTCCGACTGCTCCTGCAACTGGCGTAAATAAAAGGTGGAGAAAGTAGAAGCATTTCTCCAGTAGGCTGCCTGCATAACATCCGACAACTTGACGGAGTTAGAATAAGCCCAAGAGGTAGACAGTGCCCGCACCTCGTGGGCAGAAATACGATTGGTAATACAATCGCCAGCTGCTAAACGACTATAAGCCGTACGAATAGCAAGACAAATCCATCGAGAAATGGATTGAGGAGAGATCTTCTGTCGACCCGGAATGAGAGACAGAAAAAAACGTTTTCTGCCCTTGCGAATGAAGCGCGTCCGATCAAGATAAATGCGAATAGCACGGACCGGACAGAGCAAAGGGCGAGTACCCTCAACAGAGGGAAGAGCCCTGATACAGATAGGAGGAGGAGTAGTATCTGGTAACTGATTCTTAGCCAAAAAGGAGCAATCAGTGGTGAAAGTAACACTGTTGGGAGAACTCCTAAAAAAGGCCGGGTCAACCGAGAGGGCGTGAAGCTCACTAACCCGTCTGGCCGAAGCAAATGCCATCAGAAAAGCCGTCTTGTATGTGAGAAATTGCATATCCACCTGGGATAAAGGTTCGAACGCCCCCCCCCCCCCCCCCCCCAAGCAAAGCAGCACCCACGAAAGATTCCATCGTGGAGTAAGCTGCAAAGTCCGAGGCCTTTTCAAAGAAAAGTGCCGAACAAGCTTGGAGAGGTAAGGATTAGTGCCGATATGACGCTTCCCCACATAAGAAAAAGTCTCTGAAAGCATAGACCTGTAACCCTTGATGGTAACAGGCTGGAGACCCCGAGAATCAAACAGATATACCAGAAACTCCGCAATCTGTGAAATCGAAGGATTGGCATAATCAACAGAGTGATCAGCACACCATCGACAGAAGACCTTCCATTTAGCTGCATAAGCTAAACCAGTGGAGTGCCTCCTTGAAGAAGAAATGCACTCCACTGCTCGTCTCGAAAAACCTCTACGGAGGAGACAGGACCTGACAAAAGATATGCGTGAAGGCACAATGAAGTCGGGTCGACGTGAAACCTCCTCGGGCAACCTTGACAAAGAAGGTCGCGACGTAGCGGGACACGTGCCGGAACCGCCGCCATCAGCGAGCGGAGCTGATTGATCCACACCCGCTGAGGCGACAGGGGAGCGATCAGAATGATTCGACAACTGCAGGTTCGAATTTTGGCGAGAACCTGAGGAAGAATCGGAACCGGCGGGAAGGCGTAGCCGACTAGACCGTTCCAATCGAGTGACAGAGCGTCCACGGCAAAAGCCAGCGGATCTGGACACGGGGACACGAAAGTGTCCACCTGATGGTTCCAACGAGTCGCAAAGAGATCGATGTGGGGACGTCCCCAGAGATCGCAAAGCGACTGGAACACTGCCCTGTGAAGCATCCACTCGGTGGAAATAACCCTGCCCTGTCGGGACAGGGAGTCGGCTAGGACGTTCAGACGACCGGGAATGTGACGAACAACCACTCCGGCGTGAACCTCCTGAGCGAGCAGTAAAAGATCCCGAGCTAACTCGTACATCGGAAGCGAGTGCGTGCCGCCCTGGTTCCGAATGTAAGCAACCACTGTCGAATTGTCGGATAGTAGAAGGACCTGGCGATTCGACAGGTGAGGGATCCACTGCCTGAAACTCAGAAGAAGAGCAAGAAGCTCCTTCTGGTTGATGTGTAGAGCTGCTTGATCCTGGTCCCACATCCCGTGTAGGGAAAGACCGAGAGGATCCAATGTCGCACCCCATCCGAGATCGCTGGCATCTGCCGTCAGAACGCGATCGGACGTGGGTAAGTCCAGCGGAACACCCTGCGTAATCCACTGAACATCTATCCAGGAAAGAAGGTGAGGATACAGAGAGTCCGGAAACGGAAGCACCTGATCCAGAGAATCTACATTCGGTCTCCAACGACTGAGCAGAAAGTGTTGGAGAGGTCTGACACGCAGCCGACCTAGAGGAATGAGATCCGTCACCGAACCGCAGAGACCGATCAGCCGGAGAAAACTCCGAGCGGTCGCGGACCTGGACTGGGACAGAGTCAGAGCAAAAGCTGAGAGAATCACAGCCTTGGCCTGGGGAACAGCCACCAAATTGAATTTGGTTTGGAAAGACATCCCCAGATGACAAAACGACTGAGAAGGGACCAGGTCCGACTTCTCCTCGTTGACTCTGAATCCTAGTGACGTGAGCAAGCTCAACAGAGTGGCGACATCCGATTCCAGTAAGGCAGCATTGGAATGCCTCTGGAGGATATCGTCCAGATATGCCGAAGTAGTCACCCTGGACTGTGTGCGATGGAACGCTATCACATGCGACATCAGTCTGGTGAACGCCCAAGGAGCCAGGTTGAGGCCGAAAGGCATGGCCTTGAACTGGTAAACTCACCCCAGAAAAGCGAACCTGAGATACTTCCGTGACGCCCGATGCATCGGAACGTGGAAGTAAGCGTCTCGCAGGTCGATGCTGGCTGCGAAATCTCCCTGGTGAATTGATTGGCGGACCGACCTGAAAGTCTCCATGCTGAACTTGGGAGCAATGATAGACTGGTTCAGGATGCTCAGATCGATAACCGGTCGGAGTCGGCCGTCCTTCTTCGGCACCAAGAACAGGCGGGAATAGAAACCCACTGACTGAACGTTCTTGACGACCTCGATCGCCCCCTTTGCCAGGAGATTGGCAATCTCCGTGGACAAAAGTTCCCGACGTAAAACGTCTGAAGGAACTGTGGTTGGAAGAGGCACCCTTGACAGAGTGGGGTGCCGTCGGAAGGATATGCGCAGCCCGGACCGAACAACATCTAACACCCATGGATCGGATGTGATGGTGGTCCAATGGTCTGCGAACTCTGCTATCCTTCCTCCAACCTGGGACGAGTCGAGGTGAGGACCTTCATTTCGAGCCTCGACGAGGCCCGCGAGAGGAGAAACCACCCCCTCTGCTAAATGAAGAATCCTGAGACTTCCCTCGATTCTGCCGACCCCTACCTTTACCCCGTGAGTAAGAAGTAGAGGCGGCGGCAGAAGGACCAGCCTTTTGCTTCACAGAGGAAGCAGAAGGGTACTTGTTAGGCTTGGAACGGCCCTTGCCTCCCCGAGAAGGCTGATCAAGCTGACGAAACAGCAGCTGATCTTTGGAATGACGTAGGACGTCATCCCGGACCGTCGACACGGAACCATGGAAAAGTTGCGGACCTGCCAAAGAAGCAGATCGAAGAGTAGCACGCTGCTCCTCGGGAAGGGATCATCCTGTGTCCAGCACAGCGTCCCTTCGAACTAATTCCAAATTGGCCGTGTTACAGGCATGTGTGTGAGTAAGGTGCATAAGCGCCTTGGACAGCACACGCAAAGGAGCCTGTACCTCGTCAAACTTATCTGGAGGCAGATAAGCAGCCAAAGCTGAGACGATGTGATCTGAGAGAGAAAGCATGCCAAGCATCTCTCTAGATAAGCCCAACGTGGACTCCAGAGTCGTCATTGGAATGACGGCAGACTTGGGCTTGGAAAGCCCGAGGGAAGTGGAGTCCTGATCCAGAACCGTCAAAGTCTGGCAGACTGACGGATTGGCGGAATCGTAGGAACGATAACGCACAGGAGGCAAAAAGGTGTCAACCCTGGTGAAGAACGAAGTCTTCAAAGCCTTGGAATTCAGCTTGGGATCCAATGCTGAAAAAGCCTCAACCACCTGTACCGACTGGCATGGTCGAAGGCGCCCAGAAGCAGGTTGCTCCATAGGCTGTTGGCGCGCGACTGATGATCGCGGCCAGGCTGACACTGTCGGCTGGTTAGCAGGTTTGAGCTCAGGCAGAAACCCAAACACAAAGTCAAGAGCCGCCCCCAAGTCCGAAGACTGCTGGCCCTCGACCTCAAGCATGTCGGATTCCTCCCCAGAGTCGGAAGACACATAGCCCATCGTGGGCAAACCAGCCGACGCCTCCCATGGTGTCGGGACACCAGAGGAATCGGAAACCGGCCTGTTTCCAATCCCGGGAGGCGGCGCCATAGGAGGCGCCTGGAAACCACCCATAGCCTCGCTGGAAGCAACAGGAAGGCTCTTAGAGAGAACCTGAGTGAGTAAGGAGAGGGCCTCCCTAAGCTCACTGCCTGTACCGACCGGTTCGACAGGGGAGCGAACCGGCAAAGTGGCTTCACCTCTGACCCTCTTAACCAGCGAAGGGTCACGATCCTCCAAAACACCCGACGCGGGACGACGGGCGGCAGCCAAAACATCTGAAGGCAGACGTGTATAGGGGTACGATGCACCCCGAGGATCAATATTGCGAGAACTCATGAGAGTCACCGCGGACCTCTGCGGGGCAGAAGGTCCAGGCTGCACAAAAAGCGTTGGTCCCCCAAAACTGGTCGTGTGACCAGAGTGAGTGGACGGAAACGCCACGGAGTTCATAGTGTTTCCACTACGAACATCCGAATCCAAAGACACAACTGTGGTACTCGACGGCGACGAGACCACAGCGATGGGCTCTGCCGGCAGCCCCTTCCGACTTCGCCGAGTTGAAGTCAGGGAAGGCTGGGGCCGATATCCCACGTCTACAGTATCGGACAGTTCTGCAGTCCCCTGCAGCGAAAAGCCGAGGCCGGCTGAAACAGACAATGAAGCAGACGGACCAGCAGCAGTAGTAGATACGTCGAGAGTCGTTGAGGCTGGTGAAATAGTGGAGAGAGCACACCGGCTCGGCTCCGAAGGAGGAGTCACAACCCTGGTGACAGCCTCAGATGTCGACTGGAGGGGGACCGTAGTCCCGGAACCAGGCATCTCTACACCAGAACACTCAACGGCTCCCGCAGTATCCACCACAGGAAAAGACTGCACATCCCCCACGGAGGAGGAATAACTCTCACCAGACAAAGTCGGCTCGGGAGGCCCCGAACGACCACGTTCTCCTTTCCTGCGGGAGCGGGAGGCACGGCCACGAGAACGAACGACACGATTTACAGACGCCCAAAAGGTGGAAGACCATGTTCCACAGACACCACACGGCCGCTCGGCCAAACACCCATTACAGGAGGAACACGACGAATGTACATCGTCCACATGCTTAGGCAGCAGACACTGCCCACAAGGAATTGTCCTAGGCATGAAAGAGGTGAGAGGAGCAGAGAAGGTGAGATCAGAAAACAGAACACCCCCAAAGAGAGAAAGGTGACAGAAACAAAGACCCCAGACGGTCGACCGGGAACCACCCAACAGGAAGACTACTCTCAACTGAAAGAAGGAACACTGTAGGAGTGGTACCCCGCTGACACCTAACTCTAACACAATTAGAAAATTTTGCAAAAAAAGCATTAACAATAATTGTGAAATAATCTAAGTCCTAACCGCGTGGCCCGCGAAATTCGCGCGCGACTCGAGAGAGAGCAAATAAATATACATTATGGACATATAATAGAAAAAAGAGAATATAAAACACTGTTCCTGAGAATACAAGGATACACTGTGGTATAATGAATCAGGAATCATCAAACATCGAGCTGGTGGAACACTGATAAGCGTGCAAAAACATCTCGACACGAAGCGGATTTTAAAAAGAATGAGTCTTTAGAGATGGTATATGCGCACTGGCAACGGAAGTCGTGGAGTTGTACTTGGGAGAGAGCGTCCCGTACTGGGTCTGCGCCAGTTGCACTCGACCCAGTTTTGGCTTATTTTTATTGGTGCTTTTGCACCACTTTTCTTTCCCAACTTGCTTGGGAAAGACAAAAATAGAGAGTATTTTATCCGAGTTAGGGACTTCCACTGTAGTGCAAGCCTGTAGTAAACAATTGTGAGTAGGTTGATAAGAATTCCCTTTTCCAGTATGGTTGTCCCAATATCTGATGCAATATTACTTTTCATCTTAGTGATAAAACTAAAATAAAGCCAGAACAATTAAGTGTACTGTAAAGCAATTTTAAATATAATTTCCGGGGGGATGTTTCTATATAAGTTTATACTTCTAGCATATCCCTTCAACAAATTTTTTCTTACTACTATACTGTTGATATTAATTTTTCATTTAATAATGTTCTATCCTATCAACAATGATACAAACACAACTACTACATCAGTTTGTATTTATTCCTCATGTAACTTGTCATATTTGTTGAATAAACAGTTCATTCATTCTGTACGGTACCGGTATGTGGATAAAACTTTTGGAAAAGGGGGAAGGCCAATCACAATTTTTATTATTTAAATTTTGCTACGTCATGAAAAGCTACTAATAGGTGAGTGTGGCTAATGTGCAATATAAGTAACAGAATTTTGTTTATTTTGAAATTCCCACCTCTGATATTCCTTGAAGTTCAAATAAAATATACACAAACAAAACACCAAAATGAAGGTTGAGATGTATAGAATATGAAACACATATGTAATCAACTCATAAAGTTGACAGCAGGCACCACTGTTTCCAGGAAGTATGCTATCGTATTCGTATCAGAACTGATAATAAAATAATATTTCACAAGAACAACTCGTGGCTGAATGTGCTTCAGCTATTCAATAACAAAGCTAGGCATTCAAAACACTTTCGAGTGCAGTGATAGGACTGCATTTTGGAAAAGGACAACAATGTCTGTATTTTTTTTATTGAAGATGGTTTCCATGTTCGACAGACATGTGCAAATCACTCGATACCACGAATTTCCAGCGAAAAACAAAAGAAATTTCAACAGGTATCATGATACCTTGCATAGAATATGGCAACTATGCAGTCTCTATATAATAATAGTATTAAGACGATCTTTCTCATTATTTGATTTTAGACGGTGTTGTATATAAATGCTTTTGCCGTCCGATGACGTCGACCGGAAATCGAAAGTAAAATCATATGTAAACAAAAGCAAAGGTCTTCGAATTTACCCCCATGCAGCCCTGTCGCTGTGTTTTAAAGAATTTTGATACTGTAGCTTTGTTTTTGGATATGTAAAGCATATTTGGCCACAAGTTGTTCTCGTGAAATATTATTAAATTATCAGTTCTGGTACAAATATGGTAGCAGACTTCCAGGAGCCAGTGGTGTCTACGGTCGACTCTATGGGTTGACTACACTTGTGTTTCGTGTTCTATACATCTCAATCTTCATTTTGATGTACATTTTGTGTATATTTAATTTAAATTGAAGGAATATCAGAGGTGAGAATTTTCAAAATAAACAAAATTCCATTTCTTATATAGCCCCTTAAGACGATATTTGAATAATGGATTTCTGTATACACCAACTCCAGGGCTCGGTATACACTTTTTAGCCAATACAGTCTACAGATGGTCACCCTAAACACCGGAATCCCCTGAAATACCCAGAATCCCCCTAAAACACCCAGCATACCCTCAAAATATCCCAGGTTCTCCATGGAAATGTCTTTTTAAAGCACAATAGAAGATTTTAAAAAATATTTTCAAGTATGTTCACATTTTAAAGTGATGTTTGCAGTTGACGAATGGAATCACTAAAAATGAACAAGAGGCCCCAGGGGGCCTGAGGGCGCTCACCTGACATGGTAGCCTAAATATCAACCCAGAGAATTGATTTCCACAAGTTGCATCTGCTCCTCCTAAGAAAAGCTGAAACCAAATATCCAAATATTCTGACCAGTGGATCTAAAAAAAGATTTTTAAAGAATATTCCTCATACTGAACTAAGTCATAATTCGGGCTCCCACAGGGAGCCCATATATGAACCCAGGGACTTGGCTTTAACAAAACTGAATCTCACACCCCTAAGGATTCTGTACACCAAGTATCAAAACATTCCGACTGCTGGATCTGAAGAAGAAGATTTTTAAAGAAAATTCCTCATTTTGATCCAAGTTACAATTCGAGCTCCCACAATCAGCCCAAATATGGACCTAGGGGCATGGCTTGAACAAACTTGAATCTTACCCCCCTAAGGATGCTGCATAAAAAATATCAAAAGCATTCATCTGCTGGATCTGAAGATTTTTAAAGAAAATTCATCATTTTGAACTAAGTTGTCATTCAGGCTCCCATAGTGAGCCCAAATATGAACCAAGGGACTTGGCTTGAACAAACTTGAATCTCAGCCCCCTAAGGTTGCTCCATGCCAAATATCAAAACATTCCAACTGTTGAATCTGAAGAAGAAGATTTTTAAAGAAAAATTCCTCATATTGACTAAGTTATAATTTGGGCTCCCACGGGGAGCCCAAATATGGACCCATGGACTTGGCTTTAACACACTTGAATCCCCCCCACTCCCCCCCCCCCCCCCCCCCCCCCCCCCCAAGGATGCTACTCACCACATATCAAACCATTCCGACTGCTGGATCTGAAGAAGAAGATTTTTTAAGAAAATTCCTCATTTCGAACAAAGTTACAATTCAAGCTCCCACAGAGAGCCCAAATATGGACCTAGGGACATGGCTTGAACAAACTTGAATCTCCCCCCCTCCTAAGGATGCTGCATACCAAATATCACAAGATTCTGCCTGCTGGATCTTGAGAAGAAGATTTTCAAAGAAATTTGCCTGAAATGCACTAAGTTCGAATTTGGGCTTCTATAGTGAGCCCAAATATGAATCCAGGTGGCCGATTTGAACAAACTGGAATCAGATCCACCCCACAATGTTGCATACCAAATATCAAAAGATTCTGCCTGCAGGATCTGGAGAAGAAGATTTTTGAAGAAATTTGCCTGAAATGCACTAAGTTCAAATTCGAGCTTCTATAGTGAGCCCAAATATAAATCTAGGTAGCCGATTTGAACAAAATAGAATCAGATCCACCCCACAATGTTGCATACCAAATATCAAAAGATTCTGCCTGCTGGATCTGAAGAAAAAGATTTTTTAAGAAATTTGCCTGAAAAGCACTAAGTTCAAATTTGGGCTCCTATACTAAGCCCAAATATAAACCCAGGGAGCCGATTTGAACAAACTTGAATCAGATCCACCCCACAATGTTGCATACCAAATATCAAAAGATTCTGCCTGCTGGATCTTGAGAAGAAGATTTTCAAAGAAATTTGCCTGAAATGCACTAAGTTCAAATTTGGGCTCCTATACTGAGCCCAAATATAAACCCAAGGGGCCGATTTGAACAAACTTGAAACAGATCCACCCCACAATGTTGCATACCAAATATTAAAAGATTCTGCCTGCTGGATCTGGAGAAGAAGATTTTCAAAGAAATTTGCCTGAAATGCAGTAAGTTCAAATTTGGGCTCCTATACTGAGCCCAAATATAAACCCAGGAGGCCGATTTGAACAAACTTGAATCAGATCCACCCCACAATGTTGCATACCAAATATCAAAAGATTCTGCCTGCTGGATCTGGAGAAGAAGATTTTTTAAGAAGTTTGCCTGAAATGCACTAAGTTCGAAATCGGGCTCCTATACTGAGCCCAAATATGAACCCCGGGGGCCGATTTGAACAAACTTGAATCAGATCCACCCTCCAATGTTGCATACCAAATATCAAAAGATTCTGCCTGCTGGATCTGGAGAAGAAGATTTTTTAATGTTTTTCCCATTGCCTACAGTGTTAAAAAGTGCTGACTCAGCACTTTTTCAATGTCCCGAAACTGTACCCTATGATAAAACCGATGGCAATTTTTTTTTACCAATTCTTTCTGTTGGTCCTAAGGAAGCTTCACACCAAACAAAAATTCTCGGTGCCGTGCAGTTTTGGAGATATGGGCGTTTTAATTTTTTTCTATTTTTAGCTCCTGCGGTTCCCATGGGGCTACGGGGAAAAAAAATCAGCATAAATTAGGTACTTATGACCCAATAAGCCCTCACATAAAATTTGGTTCAAATCAGCCTCTCGGTTTGGAAAATATAAATTTTGGGCGGGGCCAAAAATTTTGCTCCTCCCATAACGACGCCAAGTATAGCCCCACAAACTTCTATTGAACAAATCTGGGTCTACACCTCAAAAGGAAGCTGCACACCAAATATCAAGTCTTTGCTACTGCTGGTTCATGAGAAGAAGATTTTTTAAGATTTCAGCACACTTTTTGGGTGTGGCCCTACCCACGGGCGGGGCAACTTGATTTGAACAAAATGAAATTGCGATGTCATAACAAACTATTATCTCAAATATCAATTAAATTGGTTCAGCGGTTTGGGAGGAGAAGCCGCAAACACCATGTTCACGGACGACGGACGACGGATGGTGAGTGATCACTATAGCTCTCCTGACTGAAAGTCAGGTGAGCTAAAAATGGGTATATTTGACTGTTCTGTTTGGTTCAAGAATTTGAAGAGGCGATTCGTTTCCAACTTTCAAAATTAGTATGTGTCATTCTGTAGGATTTCATGACCCTTGTGAACTATTAGCTTTGCAGACTTCTCTCTACAACAAAAACGCTTATCAGGTTGTGGGGATGGGGTCATAGAACAGAATTATCACAGTAATTACACACATAATAACAGATAAAAGAAAATAACAGTAAGCTGTTGTCGAGACAAAATGTCTTCATCACAGGTATGAACGGAATAGTATTTTTTTTTTTGATCAGTGTTCTCTATGTCTTAATCAGCGTGTTGATTTGGTCGTTAAAAGACAAAATAACTGTCAATTTTATAACTTCACCACTGGCTTCATCAAGCTTTCACAGGCTTAACATCTGACGTCCAGGGAATTTAAATGGAGTTTGTTGGTGTAAAGTGTTATCAAAACACCAATTACATATGGCTCCTAATATCTGTTGATCAAAAGTCCAGTGACTTCTTTTTGTTCCGACTTTTATTACAGGATAAACATGACTATTACATAAAATATAACTGATTTTTTACTGGATCATCATTGATATATTGTCTTTTTACAGTGTACACCTACTCACCCAGCATCATCATTCACACCTCTGACTTCAGCGTGTGATGACCATCTGGACATTCACAAAGCAATCATGATGGCTAATTTGGACCTTTCAATTAACTTACAGAAAGTTTTGTCACAGGTCTCGATACCATTCGCCTATCGGTTATGCAGATTTATTTTCAGGCAAACTCTCGATCGGTTAACCAAAAATCATGCCGATGGCCGACGAAGTTAGTTGTTACGGGATGAGAAAAGTTTTCAACGTTTTTCTCCCACTGATTTAAAAGAAGCACTGCAGTGAACAAAACGAGGACAAAAGGCTCATGTGGTTATCATGCAGCTTGTTTCAATCATTACTGTACATGTGGAGGTATAAATCTATGGTATTAGCGGTACTGAAGATCCGCAGTACTAACTCACGGCGCCCTCTGGCTCTTGAAACAATTAATTTGTTTTGATTCTGAGAAAGACGATTGTCTGTTACAGCTAAAGGGAGCTAACTGCTTTGTAAATATATTTACCGCATGTGAGGTATTAACTCTCGCACTGCGCGAAGCTGAAAATAAGTCTTCGATAGAGTAAAATGGAAACATATTGAAAATCAAATAAGCTGTTGTTAATTATTTGCATTCCGCCCCTTTGTACCCTACCAATCCATGAGAAAATTTTTCGAAAACATTATGGAAACGTCTTTTATTCACCGTGCTTATTCCATTTGAATAAACAGCCAGCATGGTTGTGAACATGGGGTTTTCCAAATAATTTCGAACATTGTGGCACAAATAAAGTTTTAGTTTGGATTACATTCTCCGGATTCCAAAATGTAGGGGAAGATAGATACGATTTACAATTGTTTCTTTTCCAATGTTAATTAGAGACTGCCAATGCAACTCCCATGCCCTAAAGTTCAATGTATTCATAATAGAGATGTCCATCGACGGCATATGCCTCCATGATGCCATCCCCACACAATTGCCCAATTCCCACTCACAGTTCGAGACAAATGTGTTTGGGTTTCTGAAATAATAAACCACACAGCAAAATAAACAATTAAAATTCTTTAATTTTTATTAGACACAAAAATCATACAAAACAAAGAACAACAAATGTTAACGCGTGCATACGTGAATGTGCGTATGTATGTGGGGGGGGGGGGGGGATTGTATATGTACCTGTTTTGTACTGCTCCTGTCTTGGGTCTCTCGTGTCTAAATGCCAAACTAATTTGGGAGGAACTGTAGATGGGTATGTCAGACGCTTTGTCACTATTAATACTTTTAATCTAATGGTTAACCAATAGGTTTATGAAAAAATCTTGGTAACCGATCAACAGGTTAACTTTTGTCAAACAGGGTTGGGGTATTCGTATTAGGTATTCAGTCGTATTCAATACATTTTTTCAAGTATTCGAATGTATTCAGTATTCATGCAATTTTAAAGTATTCGTATTCGAATACAGTCAAATTTGAGGTGTATTCATGAATACTTTTTGAATACTTTCTTGTTTTTAATACACATGTATACAGTATTTGTAAAAACAAATATTGCGATTATCGCTATTAGAATGTAGTAAAGAATTAAAGTAATACTTTTGAAGTGCCTTTTAACAACAACAACAGGCTAATTCACTTTAATGGCTGTTTCAAATAGCTTGTTTGTCTTGACCTTCAAAGAAATGTTTCTTAGCAGATGGCCAGGAGTGATATGGATTCATGATCAAGACAATGGTTAGATAAAAGACTAATTGCTCAAAGCTCCATTATCCAATTAATACTAATCTAATATTTTTCTACAGTAATAGTAGAAATAAGGTGTAGACTGATAGATCTGTAAAATTATTGTGCTTGAATTACAACATTTTTCCAATAGTGCAGTAATTGCTTAATTGATTTTTGTGAATAGCACTGGCAAGTTTTTTTTATTCTCACCAGCAATGTATGTTTAAATATTAATAAAAGACATGAAGCAAAGAAGCCACAATTAGCCATAATTAATAGACATTATTGGAGGTCATAAAATGCAGTTTAGAAGAAAAAAACTTTAAAAAATACCCCCAAAATTGTGTTAATTTCTCACAGTTCCCTATTTAATGATTTTATTTTTCCATTTTTCTTTTTTAAATTGGAAAACATGTTTACAATGTATGCACAAAACAACAAAATATTGGATGAGTACATTTTGCTAATTGCTTTCAAAATAAATTGATATTTGATTTTATTTCTTTTGTTTGTCATTAATACCAACCAGGGACCAGCCTAAGGGGGAATTTTAGGGATACTTGAAGTCTCCCTCCAGAAAAAATATGGAGACTGCAGAGTCATGTAGGGAGACTTCATAGGCAAGTGGGGAAAATTAAGAATATTCATGTACCGCTCCCACCGCCCTTTCATATTTTCAATGTGTAATTATTGACTGAAAATCCCCCCCACTGCTACCCTCTCCTTCATGACCACTCCCCTCTTCCTCGTGTCAATCCCCCAGCACCCTCCTGTGGTTGCCTTTCACCAAAGTCTACTGAACTAATAATTTCCTAAGTCTGAAATTGTGAACAGGACCAGATGTAAGAAGGTTGCTTGGGAGGTACTTTGTTAGTTAATAAACAAAATACATTCTGGGGTCGAGTATTTTGTAAAAGAAATGTCATTTCGCATCATTTTTAAGGCATTCCGGTGTCATACCGTGTCATTTCGTGTCATTCCAGTGTTTAGGAGGACCCTTTTTCAAGATCGTCCACAAGCACACTTGTGTCCTGTACAAAGCTTTTCTTGTCATCACCAAAGCTTTTTTTTCATGTGTTTCAATTCCATTCGTGTTTTTCTGGGAATAGACAGTCCAACCGTTAACAGTCATCAGCAAAACGAAATGAAAATACTGTGTTATAAAATACGTCCATTGTGTATACATTTTCGGCATCCTAAGCGACGTAACCTACTTTCAAACTGGGTTATTTTGTTGAGTCGCGTAAGTCACCTATTTTCGTTTCGACAATTGAAGCTTCGACTGAAACGCAACAAAACAGAAATAAAAAAAAATCTGCCAAAAGCGACAATAGATAACTGATTGTCATGTGATTTCAAATAAATGGATGTTTATTTGACGAATTAAAACGCCCATTTATCACGCTCGAGCACATTCGATTTTTGAAAATAATCGTTTTCATGTAATTGTAAACCTCGCATCACTCAGTTCAGCCTTTCCTCATTTTTTGGCCAATTTTTAGAGGGTGCCTTGTAATCGCCCCTACTATTTTTCTAGGTGACTTTAGGCTTAGAAGGGCGACATAATCGCCCTAGTCGCCCTCACGGCTGGTCCCTGATACCAACTTATGTCTGTTGATTGGATTCTAAAGGATTAAGAAATCCATCCTCTGAAAAACTAATTCTTCACCTATAATCCCTTATACCCTTAATCCCAATAAGAATGATCAAATTATCATCCATTTACAAGAAATAATTTTGAAAAGTATTCAAGTTTTCATATTTGTATTCATGAATACATTGTAAAGTATTCGTATTCAAATACATTTGAAATTTGTGTATTCGTATTCATAAAATTTCAAAGTATTCGTATTCAATACATTTACAATGTATTCGCCCCAACCCTGTTGTCAAATGAGGCAACCTGCTGGAAGGTTTATCAAAATCTTGTTATTTTGAGGCCTGTTGTCAGCTCTGGGCGACTCTTGCCCTCTCAACTGGACTCTCCAGACAGGAGGCAAGAGCGTCCACCTGACGCTGGAGTTTGACTCAGAGGAAAACACCACCACACCTTCTTTGGGGGGAGGTAGCACCTTTTGTGAGAGGAACCCCTCTCACACTGGTCCTCACCCACAGAAGCCTGGACCTGAAAAGAAAAGCAAGAGGCCGAAGAGCCCATCCACCAGGCGCCGCAATGCCCGATGGTTGGAAACATTCCTGAAAAGGAAGAAGGAAGAGAAGACAGAGGAGGCCACTACCATCCCCCTCCAACTCCTGTGACTCCCAGCCACTCCCCAGCTGCCTCTGCGACTTCACAATTGTTGGACTATTAGCATACCCATGTTTGTCTGACCACCCCGAGCTGTTACCCCGACCACAGACAGATTTGTAGTTGCCTGGGTTAGTTATGGGACGACTGGACCATAGACGCTTTGTTATGGAATGTTTGCTCTGATACCTTCTTCACAGCTCTCTCAGATTCAATGGTGAGACTGTATGTTAGATATTCTGACTAGCTTTTGCGTAGTATATTTCCATCAACTCACTCTGGCCCAGCAGGGCTCGCCTTGAGTAAAATGGTCGGGGCCTAAAAACAGTGTCCCACATACTGAGGTCGGGGCCTTTTCGGGGCTGATTTTCCATTTTGTCCATTATTGTTAGTGCTTTTTTTGTGGAAAATGTCGGGGCTTGAAAAAAAAAGCCCCCAGCAAGTGCTCCTCGGGGCTGATCTCGGGCCTGGGCTGATAAGCCCCGACTCAAGGCAAGCCCTGTCTGGCACTGCAACAGTCTCAATGCGGTAAGAAAAGTAATTCAGAATGCATGATTGTAATTATACACCATACCTTCGGTTGCTCGTAAAAGGGCTACAACCTCCTCGAAATTGAAAAATTAAATGAAGATTCCGGGGGATGCCGGGTGTTTTGGGGGATTCTGGTGTTTAGGGCGACCCTCAACAGATACAGATAGTACCAGCCCATACCCACGAATGGCCACTGGTATTGGGCACACAAATCGACGGCGCATGCGACATCATCTTCAAACTGTTGTCTTTTACTTTCCATATCTTGTATACATCATATGAATAGAACAAGTTGACAGTAGTTCTCCTGGTATGCAGGGAGCTGAAAGGAAACTTTGGAGGATTAACTTGTTATTGAGCAACACAGCTGCACAGCGAACAGTGTGGATTTTTTGTTTACTTCCGGCTTTGACAATGGTTGAATAAAAAAATGTAAAACGTAAACGGAATGCTATTCCAAAAGCCGAACTTGCACGCTATTTTATGGAAACTGTTCGTGAACAACTGCCAGGGGCACTCATCGTATTACCAAGATTTGACATATTCAATAACACATATAGACAGAGGTGGTAACAGGGGTAGTAGGACGGGAAAGAGGACAGGAAAGGACAGGAAGAGGCAGTTGGTGGTTGCAGGGAGTAGTATAGTGCGGGGGTTGGATAGGGTGGTGTGTGGGCCCGACAGTGTCAACAGGACCAATTTGTGCTTTCCGGGGGCTAGGGTGGAGGACCTAAGGGACAGAGTGGATGGATTAGTAAAGGGGGTCAGGCCCAGACCCAGTGGTTGTTGTACACGTGGGGACCAACAACATCAGGGAGAGAAAATCAGTTCAGCTTATTGAGACTTACAAGGACTTAATAAGTCAACTGAATGCCAAGAATGCACAGGTAGTGGTTTCGGGGTTTCTCCCAGTACTAGGTGGTGGGGCGAGCGTAATTCGCGAATCATTGGGACCAACGAGGAATTGGGGGAGTATTGTAAGGAACTTGGGATACCCTTTGTAGACAATTGGGGATCGTTTTGGGGCAGAAATGACCTATATGGAAGGGATGGTCTCCATCTTAGCCCAAGGGGTACAGAGGTTTTAGGAAGAAATATGTTGCAGGTGGTGGAGCCTTTTTTGGTATAGGGAGGGGATGGGGGGTCAGTGAAGGGGGGAATAATCACAGAAAATGTGTCACGAACCATAGGTGTAAAAAATGGGACAAGGGGGATAAGGAAAAGGGGCCAAAAATCCAAATCAATAGGAATAGCTTTCCAAGGAAAGAACAGGTACACACAGTGGGATATACAAACATACAGGGACTAGATAATAAAGGGACCAGTAGGCGGAAGCCAATGAACCTTGACACTCTGAAAGTGGGTTATAGCAACATCCAGGGTCTCCACCGGAAAGTAAGTGAAATTGCTACATTGATTGAGGCAGAGGAGTATGACGTCATGGGCTTAAGCGAAACGTGGGTAAGACACGAGGAACGGGTAGACCAAGTAAGGGGGTACGTATGGATAGGTGTAGGGCGAACGGAAGGCCAGAAAAAAGGGGGAGGGGTAGGCATGTACATTAAAGAGGATTTAAAACCATCGCTGATCACAGACCTGGAAAACATCAGCACCCCGGCTGAGGTATCGAAAGAAATTGGATGGGTAAGGATCAGTCTGAAAAACAAAAGTATTGCCCTTGGGGTTGTGTATTGTGCGGTGGAGGGAAGTAAACCCGAATGGAATGATTCAATATACTCAACACTGAGGTCCAATATCACCGAATTACAAAACAGGGGCTCGGTATAATTCTGATGGGTGACTTTAATGGCCACATAGGTAATGATGAAGAAGGCATAGAGGGTGGGGACAATAAAGTCAACAGGAATGGAAGGAAGCTGTTGAACTTCACAAACGAGCTCGGTCTGAAGATTCTGAACAGGGACGCGAGGTGTAAGGGGAAATGGACCTGGGAGAGGAACGACAGAAAATCAATAATCGACTACATCCTCACAGATATTAATTTATGGAGGGAGGTGATAGGGGTAGAAGTGGATGAGGAGGGTAAAATGGAGGTGGATAGTGATCACAACTTGATTACAGTGACGATCAGGGCCAAAACTCTAGTAAAAGCAAAGGAAGCTCTAAGGAGATTTGGGAACTCAAAAAAGATGCTGACTGGGCGAAGTTCAATGAAAAACTGAAACCAAAGCTTGCAACCGTACCCAAGAGGGGCAGTGTCCAGAAGATGGCTGACGTCATAGTTGCGAGCCTGGTGGAGGCAGGAAAGGAAAGTGTAGGAAAGGTCAGGGTGCCAACACGGGAACTTGGGTACAGAGTGAACGAAGAATTGAAAAGGGCCATAAAGGGAAGAAAAGCTAAATGTGCTGCATACAGGAGAAGTAGAAAACTTAAGGGGGCGGAAAGCAATGAGGCCACAGTTGCTAAGGAAGAATACCACCAAGCACGAAATAAAGTAAATAAGATTAAAGACGATAATCGGAGAGTACGAAATGGCAGTCTTATTAGGACGATAAGAACGACAGGGGGTCGAGTTCGAACGTATTTGGAAATGGGTGAATAAACGTAACAAAGGAAGTAACCCACAGAGTATTAAAGTAGATGGCAGAGTTACAGACGAGCAAGATCAAGTCGCATCAGAACTAGTCAAGCACTGGGAAAAGGTAAAGATAAGCGATGGGGCATGGGGAGCCCACCAGAGTGTCCGAATCAGGTCGAGGAAAACCTATCGAGCTTCGTGTGCAGCGAAATTAAAACGGAGGAGGTGAAAGGTGATATCAAAATTAAGGGATGGAAAAGCGGGAGGAGTGGATGAAATTCCTAACGAGTTTATCAAAAAAGGGGGAGAGGAACTCGTGAAAAGCCTAACTGCGCTTTGTCACTATTAATACTTTTAATCTAATGGTTAACCAATAGGTTTATGAAAAAATCTTGGTAACCGATCAACAGGTTAACTATTGTCAAACAGAGTTGGGGTATTCGTATTCGTATTCGGTATTCAGTCGTATTCAATACATTTTTTCAAGTATTCGAATGTATTCAGTATTCATGCAATTTTAAAGTATTCGTATTCGAATACAGTCAAATTTGAGGTGTATTCATGAATACTTTTTGAATACTTTCTTGTTTTTAATACACATGTATACAGTATTTGTAAAAACAAATGTTGTGATTATCTCTATTAGAATGTAGTAAAGAATTAAACTAATACCTGTAAACATACAGGGACTAGATAATAAAGGGACCAGTAGGCGGAAGCCAATGAACCTTGACACCCTGAAAGTGGGTTATAGCAACATCCAGGGTCTCCACCGGAAAGTAAGTGAAATTGCTACATTGGTTGAGGCAGAGGAGTTTGACATCATGGGCTTAAGCGAAACGTGGGTAAGACACGAGGAACGGGTAGACCAAGTAAGGGGGAACGAATGGATAGGTGTAGGGCGAACGGAAGGCCAGAAAAAAAGGGGGGAGGGGTAGGCATGTACATTAAAGAGGATTTAAAACCATCGCTGATCACAGACCTGGAAAACATCAGCACCCCGGCTGAGGTATCGAAAGAAATTGGATGGGTAAGGATCAGTCTGAAAAACAAAAGTATTGCCCTTGGGGTTGTGTATTGTGCGGTGGAGGGAAGCAAACCCGAATGGAATGATTCGATATACTCAACACTGAGGTCCAATATCACCGAATTACAAAACAAGGGGCTCGGTATAATTCTGATGGGTGACTTTAATGGCCACATAGGTAATGATGAAGAAGGCATAGAGGGTGGGGACAATAAAGTCAACAGGAATGGAAGGAAGCTGTTGAACTTCACAAACGAGCTAGGTCTGAAGATTCTGAACAGGGACGCGAGGTGTAAAGGAAGTAACACACAGAGTATTAAAGTAGATGACAGAGTTACAGAAGAGCAAGATCAAGTCGCATCAGAACTAGTCAAGCACTGGGAAAAGGTAAACGATAAGCGATGGGGTATGGGGAGCTCACCAGAGTGTCCGAATCAGGTCGAGGAAAACCTATCGAGCATCGTGTGCAGCGAAATTAAAAAGGAGGAGGTGCGAAAGGTGATATCAAAATTAAGGGATGGAAAAGCGGGAGGAGTGGATGGAATTCCTAATGAGTTTATCAAAAAAGGGGGAGAGGAACTCGTGAAAAGCCTAACTGCCCTATTCAATCTAGCCATAGAAAATCAAGAGGTCCCAAAGGAGTGGAGAGAAAGTAAAGTGACATTTATTCACAAAAAGGGGGAAAAAGACGTTTTGGATTACTATCGAGGGATCTCTGTCAGTAGCAACATTGGAAAGGGTTTCTGTAAAGTCCTGTATGGGAGACTAGAGGAGATGATTGGGGAGAAGGGTTTTTTGGAAGAAATCCAGAATGGCTTCAGGAAGGGAAGGAGAGTTACTGACCATCTTTTCACACTATCCCAAATGATAGAATCCGCGAAAGCAAAAAAGAAAAAGATGTTTATGGCCTTTTTGGATATCAAAAAGGCATACGATAGAGTATGGAGGGAAGGTATGTGGCGCAAGCTGGAGGCTATGGGCTTAGGAGGCGAGTTTGTTGGAATTATGAAAGCATTATATAAAGATGTACAGAGTGAACTTAGCCTGGGAAACATTCCAACGAAACGTGTGCCTATGGAGATAGGCCTAAAACAGGGGTGTATCCTTTCGCCGATCCTGTTTGCATTGTACATCAAAGGTTTAGGAGATGAACTCCTGCGTAGCGAGGAGGGGGTTGCAGTTGGGGACTTGAAGATCCCAGGGCTATTTTTTGCAGACGATATGGTTCTAGTGTCAGAAAGCGAAGAGGGGCTAACGAAAATGCTGGGAATTGTTGGGAAATCTGGGAGCAAATGGAGACTCGAACTTAATGAAAGCAAGAGCAAAATTATACCTGTGGGCCGCAAAGTGACCCCACTCGAAGGTGGAGAGTGGGTGAGTTCGGCATTCCAGAAGGGAGCAGCAAACTTCTCAGTGTGGGAGAGACAGGTGATTACGAGTATTTGGGGGTAAATATAAACATTACAGGAAGAGGCATCTACCGGAACCATACAAATAAATTGATTCTGAAGGGGAAGCGAATCCTTAACCAAATGAAACTTATAGGGAGAAACAGTTTCAATAGGGTTTTCGTTGGGAAAACCATTTGGGAAATGGTGGGGCTGCCAAGTATAACATACGGTACGGAAGTGGTACCCCTAAACCAGACGGCCGTAAAGAGCTTGGAAATCCTGCAGAACGATGCAGGCCGATGGATAACGGGGTCGAGTAATGCCGCAGGGCTAGAAGCAATCAGGGGTGAGCTTGGGTGGATGAGGATCAAGGACAGGATAGACCTGTTGAAGCTCGGTTATCTTAATTATTTGGTAAATCTCCCCGACAGCCGATGGTGTAAAGCAATGTTCCTGAGAATTTTCAACTCAAATAACAAAACGGGGTGGATGGTCCAAGTGAGGGAGCTAGTAGAGAACTACTCATTGGAGATCTCGGACCTGGACGTTGGGGCAAACCAGGGTAAAAAAATCGTCAGAGAAAGGGTCATGGAGGATTGTAACCGTAATTGGCGAGAGGGGGGTCAAATCAAAGAGGTCTTTGGGTGGCCTGCGTGATAAAGAGAAGCCAGGCTTTGAAGAGTACCTTGATGGCACCTTTGGGGGTCACTGTTGTTCAAGCTGAGGTCGCGATCCCTGGAGCTGAGGGGAAAAATTGGGAAAGACGGTGAAAGGGAGTGCCAGATGTGTAACGTGGACATGGTGGATACCCTGGAACACTTTCTTCTAGAATGCCTAAAGTATCAGCCTAAAAGAATGAGATTCACTGGGAGTATAATGGGGAAGTGGGATGGGAGAATGAAGGACATGTGGTTAGGGGGAGACTCAAAGGAGAGGGTTAATATGCTAATCGGAGAGATTGGGAAGAATGGGACAAGGCATATCATCAAGCAGTTCGTCTCCGAGTGTTGAGGGGAGGGGAGAAGCGTGGGAATAGGGAGGCAGTTGGGAGTACAGGGGTAACCATGGCCTTCTCGTCCGAGAACCGCGACAAATCAGCGGCTGGCCAAAGAGTTATTATTATTATATATAAATGCCCGAAGATCCGCATAGAGAGCGGTGAAAGCGCTAGCAGGAATATATTCAGTGATGTCGTTGTATTTGTTTTGAACTTTAATAATTTTTTCTTATAATGTATACTTACTTACTTATTGTTACTTATTGTAGCTTTCCAGCACAGGATCCAGTGGTTCCTTTTCGCCAGACTCCTTATCTTTGTACATGTGTAGTTTTAAAATATCTTTTGCATTTCCTGTCGTGTCAATGTCTGCTTTAAAATCATTATACTTGAGCTCTTGGTATTGCCAAAACTTGTCTAGACGGTTTTTAAAAATGTTAATGTTATCGGCTGTGACCACCTTTTCTGGTAAACTGTTCCAGTATTTTGCTACCCGGATAGAGAAGGATTTTTTTCGGATGGTTGACTGTGCTCTTTGTGGGTAAATTTTCTTTGTGTTTCCTCTTATGCTATGTCTTTTGGTCACAGTATCCCATTCCTTTATAATATTGCATGCCTCCCTGTCATAAATTCCATTAATTATTTTGTATACTTCTATCATGTCTCCTCTTATACGTCTATAACTCAATGTTGGTAGTTTTAAAATTCTCAATCTTTCCGGGTAGCTTTTGTCTTTAAGTCCTGGTATCTGTTTAGTGGCTCTTCTTTTCACTCCTTCTAATTGTTCTATATGTTTCATTTTATATGGTTTCCAGACTGAACTTGCATAATCTAGTTGGGTTATGACCATAATTTTATACAGTGGTATAAAGGTATTTTCGTTCATGTATTGGAAAGATCTTCTAAGTACCGCAAACATCTGATTGGCTTTATTGACTTTCTCTTTCATGTGTTTTTCGAATGTGAGGTCTTCGTCGATTGTGACTCCTATATCTTTCTCCGAGGTGGCTCTCTGGAGTTCTTTCCCATTCAGTGTGTATTTGTTCTCGAAATCTGTTGTTCCAATGTGCATATGCTTGCATTTATCAGGGTGGAACCCTAAAAGCCATTTATTACTCCATTCCGATAGCTTGTCTAGGTCATGCTGTAGTATTTTGGTGTCTTGCTTTCCCGTTATGGTTTTAAATATTTTAGTATCATCGGCGAAGAGGTACGCGTCAGATTCTACTGTATCTGGGAGGTCATTTATAAATAGTACAAAAAGCAATGGTCCCAATACTGATCCCTGTGGCATTCCTGATGTGACTTTGTGCCAGGAGGAAGATTTCCCATTTACTACTACACGTTGTTTACGGTTGGACAAGAAATGTTTGGTCCACTGAATCATATTGCCTGATATGCTGTATGTCTTCATTTTGCTTATTATACTGTCAACACTAACAAATCAGTGTTGCTAGAAAAAAAAAATATTGAATATGTTAAATCCCGATGATACGACGAGCAACTGTGTGATGATATGGGTAGTTTAACCACTCGTAAACCCCTTTATACTTTCTGTTATTAGCTGTGCAGGAAAATTATCTGGCTCGATGCTTAATAAAAGACTAGTTAATTTTAGATCAGAAGCTAAGTCAATTAATCAAATTGGATTTGATAAGTGCCACCGACCTTCAGATCATGTATTCACTCTAAAATCCCTTATTGATAAGTACGTAATGAAAAAGTAAATGTAATGGGAATGTGCATGCACAAGAAATATGGCGCAATTTCAAATCTCAAGAAAATTTTCACAATCTTTCATCAAAAACATGTCTTCAAAAAGTCGTGAACTGTAGGGAAATAGCAAAAGCTATTTTTGAACAAAACACACCCCAATTTCCATGGCAAAAGCATCAGAGAAGTATAACGCATGTCAATAGTTATTTTTAGGAATTAGTCTGTGTCACCGGCCTCAACATAACACTTTGCATTGTGACAGAAATTGCGGAAGTTTAAGTCCTCCTATTTCGTGCATACAACACCGGAGCACATGTTGGCATCCACTTCATACGGTTACTATTTTCCGGCACGTCGTTTTACCCAAATGAAATCAAATGAAAGTAATTAAAGCGCAAAACTAACCAAATGATACTATTCCTCTTACATATTAAAACCTATATACAAAACAAATTGCCACAAAACAGACTTAATAATAAGTTGTAGGAGTTTTAATAGACAGAAGGAGCAACGAGGATTGAACCTCCGTGGTTGTATGTAAAATTATCTTCGGAATCCAAGTATGTAGTGAATGGAACGCATCGGAAACAATTACGTTGACCGGTTACGAACTGCTTTATTTGATCAATCTTGACTAAATGTTTTGAAGATTTTAATAAAGATAGTTTCAAAGGTTGTTCGGTCGTTTTATTTTAAATAAATTGTACTACTGTCATATGGCTATGTGTTGATTACGGACAACATGAGCTGGTATTTTTATTTCAATTTGACAGACGACGAACATTTAAAATCGATGAAAGTCACCTCCCTGTTTTACGTCGAATGGCGTTTTCGGCGGCTAAAACATTTTAACTGGCTTGTGGTTTTACAGTAATTTTCAAGGAATTACATAGAAGCTAGAAATCAAGCGCTATAGAAATATATCCCTATAGATAAGATGGGTCACCAAAGGCAGATCAGATGGCCAAGGCTCAGCAACCACTCTCCCTTATATGGGCTGATGGATGACTACTAGCTTTCAAAAGAGGTTATCAACAGTACATTAATGAAATTTGTCCCAAGCAACCAGTAAAGACGCGGATAAACAGAATAACCCAAACAACTCTTCAAATAATTAAACAAAAAAAGAAAAGCCTTCCGGGCTTACCAATCAGAGAATGATCAAAAGCGAAAAGAGCAGAACTTAAAACCACGTATAATCGCCAACATGGATAAGTAAAAAGGTCATAGCTAACGACAATCAAGTAAGATCGGAAAAAGCAACAGAAAACCTAAATGGGTTGAGAGAACCTAAGAGGTTCTGGGATACATTTAAAACTCTTACTGGCCAAAAGAGCAAAAGTGCCAATAATATATGCGCCGAAGACTAGCGACGGAAGTATGGCCATGGACAACAAGGCAAAAGCCAGCCCTTTTGCTGAACTTCTAAAGAAAGCACATCGTCCACAAGAAGGGAACAGATATGACAACAGTAGTAGGACATGTATGGATCGTCCGCCATTGGATGGGCCCCGGGCTGGACCCCGGAAGTGACGTCATGTCACGTGACCTGGTGGCGCCATATTTTGTTGTCATGGTAACCCGCGTGAGCGGCCATCTTGTGACGTCATCCCCATAATGATACGGGGTCCTAGTGCGCATGCGCAGCGCGTGTTGTTAGGGTGACACGTGTTTCCGTCGTCCATTCTGTACACTAGAGGCCGCCATCTTGGTTTCTATGGTAGCACGTGGTTGCTATGTGACCTAAAGTCTTACAAGCTTTGCTTATTGTTACTATATTTAGCTATTCTGGTCTATTCTTGTTAGTTCTGACCCTCTTCCAAGTACTCTTGTAGTTTCCTGTATCTAGATCCTTTATATAGATTATAACTAACCAATCAGATTGTTTGATTTCCCATAACCTATACCTAATCGTACAGAGTTATCTCCCCTTGTGTATAACAAAAGTATTCCCAAAGCCAATAAGCCAAGAGAGTAATTGCTCCATGAGCAATTGCTTGAACAACTCTGAGCCCATCGAGCAAATGAGCCTTAGAGCAATTGCTCGTTCGAGTGACTCCACATATTGCTTAAACAACTCGAATCCCATCAAGCAAATGAGCCTTAGAGCAATTGCTTGTTCGAGTGACTCCACATACGACTCTTCGACTCATTTCAGTATTTGAGGATACCTATAACCCGGTATTGTATTATTTGAGGATACCTATCGAGGATACCTATCGAGGATACTTATCTAAGGATACTATTACCTGTATCACAGGGCATACCTATCCCAAATATCCCTTATAAGCTATCGAGCAGTTACTGAAAAGTCATTGCTCGAATGACTCGAAGCTCATCGAGCAATGAGCCTTAGAGCAAATATTCGATCAAGTGACTCGCAAATACTACTCGAACGACTCGAATCCCGTCGACAATTGAGCTATCGAGCAATTGCTCATTCGAGTGACTCGCACATACGACTCTTCGACTCATTTCAGTATTTGAGGATACCTATAACCCGGTATTCTATTATTTGAGGATACCTAATGAGGATACCTATCGAGGATATCTTCTGGAGAATCCCTTTTTGTCATATGTGCTTATGTGAAAAAGCACAATGTGACACAAGGTGCCCTAGCACATAAGCACATGATTTATGTGCCGATATGTGCTTATAGGAAAAGGCACAATGTGACACAATGTGCCATAGCACATAGGCACATACGGGTATTTGGGGATACCTATAACCTGGTATTGTATTATTTGAGGATACCTATCGAGGATACTTTTTATAGGATACTCAACCCATTTCGCAGGGTATAAAAGGAGTGTCGATGTTAAAACATGGAATCACATTTTACGGAGTTGGATAGGAATCCCATTTTACGGAATTCCTTTCAAAGAATCCCTTTTGGAAAACACCTGTGGCTATGGAATCCCTTTTTGGTCGTATGTGCCTATGTGCTAGGGCACATTGTGTCACATTGTGCCTTTTCGCATAAGCACATATCGGCATATAAAGCATGTGCTTATGTGCTAGGGCACATTGTGTCACATTGTGCTTTTTTCACACAAGCACATATGACAACAAGGGATTCCATAGGCAAAGGTGTTTTCCAAAAGGGAAAGGGATTCCATAAATGGGATCCCTATCCGACTCCGTAAAATGGGATTCCGTGTTTTAACATCGACACTCCTTTTATACCCTGTGAAATGGGTTGAGTATCTTATAAAAAGTATCCTAGATCGGTATCCTCAAATAATACAATACCGGGTTATCGGTATCTTCAAATACCCATATGTGCCTATGTGCTAGGGCACATTGTGTCACATTGTGCCTTTTCACATCAGCACATATCGGCACAAAAAGCATGTGCTAGGGCACATTGTGTCACATTGTGCTTTTTCACATACGACAAAAAGGGATTCTCCAGAAGGTATCCTAGATAGGTATCCTCGATAGGTATCCTCAAATAATACAATATCGGGTTATAGGTATCCTCATATACTGAAATGAGTTGAAGAGTCGTATGTGTGAGTCACTCGATCGAGTAATTGCTCAATAGCTCATTTGCTCGATGGGATTCGAGTCGTTCGAGCAGTATGTGCGAATCACTCGATCGAATATTTGCTCTAAGGCTCATTTGCTCGATGAGCTTCGAGTCATTCGAGCAATGACTTTTCAGTAACTGCTCGATAGCTTATAAGGGATATTTGGGATAGGTATGCCTTGTGATACAGGTAATAGTATCCTCAGATAAGTATCCTCAGATAAGTATCCTCGATAGGTATCCTCGATAGGTATCCAAAAATAATACAATACCGGGTTATAGGTATCCTCAAATACTGAAATGAGTCGAAGAGTCGTATGTGGAGTCACTCGAACGAGCAATTGCTCTAAGGCTCATTTGCTTGATGGGATTCGAGTTGTTTAAGCAATATGTGGAGTCACTCGAATGAGCAATTGCTCTAAGGCTCATTTGCTCGATGAGCTTAGAGTCGTTCGAGCAATTGCTCATGGAGCAATTACTCTCTTGGCTTATTGGCTTTGGGAATACTTTTGTTATACACAAGGGGAGATAACTCTGTACGATTAGGTATAGGTTATGGGAAATCAAGCAATCTGATTGGTTAGTTATAATCTATATAAAGGATCTAGATACAGGAAACTACAAGAGTACTTGGAATAGGGTCAGAACTAACAAGAATAGACCAGAATAGCTAAATATAGTAACAATAAGCAAAGTTGTTCCAACTAATAGGCTCTTCTACGCTACTGGAGTATACTCCGGAACAAAGGAACATGCCCCCGGTAACCCCTTGGTACTATAGCACTACGTGCTACACCGATAAATGGGGAAATAAAGTCAATTTCGGTGATTTGGAGGGATTGTCGGGTTGTTTGTGGTAATTAAACGAATCGGAAATTTACTCTTCTACAAAGGAACATACCCCTGGTACCCCCTTGGTACTATAGCGCTACACCGATAAATTGGGGAAATAAAGTCAATTTCGGTGATTTGGAGGGATTGTCGGGTTGTTTCTGGTAATTCTACGAATCGGGAATTTACTCTTCTACAAAGGAACACCTCCCCGAACATACCCCCGTCTTGTTGTAAGACTTTAAGTCACATAGCAACCACGTGCTACCATAGAAACCAAGATGGCGGCCTCTAGTGTACAGAATGGACGACGGAAACACGTGTCCCCCTAACAACACAGTGCTGCGTATGCGCACTAGGACCACATATCACTATGGAGATGACGTCACAAGATGACCGCTCACGCGGGTTACCATGACAACCAAACATGGCGCCACCAGGTCACGTGACATGACGCCACTTCCGGGGTCCATCCAATGGGGGACGATCCATACATGTCCTACTACTGACAATGATTTTAAGGTAAAAGTAAATAAATTTGTCCAAAATAACAACTCACTTTTCAATGAACCTAACTTCAACCAAAGGCATTCGGAGACGACCATGAATTAACCGAACCAATAAGCGTAGAAGAGGTCACGGGTATAATCTGAAAATGCAAGTCATCTTCGTCCCCAGGAGAAGATGAAGTCTCTTACAAAATAATGAAACAGTGCCCCAACATCTTCTACTGTAGACATACCCAACTCCTAAACTGCTGTCTCTCCTGTGGGTACTTCCCAGAATGCTGGAAACTGGCCACAGGAGTCATGATACCTAAACCCCACAAAGACATTACCAACCCTTCTAACTACCGCCCAATTAGCTTGCTTAGCTGTGTTGGGAAAATATTTGAACGGATTCTCACTACAAGACTTCGCAGCTGTCTCGAATCAATCAACTTTTTCAACAAATGGCAAAGAGCGTATAGGAATCAGAAAGAGGGAATCGACCACGTGTATATACTGGTCGATTATATGAAAACAGCATTTAGTCAAAACGAAATCGGAACAGCACTTTTCTTGGATGCATGCAGAAAAAGCGTTCAACTCGGTATGGCACAAAGCCATGAGATATACACTAGCGAAAATGGGATTACCCACTAAAATTCTGAGGATCATATCATCATTTCTAACTGCCCGAAAAATGAAGATGAGGGTTAACCGCGAGGTGCCAGAGGAAGTAATACTCCAAGCGGGAACACCACAAGGGTTGGTTCTAAGCCCGTCTCTTTTCATAATACATGTGAATGACATAGAAAAAGTAGGGAAAACTGTGTTGAACTATCGCAGTTCTCAGACGACAAAGGCATGTGGACGGCCAGCAAGTTTCGAAACATAATTAAAAATCGTCTACAGGATACCATTCGCGATCTTCAGAGCTGGTGCGCCATATGGCGCATCAAACTCAATGCCGCCAAAACTCAAAATGTTACGTTCTTCAAGAAGCAAAGGAAACAACCAGTCCCCAGTATTGATCTCCAGTTATACGATCACAAATTAGAAGCAAACAAAGAGGCCAATTTTTGTGGATTTATACTAGATAGCAATATCAGTCTAAACAATCACGTAAACTCCGTGACGGTTAGAGCTACTAAACGTATCAATTTTCTGAAGATGATCAGAGGTAAAAATTGGGGAGCAAACAAAAATGTGCTTCTCAAGCGCTACAAATATTTGTATGTCCGGTACTAGAATACGGTGCCATAATAACAAGTGACCTGAGCAAAGCCAACATTCAGAAGCTAGATAGGGTTCAAAACTATGCCCTGATTGTGACACTATGCAAACACAAATGGACACCGATAAAGGAACTGCACGAATTAGCAAAAACAGAAACTATTGATACGCGATTAAAAGACCTACAAAACAAAACCCTCAACAGACTCCAAGGTAGTGAATTAATGGTTAAGCTGAACGAACACCGATCCCTTAACAGAAAAACAAAATACGTTTTCAGAAAATTAAAATTATACAATATAATTAAATTGCGTGGAATCAGTGATGATTGCCTCGCTACTCATTGAGAACATTACGATTGAGTCTGTGAGGACTGCTTCGCAAAACTACTGAAGCGCGATTGAAACGCGTTTAATAAGACCTATATAACAGAACCCTCCACAGACTCCAGGATAGTGAATCAACCGGTAGGGCTGAACGAACACCGAACCCTTAACAGAAAAACAAAATAATCCACAGTAGATTAAAATTACTCAATAGAATTAAACTGGGCGGAGTCAGTGAGGGTTGCCTCGCTACTCATTCAGAACTTTAGGATTGAGTCTGTGAGAATTGCCTCGCAACTCTGCGTGTGGGGAGTGAGCCTTGAAGAAACCCACCCCTCACCCCATCCATAGCAACAATCACACAACAGTCACAATATACAATAGCTGATACCTATCTGTCTCTCTACCTATAACTTTTCTAATTTAACATTCTCAAATTTTCTTGCAACACCCTTGCCAAGAAGACGCGTGGAAATAGTAGACGAAGCGTAGGAGGAATTGGTACAACCTACCTTTCTGTTAATATACACAGGAAACCACGAAACACCAGTCAAGGATTGCAACAAGCTTGCCTGGCTGGGACGAGAATACATTTTATATAAACAACCATTTGAATAAATATTTAACAGCTCTCTTACGGGCTTTCGGGTGTGTGTCTGTGAGGTGTGTGTGTGTGGTGTTTTTTTTTTTGTTTTTTCCCCTCCAATCACCCCGTTATCTGTTCCCCCTGATTGCAGACCAGATGGCCAAGGCTCAGCATCCTCTCTCCATTATAGGCTGATGGATGACTCCAAGCTTTCAAAAACACATATTGGTAGATTTTTAGTTTTTAGAACCGTTAAGGATAATATGCCGGGGCTGCTCCCAAACCAGTGACTGTTTGGGTTTCTTTTTCTTTTTTCTAAAATAACCACCAAAGTGCGGTTTCAGTATTACCATAAATATGCCCATTTCTCTACTTATTGTTATTTATTGGTGTTTTTGAAGTCAAATACTTATGCACAATGGCTAATCACGACCGTGGCAGTTTTTCGGGTGGAGGAAGCCGGAGTACCCGGAGAGAACCACGGAGCAACGACGAGCAGCTGCCAGGTCCCCAACATCGTAACTCCACTCTGCAGCACAGGCAGGGTTAGATTGATTGAAAACATGCGCACCATCGACGTACAGTACGCCTTAGTACACGGCGTCATCGTGCCCCCATGTGGACAATCGGGGTTCAGTGCCTTGCTCAAGGACACAACGCGGGAGTCCGAATCGATCGCTCAGACGGTCGACTAACCGGGCTCGACGTTGCTTAACTTCGGTGATCTGATGAGAACCGGTTACCACAACGCCACCGCGTACCCGCCCACTTCTCTAAGAAAACACGGAGCAGAACTCTTGTAGAACTTAATGCAAAGTTCCTAGCCATCTTCCAGTTCTCGGTTCTCGGGAATTTCAGCCCACTACTCTACTGCCAGTCGCACACTCAAACTTAATAAGATTATTGGCTCTCGCTTCCGACTCTCGTGGATTGATAAGCAAATAAAGCTATATTTAAAGCAAATAAAGTTATTCGGGTCGATAGGGATTTCAATCCCACATCATCCCGCAGAAACTTTTCATTTCATTTCAGCTTTCAAAAACACATATTGGCGGATTTTTTCCTTTTTTGTTACCGTTAAGGATTTTTTTAAACAATATTTTTATTTCATCATTGAAACGGGGTTTGGCGAACAGGCAATGCCTATATTAACACGGTACCCTACAAAAACACACATTTACAATGGTGCAAGTGCAACTGTACATAAACAGAAACTGATCAAATGAATTAGAAAGAAAGTATCACACAATATCTCGTCTCTTATATATTCATTACCTTTCGGGTATGGAGGCATTCTGGTATACATATGAAGGTGTAATAGGCCAACGGTACGCGTGTCCGGGTTGGGTGCACTACCAAAAATAAGCCTCCAAGGGGAAAACACAAGGATTCATTTCCACTGGCTAACAATTATTCAGTTAAGGATAATATACTGGGGCTGCTCCGAAACTACCCAGCCAGCATTGCATGGTTGGGCCAACATTTGCAGATAGTGGAGTACAATAGGCGACGATCGCCGGTGGCATACACTCGTTGGGCCAACTTTGGGTGATAGTTGGCAATTACCCAGTCAGCATGCGTACGTTGGGCTTGTGTTGGTACATCGTCTAATCTACAATGCGATGTTAGTAGTATGTCTCGTATGTTTGGGGACTCATTGGGAGGATCTCATGCAGGATATCATGTGACGTCATAGTCACGTGACCCATTGGCGCCATGTTTGGTTATGGTAACCCGCGTGAGCAGCCATGTTGTGACGTCATCCCCACAGTGATATGTGGTGTTAATGCACATGCGCGGCGCGTGTCGTTAGGGTGATACGTGTTTCCGTCGTCCATTTTGTATACTTGAGTGGGATTCCTAGTCGATTCCGTTAGAAACCAAGATGGCAGACTCCAGTATACAAAATGGACGACGGAAACACGTATCACCCCGATTTGATCTATGGCCTCGGACCGGAAGCAATTTTGCATATAACCGAGTCACATCAGTCGTGCCATTGTGAACTGTTCTATAAACTTCAGTTTATTTCGCCATGCGGCAATTGCAATCACTTTTTTTTGGCTCGTACTTTTAAACTGAATAGGGGAATATTATGTAGTTTCATTTGGTTAGTTTTGTGATTTAGTTACTTTCATTTGATTTTATTTGTTTTCATTTGGGTAAAACGACGTGCCCTACCCATATACTTCTGAAGACTTTTAAAGATAATTTTTTACTATTTTTCTGGTAATTCGTGTTCATTAATCTGTGGAAATTTCAGCGTCTTTCTTGCCCCTTGCTACTGAAAGAGGTTTAAGCAATCAAATATTTCATTCCCCTCATAGTGATGTTATTTGGCATTGTCCTTTGTTGAATATGCCCGGACAAAACGACTTGAAATAGTGAAATCTAATTTCTACTTTCACATACACTGTTGTTATTTTGACGTGAGAATTATAATCAAGGGGAGGTTATTCGGGTATAACAGAACTAAATATTTTCCCACAGGCCGATCATGACAACGTTCGAGAGAAAAAAGATAAAATCATTATAATTTGGGCACTAAAATATCTTTGTCAGGCATAGCCTTTCAGCCATTTTTTTCTGTCCTCAAAACTGGGTGTCTGTTATGCAGTAAATTAGAGAAAATTTTATAGGAAGGAAACTACCGGTCACGGGCATACGTTTGGGGGAAATTCCCAACAAAAACCCACTTATGCTGCAATAGTCAATTGTATTTTTAGACTCAAAATTCATCATACCAGCCTTCTTTTTCTCTGTATCTCAGCAATATTCAGCAATGATGCAAGATTTCAGTACAATGACACTGCAGCTCAACTTGTCCAAGAAGAGAGCTGAACTAAATAGAAAGCTTCAGCAACGACCAAGTCATTTAATCAAGTCTCTACAGAAAATACACCACACCAAAGTCTTAAAAAATCTGGTGAGGGAAGCAACCCGTGGGTGTACTACTGGAATTGTTGACAATTTATATGCAAAATCCAAGACGGCCGATGGCGGCCATGTTTTTGAACGAAATTCAGATAAATTTCATCGCTCCCATGTAGACATCACACCAAAACTATATATGAAATTTGAAAAAATGGTTGGGTGAGATATGTAGCCTGTAGGGTGTGCTAATGGAACTGTTGACAATTTATATGCTACATCAAGGATGGCTACTGGTGCAGGCCGCCATGTTTTTCTACAGAATTCAGAAAAAATGATAGCACACCCTCTAGATATGATACCAAAGCTACATATGAAATTTGAAAAAGATCGGGTGAGAAATGTGGCCCGTACGGTGTGCTAATGGAACTGTTGACAATTTATGTGCCAAATCCAAGATGGCTGCCGGTGGCCATGATTTCCAACAAAATTCAGGAAAAATTCGATAGCTCCCATCCAGACCTAAACGAAATTCAGATAAAACCAGATAGCTCCCAGCTAGACATCACACCATAGCTGCATATGGAATTTGAAAAAAGATCGGATGAGAGATGTGGCCTGCATGGTGTGTCAAAGGACTTGTTGACAAATTATATGCCAAATGTAAGATGGTCGGTGGCGGCCATGTCTTTCAACGGAATTCGGAAAATTCAATAGCTCCAATCTAGACATTGCCCAAAGCCACATATGAAATTTGGAGCTGATCGGGTAGGAAATGCGTCCTGTAGGGTGTGCCAGTGAAATTGTTGACAATTTATGTGCCAAATCCAAGATGGCTGCCGGTGGTCATGTTTTCCAACAAAATTCAGGAAAAATTCGATAGCTCCCATCCAGACCTAAGACTAAAGCTGCAAATGAAATTTGAAACTGATCGTATAAGAGATGCGATCTGTAGGGTGTGCCAATGGAATTGTTAACAATTTGTATGCCAAATCTAAGATGGCCGCTGGCGGCTATGTTTTTCAACGTAATTCGGAAAAATTCGATAGCTTCCATCGAGAAATTGCTCCAAAGCCACGTATGCAATGTGGAACCGATCGGATGAGAGCTGCGGTCTGTATGATGGGCCAAAGGAGTTGTGGACGGACAGAGGAACGGGCGTACAGACGTACAGACGGACGTTCTACTGCAGATGTACTTATGAGATGATTTTAGTGTTAGGTATGGAGAAAATCGCGCACCTCATAAGTGGGTTTTCGCTACTCACAAGTTGAAAAAAGGCCCCACAAGTGGGAGGTGTACCAACGGTTTAATCCCCCGGCGGAAACTCTCCAATATTTAGTACTGTCACGCCTTCTCAATTCACCTATACAGTACGTGGAGAGTGGATTGTAACTAAATTTTGTATATATCGACTAAAAACACAAGCAATGTTTCAGCCAATGGACCTCCGGGTTTAACCCGGAGGTCCACTGGCTGAAACTTTGCTTGTGGTTGTTATGCTTTGCAACAAATTTGCAATTATTGCTTGGGTGGAATCTCCCCACTCTGCGAGTGATTTAGTGATAATACACTCTCCGCGTACTATAGGTATCACAGTACTAACAATTTTCTCATAAGAGACCATTATAACGTTCAACAAACGAAAAAAATATGATCGCATCACTTTAATGTTGGCATTTAAATATCTTTGTCATGTATGGCCCTTCAAACAACATTTTTCTGACCCGAAAACATGCGGTCATGCAACAAATTAGAGAGAGAAACAAGTAGGAATGCAAGTACCGGTCATGTGCACATATTTTTCATAGAATTCCCAACAAAAACACCACCAGTCAATTGTATTTGTTAGGTCCAAAAGTCATCAAATCACCCTCTTTATTTGTCTGGAATATTCAACAATAATACAAGATGTCAGTTGAATGTTTCAAACGTTTATTGGAACAATATATTTTCCCAAGGCTGTTTAGTTTCAGAGATTGCATCATTTCCGGTGCACCATTTCAAGGCGAATAACTCTAATTCAAACATTTTTTACGGTCATACACGCTAAAAACTAAAGTGTTAAAAACTACACTTGAAGTGCTGTATTTAACACTTACTAAGTGCTGAACTAGCACTTTGTTCAGGTGTAGATACTTGACAGGTGTTACAATAATACCACTTGACAAGTGTAATGTCGTGACACTTAAAAGGAAACAACGCAGATGACGCGGATCGGGCTCGAACTCTCGAGCCTGATCCGCGTCATCTGCATTGTGTCCTTTTAATTATGTACCCACCAAGCGCAAATCAAATTATGGACGATTCTGGAAGAACCACCAATGTTAGACACATGGGAAGTGCCATCCATTCAAGTTTCAGATGTCTGACGATTGTAATGTCTAAGTGCTTAAAGCATTGCACTTTGAGTGTTAAAATCAAACCCTAAGAGTTAGAATGGGTTTAACACCTTGAAAGTGTCAGTTTTAACACTTTAGGTTTTAGTGTGTATCACTAATCGGCAGTACATTGCGTTTTCTTACAGATTGACTTCGACCTCTTTGTTGACTTCGACCCACTTTTGGTGATTTCACCTCAAAACGACTTCGACACGATTTTCTGTTTAATCGACTCACTTTTGATTATCTATTTGCGGGACATATTTCTTTTCTAAATAAAATTAAGTACAGTCGTCTTGGTGTGAATCTGACTCAACTTCAGAGGCCTTTTGTACAATTCGTATAGGCCTTGTTCAGAATCAATGTTTTCAGGTCCCGAAGGCGTCCAGAGGCGACATGAGGCCGTTAGACCCCCTTAAAACCCTATTTTTTTTAAACAGTTCCTTGAATTTTTGAAAGCGTCGTGGGGTGGAAGCAAATGGGAGCGGCACATGCCTCAAAGATCCAAGACGACGTTTTGAGGTATAGCCTATCATCGTTCCTTGATAAAACAAGGGGCCATCTGGAATACTTTAGCATTGAAGATGGCGCCTTGTTGTACTCAGGGGGCGATATATGATTATATCCTTTATTGAAAAGTACCGTGATAGGCTGATATCGTGACATGTGATAAATCATTGGTAAACAATAATTTTAGCGACACTACCTTGGATTACCTTCGTATATTTATATAAGTCCTATAATTGTGTTTTTGAAGAGCATACTCCGCCAATAGTTCGTCCAGGATGTGAACACTTCCAGTGGGGACGAGACGCTACCCAAGACCGACCACGTGCTATAGCTACCACAATTTCTTGGAAAGCTTTATACAAGGCTTTCGAATACAGATCTTAAAAGATTGTTGATTTTCTGTCCTAATTATTTGGTACAGTGCAAAGATATATCCTAATGAAAGTGCCAATGACACTGTAGCTCAACTTGTTTAAGACATGTACATGTATAGTATGTGACACAGCAATGACAACATCTAGGTAATGCCCTGATAACAAAGGTACATGTAAAGTATTGTAACGGTCTGTACCTAAATGCTGATCGTAGCCTGTAACAAATATATAGGTAAAGTATTACAAAAGTGGGGTAACATTTAGATGCTAAACTAGAAAAGAAATCTTTGAGTCCCAGAGTAGGTCTGACTGAACCCAGAAATCTTTGTTCTCATAGCACAGTGATAACAAAGACACTCAAAAACACTCGTTCCTGTCACAAGGTGATAACAAAGGTACCCCAAGAAGTTTCGTGAAGATCAGTTCATAAATACAGACTTTAGCCCGAGCCGTATTGACATGTGCACTTACTGTGTATAAGAAGCACTGAACAAATCAAAGTTCATCTAATTTGCATAATTTATGCACGAGAAAAACAAATTGCATTATATGTGATGTATTCCATGTTACTAAACATTCCTACAAAACTTTATCCAAATCAGAACTTTCATACAGAAGTTCTGTACAAAAAACTGATTGCATTAATTTTGGTACAAAAAGGCCGCTGGCGGCCATCTTGAACTTTGGACCACACCCAAAAACACTCGTTCTCGTCCCACGGTGATAACAAAGGTAACCTAGAAATTTCATAAAGATCGGTTCATAAATACGGCCTCTAGCCTGAGCCGTATAGAAGTTGCGTCAAAAAACTGATTGGACCTAATTTCGGTACAAAATGGCCACTGGCAGCCATTTTGAATTTTGGTCCACACCCAGAAACACCTATTCTCATCCCAAGGTGATAACAAATGTACCCAAGAAGTTTTATGAAGATCGGTTCATACAGCCTCTAGCCCGAGCCGTATTGACACATGCACTTACTGTGTATAAGTAGTACTGAATAAATCAAAGTTCATCTAATTTGCATAATTTCCGCTCGAGACAAAAACCCGTATTATATGCGATGTATTCCATGTTACTAAACATTCATACAGAAACTTATTCAAATCAGAACTTTCATACAGAAGTTCTGTACAAAAAAACTGATTGCACTAATTTTGATACAAAATGGCTGCTGGCGGCCATCTTGAATTTTGGACTGCATCCCAAAACACTCGTTCTCGTCCCACGGTGACAACAAAGGTACCCATGAGGTATTGTAAAGATCGGTTCAGAAATACAGCCTGAGCCGTATAGAAGTTGTGTACAAAAAACTGATTGGACCTAATTTCTGTACAAAATGGACACTGACACATCCATCTCGAATTTTGGACCGCATCCAGAAACACTCGTTCTCGCCCTAAGGTGATAACAAATGTACCCAAGAAGTTTCGTGAAGATACAGACTCTAGCCCGAGCCGTATTGACATGTGCACTTACTGTGTATAAGTAGCACTGAATAAATCAAAGTTCATCTACTTTGCATAATTTTTGCACGAGAAAAAAACTCGTATTATATGTAATGTATTCCATGTTACTAAACATTCATACAAAAATTTATTCAAATCAGAACTTTCATACAGAAGTTATTTAAAAAAACTGACTGCACTAACTAAAGTACAAAATGGCTGATGGTGGCCATCTTGAATTTCGGACCGCACTCCAAAACACTCGTTCTCGTCCCACGGTGATACCAAAGGTACCCAAAATGTTTCGTAAAGATCGGTTCATAAATACGGCCTCTAGCCCAAGCCGTATTAGCATTTGCAGTTATAGTGCTGAAAGTAACATAAAAATGATCAAAGTTAGTCTAATTAGCATAATTTATGCACGAGAAAACAACCCGTATTATATGTGATGAATCCCATGGTACTAAACATTCACACAAAAAAAAATATTCAAATCAGCGCTTTCATATGGAAGTTCTGCGCAAAAATCTGATTGCACCTAATTTTGTACAAAATGGCTGTCAGCGGCCATCTTGAATTTCAGACCGGACCCCAAAACACTCGTTCTCGTCCCACGGTGATAACAAAGGTACCCAAGAAGTTTCGTAAAAATCGGTTCATAAATACGGCCTCTAGCCCGAGCCGTATTGGAATTTGCACTTACAGTGCTGAAAGTAACATTAAATAAATCAAAGTTAGTCTAATTTGCATAACTTACTCGCGAGAGAAAAAAACGTGTTATATGTGATGTGTCCCATGGTACTCAACATTCATACAAAAAATTATTCAAATCAGGGCTTTCATATGGAAGTTCTGCGCAAAAATCTGATTGCACCTAATTTTGTACAAAATGGCTGCCAGCGGCCGTCTTGAATTTCGGACCGGATCCAAAACACTCGTTCTCGTCTCACGGTGATAACAAAGGTACCCAAGAAGTTTCGTAACGATTGGGGTTCTAGCCCGAGTCGTGTGTACGGCGCGACGGATGGACAGACGGACGACGGACCATGGCAATACCTCAAATTTGGATTCGCCAAAGTTGAGCTAAAAACACACACACACACGCATGTGGCAAATGTAGGCATGCGGGGTATATCTCATTGAAACTTTCCTGGATGAAATGTTCATTGTGTGGGGATGCCATCCACTCCATAATAGATGAGTAATAAAATATATTAGTTAAAGAATTGGGATATTGAGTACCCCACTTCGCTGTGTGATCCGGTGTTCTGTACTGCTCCTGGGGATTTTGAACAGACGGTAAGAATGTATCTGAATACGCGGCAGACAGGTAGAAGACAGAGACGCTTGGTAGGTTACACATGCAAATCCATTCTCAAGGTGTTACCCCGATCACAGATTCGTTGCCCGGTGGTACTAGGGATAGTAGACAAGGTGGACTAAGTTTCGGTGAGGTGTTGGTGAGAGGCGTAGACAAATCTTCCAATGAAACATTCAGCTAGCCCCAACTGATTCCAGAGTTGATCGACCGGACTAAGATTCTTCAACCGGCATACTACATAAATGGAGATTGTATAAGAGTCTATGGGGTGTGGGTGGTTAGGTATGGATTAACTACTTTGCGTAACCCTTTACTTAACATGAAAAGCAGACGACACTTGCAAAAACAATTCTCGAATAACTATTTTTTTTATTTTTGGTCTCAAAAACATAAGTTATGACCCCTCATTGGAACGAGCTCGGCGAGCTCGCTCCAACGAGAGGTCATAACCTATGTTTTTGAAACAAAAAAATTAAAAATAATGAAAATTAATTGCAATTTTTGATAATAGCTCTGGGCGGTTTTGGCCGTTACGTTGGGTAAAGGGTTAAAAATAACAAACGCTTCATTATAATACGTTTCATTTTACATTTATGTTAGTTATTACCTCTTTTTCAAATGGGGCGGGGGCGGTCTGGTTCACCTTAGTTATTCATCAGACCATTACCAAGTTCTTCTTTTCTTCAATTTCAAATTTTAAATGCACACTGTACCAAAAGATTAAAAAGTCCTCAGAGCAATAATTATAATATTATATTTATAGATGTCACAGCAAATAATCATCATTAATAAACTTATCGCATTATTTCAAATCAGATAATAATGGTGCAGTACAAAACAAGGCCGCAATGTGCCCCCCCCCCCCCTACGCCCCCCTCCCCTTCCCTGCTTGTACAATCATTAATGCAAGCATTGATTCAACAGAAATGAGCTTGACCAAAATTCCAAGAAGCCACAAGTTCAAACAAGTACATCTCAAATTTCATATCTCCACTGGACTGTCTTTGGTCTATTGATTCAAAGAGGATTAATCCGCCCCAAGGCTCAAACAAGACGAAGCCGGCAGCAACAAAAGGCTACACCAAAGGGTAAAAAGCTCATAATGTCATTTTATCCAAAGGCGTGAGACTCATTGAACGCTTGTATGGTCTAGGGGAAGTAACTCGAAAATATTTTCGCAATTTTATTTTCACGGCTGTGACACGCTTGTGTACGCGAAATTAAATCGACGAGGTGCAACACATCTTCCCTTTTCCTATCGTGGAAGAGGGTGCTACGAAATAATCTCCAAGTATTCTACTAAAAAAGTGATATATCCTGAAACTTTTTTCACATGTTCGAGTGACCTATCGTCCTACATCTCGAATATCAGAGAATGAACCCAGAAGGTTATTTTCTGTTCTCTTTATCCAAATCGAGCAAAATAATTCGAAATTCAAGGCAAATATTTAGATTGTTGTGAGAGATCGATCGACAGATGACAGGCAAAAGACGGTCGCTGATTGAGATTGCAGAAAGCAATCACTGTTTTTATCTCAATGTCTGTGTGAAAGCACATGCCGCTGTGCGTTGTCATCTGCCTCCATTGCCCCAAGCATAGCGAATATTGTACGGTCCCTTGTCATTAACAGCATGTAAAATTAAAAAGCCCTAAACAGTCAACTCATTTTTGACTACTGGTGATTCGCACGGGAAGGACTTTTTACCACAAGACAGTTGGTGCTGTGCAAGGTACCTGGTGATACCACAACAGTAATCCTCATGAGGGACTGACAGTGTTGCATCCCTCAGGAGATTCTCCAAGTGAGTACCACCACCCGTACACACAACTGCTTTCCCATGGATAGTTCTGCATGGAGATGTCCATCTAAATGCACAATGGTAATCGTCACTAGTATATCATGGATAGATGAGACCTGTTTTGCAGAACCTCATATGTTGCGCCATAAGTCACCTGGCCACTGACGCCACGCGGATTATCCCGGTAGCTCATCTGAGCGGCCATAATAATAATAATAACACTTTGGCCGGCCGCTGATTTGTCGCGGTTCTCGGATGAGAAGGCCTGGTTATCCCTGTACTACCAACTGCCTCTCTATTCCCACGCTTCTACTCTCCTCCCAACACTCGGAGACGAACTGCTTGATGACATCCCTTGCCCCATTCTTCCCAATCTCTCCGATTAGCATATAACTCTCTCCTTTGAGTCTCCAACTAACCACATGTCCTTCATTCTCCCATCCCACTTCCCCATTATACTCCCAGTGAATCTTATTCTTTTAGACTGGTATTTTTGGGCATTCTAGAAGAAAGTGTTCCAGGGTCTCCACCACGCCCAAATTACACATCTGGCACTCCTTTTCACTGTTTTTCCCAATTTTGCCCCTCAGCTCCAGGGCCCGCGACCTCAGCTTGAACAACAGTGACCCCCCAAAGGTGCCATCAAGGTACTCTTCAAAATCAGGCTTCTCTTTATCACGAAGGCCACCCAAAGATCTCTTTGATTTGACCCCCTCTCGCCAATTAAGGTTACCATCCTCCGTAACACTTTCTCTGACGATATCTTTACCCTGGTTTGCCCCAACTTATAGGTCCGAGATCTCCAATAAGTAGTTCTCTATTAGTTCCCTCACTTGGACCATCCATCCTTTGAGTTGAAAATTCGCAGGAACATTACTTTACACCATCGGCTGTCGGAGAGATTTACCAAATAATTAAGATAACCGAGTTTCAATAAGTCTATCCTGTCCTTGATCCTCGTCCACCCAAGCTCACCCCTGATTGCTTCTAGAGCTGCGGCATTACTCGACCCCGTTATCCATCGGCCTGCTTCGTTCTGCAGGATTTCCAAGCTCTTTACAGTCGTCTGGTTTAGGGGTACCACTTCCGTTCCATATGTTATACTTGGCAGACCCACCATTTCCCAAATGGTTTTCCCCACGAAAACCTTATTGAAACTATTTCTTTCTATAGGTTTCATTTGGTTAAGGATCCCCCCCCCCCCCCCTCAGAATCAATTTATTTGTGTGGTTTCGGTAGATGCCTCTTCTTGTGATGTTTATATTTACCCCCAGGTACTCACAGTCACCTTCTCTCCCACACTAAGACGTTTGCTGCAACCTTCCGGAATACAGAACTCCCCCACTCTACACCTTGGAGTGGGGTTCACTTTGGGGCCCACGGGTATAACTTTGCTCTTGTAGCTACCTTATAACCATGATGATGGGTGGTGTTAGTGCGCATGCACAGCGCGCTTTATTATTATAACGTGCCTCCCTTGTTCTTTTTGTTTACTGGGGTCATCACCTTGGTTTCTATGGTAGCAAGTGGTTTCTATGGATGCATAAGCCTCTAGTAAGATGGGGATGTGTTCTAAGGGTATGCTCGATTCGATCGGAGTATATTTATTGACCGGATTTTATTTTTCACGAATTTTACTAGAAGCCTACCGGTATGAGTAGGCCTACCGGGTACTGCCATTGGGCCTCAAAACATGTGGTCGATTAAATAGCAGTTTTGTTATTAACGAAAAGACCCGACAACTGTTTATTTTGTTCGGATCCCTGGAACGAGTCGTCAACTCGTCTGGTAAAAAAGGGTACCGTCGTTTTATTTTGTTCGGATCCCTCGAACGAGTCGTCAACTTGTCTGGGAAAAAAGGGTCGTTCGGTTGGGTGCCGAAACAACGATGTTGAGAGCAGTGGCGGCGCTACGGGGGGCATGGGGGGGGGGGGGGCATTTGCCCCCTCTCCCCAACGAAGGCTTTGCCCCCCCCCCCCCCCCCAGTTGCCCCCCCCCCCCCCCCCCCGACCATCTCGCATGGATTTCCATCCACCCTCACACACAAACACATTCAGTCACTCTCTCTCACACACACACACCCCTCTCTTTTTTTGTTCCCAATAATTTCCCATACACACTTAGCCCAAAGCCTCACTAGCTGATGAACACATCCAGGCAGTAGAGATTTAAAGACTCGGATGCAGATACTTATAAGTTATAATCAAGTTATGAGCCAACAAAGGCATGTCTATCCATATCCCTTGTCTAAAAAAATTCATGGATTTAGCATTATGACAGACGGGCATTATGAGTCTCTCTCTCTCTCTCTCTCTCTCTCTCTCTCTTCTCTCTCTCTCTCTCTCTCTCACGCACAGACCCACCAGACGCGGATCCAGGATATTTTGAAAGGAGGACCGCTAATTACCATTACATTTAGTCGAAACTTGGACCCAAAGTCCGTAATATAATTTTTTGGTTTGGTACGTCCACAGGACGTACCAAACCAAAAAAGTATATTACGGACTTTGGGTCCAAGTTTCGACTACCTCATAACAAAGTAATGATATGATCCTTTACGTATTTGCCCCCATTCATGGGAATCTACCCCCCTAGTTGCCCCCCCCCCCCCCCCCCCCACACACACACAAAAAAAATTCTGGCGCCGCCACTGGTTGAGAGTGGCCCAAGTTCAACGACTTTGGTATGCATTGGTGACTAATGACGCCATCGGTAACGCCATTGAATAAATAGACAGAACCACACAAGCGTTTGAATGGATTAATTGGGTTCATATTCACTCAACCCTGTTAATTTGGGTTAGTTTTTAACCTAACTGATTTTAGAGTGTGAAGAAATACACTGGTGGAGGAGAACCTATCCAATCGTGTATGTAGCGAAATAACGGCAGAAGAAGTGCGGAACGTGGTCTCCAAATTAAAAAATGGTAAAGCGGGAGGGACTGATGAAATTCCGAACGAATTCCTCAAAAAAGGAGGGGAGGCACTTATTGAAGTCCTGACAAACCTTTTCAACCTGGCTCTGCGAAAGCAAGAGGTCCCCAGAGAGTGGAGGGAAAGTAAGGTGTCGTTCATACACAAAAAGGGGGATAAGGAAGTTCTAGATAACTATAGGGGGATATCAGTTAGTAGTAACATCGGAAAAGTATTCTGTAAGGTCATATACAGTAGACTAGAGGAAGTTATTGAAGAGAAAGGTTTTCTAGGGGAAATTCCAAATGGTTTCAGGAAAGGACGAAGAGTCACTGATCACCTATTTACACTCACCCAACTGATAGAATCAACAAAGGCTGAAAAGAAAAAGATGTTTCTGGCATTTCTAGATGTGAAAAAAGCGTACGACCGAGTGTGGAGGGAAGGTATGTGGCGAAAGCTCGAGGGCATCGGACTGGGGGGTGACTTTGTGGGAATCATGAAAGCACTGTAAACAGATGTGCAAAGCCAACTCAGTCTAGGGAGTATCACTACAAAACGAGTCCCTATGGATATAGGCCTCAAGCAGGGGTGTATCTTTTCACCGATTTTGTTTGCACTGTATGTTAAAGATTTAGGGGACGAACTAATTCAGAGTGCGGAGGGGGTAAATGTTGGAGACATAAAGATACCAGGCTTATTCTTTGCGGACGACATGGTGTTAATGTCTAGAACTGAACAGGGGCTAGAGAAATTGCTGGAAATTGTTGGTAGTTATGGGAACACTTGGCGGCTCGAACTAAATGAAAATAAAAGCAAGGTAATACCCGTTGGACGTAAGGCAGATATGACGAAGAGATGGAGAGTGGGGGAGTTCTCAATCCCCGAAGGGGAAAGCAAACAAATCACTGTAGGAGAAAAGGGAGAGTATGAGTATCTAGGGGTAAGCATAAATATAACGGGAAGAGGGGTGTACAGAAATTACTCAGCCAAACTGATTCTGAAAGGGAAAAGAATTCTGAACCAACTAAAACTTTTAGGGAAAAATAGTTTCAACAAGGTCTTTGTGGGGAAAACACTGTGGGAGAGGGTGGGTTTACCAAGTATAACGTATGGCACGGACGTGATTCCATTAAACCAAACCGTTATTAAGAAGTTGGAAAGTACTCAGAATGATGCCGGCAGATGGATAACAGGGTCGAGTAATGCTGCAGCTTTGGAAGCAGTAAGGGGGGAGCTTGGGTGGATGAAAATCAAGGACAGGGTAGATTTGGGAAAACTGTGTTACTTTAACTACTTGAGAAACCTGCCTGACAACCGGTGGTGCAAATTGATGCTCGATACCATTTGGAATTCTAATATAGAAACGGGGTGGTCAAAACATGTGAGGGAACTAATGGACAATTACTCTATAGAGGTCACAAACATAGAAGTAGGAATGAAAGAAGGCAAAAGGTTTGTCAAAGAGAGAGTCATGGAAGATTGCAATCGAAACTGGCGAGCAGGGGTTAGCGTGAAAAGATCACTGCAGGGGTTACAATATAAAGAAAAGCCAGCTTTTGAGAAGTACCTAGATGGCACCTTTGGAGGGTCACTGCTGTTCAAACTGAGATCAAGATCACTGGAGCTTCGGGGAAAAATTGGGAGAGATGGGGAAAAGGGATGCCAAATGTGCCACTCTGGAGTAGTGGAGACCCTGGAACATTTTCACTTGGAATGCCCACAGTATATACCTCATAGAATAAAATTTACTGGAAGAATAATGCAGAAGTGGGGTGAAGAAACAAGGGATAGATGGCTGAAGGCGGACACGAGGGAGAGGGTGGGAATGCTTATTGAAGAGGTTGAAAAAGGGGAAGTGAGGGACGCTATTGGGCAGTTTATATCTGAATGCTGGGAGGAGAGGAGGGGAAGAGGGGGTGGGGTGCAGGGGGAATGATGGCCTTCTCTTATGAGGACCGCGACAAATCAGCGGCTGGCCAAAGAGTTATTATTATTACCGAAAAACGTAAATTTGGAGGACACTCTCCCAATCGACAATGCTTCGCGACGGCCCTGCCACTCAAGAAGGTGTAGTTCAGATATTTTCAAACAATTTAGACGTGCAAAAATGAGGTTTCTGAGCCGAAACGGTTTCATAATTAAATGTCAAAAACCGTCGTTTTTGGTGAAGAATATTCACACTTGCATCACTTGTAAATAAAAATGTTTTTTGTAACAAATATATTGGTTTGAGAATTGCTGTGTATATCACACACAGAAACCTTTGATTGATTTCAAGAATTTAGAAAGAGAGAGTTCACCCGATTGCAATCATAACATTGAAAATTTTTACGTGTACAATTTTTTGATTCTGTGGAAAGGAAATTTTTCAGTTGCTGCCGATGGGTACCTCTTATGGAATTTATGAAACCAAAAAAAAAAAGTTTGATCATTTTTCAATGTAAATAATTTCTACATACACAAATACCTTTGTTTTGACATTTCGTTTGCCTGTTCGACTGGTGTGACTTCTTTTGAGAATAAATAAATGCACATTCTGTGAATTTAACCTTTTCAATCTGAATTCAGTCACAAATCATATTGAGGAGTAGTAATAGCTTAATTCTACAACCATGCAGAGGTTAAATCACATAACCCTATAGAACTGTAGGATTACCCCTTTAAACCCTAGTGGCCCAATTTCCGGCCAGGAACATGATAAATCATAACGTAATTTTATAGGATGGCTGTTTAGTAAATCTTTGGAGCAGACCAATCAATATTTTCAACGTGCAGCCCTGAGGCTGCACGTTGAAAATATTGATTGGTCTACCCTAAATAATGAATATGGGCTCTCCCAAGTGCTTCCATTGAACTGGAATGGAAGATACCACTATAGTTCAAAGGGTTATGTTGGTTCCACGACATTTTGCCGTACATTATACAGCTCGACACAATTCCACAAGTTGTTTTGCCGCAGTGACAAAATGCCGCGTGACAGAATGCCGAAATTTTGTAAAATTTTAAGTATTTTAGACTTTCTAGAATTTTTATTGTTTTACACCATCTCCTGTTTGGGTGGTTTACCAGATAATTCAGGTAGCATAATTTTCCCATATCTATTCTATCTTTAACAGGCACCACCGAGTTCCTCCCCGGCTGCGTTACTTGATCCGGTTATCCATCGAGCCGCATCATTTTGTAGAATCTCCAAGTTCCTCACTTCTGCATCCACTTTGTTGTTATATTACCCAGACTAAGTCCACTTTGGATGTCGTTATATAATGCTTTTATAATTCCAACAAACTCGCCTCACATTTTGAGACAGTGTGAAAAGATGGTAAGTGACTCTCCTTTCCTTCCTGAAGACATTCTGGATCTGGTGCTGCTCGTTATTATGATGCTTTGTGATATTTGTTTGCGTCTTCCCACTAGACCAATTCTCTTTAGACCAATTCCCTTTAGGCCATTTCCCAAAAGACCAATTCCCCTTAGACCAACTACATACTGTTATTGATTAATGGTTGATTAAGGATGATTAAGAAAACATTTATTTATTGATAAGCACTTTATTTGATAAAAAAATAATAAAAAGAATCACAGCCTTTGAAAGTGTGTGATGACAATACCAATTGTTATGAAAAATCTGCCCAACATCTATAAATTAACAAGCCAGAAAATAAGCAGACTATCATCTGAAAAATGAGGTCCACAGGGGGTGAATTTGGTGATGCTACCCTGCACAGCAGGGTAGCATCACTAAATTTACCCTCTGTGAACCTCAACCTGAATCAAGGTCTCAAACATAAACAGAAAGAGATACCCAGGGAATAAACTGGCTGTATGGGATAGCATCACTTGTTCACAGCCACCTGGCATATGGAATATATTTATGGGGTAATTCTAAAGCTACCAGGAAACTGCAGAAACGTTCTCTTCGAATTATAAATAATAAAAGATATAATGCCCTCAGAGACCCTTTATTTTCCAAAGATAGAATACTAAAAGTGAATGATTTGTTTAAGCTCCAGGCGTGTCTCTTTGTTTTCGATTGGGAAAAAGACAAACTTCCAACTGCTTTTAAAGAATTTTTTAACACAGAGCAAAACATGTTGACAATGAATACAAGACAGTCGGGACTACTTAATGTGGGTAGAACCAGAACAAAATCATTAGATAAGTTACCCATCTTTAACTTCCCCAAAATATGGAACGAGCTGGAACTTGATCTACGAAATACCCATAATAGGAATGAAAGAAAAAAGAAAATTAACATTAAAGCTGCTGTCTTCATATCCAGTTAATGTCCAGTGTGAGAATCCATATTGTCGAGATTGTCAATACCTCTGAGGTGATTGCCTTGTGGTTGACCTAATGTATCTCATTGAGTTCACTAGACCATTATCAGTGAGTTTCTGCTTTGTTCACTGCCCAACTTTAAGAATGTGATATCGTAGCCAATGGATGGGATGCAGCTCGACAAATATAGGCAATTTAGACACACTTTTTCGGTTATACTTGACTTATACTTGAGCCACTAGTGTGAAATATTTGGGGACACCAGAAACGTGGCCAACAGCAAACTAATAATGTATTTAACGATACCCAAGAGAGTCTATCCATAGATAATCAATTTAGGCCTTGCAAGTATCTTACATGACACACGTATAATTTCGTCTGGTCGTCTCGTCCACAAATGGTTTTGACTTATACTGCCAGTTCTGCAGATGCACAAAAGCACTGATATCCACCTAACACGATAACCTCCCCACCACTGACCCCTGCCCACCCCACCATTCTTACGTCTTACTTCCCAAGAAAGAAAGGCACTAAAACCCTTAGAGTACATTTGCAGCCGGCTGCAGCGTTGAAATATTCTTGCGTGGGAGATAACAGGTAGACAGCCAATCTGGCTATGTTATCTCCCTGCGGTATGTATTTGTATGTCTCACTGTGGTTAGAAATATATTAGATTTGTAAAGCCTTAACCGTAAATAAACAAATATCAAAATATCAAATATGAGGAAATTCACCCTCTGGGGACCTCATTCTGCAAATGACAGACTGCTTATTTTCAGGCTTGAATATCAATAACATTAAATACATTTATAAATATTTATAAATATATCAAATTATTGATATAGAATTATTTTAAAAGCAGAACACATCAGTTGGTCTAAGGGGAATTGTTCTTTTGGGAATTGGCCTCGTGGGAATTGATCTAGTGGGAATGAACCGTTTGTTTATCAACAGTGTTCTCCAGCGTGCTCATCTAACCTACCAGTAACGGAACAATTTCCATTCTGTTGCCACAGAAACATGACCCTAAGCGGGTCATAAGCCCTGTTTTGGGGGGAAAATGAAAATTTTGTAACTAAGTGAAGATTAAACAAAAATAAAAAATGTATCTTCCCCACTCATTTTCCTTGATCATCCCCTTTCCTTGTACCCAACTGCGGCATTCTGTCATCGCCGCATTTTTGTCGCTGTGGCAAAATAACATGCGACATGGTATCGTGCTGCATACTGTCGTGCGGCGAAATGTCGGATCACCGATTAAATTACTGCTCAACCTCCCTGTAACGACAAAAAATAGATTCGGCCGTATTAACATTATGTGGGGGCGATGCCATTCAGGAATCAAAGTTTCTCCCTATTAAAATACTTAAGTTCAAGATAGGTAAAGCCTCGCGGGAGTAAAAATAAAAATATTTTAAAAAGTGTTAAGTGAAGAAATTTCTAATTAATCCCTCAGCATGTTTGTGGGTCGCTCTCAATCTTTGCAATCATTTAACTAAACAAATTACATCAAAGTAATCAACACCAGGTATTGTAAACATAATTAATACTTACACCTTTTTGATGGTATTAAATTTCTCTTTTTTTCAACCATTCAATGAAACTAGCCTCGTGTTGATGATGAACGTGTGTGTATACAATTACTGTGAATTAACAGCTACTATTAACGCCACAACAAAAGATTATTCCCTATATATAATAATAATAATAATAACTCTTTGGCCAGCCGCTGATTTGTCGCGGTCCTCATAAGAGAAGGCCATCATTCCCCCTGCACCCCACCCCCTCTTCCCCTCCTCTCCTCCCAGCATTCAGATATAAACTGCTTAATAGTGTCCCTCACTTCCTCTTTTTCAATTTCTTCAATAAGCATTCCTACCCTCTCCCTCGTGTCCGCCTTCAGCCATCTATCCTTTGTTTCTTCACCCCACTTCTGCATTATTCTTCCAGTAAATTTTATTCTATGAGGTATATACTGTGGGCATTCCAAGAGAAAATGTTCCAGGGTCTCCACTACTCCAGAGTGGCACATTTGGCATCCCTTTTCCCCATCTCTCCCAATTTTTCCCCGAAGCTCCAGTGATCTTGATCTCAGTTTGAACAGCAGTGACCCTCCAAAGGTGCCATCTAGGTACTTCTCAAAAGCTGGCTTTTCTTTATATTGTAACCCCTGCAGTGATCTTTTCACGCTAACCCCTGCTCGCCAGTTTCGATTGCAATCTTCCAGGACTCTCTCTTTGACAAACCTTTTGCCTTCTTTCATTCCTACTTCTATGTTTGTGACCTCTATAGAGTAATTGTCCATTAGTTCCCTCACATGTTTTGACCACCCCGTTTCTATATTAGAATTCCAAATGGTATCGAGCATCAATTTGCACCACCGGTTGTCAGGCAGGTTTCTCAAGTAGTTAAAGTAACACAGTTTTCCCAAATCTACCCTGTCCTTGATTTTCATCCACCCAAGCTCCCCCCTTACTGCTTCCAAAGCTGCAGCATTACTTGACCCTGTTATCCATCTGCCGGCATCATTCTGAGTACTTTCCAACTTCTTAATAACGGTTTGGTTTAATGGAATCACGTCCGTGCCATACGTTATACTTGGTAAACCCACCCTCTCCCATAGTGTTTTCCCCACAAAGACCTTGTTGAAACTATTTTTCCCTAAAAGTTTTAGTTGGTTCAGGATTCTTTTCCCTTTCAGAATCAGTTTGGCTGAGTAATTTCTGTACACCCCTCTTCCCGTTATATTTATGCTTACCCCTAGATACTCATACTCTCCCTTTTCTCCTACAGTGATTTGTTTGCTTTCCCCTTCGGGGATTGAGAACTCCCCCACTCTCCATCTCTTCGTCATATCTACCTTACGTCCAACGGGTATTACCTTGCTTTTATTTTCATTTAGTTCGAGCCGCCAAGTGTTCCCATAACTACCAACAATTTCCAGCAATTTCTCTAGCCCCTGTTCAGTTCTAGACATTAACACCATGTCGTCCGCAAAGAATAAGCCTGGTATCTTTATGTCTCCAACATTTACCCCCTCCGCACTCTGAATTAGTTCGTCCCCTAAATCTTTAACATACAATGCAAACAAAATCGGTGAAAAGATACACCCCTGCTTGAGGCCTATATCCATAGGGACTCGTTTTGTAGTGATACTCCCTAGACTGAGTTGGCTTTGCACATCTGTATACAGTGCTTTCATGATTCCCACAAAGTCACCCCCCAGTCCGATGCCCTCGAGCTTTCGCCACATACCTTCCCTCCACACTCGGTCGTACGCTTTTTTCACATCTAGAAATGCCAGAAACATCTTTTTCTTTTCAGCCTTTGTTGATTCTATCAGTTGGGTGAGTGTAAATAGGTGATCAGTGACTCTTCGTCCTTTCCTGAAACCATTTTGAATTTCTCCTAGAAAACCTTTCTCTTCAATAACTTCCTCTAGTCTACTGTATATGACCTTACAGAATACTTTTCCGATGTTACTACTAACTGATATCCCCCTATAGTTATCTAGAACTTCCTTATCCCCCTTTTTGTGTATGAACGACACCTTACTTTCCCTCCACTCTCTGGGGACCTCTTGCTTTCGCAGAGCCAGGTTGAAAAGGTTTGTCAGGACTTCAATAAGTGCCTCCCCTCCATTTTTGAGGAATTCGTTCGGAATTTCATCAGTCCCTCCCGCTTTACCATTTTTTAATTTCGAGACCACGTTCCGCACTTCTTCTGCCGTTATTTCGCTACATACACGATTGGATAGGTTCTCTTCCACCAGTGTATTTCTTTTTGGTGGGGACCCACTGCCCCATCGCCTATCGTTTATCTTTTCCCAGTGCTTGACTAACTCTGAAGCGATACGGCCTTTATCTTCTGTACTTTCCCCATCCACTTTGATACTCTGCACACTACTTTTCCCCCGTTTATTTACCCAGTTCCAAAATACGTTTGAGCTCGAACCCCCTATATACAGACATTGTTTGCTCAACTTCACACTTCCACCTTGCACTTGACCACTACTACTCACCATTATCACGGAGAGCAACAATTGTCCAAGTTATAAGTACATATATATATAGAAAGAGAGAGGTTCTGGTAGTTTGTTACATTCCAAGAACCCAGCCAAGAATTTAGCTTCACAATCTTGTAATTAAACCTCACACAAAGCCTGTTTGACATGGACAACTTTGGTTCATCACTTGAGCTAGTTGCAGAAGTGGAAGATATGCATGTGCTGGATCACTATTCAAGAGCGAATGACAATTCCGACGGTAAGTAACCAAAATGGACATTTTAACCCTCTGTAAAAAACGTAACGACACCAACGGCCACAAAAATATCATTCAATTTTCATTATTTTTTTTCATTTCTTTTCTGTCACAAAAAAACATAGTTTATGACTCCCCATTGGGACGAGCTCATCGGGCCCGTTCCAATGGGGGAGGGTCATAAGCTATGTTTTTGACGCAAGAAATGAAAAAATAGTTATTCGAGAATTTTGCTTGCAACTGTCGTCTGTCTTTCGTGTTGGGTAAAGGGTTGATACAAATTTATTTGTTTTAGCGTTTGTGGCGGGGATATCTCTAAAACGAGTTCTGACATGTCACCCCAGGGGAATATAAAGTCATCTGACGTTGAGATAACACTTTCTCAATGCAAGTTGCGAGCGGAAATACCATTTTCCCCATAATAATAACACTTTGGCCGGCCGCTGATTTGTCGCGGTAATAAAGGTTAAACAAGGCTAAAGGCTAAAAAATCCTTGTCCATTATTTACAATCAGAGCATAACCCAAGATTCCTCATTGAAACGTGTTCGGCAAGCTCGTTCCAGTAGTCGATGATTTCTCGTAGGCTTCCGGAATCTCCAACATTTCGCAGATCTCATTTATCAAGAGCCACTATAAAAAGTGAACAACAAGTGCCTTTGTAATTCATATTCGAATTAGTTTTCATTGCATTTTTTTTTATTTGAGTGGGTTCTTAACCCTTTACCCAACGCAGACGATATCAAAATTTATTATTTTAAATATCATTTTTTGAAATTTTTCCAAAAAATTTCAACAAAACCATATCATGTGACCCCTCGTTGGAACGAGCTCGTAGAGCTCGGTCCAACGAGGGGTCACATGATATGGTTTTGTTGAAATTTTTTTTAACAATAATATTTTTTCAACTGCTGAATTTGCATATTACGCGGGCGGATGCGGCCGATTTGTTGGGTAAAGGGTTAACCTTTTAATTTACAAATTAAGCAGTTGCCAAAAAAGAAAAAAATCAACAAAATCATATCATGCGACCCACCATTGGAACGAGCTCGGCGAGCACGTTCCAATGAAGTGCCACATGATATGATTTTCTTGAAGGTTTCGGAAAAATGTGAAAAAACAAAAATTAAAATAATAAATTTTGATAAATTTTGTTGACGTTTATGAAGTTGATTTCCAGTCCATCATTAAATTAGACTACTTTTTTCAGATTTGTCTTCTGGTTACGGTTCTGACGAAACGGATGAGAGGCGTTCTATTCACGGTGACGTCAAATTTCCATCAATCTCAGATGAAGCAAGCGGTAAAGGTGGAAATCCAAATGAAGTCATGCTATATTCCAGTGAAAACAATCTTCTACACAGTCTAGAGTGCATGATTACAATGCCTGAAATGTGTGATATTACCTTTCTAGTCGGTCGCCAGATGACACCTGTCTATGGAATTAAAGCTATTTTGATGACCAGAAGCAGGTAAGTGTTAACAGTGGCGTATTCATTTTATAAAACACTTTTTTTTTATCACGATGAACACAAATAATTGGGTAATTTTAACCCTTTACCCAACGCAGACAATATCAAAATTTATTATTTTAAATACCATTTTTTCAAATTTTTCAACAAAACCATATCATGTGACCAATCGTTGGAACGAGCTCGACGAGCTCGTTCCAACGAGGGCCCACATGATATGGTTTTGTTGAAATTTTTTGAAAAATAATATTTTTTCAACTGCTGAATTTGCATATTACGCGGGCGGATGCGGCCGGTTCGTTGAGTAAAGGGTTAAAGATAACATACGGAACATGGACACCAGGACGGCATAAGTGTACGCATTGCCATGTCACTCAAAGTTTATTCAAACCTACTCCAACTTTATGACATTTGGTGATCAAAATAATTCTAAGATTATTGTAGAAAGTAGGATGCTATTTTTTTAGTCAAACCTACTCCAACTTTATGACATTTGGTGATCAAAATAATTCTAAGATTATTGTAGAAAGTAGGAAGCTATTTTTACATTTTGGACATGTCAACGTGAGCTTGTGACCGAAACTGGTCGCTTTAGTCAGAGCAATTATGTAATGACTGAGGCTTTTTATATACATGTATGCATGCTAATTTTGGTCAAGTCATCCATTTAATAAACTACGACCGCACAGTAAAGTATTCCATTCTAATTTAATATATAATACTAATGTTTCCACCAGGTGATATTTTTAGGAACATAGACAGGGTTAATTTTACGCGCGACGTTGCGTTAACAGTTATACCATTATACCCTCAACCAGAGCAACACCTGAACGCACTTCTAATTTTTTTCTGATATTGATCTGAAATTTGGAACATTGGCGTAATTTTTATCAGAAATATCATGGACAGCGAGAATTTCACGCGCGATGAGCCTAAACCATGACCCATCCAACAAAAACAACCGAGGGATGCAGTCCTACATTTTCAGAGATGTTGAGCAGAAAATGGCACCTTGAGGTTATTTTATTCTGGAATAACCCTGATGTGCTGAATTTTACTTGCGACGTCACGAACGTGACAACCGTTACTTATTCCCAGTTCCTTATCGCCATTCGTTATCAGCTGATTTTATCGGTCGATAACGAATGTTGAATAAGGAACTAGGAATAAGTAACGGTCGTCACGTACCTGCGACGTCGCGTTAACCATTCAACCAACCATAAACGCCTAACCACGGCAATGCCGGGATGCACTTCTACATTTTCAGGGATAATGAACAGAAATTTGGCATCCAGTAGTAAGTTCCTATCAGAAGCAATACGGGATGCGTGGATTTCACACGCGACGATGCGTTAAACATCAACAATTAACCTCTTCGTGAGAACAACTACACGGGAGGAACTCCTACATTTCAGAGATACTGAGCTGTAATTTGGCACACAGGGATTATTTTTTTATCAGAAGTAATATGGACAGGATGAAGTTTATGTGTCATATAATAAATAAATTATTAACCCTTTAAACTCTAGTGCTCTCTTCCATGCCAGTTCAATGGCAGCAATTAGAAGAGTCCATATTCATTATTTGGGATGGACAAATCAATATTTTCAACGTGCAGCTTCGGGGCTGCACGTTGAAAATATTGATTGGTCTACCCCACACATTTACTGAACAGCCATCCTGTATAATGACGTTATGACGTATCATGTTATTGACCGGAAAAACGGCCACTCTCTTTCAAAGGGTTAAATTAGTTAATCAAGCAGGGTAATCGTATTACATTTCGTTGACGAAACCAGCTCAGCCAGATCAAACAAGACGCTTACGGCGTCCTGTTTGTTCTGGCTGATCTAGTCTCGTCAACCCGACGGGATATGAAAGCCCAGACCCAATAGGCCATTATTACAATCTGGATATATCGTATTTTTAATATTTTGCAGAGTATTGTATCAGATAGTACTGAGCTGTCAAAAAGAGGCCTTGGTGAAGAATAAATCCAAAAAATCATCACACAAACCGAAGATAGTAAATGGGAGGCTGACGATACATATTGATAGATACGATGACGTCACATTTAGACGATTTAACCAGTTTGTCCATTGTGGGAAGGTTCAGCTGGATACCCATACTGTTGTTGGTAAGTAGAATTGAGACGGTATCAGTCATTTAATGCCAGGTGTTACGACACCATGTACCGATTGAGTATGGCATATGTCGAGACAGACAGTTTAACCCTTTTACGATTAGTTATTGTCTGGTATTCCATCCATTTTCCTATCTGTCTTTTAGTTGACAAAGTTACAGCGATTGTTTACCCGTCCATTGCAAGTCAGATATTTAGGTTTTATAAAATACTAGCAGGGTTACCCGGCGTTGCTCGGGCTGAGGAGAGTATTAAAATTACTCCTAGTAGACCCCTTTGAAGACCTATATCGGTGAGAATAAGTTTGGTCATAACTGTTGGTGCCCCTCTACACCCCACCTCACCCCGGCATTTTTTTAATCCTCACTATTAGATTCCTGGTAAAAAATTGCCCCTAGTAGACCCCTTTGAAGACCTATGTCGGTGAGAAAAATTTTGGTCATTAATCTACACCCCCACCCCTACCCGATACTTTTTAAAACCTCACCATTAGATTTCTGATAAAAACGTACCACTAGTACACCCCTTTGAAGACATATATCGGTAAAAAAGATTTTGGCCATAACTTTTGGTGCCCTTACACCCCACCCCCACCCACACACTTTTTTAAACCTGACAATGACCTCCGCCATAAAAAAGTACTCCTAGTAGACCCATTTTGGACACTCGGGGTGGCCCCATATTCCTTTCTATAGCGGGCAGATATTCTAAAATATTGTATAGAAAGATTAGACAAGCGGTGAAAAGTCAAGATTAATAAGAAATGGATAAGAAGAGACAGTATTAAGTTGAATCCACAGTTGAGGCTAAAAGACCGCTGGCTCAGACTGTTATGGATTGTCTCTACAGAAATACGGCGGATTCGCCAGTTGGTTTTGAATAATACGATATACAGTGCGGTCGCCATGGACTGGCTGCTTTCCACGGGAGGGCAATATTTCCATGGACGCAATAATATAAGATTCCAAACATTAATTATAGGAATAATTATCAAAAATTTAATTAATGAAGCACCGGGTACAACCCGGTGCTTCATTAATTAAAATTTTGGTAATTATGCTTTTTATTACCTATTATTTATTTATTTATTGGTGTTTAAGGCCACATACTTATGCACAATGGCTAATCGTGACCGTGACAGTTTTTACGGGTGGAGGAAGCCGGAGTACCCGGAGAGAACCACCTTGCATCGACGAGCAACTGTCAGCTCCTCAACATTGTAACTCTGTTCAAGCTTCGCTAAATCAGGGTTACAGCGGTTGAAGACATGTGCACCATCAATGTGCAGTACGCCTTAGTACACGGCGTCATCGTGCCCCCCATGTAGGCAATCGGGATAAAGTGCCTTGCCCAAGGACACAACGCAGGTCGTCCCGGACGGGGATCGAACTCGGGACCTCTAGCATAGAAGTCCAACAGTCTACCACTACTGAGACACCGCGCACTCTTTATTACCTGTTAAACGAAAGCGTGGACATCACTGCCCATGCGTGGATTGTGATCAGTCAACGGCGATTGTACTGTAGGGGTATATACAGGGCTAAGATATTAAGGTTGTCTCAATTCGCCGAGTAGTTAACCCTTAAACTGAGTGTGCCTGAATGAAATCAGAATACAAAATACGATTCTTAGCGCACGGATGAATCCATATTGTATTCGCAAAGAGGTTCTGTGATAATTTAATAATTAATTTAATTCCAATATGATGTAGGCCTAAAGTATTGCCCGTTACGTTGTTTACATGTCAACCGCTAATGTTTCCTTCACACAAATTTTTGTGTGCATACTTGTTCGAAGGGGCAAATGATGGCACTCACCACAACTAATCTTTTAACCGTTTTCATAATCTGAATTTAATTTCTTTGCGGTCAAGGAACCGGTACGCATATCGACGACAAATACATGCTTCAAATGTTTTACAGGCCTTCTTTGTGCAGCTTCAGAATTCCGAATGAAAGATTTGAAACAAGCCTGTATGGATTTCATCGATAGACTGTATCACACTGGACAGCTCTCAGTATTGGAAATGACATGTGCAGATTACAGCAACCATTCCATTGCACGAAGGATCCTGGAAAAGGTAAGTTCTCTATAATTACACTCGTTTGGGAAGTTGTTACATCCGCAAGTTGATAACCGTTTCCCCAGTATCAATCATCGTGATGTATTCATATCAATGGACGTATATAGGTTTTCTATCAGACTAGAATGACCTGCCTCGCAAAACAAATGTGTACCCGGAATTTATGGCACACGTGACTCAAATAAAATGCATCCGAGATTCGAGTCTTCAATAAGTCATAAATTGGAAACCTGAGATTAAATTTTATTGGCAATTCAACTCGACTCAGTTGCTTCATAAGGCTACACGATGCCATGCAGATATGTAACGCACTGTTGCGAATGGCTTTGAGAGCTTCGCCTAACAACATTGTATCTTACCTCCTCCAAACTTTTGAGAATATCATTGGATTTAAGACCTCATGTGCATGCTGTGTGTAATACCGAATAAAAATTCTATTATTTATTAATGATCGCAGATGCTAATTTAGTATATAGGGAAATTGGCCGGTAACATATATTCGTTACACAATATGTTAATGACGAAATATGGTATAAATATACGGAGTCAGTACTGCCATCATTGTAAATCTTATATTGTAATTGTAACAAAAGAAAAGAAATCAGGGCAAAAAGGTCTTTGGGCGGGCTGCTGAATAAAGAACACCAGTTATTGACGAGTACCTAGATTCCATATTGGTGGGAGTGATCGTGGTGGTGTGGGAGATGAGGTGGTATAGGAGATGTGGTGGTGGTACTGTCGTTTAAACTGAGTTCTAGGACTCTGGATCTTGGGGGGGGGGGGGGGGTGGAATACGATGATAAGGCGTTCCAAGCGTGCGGCTTAGGTGTTCTCTTAGCATGTCCAAAATATTAGTCCATTAGAATAAGAATCACCGGAAGTATGATGGGAAATGAGATAGGGGATACGTGCGAGGTGGGTAAGTGGTGACACGAGGGATAGGGTTAGTATTTATGGAAATTGAGATAGATGAAGTAAACGATATCATTGCATAGTTCGTTTCTAAGTGCTGGGGGAGAGAAGGGTAGAGGGGAAGATGCAGCTATGTAGCACAGGGGTAATGAAAGCCTTGTCAAACGAGAACTGCAACAAATAAGTGGCTGGCTGAAGTATTATTGTAAGCGCACTGTTGTGAAATGAGGTTTAATACCGGGAACAGGAACTTCACTGCTCTGTGGCTCCTGGTGTTGAAAGTCAATCACGATACGCGGAAAATTCACAGACCGTGGTATCAATGATACCGTATAATGGTTTATAAAATTATGGCGAATGTCAGTTTCTTCGGAGACCAGCATCGCCGCTGGAGCTATGGTTTAATCTCGCGAAGGGGAATTTGCCCGTTACCGATTCTGAAAATTAATGCTAATTCCCGGGAAATTCATAGACTAAAATCGGGAATTATAGGTTGCGGAACACAACCTTTGATTCCCGGTTCTGTCCTATGAATTTCACGCGTATAGGATCTGATATATTCAGTTACAAGAACCGGAAAATTCTTGGTATCATGACTGACTTTGAAACCGAGAACCAGAAAATTCCATTTTCCCGTTATTAAACCCTATTTTGAAACAAGTCGTTCAGAAAAGTATTAAAATATTATCCATTTAATTTCAGATTCATTTAGAGAGGAAAGAAACCACAGTTTGAGGAATGACAGGACGTGCTGAACCCTTTGCAAAATCCTTCTACGACAGGATATCTAATCTAAAACTGTATTTATTCATCCAACCTGATGCTTGCGACTTTTATTGGATCGATCTCACCGAACTCAGATATTCAAAGAAGACACGTGTGACGCATAATTCAAGCTAATTACTTGCGTCTAGACTAGCTTTGACGACCGCGCAGACAATTTCAGCCTGGTCTATTATTTAACTGGAATTCCCAAGACATATTACCAGACGAAGCGAATTCCTAATGGATGATCGTGATATTTGACTAATACTTTACTTCTATTTCCTTTTCATCTTTATTTTTTTGTTGCCATATTAACTTTACCACGATTGTTGTGTGTATTCAACGTTACCCGAAACAATACAGGAATTGAGAAATGTTGTTGGTACACCAGCCGCGGAATTCTGACTCTGCGTAAGAACGTCATGTAAGAACGCACCTGATTGGGCGTTACGCGTGTGAGTGACATTAGACGTGAATTGAATGCTTCCACACAAGATAGGGTTCAGAGTGGGGTAAGAACTATAATTCCATCTGTAAAACAAGACAGTGATAACGCATTTACTAAAACAATTAAAGAAAAAGCCGTTATTATTCATAACCCGTCCCCGATACTTACTGCTAAAAATGTGTTGAGCTTTAGAAAATAAGCATGGTTTTAGAATGAATGAGATTTGTTGGGGTGGGGAAGGGAGTATAACTGCCGAGAACCAGCTTCCCAAATATGTGTCCCGAACTCGTTATACTGGTGATTTCAAGCGTGATGTGGCACAATAAGATTACACGTCAACATGAAATGACTGGCTTGTTCTTTCTAGGGATTTCTGAGTCAGTGAGTCGTGGATATTTCGACAAAGGGTTAACAAAAAGTATTAGTGCTAATATTAATAAAATGTCAACTTCCACAGAGATTGTCAGGGAATAAAGTATATCGCCTTTGTCAAGGTTTCCAGCTACTTCGTGGATGTGCTCGTTATATATTTGTTACGTTTTATTATTTGTTATGATTTTGCTATAATATTCAATAAAAATGATAAACCACGCAATCTGTTTCAAGTCATTTCAATCTTCCCCACAAGACGTGAAATACCCAAGACTGGACAAATTAGAAATTACGCAATCTGAAAATGAGTTACCTGAGATTTTTTAACCCTTTACCTAACATGAAGAGCAGACGACACTTGCAAAAACATTCTTGAATACCTAATTTTATTCACTGTTTGTCTCTAAAACATAGGTTATGACCCCTCATTGGATCGATCTCGTTGAGCTCGTTCCAATGAGGGGTCATAACCTATGTTTTTGAGACAAAAATGAAAAAATAATGAAAATTAATTGGCGATTTTTGAGAAAAGCGCTGGCCGGTTTTGGACGTTACATTGGGTAAAAGATTAACAACCCTTTTTCGGATTATATGATCATCAGAAAGGTAAAGTAGTACTGATATGTTTCCCAGTATTAGCGCAAAAGAAGAGATGAGTAATCTATAATATTGCAGATTATACCATGAAATTCTTCCACTGAGCGAGCAGGTGCTTTGATGTAATACACTGCTCGGAAGGGCTCCCAAAACCCTTTCCTACAGTACAGTGGTTTACATCACAGCGCTTCAGCTGCAATATCAAAGAACACTTACTTTTGACATCATTGGTTCTCGTAAATACATGGATGCCATGCAAGGGCAATGAGTATACGTTTGTGTTATTTGCCTAATGCCAAGTAATTGGGAACGCGGTGACTCAGTGGTTGCGGCAGTACACTTCAAATCGAGAGGGCCACGGTTCGATCCTCATCAGGGGTAACTGCGTTGTGTCCTTGGGCAAGGTACTTAATTCCGATTGGCCACGCGGGGCCCGGTGACGCTGTGTATTGAGGCGTGTTGCAAGTCGATGGTGCACTTGTCTTTAACCAATGCTAACCCTACTTGTGCAGAGTAGTAGGCCAACGTTGGTGAATCTGACAGTTGCTTGTCGTTGCTCTGTGGTTTTCTCTGGGTACTCCGGCTTCCTTCACCCGTAACAGTGTCTGACACGAGGTGACCCTGGGTGTCAAAAATGTCGTTAACTCCAATAAGAAAAAACAGTAATGCAGGCGAGCGAAAAACCGGTTGCCTTATTTCTTTGAAAGCGAACGATATGCGACTTTTCTGCCTCTCACAAACTATACGGCCAAAGTATGATGTTATCACCCTGTATGACAGTGTGTGCCCCATCTCGTTCTTTTCACGAAGATCTCTTTCAGCTAACAACGCTAAAGTTCTCTATTCCCGAAAATGTCGGCAATAAAAGTACATCCGATATACTGAGGCTTGCTGTAAAACCCGGGAATTTACACCGAGAGCAATATGCAAAGTGAAGCATAAAATCATTCATTATAATTTTGGCACAGCGATACATTGCACCAAAGCTATAATCTGTGATTGTATATATATCACCGTGAATTTATCGAGCTCCATTATTGTCTATGTTCGATACCAAAGTTCAGATTACAGACAGGACTTTGTGTTGAATCTGCGAACATAGATGGAAGATCGTAATTTATACGCGTTCGATGTGTTACGGTCTCTAGCCCACCCTCGTAGTTCTTGGGTGAAATCGCCCTAAAGAATATTAATTATAAAAATATCGTCAAATCAATTTTGTTTTTGAGGGAAGGTTCAGTCTTAATTGCCGTGGGATTATATTATTACAGCCACCCCCATCCCCACCAGCCTCCTCCCAAAGATTTGTCGTTTGTTGTGTTGTCACGGATGATTTTCGTTTCGTGGAAAAGTTATGCATACAGTGTTGGAAGAGATAATCTCACTCAAGATGGGAACAGGTATGTTTAATTTGCTTTCGCGAAGACAAACGTGAACATTGATCATAACAGTTTTAAAGACAGAATTCTTGTCTAAAGTTAAACCACTTGCATCTCCTCCATCCTCTAAAGGTGCTTTCACACTTTCAAAGAATTAAAACCCTTCAACCAGCTATACTTTGTCGCGGTTCTCGGAGTTATTGCACTGCATGCGTCTTAATAGTTGCTATCTTCTCCTCTCCTTTCAGCATCCGGATAGCAACTGTTTAATGATACGTCCGATCTCCGACCTTTCAATTTTATTTGAAAGCATATCGACCCCCCTCCCATCCCCACCCCTCATCATCCTTACCCACCCGACCCTTATCTGCCCAAGTCATTCCATCATTATACTTCCGGTAACCTTCATTCTGCTAAATCGATATTTTGGTTATTATTGGAGGAAAAGTTCTGGCGTGTCCACAATTCCCAAATTGCTTAACAGCACTCCTTGTCGTCACCTTTCCAAATTCCCCACAATCTCCATTAACCTTAAGCTTGATCTTAATTTCCTTGGTTGGTCCCCTTTTCTAGTTTCGTGTCTCGTAACCTCCATTGTGAAGTTGTCCATAAGCTCCTTCATTTGTCTTGTCACCCTGCCTTAGACCCCGAACGTTGTGAAATGTCACTTTGCGTCACAGGGCGTTTGGGGGATTTATCAAGAAGTTACGATATTACAGTTCCCCGAACTCTATCTTGTCCCTGACCTCCTCCACCTAAATCCACCCCAATTGCTCCACATGCTGCTATATTTCTCGACCCTGGTATCCACGTATCTGCCTGCATTATTCTATAGGATCGTTTACAACTATTTGATGTGCAGGTACAGACGCATAGCCAGGATCCTATAATAGGGGGTGCCCTAGCCAGTTTGGTGGGGGCGGGGGCAAAGGTAATATTTGAAAGGCCGTTGTATGGCGTTTCGGGGGACTCGCCTAACCCTAACTAGGACCCTCTGGTCGTTGCCCCTTTTCCTACTTCCCTTCAGCGGGTCTCAGTTTCTCAGTTTCTTCCAAAATCTGTATGGAGCGAAAGATGGGGAAACATTTGGCAGGCTCCCTTAGTTTAGTTTAAACTTATTTTATTCTCCATAAATAAAGCAGAATTGGATTGGAGTGTAAGGTATTCAACTTATTAACAACTCCTCTCCGAACATAATTATAAAACAATGTTGTCAACAATCTGGTTGTGTTACTAAACATTGACACGACTATTTGTTTATGTTTTCAGGGTCTTTATTTATTTAATTGAGATACAAGATCTGTGAACATGGGTTCTGATTTTGTGAGGGATGTATCGTAATTCTTGTAACAGCTTCAGTAATCTCCAATATGCCATTTATATATACCAGGAAAAGAAAGAGACCCAAGACGGATCCTTGAGGAACACCTGCTTCTAGTTTCTTATAATTTGAGAAAGTTCTATTGTCAAGTACCCGTTATTGTCAATTGGACAGATAATCTGATAACCACCCAAGGAGTGGGACAGATACTCCGTGCAGTGCCATATTAACCCATAGCCGGGCCCTAGGCTTTTAAGTACTTCGGCCTTGGGACCCACTCCGGCACTTCAATCTTTCACCCCAATACAGCTGATAGCCTGACCCTGGTACGATAGGCACTATACCGCAGTATATAGCCCTGTATCCATTTTGCGGGTCTCCTGAAGAATTCTACTCACAACTTGACATATTATTTAAATACGCATTAAAATAATGTACTCTATATAAATATATATATAGTATACTTATGAAAGTATATATATGGATAAATACATATGTACACGTATCGCTATGGCGCAGAGTGCAAAGTGCCTTTAACCATTGGAGCTGTTCCCCAAGGCGCTGGTAACAGTGCCTCAGCAAAAAAAGAGTTTAAGGGAGTCGTTTATGCCACACTCGTTCAAAAGCTTTGGATATATCACAAAAATGGCACAAGTATTCAATTGCTTGTCGAGAGAGAGACAAAGGGGGTGGTAGAGATCGAGTAACTGGAAAGTGGTACTATGTCCGGGTAGGAAGCCAGACTGAAGCTGGTAAAGAAGTTCGTGTTCGTGAAAGTGAAAGTGAAAGTGATGAAAGAGGAATTTCAATGCCACCTTTTCGAAGAGATTTCCTAAACATGGGAGCACGGAATTAGGTCTACAGTTCATTCTGTTGGACGTCTCACCATTTTTATTTTTGCAGATCAGGATGACATCCGCTTTCTTTCATATATCTGGAAATATTTGTGCATCGATTGACTTTCGGAAAAGTGTACTGAGGGGTAGGGCTACAGAATGTGCTGTTCCCTTGAGCATCCTTACACTCATTCCGTCGTGACCGTGAGCTTCATCGACTTTTAATGAGTTAATTGCATATATTATGTCCTGTTCACAAAAATCAATATTGCTCAGACGGTGTTCGCATTTTAAAGTTAAGATGGGTAGACTATGACCAACATTAATGCGGCCGTTTTCTATAAATGTTGCGTTTAGCAATTCCGCTTTTTCCGAGTCGGTGAAACACATAGTCTGGGAACCGTCCTGGTAATTTTCAGAGAGGGTGGGATGGTGGTTGCTTTTGGTGAACAGATAGCATCCCTGATAAGTTGCCAAAAGTGTTTAGGGGAGGGCGCGGATGTTATTTATTCCTGTATATGGAGTTCATACTGGGCCTTAGCATATTTCTTCATGTTGTTGACAGTGTATCGGGAACGTCGGTAATTATTCCAGTCGTTTTCTTTTCCAGAATTTAAAGCCTTTTTCCTAAACCAATTTATCCGACGAATTTCAGTGCGAACTTCGGGAGTAAACCAACGTTTGTCTTTAGGGCGTATCAGGTCATTGTAATTTGGGATGCATTGATCCATTATACTCAGATATATTTCTGCGTATTTTTCAGTAATAGTGTTAATATTGTTAGATGAGTTGAACAATGAATAGCAATCCACGGCACTTATAAGTTCATTAGCTTGGATAAAGTCTGCTCTTTTGTTGTTCTGCACATTACGTAGGAAAGGTTGTCTGTGCTCATTATCAAAGACGGCCATGTGATCAGATTCTCCAGGATCCATAGTACCTGAATCCAGAGTTTGGACAGAGTCACGAACAAGAATGGGTCAAGTAAACTTTGGGCTGAGGGTGTTATGCGGATTGGAGTAGTGATTACGTTACTCAAGTTATAGTGTGTGATAATTTCGTGTAGTTTCGCTTCTGGACTCAGAAGATCCGAGTTGAAATCGCCCACAAGGGCCAGAGATGGACTGATTGCCAGTGCCTCGACAATAGAGCTATCTAGTAATTCCCAATAGTCATAGTTTGAAAACTGTTATGATCTTTTAGACACCCCAAACATGTACCTAAAAGACTTGGAATCTACCTCGAACCACATTATGGAATCATCAAATTCTACCTGTGGCATCCGAACCCAGTGGAGATGTTTCGAGAAATAGACTGCAATTCCACTCCCGTGATAGTCCCTGTCGTTTCTAACGGGTAAAGAAAAATCGTGAATTTTGATCTTATCAGAATCGAAATCATTGGCGAGGTGTGTTTCAGTGGAACAGATAATGGCAAATTCTTCAACTATATCTATTATTTGGGACAACAGATTGCGGATGCTACGTATTTTATAATGGAGGACAGAAAGCACCTTGCGATGTTCATTTTGCAGTAAAGAGTATATAGTCGAGCCCGGAATTAAGGACAGGCTCCCTTACGTTAAGTTCGTGGAGATAGTGTCCTTTTGCAAAAGCCCTATCGAACCACAGAAGCTCCCCTAACAGAGAGATAGGCTTATTTCCACACTTTGTGTGTGCATCTGCAGATTGTCTGTTGGAATTCGTTGTCCAATGATGTTTCAGACCACGGGAACTGGGATTGGATGCTCCAAAAATACTGAACTTGTCCCTGTGGTGACGGATAGAGAAGCCGTCCCAAGTTCGCTTCTAAATTTTGTGCGTTGCGAATGAAAGATGACAAGCAGAAATACACGCGGAACCAATACTTGTTCCTGTCGCAAGCATGGTCAAAAGTGTGTGGCAGCTTTTAGGGAATGTTGGGATAAGGCTTGTTAGAATTTTGAAAAAGTTGTGGCCAACGATTCTGAGGATCCGGAATGATGTTGAGCTGCCTACCATTTTTTGTTCCTGGGTCAATAGCTTTATCGACCGCAATACTTGCATCCCATCCAAGGGAGCAACATCGCCGTTTTAATGTTACGACTGCATGGTCTGTTTGTTTGTGTGCTCATAAAATATCAACAGAACGACCTATCTGATCATTTCTATAGCATACTCCAGGTCAACCCGGGCTATAAGTCCGGGTAGGCCTGGGGTGTGGTATACAAATTATTAGATATATCCTCCCGCTTATATTTTTGCAGAGCAAGAAGAAAAGAATTACCCCAGGGTCGCAAATAATACGCGTCAAATGTGTGCGAGTGAGGTGATGCACCATTGATAATGTCACTCTTCCACTTTATAGGACCTCTGATTCAGAAAGTGGTTTACTGGGGTCATATTCTTCCTGATTTTGCCAGCTCAGCTTTAACTTGTACAAGGAAATGAACAAACATGTTAGAACACTCAACACAAATCAGTTGTGTTCTTTAATTGGCGGGAAGTTTTTTATAAGTATCTTTGTGTCACTTCAAGTTGTAAAGTTATAAATGACACGGCAGAGGTATAAAATCAGTAAGATATATGATCAGGTCATGTCTCTGTGCCATTCTAAAATACACGCTGGTAGTGGAATAAATTATTAAAATGATCATTTGTATTTAAGGAACTCTCAATTTTCAGCTCAAACATCATCATATCATTGTCCATTTCTTGAAATACCATCTTAAATGACAATGTATTATCACGCCCCATATAACAGCACATTTTCCCTATAAATTGCAGGATGGGACTGATGTTTTCAAAACAATGACTGAACAATAAATCAGCCTTGTGTATGTATTTTCTTGTTTCCACCCCTCCCCCCCCCCCCCCCCATCCCGTTAAAACTTTAGTTTTCAACCAAATCCTTGAAAGTGCTAGCTCTCCGTTACCAACATGCCGTGATAGGATGAAAATTATCATCTAGGTTACGAATGCCTAAGATTTCTGCCTTGAAAATACCATTTCTTGCAGGTGCGTAGCTATGCTTAATAAAGGGGGGGGGGGTTACAAAATAACCCCCCACCCCTCCACATACACACTTCATTTCCCTCCATACATTCTAAAATCAGTCAGGTTGAAAATAAACCCAAATCACCTGGGTTGAGTGAATATGAAACCAACTGATTTTAGAGTGTACTAGGTTAAGATTGTGTATCCTGGAGATGTGAAGATCCAGGGTCTTCACCGGGTAGAAAAATACTTTTCATACCAATCATAGCATCTCTACACTCTGAGTACTTTTTGAAGGCTTAAGTACCCAGAAAGTAAAGGAATAACTAGAGAAAAATGACCCAAGAAATAACAGGATGAGAGTACATGAACTAGTTTTAGGGGGTTCGGGCATGAGTGTATATAAGTTTGACATTTTTCAGGAAACATGTAGGGGACGGACATCCGCTGATTCATTTTACATCTAATGAAGTTGTAGATGGGTGGGGGCAGGGACGTAGGATCGTATCTTTACATGGTAAATTGGGAGAGACACGAAGAAGAATAGCATAAAACATTTTCCCTCTGAATACAAACAGCATATGAGAAAATAAGTCTGGTAAGTCGGAAAGTAGCAATACGCAGGGCAGGCGTGAAGGTGAAGGTGATAAACAAGTTTGGAAGGGTGAAGAGGTATTTTGATTACACGAGGTGACCATTTATTGCAGAACCTGACAAAAGCTAATCTGAACTTGACGGAAATATTCTTTTAAGAAACGTGTAAGGTAAAACAAATTATAATTAATCCGGTATTATGGTTGTTCAGTTTTTCAATCACGCCTCTCATTAATAAATAAATTATATCCAAGTAATCCACGCCCATTGATGTAAATATAAATAACACTCACACCTTTTTGATGGTATTAATATTATCAAATATATTTTTTCAACCATATAATAGAACCAATCTGTAGTAGATTATGAAAGTGTGTTACACAATAGTCGGAACTTATGAATTATAAAAGAAAGTGTATACAATCAGCAAATGAATTAACAGCTAATCTTCACACTTGTACAAGAGCATATATAGAGAGACATCACTTGCTCAACGTTTCACTTGCACCTCTCACGAGCCTACCATTACTCAAAATAATCTCGGAGAGTACTAATTGTCCCAAGAATTGTATATAAAATAAGCACTCGACAAGTTACGAATATCACTGAAGAAAAAGTCAAAACATCGGTATCAAGTAGATTTGAATATGGATTTTTTTGGCTCTACACTCGAACTGGTAAGAGAAGCGGAAGATATGCATACATTGGATCACACTGTAATAACAGACAGCAGTCTAAACGGTAAGAATTGGTTATGACACTACCATACTGGAAAAGTTAATCAACAACTGTAAAAAAATTCTTCATTCACAGCAACAGTGACCTATTCCCCACTTTCCATGAACAATCTCATGCCTGGAATCTCTAAAAGTGGTTCATGTACTCTCATCATGTTATTTTGGGGGGCATTTCCTATAGTTATGCTTGCACTTTTTCTGGGTTCGTATTATTTAAGCCTCACAGTACAGTCGCCGTGGACAGGTCGTAATCCACGCATGGGTAGTGATGTCCGCGCTTGCGTTTACCAGGTAATAAAAGTCATCATCAGCAAAATTTTAATTAATGAAGCACCGGTTTGTACCCGGTGCTTCATTAATTAAATTTTTGATGGTGCTTCATTAATTGAATTTTTGATGATTACTCCTATAATTAGTGTTTGGAATCTACTGTTATTGCGTCCGTGGAAATATTGCCCACCCGTGGAAAGTGACCAGTCCACGGCGACCGTACTGTAATAGTATTCATGGTGCCCCAACTCATATAAGATAAAGGTAGTGTCTAGAGAAGACCTCGGGCTTTCACATCAACTCAACACTAGGTAAAATGAAGTGGAGGAAATACGCAGCAATGAGATTTGGCACCATATTTCACAAAATGCTCGCTTGCATAACTTTCCAAAAGATGTGTTCAGATTCTGATTCCAGTTGACCAAACATGAGAATATTTGGGTAATAAAAAGCCTTTTTCTGAAAAGGATGTTGAGAATGAAAACTATCATGGGAAATGCTCCGAGTATCCTACAAATAAATTCTATTCTTATTTTGTAAGATATAACGGATATTATTACCACTTCACATGGGGTTCTCTAGCAGATTAAAACGATTTTACCTTTACGGTAAAAGTGTATAATGCGCAGTCTCAACCCGGAAGTTGTGTGTTAACCTGGTTAACGGCCCGCCTCCAGATAAATATTTCGAAAACACCTCGGCTCCGATTATAGTTTGTGTAATCCCGTCATACCAAACTCGCCACTGGTTCCGAGATGATGAAACGTGCTTAACTGCAATGAATGTTAAAAAAAACTCGTGAAATTTGTGTGATTTCCCCATTACTTCGGTGATGAAGCACTCGAATTGTCAAGGTGAGTGTAATTAATTCATTACGGTAGGTTTTTGTTAGTAGATTTCGGGAGAAGGACAATTTTTCGTGGCAAACGAAAATATTTAAATTAAGCTATCATGTCAATGACCACGTGACGTTTTGTTTGTCTAGAAACAGACGACACATGTGTTTTGGTTAAATGTCATTGCGAAAACTCGGGATATCACAATCAAGTGAACTTGATGAAGAACCTTTGGATTCAAAACCATTTTAGAACTGGTAATAATACTAATAACAAGATTTTGTTGGGCGTCCCTGTTTATTAACGGCCCTCCGGGAATGATTAACAGTCTTCGGGCCGTTAACAGCCCTCGACTTCGTCTCGGACTGTTAATGGACCCTCTGGCTGTTAATCATTCCCGTCGGGCCGTTAATAAACCGTAACGCCCTCCAAAATCATGTGATTGGTATATTAAAACTCTAAATGTTCTTGTTAAATCGAAGTCTAGTTCAAAACGTAAGGCTGTTTTTGCGCAGAATAATCAGGACAACTAACACCAATAATAAAAACAACAATAATAACAAAAAGGAATCTTGTTTTCTATACCAAATTTCGATTGACGTGTTTATAATTTTTTATTGGTGTTTAAGGTGACATATTTTTGCACAATGGCTAATCGAGACCGCAACATGGACATAACATCAAATCCAACCAATCGTTTATACCTATGTTGCCTATTTTGGAGGACATCTACCCTAAGCAATGGCGACTGTGGTCCTAGTTTACAGGTTAAACCGAACATGTTTACCACAGTAAACAAGCACTGCTTCACTTCTCAGGGTTACCACGGGGATATACTTATGATGAATTATTGAGGTTCTTATTGCTTTGGAGTCGGAATGTACTTTTTACATCATTACTATAAATCTATTTCTTTATTAAACTATAATTGAATGTTGCCACAATGTTAATGTACAGTTGTTTTTCGTACGACGGGCCTACATTGTGTAATCTGAGGCGCTATTGCGGTGGTAACTACTCCTGTGTTGACACAAATTTGGATAATCGCCATCTAGAAAAGCAAGTTCTTTGGTATTAAGTATGGCAAGTCGCAAAGGAATCAATTATAATTGTGTATACACATCAGCTAAGATAATAGTGTGAGCGTTGTCAAGACTCGTGCGTTTACTATTTTTAAATATTTTGAACATTGCTTGTTAAAAATGGGGGGAATGGGGTTTGAAGCTCCCCGCGGCAACTCGCTCCGTGGGTCCCGTTGCACATACGGCAGTACGAAAAATGGAAAGTTTGCAGGCATCCAACAAACTAAAACAAATCATACCTTTCACAGGGTACATTTCCTCAAGGGGGTATTCTTTAACATGACTATTCGTTGTTGCTGAACCAATCAAATAATTTATTTACTAGTGTTTAAGGTCACTTTCAGTAGCTTTAGCTATATCCTTTTGGTAACATAAGTATGAAGTCAAGTTTATCCAGCCGTATATCTATCTTGTCCACTTTAGCGTTGGTTCCGTGTCCTATTTTTCCAATAAAGCAGAACTTGTTTATCGCAGTAAACATGCACTGTTGCAATTCCCGAGGCTCCCTCGAGAGGCTAATGAACTAAAGGGCTGAAAATGTATTTATCACTTGTAGATTCATCTTCTGGTTATGGTTCGGATGAAATGGACGAGAAATCTTCTATTGAACGGGATGTCAACTATGTATCAAAACCTGTTGAACGGAACCGTAGCAAAAGCACAAACGACGAAGTCATGCTGTACACAAGTCCAAACAATCTTCTACATAGTTTAGAGTGTATGATAACGATGCCTGAAATGTGTGACGTTAGCTTTCTAGTCGGCTGTCAGATGACACCTGTATACGGCGTTAAAGCTATTCTGATGACCAGAAGCAGGTATGTGTTAATAATAATTTGTAATCTTTTTATTATATTTTTAGAAAATTAACTCATTTTCTCGTAAGAAAAGCGAAGATGGCTTTTAGAAACTTTAATAAAGTGTAACCGACCTAATTTAAGGTGTATCACAGCAAGACCTAGGAAATAGTGCCTTCTATCGACGCCAGGGTGAGACTGTAAATCTCCACTTCTCAAGTGTCCAACATTTTAGAGTTTCAGTTTTCTTAACTGTCCAATATTATGTATGCAGAAAATTAGGACCAATGTGTTTATTTAAGAACTACAGTTCATTTTATTTAAATCCGGTAACATATGAGTAGTCCAAACTTATTTTTTGTTTTCATAGATCTCTGGGCTACGAAAACAAATATATATATATATATATATATACGTTACGACCTTTGTGTCCAAGTTTATTTATTTATTTATTTATTTATTTATTTATTTATTTATTTATTTACCATCAAACTCAGTACTGTAAATATAATGTTTACATACATTGTGACATGCAAACTAGTATATTTGAATAAATGTACTTGAAAAATGTTAATTACTGTAATGTTTCATTACATGGAATTTCTACATTTTCTGAAAAACACGCCGTATACTGTAATTCAAGCCAGTCTAAATACCTATTGTTGTCCCTAAATACCAAATTCTTGAACAATAAATGTTGAACAATTAAGAATAAACCTTCTTAACCACCTTAACAATGCAAGCAACAAAATTAACTGTTAGTCAGGTCGCTGAAATTTCTAACCCTTGCCCACACACCAACTTTTACCACATGTGTAGGACCTGTACATATATTTGCCTGTACAAGAGAAACTTTAATAAAATTTATTGTACTTGTAAATCTATCATCGACGCATAAGTCCAAGGAGCTTTTTCTTGAAATTCGATTTATTGGAGTGGTAATCCACGAATTTTTTCCATAAAATTATTCAACTTTTACGATTTGGGAAACTTATCAACTTTTTGCTCAGAAGCCACACAGTAAGAGACCAGGAACACATCACCTAAAATGCCACACGTTAATGATATTGGCCCTTCACGTACCGGGTCTCAGTACCGAGCGGTGTCTGGCGTCATTGTTTACTGAGCATTGGTCAGGGCGAGACTGGTTTTCAGGACGTGAAGAGATGGTGAGATAAAGTTTCCGACAGTGGTACCAAAATAGCTTGCCGCAGGAATACCACGATTTCCAAAATAATTTTTCGGATAGTGTCTCTTCCTCAGTGGTGGTGGGGGGGGGGGGGGGGGGGGGGGGCGGTGTCTGTTTTGTAGAGATCGGACATAAATAGTTCTATCTGGAACTATCCTGGGTATCTATTTGTCTTAATTTATCAATACATTTTGGAAATTTGACGTATTATTGAGCTGCAGTACTACCAATTGAAATACCTTGTGGGATGGGGGCGCGGTGGCTCAGTAGGCAGAGGTGCAGGCTGCAAGCTGAGAGGTTCTCAGTTCGAATCCCACCTACGGCAACCACGTTGTGTCCTTGGGCAAGATATGTCACTCCCATTACCCACGTGGGGACACGGGAACGTTGTGCACTAAGGCGTACTGCACGTCGATGGTGCACTTGTCTTCAACCAATGCCCTGATTGTGTGGAATTAGTATGTTGGTGAGCCTGTCAGTTGCTGGCCGCTGGTCGGTGGTTCTCTCTGGGTACTCCGGCTTCCCCCATCCGTAAAACTGTCCGACACGATGTGACCCTGACCGTCGTTAACCTCCAATAAATAAATAAATAAATAAATAAATAAATAAATAAATAAATAAATAAATAAATAAATAAATAAATAAATACCTAGTGGAATACCAACACAAAAATTTGTTGCATTGTTTTGTTGATAATACCAAACCTAGGCATCACTTCTTGGGACGCCTTCGGGAAGAGCTTCACAAGAAATGATGTTAAGGATGGGAATTATCGACACATATTATTTCTCTTATGACCATTTCACGGCAGTTGAGTTAATAGGGGAGAATCCCCCCCCCAGCCCCCACCCCCACCATCGTAACCCACCCCGACTAGCTTCGGACCGGCAATGGGGATTTGGTGGATAGGTCCATTTTCAATGAAAACATTTTACTATTACTTCAACTGTCACTGGTACTAGCACAAAAAAGTGAATACATAAATCACAGATAATCCTTTTTTACAGAGTACTGTACCAAATGATCCTAAGTTGTCAAAAAGAAACTTTGTTGAAGAATAAACCCAAGAAGACAGCTCACAAAGCAAGGATGGTAAATGGCCGCTTGACGATACATATTTATGGATATGATGACGTCGTATTCAGACGATTAAACAAATTTGTCCATTGTGGGAAGGTTCAGCTTGACACCCAGACTGTAGTTGGTAAGTATTAATTCAGCCTTATAGTTTGGTTGTAGTTGTTGGCTGGAAATTTTACAGTACTTTGGAACATAAAATCCATTGCATATGGTACATGACACGGTGGAGAGGACGGCGCAATAAAGGTATAACCAACAGTATGTCTTTACAACATGTAGCCTGGCAGCAGTCAGAACTAAAGCAATGATTTTAATTTTCATTTGCCATTTGGTAGCGGTATAATCATTGAATGTTTGTCTTCGTTTCATAGCAAGGTACTAACTGCTGATAACACAATCAGTCTCATTAGCCTGCTATAAAGGAAGATGGTAGACTTCATCCCTATCACACCGTTCGCACCGCATCAAACTGGACGCGACACCTTTTTCGGAATGTGGTATTTATTTATTTATTTATTTATTTATTTATTTATTTATTTATTTATTTATTTATTTATTTGAGTTTAACGACACTTTCGACCGTCAGGGTCCCCTCGTGTCGGAACGGAATGTGGTAAACCAACCTAATCTCGGGTTAAGCTGTCAGATTATGTGGTGGCTTATTGCTGATGTGCAGTTGAATATCCTCGGAATATGACTGATCTTGCAGGTCTGGAGTCGCTGTGGAGTTTTATGACTAGTGCACTCGAGATAAGTTTATTCTTGTTACAGATTAACAACAAGCAGTGGCGGATCCAAGGTTTCTAGGTTTGTGTGGATGGGGAGCTACATTTCAATCGGGGGTAATGATGCGAAGTGACGAGTTGGAGACGAGCAGGAGACGGGCGTCCAACTTTCATCGGCAGAGCATGTTGGCTTCCTTGCGCATGGCCACAATATATACAGTCAAAATATACAGTCTCAATCAAATTTTGAAACAGGGAAGCCAATTTATTCCAGCTCAGAGGAGACATGCACGTGAGATTTTGCTGTGTCACAGGGGTAGGCATTGCCTGACATTATCCGCGATGACGCGGGGATATCCATTACCTTCGGTACCTTCGGTATACCTTCGGTAGTTGATGTTCATTTGTTATCGTTAATCTTGTAAAAACATTTGACTTCCAAATCCGCCTATGAAAAGCTTTCCTTTTTTTCCTTTGTTGTACACTTGTCAACATATGAAGTAGACGTAAGTCAACATGCTGTTTAGAAAATAGACATAATAGGTATTCCTACACGTTCGAAAATCTTGCCAGACGTTAAAATGCCCACTGTTCACTCTACAAAGATATTGCAGCTAGTTTCTATCCAAACATACAATTTATTTTAAGGAGTTAACTTTCAAATACTCAAATTTTATTGTACGATCATATTAATGAACTGCGATGTGAAATATCACACCACTATGTATGTATGCCACTCCTTGTCAGCACCTGCACCCGTATCAGTATTAGATTGAATATTGTTGTAAGGGGAGGCCTTTAAATAGGCTCAGCCTGTTCACCAAACCCCATTTCATATTTTGAATGCAATAAAATTACTGGTTAAAAAAAAACACACGCTATTTTCTGCAGTTAACCTTGCAAAATTAATAACCTTAGACTTTCAAAATTAATAAGCGTACACTAAATAAAATATAATCAGCTTACAATTAGTCTCGAATTTCTATTTTTTCGCCTATGTTTAACCCCCTGCATACTGATGTAAAAATCTCAAAATTTCAGGCTGCTAATTTTTCCCATGATGCAATTAGAAATTTAATCAATTCAGTCTTGTTTGACAGAGCTCATTGAGCTGTGATGGGGGTTAATGATGTCGATTATAAACTAAAGTTTTTTATATTTATCATTTTTACAGGGCTGTTATGTGCAGCGTCAGACTTCCAACTGAGTGATCTGAAGCAAGCCTGTAAGGATTTCATCAATAGAATAGCCATTGCTGGAAGGATCTCAGAATTGGAGATGACTTGCGCAGATTACAACAACCATTCCGCTGCACGGAGAATTCTAGAAATGGTACGTAAGCGATAGTGTTACTGAAAGAAGCACGCCTGAATAATGGAAACAAATCTTACGGTTTTTCAATACATCTGCAAAATAAATTTATTTCTTGGCAAAATCGCTTGTAGCACGTTCGAGGATTGCTATGCCCCAACATGCTGTCTGTTCTGAGTTGTCGTTTCACCCGAGTTATTTTTTACAAGGTTTGACGGTGGACGTGATCATACCATTGCCTATCATACATTTGAACATTTTCCGAATAAGACAGTCCACTCAAATGTATACACGACGAACAGTCAGTGTGATCTCCCTTGGTTTATTCATCTCAAATGGTGACAGACGAAATTGCTTCACGTTAAACAGTATGAATTCTACGGTTTATTATTCAGCGCATTTGTTTGTTCATTGTGTAGGACAAGTAGTCTGTTACATAGATTCGTAACACAGTTTTTTGGGTGACTTTACAGGACTTAATATTGTATTTTAAAGTTTAGTTTAGTTCCATTTTGAGCGAGGGTTAACTATAGGCTACATTATGTCATAAGCTAACCAGCGGCATAGCTGCCGGTTGGTGGGAGAGTGAGGGCATATCCCCTCAATTTTCCTGAGGAATGTCGACCTTATATACATTAATGCCTGCAATTCCTAAAACTGGTTCATGTACACTCACCCAGCTTTTTCTTTGGTTATTTTGCTAGGGTGATTCCTCTATTTCCTAGGTACGTAAACCTTCAAAACGTCCCCAAGGCCTACAATTAGCATAAGAATTTAATTTGTTGCCCCGCGAAATACCCTGGACCTTCATCTATGCGGAATACACAAGTCTAACCCAGCAAGAGGTGAAATGAAGTGGGGGGCTAAAATATTTGTCTGCTGCCATCGGCAGCAGAAAACTATTTTGTACGCCCGCTTCATTTGACCTGGTCACACTCCTGTATCTTATAGAACCTGTGTATCTTAACCCATTACCTAACATGAAAAGCAGACGACACTTGCAAAAAAAAATATTGAATAACTAATTTCATTCAGTTTTTGTCTCAAAACATAGGTTATGACCCCTCGTTGGAACGAGCTAGACGAGCTCGTTCCAACGAGGGGTCATAACCTATGTTTTTGAGACAATAAAGTGAAAAAATAATGAAAATTAATTAGCGATTTTTAAAAATAGCGCTGGCGTGTTCTGGCCGTTACGTTGGGTAAAGGGTTAAATCGGTCAACTGGAAAACTGTGAATAAGTTTCATAAATATGTATGGTGGTTTGATTTTGAAACCACAGCTTGCAGTAATGTATACTTTGTAAGGTACAGCGGTCTGGCATTTGAATGGATTATTGATGTAATGGACAGTACTATGTCTCTCGACGAGCTCGTTTCGATTAGAGTTCAAGAGCTATTCTAACGCATTATGGTTGTTTGAATAAAAAATATTTTTTTCTTTTTTTTTCTTTTTCAGATCAATCTACAGAGGAAGGAAACAGTCGTGTGAATGTTATATCGTTGTCCCACAAAAATCAAATAGTGCTGAATAGTGCTATAGAATTATATGTTCTTACCAAGATATAAACTCTCTTTGTTATATACCTGTTTTGTTTTATACCCTTGTTTACATGTTATTTGTTGTAATAATAATAATAAAAATAAATAATAAACTGTCGATACAGATAATGTCTCGAGTGTTTTATAAAGTGTATCTTTATTGAAATGTGTAAATTATTTCATAAAGCTGTCTGAAACCCGACATGGTGCATTAATCTGTAACATCAGAGGAACACAGAAAATAGTCCACTTCCCACCATTATATCTTCCTTGTACTGGAAAATGGCTTTTGAACTGGTCTTATTATAGCGGGGGAGGAATTCGTCACATACAGGTGAATTGTGCACTTGGTGATACCTTCTTGAAATTTGGCACACTGTTAGTGTAGGCTATGAGGTTCTCAAAAACGATCGGCTACAAGTTGACACCGACCGGTGGCGACCAGTAGCGGCACAATCCAAAATGGCCGCCAGCGGCTGAAGGGAACCTCCTTTTCGACGGTCTACCGACTATACATCCGATTGTAAGGGCGCGAAAGTGAACTCTGATCCACGCACGTGTTGGAAACAGACGTGGGAGATGATGTAGAATAAAACGAGATTCTCTATACGGACGCATCAATTTCTTGGAACTTGAAAAGAGCGTTGTTTCTCCGGGATCAGCGTCATTCAGGCAAACCTGAATGACGCTGATCCCGGAGAAACAACGCTCTTTATGAAGCAGTCTCTTTGCCATACAATCTCTTGTTTGGCGTAATTCCGCAAGCAATTCTGATTTGTCTGTCGAAATTAATTCGAGAACGCGATTGTTCACAAAAATCATTCACAGAATGAGTGAGAATCCTCTTCGTGTACGGACTAGTACTGACTGGGAACGTTGTTGCTTTTGCCAGCAAGACAGTTCCAAGAAATTGATGCGTCCGTATAGAGAATCTCGTTTTCATGACGCCTATAAAGCTATTGAGGAAGACATAACGCGCTTCCTAGATAATGGCGTTGAGCTTCCATATAATTTGACCATTGATTGTTTGATGAGAGAGAGTGATGAGTGTATGTCGATGTCACTGTTGACGAATAAGGCAATATATCATAAGACATGCCGTGACAGTATTCGGACTCACATCGTACAGCGCGTGCTACACAAGCGAGAGCGAAATGAGGCAGTGGCATCCTGCTCCACGCTGAGTCCTAAAAGAACACGGACAAGTTTTGAATCTGGCTGTGACAGGAAACTGCCCCAGTGTGTTTATTGTCACAAACGCGAAGGTGACAGCAGTGAGCCTATTTGCAGATCAATGTCTGATAACAATAAACTCAAAATTATGGCAAAGGAAGCCGAGAACTGGGTTGTTTTTTCTCGGGTCAATGCAGCATTTGATTCCGCTGCTAGTGATCTTTACTATCACAAAACCTGTTATTGTAAGCTTGCCAATGAAGCACGAGCGGCTAAATCTAAAAAGTCGAAGAACGCCGAACATTCCGCGTCAGGCCTGCCCTATGACCCTCTCGTTATGGCAGAGCTCATAACATTTGTTGAACACAACGATTCCGCGATGAAGCTTGTCGATCTCAAGAATCTGTACAGTCGGAGGTTGAAGCAAGTCGGTTCTGATTGGCTTAGTGAAGAAATACATTCCACTCGATTCAAAGAACATTTGTTGCAGAAATTGGGCGATGGCTGGGACGCCTTCACACAGGGTAGAGATGTGTTTATTTCAAGTAGGTTTCGAGTTGGCTCCTTGTTGTCCGAATCTTTAACTCGTATAGTGTCTGAGGAAGAGGCAAAAAAGATAGTTGATGTGGGTCTTCTTCTGCGTAAACACATACTCATATCTCAAGCTCCTTTCACGGGATCATTTTCATCTTATTGCTTGAGCGAGCCTGTACCCAACTCACTCCTGACTCTTCTTAGAGTTCTACTTGAGGGCACATGTAGTATACAGAACTTAGGCGATGATGAGACTGTTAATGCCAAGACTCGAGTGGCTTGTACTATTTCACAGATGTTGATCAGCAATTCAGCGAAACGCTCCGAACATGCACAAAATGTTCACCAGAGACGTGACAGAGAAACTCCAATGCCTCTTTATGTGGGTTTGAAGTTGCATGCCCATGATCGTATGAAAAATCTTATCAGAGATTTTCATCAAATGGGACTCTCTGTCTCTTATGATCGCGTAATGGATGTTCGCAGGAGTTTCGCGAGAGCTGTTTCACTGCGGTTCAAGAACGAAGGTGTTGTAGTCCCAGCTAACTGCAAACGTAATGTTTTCTCGATAGGAACCACTGATAACATTGATGTATCTGGTAGATCTGATATGCATGGTACGTCCATCACACTCATTGGTCAACTGAGCAGGGACAATGTGGGTACTGATCCCCCACCACTGAGTTTAGATGTTCCAGAAGACACACAAATTGAACTCCCAGACGACTATGCATTTGTTCCTTTCGTTGAAGACTTTGGTGGGGACATCAGGCTTGAATCTCCAGATGAATGTAATGTACGGCCCAATGAATATGCAGATTTGAACGTGGGAGAGAATGACTGGTTGTCTCATGTGTCACAGATCAGCAATAAAGGGAAGGTTGATGGCAGCTGGCAGCTTGATGAAGTCCCTGTGACCTTTTCAGGCTTCTTTTCAAAACATGAAGATCAAGACAATGTCAAACCTCGTGCAGTTATTGGGGTATTCCCTGTTTTCAGTGAGCAGAAAGCGGACTCACTCAGTATGCAGAAGCATGCTATGTATGTGGTCAGGGAAGCTACTGCTTTCGTAAACCCCGGCCAGATACCTGTCATTGAAGGTGACTGTCCGTTGTATGCCAGGCAGAAAAAATGTCAATGGCTGTTCCCAGAGGAGATAGGTGAGGATCGAATGGTGTGTATGATTGGATTCCTGCATCTTGAAATGTGCACCCAAGAAGCTGGTGGTAAGCTTATGGGTGGTTCTGGTTGGGAGCGAATGTTTCACCTCGCAAAGATATTCACACCCGGTGTAGCATCATCCCTACTTGGTGGGAAACATGTCAAGAGGACGCGACAGGCATATCTTCTCACTCTAGCTTGGCTTGAGATCCTCAGAAAGAATGCTTATGAGATTTACTGTCAGCAGACTGGGCCCCATGAGTCATTTGAAATGTGGGAACAGAGGATTCTTTCACAATCTCCAACTGCGCGCTATTGGGGTGAAATCGTTCGGAACTTTCTCTTGACAAGCTGTCAATTCGTTCGGAACCAACGAATCGGTAACTGGCCTGGTACACTGTGTTCTATCGATGAGTTGTGCAGTTACTTTTTTGCCCTAGGACATACAAATTATTGTCGGTGGGTCCCCGTATTTCTGAGAGACATGTCTCAGCTACCCAGGCGGCATCCTTCAATCCACAACAAATTCATGGAAGGCCATTTTGTGGTCCAGCGTAGTGAGAGGAAGTTCAGTATGATGGGTTTAGATCAGAGCCAAGAACATAGTATCCAACTACTCAAAGAAGACAGTGGTCCAAAAGGTCTCTATGGCCAGGCTGAAGAGAAAGTCGTTATTGAGCTTTCAAGGTCAGAAGTTCTGCGTGTTATAGATGAGTATGAATATGCAAGTTTCCACACAACATCATCAGATAACACGGAACACCCGGAAAGTTCGGTATCAGAGCAGAAAAAATTTCTGAATCAATTGAAATCTCTCCTCGATCTGGTGAATCAGGGACTCATTATCAACCCTTATGATGAAACTAGTGGTCAGCTGGTGACATTAGATACTGGTGAATATATGGACCCCGAAGTTAGTAAGAGTTTACGGTCATTACCCGAAAGGGGCAAGCATTTATATTCCACTTTCTTGAAGGAAAGGCTTGTGGAATGCACCGTACCCCTGAATGATGTTATTCCCAAGGCAAATATATATACCTTCCTTAACCCACCCCCAGCCAACCTGGACAAAGGCCGAGACAAACTCATGTCAAGTAAAGCAACTGCCGCAATAGTTACCCAGATGTTCGTTTCACTGCAAGCCCGGCCTGATTCAAACATGGATGAGTTTTTCATGCACGAGAATGCACGTGATCCGCCAGCATTATCCGATAGAGGTAAGCTACGGAGTGGGACAAAATCTCAAATTCTCAATTGTTTACCAGCTATTCCTGCACAAGGGAAGAATTCAGCAGCTAGACAAGCTTCAGTTGTCATCTTGGATATGCCTGCTGTAGTCCATGTAATCAAACCACAGAAAGCGGATCTGTTTGGAGAATATGCTCGATTGCAATTATTGCCATACATCGAATCTCTGATTAACACGAACACCACAAGGGTTGATGCGATCTATGACTGTTACCCCGAAGGCAGTTTGAAGAATCAGACGCGAGCAAAACGCCTCGGTGAGACAGCAGTTAGGTTGATACGGGTGTCCGAGAACGTCCCTTTACCTAAAGGGAAGAATTGGCAGGCATTCTTGAAAGTTAGTGAGAATAAAGACGAATTTTTCAAGTTCCTGTCTGCTGAACTGCTGAAATTAACATCAACATCCGAGTACCAGTTGTTAACGACATCAGGAGAATATGTACTATGCAATAAGGATGTTAGCTTATGTGACATATCTCCATCGAACCACGAGGAAGCAGACACGCGCATGATGCTTCATCTCAACCATGCAGTCTCACAAGGTCACAAAATAGCTTTTCTTCGCACGGTTGATTCTGATGTCGTCATTCTGTCTTTGCACCATTTCGCAACATTCCGTGACCTTGGACTCAGTGAGCTGTGGATTGGGTTTGGAATTGGAAAGGCATATAAAGATATGCCAATTCATGAGATAGCTTCACAACTTGGACCTGATTACTGTAAGGCCCTGACTTTCTTCCACGCCTTCACAGGTTGTGATGTAACATCCAGCATGCTCGGCATTGGGAAGAAGACAGGATGGAATGCATGGATGAATTTTCCCGCATCAACTGAAATGATGATAGAATTGACTGAGAATCCGCAAGTCTTTTCAGAGGATTCCCCTCATATGCAGCATATCGAAAAACTCACCATACAGATGTACAGTAACAGTTGTGTCAGTACACGTGTCAATGATGCGAGACGGCATATGTTCACACATGGCCTTAAGTCTATGGAAAACATCCCGCCCACCAAAGCAGCTCTGTATCAACATGTAAAAAGGGTAATTCTTGTGTCATCTTTCATTTGGCATCGTGCTCTGCAGAAACACTTATGTGTGCCAGACCCATCACAGTACGGATGGGAGTGGAATCCACGTCTCAATATTCTGGTCCCATTTTGGACTCACCTAGGAGACGCAAGTGCTGCATGTGCACTGATGCTCCACTGTAGTTGTGCCAAGGCCTGCAAGGGCAATTGCAAATGCTTGAAAGCTGGATTAAGGTGCACACCTTTGTGTAAGTGTGAAGGTGGCTGTTGTAACAATATTGAGTAGTATACTGTCATGTTAGGACCAGTCATCTCCTATTCTGGTATTTTTTTTTCCATTTTCGGCCAGTTAACACATGTCATGTTTCTAGTTGAGTTGATTTTGCTAACAAATGTTCATCCCATGTGGCTTGCTACATTGTCCGGGGTATAGGAATACAGTTTTAGATTTCGGAAAATAGTCTGTTATTTACTGCACAAGACGGTGTTAATTCATGCATAGCATGATACAATATCCCCAACTATTTTGCCTCTGTACAACAGTTGATACCTTCGTTCACCCGTGTGTTCATCTATGGTATCCTTGTCTTTCTCTGGCCATAGGCCACATGTGACTAGTCAGTTCCTACTCCATAGCAAATCAACTTGGAAATCCTTCATCTTGTAGCGCACTCATGTCTCAATGAATCCATACCTGAGTTGATCTAATAAATCTAACGTAAGGTATCAAATTGCCATACCGGATCATATTTCGATAAGTTATTCGCTAAAACATTTCGACCACTCATCGACATCAAAGGTCATGTTTTGGCTCCCAGTGGTGGCTATATCTCTATATCCCTGGTAAAGTAGCATACCATGAGGGATGGGCATTAAGTGTCGGCAACATTAATCCTGACTTGGAACACACCACATCTTAACTGGCCGAAAATGAAGAATACTACTTGTAGTCAAAAAATATTCCTGTACCTCGAATGACTGCAAACATACACTCACCCCTTCTAGTCCCATTTTGCCAATGTTCTATACTGGCAAGATAACATTGTATAATTAACAACGGGAACTAATGCATCCCGAGTTCATTCCAGCACTGCCCTTGCTGGCAGACGTGTCGCTATGGTGTTGAGATTGAACCAGAACTCCTCTAGAAATTTGATAGTTTTATTTTCTTAGAAAATAAATCTATCGAAAATGCCGGAAGTTGAGAATAGACTGTCACTTTAATTGGATTATCAAATGTCCAAGTATCCCCACTGCTGCATACTATCGAGTACCCTTGTTCATGTGTTGACAGGAATCTCTCATACCATGTTCATTTGACCATTGCATTCCCGAGAAACATTCAACACTAATTTATCTACGGACGGACGATCATACTGACAGTCAGACACACAGACGCACACATCGACGGAAATTCTGATCCCATTATCCATTAATCTTCCCCCCAACTTGTTCCAAGGGCTTCACTCCATCATTCACATCAATTACAGCACATGTATGGTGTTAGGTTTGGAGCTTCAGTTGTGCGATCGGCGAAAATAGCTTTTTTCGATCCGCTTGGCGGCCATTTTGGATTTCGCTGCTAGTGGTGGCTAGAGGATGGTGCCAACTTGTAGCCGATCGATTTTGAAATCTCTGATGCCTACCCTTACATCATGCCAAATTTCAGGAAGGTATCACCAAGTGCACAATTCTAGCGAATTCCTCCCCCGCTATTAGCACTGGAGTGAAGTAAGGTGTGAATGAATTACTTCTTAATTTTCACCCAGCGTTTAGTTACAATTTCTGAGGAAAAACGTAAGGAGCGTTACAATTCATAGACTACTGGATGTAATTCAGTAATCGATAGGTTGGAGGTTGTGTGTGTTTTTTGTTCTACTTTCTCAGAAACTGTACATGTCTGCAAACTCTATAAGTTTATCTCTTACCCTACTGACTGGTGTTTTGGTAAAGTGTGTTGGACTCAGTCACTGGGTCCCAAAAGTGAGGATAGTCTACTTACAATGGAGCCGTCACCGCTGCTGTGGTTGTCAATATCAGAGGGTTACGTGGCAATGAGTTTTAACACAGTCTTTGGTGACAATGAGTTTTATTAATATGGCGTATCAGCCATGTCGTCCTCAAATTCAAACCATCACTGTTCCTGTTTGAGAGTCACTATCAAAGACATCGCTTTTTGTTCTTTTCCTAAATGTGAGGTGATTATGCTGGTTACCAGTCAATACTCTTGATTTTTTTCATGTTCGAAACAAAACGATATTCACTCGGTTATTTTCGGAATTCAATAAGAAAGAAAAAATAAGCGACGCATACTCAGTCTCAACAACATGTTGTGAAAATACAATGTAGCGCAACAGTGTTACGTGACGAGGTTCTCGAAATATGGATACAACAGACAGGAACAACAAAACAAACAACCGATCTTCGAGTTTATAACAGTAAACACAAGTTACTAGTAACTAGTTGTCTTTACTTTCATGAACCCATGTGCCCGTTGATCACTGTCTTTTTGCAAGCAATACGCAGTACATTTATAATTGTATACTGTTTCGTTTGCTTGATATCTGTGAATCTTCTTCCAGTAACACAATGTACGCGTTATTCAAGAGAACAAAAATATTAGGAACTGACAAGATTTTTGAAATACTTCGAAACATCTTTAAAAACCGAATTTTGAATTTGGCTGAACATTCAACCCTATTTACAGAACCATTCAAGTAAGTTTATGTTAATCCCTAAACACTGCTGAGAAAACGCCGGAATTTTTAAAAAAAAAAACCTTTTCTCATAATGCAACTGGAAATTTGACCAAATCAATCTTGTTTGGCAGAGCTCAATGAGCTCTGTCAATCAAGACTGAATTGGTTGAATACTCAGTTGCAAGTTGGGAAACGTTTGCTTAATCCAGTAAGATGTTTAAAACTTTACACACTGTGCGCAATGCGATTGTGATAAAGCAATAATTAACTATTTTTTTCTCATCACTGTTGTAATTTTAAGTCCACAGAACCAATAATAACGACCCATAAGATAAGTGGGCAGGTGCATAGGAATTTTGTTTCTTTTTTTTTTGGGGGGGGGGGGGGGTGCTTAGTTTATGCGAAACGCCTAGGCACTTTTATACTCGTATTTATAGCCGAGGTCATATAAACTATTAAAGTATTGCATACGGGTTTCACAGAAACTACATACAAACGAGACCATTTATGTTGTAAACTACCTTACCCCGATACATCGTACTTATTCTGGCCTAGCCACAGAGAGTAAGATTTATTAAGGTAAGTGAGATCGCCACATTTTATCCAAATTTCCAAATCACAAATGGAAGAAAGTCCTTCAAGTGGAACTCCAATTTGATGGGGAGGTGCGCTCTCACTCGTCGCACATCCACTAGCTACGGGCCCGAGCTTGCATTCCAGACAATGCCATTAAATAATATCATACTGGAAACACGTGTTGCATTGTGGAAACGATCTCTTTTATCAAATCAGGCTACTCTTGATTACTCAGACTGTAAATCTGTACCTCTCTAATTCTCCAATACTGGGCGATTGACCGATGTGTTGATTGATTCAATGGTTGGGTGATAACATAGTGTTCAATGTTCCAATAAGACTAAAATCCTCGCCCACTAATTGGACAAGAGCTCGCTTAGTTTTTTTTTCTATATTTACAGTTCCAGTAACATATGTTACAATAAGACTGAAATCCTCGCCCACTGATAGGACGAGAGCTCGCATAGGTTTTTCTATGTTTACGACTCTGGTGGCAGAATGTACCATCTGAAGTAACCAAGTGAAATATTTGAAAACATGATAACAATGGGAGGAGATTCAAAGTGAATACTGCCTATAAAATCGTATTTTTCGAGGCCAGTGATAATTCTATGAATGTACACCCACAACCCACTTATAAAAAGGTCGAGGTTACTCTATCTCTGTTCAAATCATGAACTTGTTCGATCTTTATTTAAGTTATTGATTTTTTGTTGTCAGTGACGTCGTTGGGTACACGAGATGTTTATTTACTAAATCTGTTATCGTCAAAGTTACCTTTTTCATTCAAGTTGCTTTCTTCATTTCACGACGTGGGTTTTTGGCTATGGGAAGGGTCTCAATGGAACATATACGTTATTGTGATGAATTGACGGTAACATGGTCTGAGGATTGTGTCCAGGTTGAACATTAGTTCCGAGCTGCAAACCTCAGACCATGTTACCGTCAATTCATCACAAAAGCTTGTTGCCGTCTGGTGTCACTATGCGAAACGTTCGAAATGACGTTGCTCGTTTCGTAATTATTCCGTCACCTGAGTGACTTGTAAACCGCTTTATTTTTGTAAAATGCTCACATGTGCAGCAGGCGGCGTTACGAATGAAGGGTTATTTTAATTACAAATAAGTTTACGATTGATGTAAAATGGAGTGACCTCGACCTTTATTATTTATTAATTATTTACCCAGTGACGTCTTGGGGTACACAAAATGTGTATTTACTTATTTATTTAAACTTGCTATCGTTAAAACTTGCCTTCTTGATTTCACGATCTAATTGTTGGGCAATGGGTGGGGTTTACTGGAACATATACGTTATTGTAATGAATTGACGATAGCATGGTCTGCGGTTTGCGGCTCGGAGTTTGTGGCCTCAATTCATCACGATAACTTATAGTGTTAGGACAGACAACCTGCAAGGCCATTTTCGAAATAGCAGTGGGATCCAATCACGAAATGCTGACAATTTATGCCCAGTGCTTCATTTCTGTCAAATTGTTGCGAGTTAAAAAATAGTGCATCTGCATTTATTGCTCCCATTCGCAGGTCTTTGTGTGAGGCAAAGGTGATAGAACATGAATAGGCATTGCAATAAACACCCAAAAGAAAGAAAGACCCGTATTAATTTAACACTCCAATCCTATAGCACGGTAGATATATTTATCATTAGGGCCGAACGCGAACCTCATTTAAGCATCATACTATATTGAAATCATATCAAATAAAACAGCATTTTGCTTAAATAATTGTGCATTATGCTGAATTAAAGTGCCCGATTCTCCCGTAATTCAGCATCATGCTAAATTAATTCACCATCAAGCTATATTATTTGTGCAGCATTCATGAAATCGTGAAAAATAATATAGTATGATGCTTAAATAATTAAGCACCATGCTAAACTAAAATGCATGATCCTCCGGTAACTCAGCATCATGCTAAATTAATTCAGCATCATGCTATATTATTTATGCAGCATTCATGAAATCGTGCAAAAGCTCCTACATCCTATACTACCACACTAGACAACCATGCATTACCCCCTCCCCACATGACTGTTTGACCTAGCAGTAGGTACTGCCTATACCAGTCATAGGATAACATAAAGCCTTAGGTGGATAATGGTATAAAGGGGTAACAGTAGACCAACAAGTGTACAGACCGTACATCATATAATACCACACTAGACAACCCTGCATTACCCCCACTCCCCCTTCCCCAACCTCACGTCACAATACCGCTTGACCTTGCATAATATACTGCCTATACAATCAGTGGGGCAGCATACCTCCCTAGATGGATAGTGTTAGCAAGAGCCAACACTGAACCAGCAGGAGTACAAACCGCACACCCTATACTACCGTGCTAGATAACAATGCATTACCCCCTCACAATATAGACAAGCATTACATACTACCTATACAAGTTACAGGAAAATATGAAGCATTAGGCCGATTAGTAGTACAAAGAACTAAAAGGGTACCCATTGGGGTATATAACGCCCATCCTCTGCTACCGTTCTAAACAACCGAAGACTACCTCACAATACCGCACTAGACTACCATGCATTACCCCCCCCCCCCCTCCTCCCCACCACCCCAATATACTGCTGGACTAGCATTACGTACTCCCTATCCCAGTCATAGGATAATAAAAAGCATTCGTCGATTAGTAGTACCAAGGACTAACAGGGAATCTGCAGTGCTATATATCCGCTACTACCATATCAGGCCATATCAGTACCAGAAGCCCGACAGCCCCTGACTCGAAGAATATCATGTCAGATTGTACAGTGGAGAACAAAAGCTGTCAACGTTTCTATGCCGTCGCGTGCGTATCATCAGGTAACGACGCCAATAGAAACGTCAACCGTTTCGCGGGGAAAAGTTTCAAGAAAATTCACCTTCCCCATCAATATTCCATCACATACCCATACTATATACCCAAAACCCTATGTGCGCATATATCACTACGCATACCTTAGCATACTATATATGCAGCACATACACCACTTGCCGAATCAAGGTGGATGGAGGCGAAGTTTTCCACAGGAAAGAGTTCCTCGGGAATTTAACACTAGCTGCCATGCAAAGCTCCGGGTAACCTGGCCCGATTCATACGTGCTATACTGTTGTGCAAGATAATCATTCACCTTTTCGGGATCACAAAACTCACAACTGGTTAAGATAGCGAGTGAGGGCCGACCTTTATTATTTATTAATTATTTACCCAGTGACGTCTTGGGGTACACAAAAGGTGTATTTACTTATTTATTTAAACTTGTTATCGTTAAAACTGCCTTCTTGATTTCACGATCTGATTTTTGGGCTATGGGTAGGGTTTACTGGAGCATATACGTTATTGTAATGAATTGACGGTGGGGGCGCGGTGGCTCAGTTGGTACAGGTGCAGGCTGCAAGCCGGGAGGTCCTCGGTTCGAATCCCACCTGCGGCAACCGCGTTGTGTCATTGGGCAAGACACTTCACCCCCATTGCCCACGTGGGGGCACGGTGACGTTGTGTACTAAGGCGTACTGCACGTCGATGGTGCACATGTCTTCAACCAATGCTAGCCCTGCTTGTGTGGAGTTGGTATGTTGGGGAGCTGACAGTTGCTCGCCGTTGCTCGGTGGTTCTCTCCGGGTACTCCGGCTTCCTCCACCCGTAAAACTGTCACGGTGAATGTAAGATAGTCATTCGCCTTTTCGGGATCACGAAACTCACAATTGGTTAAGAAAGCGAGTGGGGGCCGAGAGAAAAACTAAGTCAATGACATTGGGGAGTCAGGGGACTGCATGCTTTCTGATGCCTGTGGATTTTCAGATTTATTTATTGGATTTTAAAGCTGCTTTCTGCTTCTGTGGCTATATCGTGGCCGCCACAGCAGTGCAATGTCATGTTTGTCAAACCATTCTTACCTTTCATGCCCATTTTAGAGCACTCACAACCCAGACTCTAATTATAAGTCATATTTCATCAGTCAAGCAGAACCTGTTTACAAACGTAAACAAGCACTGCTGAAATTCTCGGTGTTTAATTTTTAATTTATTATGTATCATAAAAAGAGAATCCAATGAAGCGATTCGTGATATGTATACGAAAGATTTCTTCTGCAAGATTCCATCACTGCGACCTGATGTTTGCATCAACATTTTCTTGTTTCTCGGTCATGCTCCATTGTTCCGATTCTACCAGTCTCCCAGGGTGTATGTATCTGTGCCACTGATTAGTTAGCGGAATGTGTCGCTTCATGGGATTTTTGCATGATGCTCAATTATTTAATCATGGTGCTGAATTAATTTTGCATGATGCTTAATTATTTAAGCACCATGTTATATTATTTTGCACGATTTCCGTGAATGCTGCATAAATAATATAGCATGATTCTGAATTGATTAAGCATGATGAGGAATTACGGGGGCGGGGGGGGGGGGGGGGGGTCATGCACTTTAATTTAGCATGATACTTAATTATATAAGCATCATGCTATACTATTTTTCGCGATTTCACGAATACTGCTTAAATAATATAGTATAATGCTTAATTAATTAAGCATGATGCTGAATTACGGGAGGATTATGCACTTTAATTTAGCATGATGTTTAATTATTTAGGCATCATGCTATATTATTTTGCAAGATTTCGTGAATGCTGCATAAATAATATTGCATAATGCTGAATTCCGGGAGGCTCAAGCACTTTAATTTAGCAAGATGCCTAATTATTTAAGAATGGTGCTGTATTATTTGGCATGATTTCACGAATGCTGCATAAATAATATAGCATGATGCTCAAATGAAGTCCGCGTACGTGGGGTCATAAATTTTATTTTAGCAAGATAATCTAATAATTAAGCATGATGCTATATTGTTTGGTATGATTTCATGAATGCTGCATAAATAATTAAGCATGATGCCTAAATGGGGCGAGGTGTCGTTGCGGTAACCGGTTCTCGTCAGATCACCGAAGTTAAGCAACGTCGAGCCCGGTTAATCCTCGGGTGGGTGACCGTCTGAGCGATCGATTCGGACTCCCGCGTTGTGCCCTTGGGCAAGGCACTTATCCCCGATTGTCCACATGGGGGCACGATGACGCCGTGTACTAAGGCGCACTGCATGTCGATGGTGCGCATGTCTTCAACCAATCTAACCCTGTCTGTGCTACAGTGCGGAGTTACGATGTTGGGGAGCTGGCATCTGCTCGTCGTTGCTCGGTGGTTCTCTCCGGGTACTCCGGCTTCCTCCACCCGTCAAACTTTCACGGTCATGATCAGCCATTGTGCATAAGTATGTGACCTTAAACACCAAGAAATAAATAAATACATAAAAATGATGCTTTATTATTTAAGAACTATGCTATATTATTTAGATATCATGCTATATTATTTCAGCATCATGCTTAATTATTTAAGCATCGTGCTTAATTCACTGATTTATGATCCTGTTCAAACGTCACGGTTGAAGTAGTTAAGACTTGTTGCATGTTTCAGAGACTGGAATTGTCACCTCAGATCTTCAAGGCAGGTTATTTTGGAGCGTACGTGCTATTTTCTTCATACGGACTTATTTATACATCAAATATTAAAACGTTTACGCTAAGGCTTATTTATTTATTTGGGCTTAACGACACTTTCGACAGCCAGTGTCACCTCATGTTGGACAGTTTTACGGCTGAAGGAAGCCTGAGTACCCGCAGAGAACCAATGAGCCTCTGCGAGCAACTTTCAGACATACTAACACCGCACAAACAGGTTTATCACCGATTGAAGGCAAGTGCGCCATAGTCGTGCAGTATGTTTTAATGCAGTACATTAAATAACAATGTGTTATCATGTCCCAAATCACAGATATGGCGCCATGTTAGATCATAAACACAAAAATGAGGCCTGTGACTAAAAATTAAAATCTAAGACATTGTCCCTATAAATTACAAGCTGGGACCGATGGATCCAAAACAAGGATTGAACAACAAATCAGCCTTGTGCACGTTTCTTCTGTTCTAGTTTCAACCCATCCCACAATGGAACTTTAGTTTCCAACCATTTCCTCGAAAGTACGCGTTATCCGTTACCTTCATGTTATTATAGCCTGAAACTTTTCATCTAGGTTACAAATGCTCAAGACTTCTGCCTTCAAACTACGATTTATTGCAGGAGCGTAGCCTTTCCGAATGAAGTGGGAGGGGGACAAGCAGAGAATGTACCCCCAGATGTGAAGGCCCAGAGTCTTCATCGATGAGAAAGATAAACTGTACATGTCAACAAAAACATCCTGAATACTTTTTGAAGTCTTAAGTACCTGCAGTTTGTTTTTAGAGGAATGTTTTATTTTTCAAATTAAAAATGAATTTATTTCTATAAATGTGCACTTTCTATATTTCTGTGTGTAAAAAGACAGCCGAAATCTTTTTTATCACATTTTGCAAAAGAAAATAAAATATAAAAATAAAACCCTCCTTCCCTCCCTCACTGATTTGAAAAAAATGCCTGAGAATCAATTAATTTATTTTGTGTGGCCTTACTGGAGAAAACTGATCCAAGAAATATCAGGGTGAGAGTACATGAACCAGGTTCAGGAATGACGTTTCATAAGTTTGACCCTTTTCATGAAAATTGAGGGCAACGAGCATCCCTCGCCCGTGGCAAAGTCGATGGTTTACTGGATATCTCACGAAGAGGTGGATAGAATCAATACAGACATGTGGGTGAGGGGAGACCGGGGAAATATGATCATATCTTCACAGAGTAATTTGGAGGTGAGGTAAACAAGAATATCATAAAACAATTTCTCTCTAAATACAAACAGCATACATGATGAGAAAATGAGGCTGGGAAGCCGAAAGAGATTAATTCACAGGGCGGTCGGGAATATACGACTTTCTTGAAGAACATTGATAAATCCGTTTGGAGGGGTGAAGAGATATTTTAATTACATGAGGTGACCATATATTGTAGAACATTGGCAAAAGCCAATCTGAACTTGACGAAAATATTCTATAAAGAAACGTGTAAGGTAAAACAAATTATAATTAATCTGGTATTATGATTGTTCAGTTTTCCAATCACGTATCTCATTGATAAACAAATTATATCAAAGTAATCCACTCCCGTTGATGCGTTGATGTAAATATAAATAATACTCACACCTTTTTGATAGTATTAATATTATGAAATATTTTTTATCCATATAATAGAACCAATCTGTAGTAGATTATGAACGTGTGTTACATAATAGTGGGGACTTATGAATTATAAAAGAAAGTGTATACAATTTGCAAATGAATTAACAGCTTATCTTCACACTTGCACAAGTGCATAAAAAGAGAGACATCCCTAGCTCAAGATTTCACTTGCACCTCTCACGCGCCTATCATTAATCAACACAGTCTCGGAGAGTACTCGCTGTCCAAAGAATTGTATATAAATTAAGAGCTCGACAATTTTCGACTATCACTGAAGAAAAAGACAAAACGTCGGTATCAAGTAGATTTGAATATGCATATTTTTGGCTCTACACTCGAACTGGTAAGAGAAGCGGAAGATATGCACACCTTGGATCACTCTGTAACAACAGACAGCAGTCTAAACGGTAAGAATTGGTTATTACACTATCAGACTGGAAAAGTTAATGAACAACGGTAAAAAATTTCTTCATTCGCAGCAACAGTGACCTAGCCACGAGAAGAGGGGTGAGGAGGGCTCGCTCTCTCCCACTTTCCCTGAAAAATCTCATGCCTGGAATCTCTAAAAGTGGTTCATGTACTCTCATCCTATTATTTTGGGGATCATTTTCCTATAGTTACCCTTGCACTTTTTGGCTGCGTATTATTTAAGCCTTATAGTACAGTCGCCGTGGACTGGTCATAATCCATGCATGAGCACTGATGTCCCCGCATGCGTTTACCAGATAATAAAAGTCATCATTAGTAAAATTTTAATTAATAAAGCACCGGGTTGTACCCGGTGCTTCATTAATTAAATTTTTGATGCTTACTCCTATAATTAGTGTTTGGAATCTACTATTATTGCGTCCGTGGAAACATTACCCACCCACAGGAAGTGGCCAGTCCGCGACGGCCGTACTGTACATGATTCCCCAACTCATATGAGAGAAAAGTATTGTCTAGAGAAGGCCTCGGACCTTCACATCAACTCAGCACTAAGTAAAATGATGCGGGGAAAATACACACCAACGAGATTTGGCACCATTTCACAGAATGCTCGCTTGCATAACTTTCCAAAAGATGTGTTCAGATTCTGATTCCTGTTGGTCAAACATGAGAATATTTGGAAACTAAAAGGCCTTCTTCTGAAAAGGATGTTGAGAATGAAAACTATCATGGGAAATGCTCCGGGTGTCCAACAAGTAAATTCGATTCTTATTTTGTAAGATATAACGGATATTAAAACTCTAAATGTTCTTGTTTCTAAATCGAAGTCTAATTCAAAACGTAAGGCTGTTCTTGCGCTGAATAATCAGGACAACCAACAACAACAATAAAAACAACAATAACAATAACTAGAGTGATGTCACGCATGCAGCCCGACTGTCCCAGGAATGGCAATGCTAAGACGCAAAATAGTCAGAGCCATTATTTGTTAACAGTTTACCTAACGAATCTGCCATATCAGCACTCGTGAAATACAAAATTTGCTATTCAAATTTTATTTTTTCATTTCTCTACTTCAAAACATACCTCATGACCTATTAATGGAACAAACTTGATGAGCTTGTTCCAATAAGGAGTAATAAGCCATGGTTAGAAGTAAATAAAAAATGAAAAAATCTGAGGTTTCAGAAAAATAATTTGTACTGTTGGCTTCAACTTGTGTAAGGTAAAGGTTTAAAGATGCAGTACATAAAGCAATGCTTGGCTATATGAGTCAATTTTCTTTTTTGCATGTAATAACTCCCAATCCTTCAAAATGCATTTTGCGAATAATTGCCTAAGTGACAATTTGTGTGTGTGTGTGTGTGTGTGTGTTTGGGCAGTTGTGGAACCTATATTGAAACCTAGCCTGTATTACTAGCTGGAAAATACACATATCACCTTTGGTTGAAATCAAATAAACCAAACTGGAGTTGTCAGTCGGAAACCAATTGTTTACAGACAGATGGATGGACCGACAGATGGACGGACGAAAGTCATGACTATAGCCCTGACTATAAACAGTCAGGCTAAAAATGCATTTTGTACCAAAGAAAAAATATTGCATGCATGGCCCTGGGTGAGGAGGAGGTGGGGTGGGGGATGAAGGGTGGGGGAGAGTGGGGGTTTGTTGGGGGAGTCCATTTTTTTTTCCACATGTGGTCAGTCTAAATTCTTCAGAATGCATTTTGAGCAGAGAAAAAAAAATACCTAACTGGCACCATGGGGGTGGGGGTGGGGGTTGGGTGGTGGTGTTTGTCTGGGGTTTTAACCACAAACATTAACGAAAACTGTAAAAAAGCATTTTTGACGAAAGAAAAAAAAAGTGCCTAATTGGGGGGGGGGGGGGGGGGGGGGGGGGATAATAACCACAAACTTTAACCAAAACTGTAGAAAAGCATTTTTGACAAAAGGAAAAAAAAGGGTTCTGCATGTAGTGACTGTAAATAGTTCAAAATGCATATTGGGGTAAATAAAAAAAATGCCTAATTGGGGGGGGGGGGGGGGGGGGAGCGGGGGCGGTGGTGTTTGGGTTTTTAACCAAAACTGTAAACAAGTATTTTTGACGAAAGAAAAAAAAAGTGCCTAATTGGCCCCCGGAGGGGGGGGGGGGGGGGTACGTAAGTTTAAAAAAAGGTTCCGCATGTAGTGACTGTAAATAGTTCAAAATGCATATTGGAGAAAAGAAGGGGAAAAAAAGCCTAATGGGGGGGGTGGGGGTGGGGGGGGGGGTTGGGGAGGTGTTTGTCTGGGTTTTTAAACACAAACTTGGAGTCATCCTACCAAGCAACAATGAAATCCCTTCATAATTATGGCCTGTGGAATATTCCAAAGGTTTTCGGACTTCGGGCCTCTATTGCCGTCACAGTTGCCCAAAAGGGGACGTTCTCATCTAGACATTATATGAAGTCAACCTATTTAGTTACAATGAAATCCCTCCATAAATATGACCTGTAGACTGCGCTAAAGGTTTTCGGGCTTCAGGCCCCTGTTGCCGTCACAGTTGCCCAAAAGGGGACGTTCTCATCTAGACATTATATGAAGTCAACCTATCAAGTTACAATGAAATCCCTCCATAAATATGACCTGTAGACTGTGCTAAAGGTTTTCGGGCTTTGGGCTCGGGCAGCCATCATGGTTGAATGATCACAAGCAAAAGGGTACATTCTCATCTGGGCATCATGTGGATTGTTCCTACGAAGTTACAATGAAATCCCTTCATAAATATGACCTGTAGACTGTGCTGAAGGTTTTCGGGCTTCGGGCACCTGTAGCCGTGACAGTTGTCCAATCACGTCCAAAAGGAGACTTTCTCATGTGTAGAAATTATATGAAGTCAACCTATGAAGTTACAATGAAATCCCTCCATAAATATGACCTGTAGACTGTGCTAAAGGTTTTCGGGTTTTGGGCACGGGCTGTCGTGACAGTTGATAGATCACGCCCAAATGGAGAAATTCTCATGTAGATATCATACGGAGTCATCCTACCAAGTTACAATGAAATCCCTCCATATTAAACATGACCTGCAGACTGTGCTAAAAGTTTTTGGGTTTCGGGCTTGGGCAGCCATCACGGTTGACAGATCATGCCCAAACGGGGACGTTCTCATCTAGGCATTATACAGAGGCATTCTATGAAGTTGCGATGAAATCCCTTCATCAATACGACCTGTAGACTGTGCTAATGGTTTTCGGGTTTTGGGCTCGGGCAGCCATACCGGTTGACCGATCACGACCAACAGGGGACATTCTCATGTAGACATGACCTAAAACCTGCATATGGAATTTCGTGACGATCAGACAAGAAATACCGGGTATAGTCTGTACTTGAAGGTTGAATAAAAAACTGTAACCACAAACTTTAATCACAACTCCAAATGTCAACTAAACAGGAATAAGAAAAAAAAACAACACTTGAACCTTCAGTAAAAAACTTTAACCACAAACTTTAACCAAAACTCTAAATGTTAACAGAAAAAGACAGACGGACAGACAGACAGACGGACAGACGGACGGACGGACGGACGGACAAAAGTCATTACTATAGCCCTCACCGTAAACAGTCGGGCTAATAACAAAAAGGAATCTTGTTATCTATACCAAATTTCGATTGACATGTTTATGATTTATTTACTGGTTTTTAAGGTGACATATTTCTGCACAATCAAATAATCGTGACCGCAACATGGAGATACAATCAAGTCCAACCAATCGGTTATACCTATGTTGCTCATTTTACAGGATATCTACCCCAAGCATGGGTCCTACTTTACAAGTAAAACAGAACTTGTTTACCACAGTAAACAAGCACTGCTTCACTTCCCAGGGTTCCCACGGGGGATATATTTATGATGAATTATTAAGCTTCTTATTGCTTTGGAGTAAAACAAATCATTCCTCTCACAGACGTGTACATTTCCTCAATGGATATTCTTTAACAAGACTATTCGTTGCTCCTGAACCAATCAAATAATTTATTTATTAGTGTTTAAGGTCACTTTCAGCATTTTTAGCTATATCCTCTTCGTAACATAAGTATGAAGTCACGTTTATCCAGTCGTTTATATTTATCTTGTCCACTTTAGCGTTGGTTCCGTGTCCTATTTTACCAGAAAAGCAGAACTTGTTTATCGCAGTAAACATGTACTGTTGCAATTCCCGATGCTCCCACGAGAGGCTAATGAACAAAATGGCTGAAAATGTATTTATCACTTGTAGATTCATCTTCTGGTTATGGTTCTGATGAAATGGACGAGAAATCTTCTATTGGACGGGACGTAAACTTTGCATCAAAACCTGTTGAACGGATCCGTAGTAAAAGCACAAACGACGAAGTCATGCTGTACACGAGTCCAAACAATCTTCTACATAGTTTAGAGTGCATGATAACGATGCCTGAAATGTGTGATGTTACCTTTCTAGTCGGCTGTCAGATGATACCTGTATATGGCGTTAAAGCTATTCTCATGACCAGAAGCAGGTATGTGTTAATAATAATTTGTAATCTTTTTATTATTTTTTTTTAGAAAATTAACTCATTCTCTCAAAAGAAAAGCGAAGCCGGTTTTTAGAAACTTTAATAAGGTGCAACCGACCCAATTTAAAGTGTACCACAGCAATACCTATGAAATAATGCCTTCTAGCGACGCCAGGGTGAGACTGTAAATCTCCATTCTCAAGTGTCCAACATTTTCGAGTTTCAGTTTTCTTAACTGTCCAATATTATGTATACAGACAATTAGGACCAATGTGTTTATTTAAAAACTATAGTTCATTTTATTTAAACCAGGTAACATATGAGTAGACCAAACATTTTTGTTTTGTTTTCGTAGACCTCATTTATTTATCATCAAACTCAGTACTGTAAATATAATGTTTACATATATTGTGACATAAATGTACTTGAAAAATATTAATAACTGTATTTTTTGTTTCATTACATGGAATTTCTACATTTTCTAAAAACACGCCGTATACTGTAGTTTAAGCCAGGCTAAATACCTATTGTTGTCCCTAAATACCAAATTCTTGAACAATAAATATTGAACAATTAAGAACAAACCTTTTTAACCACCTTAACAATGTATCCAACAAAATTACCTGTGTGTCAGGTAGCTGAAATATCTAACCCTTTACCGCAGGCCCACTTTAACCATATGTGTAGGGTCTGTACAGATATATGCCTGTACAAGAGAAACTTTAATAAAATTTATTGTACTTGTAAATCTATCATCGACGCATAAATTCGATTTATTGGAGTGGTAGTCCACGAATTTTCCCAGAAAATTATTCTGCTTTTATCATTTGGGAAACTTATCAACTTTTTTCTCAGAAGCCACCCAGTAAGAGACCAGGAATACGTCACCTAAAATGACACACTTTAATAATATTTGCCCTTCACCTACCGGGTCTCAGTACCGGACGACTTCTGACGTCATTGTTTACTGGGCGTTAGTCAGGGCGAGACTGGTATACAGGACGTGAAGAGACGGTAAGATAAAGTTTCTGACAATGGTACCAAAATAGCTTGCCGCAGAAATACCACGAAATTCCCAAAGAATTTTGGGGATAGTGTCTCTTCGTCAGTGGTGAGGTGGGGTGTCTTAATTTAGCAATACTTTATTATTAGTTTTTAAGACACAAAACAACATGTCACCAGCCTACTTAGAAGAACTCCTTAATACCAAGAATGTGTGTCAATGCAACCTGAGGTCCGATGGTAAAATGCTACTACATGTTCCAAAACATAGGTGTAAGACATTTGGAGATAGGTCATTCTCATTTGCTGGCCCTCAGTTGTGGAATAATTTACCAGAACACATAAAAAGACTGTCAAATGTCAACCTTTTCAAGAAAAATCTCAAAACATACCTGTTTCAAAAAGCCTATAAGTGATGCTGTGGACTGTAAGATACTGTATATATTCCGTTTGTATATTTGCACGAGCTCAGTAAGCGTACAGCGCCTTAGAATATGGTTCTACATCTTCTGAACTATAATTTTGGCGCTATATAAATGTGTATATTGTTATTATTATTACGTTTCGGAAATTTGACGTATCGTTGAGCTTCAGTACTACCAACTGAAAAACCTAGTGGGATGGGGGCACGGTGGCTCAGTAGGTAGAGGTGCAGGCTGTAAGCTGCAAGCTGAGAGGTTCTCGGTTTGAATCCCACCTGCAGCAACCGCGTTGTGTCCTTGGGCAAGATACTTCACCCCCATTACCAACGTGGGGATAAAGTACGTTGTGTACTAAGGTGTACTGCACGTCGATGGTGCACTTATCTTCAACCAATGCTAACCCTGCTTGTGTGGAGCTAGTATGTTGGGGAGCCTGACAGTTGATCGCCGTTGATCGGCGGTTCTTTCCGGGTACTCCGGCTTCCTCCACCCGTAAAACTGTCCGACACGATGTGACCCTGGCTGTCGAAAGTGTCGTTAAACCCCAATAAATAAATGAATAAATACCCAGTGGGATACCAACACAAACATTTGTTGCATTTTTCTGATAATGCCAAACCTGGCATCATTTCTTGGGACGCCTTCGGGTAGAGCTTCACAAGAAATGATGTTAAGGATGGGAATTATCGACACATATTATTTCTCCTATGACCATTTTATGTCAGTTGAGTTAATAGGGGCGACCCCCCCCCCCCCCCCCCCCCCACCCATAACACACACACACCATCATAACCTCCGACTAACTTCAGACCGGCAATGGGGATTTGGTGGATGGATCCACTTCAATGAAAACATTTTACTCTTACTTCAATTGTCGCTTTTACTACCACAAAAGTAAGTGGATACACAAATCACAGATAATCTTTTTTTACAGAGTACTGTTCCAAATAATCCTAAGTTGTCAAAAAGAAGCTTTGTTGAAGAATAAATCCAAGAAGACAGCTCACAGAGCAAGGATGGTAAATGGCCGTTTGACGATACATATTGATGGATATGACGACGTCGTATTCAGACGATTAAACAAATTTATCCATTGTGGGAAGGTTCAGCTTGACGCCCAGACTGTAGTTGGTAAGTATTAATTTGCCCTGAACTATCGTTTTGTTGTAGTTGTTGGCTGGAAATTTTACAGTACTTTGGAACATAAAATCCATTGCATATGGTACATGCCACGGTGATGAGAACAACGCTACAAAGATATAACCAACAGTATGTCTTTACAACATGTAGCTTGGCAGCAGTCAGAAATAAAGCAATGATTTTTAATTTTTACTTGCCATTTGGTCGCGGTATAATCATTTAATGTTTGTCTTTGTTTCATAGCAAGGTAATAACTGCTGATATCACAATCAGTCTCATTAGCCTGCTATAAAGGAAGATGGTCGACTTCATCCCTATCACACCGTTCGCACCGCGTCAAACTGGACGCTACATCTTTTTCGGAATGTGGTATTTATTTATTTATTTATTTATTTATTTATTTATTTTATTTATTTATTTATTGGAGTTTAACGACACTTTCGACAGCCAGGGTCATCTCGTGTCGGAATGGAATATGGTGAACCAACCAAATCGCGGGTTAATCTGTCAGATTATGTGATGGCTTATTGCTGAGATGCGGTCGAATATCCTCGGAGTGTGACTGATCTTGTAGGTCTGGAGTCGATGTGAAATATGACAAGTGCACTCGAGATGAGTTTATTCTTGTCACAGATTAACAACAAGTACTGGCGGATCCAAGGTTTCTGGGTTTGTGTGGGTGGGAAGCCATATTTCAATCAGGGGTAATGAGGCGAAGCATCATCCAACGCGTGAGTTGGAGGCGAGCAGGAGACGGGCGCCAAACTTTCATTGGCGCGCGCATTTTGGCTTCCTTGCACATGACCACAATATTTTTCAGTCAAAATGTGCAGTCTCAATCAAATTTTAAAACAGGGAAGAAAATTTATTACAGCTCTGAGGAGACATGCACATGAGCTTTTGCTGTGTGACTGAGGTAGGCATCGCCTGACATTATCCGCGATGATGCGGAGGCAACCACTACCTTCGGTACTTTCGGTAGTTGATGTTCATGTGTTATCGTTAATCTGGTGAAAAACATTTGAGTTTCAAATCCGCCTATGAAAAGTTTTCCTTTGTGGTACACTTGTCAACATGTGAAGCAGAAGTAAGTCAACACGCTATTTTCTACAGTTATCCTTGCAAAATTAATAAGCTTCGACTTTCAAAATTAATAAGCTTATACTAAATAAAATATGATCAGCTTACAATCAGTCTCGGATTTCTATTTTTTCGCGTATGTTTAATGATGTCGATTATAAACTAAATTATATTTATCATTTTTACAGGGCTGTTATGTGCAGCGTCAGACTTCCAACTGAGTGATCTGAAGCAAGCCTGTAAGGATTTCATCAATAGAATAGCCATTGCTGGAAGGATCTCAGAATTGGAGATGACTTGCGCAGATTACAACAACCATTCCGCCGCACGGAGAATTCTAGAAATGGTACGTAAGCGATAGTGTTACTGAAAGAAGCACGCCTGAATAATGGAAACAAATCTTACGGTTTTTCAATACATCTGCAAAATAAATTTATTTCTTGGCAAAATCGCTTGTGGCACGTTCGAGGATTGCTATGCCCCAACATGCTGTCTGTTCTGAGTTGTCGTTTCACCCGAGTTATTTTTTACAAGGTTTGACGGTGGACGTGATCATACCATTGCCTATCATACATTTTAACATTTTCCGAATAAGACAGTCCACTCAAATGTATACACGACGACCAGTCAGTGTGATCTCCCTTTGTTTATTCATCTCAAATGGTGACAGACGAAATTGCTTCACGTTAAACAGTATGAATTCTTCGGTTTATTATTCAGCGCACTTGTTTGTTCATTGTGTAGGACAAGTAGTCTGTGACTAGAAATGGTATGTAATAGTGTTACTAAACGAAGCACGCCTGAACAATGGCGAAAACGCGCGAGGATTGCTATGCCTCAACATGCTGCCTGTTCTGCGTTGTCGTTTCACCAGAGCCAATTTTTTACAAGGTTTGACGGTGGACGTGTTCATCCCATTACCTATCATACATTTTCCGAAAGATGACCAGCATCTGTTAATTAATTCACTTCGTAACTCAGCGTCATGTATGATAAAATATCTTACAACATACAAACCTCAGAGGCGTTCATAGGCTTTAATACGTCATGCACAAGCGGTTGAGTATAAACAATACAGTCTACTCAAATGTATACACGACGAACAGTCAGTGTGATCTCCCTTTGTTTATTCAATGGAGGGCATGTCCCCTCACTTTTCCTGAGAAATGTCGACCTTATATACATTAATGCCTGCAGTTCCTAAAACTGGTTCATATACACTCCCCAGCATTTTCTTTGGTCATTTTGCTTAGAGTGATTCCTCTATTTTCTTGGTACGTAAACCTTCAAAAAGTTCCCAAGGGGTGAAGGCGCTACTACAATTAGCATGAGAATTTAATTTTTTGCCCCGGGAAATACCCTACACCTTCATCTATGAGGAATACACAAGTCTAACCCAGCAAGAGGTGAAAAGAAGTGGGGGATAAAAACTATTTTGTACGACCACCTCATTTGACCCGGTCACACTCCTGTATCTAACTGTGTATCTTAAATCAGTTAACTGAAAAAGTGTGAATAAGTCTCATAAATATGTAAGATGGCTGGATTTTGAAACCACAGCTTGCAGTAATGTATACTTTGTAAGGAACAGCGGTCTGGCATTTGCATGGATTATTGATGTAATGGACAGTGATGTGTCTCTCGATGAGCTCGTTTCGATTAGAGTTCAAGAGCTATTCTAACGCATTATGGTTTTTTTGAATGCAATATATATTTTTCTTTTTTTTTCCTTTTCAGATTTATCAACAGAGGAAGTAAACAGTCGTGTGAATGTTATATCGTTATCCCACAAATATCAAATAGTGCTGAATAATGCTATAGAATTATATGTTCTTACCGAGATATAAACTGTTTTGTTTTATACCCTTGTTTACATGTTATTTGTTGTAATAATAATAAAAATAAATAATAAACTGTCGATACAGATAATGTCTCGCGTGTTGTGTTATAAAGTGTATCTTTATTGAAATGTGCATATTATTTCATAAAGGTGTCTGAAACCCGACATGGTGCATCAATGTGTAACACCAGAGGGACACAGAAAATAGTTCACTTCCCAACTGCACTTCCCACCATTATATCTTCCTTGCATGGGAAAATGGCTTTTGAACTGGTCTTATTAGCATTGGAATGAAGAAAGATGTAAGTGAATTACTTCTTAATTTTCAACCAGAGTTTAGTTACAATTTATGAGTGAAAACGTAAGGAGCGTTAACTAATTTTCAACTCATAGACCACCGGATGTAATTCAGTAATCGATAGGCTGGAGGTTGTGTGTGTTTTTTATTCTACTTTCTCAGAACTGTACATGTCTGCAAACTCTATAAGTTTATCTCTTACCCTACTGACTGGTGTTTTGGTAAAGTGTGTTGGACTTAGTCACTGGGTCCCAAAAGTGAGGATAGTCTACTTACAAGGGAGACGTCACCGCTGCTGCGGTTGCCAATATCAGAGAGTCATGTGGCAATGAGTTTTAACACAGTCTTTGGTGACAATGAGTTTCATTAATATGGGTCGTCCTCAAATGCGAACCATCACTGTTCCTGTTTGAGAGTCAAAGACATCGCTTTTTCTTCTTTTCCTAAATGTGAAGTGATTATGCTGGTTACCCTTAGTCTTTTTCATGTTCGAAACAAAACGATATGACTCGGTTATTTTCGGAATTCAATAAGAAAGACAAAATAAGCGAAAGAAAAAATAAGTGACGCATACTCTGTCTCAACAACATGTTGTGGAAATACAATGTAGTGCAACAGTGTTACGTCACGAGTTTGTCGAAATATGGATATCACAGGCAGGAACAACAAAACAAACAAAGGATCCTTGAGTTTATAACAGTAAACACAAGTTACTAGTAACTTGTTGCCTTTAGTTTTATGAACCCATGTGACCGTTGATCACTGTCTTTTTGCAAGCAATACGCAGTACATTTATAGTTATATACTGTTTCGTTTGCTTGATATCTGTGAATCTTCTTCCTGTTACACAATGTACGCGTTATTCAAGAGAACAAAAATATTAGGAACTGCCAAGATTTTTAAAATACTTCGAAACATCTTTCAAAAACCGAATTTTGAACTTGTCTGAACATTCAACCCTACTTACAGAACCATTCAAGTAAGTTTATGTTAATCCCTAAACACCGATGACAAAACGCCGGAATTAAAAAAAAAATGCAACTGGAAATTTGACCAAATCGATCTTGTTTCACAGAGCTCAGTGAGGTCTGTCAATGAAGACTGAATTGGTTGGATACTTAGTTGCAAGTTGGGAAACGTTTGCTTGATCCAGTAAGAAGATGTTTAAAACTTTACACACTGTGCACAATACGATTGTGATTAAGCAATAATTAACTATTTTTTTCTCATCACTGTTGTAATTTTAAGTCCACAGAACCAATAATAACGACCCATAAGATAAGTGGGCAGGTGCATAGGAATTTTGTGTTTTTTGTTTTGTTTTTTTTTGGGGGGGGGGGGCGCTCTAAGAGGCGATCGACGATCACCGACTTCGTCATGGCGACCATGTAGCTAGTTTCTGCGAAACGCCTAGGCACTTTTATACTCGTTTTTATAGCCAAGGTCATATAAACTATTAAGGTATTGCATACGGGTTTCACAGAAACTACATACAAACGAGACCATTTATGTTGTAAACTACCTCACCCCGATACATCCTATTTTTCTGACCTAACCACAGAGAGTAAGATTTATTAAGGTAAGTGAGATCGCCACATTTTATCCAAATTTTTAAATCACAAATGGAAGATAGTCCTTCAAGTAGAAGTCCAATTTGATGGGGAGGTGCGCTCTCATTCGTCGCACATCCACTAGCCTACGGGCTTGAGCTAGCATTCCAGACAATGCCATTAAATAATATTATACTGGAAACACGTGTTGCATTGTGGAAACGATCTCTTTTATCAAATCAGGCTACTCTTGATTACTCAGACTTTAAATCTGTACCTCTCTAATTCTTCAATACTGGGCGATTGACTGATTTTTGATTGATTCAATGGTTCAGTGATTACATAGTGTTCAATGTTCCAATAAGACAAAAATCTTAAAATCTGTACCTCTGTAATTCTCCAATACTGGTCGATTGACTGATTTACTGATTGACTGAGTGATTGGGTGATTACATAGTGTTCAATGTTCCAATAAGACCAAAATCCCCGCGCACTAATTGAACAAGAGCTGGGTAAGTTTTTTTCTATATTTACAGTTCCAGTACCATATGTTCCAATAATTCTAAAATCCTCGCCCTCTGATTGGACGAGAGCTCGCATAGTTTTTTCTATGTTTACGACTCTAGTGGCAGATGTTACGATCTGAAGTCACCAAGTGAAATATTTGATAAAATGATAACAATGGGAGGAGATTCAAGGAGTATACTGCCAAAAAATCGTATTTTTCGAGGGCAGTGATCATTCTATGAATGTACACCCACAACGCACTCATAAAATGGTCGAGATTAGTCTATCTCAATTCAAATCATGAACTTGTTCAGCCTTTATAACAGTAAACACAAGTTACTAGTAACTTGTTATCTTTACTTCTATGAACCCATGTGACCGTTGATCACTGTCGTATTTTTCGAGGACAGTGATCATTCTATGGATGTACACCCACACCCACTTATAAAAAGGTCGAGGTTACTCTATCTCTGTTCAAATCATGAACTTGTTCGGCCTTTATCTAAGTTATTGATTTTTTGTTGTCCAGTAACATTGTTGGGTACACGAGATGTTTGTTTACTAAATCTGTTATCGTCAAAGTTGCCTTCTTCATTTCACGACGTGGGTTTTGGGCTATGGCAAGGGTCTCATTGGAACATATACATTATTGTGATGAATTGACGGTAACAGGGTCTGAGGATTGTGTCCCGGTTGAACACTAGTTCATAGCCGCAAACCTAAGACCATGTTACCGCCAGTTCATCACAAAAACTTATAAGTTGCCGTCTGACGTCACTACGCGAAATGTTTGAAATGACGTTGCCCGTTTCGTAATTATTCCGTCAAGTGAGTGACTTGTAAACAGCTTTATTTTTGTAAAATGTTCACATGTGCAGCAGACGGCGTTGCGAATGAAGAGTTATTTTAATTGCAAATCAGTTTACGATTGATGTAAAATGGAGTGACCTCGACCTTTATTATTTATTAATTATTTACTCAGTGACGTATTGTTACTTTCATGCCCATTTTAGAGCACTCACAACCCAGACTTTAGTTAACGAATCATATTTCAACAGTCAAACAGAGCCTGTTTACAAACGTAAACAAGCACTGCTGAAATTCTCGGTGTTTAATTTTTAATTTATTATGTATCATAAAAAGAGAATCCAATGAAACGATTCGTGATATGTATACGAAAGATTTCGTCTTGTTTCTCGGTCATGCTCCATTTTTCCGATTCGAACAGTCTCCCAGGGTGTATGATCGGCACCACTGATTGGTTAGCGGAATGTGTCGCTTCATGGGATTTTTGCATGCTGCTTAATTATTTAACCATGGTGCTGAATTAATTTAGCATGATGCTTAATTATTTAAGCACCATGCTATATTATTTTGCGCGATTTCGTGAATGGTGCATAAATAATATAGCATGATTCTGAATGCACTTTAATTTAGCATGATGCTTAATTATATAAGCATCATGCTATAATATTTTGTGCGATTTTATGAATACTGCATAAATAATATAGTATAATGCTTAATTAATTAAGCATGATGCTGAATTACGGGAGGATCATGCACTTTAATTTAGCATGATGCTAAATTAAAAAAGCATCATGCTATATTATTTTGCACGATTTCGTGAATGCTGCATAAATAATATTGCATAATGCTGAATTACGGGCGGCTCAAGCACTTTAATTTAACAAGATGCCTAATTATTTAAGTATGGTGCTGTATTGGCATGATTTCTCGAATGCTGCATAAATAATATAGCATGATGCTCAAATGAGGTCCGCGTACGTGGGGTCATACATTTTATTTTAGCAAGATAATCTAATAATTAAGCATGATGCTATATTGTTTGGTATGATTTCATGAATGCTGCATAAATAATTAAGCATGATGCCTAAAGGGGGCGCGGTGTCGTTGCGGTAACCGGTTCTCGTCAGATCACCGAAGTTAAGCAACGTCGAGCCCGGTTAATCCTCGGGTGGGTGACCGTCTGAGTGATCGATTCGGACTCCCGCGTTGTGTCCTTGGGCAAGGTACTTATCCCCGATTGTCCACATGCGGGCACGATGACGCCGTGTACTAAGGCGTACTGCACGTCGAAGGTGCGCATATCTTCAACCAATCTAACCCTGCCTGTGCTACAGTGCGGAGTTACGATGTTGGGGAGCTGGCAGCTGCTCGTCGTTGCTCGGTGGTTCTCTCCGATTACTCAGGCTTCCTCCACCCGTAAAACTGTCACGGTCATGATTAGCCATTGTGCATAAGTATGTGGAATTAAATACCAATAAATACATAAACATGATGCCTAAATAATTAAGCATGATGCTTAATTATTTAAGCACTGTACTATATAATTTAGGTATCATGCTATATTATTTTATCATCATACTTAATTATTTAAGCATCGTGCTCAATTCACTGATTTATGATCTTGTTCGAACGTTATGGTTGAAGAACTTAAGACTTGCTGCATGTTTGACTGGAATTGTCACCTCAGATCTTCAAGGAAGGTTATTTTGGAAAGTATGTGCTATTTTCTTCATACGGACTTATTTATACATGAAATATTAAAACGTTTACGATAAGGCTTATTAATTTATTTACTTATTTATTTGGGCTTAACGACACTTCGACAGTCAGTGTCACCTCGTGTCGGACAGTTTTGCGGGTGAAGGAAGCCTGAGCACCCGCAGAGAACCAATGAGTCGCTGCGAGCAACTTTCAGACGTACTAACACCGCACAAACAGGGTTATCACCGATTGAAGGCAAGTGCACAATAGTCGTGCAGTATGTTTTGATGCAGCACATTAAATAACAATGTGTTATCGTGTTCCAAATCACAGATATGGCGCCATGTTAGATCATAAACACAAAAATGAGGCAGGTGACTAAAAATTAAAATCTAAAACATTGTCCCTATGAATTACAAGCTGGGACTGATGGATCCAAAACAAGGATTGAACAAAAAATCAGCTTTGTGCACGTTTCTCAAGTTCTATTCTAGTTTCAACCCCTCCCACAATGGAACTTAAGTTTCCAACCAAATCCTCGCAAGTACGCGTTATCCGTTACCTTCAAGTTACTATAGGCTGAAAATTCTCATCTAGGTTACAAATGCCCAAGACTTCTGCCTTCAAACTACGATTTATTGCAGGAGCGTAGCCTTTCTGACTGGAGTGGGAGGGGGACAAGCAGAGAATGTACCCCCAGATGTGAAGGCCCAGAGTCTTCATCGGTGAGAAAAATAAACTTTACATGTCAACAGAAACATCCGGAATACTTTTTAAAGGCTTAAGTACCTACAGTTTGTTTTCAGAGGAATTTTTATATTTCAAATTAAAAATGAATTTATTTCCATAAATATGCACTTTCTATATTTCTGTGTGTAAAAAGACAGCCGAAATCTTCGCCATTTTTTTATCACATTTTGCAAAAGAAAATAAAAAATAAAACCCTCCTTCCCTCCCTCACTGATTTGAAAAAAATGCCTGAGAATCAATTAATTTATTTTGTGTGGCCTAACTAGAGAAAACTGATCCAAGAAATATCAGGGTGAGAGTACATGAACTAGTTTCAGGCATGACGTTTGATAAGTTTGATCTTTTTATGAAAATTGAGGGCAACGGGCATTCCTCGCCCGTGGCAAAGTCGATGATTTAATGGATATCTCATGAAGAGGTGGATAGAATCAATACAGGCATGCGGGTGAGGGGAGACAGGGGGAATATGATCAAATCTTCACAGAGTAATTTGGAGGTGAGGTAAACAAGAATATCATAAAACAATTTCTCTCTAAATACAAACAGCATACATGATGAGAAAATGAGGCTTGGAAGCCGAAAGAGATTAATTCACAGGGAATACGACTTTCTTGAAGAACAGTGATAAATCAGTTTGGAGGGGCGAGGAGATATTTTAATTACATGAGGTGACCAAAAATTGTAGAACATTGGCAAAAGCCAATCTGAACTTGACGAAAATATTCTATAAAGAAACGTGAAAGGTAAAACAAATTATAATTAATGCGGTATTGTGGTTGTTCAGTTTTTCAATCACGGATCTCATTGATAAACAAATTATATCCAAGTAATCCACTCCCGTTGATGCGTTGATGTAAATATAAATAATACTCACACCTTTTTGATAGTATTAATATTATGAAATATTTTTATACATATAATAGAACCAATCTGTAGTAGATTATGAAAGTGTGTTACACAATAGTCGGGACTTATGAATTATAAAAGAAAGTGTATACAATTTGCAAATGAATTAACAGCTAATCTTCACACTTGTACAAGTGCATAAAAAGAGAGACATCACTAGCTCAACATTTCACTTGCACCTCTCACGCGCCTATCATTAATCAACACAGTCTCGGCGAGTACTCACTGTCCAAAGAATTGTATATAAATTAAGAGCTCGGCAATTTACAACTATCACTGAAGAAAAAGACAAAACATCGGTATCAAGTTGATTTGAATATGGATTTTGATGGCTCAACACTTGAACTGGTAAGAGAAGCGGAAAATATGCATACCTTGGATCACTCTGTAACAACAGACAGCAGTCTAAACGGTAAGAATTGGTTATTACACTACCAGACTGGAAAAGTTAATGAACAACGGTAAAACATTTCTCCATTCGCAGCAACACTGACCTAGCCGCGAGAAGAGGGGTGAGGAGAGTTCGCTCTTACCCACTTTCCATGAAAAATTTCATGCCTGGAATCCCTAAATGTGGTTCATGTACTCTCATCTTGTTATTTTGGGGGTCATTTCCTATAGTTATCCTTGCACTTTCTGGGTACGTATTATTTAAAACATCACAGTACAGCCGCCGTGGACAGTTACAAGCCACGCATGTGTTTACCAGGTATTAACAGTCACCACCAGCAAAATGTAATTAATGAAGCCCCTGGTGGTAACTAAAAGGCCTTTTTCTGAAAAAGGATGTTGACAATGAAAACTATCGTGGGAAATGCTCCGAGTGCCCTCAAGTAAATTCGATTCTTATTTTGTAAGATATAACGGATATTAAAACTCAAAATGATCTTGTTTCTAAATCGGAGTCCAGTTCAAAACGTTTGGCTGTTCTTGCGCTGAACAATCAGGACAACTAACAATAACAATAACAGCAATAGTAACAAAAGGAATCTTGTTATCTATACCAAATTTCGATTGACATATTTATGATTTATTTTTTTTTTTTTTGGTGTCAAAGGTGACATATTTCTGCACAATGGCTAATCGTGAACGCAACATGGAGATAAAATCAAGTCCAACCAAGCGTTTATACCTATGTTGGCATTTTAGAGGGCATCTACCCCAAGCATTGGCAACTGGGTCCTACAGCACAGTCGCCGTGGACTGGTCATAATCCACGCGTGGGCAATGATGTCCACGCTTGCGTTTACCAGGCAATCTGGCTATGCCTCTCCCTGCTGGTATACTTAAGTAAACTTGTTGGTCTCAAACTTATTGGTTTGCTTTCTGTATTGTGATTTGTACATTTTATGAAGATCGTGTTTTATTTTCTGTACACTGGCGAAAATAAAATATAAAATATATCAGGTAATAATAATCATCATCAGGAAAATTTTAATTAATGAAGCACCGGGATGTACCCGGTGCTTCATTAATTAAATTTTTAATGATTATTCCTATAATTTGTATTTAGAGCCTAATATTATTGCATCGATGGAAATATTGCCCAACCGTGGAAAGTGGCCAGTCCATGGTGGCCGTACTGTGTCTTACAAAAAAAACATAACTTGTTTATCACAGTAAACAAGCACTGCTTCACTTCCCCGGGATCCCAAGGGGGATATATTTATGATGAATTATTAAGGCTCTTATTGCTTTGGCGTCGGAATGTACTTTTTACATGATTACTATAAATCTATTTCTTTATTAAACTATAAATGAATGTTGTAACAATGTTAATGTGCAGTTGTTTTTCGTACGCGGGCCTACATTGGGTAATCTGAGACGCTATTGCGGTGGTAACTACTCCTATGCCGACTAGAGCTTCACGGTATTTCGGTATATTTCACCATGCCTATTGACGACCACATGTCTGTCGTTAATGAATAAAACATTACCTTTTTCACTTCCTTTTGCACCCGTTCCCTAACTTCATTACACAGTGCTGGGATAGCAGTTTCGCCAAAATAATTCCTGCCAGGGAGTTGATACTGGCGATCAAAAGTATGTAACATTTTCCTGAAATGCGGCTGATCAACAGTATAAATTGGAAGCATATTGCCATAAGATAATGTGTAACTGAGTCTGTCAGTGCCTTCCCACGTGTTGAACTTTTGTCATAACTTGTAAATCCGCAATCGATGCTTTGATTGTTGGTTGCTTATTTGTGGTATGGCCAGAAAAGACTGACGGCACCTCTGATTTATCACTTGTAGATTCATCTTCTGGATATGGTTCAGATGAAATGGACGAGAAATCTTCTACTGGACGGGACGTAAACTTTGCATCAAAACCTGTTGAACGGATCCGTAGCAAAAGCACAAACGACGAGGTCATGCTGTACACGAGTCCAAACAATCTTCTACATAGTTTAGAGTGTATGATAGCGATGCCTGAAATATGTGATATTACCTTTCTAGTCGGCTGTCAGATGACTCCTGTATATGGCGTTAAAGCTATTCTCATGACCAGAAGCAGGTATGTGTTAATAATAATTTGTAATCTTTTTATTATTATTTTATAGAAAATTAACTCATTTTCTCGTAAGAAAAGCGAAGACGGTTTTTAGAAACTTTAATAAAGTGCAACCGACCAAATTTAGAGTGTTCCACAGCACGACCTAGGAAATAGTGCCTTCTAGCGACGCCAGGGTGAGATATTAAATCTCCACTTCTCAAGTGTCCAACATTTTAGTTTTTCAGTTTTCTTAACTGTCCAATATTATGTATACAGACAATTAGGACCAATGTGTTTATTTAAGAACTACAGTTCATTTTATTTAAACCAGGTAACATATGAGTAGTCCAAACTTTTTTTGTTTTGTTTTCGTGGACCTCTGGGCTACGAAAACAAATGTATATATATACGTTACGGCCCTTGTGTCCAAGTTTGGTCTGGAACATGAGCTGCAGTTCAAACTAGGTAAGACATGGACTTATTTGATGGAAAATTTATTTATTTATTTATTTATTTATTTATTTATTTATTTATTTATTTATTTATTTATTTATTTATTTATTCTCAAACTCAGTACTGTAAATATAATGTTTACATACATTGTGACATGCAAACTAGTATATTTGAATAAATGTACTTGAAAATATCAATAACTGTATTCTTTGTTTCATTACATGGAATTTCTACACGTTTTGAAAAAACACGCCGTATACTGTAGTTCCAGCCAGGATAAATACCTATTGTTGTCCCTAAATACCTAATTCTTGAAAATAAATGCTGAACAATTAAGAATAAACCTTTTTAACCACCTTAACAATATATATCCAGCAAAATTACCTGTTAGTCAGGTAGCTGAAATTTCTAACCCTTGACCGCACGCCAACTTTTACCATATGAGTAGGACCTGTACATATATATGCCTGTACAAGAGAAACTTTAATAAAATTTATTGTACTTGTAAATCTATCATCGACGCATAAGTCCTAGTTTCTTGAAATTCGATTTATTGGAGTGGTAGTCCACGAATTTCCCCAGAAAATTATTCTGCTTTTACCATTTAGGAAACTTATCAACTTTTGGCACAGAAGCCACCCAGTAAGAGACCAGGAATACGTCACCTAAAATGACATACTTTAATAATATTTGCCCTTTACCTACCGGGTCTCAGTCAGTGACCGGACGGCCTCTGACGTCATTGTTTATTGGGCGTTGGCCGGGCGAGACTGTATACAGAACGTGAAGAGACGGTGAAATAAAGTTTCTGACAGTGGTACCAAAATAGCTTGCTGCAGGAATACCACGATTTCCAAAAGAATTTTGGGGGGATAGTGTCTCTTTCTCAGTGGTGGGGTGGTTGGGTGGGGTGGGGTGTACGGCATCTGTTTTGTAGAAATCGGACATAAAAAGATCTATCTGGAACTATCCTGGGTATCTATTTGTCTTAATTTAGCAATACATTTTGGAAATGTTTACGTATCGTTGAGCAGCAGTACTACCAACTGAAATACCTAGTGGGATGGGGGCGCCGTGGCTCAGTACGTAGAGGTGCAGGATGCAAGCTGAGAAAGTTCTCGGTTCGAATCCCACCTGCGGCAACCGCGTTGTGGCCTTCGGTAAGATATATCACCCCCATCACCCACGTGGGGACAAAGGTACGTTGTGTACTAAGATGTACTGCACGTCGATGGTGCCCTTGTCCTCAACCAATGCTAACCCTGCTTGTGTATAGTTAGTATGTCGGGGAGCCTGACAGTTGATCGCCGTTGTTCGGTGGTTCTCTCCGGGTACTCCGGCTTCCTTCACCCATAAAACTGTCCGACACGATGTGATCCTGGCTGTCGAAAGTGTCATTAAACCCTAATAAATAAATAAAGAAGAACCTAGTGGGATACCAACACAAAAATTTGTTGCATTTTTATGTTGATATTACCAAACCTAGGCATCATTTCTTGGGACGCCTTCGAGAAGAGCTTCACAAGAAATGAAGTTAAGGATGGGAATTATCGACACATATTATTTCTCCTATGACCATTTTAGTTAATAGGAGTTAATAGGAGCGACCCCCCCCCCTGCCCCACAACCATAACCCACCACCGACTAGCTTCGAACCTGCAATGGGGATTTAGTGGATGGGTCCATTTTCAATGAAAAGGTTTTACTATTACTTCAACTGTCTCTGGTAAAAATAAGTGGATACACAAATCACAGATAATCTTTTTTTTTACAGAGTACTGTACCAAATGATCCTAAGTTGTCAAAAAGAAACTTTGTTGAAGAATAAATCCAAGAAGACAGCTCACAAAGCAAGGATGGTAAATGGCCGTTTGACGATACATATTGATGGATATGATGACGTCGTATTCAGACAATTAAACAAATTTGTCCATTGTGGGAAGGTTCAGCTTGACGCCCAGAATGTAGTTGGTAAGTATTAATTCAGCCATGAACTATCGTTTGGTTGTAGTTGTTAGCTGTAAATCTTCCAGTACTTTGGAACATACAATCCATTGCGTATGGTACATGGCACGGTGGTGACAACGGCGCTATAAAGATATAACCAACAGTATGTATTTACAGCATGTAGCTTGACAGCAGTCAGAACGAAAGCAATGATTTTTAATTTTTACTTGCCATTTCGACGCGGTATAATCAGTTAATGTTTGTCTTTGCTTCCTAGCAAGGTACTGACTGCTGATATCACAATCAGTCTCATTAGCCTGCTATAAAGGAAGATGGTCGACTTCATCCCTATCACACCGTTCGCACCGCGTCAAACTGGATGCGACATCTTTTTCGGAATGTGGTATTTATTTATTTATTTATTTATTTATTTATTTATTTATTTATTTATTTATTTATTTATTTATCGGAGTTTAACAACACTTTCGACAGCCAGGATCACCGCGTGTCGGAACGGAATATTGTAAATCAACCAAATCGCGGGTTAAGCTGTCAGATTATGTGGTGGCTTATTGCTGAGATGCGGTCGAAAATCCTCGGAGTATGACTGATCATGCAGGTCTGGAGCAGATGTGAAGTTTGTATGACCAATGCACTTGAGATGAGTTTATTCTTGTTACAGATTAACACCAAGCAGTGGTAGATCCAAAGTTTCTGGGTTTGTGCGGGTGGGGAGCTACATTTCAATCATGGGTAATGATGCGAAGCATCATACGACGCGTGAAATGGCGAGTTGGAGAAGAGCAGGAGACGGGCGTCCAACTTTCATCGGCGGGAGCATTTTGGCTTCCTTGCACATGGCCACAATAGTTTTCAGTCAAAATATACAGTCTCAATCAAATTTTGAAACAGAGAAGCCAATTTATTACAGCGCAGAGGAGACATGCACATGAGCTTTTGCTGGATGACTGGGGTAGGCATTGCCTGAAATTATCCGCGATGACGTGGAGACATCCACTACCTTCGGTACATTCGGTAGTTGATATTCATGTGTTATCGTTAATCTAGTGAAAAATATTTGAGCTCCAAATCCGTCTATGAAAAGCTTTCCTTTTTTTCCTTTGTGCTACACTTGTCAACATATGAAGCAGAAGTAATTCAACATGCTATTTTCTACAGTTAACTATGCAAAATTAATAAGCTTAGACTTTCAAAATTAATATGCTAATACTAAATAAAATATGATCAGCTTACAATTAGTATTCGGATTTTCATTTTTTCGTGTATGTTTAATGATGTCGATTATAAACTAAAGTTTTTATATTTATAATTTTTACAGGGCTGTTATGTGCAGCGTCAGACTTCCAACTGAGTGATCTGAAGCAAGCCTGTGAGGATTTCATCAATAGAATAGCCATTGCTGGAAGGATCTCAGAATTGGAGATGACTTGCGCAGATTACAACAACCATTCCGCCGCACGGAGAATTCTAGAAATGGTACGTAAGCGATAGTGTTACTAAAAGAAGCACGCCTGAACAATGGAAACTAATCTTACGGTTTTTCAATAAATCTGCAAAATAATTTTCTTTCGCTTGTACCACGTGCGAGGATTGCCATGCCCCAGCATACTGCCTGTTCTGCGATGTCGTTTCACCAGTTATTTTTTTACAAGGTTTGACGTTGGGCATGTTCATCCCATTACCTATCATACATTTTCCGAAAGATGACAGCACCTGTTAATTAACTCACTTCGTAACCCAGCGTCATGTATGATAAACTATCTTACAACATACAAACCACAGAGGCGTTCATTGGCTTTAAGACGTCACGTACAAGTGGTTGAGTATAAACAATACAGTCCACTCAAATGTATACACGACGAACAGTCAGTGTGATCTCCCTTTGTTTATTCGTCTCAAATGGTGGCAGACGATATTGCTTCGCGTTAAACAGTAAGAATTCTACGGTTTATTATTCAGCGCACTTGTTTGTTCATTGTGTAGGACAAGTAGTCTGTGACATAGATTCGTAACACGGTTTTTGGGTGACTTAATATTGTATTATAAAGTTTAGTTTAATTCCATTTTGAGAGAGAGTTAACTGTAGGCGATATCAAGTCACAAGCTAACCTGCGGCATAACTACAGGTTGGCGGGAGAGGGAGGGCATGTCCCCTCACTTTTCCTGAGAAATGTCGACCTTATATACATTAATGCCCGCAATTCCTAAAACTGGTTCATGTACTCTCACCCAGCTTTTTCTTTGGTTATTTTGTTAGGGCGATTCCTCTGTTTCATAGGTACGTAAACCTTCAAAAAGTCCCCAAGGCCCTACAATTAGCATGCGAATTTAATTGTTTTTGCCCCGGGAATTTCTCTGCACCTTCATATATGAGGAATACACAAATCTAACTCAGCAAGAGGTGAAATGAAGTGGGGGATAAAATATCTGGCAACAGAAAACTATTTTGTACGCCCACGTCATTTGACCCGGCCACACTCCTGTATCAAACTGTGTATCTTAAATCGGTTAACTGGAAAAGTGTGAAGAAGTTTCGTAAGAATGTAAGATGGTTGGATTTTGAAACCACAGCGTGCAGTAATGTATACTTTGTAAGATACAGCGTTCTGGCATTTGCATGGATTATTGATGTAATGGACAGCGATGTGTCTCTCGACGAGCTCGTTTCAATTCGAGTTCAAGAGCTATTCTAACGCATTATGGTTTTTGAATGAAAAATATATTTTTCTTTTTTTTTCCTTTTCAGATTAATCTACAGAGGAAGGAAACAGTCGTGTGAATGTTATATCGTTGTCCACACAAAATCAAATAGTGCTGAATAGTGCTATAGAATTATATGTTCTTACCAAGATATAAACTCTCTTTGTTATATACCTGTTTTGTTTTATACTCTTGTTTACATGTTATTTGTTGTAATCATAATAATAATAATAAATAATAAACTGTCGATACAGATAATGCCTCGAGTGTTGTGTTATAAAGCGTATCTTTATTGAAATGTGTGTATTATTTCATAAAGGTGTCTGAAACCCGACTTGGTGCATTAATTTGTAACATCAGAGGAACATAGTTCACTTCCCTCCATTATATCTTCCTTGAATTGGAAAATGGCTTTTGAACTGGTCTTATTAGCATTGGAATGAAGTAAAATGTAAGTGAATAACTTCTTAATTTTCAACCAGAGTTTAGTTACAATTTCTGAGTACAAACGTAAGGAGCGTTACCCAATTTCAACTCATAGACCACCGGATGTAATTCAGTAATCGATAGGATGGATGGGGGTTGCGCATGTTTTTTGTTCTCCTTTCTAAAAAACTGTACATGAGTGCAAACTCTATAAGTTTATCTCTTACCCTACAGAGTGGTATTTTGGTAAAGTGTGTTGGACTTAGTCACTGGGTGCCACAGTGCGGATAGTCTACTTACAAGGGAGCCGTCACCGCTGCTGCGGTTGTTTTTATCAGAGGGTCACGTGGCAATGAGTTTTAACACAGTCTTTGGTTGCAATGAGTTTTATTAATATGGCGTTTGGCTATGTCATCCTCAAATGCGAACCATCACTGTTCCTGTTTGAAAGTCACTATCACAGACATCGCTTTTTGTTCTTTTCCTAAATGTGAAGTGATTATGCTGGTTACCAGTCAATGCCCTTGGTCATTTTCATGTTCGAAACAAAACGATATGACTCGGTTATTTCCGGAATTCAATAAGAAAGAAAAAATAAGCGAAGCACCTTCTGTCTCAACAACATGTTGTGGAAATGCAATGTAGTGCAACAGTGGTACGTCACGAGTTTGTCGAAATGTGGACATAACGGACAGGAACAATAAAACAATCAACAGGCCCTCGAGTTCATAAGAGTAAACACAAGTTAATAGTAACTTGTTCTCTTTACTCTTATGAACCCATGTGCCCGTTGATCATTGTCTTTTTGCAAGCAATACGCAGTACATTTATAGTTGTATACTGTTTCGTTTGCTTGATATCTGTGAATCTTCTTCCTGTTACAAAATGTACGCGTTATTCACGAGAAAAAAAAATTAGGAATGGTAAAGATGTTAAAAATACTTCGAAACATCTTTCATAAATCGACTTTTGAACTTGTTTGAACACTCAACCCTATTTACAAAACTATTCAAGTAAGTTTATGTTAATACCTAAATACTGATGACAAAACGCTGGAATTTAAAACAAAATCCAACCATTTCTCATAATGCAATTGGAAATTTGACCAAATCAATCTTGTTTGACAGAGCTAAGTGAGCTCTGTCAATCAAGACTGAATTGGCTGAATACTCAGTTGCAAGATGGGGAACGTTTGCTTCGAGAATATTTAATACTTTGACATCTGATCCAGTAAGAAGAGTTTTAAATATTTACACAGTACACAATACGATTGTGCTAAAGTAATAATTAACTATTTTTTTCTCATCACTGTTATAATTTCATTTTTTTTTGGGGGGGGGTGGGGGTGGGGGGGGGGGGATGCTCTAAGAAGCGATCGACGATCACCAACTCCGCCATGGCGACCATGCAACTAGTTTCTGCGACTTTAATATTTGTTTTTATAGCCGAGGTCATATAAACTATCAAAGTATTGCATACGGGTTTCACAGAAACTACATACAAACAAGACCATTTATGTTGTAAAGCACCTTACCCCGATACATCGTACTTATTCTGGCCTAGCCCCAGAGAGTAAGATTTATTAAGGTAAGTGAGATCGCCACATTTTATCCAAATTTTCAAATCACAAATAAGAGATAGTCCTTCAAGTGAAACTCCAATTTAATGGGGAGGTGCGCTCTCACTCGTCGCACATCCATTAGCTACGGGCCTGAGCTGGCATTCCAGACAATACTTTCAAATAATATTATATTGGAAACATGTGGTGCAATGTGGAAACGGTCTCTTTTATCAAATCAGGCTGCTTTGATTACTCACTGTAAATCTGTACCTCTGTAATTCTTCAATACAACGGAGCTCACTTAATTGAATATCTCTTAACTGAATAACCCTGTTATCTGAATATAATTTCCCAACACAAACTATTTACCATACCTCCAGTACAAATTTGGCCTGTTAATTGAATATAAGTTATAGAGTAAACTCCTGTTAATTGAATAAAAAATCTTGTAACCTGTCGAGAAATTACCCTGACTCTCCCCAGTTTTCCTTATAGACCAAAAGGGACTCAGTACATCCAATAGAGGCATTTAATCTATTTTATCTTATTTGACAGAGCTCATGGAGCTCTGTCAAACAAGATATAATAGAGTGAATGCTAAGTTTATCTCCAGAATACAGGAAAGTGACACAATCCCTATTAATTGAATACTCATGTCAACTGAATAATTGCCGTTGGGTTCTACTGTACTGGTCGCCGATTTATCGATTTATGGATTAATTCAGTGGTTGGGTGATTTCATAGTGTTCAATGTTCCAATAAGACTAAAATCCCTACCCACTAATTGGACAAGGGATCGCTATGTTTTTTCTACATTTATGGTTCCAGTACCATAAATTCCAATAAGACTAAAATCCTCGCTCTCTGATTGGACGAGGGTTTGCTAAGTTTTTTTTCTATGTTTACGGTTCCAGTACCATATGTTCCAATAAGACTAAAATCCTCGCCCTCTGATTGGACGAGAGCTCGCATAGTTTTTACTATGTTTACGACTCTAGAGACATATAAACCATCTGAAGTCACCAACTGAAATATTTGAAAAGATGCTAACAATGGGAGGAGATTCAAGGAGTATACTGCCTATAAAATCTTATTTTTCGAGGCCAGAGGTCATTCTATGAATGTACACCCACAACCCACTTATAAAAATGTCGAGGTTACGCTATCTCAGTTCAAGATATAATAGAGAGAAAGTTTATCCCCAGAATACAGGAAAGTGACACAATCCCTGTTAATTGAATACTCCTGTTAACAGAATAATTTTCACTGGAAAAGTGGCTGTTCAATTAACAGGGTTCCACTGTACTGGTCAACTGACCGATTTATGGATTCATTCAGTGGTTGGGTGATTAAATAGTGTTCAATGTTCCAATAAGACTAAAATCTTAAAATCTGTACCTCTGTAATTCTCCAATACTGGTCGATTGACTGATTTCTTGATTGACTGAAAGATTGGGTGATTACATAGTGCTCAATGTTTCAATAAGATTAAAATCCCCGCCCACTAATAGGACAAGAGCCCGCTAAGTTTTTCTCTACATTTATGGCTCCAGTACCATATGTTCCAATAAGACTAAAATCCTCGCCCTCTGATTGGACGAGGACTCGCTAAGTTTTTGTATATGTTTACGGTTCAAGAGCCATATGTTCCAATAAGATTAAAATCCTCGCCCTCTGATTGGACGAGAGCTCGCATAGTTTTTTCTATGTTTACGACTCTAGTGACAGATGTTACCATCTGAAGTCACCAAGTGAAATATTTGAAAAGATGATAACAATGGGTGGAGATTCAAGGAGTATACTGCCTATAAAATCTTATTTTTCGAGGCCAGGGATCATTCTATGAATGTACACTCACAACCCACTAATAAAAATGTCGAGGTTACTCTACCTCAGTTCAAATCATGAACTTGTTCATGAGTTCAACTGAGATGGAGTAACTTCAGCCTTTATCAAAGTTATTGATTTTTTTGTTGTACAATGACGTTCGGGTACACGAGATGTTTATTTACTAAATCTTATCGTCAAAGTTGCCTTTTTCATTCAAGTTGCCTTCTTCATTTCACGACGTGGGTGTTTGGCTATGGGAAGGGTCTCATTGGAACATATACGTTATAGTGATGAATTGACGGTAACATGGTCTGAGGATTGTGTCTAGGTTGCACATTAGTTCCGAGCCGCAAACCTCAGACCATGTTACCGTCAATTCATCACAAAAACTTATAATGCTGCCGTCTGACGTCACTACGCGAAATGTTTGAAATGACGTTGCCCGTTTCGTAATTATTCCGGCAAGTGAGTGACTTGTAAACCGCTTTATTTTTGTAAATTTTTCACATATGCAGCAGATGGCGTTACGCATGAAGAGTTATTTTAATTAGAAATCAGTTTACGATTGACGTAAAATGGAGTGACCTCGACCTTTATTATTTATTAATTCTTTATCCAGTGACGCCGTGGGATACACGAGAGGTGTATTTACTTATTTATTTATTAAACTTCGTCCCCTAAGTTCCAATGTGTTTAATGTGTCAGTAGGCACATAAAACACATTGGAACTCAGAGGACGACTTGTTATCGTTAAAACATGTCTTCTTTATTTTACGATCTGATTTTTGGGCTATGGGTAGGGTTTTACTGGAACATATATTGTAATGAATTGATGGTAACATTGTCCGCGGTTTGCGGCTCGGAGCTTATGTCGTCAATTTATCACGATAACTTATAGTTTTAGGACAACCTGCAAGGCCATTTTCGGAATAGCAGTGGGATGCAATCACGCAAATGATAGTCATTTATGTCCACGACTTCATTTCTGTCAAAATGTTGCGAGATAAAAAATAGTGCATCTGAATTTATTGCTCCCACTCAACTCAGTATGCATAGGTTTTTGCATGAGACAAAGGTGATAGAACATGGATAGGCATCGCAATAAACATCTAAAAGGAAGAAAGACCCGTGATAACTTAACACTCCAACCCTACAAGGCCGTAGGATAGATTTATTAGCAGGACCACCGAACGCGAACCTCATTTATGCATCATGCAATAATTAATACAGCATGATGCTCAAATGATGTCCGCGTACGTGGGGGGTCATAAATTTTATTTTAGCAAGATAATCTAATAATTAAGCATGATGCTATATTGTTTGATATGATTTCACGAATGCTGCATATACAATTCAGCATGATGCCTAAATAATTAAGCATGATGCTTAATTATTTAAGCATCATACTATATTATTTAGGCATCATGCTATATTATTTTAGCATCATGCTTAATTATTTAAGCATCATGCTTAATTCACTGATTTGTGATCCTGTTCGTACGCCATAAACGTCACGGTTGAAGAGGTTAAAACTTGTTGCATGTTTGGGAGACCGGAATTGTCAGGCTCAGATTTTCAAGGCAGGTGATTTTGGAAAGTATGCGCTATTTTCTTCATATGAACTTATTTATACATGAAATATTAAAACGTTTATGCGAAGGCTTATTAATCGATCGATCGATCGATCAATCAATCAATCTCAATCAATCAATCAATCAATCAATCAATCAATCAATCAATCAATCAATCAATCAATCAATCAATCAATCAATCTATCTATCTATCTATCTATCTATCTATCTATCTATTTTTATTTATTTATTTATTTATTTATTTATTTATTTATTTATTTATTTATTTATTTATTTTTATTTGGGTTTAACGACAGTTTCGACATCCAGTGTCACCTCGTGTCGGGCAGTTTTACGGGTGAAGGAAGCCTGAGTACCCGATGAGAACCACAGAGCCGCTGCGAGCAACTTTCAGACGTACTAACACCGCACAAATAGGGTTAGCACCAATTGAAGGCAAGTGCGCCATAGTCGTGCAGTATGTTTTAATGCAGCCCATTAAATAACAATTTGTTATCATGTCCCAAATCACATATATGGCGCCATGGTAGATCATAAACACAACAAGAGGGATGTTACATCTCAACGCTCACCTACATTCGCGCTTGATAATGTCGTTCCAATGTAACATGCCTAATATTTAGTTAATATAAATCATTAACTAGGCATCAAATGATTAATGTGGTTTATGTGATGGCTTTGGAAAATCTATATTTCTGCCAAATTCTTACAACACCTAAACGCTAATTCTTACAACAAGTTTTGGCAGAAAATCAGCCTCAAATATGCATGTAATGATGGTTAAATATTACTGCAATGGAGTTCAGTAACCCAAGTGTAGAATATTATTAATCGCTTGGAAAGACACATAGAAACACAACTCACCTAAACACAAAGTTTTAAAAGTTTTACAACTTAAAATTTACTAAGTCTGAGAAAAACATGAAAATGTTGAGTGAAAAAAAAAACTTTTGGCAGAAAATCAACAGTAATGAGAAGTTAAAGCAGCACAATCTGCACAAAAGCTGACTTTAACACAAATTCTTACAACACCTAAACGCAAATTCTTACAACAACTTTTGGCAGAAAATTTTAGGTGAAATTTGGAAAAAAGTCGTAGTATCAGGGTTAAATACTGTTCTGATAGTCCCCTACAACCTACATATGCAATATCAAAGGCTTGAGCCCACTGATGTCTGAGAAATTAACCTTAACATTAAATCTTACAATATTGGACACGCCGGACGCCGACGCCGACACCGACGCCGACGCTGACGCCCGATGTTATGACAATAGCTCACCACATCTTACAGATGTAGGTGAGCTAAAAATGAGGTACGTGACTAAAAGGTAAAATCTAAAACATTGTCCCTATAAATTACAAGCTGGGACTGATGGATCCAAAACAAGGATTGAGCAAAAAATCAGCCTTGTGCACCTTTCTTCTATTCTAGTTTCAACCCATCCCTCAATAGAACTTAAGTTTCCAACCAAATCCTTGTAAGTACCCGCTATCCGTTACCTACATGTTGCTGTAGGTTGAAAATTCTTATCTTTGTTACGAATGCCCAAGACTTGTGCCAAATACGATTTATTGCAGGAGCGTAGCCATTCTAAATGGAGTGGGAGGGGGACAAAATATTCTCCACACTTCTTTTCACCTCATCCTGGTTTAAGAGAGTGTATCCCCAGATATGAAGCCCCAGAGTCTTCATCTGCGAGAAAAATAAACTTTTCATGTCAACAGAAACATCCTGAATACTTTTTGAAGGCTTAAGTACCAAGAAAGAACAGAAATAAGGCTAAAAGGGTTTTGATTCTCAGGCAATCCCTCATTGAAAATGAATCCCCTCATTGGACATTTTTATTGCCTTTGCGTTTCAGTCTTCCAATATTAATACAAACTCAGGGAGACTCGAACACTTTCGATTGATGCATATTTATTTAGTTGCGTCTCCAATATGTTTGCATTGCTACAGTTTTTGAGAGAGTGTAACGACGCAAAGCCCCATAGATTAAATACTTTTACTTCAAAGATAATATGAAGGGCATCGATAGAATGTAAGCCTTTGAATTGCAGTATCTACAGTTTGTTTTTAGAGGAATGTTTTATTTTTCAAATTAATAATGAATTTATTTGTATAAATATGCTCTTTCTATATTTCTGTGTGTTAAAAGACAGCCGAAATCTTCGCCATTTTTGCTCACCTTTTGCAAAGGAAAATTAAAAATAAAGCCCTCCCTCCCACACTGATTTGAAAACAAAATTGCCTGAGAATCAATTAATATATTTTGTGTGGCCTAATTAGAGAAAACTGATCCAAGAAATATCAGGGTGAGAGTACATGAACTTGTTTCAGGCATGTTTCAGGTACATAATTTTGACCTTTTTCAGGAAAATTGAGGGGAACGAGCATCCCTCACCCGTGGCAACGTCGCTTATTTATTGAATATCTGATGAAGAGGTGGGTGGAATCAATGCAGACACGCGGGTGAGGGGAGACAGGGGAAATAGGATCATATCTTTACAGGGTAAATTGTGGGGAGAAGTAAACAAGAATATTATAAAACAATTTCTCTCTAAATACAAACAGTATATATGATGAAAAAATGAGGCTGGGAAGCCGGAAGAGATTAATTCGCAGGGCAGACGTGAATACATCTTTCTTGGAGAACAGTGATAAATCAGTTTGGAGGGGTAGGGGTAAAGAGATATTTTGATTACATGAGGTGACCATATATTGCAGAACATCGGCAAATGCTAATCTGAACTTGACGAAAATATTCTATAAAGAAACGTGTAAGGTGAAACAAATTATAATTAATGCGGTGTTATGGCTGTTCAGTTTTTCAATTACGGATTTCATTAATAAATAAATTATATCAAAGTAATCCACTCCCGTTGATGTAAATATAAATAATACTCACACCTTTTTGATGGTATTAATATTATCAAATATTTTTTTCAACCATATAATAGAACAAATCTGTAGTAGATTATGAAAGTATGTTATACAATAGTCAGGACTTATGAATTATAAAAGAAAGTGTATACAATTAACAAATGAATTAACAGCTAATCTTCACACATGTACAAGTGCATAAAAATAGAGACATCACTAGCTCAACACTTCAGTGGTACCTCTCACGCGCCTATCATTAATCAACACAGTCTTGGAGAGTACTCACTGTCCAAAGAATTGCATATAAATTTAGTGCTTGGCAATTTACGAATATCACTGAAGAAAAAGACAAAACATCGGTATCAAGTAGATTTGAATATGGATATTTTTGGCTCAACACTTGAACTGGTAAGAGAAGCGGAAGATATGCACACCTTGGATCACTCTGTAATAACAGGCAGCAGTCTAAACGGTAAGAATTATTTGTTATTACACTACCCAAAATTAATGATGAACAACGATAAAAAGTCCTTAATCCCCAACAGCGACCTAGCCACTTTCCTGAAAAATCTGTAACCTTTCGTGCTTGGAATCCCTAAAATTGTTTCCAGTACTCTCATCATGGTATTTTTGGGTCATGTTCCTTTAGTTATGCCCGTACTTTTTGGGTACGTATTATTTAAGCCTTACATGGTATCCATTGTGCCCCAACTGATAAGGATGAAAAGTTTTCTCCGGAGAAGACCTTGGACCTTCACGTCAACTCCGCACCAGGTGAAATGAAGTCGGGGGAATATTTTGACTCTCTCTCTCTCTTTCGTTTAGTCCGGCTATTTCCCAACACAGCAACGAGATTTGGCACTATTCCACAGAATCCTCGATTGGATAACTTTCCAAAAGATATGTTCATATTCTGATTCTAGTAGGTCAAACATGAGAATATTTGAAAACTTTCCTAAAGGGACTTTATCTGAAAAGAATGTTGTGAATGAAAACTAGCATGGAAAATGGTGTCCTACAAATAAATTCGATTCTTATTTTTTATGATTTCACGGAAATTAAAACTCTAAGTGTTCTTGTTTCTAAAAGGGAATCTATTTCAAAAGGGAGACCGTTCTTGTCATTACTAAAATTTAGCCACAAATCAATTTTTCATAATTATGGATAGTTCTTTTAGAAAGGTTTTAGAAAGCTTTCCAAGAAACGATATCATATTAGGGTGCATCACTCCCACAAATAGTATGAATACCACAAAAAGTAGTCTCATAAATTCTGGATTGTAGGAAAACGAGAATCTCACTTTTCCAAGTCTACAAACAGGTATAACTGACGCTCGCAGACTTTCGACACAACAGTTGTACAGCCGCGAAATAAATGCTCGAGTGCCTTTGCGCTGAACAATCTGGACAATTGACAACAATAATGAAAACAACAATAATAATAATAACAATGAGAATCGTGCTTTCTATACCAGATTTCGATTGACATATTAATGATATATGATATATTTATTGGTGTTTAACTTTTTACCCAACGAATCGGTCACATCCGCCCGCATAATATGCAAATTCAGCAGTTGAAAAAATATTATTTTTCAAAAAATTTCAACAAAACCATATCATGTGACCCCTCGTTGGAATGAGCTCGTCGAGCTCGTTCCAACGAGGGGGTCACATGATATGGTTTTGTTGAAATTTTTTGAAAAATTCGGAAAATGATATTTAAAATAATAAATTTTGATATCGTCTGCGTTGGGTAAAGGGTTAAGGTGACATATTTCTGTACAATGACTAATCGTGACCGCAACATCGAGATAAAGACAAGTCCAGCCAATCGATTACACCCATGTTGCCCATTTTAGAGAAGTTCTACCCAAACACTGGTGACTAGGTCCAATTTTCCAATTAAACAAACTTGTTTACCAGATTAATCAAGCACAGCTTCCCTTCTCAGGGCTCCTACAGGGGATATATTTATGATGAATTGCTTATGTGTTTATTGCTTTGGAGTCGGAATGTACTTTTTACATCATTACTACAAATCTATTTCTTTATTAAACTATAATTCCATGCCGCAATAATGTTAATGTTTTAATTGTTTTTCGTGAGCAAATAGTTGCACTGTTGTACTGAACTTCGAACTCTGCCATTTTAGCGTGCGAAGTCTAGATGCATTTAAAATAACAAAAAAAATAACCAAGTTTGAACAACAGTCAACAATAATCTACAGTCCAGTCCTCCATTAAGAATTCTGACAGAAAATTCAAGTTCGGTCGGATGTTCTCTCTTCACACGATGGCCCAATTACGTTAAAAATAATTATCACATCGTTCCTGGAGTGGAATAAAGCGCCATCTGCAATACTAAAGCAGAAGGCACATTGTTCCTCACAAGGGACGATATGGCAGTTAGAGTCAAAAAGAGTATGTCGTTTAAAAAGCAAATCTTAAATCATTTTATATAAAGGTTAAGCGCATAAAATTAGCGATGAAACGGGTCGCCCGCACCACAACTACCCGAGTAAAACTTTCGGTCAGAAACTGTATGCCTAATATCAACCCTTAACCATCATTACCGGTTGTTTGTAACATCATTGTCCAATTCATGACTATTTAGCTGTTTCAAATCTGTACCACAAAATAGGAACGTAACAAGGTTTCGAAGAGAGTGTCCATCCAGACAAACGGTCTTCACACTATAAAAGTGCGAGGAAAAATTTGAGATCTTTGTTAGTTCATGATAGAAGCATATTCTCGGGTGTCAAAGAGCTCGGTTGTGCTTCACACAACATGTGTTACACTCCCCACCACCCCCATTCGACCTGTGATGTGTAGGTTGCGGATGGTGGGGGTGTAAACGGGGGTTCCGAGACCATGTAAAAATTGTGATCTGGGCGATTTTAGGGCATTAGTGGATTAACGGCACCGACCCGTTACCGATAGCCCACTGATACCCTAAAATCGCCGTGGTCACACAACAGGCCTACATTATGTAATTTGACACGGCATTGCGGTAGTAACTACTGCATCGGCGATACAAACTCTGATAATCGCCAACTAAAAAAACCAAGTTATTTGGTATTGAGGATGGCAAGTCGCATAGTAATCATTTATAAGGTTGCTTACACATCAGTTAAGGCAACAGTGCGAGCGTTATCAACACTCATTCGTTTACTATATTCAAATATTTTGAACATTGCTGGCTGAAAAAATACCACTAGTCACTACCTCCGTGGTCTCTGTTGTGTGCACGACAGAATGCTCCTTTCGCAGATGTGTACCTTTTCCCAGTGGGTAAGATTTTATATCATAACTATTCGTGCTGCTGAACCAAACAAATAATTTATTTATTGGTGTTTAAGGTCACTTGAAATTTCAATATATTTGGCTATATCCTGACCGCAATATTCGTATGAAGTCAAATTTAGTCAGTCGTTTATACCTATGTTGTCCGCATTACGTTGGTTTGCAGGGTCCTATTTTACTAGTAAAGCAGAACTTGTTTATGGCAGTAAACAAACACTGCTGCACTTCTCAGGGCTCCCACGGGAGGCAAATCAACTAAAAGGCTGAAAATATACTTATCATTTGTAGATTCATCTTCTGGTTATGGTTCAGACGAAATGGACGAGAAATCTTCTATTGAACGGGATGTCAACTATGTATCAAAACCTGGAGAACGGATCCGTAGCAAAAACACAAACAACGAAGTCATGCTGTATACGAGTCCAAACAATCTTCTACATAGTTTAGAGTGTATGATAACGATGCCTGAAATATGTGATATAACCTTTCTAGTCGGCTGTCAGATGATACCTGTATATGGCGTTAAAGCTATTCTCATGACCAGAAGCAGGTATGTGTTAATAATAATTTGTAATCTTCTTATTTTTTTTTTTAGAAAATTAGCCAATTTTCTAGTCAGAAAATCGAAAACGGTTTTTAGAAACTTTAATAACGTGCAACCCACCCAATTGAAGGTGTACCGCAACAAGACTTAGGAAATAGTGCCTTCCGGTGACGTTATGATGAGATTTTAAATCTCCCCTTCTCAACTGTCCAGCATTTATAATGACAGTAACTTTTACTCTCCAACATTATGTATGCACACAATTAGGATCAAAGTGTTCATTCATTTAAGAACTACAGTTCATTTCAATTAACCCTTTACCCAACGCAGACGACATCAAAATTTATTATTTTAAATATCATTTTTTTAAATTTTTCAAAAAAATTCAACAAAACCATATCATGTGACCCTCATTGGAACGAGCTCATTTTCAACTGCTCAGTTTGCATATTACGCGGGCGGATGCGGGCGATTCGTTAGGTAAAGGGTTAAACTAAGTAACATATGAGTAGTCCAAACTAAAATATATTGCCGCCTAAAATTGTCCAAGTTTGAAGTGCACGTGAGCTGCAGTTTTAACTAAGTAAGGCATGCGTTTATTTAATGGGAAACCTATTTCATTCATTTAATTATTTTTTGTTTATTTTGTTCATCTATTCATTAATTTTTGTTTATTTATTTATTCTTATTTTGTTTGTATCAAACCCAGTAATGTAAATATTGTATATTATAAATATTTACATACATTGTGACCTGCAAACAATTAGATTTGAATAAATGTACTTGAAAAATATTAGTATCTGTATTTTTTTTGATTCATCACATGGAATTTCTATAATTTCTGAAAAACGCAGAATAGACTATTTTGAAGACCGCTTGTCTGGATGGACTATTTTCCCCCCAAAGTACCAATTTCTTAACTGTCCAACACTAAAACCTTAAATTTACTATACCTATACGACAACAATGGGCATTGGGCAGTTTAGAATAAACCTTTCTTACCACCGCAACACAATATCCAACAAAATTACCTGGAAATCAGGTAGCTGGAATTTCGCCCGTGCTTTCTAACCTTTGACCACCACGCCCACTTTTACCACATGTGTAGGACCTGTACAGACATATGCCTGTATAAGCAAATATAAGAGGAACTTTAATACAATTTATAGCACTTATCACTTAGGACTCTATCATTGATCGGAAGCGTAAGTCATAATACCTTTTCTTGAAGTTCGATTTATCGGAGTGGCACACCACGATTTTCAATGAAAACGTTTTATTATTACCTGTACTGTTAGCAGTGCTACTACACTACTAGTACAAGCGGCTACACAAATAACAGATAATTATTTTTTTCAGAGTACTGTATCAGATAATCTTAAGTTGTCAAAAAGAAGCTTTGTTGAAGAATAAATCCAAGAAGACAGCTCACAAAGCAAGGATGGTGAATGGCCGCTTGACGATACATATTGATGGATATGATGACGCCGTATTCAGACGATTCAACAAATTTGTCCATTGTGGGAAGGTTCAGCTTGACGCCCAGACTGTAGTTGGTAAGTATTAATTCCTAACCTATCCATTGATTGCAGCTATTGGCTGGAAATTTCACAGTACTTTGGAACATAAAATCCATTGCATACCATATGGTACATGACCCGGGTGATGGGAACGACGCAACACAATAATAACTAACAGTTTGTCTTTTCAGCATGCAGCTTGAACGCAGTCAGAACTATAAGCAATGATTTTAATTTTTTACTTTCCCTTTGATCGTGGTGTAATCATTTAATGTTTGTCTGATCCGTAGCAAGATACTAAACGGCTGATATTACATTCAGTCTTATTAATCTTAACATTTACTAAATAAAATATGATCAGCCTACACAATTAGTCTCGGACTTCTATTTCTTCAGGTTTGCTGAATATCTCGATTATAAACTATAAAAGTATCATATTTCTCATTTTTAAAGGGCTTTTGTGTGCAGCGTCAGAATTCCGACTGAGTGACTTGAAGCAAGCCTGTATGGATTTCATCAATAGAATAGCAAATGTCGGAAGGATTTCAGATTTGGAGATGACTTGCGCGGATTACATCAACCATTCTAGCGCACGGAGAATTCTAGAAATGGTACGTAAGAGATGGTGTTACTTTACGCACGTTTCAACGATGGGAACTAATCTCACATTTTCCGATAGATGACGTATACAGCATATGTTAACTAAGTCACTTTGTATCCCAGTTTTGTGTATGATTACATATCTTACCACATACTAACCCCAAAGACGTTCATTCGATTTAAGACGTTGCGTACATGCGGCTGAGTATAAACCATAGTTTTCTCAAATCGAAACACGGAGGAGTCAATGTGATCTCCCTTTGTTTATTCATCTCTCAAAATGGCGGCAGACGCAAATCGCTTCACGTTAAACAGTAAGAATTCCTTGGCTGATTATTCATCGCACTTACTTGTTCATTGCATAGGACAAGTAGTCGGTAACATAGATTCGTAACATAGCTTTGGGGCGACATAAAATGGCGTATAAAGTGTACGTTAATTCCACTTTGAGCGAGAATTAACCCTTTACCTAAAATGAAAAGCAGACGACACTTGCAAAATAAATTCTTAAATAACTCATTTTTTTTTTCATTTTTTGTCTCAAAAACATAGGTTATGACCCATCGATGGAACGAGCTCGACGAGCTCGTTCCAACGAGGGGTCATAACCTATTTTTTTTTAGAGAAAAAAATGAAAATTAATTGGCGATTTTTGAGAATAGCGCTGGCTGGTTTTGGGCGTTACGTTGGGTAAAGGGTTAACTAAATTCGCATAAGCTATATTATGCCACAACCTTACCAGCTGAGTAGCAAGGGGACTGGTGGTGGTGGGGAGAGTCTCCCAGTGTTCCTGAGAAATATAAACTTTATATACATTAATGCCTGCAATTCCTAAAACTGGTTCCTGTACTCTCGCCCAGCTTTTCTTTGGTCATTTTACTATGGTTATTCCCTGAAGTTTTGGTACATAAGCCTTCAAAAAGCACCTAAGGTGTGTGTTACAATTAGTATGAGATTGAGAAGTTAATTTTGTGCCTCGGAAAAGACCCTGCACCTTCATCTATGGGGAATACACAATTTTAATCCATCGCGAGGAGAAAGGAAGTGGGAGATAAAATATTTTTCTCCCCCCCCCCCACGCTTCATTTGGCCTGGCCACTCCCCTGAATATAACTATGTATCTGATAATATGGAGTATTCAATCTTTTCCGGTTGAAGTGGAGAAACGTGTGAATACGTTTCATTATTACGTAAGATGGTTGGATTTTGAAACCATAGCTTGCAGTAATGTATACTCCGTTGGGTACAACGTTCTGGCATGTGCATGGATTATTGATGTAATGGACAGTACCCTGCCTCTCAGAACAAAACAATTTTCTGCAAGCTTTTTTTTCTTTTCAGTATGTAGCTCATAATCTCTACTCGACGAGTTCGTTTCGACCGGAGTTCATGAGATATTCTAACGCATTATGATTTTTTGAAGGAAAAAAATATATTTTTCTTTTTCTTTCCTTTTCAGATTAATCTACACAGGAAGGAAACAGTCGTATGAATGTTATGTCGTTGTCCACACAAAATCAAATAGTGCTGAATAGTGCTATAGAATACCAAGATATAAACTCTCTTTGTTATATACCTGTTTTGTTTTATACCCTTGTTTACATGTTATTTGTTGTGTATATAATAAACTGTTGATACAGATAATGTCACGAGAGTTATGTTATTGAGCGTATCATTATTGAAATATGTATATAATTTCACAAAAGTGTCTGAAACCCGACACAGTATCTTAATCTGGTGACCGTGTGAACATCAGAGGAACACAGAAAACATTTCACCCCCTCTCCTCATAATGTCTTCCATACGTGGAAAAATGGCTTATCAATAATAATAATAATAATAATAATAATAATAATAATAATAATAATAATAATAATAATAATAATAATAATAATTGGGCCTTTCGCTGATTTTCGGCGGTCGTCTATCGAGGCCATCATCAATCCCATAACCCTTAGGCACTCCCGACCGACTCTCCCTCCTAATCTCACAGCATTCAGATACAAACTGTTTTATAATCCCCCTACCCCCCCCCCCCCCCCCCAACAGAGGCTTTCTCAATTGCCACAACTGTAATACTGACCCTTTCCCTCATGTCATCCGTCATCCACTTATCTCTCATGTTTTCAGCCCATTCTTCCATTAGTTTCTCAAAGAGTCTAATTCTACTAGGAAAGCATTTGGGGCGTTCTAAAATGAAATGTTCGAAGGTCTCCGTTGCGCATGAGCAGCACATTTGCCACTCTCTTTCCTCACCTTAACCGATTTCCCTCCTCAACTCCAGAGACTTTGATCTCACTTTGAACAACAATGACATCTCAAAAGATCCACTCAGGTATTCCTCAAACGCTGATGCATTTTTTTTCAGCGCCCGTCCAACGAGCTTTTGCCCCTTATTCCAGTTCACCAGTTTCTATCTCAGCGTGACCGTGCCGGATCGTAGTAGAAGTGGAAGCCAACATCAGTTTGAGCCAATCATCTGACAAACGGTGATAGCCAGTACGGGTGGCCAATTGCAACAAGACGGCATCTTCAATGCTTTAGCATTGCCGACGACGCCTCGTTGCATGAAATGGACAGTAAGTACTGACAGTTCTATTGGAGGGACAGTGATAGGAATAGCCAGTAGCAGCAGAAGCCATTGGAAGGCCATGTTGTAGAAGAAGGAGTCAGCATGGATAGAAGCGAGTATAGTCAAACATTTCTTGGCCATAACAGCAGTGTTTTATGATAGAAGCATTTCTGGAAAATGCCAGTTCTGATGGAGGAATCCAGAGATGGGAAATAGTATAAAGCAGTAGTAGTGGTCTAGTGTTGGAAGCACGTAACAATGATAGCAATAGAACCCAAGAATATTGACTGCAGTATATAATGATAGCTAATGGGAGTGTGACTGTTCCGACAGATAGTGTAGACCTCTAACCTTTTGACTTCGCCCTCCCTCTGATCGGGTCGTGAAACCCATGGCCGGGTCGGTCTGGGGTCACCAGGAGGGTATAACAGGGATTAAGCAACAACGATCTTTTAGCTCATGTCACAAAAGAAGAACGAAGTTCGAAACTAGCCTGGCTAGATAAGCCCGCGTTCTAGCAACGCAATAATCTTTGAATTGATGATAATCACCGATTATATTATTTTATTATATAGTTACTCCAACAATGGTATGTCTGATACTGGGCCTCACAACAGTAGAGCCCAGTGCTCCCAAATATGAACCCGAGCAAACGAGATGCTTGTGGTCTGACAACACCAATGGATTTCCTTGCTGGCCTTACTGCCCCATACAGCGAATAGTGACACGTCCCAGACCTGGCCGAATGAGATAACTCTGTGATGACTCTGTGATGACTCGCAGTGTGTGGGGTGAACGTGAGGGGTGCATGTTGATCGGTTATTTGACTATTTTTCAGCAATTCAATTGTAGCTTCAGCCAGTGGGCAGAAATCGAATGGGCTAGGGACAAAGACAGAGATAGCTATGGTACAGTGAAGCTAGAATACCCAGTATCAGACACAATGATAAGGTCTGGGCTAGCCATAACAAAGCCTGCGACAGGCAGCAGCGGATATACGGGAAAAGGTCGGGAAAACCCAAAACAGTGATTCAGACCTATAACAACTAGAGCTGACCGTCAGGGTTAGCTAATCCCCCTGAAAAAACGACCTGATCTATCAGGCCAGTGGAACTTTACAGAACGGAAACCAGAAAAAATTGTAAGTTAAATGCCATTTTGACCTTGACCTTTGGCAAACTTACCCCAATATGAATGGGGTTCATCCTCGTCATACCCAACCCACTTTTCAAATTTCGTTTCGATTGGCCAAGTAAAACTTTAATTGGAGAATGAACAGCAAACAGTTTTCATGGTTGTAAAAGGTATAACAGAAACAGAAATAAGGATTGTTACTGGCATGCGGGATAGAACGGGGAGTACTGTGGGATAAAATGAGAGAGAGAGAGAGAGAGAGAGAGAGAGAGAGAGAGAGAGAGAGAGAGAGAGAGACGAGAGAGAGAGAGAGAGAGAGCTAATCTTGCAGGATAAATTGAGACAGAGGGAAATAGGAATAGCATAAATCAACTTTGTTTCTAAATATCAACCTCGACAAGCAGTGTGAGAAAGAATGGTTTGGGCGCTTCGAAGGCTCGACATGGACAGTGTGGGGGCATGTTGACCCCTTTCAACCCCCCTTTAACTGTGTGATTTTGTGTTATGCTTGCGGATTTGTAGGATGTGAAAAGGCCCCTATCGTCGAGGAATTGGGAGATCTGAAGCTCATTTCCCACTAATTTGATAATATATTTAATTAGTGTACGTCACGAAGCGTATGGGCTGAAGACTGAGTCGTGATGCCACTCGCCCTCTGCGTTTACTTCTGATATTTCGTATGTTAGTTTTGTGGTCGTCGAGGAAGGTAAACAGAATTCTAATGATTTTAATGGGTAGTCCAATTTTCGCGATATGCCATACTGAGTCGAGGGCCTTATCTACGACCAGGGGGATTAACGACTGCCTGTTTGACAGTCCTACTGAAGATAGTTTCCTAGAAGGGGCGATGGGTTGCTTCGAGAAAGTGAAAGCGTTATTGCTTTCATTTTTCATCAAGTAGTTATTTATTTATTGGAGTGTAACGATACTTTCGACAGCCACATTAATTCACCTCGTGCCGGACAGTTTTAGGGATGGAGGATGCCGGAATACTGGAGAGAAGCACCGAGCAACGGCGAGTAACTGTCAGACTCCCCAAACGTACTAACTCCATACACACAGGGTTAGTATGGATTGAAGACAGGTGCACCGTCGACGTGCAGTAAGTCTTAGTACACAGCGCCACCGTGCCCACACGTGGGAAGCCGAGATTAAGTGCCTTGCCCAAAGACACAACACTGTTACCCTTGGCGGGGATCGAACCGTAGACCTCTCAGTTTGAAGTTCAATGTTGTAACCACTGAGCCACCGCGTTCCCTTTTCATCAATCCATCCTCCCTGCAGAGGATGAGGAAGGCGTGGAATTCGCCTTTTGCTATCCAGTAAGGTGTTCCAGTTTTTTTGTTTTTGTTGGTGGGGTGGCGGGATCTGATTGGCATTGAGATCTCCCGTAGCTTCTCCCCATATTGGTGTTTAAGGTCGCTTTATACATCTTTGGCTCTCTCCTGAACACAACAGAGGGATGAAGTCAAGTTTAGCCAATTGATTATATCTATACTGCCCAATTTAGAGGATTTCCAACCTAAGCAATAGTTTATATTATCTCCCTTATCGTCGGCAAATTACAGATGGAGATGTCTACCTTGATATTTACTACTAATTTTATATCATTAATCCTTTACCCAACGTAACGATCAAAACCGACCAGCGCTATTAACAAAAATCACCAATTAATTTTCATTATTTTTTTCATTTTTTGTCTCAAAAACATAGGTTATGACCCCTCATTGGAACGAGCTCGACGTGCACGTCCCAATGAGGGTCATAACCTATGGGTTTGAGACAGAAAATGAAAAAAAATATTTATTCAAGAATTTTGTTTGCAAATGTCGTCTGCTTTTCATGTTAGGTAAAGGGTTAACGTATATTGTGAAGGTTATAATCGTTTTTTGGCTAGCTTTTGAGGTGGAGTTAGTTTCAGCTTTAACTCTGTGAGAGGTTTAAAGTGCTGTTGCTATTATATTAGTCGACGGTGCATAGAATGTGCGCAAAAAACTCTAAACACACAGAAACACATGCACATATTATGAAGAGACGTGTCAAGTAAAACAACATATAATTAATCCGGTATTGTAGTAAAGAATTTTTCAATCGTGGTCCTCATTAATAAAACAAAGTAATTCACTCCCGTTGATGTAAATATAAATTATACTTACACCTTTTTGGTGGTGTTAATAATATCGAATATTATTTTATCCAATATTAGAGAAGAAATCTGCAGTAGATTATGAAAGTGTGTAAAACAATAGTCGGGACGCGTGAATGAAACAAGAAAGTATGAACAACTAGACTTTATGATTCTGGAGAATCCTGGTTTTTCCAGATGAGATTCCATGATTTTTCAAATGACTCAGTTTGATAAAAAAAATGTTGAGGTCAAAACCACCATTAATGGTGGAGAGGGTTAATAACAATATCGTCGTCCGACAAGTTAATGACCGACAAAATGAGTTATGTTTGTTTGACATATACCCACTAAGTGCTGTGGCTATTTAAAAACGGTCCATTTATTCTCAAATGTATCCAAAATATTGATGTCTGGCAGCTTGTAGAGGGTTAACAAGTGCTAACAGGAATATTTTTCCATGCAACTTGTAATGTCACACCAAGAACTGCGAATGGCCATATTTTCTTTAAAATCTGCAAGATGTTTTCAGAGAAATTCGAGGAGGACATGAATTTTAAGCTTTTGATGGGTATCATTGTTTATCCAGCCCAAAACGGATTAAGTTTTGTTTTTTGAATACTCTTATTACTTCCAAAAATAATTCTCAGTGAATTCTACTTCCATTTATGTTGATCTCTCCTCTCAGCTTTGGGTGCTGTGGGTACACAAACACAGCCCATTTCATCAAAATTTTGATGTTTGAGAACCTGCATAGGGTTAACAAATGCTTACTGGAATATTTTGTACATGCAACTTGTAATGTCACACTAAGATCTGAGAATGGCTAATTTTTCTTGAAAATCTATGAGATGTTTTTAGAGAAATCCTCGGATAACATGAATTTTTAACCTTTTGAAAGGTATCGTTCTGAAACCAGCCCTAAAAGGGTTAATGCTTGGTTTTGTGAATACCTTCATTACTTACAAAAATTATCCTCGTTGAATTCCACTTCCAATGAAGGAGGTTATGTTTATCTCGCAGGTACACATTGGGTGTTTTGGGTGCCCAAGAACAACCCATTTTCTCAAAATGTCTATGCATGGCAGCCTCTGGAGGGTTAACAAATGCTTACCGAAATATTTTGTCCATGCAACTTGTAATGTCACTCCAAGACCTACGAATGGTCAATTTTTCTTGAATTTGTTTTGGAGAAATCCACAGAAAACTGGCATTTTAAGCTTTTAATGGGTATATCTCCTTAACCCGTCAAAAATGGGTTAAGACCTCGATTTTTGAATACCCTTACTACTTACAAAAAGGTTTCCCTATCAGTTTTGCGTCCGGTAAATGAAGTGCGTTTCTCTGTGGCATTCCCATTTGATGTTGTTGGTGTCCAAAAACAGAATATTTTAAAAAATTTTTGACATTTAGCAGCCCATGGAGGGTTAACAAATGCTTACGGGACCAATTATCCATGCAACTGGTAATGTGACAGCAAGACCTATCAATGGCAATTTTCTCTTGAAAACCCAACAAGATGTTTGTAAAGAAATCCAGGGAAAACATGAATTTTTTAAGCTTTTTGATGGGTATCGCTATTAACCACCACAAAAGGGTTTAATGCTTGGTTCTTTGTATACCCTTATTACTTACAAAAATGGTTCTTGGTGAATTCCACTTCCAACAAAGGAGATTATGTTTATTTCTCAGGTATACATTAGGTGTTGTGCGTGTCCGAAAACAGCACATTTCAACAAAATTACGATGCTTGGCAGTCTGTAGAGGGTTAACAAACGCTCACCGGAATATTTTGACCATGCAGCTTGTAATGTCACACAAAGGCCTGCGAGTAGTCAACTTTTCTTGAAAACCTACAAGATGTTTTTAGAGAAAATGGGAATTCTAAGATTTTAAGGGGGTCTCTCTCTTTAGCCTGCCCAAAATGGGTTAAGACTTCGACTTTTGAATACCCTTACTGCTTACAAAAATGTTTCCGTATAAATTGCATGTTCGATAAAAGAATGCACTTTTCTTTGTGGTATACCCATTGGGTGCTGTTGGTGTCCAAAAATAGCCCATTTTATCACAATTTTGACTTCTAGTCGTCCGTGGAGGGTTAACAAATGCTCACCGGAGTATTTTGTCCAAGCAACTTTTATTACCACACCAAGACCTGGGAGTGACCAATTTTTCTTGAAAATCTACAAGACTCGTTTAGCAAAATCCACGGAAAACTTGATTTTTTTAGCTTTATGGGGGTATTGCTGTTTAACTAGCCCAAAACGGGTTAACGCTTGGTTTTTTGAACACCCTTATTACTTACAAAAATGATCCTCGGTGAATTCCACTTCCAATGAAGGAAGTTTTGTTTATCTCTCGTGCATCGTTTGGGTGCTTTGGGGGGCCCGAAAACGGTCCATTTCATCAAAATTCTGATGTTTGGCAGCCTGTGGATGCTTACCATATGCATTGCCTAATATGTCTTCTGTATCAATGGTCGTGTCACAGGCAGGTCTAGCAATGATGAATGTTTGAATGTTTAAAAAAAAAACTACAAGAATTGTTTCGAGAAAGTGCCGATAAACCCCAATTTTGGCAGTTTTTTCCAATTTTGACGAAATAATGGTTAAATCGAAAAAAAAAACCAAAAATAATATCCGTACAAAAACAATAGTCTTTTCCAGAGAGAAAAGCCTAATTATTAAATGAATTAGCAAGTAAGAGTTATTAACACTTGTACAAAGAAATTGGTTAGTGTTTATATAGAGAGACATGACCTGCTCAACCTTTCACTTCCACTGTCATCATACATACGACTATCATTACTCAACAAAACCAAGGAGAGTACTCACTGTCCAAACATTTGTATATAAACACCCATTTATTTATTTACTGGTGTTTAAGGTCACATACTTATGCACAATGGCTAATCGTGACCGTGACAGTTTTCCGGAGTACCCGGAGAGAATCACCGAGCATCGACATGTGCACCATCGACGTGCAGTACGTCTTAGTACACGGCGTCGAAGTGCCCCTATGTGGGCAACCGGGATAAAGTGCCTTGCCCAAGGATACAACGCGGGTTGTCCCGAGCGGGGATCGAACTCGGTAACACCCATTTATTTGGAACAATCACACGAATCAAAAGAAAGAATATAAATTGACAAGTACCTCTTATATAATATGGATCATTTGGGCTCTATGCTTGAATTGGCGAGTGAAGCAGAAGATATTCATACATCGGACGATTCTTTGACATCAGACAGCAGTTTTGACGGTTACATTTGGAAAAAAGTTTCAGAAGAAAATCACGAATTCCTTCTTTTCTTTTGCCACAATGGGAAGCTTTGTTAGAACTAGGTCTACAAGAAATAATTTCCTAAAACTGCTCTCTATAACATATTAGGACAAACTAAATTAAATAATTGATTCTCAGGCAATTTTTTTAAAAAAAGAATGCGGGAGGACGGTTTTTATTTTTTTGTTCCTGGTGGAATGGTCGCCGATGCCTAAAATCCAGTTATGAGAGCCTAAAATTAAATACTAGAGCTTCCATGGTGATTTCACTGATAGCTATTTTTGGAACAGTGATCATACAACACAAAATCAACACAGAACAACTGAAATGGAGATAAAAAATGAGTTTCTTAACTAAAATGGAGATAAGAGGTTCGTGTAGGTTCGTGTAGTCTTCTGCGACGTCAGTAAAGCTTTCGATAAGGTGTGGCAGGTTGGTCTCATTCGCAAGCTGGAAAAAAATTGGAGTGTCAGGTGATCTACTAGCATTTTTAAAATCGTACCTCTCCGACAGGGTCCAGAGGGTCGCAATTGCCTCCGAGACCTCATCCTGGAGACCGATAAACTCTGGAGTTCCTCAGGGGTCGATACTTGGCCCCTTATTATTTCTCATATATATCAATGACATAACAGATAACCTCTTGAGTAGCATTCGGCTCTTCGCTGATGATACATCATTGTATCTAATAGTTGAGAATCCAACCCAAGCAGCAACTGTGATCAACCAGGATTTGACTACAATAGAGCATTGGGCCAAGACGTGGTTGGTTGAGTTCAATCCTAAAAAATCTGAGACCATGCTCATATCGCGCAAGGTTAGCCCTGCTGTGTACCCACCACTGTTTCTTGGTAATGCCAGATATCGGAAGTTAAAAATCACAAGCACCTGGGAATTATCTTAAATGATGCATGTACGTGGAATGACCATATTGAACATATCTGCGGTAAAGCATGGTCTCGCGTAGATTTACTGAGGAGGCAAAAGTTTACTCTTGACCGCTGTGTCCTTGAAAAGATTTACTTTGCCTTTATTAGGCCTCTTCTTGAATATGGTAGCACAATTTGGCTCAATTGTACGGCGAGTAATAAAAATGATTTGGAAAAAGTACAGTTGGCCTCAGCAAGGATAGTGACTGGCGCAACCATGAGTGCTAGGACTTCCGCGTTGTACAATGAAACCCGCTGGGTCTCACTTGAGGAAAGACGTCGCAAATACAAACTGAAACAATTTTTCCGAATGTTCCACCATGCGACGCCCCCATATATTGCTAATAAGGTACCTCCAATACAGTCTCCACCACCAGCCGATGTCTCAATCTCCGAGCAGGTAATGACCTCCGAGTTCCCTTCTGCAACATCCAACTGTACCAGTCTTCATTTATACCTAGAACTACAAGCCTATGGAACGACATACCTTTATCAATCAGAGAAAATTCATCAGTGAGCAATTTCGCAAGTTACCTTAACAGGGGCAATCTGCGACCCCCGTCTTTCTATGGCCATGCAAAATCACGAATAGGACAAATCTATCACTGCAGATTGCGGTTGTGTTGCAGTAATCTAAGCACCCATTTATTCAATAACCACCTGTCGCCTTCGCCCCTGTGTCAGTGTGGTGCCCTCGAGACAAGCGAACACTATCTTTTGTACTGTTCTGTCTTTGAAGAGGCACGCAGGTCAACAATAAAATGACTTCCATTTGCACCAGATGTGAAAACACTCCTATTTGGCTCCGAATTCCTTACCAGTGAAGAAAATTTGTCTGTATTTGAAATGGTGGAGGACTTTATTCTACTTAGTAAACGCTTCCAATAATTGGGACCCTACCGCTGCTCACCTTATAGTTTACAATGGGTGGAATCAGGGCCTAGTGGCCTTCTGGATGATCTCTCAACACATCATCTCTTTCAAGTGAGCTCCTATCGTATTATCCAATTATCTCTTCTGTTAATGGACCATCTAACTAACCTGATGATCGGTGGCGGGGGGTTTGCTAGTCTGTCTTACGTAAGTTTTCTTTTTTAGTAAAAGCCTACATCAAATGAAATATCTGCGGGTTGAGGGCCTGGTTATTAGCTTCTTACACTGTTGGTTTTTTTCATGGGGCGCGCGGGGGGGGGGGGGGGGGGGGTTATGGTTCCGGGTTATTGTTGCCGCGCTGTGTGCCGCGGGTGACGAGTGGTGGTTCGTACATTATTGAACAAGACATTGCATGCTAATGAATAATGCGTCTTCCAGTTGCAAGACACTGTTCGTTTCCCGGCGGTGCATGGTGCTGGCGGCGGTCCTCCAGAGTCATGTCCCTTACTGGAATGAAAAACGTTATCAGCGCTCGCATCCCCTCCCCATCCGTTATCCCCCCCCCCCCCCCCCCCCATCCGTTGTCCATTAGAATACCCTCGTCTTATATTAGCGTTAGGCTGCGATTTCCAAGTGAGTCAGTTCCCTAACTGTTGTCGATCAATGTTGATGTCTTTTGCATTCAAGGTGGCCCTTTTCAATTGTCATCCTTCTCCTTCACTATTCATCACTGTTCCTCTCGATCCACTTTCTTCATTTTTTTTCTCGTTTAAACAATATCGACACAGACCCACCCGTTCTATCTGTCCAACTGAAATTGTGTAATCTTGCAGACTTGGGAGACGGTTTACATAAGCATTCACCTTTCTTCCGAATCCCCTACTACAACAAGTTAGTTTGACATTTCAGGTGTTAAATGTATTCACTGAAATTTATGTACAAAACATTCAATACGTTTACACTTGTTTTCATGTATACAGTTAACTTATCTTTTTCAATAAATATTGTTTAAACTAAAATGGAGATAAAAAATGAGTTTCTTAGCTGGAAGCCACAATCAGGCCTTTCAAAACAATGAGAGTACCAGTGCAAAAGCCAACATTTTCCTTGCCCGTCTATCATATTCAGTCAAGCATAAATAATAGTTTGTTTATAAAATTGTTCTATTACAAATTATTGGAGGGTGCCTGTTGGCACTGTCCAATAATTTGTAATAAAACAATTTTTGACAATTTTTGATGAACAAATTCAGACCACCAAAAATAATCTTGCCTTCAACCAGTCAAATATTTATTTTGTACGTCCATAAATAATATTATGAGAATCGTGTCTCATTTCGGGAAGAGAATAACAATATTGTATCAATGTATACAACATATTGCATCGCAAATCGCTAAAATCACACCCTATGAAAGTTTTAGACATTTTGAATTTTGCCTCCGAAATAAATGAACGCAGGCCCCAAAAACGAATGCACCGCTGTCTGAGAATCAAAAGATTAATTTTTGTTTGGTGCAAGAATATTAGATCGTTTTGAAAAGCTTTCTGGGAAAGTGTTTCAGAAAGAAATGTCATATTCTGAGAATGTTCATAGAAAAGAATGTAATAAACACTTTTTCTCTTGGGATTGACGTTCGCAGTCTTTATGATGTGACTTTATTCAAACTCAGCGTGTTGTAGGGCTATGCGAAGCTTCAAGATTGGACTCGAAACCTCCCCGGCTGATTCCATTCGATTCGTGTCGCGCCGATTCTGAAATTTTTAAATCGTGGACATGTTCTCAAAATTCGACCAGGTGTCTCCCCTTGAACTCTTTTTATATCATCACGTCTCCTGTGCAGAAGACCTGATGAAACAAGAAGAGTTCATGGAGATTCCACTTCCGAAATTACTTTCTTTCTGTTCTGGAATATTCCTCCTTTTTTGATTGATTTGCCCAAACAGGATGATTTGCATAAATCCTACATTAAGACGCAGCTTTTGACATAGCTTGTGACGCCCCATAGTAAAGGAACACAAGAACACAAAATGCCATGAGCGATTGAATAATACGAGAGCAATGGACGGTATTGCTTCTGGGAAACTCTATGAACTTAAAAAAAAAACATGGAAGACTAGACCTGAACTGGTCCTTTCTGTCGCCACCCTACTTTCATTTCGTAGCAGAAAATTGAGAAGCGGAGTTTTGACATTAAAGATCGTAGTTAGTGAGTCTTGGAAAATGTCCTCCGCTCACAGAGCCTTGCTTCGCATAACGAGTATTGATTGCCCCATCTCCCAAACGTTCCCCATTCATTTCTATATCCACCATCGAGCATAGAGTAATCATGGGTCACTGTCCTGGGCGTGAGGTTAATTCAAGGATTTTCAAGGACACTTTCAAGTGATTTTTAAGGATGTTTTAGACAATTTTTGAGATTACTCAAATCTACGTACATGTAGCTCCGTGTAAGACTTCTGATTAAGAATGTACATATCAGTTAACATCCTGAAGCTTAAAATTGAGTAGGCTCGCTTACGATGATACACACCGCGAACTCCTCACACTGACGGTTGACTAACAGTACACAAGAAAAGTACAACCTCAGTGGTTGTTATTGTTCAAGTGTCGTCTACCCTTTTCAGGCAGACGACACTTCACTAAACCAACTGTAAGATCAAAGGTGTTGATACGTGTTACTGTTCATCACATTTCCTCTTATTTCCCAGATTCGTATGAGTTAAAACTTTTAAAATCCTTAAAACGAAGCACTTTCAAGGCTAATGCATAAATTTCAAGAAGTTTCATTTTTTAATTCAAGCGCTTTCAGGGTTTTGAAGGACCACAATGAACCCTGCATAATACAACATGACAGAAAGATGGAACACCCCTAACAAAAATAAAGAAAAAAAAACTTTCGTATCAAATATCAGTAACTTTTTCAAGAGAGTGTTTATTTATATTCTCAGTGTTGCAATAATTGACTTAACAATGGAAAGAAAATATAATTTACCTTGTAGATTTGTCTTCTGGATATGGGTCTGACGAAATGGTCAAGAAATCTTTTCTTGAATGTGATGTCAGGTTAATACCAAAGCCTAAAGAACAGATCGAAAGAAACAGGACAAGTGATGATGTCATGTTGTGTTCGAGTCATAACCACCTTCTACAGAGTTAATAGTGTGTGATTACAATGGCAGAGATGTGTGACGTTGCCTTTCTTGTTGGTCAACAAATGACACCTGTGTATGGTGTAAAACCTATTCTGATGACAGGAAGCAGATATGTATTAATAACAAAGGCTATTTCTTTTCGAAAAGTTCCAAGCTGGGGCGCTGTGAATCGAATCAGAGTATATCGAATCGAATCTTAACCTTTTACCCAACGCAGACGATATCAAAATTTATTATTTTAAATATCATTTGTTTACATTTTTCAAAAAAAATCAACAAAACCATATCATGTGACCCCCTCATTGGAACGAGCTCAATGAGCTCGTTCCAATGAGGGGGTCACATGATATGGTTTTGTTGAAATATTTTGAAAAATTTAATTTTTTCAACTCCTCAATTTGCATATTACGCGGGCAGATGCGGGCGATTCGTTAGGTAACGGGTTAACGGCTATTAAAAGTTGTAAATATTGCACATAAGAACTGTAAATACTGTCAGCCATTGCCATATTCAAAGACCACTCATCTTTTTGGGCAAGTCCATCAAAAAGTGGAATAGTATAAAATGGAATGAAAGTAGTTTGGAAAGCAGAACCTACTTGAACTCTTCTTCTATCACCATGTTTCTGGCTAGGAGTCCCGACGACAGAAGATGAGTTCAAGAGAAGACACTTAGCAGAATTTTGATCACATCTCGATGATTCGAAAATTGATTTGAATCAATTTGAATCCAATCGAATCTAATCTTCAGGACGATGTTAAATCGAATTGAACTCCGAAGCTATGTCGGGTCTTTTACAAGCTCTCTCTTTGGAAAAACATAGATGACAGAAACTTGTTTCATGTATAATCTACGTAGCAGACAGAGAGTTAACATCACAAAACGTCACTGGATGGGAGTCTTCAGTACCATCCACGTGATTTTATTATGTAATTAACTCACACCTTTTCCAGTTCTGAAATCAGAAAAGGTGTGAACAATAATTTAACGTCCCAAACCACCCAGTGTTTTTCCCAAACATCGCAATTCAAATGGTATTTTTAAAAAAGATTGCCCGAAAACCATAGCTTATGACCACTCATTTTAACGAGTTATTATTTTGAGGGGGAAAAAATGAACATTTTGATCTGTTCGAGCATTTTTAGCAAACGTCGCCCTGTATTCCTGTTAGATATAAAGGTTAAAACATGATTCATTTGGACGATGCTCGACGCTGTTGGGGTCGTGAAGTCCTCATAAGAAAACAGCGGCAACTCGGCATCTGACCGGAAAATTATTTTTCGGAATATCTTACGGTATCTTGTGACAGATTGTTAAATGGGCAAACAACATCTACAAATTGAGTCCGACACTACCAGACAAGGCAAGTTGTCTATAAAATGTATGCCCCTTCATGGTGCCCGTTCGGGACGACCCGCGTTGTGTCCTTGTGCAAGGCACTTTATCCCGGCTGCCTACATGGGGGCACGACGACGCCGTGTACTAAGACGTACTGCACGTCGCTGGTGCACATGTCTTCAACCGCTTTAACCCTGCTTGAACGGAGCTTAAACAGAGTTAGAATGTTGAGGAGCTGGCAGTTGCACGTCGATGTTCGGTGGTTCTCTCCGGGTACTCCGACTTCCTCCACCCGTAAAACTGTCACGGTCACGATTAGCCATTGTGCATAAGTATGTGACCTTAAACACCAATAAATAAATAAATAAATAAATAAATAAATAAATAAATAAACGTCCATTCATGGTCAAACTTCTAACCGTAAACACGCGTTTGAAAAGAGAAGAACTTGACGTAGATATTTATTTTGGCAACTTAACCCTTTACCTAACGTAATGTTCCAAACCAAGCAGGGCTATTCTCAAAAATCGCCAATTAATTTTCATTATTTTTTCATTTTTTGTCTCTAAAACATAGGTTATGACCCCTCATTGGAACGAGCTCGTTGAGCTCGTTCCCATGAGGGGTCATAACCTATGTTTTTGAGACAAAAAAATGAAAATAATAGTTATTCAAGAATTTTTTTTGCAAGTGTCGTCTGCTTCTCATGTTAGGTAAAGGGTTAATCCTTTACCTAACATACGGGAATCTCATCAGAGCTTTTTTTTACAAAAATGGCCAAGAACTTTAAAAAAAAAAAAATTTCAGCTTTTGCCCCGCAAACAAACCTTATAACCTCCAGAATGGAACGAGCTCGCTGAGCTAATTCCAATGAAATGTCATTAGCGGTGACTTGGAGGCCAAAATAAAAATTGTTTGCTATATATTCAAGAATATTTGTTGTAAATGTCATCACTCGGCATGTTATGTAGGGATTTGGAGAAATATCACGGGCTTTTGTTTTACCGACCTAATGTTCACGAACTGTATCACAACGCTTCATAAACTGTCTCAATACAGACAATCCTCTTATTTATTTATACCTTTTACAGGACCTCCCATTGGTGAAGCTGGATAATTGGCACATCTTCAATGAAAACGTTCGACAACTGTTGTTCCTTATCGAGGATACAACTCATAGATATTGATGTGCTTTTCAGAGTACTCTACCAAATAATATTAAGCTGTCAAAAAGAAGCTTTGTTAAAGAATAAATCCAAGAAGTCACCAAACAGAGCAAGGATGATAAATGATCGATTGACTCTACATATTGATGGGTTTGATGACGTTGTAACCCTTTACCGATAGTAAAGACCAAAATGGGCCAGCGCTATTCACAAAAATCACAATTTAAGTTTCATTATGTTTTCATTTCTTCTCTCAAAAATATAGTTTATGACCCCTCATTGGAACGAGCTCGTTCCAATGAGGGGTCATAAGCTGTGTTTTTGACGCAAAAGATCAAAAAAGTTAGTTATTCAAGAATTTTGTTTACAAGTGTCGTCTGCTTTTCGTGTTAGGTAAAGGGTTAAGGAATTTGTCCATTGTGGGAAGGTTCAGCTTGACGTTCAGACTTAGAGAGTCGACATACTGAACATCAAAGGTTATCAACATTTCTGACCCAGCTATTGTTTTATTCATTTGCCGACTGTTTGAACAGACAGACGACTAGAAACAACCAACTGGTCAGCTTATACGACACTTCCTGTTAGCAATTATAATTACTCGAACCATTAGCGTCAAAGCACATGTAACACATCTGAGGCGTGTAGACTCGACTTCGGTATGAAATGGTTTCGCGTGCCGACGGTGTGGGGCAAGCCCCTTTCGACCCTAACTCGATTTCAGGCTTCTACATCTTAATGAGTAAATTGCGGTTATCTTCAAAGTTTTGACAGGTTTTTTAATTTTCGCAGCTTAGAGTGATCAGGGGCGTAGCCGGGCTACATAAAGTGGGGAGTGGGATATTTTCTGTTGCCAGTGGCAGAAGAAAAATATTAACTTCTGCCATTGCCCCACTTCATTTTAAATAGTGCTGGGTTAAATGTGGATGTCCAAAACATGCTTCATGTACATACATTTCAAACTGACTTTGTTTCATTTCTTATCTGTACATTATATTATACAAGAATATAGTGCATCACTAAGCAGAGCATAAGCCTCTCCTACAAGGTGATAGCTTAAAGTAGCGATTTTCTTGTTTAAAAGTGTATATATTTTTGATAATCTTTCTTATTCGAGCTAAATGTAAAGCATAAAGATAAGTATATGACGGACCCCGAAAATCGATTTGTCACTCAAACAGACCAGCAATAATGCATGCGCTGCTAATTAAGCATGGGAATTTAATGGCCATAAAGTGCGCGTTTACTGAACCATATGAGCTATCTGATAAAGATTAAAAACAAGAGAGACCAGTCGTCTCCCGCAGTCATTATCTGTGTAATTTTGTCCAGTTAATAGGTACTTGTTGTAAAAACAGTACATCCCACACATTCTGAACACACACTCATATTACGTGTCTGGTCTGTCACCGAATGTCAACATGTACCAAAATGCGAGACTTTTTAAGGAACTTAAAAAAGCGAATATTAAATTAAGATAGATCTGAGCGGCCAAGTTCAAGAGAAGCAATTAAACTGAGAATTAATGTTCTGGCTATCGAAATAAAACTCGGGGAACTTCTCGAAAATTTCATTCCAGGAAGGAGGAGAAATGCGATGCAGCCTGTGGAGAAAAGGCAGACAACGGCATTCTGCCAAACAATTGGGCCAGAGAGGAGCCCACTGCGCCAAGCACTCGAGGCTGGACAGCTCAGGCAAGAAGGGGGCATGTATTACCTATAATTAGTAGACTGTGCGAGAGATACCCCTCCCTTGGTAAAAAATGAGGAGATGCCGATGTTCAGCGTATGTGGGTGACCGAGAAGTCCGTATGTTACGGGACACAGGGTGCAGTAGCGCGGCGGTAAAGAGGGAACTCGTTAGCGACGGACAGCTAACAGGGAATTACCACGTGTGCGTGCTAATAGATGGGACGATTAGGAGGTTGGATACCCCTTTCTATAGCGGTGAGGCTGGGGCAATGTGTATTGAGGTGGCCATCTATGACCTCGTGCTTGGGAACATACCCGGGGTATGTTTAGAACCCGAGAAGACATGGTCAGAGAGGAAAGCGCCCAAAGGTGCATCGGGGGCGGTCACCCGAGCCCAAGCCGCGGAGGCAGAGCGGCAGGTGAAATCACTGGAGAAACCAGTGGAGTCGAGTAAGGATATACAGGTAGGGTGCACAATGGAGGCTCCGAAGGTTAACCCTTCGATAACGGAAGTCAAGGGAGTGGCTGGCTGAACAGAAGTAGCCAATGTATGTAGAAGGGGGGGGGGGGGGGGGGGTTAGTAAGGATCGGTTCGGAAGCAGACCAAGGTTAGGAACTTTTGGGTCGGTCAAAAGGTGACCGTGCTCCGGCCGCTAAAGTTAGGTAGACCGCGTTTACAGTGGGCGGGGCCAAACGCTGTAACAGAAATAATGGGCAACAGTCATTGCCGAATAGACATAGACGGATGTGGAGTGGTTTACCACGCAAGGTTTTTGAGGAGATGCCAAAATATGAAGGACACTGAACCCACGCGATTGGCGACGGGGGACACATTGGGCCAGGAGAGGCCGCGAGAGGTGGCTGGAGTGGCCACACAAGGGCATCAGAGACGTAGAGTTAGGAGGAGCCCTTGGGACTTGGAGTTGGACACCCAAGGGAGGATTGGCAAAGATACAAGCAGGGCGTTGCATCTGTGGCAGCGAGCTCTGGTATGGAAGGCATCGCCTGTAGGTCTGTAGGTGTTGGGCGTGAAGACGAGTGGGATCCTTGGTGGAACACGCGCCCAATGACTAGGTCGCGGTGGAGGGGGCTGAGGAGCTCTCGAGTAAAGGGCCCACCACACATGGGAATATTTAAGGGTAGTGCCTAACAGGGCACGTTGCCTGCTGATGGGCACCCTATCCAAGGATGGGGGCAAGTTAATGGGTGATAGGCGTGGGCAAGGGACCCATAGGCTGGCATGGTGTATTCCCCTTGCTAATAATAATAAACGTGGGTGTTGCGTGAGTGTAAATATGGGGGAGGGAGAGTAGTGTTGTATTTTACAAGGAGAGAGTGTGAATGTATAGGGGGACCTGTTGGCGGCTTGTGTACCAACGGACTCCCCCCTATTGTGCTCTTGTCGAAGTGTGCGCGCGAGTTGATGCGAAATGCGGATAGACTCAGGGTCCCAATGGGCAACCGAGTCGAAATACTTTGTAGTGCGCGTCGGTGTACGTATGCGTGTGACTGTGCGTGTGGAAATTACGAGTATATTGGTGTAATAGCAGTGTGAGATAGCTCTAAGAGAGAAGTGTGAATGTGGATGCACGTAAATTCTATCCCATTTGTTTATTTGGAACAACTGAGACTATATTCCTTGGTAGGGGGTTGTCAAGGTGATAGCTTAAAGTTGCGATTTTCTTGTTTAAAAGTGTATATATTTTTGATAATCTTTCTTATTCGGGATAAATGTAAAGCATAAAGATAGGTATATGACGGACCACGAAAACCGATTTGTCACTTAAACAGACCAGCAATAATGCATGCGCTGCTAATTAAGCATGGAAATTTAATGGCCATAAAGTGCACGTTTACTGAACACCATACGAGCTCTCTAATAAAGATTAAAAACAATAGAGATCATTCGTCTCCCGCAGTCATTATCTGTGTAATTGTGTCCAATTAATAGGTAATTGTTGTAAAAACAGTACGTCCCACAGATTCAGAACACACATCCATATTACGTGTCTGGTCTGTCACCGAATGTCAACTAGTACCAACTGCGAGACTTTTAAAGGAACCGAAAAGCGAATATTAAATTAAGATATATCTGAGCGGCAAAGTTCAAGAGAAGCAATTAAACTGAGAATTAATGTTCTGGCTATCGTAATAAAAATAGGGGAACGTCTCGAAAATTCCATCCAGTCTGAAGGCGTGTAAGGCTGTGGATCGTAGGAGCTGGGGATGTCCCATGCTATAGGTGAGAGGAGGTGCCGCATCGGTGCGAAGATATAGGCACGTTGTAATGTAGGGGAGCCACAGAGCTCGTATTTAGAATATGAGCTGTCACGGGCCAAGTCGGTGGCCATATCTGTGTGTGGGATCAGAAATAGGAAGTACGAGCTCGGGGAGCTATTGGTATTTAGAAAGACCGCATACCTGTTGCCGAAGGCAAGCCATGCGTAGGCATAGTAGGCTTTGCCCGTATGAACATTATTCTGGGATAAATGGAGGGGAGCGTTTAACCCCATTGGTGGCGACTGCTTCAGTGAAAAGCGTCCAGTAAAGTGGCAATAAGCTAGTGGCCGTGCGACGGCATGCAGTGGTAGAGTGACATTCCTTCACTTCTTAGAGGGAAGGTGATATAGTAAACTGATAATACGTTAGTGGCCGTGCGATGGCAGTGGTAGAGTGACATTCCGTCACATGTTTGAGCAAAGGCGTCCAGTAAAGTGATAATAGGTTAGTGGCCGTGCGACGGCAGTGAAGGAGTGAAGTGAAAAGGCGACCAAAGTCCAAACACCAGCGAGAAGGAAGGGAAACTAGCGACAACAGAGAATGCGGGCCCGCAAGTGACTCAAATACTGTGTGGGTGGGGAGTGATTGACGTTTTGTTTTACTTATTCATTTGGATTTCATGTAAGTCACAAATTAGCATATTTATTTTTATATAATTTTTATATGTATTAAAATTGTTGTTTTCAGTGAACCCCTGCTGATTTATGCTTTTCGAGGAAAAGTCATTGACCCTTTTAGGATAAGAACCACTCCAACAAAAACGAAACGGGCGGGTTTATCACGGTGAGCCATACTTTCACGCACGGATTCAGGCGGCACTCTTTGAGTTTTTGGCTGGATACGCGGCGTGAATCTATTTCCCCAGCAGCGACAAAGACCGGTTTCCGACACAAGGTCAACATGGACGATACAAAAATCAGTCAATTTTCTGGCATTCAATAAAAATAGGCCGATTAAGTCGTCAGATGTGTTCCCATACGCGCAACTAGTAGAAAGCTGTTATTATCTCAGGACCAATTTTGTGGACAGGTAAAATCCATGTGAGGGCATTTTGTCAGCACACTCTCTTTGTTATCTGAAAGTATTTACGAAAATATTATAACCAAAAAGACATTTTTTTTAATTAACAATTACTAAAAAAAAGGTCAAAAAGTGATTGGAGGAATTTTCAATTTGAAGGATAAAGGGTTAATATCTCAGGATCAAATTATCAGATTTACACCAAAACCTATACAGCGCTGCACATCAGTAACCTGAAGATATACATAAAGTAACATGGCAATTGGATTGATGTTTTTTGAGTTATCTCATGCCAAAGGGATTGAAAGACTTATCAATTTGAAGGATAAAGGGTTAATATCTCAGGATCAGATTATCAGATTTACACCAAAAACAATACAGCTCGGCACATCAATAACCTGAACACAAATATAAAGTAACATGGCAATCCAAGCAATATTTTTCAAGTTATCGAATGCCAAAGAAAATGGATACGGACGCCGGGCGGACAGACAGACAGACGGACGGACAGACAAAGGATAGACGAACGGAGGAGGACCACCCCGGATGCCGACATTATGTGTACCATACATGGTATGGGTACACATAAAAACTATTCCGACGGACAAAAAACACTTCACACGGACAGTTTTTCTAAGTCTAATAACTCTGGTAAGTATGCATGGACGAAACCCGCAATATGTGGACGCCTTCTCGCCCATGTCAGTCTCTCACTATACCAAAGGACATCAAAATCCGCACACAAATCGCCGAGTTATAATGCAAAACGTTCGTACAGAGAGTTTTTCTAAGTGTAACGAGGGCCATAACTCTGGTAGAAATGCACGGATGAACCCCACGATATGTGGATATCATGCCCCCCCCCCCCCCCCCCCCCTCACGTTGGTCTATCAGCATACCAAAGGACATCAAAATCCGACAACTGATACCAGAGTTATAAGACAAAATGTTTGTACGGACGTAGACCTCGACTATATACTCACCGAACCCCCTAAGGAGGTCGGGGGTCTATTAAGTGTTCAATGTGTTATTGTGTGTACAGCTTATATAAGCTATAGCTTGCTGCTGGATCCATTTTCCAATGTTTTGTTTGTTACATTGTATGCAGTTTTCGGGTTTTTTGTATTTGCAAATTCGGAAATAAAATTCTGTTTAAACTAGAAAGTGAAGGCATGTCCACAGTAACATTTCTATGAAGTATCAATGTGGCACTACATTGAACCAGTTTCAGACACGAATGCACTCAAGGTTGAGATTTTGCATGAACATGTGAGTGTGCATGGCGCTGTCTGAAGGGGGAGGGGCGTCCGAACCCCTGGCTACGCCGCTGAGTGTGGTGTCCCACTTCAATGTAAATCTAGCGGTATGACGATGTGGCAGGCAACGATTTTAGAGTGAATGTCATGTTATTTGGCGCCAACTATCTATGATTTTCGTGTTGAACATTCAAATATGACATTTTAATAGACGAACTGATATATCGATTGTGAACAGAAGTGTTTGTATTTCTCATTTTGCAGGACTCTTATGCGCAGCGTCAGAAATCCGACTGAGTGATTTGAAGCAAGCTTGTATGGATTTCATCAACAGAATAGCTATTGCTGGAAGGATCTCAGAATTGGAGATGACTTGTGCAGGTTACAACAACCGTTCCTCCGCACGGAAGATACTCGAAATGGTATGTAATCGATAGTGTTACTGGTGCTTGTCTGAATAATCAAAGCTGCATTAACAATACCTCAAACGTCAATATAACTGCAGTGCCATATAGTTAGAACGTAAGAAATTTCTTTCTATGGGTTTCTTTTTACTTGGTGGGCAAAGGAAGCTGGAGTACCCATGGAGTACCACCATTCAGCGGTTAGCAATAGTCAGACACTTCAGTGTACTAAAATGGCACAATTGGGTTTGAATTCAGATCGCATTGGTCCGAGAAGCCCAGCGCCAAAGCCATGTCAGTTGAGTAAGCTAAAAAAATGTCTCGCAGGACACAACGGAAGTGACGGGGTGAGTAGTGAACTCACAACCTTCCGACCAGAAGTCTGATGTGCTAACCAATGCGCTAGTGCACTTTGCATATTATATATGTGAACTATTATGGGGAGTGGGGTGAATAACTTATAGATCGTGTTTGAGTCGATGTACCCCTACACTCCCATTTCATTTGCATTATACGTTATCGTTTCGTCTGAGTTTTATATTAACTCGTTGACGATCGGAAATGATTGTGATTGTGATTTTATCAAACGTTTTAAGTTATCAAGACTTGCTACCCATACCTTCTTTCCAGTTAGGCACTGTCTAAGTAATGGAGTTTTATATTTCCTCCGTTCGCAGTTATCAGAAGTGTCAAAGTCAGAACCGCAGGTCTGTATGTGGAAGAGTTATCCTCTTACCGAACACAAATTTCTCCACGTAATGGCTTTAATCGATCAGCGATATTCATTGAATATAGCCACTCAACTTTTTTTTCAGTTTTTGCATCCAAACCATAACTTATGACACTCCGTTGGGACGAGCCCTTCGCGGTCGTACCAATGAAGGATCACATGCATAAGCTATGTTTTTAAGAAAAACTTGAAAATGTTTATTTTTTCAACATTGTGTTTGCTAGTGTCATGACAGGTAAAAGGTTAACCACTAAGAGGCCAATTCGGAACCATAATAAGAAATGAGGCAGACAGAACACGTGACTAAATGAGAAGTTCCGAGACTTTCATCAAACCAATAATCCATTAACCCTTCATATAATATGACAAGGAGACAACACTCACTTGTTTTCTGTATACATATTTGTATTATTTTGTGCTTCCAAAACATAGCTAATAATAACACACACTGGCATAGCGAAGGTGACCGAATGGGGGTGGGGTGTTAATAGGGTTAAATCTGATTTGTCCCGAAAGTGATTGTTCAAGTTCGGACTGATAAAAAATTCTAACTACATCATCAAGGCAAGCCTTCGTCGAAGGCATGCATCAAGCCTTCGCCGAAGGCATGCCTTGATGATGCAGCAGGAATATTAGTAAATCGAGTTTTTTGTAAAAAAACTCAAGATCTTTTAGAAATTTATTTGTGAATGAATAAAATATACATGTAGTATAGTAGTCACGGCGCCACTTCTTATTAGTTAACACATACCATACCCCGTACTGGTACTGCTGGGCCATAACAGCGCGTATCGGGTACCATAGTCGCCATTTGACTGACCGACTGATTATTTATTTATTTATTTATTTATTTATTTATTTATTTATTTATTAGGGTTTAACGACATTTTCGACAGTCATGGTCACCTCGTGTCGGACAGTTTTACGGGTGAAGGAAGCCGGAGTATCCGGAGAGAACCACCGAGCAGCGACGCGTAACTGTCACACTCCCCAACCTACCGACTCCGCACAAGCAAGGGTATTTTGGGTTTAAGACAAGTGCACTATCGAAGTGCAGTAGGCCTTGGTTCACAACGCCACCATGCCCCCAAGTGGGCGATCGGGCTATGACCGACAGACCAAGGGTCTGTGTGTGTGACCTGAGCGCAACCATCAAAGCTAGTTTCATAAGAGAATACATGGTTACTAATATACTAGCAAGAGAGAATCGATATATAATATTTCAACCCAGATTAAAATGCTCCGACTGTAAAAATAATTGGAGGAGGGGTCTCCACCCATTAGTGATGCCCCTGACCACACATTTGGACGAGTTCAACAAGCTTAATTCGATGTAGAGTCATGCTTTTTTTCAGAAAACATTATTGAGAAAACAAATGAATGGAGCTTTCGTGTGCGTCGCTGTGTAAAGTTAGTCGATTCTAAGAAAGGGTTAACTTTGACATGGATTTTTGTCAAGTCGCGGAGGCTTTCTGCACAATGTACGATTGGAGATACCGTGAGGTGAACTCATTTCAGCTTTGCCGTTGTATTGTTTGCAAGATTCTGAAGTATTATGAAAAATTGAGGATAAAATGTATTTTTTTTCTTTTTCAGACTCATTTGCAGACGAAAGAAACTACCGTGTGAATAATAAATTGTTACTCAAAAAGAATTAAATATACAGGCCTAGTGCTGGAATTACAATTTTTCTCACACTAAATTCCAATATATGTTTTACTGATACCACATACGGAAATAGTGCCTTGGTCTATGCAAAATGTATACTCATATTGTTTTAATAGCAACACTTTTGTTTCATACGCTTGTTTAGTTTATTATTTAACACATTCAATACATTTATCATGTGAAAAAGTAAGATGAAAGTTGTTTTAGATAACGCATTTGCAAGTAAATGACGACTATGTTGTTTTTCTGAAAACATTTAAAATCTAACACCGTATTGTTATTGTCGCGGAAATGGTAAGCAGTTGGCAAAATGGGCAGTGGATCCACTGGATAGGGTGGGGTTAGGGAGGCATGAGCCCCCAAATTTCCAGACGTGCTCCATGATTACACAACGGGTTTTACTATTTAAGAGTATACAAATGTGTCAATGTAAATATATACTTGTTCTATATTTTCTACAAACTTAGATGCATTTGGACAATGTATTACATCCTCGGCCAATAAGGTTTCTTTCTTAAACTTTAAATCTTTCAACTCAAAGAGCAAAGGCCAGCCTTTGATTTGCAAAAGGGTTGGAAAACAAGAAACAGAGAAAACCCTCATCAGATCGTGGTATGCACACCCCCAAAAGACATGCGTGAAATGAAAGAACGCCGTTTTGATGATGAAAAGTTTTTGCGCGCCGAAGGCGCGTATGAATAGTATTGTACTGCTGGAACGAGCAGCACAGCAGTGGCACACTTCCACGTACAGCAGCCGCAGAGGAGAAGCAAAGTGCTATCTGGAGCTGAGTCCTTTCTCACCCACCCAAACACCATCACGCCTACAATCTTATTTAGGCGTCGTTGCGGGGACTATTTGTTTTTTCTGATTCTGTAACCTGATTTCACAGTAGTTCAATCAATTTTTGCGTTAATCCTTGTCTGAAGAAATGGTCATATCAGGTCAGCACTATTAATATTCTAAAATATCACCATTCAAATTTTTTTTTTTCGAATACATTGGTTGTGACCCTCATCAGAATAAGCCTGTCAAACTCATTCCAATGATGCATCATAAACTATATCTTTGAGGCAAAAAAATTAATTTGTAGTTATTCAAGAAATGATTTTGCAATTGTCTTCTAATAATATTACGCTAAGGATTAATAACGCGGTGGCTCAGTGGTAGACTGTTGGACTTCTATGCTAGAGGTCCCGAGTTCGATCCCTGTCCGGGACGAACCGCGTTGTGTCATTGAGCAAGACACTTTAACCCGGTTGCCTACATGGGAGCACGATGACGCCGTATACTAAGGGGTACTGCACGTCGATGGTGCACATGTCTGCAACCGCTGTAACAATGTATGAGCGGAGCTTGAACAGAGTTAGAATGTTGAGGAGCTGTTGCTCGTCAACGCTCGGTGGTTCTCTCCGGGTACTCCGGTTTCCTGCACCACTAAAACTGTCACGGTCACAATTAGCCATCGTGCATAAGTATGTGACCTTAAAACAGCAATAAACAAGGACTAACTAGAACTATCACTGAAGGTGATTAATACCCCCGCTTTGGGTTTTTAGAGGAATGCACTTCTGATCATGTAGGCGAAGGCCATAAGGAAATGTATACATAAAGATCATTTTTTGTTGTTGAAATTTGTATTTGCATGTGGCCTTCCACAGAACAGCACTGAATACTTAAAGAGCCCACACATATATGGTTTACATTTGGAAAAACACATTTACAATGTGCAACATGTATTCAAAATCGGTTCATTAATGTAGGAGGAGTTGCACACACAAGAATCCCATTTGAAAACCCATAATAAATCAAAGTTAAAGGGAGATAACCTGGTTAAAATTGTCGCAGATCAAAAATTTGGGAATATGCGTATGTTCACTTAGTTGTGATAATGTTTGAAAGGTTTCGTCAAAATTGATTGATAAATGTAGGAGGAGTTGCACGCACAAGAATTTCATGTAGAAACCCATAATAAATCTAAGTTAAAGGGAGATAACCTAGTTAAAATTGCCACAGCTCAAAAATTTTGGAATATGCGCATGTTCACTTAGTAGTGATGATGTCTGTAAACTTTCGTCCAAATTGATTGATAAATGTAGGAGGAGTTGCACACACAAGAATTTCATGCAGAAACCCATATTAAATCAAAGTTCAAGAGAGATAACCTGGTTAAAATTGTCGCAGATCAAAAAGTTTGGAATATGCACATGTTCACTTAGTAGAGATGATGTTTGAAAGGTTTCATTAAAATCGGTTCATTAATGTAGGAGGAGTTGCGCACACAAGAATTTGTTCGAACGGAAAGACATAATAAATCTAAGTCAAAGGGAGATAACCTGGTTAAAATTGTCGCAGATCAAAAATCTTGGAATATGCGCATGTTCACTTAGTAGTGATGATGTCTGAAAAGTTTTGTCCAAATTGATTGATAAATGTAGGAGGAGTTGCACGCACAAGAATTTCATGTAGAAACCCATAATAAATCTAAGTTAAAGGGAGATAACCTAGTTAAAATTGCCACAGCTCAAAAATTTTGGAATATGCGCATGTTCACTTAGTAGTGATGATGTCTGTAAACTTTCGTCCAAATTGATTGATAAATGTAGGAGGAGTTGCACACACAAGAATTTCATGCAGAAACCCTTAAATCAAAGTTCAAGAGAGATAACCTGGTTAAAATTGTCGCAGATCAAAAAGTTTGGAATATGCACATGTTCACTTAGTAGAGATGATGTTTGAAAGGTTTCATCAAAATCGGTTCATTAATGTAGGAGGAGTTGCGCACACAAGAATTTGTTCGAACGGAAAGACATAATAAATCTAAGTCAAAGGGAGATAACCTGGTTAAAATTGTCGCAGATCAAAAATCTTGGAATATGCGCATGGTCACTTAGTAGTGATGATGTCTGAAAAGTTTTGTCCAAATTGATTGATAAATGTAGGAGGAGTTGCACGCACAAGAATTTCATGTAGAAACCCATAATAAATCTAAGTTAAAGGGAGATAACCTAGTTAAAATTGCCACAGCTCAAAAATTTTGGAATATGCGCATGTTCACTTAGTAGTGATGATGTCTGTAAACTTTCGTCCAAATTGATTGATAAATGTAGGAGGAGTTGCGCACACAAGAATTTCATGCAGAAACCCATATTAAATCAAGGTTCAAGAGAGATAACCTGGTTAAAATTGTCGCAGATCAAAAAGTTTGGAATATGCACATGTTCACTTAGTAGAGATGATGTTTGAAAGTTTTCATCAAAATCGGTTCATTAATGTAGGAGGAGTTGTGCACACAAGAATTTGTTCGAACGGAAAGACATAATAAATCTAAGTTAAAGGGAGAAAACCTGGTTAAAATTGTCGCAGATCAAAAATCTTGGAATATGCGCATGTTCACTTAGTAGTGATGATGTCTGAAAAGTTTTGTCCAAATTGATTGATAAATGTAGAAGGAGTTGCACACACAAGAATTTCGGAAAGACGTACGGACGGACGTACGGACGGATGGACGGACGGACGGACGTACGGACGTACAGGGCGATTCCTATATAGCCCCCACTTCTTCGAAGTGGGGGTATAATAAAGAAATGAATAGAGTGGAACCCTTTTAAATGAATAGTCTCTTTGACAGTGAAAATGATTCAATTAACAGGAGTATTCAATTAACAGGGATTTGGTCACATTACAGTACACTAGAGATAAAATTAGTATTTATTCTATTATATCTTGTTTGACAGAGCTCCGAGAGCTCTATCAAACAAGATATAGTAGATTAAATGCCAAAATTGGATATTGGTAAGGGTAGATAGGCTTATAAGCAATGGGAATTCTGACTAATGGGATAATTTCTCAACATATTAAAGATATTTTATTCAATTATCCGGAGTTTACCCTGTAACCCAAATGTAGATAACAGGTCAAATTTATATTGGACGTATGGTAAATGGATTTGTGTTTGGAAGTTGTAGTCAATTTACAGCGTTATTCAAGAGACACCCAATTAAGTGGGCTCCACCCTATAAGCAATGTGTAGGAGAGAGAGAGAGAGAGGGAATGAATTATACTGAAACACACATCAAGTGAAGTTTCTCCACTATGATAATAACTCTAAAACTTCCACGGAGAAGCCAAAGCATCCGCAGTGGACTCAAGGTTTAACCTAGATGTCAATTGACAGAAACTTTGCTTGTGTTTCTTATGGAAGGTGGAGGGTTTAATTAAGGGTACACAGAACAGGACAAATGTGTTACGGGGACAATCTCCGGGTAATTCCACTGATAGTATCCGGTTATCGGGTGGACAGTTTTGTGGATGGGGAAATTTGAAAGCACCCGGAGAGAAGCACTAAACTGCAGAAAGCAAGTGTCAGACTTCTCTACATACCAGCTGTTCATGAGCAAGGCTTGAGTCCAAGGCACACTGGTTTGAAGGAACATTCCAATGTTTTCCCACTCAAGAAAGCAAGGTTAGATGTCTTGCTGAAGAAAATAATGAAAGTGTGGCAGGGCAGATCCAAACTCACAACCTCACCTGTCCAATAAGCTAGAACCCATTTTTTCTTTTAGTTATTTGGGTAGAAACTGCACCCTTGCTGAATGATATTACAAAATATTGGCTCTAGCCAGTACTAATTTCTTTACTGCTAATGATACCATCGGTATATCGCCGATGCAATATATTTCTCCCACCTTCTACATACCAAGATACATATATGCAGGGGGAGATACCTGGGTGGGGTAGACTCTCACACAGCCTAGTATTAACTGGTAGAGTGCTGAATTATTTTTGGTCATCAAAATTTGTTCATGTGTCTTTGCCTTGTTACAATTCATGAGAGAGTGCCAATGGGCACTCTCTCGTGAATTGTAACAAGGCAAATCCTAATAGACAAAATTATTTAACTTCAAAGGTAATATGAAGCTCATCCTCCAAAAATGAAGCCTTTAAGCTGAAGCACCTGAATTTCAGAATAAAGCCCAAATATGGGCTTCCAGCACTCTACCAGTTAATGATACATGTAATGTATTATGTGATGGCCATAGACTAAAGTAACAATATGGCTGTTCAGAATGAAGTCCTGCAACATGTTATCCCAAACAAAAGCACAAAAAACACAAGGATCTCAGTGTTGATCTGATTAATCTTAACCCTTTGAACCTGAAAGACCACTTTTCCAGCACAAGATCGTGATACAACCTGATGATATTTGCCCATGGAATTTGTGTGGTAGATCAAGCAAGATTTTCAAATTACTATTAAATTTCACATTGAAAATATTGATTGGCTTCCCTCGAGTAACAAATATGGACTCTTCCAATTGATGCCATTGAACTGTCAAGGAATATACCACCAGGGTTCAAAGCTTTAATGTAATTGTGTGTGTTTGTCTTTCTCTCAGCTTTTCTTCCCAAGCATTCCACCAGTTGTTGAGATGGGAAGCTATAATGTGGCATTTTGAGGTAATTTTGTCCAAGAAGTAACATAGGTTGGGCTTTGGTCCTCTCTGATTATGCCTTGATAGTGTTTAGCACAATTTGAGGTGTTTTCTTTCATTGGATAGTTCCATTGATAGGACATCTTAATGAGGTCAACTGATTTACATACTGTCAGTTCCCAGAAAAAGTCTCACTGCACTTCCAAGAGAATGAAACTCAGACAGAGAATCTTGATCAGTGCTTGAATGGGTTATGATCTAGTCAACAATTCTGGATCAAGATCTCTGTCCACCCATCCTCCCCACAACACTACTGAATCTCAGCTGTCAAAAAAATAAATAAGAGAAGATTGAATTTGATGTGCTATTTTGGTTTCATTTGTTTGACATGGCCATGATTTTGCAGTATTTTTTTTTATGAAATCTCAACCCCACTGGTGGAAGAGTGTCATAATCAAGTCTGAAAATAAGCAATCGGTCATTTGAAGAATGAGGTTCGCAGAGGGTGAATTTGTTTATGCTATCCCATACAGTATGCCAATTTGTCCTCTGGACACCTCTTGCTATTAGGCTTGAGACCTTGATTCAGATTGAGGTTCACAGAGTTTAAATTTAGTGATGCTACCCTGCTATGCAGGGTAGCATCACCAAATTCACCCGCTGGGGTCCTCATTCTGCAGATGACTGCTTATTTTCAGGCTTAGTCATGATCTGATAGTTAATAAGACAGCTTATGTGATCACAGTATTCTACTGTCATGTGCTGATGACTGTAAATAACAAATGGCAAGAACTCTGAAAGTTGATGGATTAAGACAAACAGACAGAGAATGTAGCACTATATTACAACATATCTTAACCCCCACTACACTGATGTTAAAATACCTGAATGCAAGTAGAACATTTTTTCCATAGTGTTACTAGGACCTGAACCAATTCATTCATGTTTGAAAGAGCTCCATGAGCACGCCTGGAAATAAGCAGATTGTCATCTGCAGAATGAGGTCATCACTAAATTTACCCTCTGTGAACCTCAATCTGAATCAAGGTCTCACACCTAGACAGAAAGAAGTATCCAAAGGACAAATTGGGGGAATCTGGCCCATTGTATGGTATACCATTGGCAAATTCCCACTCTGAGGACCTCATTTTGAAAATGAGAGAATGCTTATTTTCAGGCCTGCCCATGAGCTCTGTCAAACAAGATTGAATTGGTTAAATGCCAAATTGCATCATGGGAAAATTTGCAGCTTTAAATTTTGATATTTCAACATCAGTGTGCAGAGGTTTAAATAAGAAACAAGCAAAAAAATAGAATGGGAAAAACAGAAAAATATTCCTTTTTAAACAAATTCTTTCAATTAAAAAAATCTTTAATTTTGCTCTTTTTATTTCTATCACAGTTTCATTTGAATGATGAAAATTGGGTAAATATAAAATATGTTTTAAATAATTTAACAATTAACAAATAAATTTAATAATTATTAATGTAACAATTATTTAACAACTTGATAATCAAATAAATAATAATAATAATAACTGAAATGATGGCTTTTTAACCTTTTACGTAATACGAAAAGCAGAGGACACTTGCAAACAAAATTCTTGAATAACTATATATTTTCAGTTTTTCCCCCCAAAACATAGCTTATGACCCCTCACTGGAATGAGCTCAATGAACACATTCCAATGAGTGGTCATCAGCTATGATTTTAAGACAAAAAAAAAGAAAAAACATATTTAAAATTGAATGGTAATTTTTGTGAATAGCACTGGCCAGTTTTTGCCATTATGTTGGTTGAAGGGTTAATAATCATGTAAAGCTTGGATATTCTGAAACATCAATCTTTTTCAATGATATACCAGGGTTTCCACTGCCATGCAGAGGGTCTGTCAACTGGACCCACTTAGTTTAAACAATATTTATTTGTTCAACATTTCAAGAGATACAAAGTAAAACATTGTTGATGGTGGATCCGACAGAAAGCTAAAGAGCTTATAAAAGGTCGTTTCCACGTTTGACATTTACAATACAACGATATAATCGAATTAATGACAATCGTACAGTTTCAGTTATATTGTTTAAACCATGGAAATTAACATGAGAGGTACTGTAGGAAAAAAGAGAATATTGGAATGAAGAAAGAAAGCAAGAAGCCAACCTGGGTGCAAACTGATCCGGCAACTCATCTAGTTTTACAGAGAATACAAGTAGACTATAGTCACAGCACACGTACAAGTTGGATATGAACTGTGCATAGGGAAGACGTCTACGTTCTTACACATACACATATACACAGATACATATCGTCGCCTGAGTGCTAGAACGTTCTATGTCCCCTGTGGGGCATAGAACATTCCAGCACTCAGTCGACGATATATATACACACGCATATATATACATACATACAGACACACATACAAGCACGCACGCACGCACACACACACACATACATACTTAACATACATACACACGCACATAAACGCACACACAAACATATATATTTACATGCATATGCATACATTCAAGCACTCTCACGTGCGCGTGCATGCACGTATCTATATACACTTACTAGAAGCGCTTTGAAGCTATAATATAATCCTGGACAAGGTCAACGACTGAACGATTTTCTTCGTTACTCAAAAATTCGGAGCCATAGAGTAAGACTGAAACATTTGGAGTAAAAGATAGTTGACCAATGGTACGGTTACGAATATTAAAGTAAAGAGGGCACATTAACAGAAAGTGCTCAGTCGACTCGATCTCTCCACACTGGCAATAGGGTGAGAGTGATATATGATTGGCATATAGGTGTGAATTGAGATTACTACATCCCAAGCGCAACCGGCAATGATATATCTGTGCTGAACGACATTTTGCATTACTGAAAAACGATGGCGGCCGTCGATTATTATGATTTAAATAACTCTTAAAATGACTATAAGATCTATTCTCTCTAACAGGTAGTGGTATTCTATTCCATAATTTAGTTACTGCCGAGATGAAAGAAGATTGGTATAAATTGGTTCGACAAAAAGGAATCCTGAGGTTACCACTTGAACGAAGATTATGAGCCGCATTGCTCGCCGATACTGGGGGTGGGACCTTACTAGCAATGTATCGGGGCTTTATGCAATGGTACATCTTGAAAAACTGCATTAGTTTGTGTTTTCCACGCCTAGGGGTATCCCAGCAGGTTTCGGAGTATAATAGGGCTTTGCTGGCACTGACAGTTCCCCCGGTAACAACTCTAGTTGCAGCAACTTGAATTTTCTCTATATTAACAATGTCTCTTTCATTGCAGTTATCCCAAACCGTATCGGCATATTCCAGTAGGGGTCTTACGAATGCAAAGTAAATTTTTTCCAGAACACATCTATCAAGTATGAATATGTACTTTCGCATTAAGTCTATACGTGTCCAGGCTTTAGCACAGATATAATCAATGTGATTAGTCCAGGTACAAGTAGTATTCAATACAATACCTAAATGCTTGTGACTATCAACTCCGGCAATTTGCGTATTAGAAAACAACAAGGGTGGATGAGAACGGGGATTAGTTTTCCGAGATATGAGAAGACTTTCAGTTTTTTTGTGGATTGAATTCGACCAGCCATAATCTAGCCCAATTTTCTATTGTCGCCAGATCGCGATTGATTACATTAGCTGTTTGGGCAGGATTTTCAACAATAAGATAAAGAGATGTGTCGTCTGCAAAGAGACGCAGATCTGATCAAATTTTCCGTAATATCATTAATATAGATGAGGAATAAAAGAGGACCAAGAATCGAACCTTGTGGAACTCCTGAACAGACAGCTCTCCAAGAGGAGCACTCGTTTGCTATGACAACCCGCTGGGATCTATCAGAGAGATATGATCTGAGAAAATCCAGTAATTCCCCCCTAATTCCGACATTCTCCAATTTGTAAAGCAATCCGGCGTGCCAAACTTTATCAAACGCTTTACTAACATCACAGAAGACCACTCTGACCTCCTTGCCATCATCCAGAGCACGACAGAATTCGTCGTATATATCTGATAGTTGGAGAACTGTAGAGTCCCGAGGCGTAAAACCAGACTGAAATGGACTAAGGGTATTATTGTCACTCAGGAATTTCCATAGACGCTTAACGATGCATTTCTCAAATACCTTGCCTACACAGCTAATCAAAGATATAGGACGATAATTCGTGACTAAGTTAGATGGAGGTTTTTTCAGAATTGGAGATACATTAGCTTTTTTCCATGCAGTTGGAAAATAACAGTTATTCAATAGGATATTAAACAGGATCGATAGTGGTTCACACAAGGACGTTTTACACTCTTTTAGTAGACGAGGGCTGACCAAATCCGGACCAGAGGCTTAAGACGCATTTATTGCTATCAGTGCTTCATAAACATCGCGGCAGTGGAGCGTTATATTATCAAGTATTTCATCGCATGGTAGAACAGATGCTGGCAACCAGGCTTTAGAATCATCTACGCAAGAAATAGTACAGAAATAACGGTTGAGCACCTCAGCTTTCTCAGTGTTCGACAAATACGTTCTGTTTTGGTGAGTTATAGTTGGGATCCCTAATGAAGTATTATTTCCTGTGAAAGATTTAAGGGTCTTCCACCATTGTGCCGATGAAGTCTCTGAGTTTTTCAGCACGTTTTGAACTTTAGATAAATGGATTATTTTGGCCTTTCGTATCGCTGAAACGACCTCATTCCTCTTACATCTGTATTTATACCATGCTTGGGGAAGACCACTCCGTTTGGCTGCACGATACAATCGTTTTCTTTGTCTGATAAGTAGTCTTATGTTATTATGAAACCATTCAGGTTGGTTAGTTCTCGAGGTTATGTATTTACTTGGGATATGCTTTGATGCCAAATGGAGTATTTTATTGGTAAAATCAGATACAATAGTGTCCAGGTCGGGCTTATCAAATATTTCGTCCCATTGTTCGTTAACGATTGCATTATTTAGATCGATGTAGTTTCCTAATGCATAAGCCCAGACACGTCTCTTGAAAGCAACATGAGCTGTTTTTGCGAAGTCAATTTCGATAACAATTGGATTGTGATAGCGGATCATGTCTGGGAAGAAGGGATCTAAAACTTCACACGACACCACGTTCACTGACTGAGACACAACAAAGAGGTCAAGCAGCGTCGCTGAAGTTTCGGTAATGCATGTCGGATCATTGACAAACTGGGCCAAGTTGAAACATCTGGCAATTTCTAAAAATTTGCTTCCTTGAGGCATAAGTTGATTATCATTAAAATCACCAGTAACAATAAGATCTTCAATTTGGGTATCTTTGGCTTTTTCAATGGAGGCGGAAATAATATTCCACGTTTCGGGTGGACTATTAGGTGGGCGGTAAAACACACCCAGCAAAAGTGGCTTACCATGTTTTGTGACAACTTCAGTCCAAAGACACTCAATATTTACTAACTCAAGATCAGGTCTATGTCGGAAGGCAATGCCCTCCTTGAAATATACCGCCACCCCCCCCCCCCCCTCGTCGGCCGGTCCTTACGTAGTGGCTCCTGAAAGCTAGGCAGAAGTACATTAGATATCGGAGTGTTATCAGTTAGCCACGTCTCGGTGAGAGCCAGAATATCAAAGACCAGCGATTCACATTTTATAATGTCTAATTTGGTTTGTACATCTAAGCTTTGTACATTCAAATGGCACATTTTTAATATATTTACTCTCTTATTTGAGTCCGTAAGATTTGGGCCTGGGTTCAATTCAATATCGCCCGATAATATAATTAATACTAGCAAGAGCACTGTTAGTGCGAGAATGGGAGCCGAAAGTGTTAAATAAAAAACTCTGTCAATCACAGAAACACCTGTACCCAAATTATAATTAAAATGTGGTTCCAATGACCATGCATTTGTGTCCCCAAGCGTAACTGGACAATCGAACAAGCTGAAGAATAATGCAAGCATAACAGTGAGGGTGTTAAGTAGGCTGCTTCCCTTCCAGCGCATATGCATGTAGCATAATATACAGCACATTTTTGATGTTTTTGGAGCTTATTTTTAATGTCGTGACAATAAACAACACTATTAAAAAAAACAATCCGAGCTCTGTAGACATTTATGTTACATATTTATGTAATACCAGCATCAACCAGTCGGGAAAGTACTCGGATGATTTTGTTGTTTACAATTTTGTGGTACTGTTTCAAGTTTACATACTGGTTGGCAAGGGTAGTAAGTTCTGAATAAGACTGAAAGAAGTAATAATAATTTGTAATAGGATGCTGCAATACAAAAAAGGACATAATTACATGTAAATACTGTAAACCAGTATCAAACATATATGACACTGGCTGAAGTGAATGAGTTACGATAGGCTGCAATGGAAGCTATTAATGTGGGCAGCTTATACATCACTGGCCTAGACTACCATTCATATCTATGTACATAAAACCATCAGGCATCTGACTGCGAAATACAAGAGTATGTCAGATCTTCATTAATCTAATTGGGACAATTAAAGGAGTGGATTAACTCCGTTGGTCTTCGGGAACACCCTAGTGGACAGACAAACCAATAAGGCACCAGTCCATTTGTGAAATACAAATTATGACAAGCAAGTATTCAACATCACAGGTAGACAACACACTGTGTTAACCTAGTTAGAACGATACAAACAATTGAATACCATTCTCGTGCTTCAGATACAACCCAGTGTGCAGTACAATCTATAACAGATGTCATGTTGGTCCATATAATTCTCATCACTAATTCAAAAAGGTAATAACAGGGCCAATCTTTTGAGACTAATTTGTGTTGCAAGGATTCATCGTGCAATTTACAGGGGTTTGAAAGAGCAAACCAGGGCATGTCGTATTTGGCATCACAGGTAGTCGACACACACCGTTAATGTAATTAGAACGATGGAGACAATGGAATGACTTGTTCTTGTACTACTGGCCTATTAACCCTTACCGGGGACGTACAGAAAGTTATCATGCTAAGAATGGTTAGCCCACTAGTAGTAGACTTGAAAACTTTGTATTAAGATTTGTTTTGTCTAACGGAAAGTTAACCCTCTACCGAAGACGAAGTGAGAGGTATATGTACTTGGTGTGGGTAATTCCACTAATCACAATTTATATGTAAACGCCATCATCTCCAACTTTTGTCCCAACCGACCGAGCTCCAAGAGCTGAGTCAGATGGCACAAAGCAGCTTGGTAATTAGCATATGACTTTGGTTTTGTCTAAAGGAAAGTTAACCCTCCACCGAAGACGAAATGAGAGGTATATATACTTGGTTGTGGGTAATTCCACTAATCACGATATATATGCAAACGCCATTATCTTCAACTTTGTCCCATCCGACTGAGCTCCAAGAGCTCAGTCATATGGAACAAAGCCGCTTGATAATTTGCATATATCTGCACCACTTGAGCATGCAGTATTCACCACTAGGTTTCACTACAGGTCCATTAACACTCCATAAGAGACAGATGGAAAGTCAACATGCTAAATATTATTTAGTCCACTTACTACAGACTTAATCAATTCACATTAAGATTTATGCTTAGCAAAAGAGAAACTGACCCTCTACCAGGAACGAAATGGAAAATATACAAACTGGACCCATTTCCCACACTGATCATTCACTAATAAAGCATAAAATCCGGTCATAAAAAACAAACAACATGACGCTATAAAATTCTAGTCAAGGCAAAGTCCTTTTCCCAACAAATTTGACATATTTTAGGAGCACCGTTTCCTGAATTGGCCAACTTAAAATTGTTGAGGGACATTCGGAAACTATCTCTGTTTCCACTGTTTGCTGATTATGTAAGATGTCACATGCCGCTTGTAGCAAAGAAATGGCAATAGCTTTGGGTGTTTCCCTAAGATTCGACATAATTATTCTCACAAAAGCGTTCACACTAAAACATGAGTCACCATCTCAGATGCAAGGAAATGGCCTTCCTGCAGTGTTCAATTCTAAATATTTTCTTCACCTGGCGGATCAACATCTGTGATTTTTCCCTCCTACTGGACCCACTAATTTATTCCCAGCGGAAAACCCGGATATATCTACAATGAACGTACATTTAGATGCTCAGAATAAATAATAATGCTATATGTTTCTAATGTTTTGAAACAAAAAAAAACCAATTATCACATTAAAGTAATTGGCAACGACTGACCCCTTCAACACATTTCTGGTATTTTAAAAAAAATATCAACAAACGCGTATCATGTGACCTCTCCTTGGAATAAGCTCAATGAGCTCATTCCAAAGAGAGGTCAGGTGATAAGGTTTTGTTGATATTTTTTGAAAAATAACATTTAAAATAATAAATTTTGACATTGTGTGCATTGGGTTAATAAAAATATTTCAAAGCTTGAATGACTGAATGAAAACCAACCTCATACAGGGACTACTGCCCAATGGGTGAAATGCTGCTTCATTCATACTGCTAACTAGAACTACATAATGTTTGTCATAGAAAAGGTACTCCATACTCTTGAGTTGTAATCTCTGTGACAGGTAAAAGGTCTTGGATGACAGGTACACAACTGTTGGTATGAGTCACCAATACAAGCATCAATGACAGGCATCAAATAAAAATTATTTGAAGGCTTGAGCTGTCATGTGGTTTCTTCTGTTGTGTTTTATGTAAGTTTCATTGAAATTCAGGGTTTTATTTCTTTGCAGTAAACCCGTTTCATTAAATAGAGACCCTTTATTTAGGAATCTATCTGTGAAGGCTATCTATTTGTGTAAATGGATGCGTCGCACACACAACGATTAAATCACGGTAACTAACTAATCACAATCAGTAAGTACCTGCATAAAAGGCCCAAAAACGTTTGCTGGACAGAGCGACCGAGCGAGCAAGCGAGCGACCGACGACCGACCGACCGAAAGAAAGAAAGAAAGAATGATAGAAAGAAAGAAAGAAACGAACAGAAACAAAGGGAAAAAAAGGAGTTCGAAAAAAATAAGCAGGCGTTGCAAGCAAGAGAAATTAGAAGAGGTTACTTTTGAAGCAGCTGTATTGTCAGTCAGCTGACCAACCATTACGCAGAAAACTAAACGCGCGTAAATACTCGCTATTTTTCGAGGCTTACTACCACGTCCGTGCTACCTCTATAAAACCATAAACTTTTTGGCGCAGTTCATTTGACATTCGAAAGAATCCTTACCAATCGGTTCAGTGGGCACCTTGAAGACATCGACTTCTTCAATAAATGGCAAAGAGCCTACAGAAACCGTAAAGAAGGCATCGAACATGTCTACCGACTAGTGACCCAAATGAAAACTGCTATCAACAATCAGCAAATAGGCGCGGCAGTCCTGCTAGACGTCGAAAAAGCATTCGACTCTGTTTGGCATAATGGAATGCGCTACAAATTATCAAAAATGAGACTCCCCGTGAAACTGCTTTGATTACTATCCTTTCTTAAATGATCGCGAAATTAAAGTCAGAGTTAACAATGAAATGTCCGACAGTGTCCCCCTTGAAGCCGGCATCCCAAGGATCTGTACTAAGCCCCCTCCTATACATCTTTTTCGTAAATGACTTTAGCTTCTCCGATGACCGTGTTCAGGTTTCCCAATTCGCGGATGATAAGGGCCTCTGGGACTCTAACAATACGGCCAATCTGCTCCAAAAACCCCTGCAACACGCTCTCGATGAGCTTGAACAATGGAGAATAAAGCTAAACGCCAATAAAACCTAACGAATCACCTTTACTCGCAAGACAATTAAACGGGACTTTGACCTAAAACTTATGGATAACACCCTCCCGGAATGCAAAGAAGCGAAATTCCTGGGCATCACCATTGATCAAAAACTGTCCTTCAACAAACATACCGACGATATGGCGAAAAAAGCTACCAAACGAATTAACTTACTGAAAATGCTTAAGGGAACTTCATGGGGGGCCAACCAGTCCACACTACTCAAACTAAACAAATCCTTTGTGCGCCCAGTACTCGAATACGGTGCAATAATACTAACTGACCCCAACCAAACTAATATGGGAAAACTCCAGAGGGTCCAAAATCACGCGCTTAGAGTTGCCCTCCGCGCCCCATGGGACACACCCATCAAAACACTCCACGACAGGGCCGATATCCCCACCATTAAAGACCGCCTAGCCACCCTGACCGCGAAAAATCATGACCGGTTAGCCGACAGCGAACTAATCTCCGAACTTGGAACAATTTGCAAAAGCCGACAAAAGCCCAAAACTTGCAATCAAAACTAAGACCGCTCGATTAAAACTAGGGAACGAGAAGGTGAACCAACAGGCAGAAAAACAGCTTAACTGTGGCCTTCTACCAGAAAGGGCTGCCTTCACAGACTCAAGTAAAATTACATCAGGATTAATCTTTGTTAAAAACTAAATAAATAGGGAATGAGAAGGTGAATAAACAGGCAGAAAACAGCTTAACTGTGGCCTTCTACCAGAAAGGGCTGCCTTCACCGACTCAACTAAAAATTACATCAGGATCACATACTGTTAGAAAAACTAAATAATAAATAGGGAACGAGAAGGTGAATAAACAGGCCGAAAAACAGCTTAACTGTGGCCTTCTACCAGAAAGGGCTGCCTTCACCGACTCAGCTTAAGATTAAACCTTAAGATTGAACAAGATGTGCTACTTTTATCTATACAGTTTACATACTTTAATGAAAACTAATTCTACCTTCTTCTCTTAAGCAGGTACACATAAGATGCTTTTTGACCAGCACCCCAATAACCGCTACAGACAGTCTAAACGTTATGGAAACAGTCACCCCCACGGTTTCTGAACATCCTCCGCTCCATCCCTAAAAGTGGTCGACCACTTTAGGGGAGCCGAGCGTTGGTCCTGCGTCCCGCCTCTGCCCCTTTTTGTAAGCGCATTGCGCATCTTCTTGTCCCAACCCAATAGGATTACAATGCAGGCCTGCCCCCGAACCAGGGAAGTTCGGGTCTTCTTCTTCTTGGTGGTCCCCGAAAGGGGTCGTTGTTGATTTCCTTCAAAGAGTCCAACCAAACAGAGACAGCCTGAGGCAGATTATACTTGCTAATGATGGCCATCACTCATAATCATCCTCGAAGCGGCAGACTATACTTGCCCGAAAATCCAGATCGACTGCACCCTCGAGGAGAGGTAATACCTTTGTGAGAGGACCCAACCTCTCACACTGGTCGTCACCCGAGGGTTCAACCGACATCAGCCAAGAGACCATCACGACGCAACTGGTGACACCGGCCGAGTACCTGAAGCAGTTCCTCCTTCAACACGCCTAGACATGTGAGAGTGAATCACCTACAGTCAATGAGGGGCGAAAGGGGCTTGTTCCCCATACCGTCCCTGCGCGCCTTCGGCGCGCGAAACCATTCCTTTCGCAGCTGTCATAAAGTACACTGTTGGAAAGGATTCAGTGGAGCTCTTTCCAACAGTGTATTTTACTTTAGGGTATTTCATAGAACACTACATTTTATCTTTATGATAAAGTAGATAATGGTTCTGGAAGGGTCATAAAACAAATACCAGAGACAAGTCAAACTCTCTGATCATTATTAAGATGCAGATATTCAGGCAAAGAAAAAATTGATTGTCCTATTTATTTTCATGCCCAAGATAAATGTGCAAAACAACTGTTTGTCTGCTTGTTACAGACCGGAGGGCAGGGACAAATATTTTTTGGGTGTTCCCAGAATACCAGGTTTTGTAAATTTTTTAGACATTTTCTGCTTGGTGTAGAGTTTGGTAGATATTGGGACTGATTCTGGGTTTAACATTTTGCATATTCTGGATAATCACAAACATGAGTTTTTCTTTCTCCCTAATCCAGTTATAACACATTTTGCAACTGGCCGAACACACCAGGTTATCCAATCAATTGTCTTGATCTTACTCTTTGTTCTGTCTGTTTTATTTTGGATAAATATAGGCATTACCATTTCAATTCAAAGTTTAACAAATGGAAGTTAAAAGATTCAATGACATTTCAAAAATTTACTCATTCCTGCTGAGACTGAGGGTGGGGATATCAACTGCTTCGTCCTGTGAAATCAGAGCATACCAAAAAAATTTAGACTTCAGTTCCAGCTGGAATAAAGTAAAAGCATTATTACCCAAAAGTTGATCCCATTTTAATTTTGTTGATAATTCAAGCTCTTGACGTCATCCATGAAAAGATGTGAAGTGTTGGAAATATCAACAACAAAATTTTCTGGTGGTATTTCACTAGTACTGTATGCTGTGCTGTTGTGCTAGACTGCAAAGCCATTTTTGTAGTTTTGAAAGATTCAATTCAGGTTACGCAAAGATTATAAAGTTTACTCAAAGTAAATGACAGAAAGAGCTTGTTGAAGTGGGTGAAACAGTAGAATTATTTTTCTCCAAAGTGAGTGTAAAATTCATGACTGCCATCTTTGACTTTTTCTCAATTAGCTTATCTTGCAGACTTTGAGACAATGGCAGAGTCAAAACTTTATCAAGTGTAACTGCACTACGTTCACCAAGAAGCACCTCTGTTCTCTCTTCTATTGTTGACCATGTTTTAACACCTTGTTCCCTTATTAGTAAGGTATACATGTGACCATTATTACAACCACACAAGAGCATATCAAACTCGGGGAGTACAACAAGACTTACAGGAACATCATGCAAATTACACTGTGCCATTATCACATTGTGTTCTATGAAGGCTACCTTGATACAATCAAGTGGTTCACAATCAACCCATACTGCATATTTTCCATTGTGAGATAGAGTCACTAATTTAATTCCTTTTGACCTGTTGGAACCGTTAAGTTTTTTCATGAATTGTGTATTTTTTAAATCATATACCTGGAGTGTTTTGTCAATGCCATAAACTCCATCATTAGAAATTGCACAGAATCCTGCAGCATGAATGTGTTCAAGACGTTGCCCATGTATGTCTACTGCATCTGATGATACACTGAATTTTTGACCTGAGAGTTTATCATTACTTTCATCACCACAAATTAACACTTGAGAAGACAAGGGAAGCATGTGGCAACTAAGTGCAATCTTCAGCTCATCTAATTTTACACTGAATACATTGTGTGTTTTTACATCAAAAATACTAAGTTGATTTGAATCATGGACAGCTACTGCATATTTGTCTGAAATAAAATTTATGGAGATTGCTCTCTCCTTTGAGAATATTTCAGTACCACTATCAGTGTCATAAATGTAGCCATAATTACTTGATCCACCTTTAGTCAAGGCTGCAAGTTGAGAGCCATCATCAGATATAAAAAGCATATCACAGTATGGAAGATCTATCGTACAGAGCATCTTGTGATTGGATAAATTAATTACAGTAATGTATCGCTGTAACAGATTACCTAGTGATAAGGCTAATACAGAACAATCTTTACTAAGTGTTGTACATTGAACTTGTCCATATTCATTGAATGGAAGAACTGGTTTCTTTTCTCCTGTTAACACACTCCAACAGTCCAAACCAAAATAGTTCACATAGTGATAACTTTTACTACTATTCATTGTGTATGAATATCTAACTAAAGCTAGACTATTTTTTTCATTTACCACAATACTTCGTACTGGACTAGTATAGCCTTCTGTTGAGGATGATTTTAGTCCTTTATCTATCAGTCTGGATAAATCCCACACCTTTGTACCTCTATCTCCATGCGCTATAGTTATAACTTGATCTTTATGATGACCATTAGCAGTGTTTGTAACTACTGTTCTATGTATGTCATTACTCTGTGTCTGAAAGCGTAAGAGCATGTCACCAGTTTTTGAACTCCAAATACTCAAGTAAGGAGACTTTCCTTCAGATGAAATAACATATTGCCCATCAGATGATAAAAAAGAAGCATAGTAGTATTTGAGTCCTAACTCTGAGTCAATTTTAGGTGTGTTCATCATTACAGGTGTTGTATCATACTTAAAAAGTGGCCATAACACAATATAATGTCTCTTGATTATAGTTAATAATATATTATATTTATAGTAAGCACACATAAGATTTACCTCTCTTATATAATCGTTGTCAACTTCAAATTTCTCATGTGGGAAACAAGCATGCAAATCAAATAGTGTTATCTCCTGTCCATACTCTTCATCAGATTGGTTAATTGAGTAGACTCGAATCTTACAGTCTAAGCATTGTCCTACGAATGCTAAGTTGTCATCTTGTGTTACTAACAAACTGCTAGGAATGTGATCTGTTGTAAGTCGAAGTAATTCTTTACATGTTAGTATATCATAAATATTTGTATGGTGTTTTAGAGCTACTAGTAACCTCTTGTCATCAGAAGTAATGGATAACTGTACAAACTCACCTATACTAACATAGTCAGAAAGTTTATGTATTAATTTTCCAGTATGAATATCAAGAACCCGGTTATCTAAACAGAAATATTTATAACCCATTGTTATAGCATGGTTATCACGCTTATGTTTGGTAACAAAGGTATAAATATAAAATATATCCAGTGTCTCTGAATTCATTATTGCAACTTTTCCTTGTGAAGCCACACCCGAGCAAACTAAATATTTTTCATCTTTAGACAAGAATAATTTTGAACCTGTTCTTGGAATAATGTGTGTAAGATCAACCCTGGATGCAATTTCACCATTTGTTAAATCCCAGATTGCAAGATATCCATCCCATGAAATACTCACTAATTCTTCTCCATTCTTCATGACTTTCAAGTCAGCAATTTGATTAGTATGTCCTTCTAAAGAGTAAATCAAAGCATCAGATGTACTACCAAAGCCTTCATTGAAAAATGTAATGCTATTATTACTACATCCTAAACTATCACACTGATGCAATAATGACCTTATATCATTATCACTTTCTGCTTGATTAAGAAGTCTCCCTACTAACTCAAGATGCAAATTAGATGGCATGATACTTAGTGTTGCACCACCTATCTGGATTGCTTTCATTACCAATAAAATACTGTTGTTTCTGTAACTTGTATATATAGCACTTAAATCACTTAGTGTTTCTTGTAGAGAAAAAGCCTCAAGCTTGGCATATAACCAACCATAATTGAAAACAATTTCTTTTTTCAAAAGTGCTTCCAAATCTGCATTGATGAGAAAGTGAGGTAGTTCACTGAGTTTCCTCAAGTTGAATTGTTCCTTCCCACCTTGTGAGGTGAATGTTATCTGGATGGGAACCATTCTATCTGCTTCACTGTTAGGGTCATCTAATAGCTGTCTTTTCATTAGGAATGGTAAAAACTTGAATGGCTTTTTAGCGCCACCTCCCCATGTTCCCAGAAAGTATTCAGCACAATTTTTGTTTATGTTTTTCTTGAAATCCGTATCATTCAGATATCGCCCTTCAACAGCTTCCCAGAACTGTCTGTGATACCATGATAAAACCTGAGTATTATCAGCATTCCTCTCAACAATATATCTTCCCAGATCATTTCTGAGTCTCGACCAAAGGAATGAAGGAAGTCGACGGAATGGAGGTAACCAAAACACAAAAATAGAATTTAGGACATCATCATCTAATGAAAGAATGTTTTCTAGCTCCACTTCTGACAGGCCATTTTTAGCTACTGTAAGATATGATAATGCATGCTTCACTATTACACTGCCATGTTGTGACTCCAGCTTATTAAATAAATGATTGACAGCAGCTTCAGTGGAAAGAGCTAAATCATTAACATTTATAAATGAATATGAGTGCCACTGACTGATTTCATCAAACATCAGCTGTAGAAACAATGGCATTGTACATGCCTCCACTATTTTATCAACTACATTCCTTTGGTGCTTGGTTAATATTTTCCGTGTGGATTCTAGCTTTGATGTGATGATACTGAGTCCAACATCTTGCTCAAGAGCAGTCAACTCCACAAAACTGTCTTGCTTTGGGGTGATGCTCTGTAGCCTGGACTGTAAGTTATAAACATCTAAATATGCAGACACAACAATTTTTGTATATGTTGGAATACTTCTTGGTAACCATAGCAACTTGTGTGCTCCTAATTCCTGTGACAACTGGTCTAATGAATCCAGAAATATTACTAATGGTCTTTTGACTGATGATAACTGAAAGAATACAAAACATTTTTTTAGGATGGATTCACTGTTGTCAAGGACTTTCAAGGATCCTTTCAAGCCATTTTCAAGAACCTTTAGACAATTTTTAGACTATTTTAAGCTACATACATGAGTACTGTGCCACAGGGTGGGGGGAGTGGGCTGTGGAGTCTTGGTGTCCCCTCTCCAAAACACTGGCTCAATGTAACTTTCACATAACATACAGAGCCCTGAAATGGTCTCCAATATAGAGCTACACACTCTATAAATGCCAGATTTTCTCTTAGAATACTTAATTTTGCCAAATTTTCATGGGGGTGGGAGGCCTAGTCCTAACTATGATTCTCTGGCTGTTACCCCCCTCCTCCCACTTCCCTGTAAGGGAAGTGGGAAGAGGGAGTAACAACTGGAGGACCCCAGTTAGGAATAGGGAAGCCCCCCCCCCACAACAGCCTTCCAAATATCATGATTGAGCTCAACAACTGACTAGGGTACACCTTTTTATGGAGTCCTGGCTACGCACCTGAGCTACAAGCATTTTTCTTTGAATAAGACTTGTGATTATGAATACATATATTAATTAACATCTAGAAGCCTAGAGTCAAGTTTGCTCACCTTCAGTGTTGTACAGTAGGGACTCATACTGATTTTTAACCTTTACCTGACATTAAAGGCAGACAACACCTGCAAACAAAATTCTTGAATAACTAATTCTTTTTTTCATTTTTGTTTGTCAAATACATTGCTTATGACCCCTCATTGAAATGAGCTTGTTCCAATGAGGGGGTCATAAGCTATGTTTTTGAGATAAAAAATGTCAAAATAATAAAAAGTGAATGGAGATTTTTGTGAATAGTGCTATCCATTTTTTTGCCATTATGTTGGGTAAAGGGTTAACTAATAGTAAACAAGAAGGGTCTATAACATTTTCAGTCGAATTGCCAATTTTGATTGAATCGAATATCAGATCGAATTGGAGAAAACAAATCAAATTTCGAATCGAACTTTGAATTGAATCACAGTTAGTGGATACATTGTCAAAATAAGTTTTTTTTCTAAAATAATACCCCCGATTATTAAGAGATACACAGTTGTGTAGAGTCCATTGACTTTGTTCATCTCACCACTTCCAAGTTCCCACGCTATAAACTGAGATATAAGCCAATATATTAGCTATTGATTGAAACTATTTGAATTGTTGACTTTGTAGCTTTGAAACAGCAGCAATAAACTAGGGCTGCACGGTATATCGATAAACCGATATATACCGGTATTCAAACTAATATCGATTGAATACCGGTGTAATTACAAAATATCGGTTTATCGTCATTATTTATTTAACCACAATTTAATTTTCAAGATGTCTTGTGTTTTTTAACTGTAGCCCAGAATGAATAATATTATCCCTTTATCCAATGAATCGTCTGCTTGTGCCCTCGTAATATACAAATTCAGCAGTTGAAAAAATAAATTAAAAAAATTTCAACAAAACTGTATCATGTGACCCCTTATTGGAACGAGCTCGATGAGCTCGTTCCAATGAGGGGTCGCATAATATAGTTTTGTTGAAATCTTTGGGGAAAATCTGATAAACTAATTTTGAAAATAATAAATTTTGATATTGTCTGTGTCGGGTAAAGGTTTGTTGAATCGCATCATCAAGGCATGCTAATTTATTCTGACTGTTATGCCTCAAGTCTCGATTGTGGTACTTGTGTTCATATATCTGAACAGTTTTCGATATACCGATATACGGCGGTATTTTTTTGAATACCGATACCAGTATTCAGATTTGAATATCGTGCAGACCTACAATAAACATTTATAAATGAACCTGGCTAATAGGGCTGATACCTCACTTAAATTTATCACGTTTTCTTGGAAAAAAACATTCGTTTCAAATCGGCTCGACTCCATTCGGTCGTGAAGCCATTTGTTTTAAACCTTTACCCAACGAATCGCCCACATCCGCCCGTGTAATATGCAAATTCAGCAGTTGAAAAAATAATATTTTTCAAAAAAATTCAACAAAACCATATCATGTGATCCCCTCGTTGGAACGAGCTCGTCGAGCTCGTTCCAATGAGGGGTCACATGATATGGTTTTGTTGAAATTTTTTGAAAAATTTAAAAAAATGATATTTAAAATAAAAAATTTTGATATCGTCTGCGTTGGGTAAAGGGTTAAATAAAAATGAGGAATGACTAAAGTGAAATGATAATTCAACACTGAATGGAGTCGATCCACTTGTAAATTAAAACATGCTCTACCTCTGTTTATATAATAATCAGGGGTATTCTTTTATCATTGCTTTTGATGATGTATCCAGTAACTGTGATCAAACAGAACAAAACTCAATATAAATAATGTGATCATGTTGTGGAACAAATAATTCATTGAAGTTGAACAGCTGAATAACGTTTCAAAGTTCGAAACTTGAATTTTTTATAAATGGTCACTGGTCAAAATGCACAATTAGTTGAAATGAACAGTTATTGTGGTAACAGTGTTTGTAGCGATGTAGCTACAACTGTTGTACAGTGGTAGCTACATCAGTTCAAACACTGTTGCCACTACAAGTCAGTTGTAGGCACATCGCTACAAATATTGTTACGACTACAAGTCAGTTGCATTTCTACTCCAAACAATACTCAATATAAAATAATGTGATCAATTACAATCTGTAAACATTCACGGTTATATATCGAAAGTATTCAAATTTTCAATCTTGAATCGAATCGAATATTGACTTTCGAATCAAATTTAAAATTTTTTGCAGGAGTCTACTTTAAAAATTCCAGTGAGAAACCAAAGCGTCCGCAGTGGACTCAAGGTTTAACCTTGACGTCAATTGACAGAAGCTTCACTTGTGTTTCTTATGGAAGGGGAGAGTTTAATTAAGAGCCCACAGAACAGGACAAATGTGTTATGGGGACACTCTCCAGGTGATTCAAATGAGAGTATTCTGGTTATCATCGGGTGGACGGTTTTGTGGATGGAGGAATTTGAAAGCATCTGGAGAGAACCACCAAGCCACCGAAAGCAAGTATCAGACTTCTCTACATATCAGCTGTTCATGAGCAAGGCTTGAGTACAAGGCACACTCATGTTTGAAGGAACATTCCATGGCTTTCCCACTTAAGCAAGCAAGGTTAGATGTCTTGCTCAAGCAAATGATGCAAGTGTGGCCCGGCCAGATCCAAACTCACAACCTCACATGTCCAATAAGCTAGCACCCATTTCTTCTTTTAGTTATTTGGTAGAAACTCCAACCGTACTAAATGCTCATACAAAATATTGCCTATAGCCAATATTAGTTTCTTTACTGCTAATGATACCACTGGTATATCGCCGATGTAATATATTTCTCCCACCTCCTACATGCCAAGATACATATTTATTATGCTAGTAAATTTGTTTATCCAATCAAATGAAGTTACTAAGAGACATAGACTCTGCAATATTAGGTTCAGGATGGCTGAAAAGCACCCAATATTAATTTAATATTAGGTGCACGTCAGCCATTTTGTTTTATCATTATATCCAAATGCCTCAGCTTTTAATTTACATGTACATACATGCTGCAGCGCAGTCGTACAGAAGACCCACCATATAAAATAGCCCTGTCATATAAACATTGCATTCGATTGAATGAAACTGTTATAATAAAATGCCAAACCAGCCCAAAACATTGGCGCTTATAGAACAAGTCACAAGTGATTAATTAAAATGCGGAAGCAAAATTACTCCCTTTGTTGCGTATGTAAACATCGTCTGCTTTTTTACATTTTTCGAGAAGTGCGCATCATTTAACTATTCGTTGAGTTAACTTCCCCAATGACATTTTAGCATGCCATGCATAATAAATACGTGAAAGGGTTTCAACTTTAATGAAAAAGGTACACCAAGGGTACACTTAGCAAATGTCAAAGGGACAGGCATAATAGGGGGTCTGGGGCATGCCAGGAAAATTTAGTATTAAATGGAGATCCCATATGGCCTTTTGGTATTTATTTGCATTCTCTGTTCTTGAAAAAAAGTAAAAGAGGGTTCATTTGCAATCTCGAACCTCCCCTTGGGACACCCATGTCATTTGTTTGATGTGGCCATGATTTTACAGTATTTTTTTATGAAATCTCGACCCCACTGGTGGAAGTGTGTCATGATCTGATAGTCAAAAGAACACTTTTGTGATCACAGTATTCTACTGTCATGTGTTGATATTTGAAAAACCTCTGTTAGATTATCAAGTCATATGAAATGGAAAATGTGTTAAAAAAGAATTTGTGTCGCAAAGTATAGCTTGCAGTCTTCACATTGTGCCTTCTGAACATCAGTACAAAATGGTACGGTTTCATTCCGATATATAGAGGATATCTATTGTTTTTGAGTGAATACCGAAAATTATCTCATGAGTCACTGGGACAAATTTTTATTTTTCACTAGTGCTTGCACGAGCGACAATAACAATTTATTTCGGTCACGAGTGAGATAATTTTTGTTATCCATTCAAAAACACTAGATTTTCTTTTTATTATACTCTTTGCATAAGAATCTGATCATTCCTATCAATAATTCCACTCGTTTCAACCTGGATTTGATATGTGAAAGTAAGCAGCACATTGATATGCAGAACTGATTTGATCGATACTCGGAACAGGTAGCGACTTGTGATCTAATTCAGCTGGCGGCTTTCATGCATCAATCCAAGTTGAATACGTGTTGAATTATTGCTGGAAATGATTGGTTATATGTTTTTAGAACAAACTGATCATTTCCAGTGATAATTTGACTCGTATTCACCTTGTAGTGATGCTTTGAAAGCTGCCATTTTGATTGATACCATGAAAGTGAAAATTTCTATATCTTCACAAGAGGGGTGGGGGGATATGATTTCTATTTTTCTGCGATTTTTTTGATGTTTGATGATCTAGCGTTTAACGTATAATAAAAATGTACAGCAGGAGTTAATGACAAACGGCAAGAACTCTGAATGTTGATGGATTAGGACAAAGAGATAGGCAATGTCACACCATATTATAACATATCTTAGCCCCCCTCCACACTGATGCTAAAATACCCAAATGTAAGTAGAAAATATTTTCCATAGTGTTACTGAGACTTAAAGCAATTCATTCATGTTTGACAGAGCTCCATGGGCTCTGTCAAACATGACTGAATTGGCTAAATTCCAAGTTGCATCATGGGAAAATTTTCAGTTTCAAATTTTGATATTTCAACATCAGTGTGCTGAGGGTTAAATAAGAAACAAGTAAAAAAATGGAATTGGAAAAAACAGAAAAATATTTGTTTTTAAACAAATTCTTTCAATGAAAAAAATCTGTAATTTTGGTCTTTTTATTTCTATCACACTTTCATTTGAAAGATGAAAATTGGGTAAATATAAAATCTGTTTTGAATAATTTAACAATTACCAAATAAATTTAATAATTATTAATGTAACAATTAGGTAACAACTTGATAATCAAATAAATAATAATAATCACTGAAATGATGGCATTTTAACCCTTTACGTAACATGAAAAGCAGACAAAACTTGCAAACAAAATTCTTGGATAACTATATATTTTCATATTTGACCCCAAACATAGCTTATGACCCCTCTTTGATTGAGCCCAATGAGCTCGTTCCAAGGAGGGGTCATCAGCTATGATTTTGAGACAAAAAAAGATAATTAAAATTCAATGGTAGTTTTTGTGAATAGCGCTGGCCAGTTTTGGCCATTATGTTGGGTGGTTCCAGCAGAAAACCTGGATATACCTACAATGAAAGTACATTGAGATTCTCAGAATAAATACTAATGTTATATGTTTCTTATGTTTTGAAACAGAGAAAACAATTATCACATGACTGGCCCCTTTATCAAATATATATTATTTTTAAAAAAATATCAACAAAAGCTTATCATGTGACCTCTCCTTGGAATGAACTCAATGAGCTCATGCCAAAGAGAGGTCAGATGATAAGGTTTTGTAGATATTTTTTTAAAAATAATATTTAAAACAATAAATTTTGATATTGTGGGCATTGTGTTAATAAAAATATTTCAAAGCTTGAATGATTCAATCAAAACCAACCTCATACACAGATTATTGCCCAATGGGTGAAATGCTGCTTCATTCCTACTGCTGCCAAGAAATACATATTGTTTGTCATAGAAAAGGTACTCCATACTCTTGAGTTGTAATCTCTGTGACAGGTAAAAGGTCTGGGATGGCAGATACATAACTATTGGTACTAGTCACCAAGACAGGCATCATAAAAAAAATTATTTGAAGGCTTGAGCTGTCATATAGTACACTTTTGGGAGGGGTTCAGTGGAGCTCTTTCCAACAGTGTATTTTACTTTAGGGCATTTCATTGAGCACTACATTTTATCTTTATGATAATGTAGATAATGGTTCTGGAAGGGTCATAAAACAAATACCAGAGACAAGTCAAACTCTCTTATCATTATTAAGATGCAGATATTCAGGCAAAGAAAAAATCGATTGTCCAATTTCTTTCCAGGCCCAAGATAAATGTGCAAAACAAAAAAATGTGCTTGGTACAGCCCTGAATGCAGGGACAAACATTTTCTGGGGTTTCCCAGGATTTGTAAATTTAGCCATTTCCTGGTTTGTGTATATTTAGGCAGATATTATGACCAATTCTTGGTTTAACATTTTGCATATTCCAGATAATTGGAAGCATGTGTTTTGCATTCTTCCCTAATCTTGTTATAACACATTTTCCAACTGGTCGAACACAAAAGGCTGTTCAATCAATTAACTTCTTCTTACTCCTTGTTCTATCGGTTTTATTTTAGATAACTATTGACACTGGCGATTCATTTCAAAGTTTAACAGATAAAAGTGGTTAAAGGATCAGATTATGTTTAAAAAATTTACTCATTCCTGCCTGGGATGGAGGGTGGGGATATCAACCGCTTTGTCCCGCGTAATCAGAGCAGGCCTGAAAATAAGCAGTCTGACATTTTCAAAATGAGGTCCCCAGAGGGTGAATCTGATGATGCTCTCCCATACAGTGAGCCAATTTATCCCCTGGGTACCTCTTTCTGTTTAGTTTTGATACCCTGATTTAGATTGAGGTTCATAGAGGGTAAATTTAGTGATGCTACCCTGCTGTGCAGGGTAGCATCACTAAATTCACCCTCTTGTGACCTAATTTTGCAGATGACAGTCTGCTTATTTTCTGGCTTGAATCAGAGAGTGCAATTTGTTAAAAAAATTTGAACTTCAGTTTCAGCTGAAATAAAGTAAAAGTGTAACGACCCAAAAGTTGATCCCTTTTTAACTCTAACGATAATTCAAGCTCTTGACATCAAAGTCAGGTTCACTATGCATTTTCATTAAAAATTTTTGGAGATTAGCAAAACTATACATTTTTGGAATCTTCAGAGCATGAGGAATCCAAAAGCTAATGTTGGCATTTGCATAGACACCTGCATGTCCGCCATTTTGGATTTTAAAAATGGCCACCGTAAAATACATAATTTGCGCTATCTCTGTTCTAGTCAACCTAGAAACATAATTAAATGGGCTAATCCCATGTTTTCTGGGCCAAGAAATCCACTGGTGGCATCTTTAGACTTCCAATCCTGACACTTGCTTCATTTTTAGAATTTTTTATCTTTCCAGGCATCGGTGACACCAGGGGCGTATATATATGCCACTGAGTGATACAAAAAATATTCCGCTCACATCTTCCGACCTATAAAACTCTTCACTCAATATGCCCATTCCACGTTTCCAGAAACAAGGAATCCACTCCAAATTATGCTAACATGTGATTCATTTTCTGGAAATATGTATCTTGGCAGCATTTCCATTCATCTGACTAACTGAATGTTGTTCTGTACTTTCAGGTCATGATGATTGATGAAAGCCATGATGACGACAACTCCAAGGAGCCTGTTGACTGGGAACTATGCATCTTCTGTCAGGAGAATAACACAAGTAAAGGAGCAGTTGTTCTGAATCCCAGGACCGAATCCTACCAGAAACTACTTGATGTGGTGATGGAGTGAGCCAGCATACAAGATGGACAATATGTTGCAGTTCAAAGATGTCTCTAAGGATGTACCAAAGAAGTTCTGCTCAACAAGCAAACAACATGGCATCGAAGTTGCGATTCTGTTGCCACAAACCAGACATAGTTACAGCAAGCCAGAGACCACTTCGAAGCAGATACACCAGGAACTTCAATGGCATTCACAAGATTTGCGACAAAACCTTTGTCAAAAAGTCCAGTGCTTCTTCTATCAATTGGATAACAGTCAAGCGCTCTTCACAGTTACAACTGAGAATTCGGGGAAGGCACCCAGACAAGCAGTAGAAATTTCCCAAGATCCAGTGTTGATGACAAGATTAAGCAATGCAATATTGCCATGTGATGTCCATGCAGTAGAGGTCAGATATCACAAGCTGTGCTGGACTCAACATGTGCTCCATGTCCTCAGGAATCATGCTAGTGACAAAGCCAAATCCACGATGGCAGATCTGCCCCTGCAGATGTCATGCTTGATCGAGTTGATTAATTTTGTTGACACACAAACTCAAAACAAACCATATCTCCCCATGGACATCATAGAAAAAACATACATCTCCATGCTTGGGAGTAGCAGAAGCACACCCCAATGCTGACAAGAGCATGGCTGAAAGATAAAAATCTTCAAGATTTACCAAGTGTGAAGTCCGTGAGGCAGAAAGACATACGAAAGCCATCAGTTCTTTACTATCCTGAAGCCTGTGAAGAAGATATGGTTCATATGTCTATGATACAAGACCATGCGGGTGAAATGGACAATACAAAAATGTTATACAAAACAGCTAAGCTGATACGCAGAAGTACTGTGAACTTCACTGCCGAGAAGAAACAGTCAGACATGGTTACCGTATTGAGTACGGCAGAAGATGTTCCTCCAGACTTGTTCAGTCTTATACGTTGGATGTTAGTAGGGCCCGAAGAGGAGTTGCAAACAGAGATGAGGCACAGGACAGTGAACCAGTCAACACTGACATTAAGCCAGAACATCATGTATGCTTTCAAAAGCATAAGGCAGTGCAACACCGACCCAAGCAGGCAACTGACACATTCTGGACACAACATGCCTGAGAAAATCCACAGGTTCTGGGTTTGGCACTTACCGTTCATCACGACACCGGGAACAAGAAACTAATAGATCTCCTTCATTCACAGAACTATTGTGTACCATACGGTCGCTGCTCTTGGAAACAGCTATAGCCAATGCTGTTGTGGAAAACCCAAGATGGTTCGATGGCCTATACGTCCCACCCTTCCTCAAACAAGGAACCATTGTATTCTTTGCAGTTGACAATACAGACTTCACCGAGGACAAATCTGATTGGAAAAGCACCACACATGGGACAAACACTGCAGTGTATCAGAAGGCCAATGCCCCAGAGGAAGTCATCGCACCCAGTCTGGAACTCAGTGAGGCAAATAATCTATCAGTTGCCTCATATCATGTACCCATCAAGCCATGTAGCAAACCAAAACCTGGATTGGTCAAGAGGGCACACAAATTTGAGGTCAACACCACAGGGGTTGCTGAGTCTTATAAACTGACCACCTTCGGCTGGATCATAGCATCTGCCCTGTCTAGAGAAAAGGATAAGGGAGAACAGAGCAGTATCCCTGGTTTGGCTGGATTCAAGTTACTTGTGTCATTTGACCAATCCTTGACCCAAGTTGGTGCACTACCACTGCTGCCAGAAGTTGCACATGAGTGGTTGACAATGCTGACTGTGATTCTACAAGCATCCCATTTAAAAAGCTTGGTTGTTGGTGAAGAACACCCAACTGTGATTACCTTCGACATGGCCTTATACGAGAAGGCGGTGCAGTTGCTGGATTCGAGGTATGATCTGAAAAAAAGAGTTCTTCCCAAGCTAGGTGCGCTACACACTGTGAAGGCTGCACTGAAGGCACAAGGTACATCCATTGAAAATTCTGGGATAGATGATGCATGGATTGAGGCTGATGTATATGGCTCTGCCACAACACGACAGATCCTGAAGTGTGCCCACTACAAGAGAACTTTCCGTGCACATGTCCATACCTCTATATGAACTTCTCTTTGACAAGTTCTTCACAGAAAAGTCAAACCTCAAATCCGTCCAAGAAGCCTGTGCAAGATCCAGAATGTATTGCTAATGCCAATGATCACCTGCTTCAAACCCTCACCGACGAAGATGTTATCGAGCAGCTGAAAACTTGGGAAGCAGAAAAATGCTCAAATGCAATGTTCAAGTCAATAACAAATTACCTCCATCATGTTGAAACCATCCTGTTCTTTGTCGAAGCTTCAAGAAATTCTGATCTAGTTCTCCACCTGCAAGTTGGCGAGGCACTAAGTAAGCTCTTCTTCACCCTCGATAGGATAAGATACAAACACCTTTGGCCACGGTACATCGCAGACATGCAGGAGCTGAAGAGAAGTCATCCAGAAACCTGGCGTGAACTTCAGGACGGGAATATATCTGACACGAAGAGTGTCATACAGTTTGTCTTCATTCTTGGCACAGACCACACATGCGAACAACTAAACAGGATGATGAAGATTATTTATTTATTTATTGGTGCTTTATGCCACATCAGCAACTAAGGCTATATCATGGGGATGAAAGAATTAATTGTAAAAAAAACCCATTATTTTCAACGTAGCTGTTAAAAACAAGATGACGAAATACAAAACATGTGGAATAAAAGTGAGGAGAAAATGAATGTGTAGTTGTTCAAAAAAGTCATGTAAATCAACCTGTAATACAGATATAAATAATGGATGAGAATTTAAAAGAATAAAAACAGCTTAAAATTTATGAAACAGGTTGATTTCTTTCAAAAATGAGAAAAGTTTTTGTGAGCTGGTAAGATAAAATAAATCTCTTAAAGATCCGACAGTAAAATACTGCCCTCTAACATGATTAAAATCAGTACAATGTAAAAGAATGTGCTCCCCTGACAGCACCTGCTGACAGGGCACACACTCTGGTCGCATATTACCCTCTAACAAAAAGGAATGTGTTAGTCTTGTATGACCAATATGTATAGATCCTTGTATATGTACTATACTTGGATTTTATTTCGGCATATTTTTGATTAAACTCTAACGAATTGGTATCAGATTTTCTGGTACAAGCAAGGTCCAAAACAACTGAAGGTTTTTTTAAGATGCCAAGGAGGAATATGTGTTTTACGGTTTTCTTTTATAGAATCAAAGTCAATTTTGGCGGACTCCATGTGGGGTTTAATTCTAATTCCCAATGGAGGAATATGTTTCTGGTAACGGTAAAAAAATTCAATATTTGAAACACAGTTATAAGCAGGATTTGAAGGATTGGCCAAAAGTTAAGATACATACTGGAGAGACAATTTAATTCGGCACTTCTCAAGAGAACGCTCCTCTGCTTCAACAAGCATTGAATCTATTGGGGATGTTTGAAAAGCCCCTAGACTAATTCTAATACCACTATTGCGAATTGCATCAAGTGGTTTGAGATTTGACTTCCTTGCAGAAGCATAAAATATACAACCGTAATCTAATTTTGATCGAACAAGTGATCTATACAGATGGAGTAAAGTTTTTTGGTCAGCACCCCAATCAGTGCTACCAACAACCTTGAGTAGGTTCAGTTCTCTCTTACATTTAACTTTTAGTTGTTTTATGTGGGAAGTGAAATTCAGTTTGTTGTCAAACAACAAACCTAAGAATTTAATTTCCTTAACAACATTAATAGGACTCCCATCTATTTTTAACTCCAGATTGAGGTGATGTTTCCGAAGCTTACAAAAGTGAACACAGTTCGTTTTTGACTTTGAAAATTTAAAACCATTTTCTGTGGCCCATTTTTGAATCCTATTTAAACACAGCTGAGGTTTGCGCTCTATAGCATTCATCTTTTTGCTGCTATAGCAGATTAAAAAGTCAGCGACATACAATGAAGAATCTACCATATTCTCAATTGCATCGAAGATACTATTAATTTTAACCGAAAACAGGGTAACAGATAAAAAAATACCCTGAGGAACCCCCAATTCCTGTTCATGAGGATCAAATAATGTTGACCCAACACGAACCTGAAATTGGCAGTCCTTTAAAAAGTTTTCAATATAGAGAGGCATGCGCACTTTCAACCCCATGTTAAAAAGATCTTTTAAAATCTGATACGTCCACCTTATATCATATGCCTTCTCCAGATCAAAGAAGATGGCGACCACATGTTCTTTTCTGGCAAAGGCATTTCCAATAAATGTTTCAAGTCTGACCAAATGATCCACAGTACTTCTCTGGCTTTTGAAACCACACTGAACATTCGCAAGTAGATTGTTCGATTCCAGAAACCAGACAAGTCGGTCATTGATCATCTTCTCCATGGTTTTGCACAGACAACTGGTTAAGGCAATAGGCCTATAATTACTTGGATTGTTGTGATCTTTATCAGGCTTAGGAATAGGAATTATTGTTGCTTTATGCCAGGATGGTGGAAACTGGCCAGTCACCCAAATGTCATTAAAAATTGATAATAAAAGTTCAAGTGAAGATTGAGGCATATGTTTTAAAATTTTGTAGTGTATTTCATCGGGACCAGTGGCAGTATCCTTTGATCTATGCAAAGAGTTACTTAACTCTTTCATAGAGAGAGGTTCATTGTAATCCTCTAAATTGTTGGAGGCAAATTTGATCTTTTGTTTTTCTTGCAGTTTTTTAATTTTGATAAATTCTGGATTACAATTTTCAGACAACGAATGTTTCGAAAATGTAGAGGCCAATGTGTTTGAAATTTCTTAATTTTATACTATAACACAATGGCCCAGACTTAGCTGGTGCTGACTCAAAAATATCGAGGGCCAAACACAAACTTTGCCCAAAAATCCCCAAAATTTGCATGCAAAACCGAAAATTAGAAGTCCTATCTGGCCCTCCATACATTTACGCTCCGTGCATGCGCAGATGCCAGGAAGTGACCGGAATTGGCGCAAACATCATTTCTTTGTTTGGCCCTCAGTCAGATAACAACAAACTGACATCTGTGCTTTTAAATCTCAGTTTTAATGATGCCAGACACAAATCAATGGTTAATTTGGTGGATCCAAGGACACAACTGGATAAAGGAAGGAAGAAACAGTGGTTTGAAACGTTCAGGGCTGTAACTTTATAATATTTATGAAAATTATTTCATGTTCCCCAATTTCGGGACATGGGCCTGACGTCATCATTATTGCTAATGATTTTTCCACTGTTTGTTAAGTGTTCCTTCCCTATCTTTCATTGAAGCCCCCAGTTAAACTCCCAAGCTTTTTGGCTTGTTTTATTGAAATTATTTTCTAAAATTTCTTGGGAGTTTAACGTGTTACACAGAATGTTATTCTGTACATTTCCATGGATTACGTCCTCACCCTAGGGGTGTTTAGGTATGTGATCTTAAACACCAATAACTAACTAACTAGGGGTGTTTAGGCGTTTTGGTCATGCATCATACATCCGATGTATCGTTTTTTCTTCTGGTGAAGATCTTGCTTCACATCGGATAGTTCAAAATCTGTTACTGACTTCGGGCCGTGTTGCCTGGGGTCTTGTTTCCGGTTTGCATTCTGTGGTTGTTTGCATTGACAACGCTCTATTTATATATGTAGTTTCCTATTTATTATTATGGTAGGACTGTTGTAAGATACATTAAATATTCCGGGAGTGTAGCAATTGATTTTTTGGATAGTAAAATAATTTTTGTCCACACTTAGGCTCTATAGGGATACATTTGGGCACATCGTTCCCTTTGGAAAATGTTTTTTTGTGCAAATTATTTTTAGATTTATATTTTGAATGTTATTTGTTATGTATCTTTTTCTAATATTTAATGTGGAGTTGGTGGGAGTATGATCAACTTTATTTTGTTTCATTATGAAAGCATATTGCTCAAATGCAAGGTGTGGAAGCCTTTCCTCTGATTTACATGTTGGTTGGTTGCCTTGCTTGTAGTCAATGTACTCCCACTAATTCTTGCTCAACATGTGACAGATCGGATGACAAACGTTGGAGATGGGTGTCATGGTTTGTTGTTAGAGGCGAGAGGCCAATGCCAGTCCTCTCGTGGGGAGAGGCCACTGCCGTTCCTCTCACCAGAAAGTCACTCTAGTTTTTTTAGTTTCTATTTACAGAGGAACAAGAACATGGTGATGTTTACGTGACGCCATCAGAGAGTGTGCTTCCGTCTTCGTGTTCAGACAGTCAAACAGAGCTAGCGGCAAAAGTGCTCTTAAATATTAGGCAGGGCAATAAACCACACACCCGTGGTTTCAGCTCCCTGTCGCCAGCTAGCTCGACCGGTGAAGCAGTTACTCCGTCTGTGGGTACCGTGATGCCGGGTGTGTCCATTGTGGTCGAGGAGAGTAGAAAGGGTAGAGCGAGCACTTAAAATAAAAATAGGCTCACCCTGCGACAACAGAGAGCAAGAAGCCGGCAAGTTCAACGGGAAGCTCAGCAAAGTCTGAAAGACCACGGGCGAGAGAGCCCCCTCTCTTTCACAACAACATCTGGGGCCAGATGTTGTGGTTCGGAACTTGCGTCAGTTAGAGCATACGACCATGCCTCCAGTCCAGGACGCTACATTCAGTTCACAGCCGGGGTCGGCTACAGTTACGGCTTCTTCTTCAGCGTCTACCAAGCACATACGACTGCACCTTGGCTACATGACTTCTGATATCCAGCCTGCATCGCCGAGAAAGGTCCACTCTTCGTCAAAGAAGTCACACCATCCAGCAGCCAAGGAGATGAAAGCTCATTCACTGGGACGTCCACAGAAAAGAGCCATCTCGGACACAGTGTCCCAGGAGCAGCCGGCGGCCAAGCAACAGAAGACTGCTGCTCATCAGGCCTCCGTAACAGACTTGCTGTCGGAAGATTGCGCAGCTCATCTTAGCATCCCAGCAAGTGCAGAAGCAGCCAACGGCAGTCTCAGAACCTGAGCTGTCGGATGGTGCTGGAACGGTCCAGTCATCTGCGCGTTCAGATGCCGATGACCGTGAGTCTTATCTGATTCAGTCAGATGGTGAAAGGGATTTGGAGGAGAATTATCCTTCCCTTTTGGAACAACACAGGGTGGCGATGGATCTAATGTATCAATACTTCTCTGAGTTCGTTCCTGAGAATCAGAATGCTGCGACCACTCGAAAGTAGCACTATTCAGTAGCTAAGCAGACTAGGCCTCATTTATTGGGACGTCAGGAGAAAACAGCCATCTCGGACACACCGTCCCGGGAGCAGCCGGCGGTCAGGAACAGAAGACCGCTGCTCCTCAGGCCTCCGTAATGGGCTTGCTGTCGAAGATTGCGCAGCTCATCGCAGCATCCCAGCAAGTACAGAAGCAGCCAACCACAGTCTCAGAATCTGAGCTGTCGGATGGCACTGGGTCGGTCCAGTCATCTGCAAGTTCAGATGACGTTGATAGTGATTTTCAACTGATTCAGATGGATGGTGAAAGAGATACGGAGGAGGGCATGTCTTTTCCGGTTCAGTCTAGACAGATGTCACAGGCCTTCGGCCATTTAGACGATGCCATATTCAACATTCCAGTGGGAAGAAGTAAGGGGGCTTCTTATCATCTTCCGTAATTTTACTGATTGTTGAACTACGTTCATTTAAAACGGTCGGGGAAGATGTATAGACAGTTCCTCTGCGTTTGGATGAGCAGGCTAAGGACTTAGTCATGGCCTTACCTTTGTCATTCACTATTCGCTCAGACACAATTGAGACGGCAATTTCTTCAATCAGAGTGAATTTAGACGCAGTGTCTTACGCAAATCACCTTTAAGAACTGTGGTGCAACGTCTCAACGGAAAGGAATTTGAGGACATTCGTACCTCTTTTTGAGTCCTTTCCAGGGCTTTTATGTTTATCACGTATAGCGCTGTCTTAACAGTGGCTAATTTGGAGTTAATCAGACATGACAGAGCCGTTGCGTCATCATCTTTAATAGATGACAAGGTGAAAAACTCTTTACGGGTCGCTCGGGTTTCTGGACACTAAGTTTTTGACGATAAGCTTTCATTGGTTTATGACCAAGCTACAAAGAAAGCATCAATACTCTGCTCCTTAAGTCGGCGTCTAATTGACCCGCAACAGCAGAAAAGAGTAAGGGAGAATGCCCTAGACAGAAAATCATCTAAAAAGGACTCCTTGCGAGGGTATAGGTAACCCTCCTATAATTACTCTAGGAATCGTCAATACAGCGACTTGGATAGGGGGGTTGGTCTGATCGAGACTACCAGTCAGATGCCCCTAAACTGGTGGGTCGAGGCCCTTTGCGAGGGGGACGTAGTTTCTCCTTCCGTAGGCCTCGCAGGTGCAACAGGTGAGGGTTAGGACTTCTATTGCTTAGAAGTTGGCGGATGGTTATCAAGATTCGCATCAAACTGGATAACTATTATGAAAGACCAGTAGGCGAGAAGTGTGGAGAAACCACCACTAACATGATGTCCGTGATGGACAAAGCTTCCATCAAATCCTTGCATAAGATCAGAGGTAAAGGTAATAGAGGTCGTCGAGAATCAAGATTCTCTAGGATTCTACAGTCACCTGTTACTCGTACCAAAGCCAGAGAGCTCGTTCCAACCGTTAATAGAATGGAGCTGGATAACAAGTTTATCATGGCTCTAAAAGTTTATTTATGGTAATCATTCAGTCGCTAAAAGAGAGCGTTCAAGTGATCGACTATGCGGCAAGCATAGATCTAAGGATCCGTTCTTTCATGTCCTGGTATATCTGGCATTCAGAAAGTACCTACAGGTCGTCGTCCAAGGGTATAGTATTTCAGTTCTGAGTGACATGCTTCAGTCTGAATCTAGCGCCCTGGGCGTTCACTCGAATAATGAACTCGGTAATGTCTCACAACAATCTGGTTTGACTGCCATTACCCAGAGCGAAATTAATCAGTTGTTATGCTCGCTTTTGTCTACACTCAGACGCATTAACAACAAGGGATATTATGTGACTGATGAGGTTGTGTGGAGCGGCTGCGGATCTTATTCCAATGGGTTGCTTACACACACGTCCCCTCCAGTTATTCTTTACCCAGAACTGGAGTGTGAAGACACATTCGCTCAAGACCAGTATTGTTTTAACGGATCTTGTAAACAGAAGATCCAGATTTGGGCAGATATTCAGTGGTTAACTCAAAGAGTTCCGCTGGAGCTGCCAGATCCGACTTTCACGATTATGACGGATGTGAGTCAATAATTTGGGACACGGCCCTGAGTCCGACAGACTTGAAATGCAGAGGTCTTGGGACCCTCGGTTCCTGGAGAAACACATAGACATCAAAGAATGATGTCAATATTGTTAGCAGATTCACATTTTAGCGGACACGCATGTTCAGATATTGTTGGACAACTCGATAGTGGTAGCGTACATCAGGAACCAGGGCGGCACCCATTCATTTCTGTTATGCTAAATAACGGAGAAGATTTTTCTATTTCGCCATGTATCATCATGTTCATCTCTCTTCTCTCTATCCGTCATGTACCGGGTCGTCTGAACATACTAGCAGACTCGCTCCTCGGAAAGGTTGCCTGTTGCATTTGGATTGGACGCTCAACAAGCAAGTATTTGGACTGTTTTGCTACCAGTGGGATCGCCCCATGATAGTTCAGTTTGCGATGCACCGGAACAGTTAGTTACCGGCATTTGTATCGGCATGCCCAGTCCATGGATGCATGCAGTTGACGCTCTGCCAAATTCATGGGGATGGATGATAGGATACGCATATCCTCCAATTCATTTGATTTAGTAGATTACGTTTAAGATTAAACAGTCTCGTTGTGAATCTCAAGTGTCTGTTATTGGACGCTTCCCAGAAGCTTCCTCCACAATAGGGCCTTCTTTTTCAGGGGGAGTTTTGTTCTTCACGTCCTTCTCCGCCCATAGTGGCATAATGGAGTCGGTTAGACGTGAGGGAACCATCGCAGTTCCAATATTGTTTGATGACTGGCATAGGAATGATTAAGTAATGCGGGTGAGGAGATTTCGATGTGACTTCGAATCCTCCCCCCCCCCCCCCCTTCCCCTCTACACACACACACACTGCCTATATGTTTAGAGGCAATTACCGGGCAAGATGTAGTTTTCTTCCCACAAGCCTCGTATAATTTAATACATACATACTATGCATTTGGGTCGGGTTCTATGGCAGCAATTAAATTGCTACTCTTTGAGTACCTCGGAGGCGGCATAATCAGTAAACTGGTATTCAGATGATTACATGCTGGATTTTAATGCTCTCGTGCATTATATTATTAGGCTAACGCTTTATTGTATTTTGTGGACCTTGAAATTATAATCTATTTTGGGGGCGGTCCGTGCCGGAGCCTGTTAATCATACCTACTTCCATTTCTAGATCCAGGTTTCTATTATGTCAGTACTCAAATCGCATATTCTCACGTGTTTACGGTCGTAGATATCGGATAGTACACGTTGGAGAGTGTTGTTACTGGAATTTATTGTACAGAGGCTGCCTGTGGGTTACCTCGAAAGTGTGTTTTCTCTCCAGGGATCGTTCAGTGTGGCTCGATTGGACATGTGTTATATTTTATATCACCGGTTTTCGACATAGTTGTGTACACAGTCTGCGGTGTACGTTATATAGCGGGCAATATTAATTACCAGGATCGTAGCTATAGCCTTAACTTCTGAAGTGGCATTAAGCACCATTTATTAATCATGGATTAATACCTGAGTGCCTGTTCGACGATTATTTATATTGTTTTTTGGTTCCGCTCTTATTGATTCCAGAGCTCTCATCGCTTTCTTTTGAAGATTCCTTCAAAAGAAAGGTGGGGGGGGGGAATTTTTACCTCTTCTCTGGCTTGATGGGTATGTAACTATGAAGGAAGCTGTTTTATCTGTAATTATATCCTGCATACAGCTGAAGTGTTATTGTATGGTGTATGTTTGTGGGAGATTTTCTCTCATTATCGGAAGGGCCATCCTAATTTTTGGGGCATAGTCCGGACTACCCTTAAAAATTAGGAACTTGTTACATCCATAGCATAGCCTTCATGCTTAGAATAAGGAATTACTTAAATTGGGCTCCTTATTTAGGATATGTCTCCTCTATTACTGTATAGAGAGAGACATACATGTAATTCCTAATTATTCTAAGTTCCTTTCATCATGGATTGCAGGATTGGAACTTTGTTGATCTACTATTTCGGAAGTCCTAGGCCCTCCACCTTTTTACGATTCAGCTAAGTCTGGGCCATTAGGTTATAGTATAAAAATATTATAAATTTAAAATAATTTGTATATTTTTTATACTTACCAATGGCCCAGACGGAGATAGCCCTCCCATGAGTGGGCACTCATACCTCCCCGCTGAATTATTATGCAATACTCTCTTTTACAAAGAATGATGTTGGCGCCAATTCCGGTCACTTTTTGGCGTCTGTGCATGTGCAGTGAGTAAATGTATGGAGGGCCAGATAGGACTTCTAATTTTCTGTTTTGCATGCACATTTTGGGGATTTGGAGTGTGGGCAAAATTTGTGTTTGGCCCTCGATATTTTTGAGTCAGCACCAGCTAAGTCTGGGCCATTGGTAAGTATAAAAAATATATAAATTATTTCAAATTTATAATTTTTGATGTAATTAGGGTGTGGTTTTCCTTCAGATGTTGTACAGTTGACTTTGTTTCTTTTCCTTGAATCTTTTTAATCATTTTCCAAATTTTAGTGATAGGGGTGATTTGGTTAATCTTAGAAACAAAAGTTTCCCAAGTACTTTTCTTTTTTTGTTTTATAAGTCGTCTTGTTTTTGCCCGATTTATAAGTAGTTTGTCTAAATAATTGTGGTTGGTGACTTGTTAAATTCCCTTTCAGCTTTCTTGCGATCCTTTATAGCCTTTTTACATTCATTATCAAACTATGATTTGGTGAAACATTTTGGATTTGCCGAGATTTTAGGGATGACTGAGTTTGCAATGTCAAGCAGCACGTTTGTAAAATATTCTATTTGGTCAGCACTATCTTGAAATTTCTCCCGTGTGAGGCGTTCTGAACAAAGCGATGAGAAAGTGTCCCAGTCAGCTTTTTTTAAAGTTTCACTGGAGCACTCTCTCATCATCCGCCAGAACTACACTCTCCAACACAATTGGAAAGTGATCACTCCCGCACAAGTCATCTTCTACCTTCCAAGAATAATCGAGGAAGACAGAAGGGCATGCAATTGAAAGATCAACTGATGTATACGAACCAGATGCGGGGTGCAGATAAGTGTCTGAACCATCATTAAACAAACACATATCATATTTTGTAATGAATTCTTCTACAGTTTTACCCTTTACACTTTCTTTACTGCAGGAATTACCCCAAAGGGGGCTATGTGAGTTAAAATCACCCAACAAAATGTATGAGGTTGGGAGCTGTTGGATCAGTAGCTCAAGATCATTCAGTTGTAGGGTTTTACTTAGTGAAACGTAAATAGAACATAATGTGATTGTTTTTTTTCTAAAGTAAGGTGTACCGATACAGCCTGTAAATTTGATTGCAAAGATACAGAACTGTGAATAATGTCATTTCTGACCAAGACAGATGTTCCACGAATATGAAGATCAGTTTCATCTGCCCAGGCATTATACGAAGTATAATGCTTAAAAGCAGAATGATCCTGAGCCTCAGGTTTCTTTTATAAGAGTTTCCTGCAGGCAAAAAGCTGCAGGTTTATATTTTTGGCTTAAAAAGCCCAGTTAGTTAAAATTCGCCTTAAAACCTTGACAATTCCACTGTATTATATTATTTGTGGTTGTATTAGCCATATTTGCTTGGAGATTGAGATGGCGGACGTATGGACGAAATAGCCAGTGTAGCTTTTTGGGGTGATTTTACCTTCGGGGACTTATTCTGAGTGGAGTTTGAGTGCAAGTGCCCGAACGTTTCGTCTATGCACTCACCGACTCCCATCTCTTCCAAACCCTCGAACCTGTTACACATAACAGGGTCCTGTAAAATTTTAGGAGTTCTGTCTGATGAATGTTTTGATTTTTCCTTTTCTGAAATCTTCTTTTTTTTTTTTCTTTCGTCTCTGACTCTGATTCAGAGTTTGTTGCTGTGATCCTTGCAGTTGATTGGGTTGTTCGTTTTTTCTGTCTGTTATAGTTTTTTGGTCAATTTTCTGTTGTGATTTTGGTGTATCTTTTCTCTGGATGTGGATTATTTTTTCCTCTGACGTTTTAGCAGTATTCTCTCGTGATTGAGTTGACTTCGGTTCATTTTGCATGGTTTGCTCGATGGTAAAAGCTTGTACAAAGGATGGAATTGTACTGTTGGTAAGCCATGTCCATGGTGTCTGACATTCAACTGATTTAGTTTGGATTTTTTGTTTTTAAAGCTGTTGCATTGGAGGGTGATGTTATATTCATTCCAGGCATTGACATTACAATGTCTCTGGCCTCCTTAAAACTAACTTGCATCTCACATTTTACTTTTTGTATTTCTTTCTCCCGCTTCCAAACAGGGGAATCTTTGGATGAAGCTGTATGATTGCCCTGATAGTTACAACATTTTACTTCATTATTACATGGTCCCTGATGTTGTTTGCCGCATTTAAAACAGGTTCCCTGTCCCCTACAATTATTCTGTCCATGACCATATTTCTAGCACCTGAAGCACCGAAGTGGATTTGGGATATACAAGTCCACTCCAATGTTCAAATAACCCACTTTAATTGATTTTGGTGGTCTAGAAGAGCCTAAAGTTAAAATATAAGTATTGGTTTTAATTATGTTACCATCTTTTTTAATTACAATTCATTTGACGTCTGTAATATTCTGTGCTTTAAGTTCTTTTATTTCCAATACATCCATGCCAGCAAGTTCTCAAGTTCTCATGACACCTTTGCTGGTATTTAGTGTTTTATGTGGAAATGCAACAACCTTGATATCTAAAATTTTATCTAATTTTAATAAATTTCTTGCCTGGAATTCCAACCTACATTCTACTAAAATTCCCCCGATCGTAATTTTTTTATCTCCTTCACTGAACCAGCAATACCTTTAATAGTTTTCTCCACAGCAAATGGGTTGACTGTTGATACTTTTTTTCCTTCTTCTGCATAAATGACAAATTTAGGCCAATTCTTCTCAATACATTAGGTTTCACAATCTGAATCAGAGTCTGATATTGTCAATTTCGTATCGCTACCACGTTTTAATTTTTTTTGTGGGATTTTTTCCATGTTTTTTTTTTTTTAAATTCTTCAGTCCATGCCTCTCGCCCTTACTCTGAGCCCAGCCTGGGGGTATGTTCCCGCTTAATACGAGCTGGAAACAAAACCATGAGTACATAGACAGCATACTCCCCCACCGTTGATGCTAACGCATACCGCTGGAGGATTGACCCATAGAGTTTGTGGAAAGTGCCAGGTCGTAGCGGCCATTCAACCAACCATTTCATTAAAAACAAGAGCAACAAAAACTACTACTGATGATCGATGCAGACAGCGCAACAGAATGAAAGCTGTTAAACAAATTTTAAGATCTTCAGAAGTCGGTATAGGGGAGTAGCGATAAAATCAAATTAAAAGAAATGACGGATTGAATGACAACCCAATGCCCCCCCCCCCCCCCCCCCCAATGTGACACCCAGTACTTTTTGGGGTGGGGGCTCCCGATTGGTCAGAATGGGCCATCCGACCATCTGTCTACTCCCAAAATTGGGGCCAAAGCAGTGTGTTGGACAATATCTGAAAAATGGAGATCAGGGCCAAACACGATTTAAAACCTGATCTCCATCTTGGAGATTGCCCTAACCGGGGCCACTAGTCCTCAACTGTTAGGATTCCTTCTTCCGGGGGCCTTCGGAATGCACCTCACGGGAGAACAAGGTGCCTGCAAGATGGCATTAGCAGGATTGACCATTTTGGTCCGGGGCTGCATATTCAAATATTTTGCAGCAAACCAGGAAAATTGAGCAAATCTGCTAATTTAGAACCAGCAAACCTGCCCAATTGAGCAAGCCATCCTCTATCCGCCTCCTGAGGACCCACCTAGTCATGGATGTGTGTGCTCATTGGTATTTTCAATAATGCCAATGCACAGCAGCGGTTCTTTCTGGCCACATCTGAGATGCCACGCCTCTCAACAGAGTTTAAAGGGCAATTTGGTGTCAATGCCCACAAACCAAAGAATACCATGAGGTACAACCAAGTGCTGTCAAAAAGAGCATGACGCTATCGACAAGATCAAGGCTGCCATACTGAGTCACAGGAATCCCTTTGTTGCAGAAGGTGACCAGCTTTACAACTTCATTACACATGCATATCTTCCCCAAGAGAGTGTCTCACAGATTTTGAATGTCAACGAAAGTGGCCAGAAACTGTATGAAGAGTACATTGCCGAACGCATCAATGGAGACGTCAGTCTGTGGGCACCAGTCAAGAAGCAGAACAACGCCATGTTCTTGTCAGGAAACAAAAAATAAACTGTCAAGGTCTGCAACCAATCGGTGGATCTGAAAGAAACAAAAGAACTCTATGGTCAGTTTATGTTTATAGCCAGATCGAATAGGGACATTAATCAGAAGAATGTAGTCGGGAACTACAAGTGTACTCTGACTTCCAGGGCATTTTTTGCCCCAGATGGATCCATCCTTCCATGTACTGACAAGTCGAAGCTCATACACTGTCTGGAAAAGCAGGCAAAAACCAATCAAACCTATCAGAATGCACAAAAGCCAGCATCTGAGGAACATGTTGGTGAAGCAGAAACATCTTCAGTACCTCTGAGAGTCCAAAAGTTAAAAAATTTATAGTAATTTATATATTTTTTATACTTACCAATGACCCAGACATAGCTGGTGCTAACTCTTAAAATATAGGGCCAAACACAAATTTTGCCCCCCAATCCCCAAAATTTGCATCTAAAACTAAAGAAAACATGTCCTGAAAGGCCCTCCACACTTCGCCCCCACTGCGCATGCGCAGTGTCAAGGACGTTCCGAAATTGGCGCCATTAATCATTCTAATAACCAGTGCCTGGTAAGCGCTATGTACTCAGCGGGGAGGCAAGAGTTCCCAACTCCTGGGAGGGCCATCCCCGTCTGGGTCATTGGTAAGTATAAAAAATATATAAATTACTATAAATTTTTTAACATTTTTATACTGTACCAATGACCCAGACATAGCTGAATAGTAAAAAGGCTGGAGGGCCAAGGACATAGAGCAAAATGGAATACGCTCAATAAAATAAAATAGAGTCATCCCCTGTAGGGAAAAAGAAGTAATAGGCTTTACATGTATCTTTCTTATTTATGATAAATTAGAAAGATACAACACCTTCCAAAATTGAGCTTCATACATCCATGTACTCTATTAATATCCAATATAATCCTTATACTAATAATTTTTAAAGTAAGCCAATAAATAAAGTAAGTCTAGAGAATAGAGACTCTTATACTCCTAAAAGTGTCTGAGGATTGCATAATCATGTCCGTTGACATATGCAATATTCAAAAGCTATACTTTAAAAACTAAGACTTGAATGAATTTTAAAAACCTAAACTTCTCACTAAACAACCATCCCAATAACAGCTCAGAATTACTAACTCCGGAGGAGGTATCCCCTTGTTTTCATAGTAAAACAGGTGACCCAAGGGAACACCCTCCCCCCCCCCCCCCTTTTTCTTGCCCTGGGTCAAATAGCCCAGAGCGAAGAGGGCAGCCGAACGGAGACACTGCCGAAACAGACAGCCTACCTAGCTATAGTAGCAACTGTTAAGTGAATGACATTCTGAGCAGTAGATAATAGACCTAACAATAGAGGCCTCCAGAAATGGACTCGAAATTTCTAAGATAAAATTCATGAATGTGGATGGCTGAGCGCAATGAGCGGCCTTCAAAAATCTATAATAGTGACACTATTAATGTAAGCCCAAGAAGTAGAAGAACTCTTACTTCATGAGCCGAAATCTTAAGCACAACTGCTAAGTCAATGATATACCATAAGCAGTACCGATAGTTAATAGAATCCATTAACAATAAAATGGAGCGTAACGTCCTTCTACTAGACATCAAAGACAGAAGAAGCTTACGCCCTTTGTAATAAACAGATATCTGTTTATAAATACATAAACTGTACCCGGAAAGAGTAAAGGCCTATGCCCATACGAAGACGGAAGGACCTTAAAATAATAGGTTCCGGATAATAGGAGCCTAACTCTTATGCAACAATCCAACCTAAATAGTAACGGAAGTATTGATTCCGAAACTATGAAAGTGAAAATCATCCATCGATAGTGCATGAAACTCACTGACTCTACAGTAAAAGAGAAACCAACAGAATTACTGTCTAAAAGGTCAGAATTTGAAAACTACTGTTTCCAGAGGCTCAAATGATTACTTAGCTAAATAAGAACCGAAGTTAAAATCCGTATAGGAATTTAATCTAAAGATTCTAAGTCTATTTATCAAAAAGTTACTAACTGACTTAGATAAAGAGACAAAAGACTCAATTGTAAACTATCGTAGAGTGCATAGGTATGAGGTAACATAAACCTATAACCTAAATAATAACAGGCTGCAGTAGATCTTGTGAAACAAGTATACTAAAAAATAGCAATGAGTAGTATGGAGGGATCAACAATATGAACATAATGATCCCTACACCACGACGGAAGAGCCTCCACTTTAGCCGCATAGAATAGCGAAGAAGAGGATCTCCTATAGTAAGAAATCGCGTCCAAAGCTCGTCCAGTACAGTGCTTACAATGCAATACGGACCACACAACGGAATACATGAAGGTTGCGACCTTGCTGGTTGTGATAAAGATGACACGATTTACCCAGTGAAAAAGATCCTCACATAGAGGAAGATTTCACATTAAGACCCACAGTAGACAAGAGAGTAAATTACTCATGATCTCTGTGAAGATAGAGATGCTATCAACAGAAATGTATTGTGGTTGTTTATCTTAGCAAAACCTGCTAAAACAACAGCGCCGGAGGATACGCGTATCCTATCATTCCGTCCTATAGATCAATAGAGCGTTAACAATATTAGCTCAGAGATCTGGACAAGCCAACACATACGTCTGCAATTGATTAGCAAGCTGTGTCATAAATAAATCATCATTGGGCGCTCCCATAGATAGCAAATCTGATTGCATACTTGTTTGTTGAGAGTCCATTCTGACAGCAACAAGCGACCCGTAAGAGAACGGGAGTCCGATAAAACAATCAGACGACCCGGAATATGACGGACCAAAACTGAACTTGGTGTACTATAACCAACAGACGGATTCTTTCCATTAAATTGAATAACGGAAACGAAAGAGTGCCTCCCTGGTTCCGGAGATACGCCACTACTGTCGAATTAAAGGACAGGAATTTGGGCATGCATTTCTGAATAATGTTCATGCAATGACATAAAGCAAGCCTAAAAAACATTATTCCGCGGAAGTTAAACTGATTGCTAAAAGACTGCGGAACCCAAAGACCCTGGCACTTCGAATCCGTAGGGATCAGTATTATATCCCAATCTGTTTGACTGGCAACCGTCATAACAGCCACACTCGGGTCCGGCAACTGCGGCGGCACTCTCTGAGTCAACCACCGAATGTTTGCCCCAGTCTGAATCTCTTGTAACACTAGATAGCCAAGAGAACGAATAAATCGAGCAATTCATGGATTGCCGAAAAGTTGCCGTCGAAGAGAAGCTCCTCCGAGAACGAAGCGACTCTGAGAGAGTTCTTAACCTTACTATCCACGCGTGTGGATGTAGCTAGGGCTGCGTCACGTCTAACTAACTCCAATCAGCCACTGAAGGGCGGAGTTATACGTGAACAAACTACTGCCCTCAAAAGAAATTACATTGAGAATAATATCCCGTAAATCTTTTCTTGAAGACGTAATGATAACGCCTCAGTAAGGCGGATTACGTATAATAAAGCGTCTAAGTTAAGTCTACTATACATAATGTCGTTCCCAACATTGAAATTGGAAAAGAGATAAACGGCGAAAAAGAATATATGCAGTCTTTAATCACATCGTCTAGACGCATATGAACTCTCGGTATGCCCTGCTCTGCCAAAATAAACTATTTGTATAAATGATAAAATGGCAGAAATGAGCAACGCGGACAAGAAACTAAACTAACATGCTTAGTAGCAGGCTTGTATATATATATATATATATATAGCGTCGAAAAATAAAACACATGTTGTAATGACAATATTGGACTGCGTCGGTAAGTCAGGGACAATGTCCCTGAACCGATCGAAAAATCCGAGTCCAATGACGCTATAAGTCTCTTATCCAAGATCGCAGCAATGAAGTCCGAAATAATAATCACTGGAAGATAATGCCAGAAGATATGAAAGGCATCTTCCGATACTACTAAAGGGAAAACTCGAAATCTTTCGAATCCCTTTCGCCATCCTGTCGGACCCTATAAAGCGTTCGGTCGTCCGTAGCTGATGCAACCGCGGACCGCACCGACCCAGCGCCGTCGGATAATTCCTGATTCGACCGAGAAACTGTCAATTGCTGGGATGCTGCGAAACAACTGTGCTAACTCGGATAGCACGTCCGTCACCGAGGCCTGAGGAGAAGCAGTCTTACGATGCATTGCCGCTGGAAGCTCCGTGATCGTTATCCCGTGCATACTACCAATATGCGAGTGAATGGAGTGTATAGGCCTCGTGTCCCTTGGCTACCGGATGGCGTGACCTATTCGCCGTGGAATCACTGAATGCCGAAACTGATCGGATACTCGAGGTCACGTAGCCAATGTGCGGTCGTGTGCCCTGCTGTGAGGATGAGGAAGCATTAAAGACAGTCTCTCGGACTGTCAATATAACGGAGCGTCCCGACCAACGGACATATGCTCCGAATGTAAAATATCTGAACCACAACATGCGGTCCCCTATGTTGTTGGGCGAGAGAGGGACCTCTCTCGCTCACAGCCCGGACGGACCTGGACAAGCCAGGAACCGGACTAACAGGCTTCCTCCGATCTGTCCTCAATCTGCCGCCACTGGGTGAGTACTAAAGTAATTAAAGTGCTCGCATCACCCAAATCTCCTTCCTAGACCGCAACGGACGAACCCGGCAGCCGAACCATTCGATGAATGTACGCTACACCAGGTGAGCTAGCGAATGTCACTCCGTAGGCGATAGACATATTCCATGAGCACTTATTGCCGCTAACTCTTCATTAACTATGACGACAGAGGCACACTTTTGAAAGACATCTCCATAACTCTTCGAACAAGAAACCAGAAATGCTTGGATAGCAAGCATAAAATAATAATATATATAGCGTTGTTCAATAATTCGAAAGTTTGTGTGACATTATTGGACTATGTCGGAACTGAGGGACGATGTCCCTGAACCAAACCAAAAATTTCTAAGTCCACCGACGCTATCAGTTTCTTATCCGGCATTGCAGCATTCTGGTCCGACGAAAGAAGCTGTAGAAGACCAAGTCAGATGACATACACAACAGCATATGTTGTTCCGAAAGGGAAAGCTCGAAATCCTCCGAATCCCTTTCGGTATCCCGTCGGACCGAATGAAACTTTCGGACGTCCGTACCCGCTTCCGCGGAGCGTCCCGACCCAGCATCGTCGGATAAAATATATGCGACAGATTCAGTTGATGCTGGGATGCTGCGATAAACTGTGCTATTAAGGAAAGCACGTCCGTTCCCGAGGCCTGTGCAGTAGTGGTCTTACGATGCATTGCCGCCGGAAGCTCTGTGTACGTTGACTCCCGCACACTTCCTATGCGAACGTCCGGAGTCTGCAGGCCTCGTGTCCCTGGCTACCGGATGGTGTGACCTGGTCGCCGAAGAATCCTTGATCGGCGAAGCTGGTAATATATCGGCGGTCACGCAGCCAAGGTGCGGCCGTGTGCGCTGACGAGAAGAGGAAGCCTTAGCAGTCTCAGCGGACTGCCTATACAACGGAGCGTCCCGAGCGACGGACGTATGCTCCGCTTGCGACACATTTGTACCACAACATCTGGGGCCAGATGTTGTTGAACGAGAGAGGGGCCTCTCTCGCTTGCCATCCGGATGGACCGGAACGAGCTATGAACCGGACTAAAAGGCTTCCTGCGTTCTCCCTCCGATCCGCCGTCACTGGGTGTGCATTAGGTTAATTTATAGTGCTCGCATCACCCCAAAATTCCTTCTAGACCGCAACGGACGAACCCGGCTGCCGAACCATTCGGTGAATGGACGCTACACCGGGCGAGCTAGCGGACGTCAAAGGCCGTCGAACCTACTAGGGTCCTCTTAGGCAATTGGCGTATTTACATGAGCACTTTTCCGCTAGCCCTTCATTAATTGTGATGACGGAGGCACACTGTTGGAAGACATCACCCTAATCTTGATCGTCTGAAATAGAAATTGATAAAGTAGAGTGACCCTGCGGGGAAAGGACCGGAGTGTCCAAATCCCCAACAACATACCGTGACATACGCTTCCCATATTGTCATCGAAATCATACGATACAGAACAGGAGTTAATGCGAGTACACTGACCACATATAGAATGATAATAAAGTCAGAGGAAGACTTCCTCTTAAAACAATTGATCAATATCCTTTCAATGTGAAAAGAAAACAAATCCTGGTACTCGCACTAACCCCTGGCAATCAAAATACATAATAATAATATGATCCATTAATATAGAAAAAATAATTGAAATCAAAATATTTTGAAAAAATATTTTTTCAGAACAGCCCAAGTTTCTGAAAAGTAACGTTGAGCCCCAATTGATCCCAAGCCTAAGTGTGGACAAAAATTTTAAAAATATTTTAAACAATTTATTCAACACTTACGAACAATAATAATGTATCTCGTTATGATTAAAATAACATCAAGATATTATTTTTTAGAAATCCCCCCTCACACAGAGGGCTGTTGTAAATGTAAACAATGAGTGTAAAAACACTAAAATAAGACTCCAGGCACCCAGGCCCGAAATCAGTTACCAAAAATACACCATCTGATGCAAAACAGAGACTTCCAGGGAAGAAACTGCAGAACATCAGATGGTAGATGCAGAACACAACGCCTAACCACCCGTAGGTGAAGACGTAAACATGGGGAAAGAACAGAATTCATTCTGTTATTCAGCTAAAACTCCCAAGAAAATTTAGTAATAATAATTACAAAAACTATGCCAAAAGCATGGGAGAATAGCAAGGGGGAACTTAAAGGACAGGGAGAGAGGAAAACACTTAAAAAACAGTGTAACTAAATAATCAGAATGACAACAAAATGGCTGCTGCCTTGAAAATAGGTAACTTAACATAATTTCATTAAAAAATTTTAAGTTACAGCCCTGATAATGTGTCACACATTCTTTTCCTCTCCTCCTTCTCTATCCTCCTTAGAATCACCATTTCACTAATATTTATGTGTCTGGCATCATTTAAACTGAGATTTATAAGCACAAAGATCAGTCAGATGTTAACTGATGAAGGGCCAAACTTAGAATGATTAATGGCGCCAATTTCGGAACGTCCTTGACACTGCGCATGCGCAGTGGGGGCGAAGTGTGGAGGGCCTTTCAGGACATGTTTTCTTTAGTTTTAGATGCAAATTTTGGGGATTGGGGGGCAAAATTTGTGTTTGGCCCTATATTTTAAGAGTTAGCACCAGCTATGTCTGGGTCATTGGTACAGTATAAAAATATTGCCATTGTGGATAGAATGGTGTTCGTACAACAGACGGTAAATAAACCTGGGACAATCAGCACAGTCAAAGATCTTGGCCAGCACTTCAATCACAGGCTCCTGGTGTTGACAACAGATTTCGACGAGGTTATTCTGGTCTTTGACACCTACAAAGCTGACGCATTGAAGCAGAAAACAAGGGAGAAACGACGACGGCTGTCCTGAAGCATGGATGGTCTTCTTCAGCGCAGATACCGATGTCTTGGTTCTGGCTGTTGCACACTACGTCAAGCTCTGCAAACACACTGCAATATGTATGGTATCAGGTACTTTGGAGATTGAGCCAATCTGGAATGCACTGGGATTAGACAAGGCAGTAGCATTACCGGTATTGCACGCATTCACTGGAGCAGACAATGTTGGAAGATTCTCTGGAGTAGGCAAAACCAAGTGGTTTCAATAGTACATGAAGGTCACAGGGATATCATCTCAGCACCGATGAAACTGACAGAGGAAGGTGACCTAATACAGGAGGTGAAGGATGCATTGGCCAACTTTGTATGCTTGAAGTAATGCCCAAAGGGCATCCATATAACAAGTATCCCTGACCTAAGGTGGCATCTGTTTTGCAAACATCTTGCAGAAAACAGCAAGTTGCCTCCTTCAGTTGGTGCCCTTGAGGATCACAGTGAATGTGTGCGTGTGCAGAGTAGGGTGTGATGCCAACATGATGTGGCAGCATCTGTTCGACCCACTCAGACATGGCTATTATCAGAATGACCATGGTGAGATACTACCTACCACCACGAAGGTTCCTCCTGCACCAGAGGCCTGTAATGCCGAAAATGACACTCAGGACAGTGATGAAGATTTGTAAAAACATATGCCATGTGCCATGAACACTTGGTTAAACAACAGAAGCATATTGTTTGACCGGGTATTCATATTCCATGAACAATTATCCAGCCTGCTCACCTGAGCGTGGGTGTCTCTTCGAGAAATGAACAATGCTAAAATAAGCTGTGCTAATAAATGGAAAGAAGTAGAGCATCTCAAAAGAGTTATTATTTTATACGGAATTTATAAACTGAGTTCATAAATTCGATTTCAGCAGAGGTTTACTGAGACCCAAATCAAATTTAGTGGATGAGGTGTATAAATACCATTAAAAATATGAACAATTTGAGATGTTTTTTATCACATGATCATTTAACACGATTAGCAGACGACAATTAGAACATTTTCGGCTAAATAATTAAAAAGTTTCAATTTTTGCTTCCAAAACTTAGTTTATGACCCCTCACTGGAACAAGCTCGACGAGCTTGTTCCAATGAGGTGTCAAAAGCTATGTTTTGGAATAAAATTTGAAAAAAATAATATTTCCTGCTAAATAACTAGAAGATTTCCATTTTTGCATGCAAAATATAGTTTATGACCTTTCATTGGAACAAGCTCACCGAGCTCATTCCAATGAGGATTTATAAGCTATGTTTTGAAAGCAAAGATGTTGCTTTTCTATAATCCTATTTTGAGTCCTTTCTTTGACCCAGAAAACATAGGATTAGCATACTTAAGTTTCTAGATTGACTAGAAGCTGAGATAGTGCAAAATATGTATTTTTAATATGGTGGCCATTTTGAAAATCCAAAATGGCGACCATGCAGGTGGCTGTGCAAATGCCAACACTGATTTTCAGATTCTCCATGCGCCAGTGATTCTAAAAATGTACAGGTTTGCTAATATCCAAAACATTTGAACGAAACTATATTTCATAACATAGTGAACCTGACTATCATCTATGAAGTGATATCAAGTGTTGGAATTCACAAAACCATTTTTGTAGTTTTGAAAGATTCAAGTCAGGTTACGTAAAGATTATAAAGTTTACTCAAAGTAAATGACAGAAAGAGCTTGTTGAAGTGGGTGAAACAGTAGAATTATTTTTCTCCAAAGTGAGTGTAAAATTCAAGACTGCCATCTTTGACTTTTTCTCAATTAGCTCATCTTGCAGACTTTGAGACAATGGCAGAGTCAAAACTTTATCTAGTGTAACTGCACTACGTTCACCAAGAAGTACTTCTGTTCTCTCTGCTATTGTTGACCATGTTTTAACATCTTGTTCCCTTATTAGTAAGGTATACATGTGACCATTATTACAACCACACAAGAGCATATCAAACTCGGGGAGTACAACAAGACTTACAGGAACATCATGCAAATTACACTGTGCCATTATCACATTCTGTTCTATGAAGGCTACCTTGATACAATCAAGTGGTTCACAATCAACCCACACTGCATATTTTCCATTATGAGATAGACTCACTAATTTAATTCCTTTTGACCTGTTGGAACCGTTAAGTTTTTTCATGAATTGTGTATTTTTTAAATCATATACCTGGAGTGTTTTGTCAATGCCATAAACTCCATCATTAGAAATTGCACAGAATCCTGAAGCATGAATGTGTTCAAGACGTTGCCCATGTATGTCCACTGCATCTGATGATACACTAAATTTTAGACCTGAGAGTTTATCATTACTTTCATCACCACAAATTAACACTTGAGAAGACAAGGGAAGCATATGGCAACTAAGTGCAATCTTCAGCTGATCCAATTTTACACTGAATACATTGTGTGTTTTGACATCAAAAATACTAAGTTGATTTGAATCATGGACAGCTACTGCATATTTGTCTGAAATAAAATTTATGGAGATTGCTCTCTCCTTTGAAAATATTTCAATACCACTATCAGTGTCATAAATGTAGCCATAATTACTTGATCCACCTTTAGTCAAGGCAGCAAGTTGAGAGCCATCATCAGATATAAAAAGCATATCACAGTATGGAAGATCTATCATACAGAGCATCTTGTGATTGGATAAATTAATTACAGTAATGTATCGCTGTAATAGATTACCTAGTGATAAGGCTAATACAGAACAATCTTTATTAAGTGTTGTACATTGAACTTGTCCATATTCATTGAATGGAAGAACTGGTTTCTTTTCTCCTGTTAACACACTCCAACAGTCCAAACCAAAATAGTTTACATAGTGATAACTTGTACTACTATTCATTGTGTATGAATATCTAACTAAAGCTAGACTATTTTTCTCATTTACCACAATACTTCGTACTGGACTAGTATAGCCTTCTGTTGAGGATGATTTTAGTCCTTTATCTATCAGTCTGGATAAATCCCACACCTTTATTCCTATATCTCCATATGCTATAGTTATAACTTGATCTTTATGATGACAATTATCACTGTTTGTGACTACTGTTCTATGTATGTCATTACTCTGTGTCTGAAAGCGTAAGAGCATGTCACCAGTTTTTGAACTCCAAATACTCAAGTAAGGAGACTTTCCTTCAGATGAAATAACATACTGCCCATCAGATGATAATACAGAAGCATAGTAGTATTTGAGTCCTAATTCTGAGTCAATTTTAGGTGTATTCATCATTACAGGTGTTGTATCATACTTAAAAAGTGGCCATAACACAATATAATGTCCCTTGATTACAGTTAATAATATATTATATTTATAGTAAGCACACATAAGATTTACCTCTCTTACATAATCTTCATCTACTTCAAATTTCTCATGTGGAAAACTAGCATGCAAATCAAATAGTGTTATCTCCTGTCCATACTCTTCATCAGTTTCGTTAATTGAGTAGACTCGAATCTTACAGTCTAAGCATTGTCCTACGAATGCTAAGTTGTCATCTTGTGTAACTAACAAACTGCTAGGAATGTGATCTGTTGTAAGTCGAAGTAATTCTTTACATGTTAGTATATCATAAATATTTGTATGGTGTTTTAGAGCTACTAGTAACCTCTTGTCATCAGAAGTAATGGATAACTGTACAAACTCACCTATATTCACATAGTCAGAAAGTTTATGTATTAATTTTCCAGTATGAATATCGAGAACCTGGTTATCTAAACAGAAATATTTATAACCCATTGTTACAGCATGATTATGATGTTTATGTTTGGTAACAAAGGTATAAATATAAAATATATCCAGTGTCTCTGAATTCATTATTGCAACTTTTCCTTGTGAAGCCACACCCGAGCAAACTAAATATTTTTCATCTTTAGACAAGAATAATTTTGAACCCATTCTTGGAATAATGTGTGTAAGGTCCACCCTGGATGCAATTTCACCATTTGTTAAATCCCAGATTGCAAGATATCCATCCCATGAAATACTCACTAATTCTTTTCCATTCTTCATGACTTTCAAGTCAGCAATTTGATTAGTATGTCCTTCTAAAGAGTAAATCAAAGCATCAGATGTACTACCAAAGCCTTCATTGAAGAATGTAATGCTATTATTACTACATCCTAAACTATCACACTGATGCAATAATGACCTTATATCATTATCACTTTCTGCATGATTAAGAAGTCTCCCTACTAACTCAAGATGCAAATTAGATGGCATGATACTTAGTGTTGCACCACCTATCTGGATTGCTTTCATTACCAATAAAATATTGTTGTTTCTGTAACTTGTATATATAGCACTTAAATCACTTAGTGTTTCTTGTAGAGAAAAAGCCTTAAGCTTGGCATATAACCAACCATAATTGAAAACAATTTCTTTTTTCAAAAGTGCTTCCAAATCTGCATTGATGAGAAAGTGAGGTAGTTCACTGAGTTTCCTCAAGTTGAATTGTTCTTTCCCATCTTGTGAAGTGAATGTTATCTGGATGGGAACCATTCTATCTGCTTCACTGTTTGGGTCATCTAATAGTTGTCTTTTCATTAGGAATGGTAAAAACTTGAATGGCTTTTTAGCGCCACCTCCCCATGTTCCCAGAAAGTATTCAGCACAATTTTTGTCTATGTTTTTCTTGAAATCCTTATCATTCAGATATCGTCTTTCAACAGCTTCCCAGAACTGTCTGTGATACCATGATAAAACCTGAGTGTTATCAGCATTTCTCTCAACAATATATCTTCCCAGATCATTTCTGAGTCTTGACCACAGGAATGACGGAAGTCGACGAAATGGAGGTAACCAAAACACAAAAATAGAATTTAGGACATCATCATCTAATGAAAGAATGTTTTCTAGCTCCACTTCTGACAGGCCATTTTTTGCTACTGTAAGATATGATAACGCATGTTTCACTAGTACACAGCCATGTTGTGACTCCAGCTTATTAAATAAATGATTGACAGCAGCTTCAGCGGAAAGAGCTAAATCATTAACATTTATAAATGAATATGAGTGCCAATGGCTGATTTCATCAAACATCAGCTGTAGAAACAATGGCATTGTACATGCCTCCACTATTTTATCAACTACATTCCTTTGGTGCTTGGTTAATATTTTCCGTGTGGATTCTAGCTTTGATGTGATGATACTGAGTCCAACATCTTGCTCAAGAGTAGACAACTCCACAAAACTGTCTTGCTTTGGGATGATGCTCTGTAGCCTGGACTGTAAGTTATAAACATCTAAATATGCAGACACAACAATTCTTGTATATGTTGGAATACTTCTGGGTAACCATAGCAACTTGTGTGCTCCTAACTCCTGTGACAACTGGTCTAATGAATCCAGAAATATTACTAATGGTCTTTTGACTGATGATAACTGGAAAAGTTAAAAAATTTATAGTAATTTATATATTTTTTATACTTACCAATGACCCAGACTTAGCTGGTGCTAACTCTAACAAAACCAGGGCCAAACACAAATTTTGCCCCCCAATCCTCAAAATTTGCATCCAAAACAAAAAGAAATCATGTCCTATAGGACCTCCATACTACTCCCCCACTGCGCATGCGCAGTGTCAAGGACGTCCCAAAATTGGCGCCAATTATCATTCTTACTGGCAGTGCCTGGTCAGCGCTATGTACTCAGCGGGGAGGCAAGAGTTCCCAACTCCTGGGAGGGCCATCCCCGTCTGGGTCATTGGTAAGTATAAAAAATATATAAATTACTATAAAGTTTTTAACATTTTTATACTGTACCAATGACCCAGACTTAGCTGAATAGTAAACAGGCTGGAGGACCTAGGACATAGAGGAAAATCCAATAAGCTCAACTATATAATAAAGAGGTAACCCCTTAAGGAGAAAAGGAGTATTAGGCTTTACATGTATCTTTCTTATTTAATATTAAATTAGAAAGATACAATACCCTTAATAATTGAGCACAGTAATATTCATGTTCTCTATTAACATCCAGTATAACCCTTATACTAATTATTTTTAAAGTAAGCCAATAAATAAAGTAGTCCAGAGCATTGAGACTCTTTATAGTCATTTAAAAGTGTCCGAGTATTGTACATTAAAGCCCGTTTGACACTTGACATATACAAATGCTTCACACCGAGCTATACTTTAAAAATAAGACATGAATGAATTTTAACATTAATATTACACTTTAAAACCATCCCGGAAGCGACTCAGAAATACTGACTTGGAGGAGGCATTCCCTTGCTTTTCACTATAAAGCAGGTGACCTAAGGGAACACCCCCTCCCCCCCCCCCCCTTCCCCTTGCCCTGGGTCAAATAGCCCAGAGCAAAGAGGGCAGCCGGACGGAGTCACTGCCGGAACAGAAAGCCTGCATAACTATAGTTGCAACTGTTTAGTGGACGACATTCTGAGCAACAGATAACGGACCTAAACAATGCAGGTCTCCAGAAATGGACTCAATATTTCTGAGATAAAAATTCGTGAATGTGGATGGCTGAGACCAATAAGCAGCCTTCATTAAATCTGTAATAGCAACACTATTAGCATAAGCCCAAGAAGTAGCAAGAGCTCTTACTTCATGAGCGGAAATCTTAAGCACAGACTGCTGAGAAGAAGATAAACTCTCATAAGCAGTACGGATAGTTAATTGAATCCATCTAGCAATAGAATGGACCGAAATGTCCTTTCTATTAGGCATCAAAGACAGAAAGAAACGTTTCCGTCCCTTTCTGATAAACTGAGATCTCTGTTTATAGATACGTAATGCTCTAACAGGCCAGAGTAAAGGCCTACGCCCGTCTGAAGACGGAAGAGCCTTAATAACAATAGGTTCCGGATATTTATTAGGAGCCTGATTCTTAGCTAAAAAAACCACATTAGTAGTGAAGGTGATAGTGTTCCCGACACTACGATAGTGAGAATCATCCACCGACAGTGCATGAAGCTCACTGACTCTTCTAGCAGAAGAGAAAGCTAAGAGAAAAGCTGTCTTATAAGATAAGAATTTGAAATCTACTGTCCCAAGAGGTTCAAATGGCTTTTCCTTCAATTTAAGAAGAACCCAAGCTAAATTCCATTTAGGAATTAATCTAAGAGTTCTGGGTCTATTTATCGAGAAGTTTCTAACCAACTTAGATAAAGAGACATTAGATCCAATTTGTAAACTATCATGATGTGCATAGGTATCAGATAACATAGACCTATAACCCTTAATAGTAACAGGCTGCAGTTTGATTTCGTCAAACAAGTATACTAGAAAGTTTTCAATGTCTGGTATAGAGGGATCGAATATATCTACAGAATGATCCCTACACCAACGACGAAAAACCTTCCACTTAGCCGCATAGTTTAGCGAAGAGGAGGTCCTCCTACAGTTAGAAATCGCGTCCACTGCTCGTCCTGTAAAGTGCTTGCCATGCAAGAAGGACCACACAACGGAAAAACGTGAAGGTTGAGACCTTGCGGGTTGTGATGGAGTTGGCGCGATTTCCCCTGCGAAAGAAGATCCTCCCGTGGAGGAAGCTTTCGCGGTAGGTCCCACAACAGACACCTGAGTAGATTTATCCACGGTCTCTGTGGTGACAGAGATGCTACCAACAGAATCTTGCATTGAGATTGTTTTATCTTTAGCAATACTTGTTGAATTAACGGCGCTGGAGGATACGCATATCCTATCATTCCGTCCCAAGGGATCGACAGAGCGTCTACTGCAAATGCTCTTGGATCCGGACACGGAGACACATACGTCTGCAACTGATTGTTGAGATGTGTCGCAAATAAGTCTATCATTGGCCGTTCCCATTGGTAGCAAATCTGATTGAATACTTGTTTGTTGAGAGTCCACTCCGACGGCAACAAGCGACCCTTTCGTGAAAGGGAGTCTGCTAGCACATTCAGACGACCCGGTATGTGACGGACCGAAAGAAGAACCTGATGTTCTAGCGCAAACAGAAGGATTCTTTCCGTTAGATTGAACAACGGAACTGAATGAGTGCCTCCCTGATTCCGTATATACGCCACTACAGTCATATTGTCGGATAGGATTTGGACATGAGCATTGTGAATAATGTCCATCCAATGACGTAACGCAAGCCAAATTGACATCATTTCCTTGATGTTTATGTGCTTGCACAGGAATTGCGGATCCCAAAGACCCTGGCATCTCGAATCCGTTGGGATTAATGATGCACCCCAACCTGTTTGACTGGCATCCGTCATAATAGTAAAACTCGGATCCGGCAACTGCAGCGGAACTCCCTGAGTTAACCACTGAATGTTTGCCCAAGTCTGAATCTCTTGTTTCACTTGATCTGACAAGAGAACGTCTACGTCGAGCGAATGAATTTTCACACTCCAATTCTGAGTCAAGAAAATTTGGAGAGGACGTGTGCGTAACCGCCCCATCGGAATGAGATCCGCAGTGGCTCCGCACAGACCTATCAGTCTCATAAATTCTCTCGCTGTGACTTTGTCTGCGTGCAGACAATTGCGAGCGTAACAACTGACTAATTTCGCTCTGGTTAACGGCAGACGAACGAGATTGTTGTGCGTCTCGAAGCTCATTCCCAGATGAGTGAATGACTTGGACGGCACCAGATCCGACTTCTCCTCGTTTACTATAAAACCGAGACGTCGGAGCAATAGAAGTAGATTCTGAACATCGTTCTGAAGCGTTAACTCGTGCCGTACCTCTGAAGAATGTCGTCCAGGTAGGCCGACGTTACCGCAGACGAATGAGCTCGGAAATAGATCATTACCGAGTTCATTACCCGAGTGAAAGCCCAGGGTGCTAGATTCAATCCGAAGCACATCGCCCGGAATTGATACACCACTCCTAGGACTGCGAAGCGTAGATACTTTTGGAATGTCGGATGTACCATGACGTGAAAGTACGCATCTTTGAGATCTATGCTTGTTGCATAATCGTTCAACCGAATACTCGCTCTGACCGACCGAATCGTCTCCATATAAAATTTCGGAGCGACGATCAGCTTGTTTATCCAGCTCAAATCTATAACTGGACAGAACGAGCCGTCTGGTTTCGGAACCAGAAACAGATGGCTGTAGAATCCCGGAGTCTCCTGGTTTTCTACGACCTCTACCGCGTTCTTCATTAAAAGAGACTGCACCTCTGATAACAGAGCGTCTCTTTTCTGCGGATTTGACGGAAGTTGAGTCCACTTTGGACTTCGAGTTAATGGAGGCTTTCGTTTGAAGGATATCTTTAGACCTTCCGAAGTCAATCCTCTCACCCAAGGGTCGTCCGTAATCGACGCCCATTCTTGTGAAAAGTTCGACAACCTTCCGCCAACCGGTACGCGATAGAGGTTTAAGCCATCACCTCCAGGACCTGCGAGGCCTGCGGTAGGCACGTCCTCCACGACCTGCACCTCGCCCCGTCGACCTCGGGGCGTCCGACCGGTTGTCCCGGCCCGAAGGACGTCCCGAATGAGAGTCGCTACCCTGACGGTCTCTCGAATAAGACCAAGAGGACGCACCGGAACCTCTATAGGAACCTCTCTTGGGCGCATTAGACCCAGAAGTGCCTGTCTTATTCTTGTCTGCTGTATCCGACTTCTTAGAAGCAGATTTGAACAACAGAGAATCCGAAGCTTTTTTTGTAATTTTATCATAAATAGCAGAAAGCTTGCCGTCAAAGAGAAGTTCTCCGGAGACCGAAGCGACTCTAAGAGAGTTCTTCACCTTAGTATCCACGAGTGTGGATGTAGCTAGGGCTGCGTCACGTCTAACCAACTCCAGGTTTGCCACTGAAAGGGCGGAGTTACACGTGGAATAAGCTACTGCCCTTGAAAGAAGTCTTAAAGAGGATTGTATATCCTGAAACTCTTTCCCTTGAAGGCGCAGTGATAACGCCTTAGTAAGGTGATCTGCATAAGATAAGGCATCTAAATTGGCTCTGTTAGACGAAATAGCTGTTTCCAACACCGCGGTTGGAATAGAAGCCGACGACGGTAATGATAGCTCTAAGTCTTCCGCCTCGTCGTCCATACGCAGAGGAACTCTCGGGATACCCTGTCCTGCCGTGTCGAATTTATTCCTTGCATTAATGAAAGGCAGGTTGAGAGTATTGGCGGACAAGAAACCTGCTTTCCTCGTCTTGGAAGCAAGTTTAAATATAGCGTCGTTCAATAATTCAAATGTTCTTGCAACATTATTGGACTGCGACGGAAACTCGGGAGCGATGTCCCTGAACCGCTCAAAAAATTCAGAGTCCAATGACGCTATAATCCTCTTGTCCGGAACCGCAGCAGTCTGGCCCGACGGAACAACTTGAGGGAGAAAGTGCCGGATGAAGTCCACGGCAGCTTTATGTTGTTCCGAAAGGGATAGCTCCAAATCATCCGTATCCCTTTCACCATCCGGTCGGACCTCATGATGCTCCCGGTCGTCCACCCCCGATGCTTCGGCGGAGCGTACCGACCCAGCGCCGTCGGATAATTCTCATGAGGTCCGACCGGATGGTGAAAGGGATACGGATGATTTGGAGCTATCCCTTTCGGAACAACATAACGACGAGAAGAAGAAGCCTTAGCAGTCTCCGCGGACTGCCTATACAACGGAGCGTCCCGAGCGACGGACGTATGCTCCGCTTGCGACACATTTTGTACCACAACATCTGGTCCCAGATGTTGTCGTACGAGAGAGGGGCCTCTCTCGCTCGCGGCCCGGCTGGACCTGGACGAGCTAGGAACCGGACTCAAAGGCTTCCTCCGTTCTCGCATACTATCCGCCGTCACTGGGTGTGCACATTGTATGTTTATAGTGCTCGCATCACCCAAAATTTCCTCCTGGACCGCATCGGACGAACCCGGCTGCCGAACCATTCGGACAACATTTGTCTAATCTCCATGAGCACTTTTGCCGCTAGCTCTGAATTCATTTGTGACGACGGACACGCACTTGTAGAAGATAACATGGAAACATCACCCTGTTCTTGTTCCTCTGAAATAGAAACTGAGAGAGTAGAGTGACCTTGCGGAGAAAGAGCCGGCATAGCCCTTTCTCCAGAAACAACATACCGTGACACATGTTTCCAATGTTTGTCATCCCAATATTGACATAGAGAACAGGGATTAGTGCGAGAACACTGACTACAATTAATACAATGATCATGAAAGTCAGAGGAAGATTTCTTCCCATTACAATTTGAACAATATCCTTTCATTGTGAAAAGTCAACAATAAGTCCTAGTTACTCGCACAAACCCCTGATACAAAGATACATAATAACATGATCCATTAATAAATGAAAAAACAATTGCAAATCAAAATAATTTTGAAAAAATATTTTTTCAGCGAAGCCCAAGTTGCTGAAAAGTAACGTTGAGCCCCGATGGATCCGATGGCAAAGTGTGGTCAAAAATTTTAAATTTATATTAAATAATTAATGAGACACTTACGGATAATATAAATGTATCTTATAGTGAGATAAACTACACCAAAGGCAAACAGCCCCCCTCAAAAAAGGCTGTTGCCAATGTAAACAAACAGTGTAAAACACCAGAAAACATGACTCCAGGCACTGAAAAAACTGGCCCGAAATCAGTCATCAAAAATACACTCTATCTGATGCAAGACAGAGACTCCCAGGGGAGAATCTGCAGAACATCAGATGGAGATGCAGAACACAACGTTTATACACCCATGGGTGAAAACGTAACTATGGGGAAAATAACAGAAAACATTCTGTATCCAAGCAACTCTCCCAGGAAAATTTTAGAAATGAACTTTCTCAAAAATATGCCAAAAGCATGGGAGAATTGCAAGGGGGGACTTTAGAAGGCTAGGGGAGAGGAAACACTGAATAAGCAGTGCAACATTTAGCAAGAATGACAACAAGAGGCCCATGCCTCGAAAATAGGCAACTTAACATAATTTCATCAAAAAATTTTAAGTACAGCCCTGATTATTTTTTGTCACTTCTTTTTCCTCTCCTCCTTCTATATCCTCCTTAGAATCACCATTTCTCCAAAAATTACGTGTCTGGCATCCTTTAAACTGAGATTTACAAGCACAAAGATCAGTGAGATGTTGACTGATGAAGGGCCAAACAGAGAATGATAATTGGCGCCAATTTCGGGACGTCCTTGACACTGCGCATGCGCAGTGGGGGCGTAGTATGGAGGTCCTATAGGACATGATTTCTTTTTGTTTTGGATGCAAATTTTGGGGATTGGGGGGCAAAATTTGTGTTTGGCCCTGGTTTTGTTAGAGTTAGCACCAGCTAAGTCTGGGTCATTGGTACAGTATAAAAATATACAAAACATTTTTGAGGATGGATTCACTGTCGTCAGAGACTTTCAAGGATCCTTTCACGCCATTTTCAAGAACCTTTAGACACTTTTTAGACTATTTCAAGCTACATGAGTGCCATAGCCATAGGGGGGGGGGGGCTTGGTGCCCCCTCCCCAAAACAATGGCTCAATGCAACTTTCACATAACATACAGAGCCCTAAAATGGTCTCCATATAGAGCTGCACACTCTATAAATGCCCCATATTTGCTCTTAGAGCACTTAAGTTTGCCAAATTTTCTTAGGAGGTGGGAGGTCTAGTCCTAACTAGGATGCTCCAGCTATTACCCCCTCCCCCCCCCACTTCCCTACAAGGGGAGTGGAAGGAGGGGTAACAACTGCAGGATCACATTTAAGAATAAGGAGGCCTCTTCTCCCCCTACAACACAATTCCAAATATCATGTTTGATCCCCCAACAACTGACTGGGGCACACCCTATTATCGAATCCTGGCCACGCACCTGAGCTACATGCATTTTGCTTTGAATAAGACTTGTGATTATGATAAAATATATTAATTAACATCTAGAAGCCTAAAGTCAAGTCTGCTCACATTCAATGTTGTACAGTAGGGACTCATACTGACTTTTAACTAATAGTGAACAAGAGCCTATAACATGAGCAGTCATTTTCAGTCAAGGGTTGTCTGCCTATTCAACAAATGCTAGGCCCGGGGGGAGGGGGGGGGGGGGGGGGGGCGGGAACATACATTTTTATGTTCAATTAATTATCTCATATGCCCCAGATTCATAGAAGTCATAAACTGTGAAGAACCTTTTAAAATTATGGGATATCAAGAGTACTTCACAATTTCAAGGCCATGAGAATTTTAATTCTTAGACCTTTAAGGTTTCCAAGAACCACAATGAAGCCTGATTTTTGTATGTTCTAAATTTCAGATTAATCGTTGCAAGATAAATACATAAAAGCCTCTCAGCTTATACAGTTGACACTTGAAAACAAAGAATTCTTGAATAACTAATTTTTTTCATTTTTTGTCTCAAAAATATAGGTTATGACCCCTCTTTGGAATGAGCACGATGAGCTCGTTCCAAAGAGGGGTCATAACCTATGTTTTTGAGACAAAAAATAAAAAAATAATGAAAATTAATTGGCAATTTTTTAGAATAATGCTGGCCAGTTTTGGCCGTTGCATTGGGTTAACCCTTTACCCAACGAATCCACCGCATCCGCAAATTGAGCAGTTGAAAAAATTAAATTTTTCAAAATATTTCAACAAAACCATATCATGTAACCCCTCATTGGAATGAGCTCATTGGGCTCGTTCCAATGAGGGGTCACATGATATGGTTTTGTTGAAATTTTTTGAAAAAATTACAAAAATTATATTTAAAATAATAAATTTTGATATCGTCTGCGCTGGGTAAAGGGTTACTGGAATGACCAGTCTTTTAGGGGAAAAATATTCAATTTTTGGACAGCAGGCTTGACAAGGAGTATTCTGCTACATAATAATATATATTAACTCTTTATCTGATATAAGAAAACAGAGGCTAAAGGTATGTTATGAAGGCAAAAGTTGCAAAAACAATACAATTTTTGGACGGATATTGCCATTACATTAAGTAAAGGATTAGCCTTTCCATACAGTGTACATATAAGTGTGGTTAAAATTTGGCTTCCTAAAGGCAGATGACAAAATGAATACCCAAGTAGGTAGAAACACTTTCTATGATTTAACCCTTTATCTAATGAATCGATAGCATCCGGCCACATAATTTATAAATTGAGCAGTTAAAAAAGCATTTTTTCAGTAAAATTCAACAAAACCACATCATGTAACCCCTCATGTGGCGCAACCTGATAGCAGTCAAACTGAAATATGAGCATGAAGGAATTGCATTTGTGAGCACAATACTATTTAAGTGAACCCGAGTTAGGCCTAAAAAGTGAAAATATGTTTCTCAGCCATAGACCACGCCCCCCCCCCCCCCCACTGCCACCCCCACCCCAGGGTCCTTTTGGCTGCTGCATTCTCTCTTTTTATAACCAATGCAAACTTTTAAAGAAATAATAATTAAATGGTTTATGTCTCATATTTGAACCAAGTTAATAAAATTGATAAATTTGTCATTTGAGTGCAAGAAGGCTTTGCAATGCTTTAACAAAGCCTTCTTGCTCTAAAGGGATGAAACACACCACCACCCATTGTAGATTATGAGGTCTAAAACATAAAACAAACCAAGAACTTTTGATGGCAAAGAAATTATTACAAAAATAAAAACAAAATAAAAAAATTCCTGCCTGCCTGCATACAATATTACAAAAATGGCCTGAGAAACAGACGATCTACTTTGTAGGGTCTTATTAATAAATACATAATCTACTCACATCAGTCACAAGTCACCTAAATATTAAAAATCACTGGAAATAATTCTTTCTTTTTTGCTTTCACTAATGACACCACCCCCTACCACTCATTCCAGACCTGCCTTGCATTTTGTCTGGACTGAGGGTGAATGCCCCCTCCCTTCCTCTCAAGATCAGCCCTGAAAATGTTTTCCTAAGGCCAACAGTTGGCCCCAAGGAAATAATAATTTACCAATAAGTTTAGCCTGCAAAGTCCATTCTAAAAAACCTGTTGGTAGCCCCTGACTTTATTTCAAAATGCAAGGCCTGCATTCTTGGAAAGGTGTTACAGGAAGGTTATTCTAGTTTCTTACAGGAAGATAATATGGTTTCATAAATGACAAGAGAAGAAAGAAACTTGTCTTTGTTGTGCAGTGGGTTCATATGCTTTCAGTGTATTATGTAAGAAAATCATCTGATTGTTGTCAATACCTCAGGCACTCCTTTACACTAGACTCAGTGAGGTTTTGAGTCTGCATATAACACAGACATGGGTTGATAAAGCATGGAATACACACCTTCAGAACTTAGGGATAGCATCATAACATTAGTTCAAGTACGTGAAGAGACAATAATACAGTACTCACCGATAAACAGTTATGAAAATACTCAATGAGTTTGGTAAAATCCTGGGGAATATCAGTGTTTGGATTGTCATATATTTTGTTAATTTGCTGGCAGAGACTGTTTAACATCATCTGTACATTTGAACTCATGGGAGATGTTCCTGTGAAGAAAGAAGAATAAATCAATTTTACACTTTACTAAACTTGAAATAAGAGATAATGATTACCAAAACATTTCTTGAATACCTAAAAAAATTTCATTTTTTCCTTCACTTATTCATTAATTTAGCCACCATGGCTAACTGTGATTGCACATGGATACAAAGTCAAGTCCAGCCAATTGTTTATACCCAATATGGTGCCCATTTTAGAGGAATTCCAACCAAGGTATTGGTTGCTAGATCCTATGTTACCAGTAAAACAGAGCCTGTTTACCACAATGAACAAGCACTGCTTCAGTTCCTTGGGTTTTCACAGGAAATTTTCCCCTAAAAAATGTAGCTTATGGCACATTCATTGGAATAAGCTCAACAAGATTGTTCCAACGATGGTACATAAGCTGTTTTTGAAGTCCTGTCCTTTATGAAATATTTATTTTCAAGCCCTAAAGGTAGGGTACATCATGTGGCAGGAAACACATCATTCCTTTCTTCTTTCGATTTTTGTTTTGTTTTGGTTTAGTATTTTTTTTTTTTGTTATTTTTTTTTTAGGGGAGGGGGGGGGGGGGCTGGAGGAGGGGGTGGGGGTGTTATAACCTCAAAAAGCTAAAGACTGTTTCTCCCTTGGCTGTTGCATACTCTTTTTTTTATTACCACTGCAAACTTCATAACAATTAAACTTAATTTGTTTATGTCGGTTAAATTACCCAAATTAAAAAAAAATGGAATATGTACACAAATGCCAATGTTATTCTGTAGCTATAGTGCCCAAAACATAAAATAAACCAAGTATTTGAACCTCTGAGGGTAAAGAAATAATAATTACAGAAATAAACTAAAGGCACCTGCCAGGGGTGGCCAATCCTCCCAAAATCACCCTGAAGCAGTAACCTTGGTAATATATTACATTAAATTAACACAGCCACTGTTGGTATTATTTACTCAAATAATACAGATAAGATTACCTGTATTCGGTGACGTGAAGTTTGGTTTCTATCGAGGACCGATATAATTTTAAGTTCACGGTCACTGTGACCTTGACGTTTGGCACAATGACCTAAAAATATGTAGGGTTCCTCCTCTCATCATTCTCAACCCACGTGCCAAGTAGGGTTTTGATCGAGAATGCATAATTTCAATAATTAAGAGAGCAAAAACCAGCTCTGATCGATAAAATTATAATTTGAAGGTGACCTTGAACTTCAGCATAATGACCAAAAAAGTTAAAAAATTTGTAGTAATTTATATATTTTTTATACTTACCAATGACCCAGACATAGTTGCTGGTGCTAACTCTTAAAAATCTAGGGCCAAACACAAATTTTGCCCCCCAATCCCCAAAATTTGCATCTAAAACCAAAGAAATCATGTCCTGAATGGCCCTCCATACTTCGCCTCTACTGCGCATACGCAGTGTCAAGGACGTCCCGAAATTGGCGCCATTTACCATTCTTACAATCAGTGCCTGGTCAGCGCTATGTACTCAGCGGGGAGGTATGAGTTCCCAACTCCTGGGAGGGCCATCCCCGTCTGGGTCATTGGTAAGTATAAAAAATATATAAATTACTATAAATTTTTTAACATTTTTATACTGTAACAATGACCCATATATAGCTGAATAGTAAAAAGGCTGGAGGGCCTAGGACATAGAGGAAAATCCAATAAGTTCAACTATATAAAATAGAGTCATCCCCTCGAGGAGAAAAGGAGTATTGGGCTTTACATGTATCTTTCTTATTTATGATAAATTAGAAACACACAACACCCTCCATAATTGAGCATCATAACATTCATGTTCTTTATTAACATCCAGTATAATCCTTATACTAATTATTTTTAAAGTAAGCCAATAAATAAAGTTAGTCCAGAGAATTGAGACACTTTATACTCTTTTAAAAGTATCCGAGGATAGTATAATAACATCCGTTTGACACACATTGTATATTAACGCCCGTTTGACACGCGACACATTCAAACTATGACATGAATGAATTTTTTAAACATAAACTTTTCACTTTAAAACCATCCCAGTAACAGCTCAGAATTACTGAATCCGGAGGAGGTATCCCCTTGTTTTCATTATAAAACAGGTGACCCAAGGGAACACCCCCCCCCCCCCCCCTTCCCCTTGTCCTGGGTCAAATAGCCCAGAGCGAAGAGGGCAACAGGACGGAGTCACTGCCAGAACAGAAAGCCTACATAACTATAGTTGCAACTGTTAAGTGAACGACATTCTGAGCAGCAGATAATGGACCTAAACAATGCAGGCCTCCAGAAATGGACTCAATATTTCTGAGATAAAAATTCGTGAATGTGGATGGCTGAGACCAATATGCAGCCTTCATTAAATCTGTAATAGCAACACTATTTGCAGAAGACCAAGATGTAGAAAGAGCTATTACTTCATGAGCCGAAATCTTAAGCACAGACTGCTGAGTTAAAGATAGATTATCATAAGCAGTACCGATAGTTAATTGAATCCATCTAGCAATAGAATGGACCGAAATGTCCTTTCTATTAGGCATCAGAGACAGAAGAAGCTTTACGTCCTTACTGATAAACTGAGATCTGTTTATAAATACATAAAGCTCTAACCGGACAGAGTAAAGGCCTATGCCCGTTCGAAGACAGAAGGGCCTTAATAACAATAGGTTCCGGATATTTATTAGGAGCCTGATTCTTAACCAAAAATGCAACATTAGTAGTAAAGGTAATAGTGTTCCCGATACTACGAAAGTGAGAATCGTCCACCGATAGTGCATGAAGCTCACTGACTCTTCAGCAGAAGAGAAAGCTAAGAGAATTGCTGTCTTAAAAGGCCAGAATTTGAAATCTACTGTCTCAAGAGGCTCAAATGGTTTTCTTTTAGTTTAATAAGAACCCAAGCTAAATTCCATTTAGGAATTAATCTAAGAATTCTAGGTCTATTTATCGAAAAGTTTCTAACTAACTTAGATAAAGAGACATTAGACTCAATTGTAAACTATCATGGTGTGCATAGGTATCAGATAACATAGACCTATAACCTTTAATAGTAACAGTCTGCAGTTGATCTCGTCAAACAAGTATACTAGAAAGTTTGCAATGTCTGGTATGAGGGATCAAAAATATCAACATAATGATCCCTACACCAATGACGGAAGACCTTCCACTTTAGCCGCATAGTATAGCGAAGAGGAGGTCCTCCTACAGTTAGAAATCGCGTCCAATGCTCGTCCTGTACAATGCTTGCCGTGCAAGAAGGACTGCACAACGGAATACGTGAAGGTTGAGACCTTGCAGGTTGTGATGAAGTTGACACGATTTCCCCAGCGAAAGAAGATCCTCTCGTGGAGGAAGTTTTCGCGGTAAGTCCCACAGGAGACACCTGTGTAAATTTATCCACAGTCTTTGTGGAGACAGAGATGCTACCAACAGAATTGTATTATCTTAGCAATATTTGCTGAATCAACAGCGCTGGAGGATACGCATATCCTATCATTCCGTCCTACAAGATCCATAGAGCGTTAACTACATATGCTCGGGGATCCGGACATGGTGACACATACGTCTGCAATTGATTGTTGAGTTGTGTCGCAAATAAGTCTATCTTTGGCCGCTCCCATTGGTAGCAAATCTGATTGAATAGCTGTTTGTTGAGAGTCCATTCTGACGGCAACAAGCGACTCTTCCGTGAAAGGGAGTCTGCTAATACATTCAAACGACCCGGAATATGACGGACCAAAAGTAGAACTTGGTGTTCTAGAACAAACAGAAGGATTCTTTCCCTTAAATTGAATAACGGAACAGAATGAGTGCCTCCCTGGTTCCGGATATACGCAACTACTGTCGTATTATCGGACAGGATTTGGACATGCGTTTCTGAATAATGTTCATCCAATGATGTAGTGCAAGCCAAAATAACATAATTTCTTGTAAGTTTAATTGCTTGCCTAGAAAACTGCGGAACCCAAAGACCCTGGCACTTCGAATCCGTTGAAATCAATGTTGTACCCCAACCTGTTTGACTGGCATCCGTCATAATCGTAAAACTCGGATCCGGCAACTGCAGTGGAACTCTCTGAGTCAACCACCGAATGTTTGCCCAAGTCTGAATCTCTTGTTACACTTGATTGACAAGAGAACGTGTATATCGAGTAATTCATAGATTGCTGAAAGGTTGCCGTCGAAAAGAAGCTTCTCCGAGACCGAAGCGACTCTGAGAGAGTTCTTCACCTTACTATCCACGCGCGTGGATGTAGCTAGGGCTGCGTCACGTCTAACCAACTCCAGGTTTGCCACTGAAGGGCGGAGTTACACGTGGAAAAACTACTGCCCTTGAAAGAAATCTCATTGAGGATCATATCCTGGAATTCTTTCCCTTGAAGACGTAATGATAACGCCTCAGTAAGGTGGTCTACGTATGATAAAGCGTCTAAGTTAAGTCTGTTAGACATCATTGTCATTTCCAACATCGTGGTTGGAATTGACATAGAGAGCGATAAAGACAATTCCCAGTCTTCAGCCTCGTCGTCTAGACGCAGAGGAACTCTCAGTATGCCCTGTCCTGCCATTTCAAATTTATTCCTAAAATTGATGAAAGGCAGATTTAGAGCATTTGCGGACAAGAAACTAGACTAGCCTGTTTTGGTAGCAAGCTTATATATAGCATCGTTCAATAATTCGAATGTTCTAGTGACATTATTGGACTGTGTCGGCAACTCAGGGATGATGTCCCTGAACCGATCAAAAACTCTGTGTCCAATGATGCTATTAGTCTCTTATCCAGCATCGCAGCATTCCAGTCCGACGGAACAACCTCTGGAAGATAATGCCGGAAGAAATGTATGGCAGCTGCTGTTGTTCCGAAAGGGAAAGCTCGAAATCGTCCGAATCCCTTTCGCCATCCTGTCGGACCCTATGAAGTGCTCGGTCGTCCGTACCTGATGCTTCAGCGGAGCGAACCGACCCAGCGTCGTCGGATTATTCCTGATCCAACAGAGATTCTGTCATTTGCTGGAATGCTGCGATAAGTTGTGCTATTTTGGATAGCACGTCCGTCACTGAGGCCTGTGGAGAAGCGGTCTTACGTTGCTTTGCCGCTGGAAGCTCCATGTACGTTACCCCATGCATACTTCTATTATGCGAGCGACCGGAGTGTACAGGCCTCGTGTCCCTTGGCTACCGGATGGCGTGACCTGTTCGCCGTGGAATCCCTGAATGACGAAGCTGGCAGGATACTCGAGGTCACGTAGCCAAGGTGCGGTCGTGTGCGCTGCCGTGAGGATGAGGAAGCCTTATCGACAGTCTCTTGGACTGTCTATATAACGGAGCGTCCCGAGCGGCGGACATATGCTCCGAATGCGAAACGTTTGTACCACAACATCTGGTGCCAGATGTTGTTGTACGAGAGAGAGACCTCTCTCGCTCGTAGCCTGGACGGACCTGGACGAGCTAGGAACCGGACTAACAGGCTTCCTCCGATGTCTCCTCTGATCCGTCGTCACTGGGTGTGTACTATTGTCTATTATAGTGCTCGCATCACCCAAATCTCCTCCCTGGACCGCAACGGACGAACCCGGCTGCCGAACCATTCGATGAATGGACGCTACACCGAGTGAGCTAGCGAATGTCAATGCCGTCGATCCTACTAGGGACCTCTTAGGCGATTGACGTATTTCCATGAGCACTTATTGCCGCTAGCTCTTCATTAATTATGACGACAGAGGCACACTTTTGAAAGACATCACGGTAACTTTTGCGAACAAGAAACCAGACTTGCTTGTTTAATAGCAAGCATATATATATATATATATAGCGTCGTTCAATAATTCGAAAGTTCCTGTGACATTATTGGACTGTGTCGGAAACTGAGGGACGATGTCCCTGAACCGATCAAAAAATTCTTGTGTCCACCGACGCTATCAGTCTCTTATCCAGCATCGCAGCATTCTGGTCCGACGAAACAACCTCTAGAAGATAAAGCCAGATGACATGTACAGCAGCTTATGTTGCTCCGAAAGGGAAAGCTCGAAATCCTCCGAATCCCTTTCGCCATCCTGTCGGACCCTATGAAGTTTTCGGACGTCCGTACCTGATGCTTCAGCGGAGCGTACCGACCCAGAAAGCTCGAAATCCTCCGAATCCCTTTCGCCATCCTGTCGGACCCTATGAAGTTTTCGGACGTCCGTACCTGATGCTTCAGCGGAGCGTACCGACCCAGTGTCGTCGGATATTACATGATGCGACAGAGATTCTGTCGTTGCTGGGATGCTGCGATAAGTTGTGCTATTTGGGATAGCACGTCCGTCACTGAGGCCTGTGGAGTAGTGGTCTTACGATGCTTTCCGCTGGAAGCTCCGTGTACGTTGACTCCTGCATACTTTTCTTATGTGAACGTCTGGAGTCTACAGGCCTCGTGTCCCTGGCTACCGGATGGCGTGACCTGGTCGCCGTGGCTTCTCTGATTGGCGAAGTTGGCTGGATATCCGAGGTCACGTAGCCAAGGTGCGGTTGTGTGTGCTGCCATGAGGATGAGGAAGCCTTATTGACAGTCTCTCCGGACTGTCTATATAATGGAGCGTCCCGAGCGGCGAACATATGCTCCGAATGCGAAACATTTTGTACCACAACATCTGGGGCCAGATGTTGTTGTACAAGAGAGGGGCCTCTCTTGCTCGCAGCCCGGATGGACCTGGACGAGCTAGGAACCGGACTAATAGGCTTCCTCCGTTCTCTCCTCTGATCCGCCGTCACTGGGTGTGCACTTGGTTGATTTATAGTGCTCGCATCACCCAAAACTCCTTTCTGGACCGCAACGGACTAACCTGGCTGCCGAACCATTCGATGAATGGACGCTACACCGGGCGAGCTAGCAGACGTCAAAGGCCGTCGATCCTACTAGGGACCTCTTAGGCAATTGACGTATTTCCATGAGCACTTTGCCACTAGCTCTTCATTAACTGTGACGATGGAGGCACACTTTTGGAAGACATCACGGATACATCACCCTGTTCTTGTTCATCTGAAATAGAGATTGATAAACTAGAGTGACCCTGCGGAGAAAGGACCGGCATGGCCATTTCCCCGCTAACATACCGTGACACACGCTTCCCATGTTGTCATCGAACTTAACACATACTGAACAGGAGTTAGTGCGAGTACACTGACTACATTTATACAATGATTATGAAAGTCAAAGGAAGATTTCCTCTTATTACAATTGAACAATATCCTTTCATTGTGAAAAGAATACAAAGTCCTAGTACTCGCACCAACCCCTGAAAACAAAAATACATAATAACATGATCCATTAACATAGAAAAAATAATTGAAATCAAAAAAAAAAAATTTTTGGAAAAAATATTTTTTCAGAAAAGCCCAAGTCTGAAAAGTAACGTTGAGCCCCAATGGATCCCAAGCCTAAGTGTGGACAAAAATTTTAAAAATATTTTAAAAAATTAATGCAACACTTACGAATAATAATAATGTATCCAGTTATGATTAAACTAACACAAAGACAAGAAATCCCCCTCCACAGAGGCTGTTGTCAATGTAAACAAGAAGTGTAAAAACACCAGAAACATGACTCCAGGCACTGATAACCCTGGCCCGAAATCAGTTACCAATAATACACTATCTGATGCAAAACAGAGACTTCCAGGGAAGAAACTGCAGAATATCAGATGGTAGATGCAGAACACTACGCCTAAACACCAATGGGTGAGGACGTAAACATGGGGAAAAGAACAGAATTCATTCTGTTATCCAGCTAAAACTCCCAAGAAATTTTAGTAATAATATTACAGAAAATATGCCAAAAGCATGGGAGAATAGCAAGGGGGGACTTAAAGGAAAGGGAGAGAGGAAAACACTGAACATGCAGTGTAACTTTATAGCAAGACTGACCACAACAGGCCCATGCCTCGAAAATAAGTAACTTAACATAATTTCATTAAAAAGTTAAAAAATTTATAGTAATTTATATATTTTTTATACTTACCAATGACCCAGACATAGCTGCTGGTGCTAACTCTTAAAATATAGGGCCAAACACAAATTTTGCCCCCCAATCCCCAAAATTTGCATCTAAAACTAAAGAAAACATGTCCTGAATGGCCCTCCACACTTCACCTCTACTGCGCATGCGCAGTGTCAAGGACGTTCCGAAATTGGCGCCATTAATCATTCTAATAACCACTGCCTGGTAAGCGCTATGTACTCAGCGGGGAGGTAAGAGTTCCCAACTCCTGGGAGGGCCATCCCCGTCTGGGTCATTGGTAAGTATAAAAAATATATAAATTACTATAAATTTTTTAACATTTTTATACTGTACCAATGACCCAGACATAGCTGAATAGTAAAAAGGCTGGAGGGCCAAGGACATAGAGCAAGATGGAATACGCTCAATTATATAAAATAGAGTCATCCCCTCTACGGAAAAAGAAGTATTAGGCCTTACACGTATCTTTCTTATTTATGATAAATTAGAAAGATACAACACCTTCCAAAATTGAGCATCATACATCCATGTACTCTATTAATATCTAGTATAGTCCTTATACTAATAATTTTTAAAGTAAGCCAATAAATAAAGTAAGTCTAGAGAATAGAGACTCTTTATACTCCTAAAAGTGTCTGAGGATTGCATAATCATGTCCGTTGACACGTGCTATATTCAAAAGCTATACTTTAAAAACTAAGACTTGAATGAATTTTTAAAACATAAACTTCTCACTAAACAACCATCCCAATAACAGCTCAGAATTACTAACTCCGGAGGAGGTATCCCCTTGTTTTCATAGTAAAACAGGTGACCCAAGGGAACACCCTCCCCCCCCCCCCCCCTTTTCCTTGCCCTGGGTCAGATAGCCCAGAGCGAAGAGGGCAGCAGAACGGAGTCACTGCCGAAACAGACAGCCTACCTAGCTATAGTAGCAACTGTTAAGTGAATGACATTCTGAGCAGTAGATAATAGACCTAACAATAGAGGCCTCCAGAAATGGACTCAATATTTCTGAGAAAAAAAATTCATGAATGTGGATGGCTGAGCGCAATGAGCAGCCTTCAAAAATCTATAATAGCGACACTATTAATGTAAGCCCAAGATGTAGAAGAACTCTTACTTCATGAGCCGAAATCTCAAACACAATTGCTGAGTCAAAGATATACCATAAGCAGTATCGATAGTTAATTGAATCCATTAGCAATAGAATAGAGCGTAACGTCCTTCTAATAGGCATCAAAGACAGAAGAAGTTTACGCCCGTAGTAATAAACAGATATCTGTTTATAAATACATACACTCTAACCGGACAGAGTAAAGGCCTATGCCCGTACGAAGACGGAAGGACCTTAATAACAATAGGTTCCGGATATTAGGAGCCTAACTCTTATGCAAAAATCCAATCTAAATAGTAAAGGAAGTAGTGATTCCGAAACTACGAAAGTGAAAATCATCCACCGATAGTGCATGAAACTCACTGACTCTTCAGTAAAAGAGAAGCCAACAGAATTACTGTCTAAAAGGTCAGAATTTGAAAACTACTGTTTCCAGAGGCTCAAATGATTACTTAGCTAAATAAGAACCGAAGTTAAATTCCATATAGGAATTTAATCTAATGATTCTAAGTCTATTTATCAAAAAGTTACTAACTGACTTAGATAAAGAGACATAAGACTCAATTGTAAACTATCATAGAGTGCATAGGTATGAGGTAACATAAACCTATAACCTTAATAATAACAGGCTGCAGTAGATCTTGTCAAACAAGTATACTAAAAAGTTGCAATGACTAGTATGGAGGGATCAACAATATGAACATAGTGATCCCTACACCAACGACGGAAGAGCCTCCACTTTAGCCGCATAGAATAGCGAAGAAGAGGATCTCCTATAGTAAGAAATCGCGTCCAAAGCTCGTCCAGTACAATGCTTACAATGCAATACGGACCACACAACGGAATACGTGAAGGTTGCGACCTTGCGGGTTGTGATAAAGATGACACGATTTTACCCAGCGAAAAAAGATCCTCTCATTGAGGAAGATTTCGCGTTAAGTCCCACAGTAGACATCAGAGTAAATTTACCCACGGTCTCTGTGAAGACAGAGATGCTATCAACAGAAATGTATTGTGGTTGTTTATCTTAGCAATACTTACTGAAACAACAGCGCCGGAGGATAAGCATATCCTATCATTCCGTCCTATTAGATCAATAGAGCGTTAACAACATTAGCTCAGAGATCCGGACAAGCAAACACATACGTCTGCAATTGATTAGCAAGCTGTGTCGTAAATAAATTATCATTGGGCGCTCCCATTGATAGCAAATCTGATTGAATACTTGTTTGTTGAGAGTCCATTCTGACGGCAACAAGTGACCCATAAGTGAACGGGAGTCCGGTAAAACAATCAGACGACCCGGAATATGACGGACCGAAACAGAACTTGGTGTACTATAACAAACAGAAGGATTCTTTCCATTAAATTGAATAACGGAAACGAATGAGTGCCTCCCTGGTTCCGGAGATACGCCACTACTGTCGAATTAACGGACAGGATTTGGACATGCGTTACTGAATAATGTTCATCCAATGGCATAAAGCAAGCCTAAAAAAACATTATTCCGCGGAAGATAAGTGCTTGCTTAGAGACTGCGGAACCCAAAGACCCTGGCACTTCGAATCCGTTGGGATCAATATTATATCCCAACCTGTTTGACTGGCAACCGTCATAATTATAAAACTCAGATCCGGAAACTGCAGTGGCACTCTCTGAGTCAACCACCGAATGTTTGCCCCAGTCTGAATCTCTTGCAACACTAGATAGACAAGAGAACGTGTAAATCGAGCAATTCATGGATTGCTGAAAAGTTGCTGTCGAAGAGAAGCTTCTCCGAGAACGAAGCGACTCTGAGAGAGTTCTTCACCTTACTATCCACGCGCGTGGATGAAGCTAGGGCTGCGTCACGTCTAACCAACTCCAATCAGCCACTGAAGGGCGGAGTTATACGTGAACAAACTACTGCCCTCAAAAGAAATCACATTGAGGATAATATCCCGTAATTCTTTTCTTGAAGACGTAATGATAACGCCTCAGTAAGGTGGATTACGTATGATAAAGCGTCTAAGTTAAGTCTACTAGACATCATTGTCGTTTCCAACATTGTGGTTGGAAAAGACATAGACGGCGAAAAAGAATATTTCCAGTCTTTAACCACGCCGTCTAGACGCATATGAACTCTCGGTATGCCCTGTTCTGCCAAAATAAATTATTCGTATAAATGATAAAAAGGCAGAAATGAGCATTGCGGACAAGAAACTAAACTATCATGCTTGGTAGCAGGCTTATATGTATATATAGCGTCAATAAATAATACACATGTTCTAATGACATTATTGGACTGTGTCGGTAAGTCAGGGACAATGTCCCTGAACCGATCCAAAATTCCGTGTCCAATGACGCTATAAGTCTCTTATCCAACATCGCAGCAATGAAGTCCGAAATAACAATCACTGGAAGATAATGCCGGAAGATATGAATGGCAGCTTCCGATGCTACGAAAGGGAAAACTCGAAATCTTTCGAATCCCTTTCGCCATCCTATCGGACCCTATAAAGCGTTCGGTCGTCCGTACCTGATGCAATCGCGGACCGCACCGACCCAGCGCCGTCAGATAATTCCTGATGCGACTAAGAAACTGTCGATTGCTGGGATGCTGCGAAAAAACTGTGCTAACTCGGATAGCACGTCCGTCACTGAGGCCTGTGGAGAAGCGGTCCTACAATGCATTGCCGCTGGAAGCTCCGTGATCGTTACCCCGTGCATACTACTAATATGCGAGCGAACGGAGTGTATAGGCCTCGTGTCCCTTGGCTATCGGATGGCGTGACCTATTTGCCGTGGACTCACTGAATGACGAAACTGATCGGATACTCAAGGTCACGTAGCCAATGTGCGGTCGTGTGCCCTGCTGTGAGGATGAGGAAGCATTATCAACAGTCTCTCGGACTGTCAATATAACGGAGCGTCCCGACCGACGGACATATGCTCCGAATGTAAAATATCTGAACCACAACATGCGGTCCCCTATGTTGTTGGACGAGAGAGGGACCTCTCTCGCTCACAGCCCGGACGGACCTGGACAAGCCAGGAACCGGACTAACAGGCTTCCTCCGATCTGTCCTCAATCCGCCGTCACTGGGTGAGTACTAAAGTAATTATAGTGCTCGCATCACCCAAATCTCCTTCCTAGACCGCAACGGACGAACCCGGCAGCCGAACCATTCGATGAATGTACGCTACACCGGGTGAGCTAGCGAATGTCACTCCGTCGATCCTACAAGGGACCTCTTAGGCGATAGACATATTCCATGAGCACTTATTGCCACTAGCTCTTCATTAACTATGACGACAGAGGCACACTTTTGAAAGACATCTCTGTAACTTTGCGAACAAGAAACCAGAAATGCTTGGTAATAGCAAGCATATAATAATAAATATATAGCGTCGTTCAATAATTCGAAAGTTTGTGTGACATTATTGGACTATGTCGGAACTGAGGGACGATGTCCCTGAACCGAACCAAAAATTTCTAAGTCCACCGACGCTATCAGTTTCTTATCCGGCATCGCAGCATTCTGGTCCGACGAAAGAACCTGTAGGAGATCAAGTCAGATGACATACACAACAGCCTATGTTGTTCCGAAAGGGAAAGCTCGAAATCCTCCGAATCCCTTTCGGTATCCCGTCGGATGAAATTTTCGGACGTCCGTACCCGCTTCCGTGGAGCGTCCCGACCCAGCATCGTTGGATAAAACATATGCGACAGATTCAGTTGATGCTGCGATAAGCTGTGCTATTTAGGAAAGCACGTCCGTCCCCGAGGCCTGTGCAGTAGCGGTCTTATGATGCATTGCCGCCGGAAGCTCCGTGTACGTTGACTCCCGCACACTTTCCTATGCGAACGTCCGGAGTCTGCAGGCCTCGTGTCCCTGGCTACCGGATGGTGTGACCTGGTCGCCGATGATTCTCTGACTGGCGAAGCTGACTGGATATCCGAGGTCACGTAGCCAAGAGCGGTCGTGTGCGCTACCATGAGAATGAGGAAGCCTTATTGACAGTCTCTCCGGACTGACTATATGTCGGAGCGTCCCGAGCGACGGACGTATGCTCCGAATGCGAAACATTTGTACCACAACATCTGGGGCCAGATGTTGTTGTACGAGAGAGGGGCCTCTCTTGCTCGCCGTCCGGATGGACCAGAACGAGCTATGAACCGGACTAAAAGGCTTCCTCCGTTCTCCCTCTAATCCGCCGTCACTGGGTGTGCATTTGGTTGATTTATAGTGCTCGCATCACCCCAAAACTCCTTCTAGACCGCAACGGACGAACCCGGCTGCCGAACCATTCGATGAATGGACGCTACACCGGGCGAGCTAGCGGACGTCAAAGGCCGTCGAACCTACTAGGGTCCTCTTTGGCAATTGGCGTATTTACATGAGCACTTTTCTGCTAGCCCTTCATTAATTGTGACGACGGAGGCACACTGTTGGAAGACATCACAGATACATCACCCTAATCTTGATCGTCTGAAATAGAAATTGATAGAGTAGAGTGACCCTGCGGGGAAAGGACCGGAATGTCCAATTCCCCACTAACATACCGTGACATACGCTTCCCATGTTGTCATCGAAATCATACGATACAGAACAGGAGTTAATGCGAGTACACTGACTACATATAGAATGATTATAAAAGTCAGAGGAAGACTTCCTCTTATTACAATTGATCAAAATCCTTTCAATGTGAAAAGAAAACAAAGTCCTGGTACTCGCACCAACCCCTGGCAATCAAAATACATAATAATAATATGATCCATTAATATAGAAAAACTAATTGAAATCAAAATATTTTGAAAAAATATTTTTTCAGAACAGCCCAAGTTTCTGAAAAGTAACGTTGAGCCCCAATGGATCCCAAGCCTAAGTGTGGACAAAAATTTTAAAAATATTTTAAACAATTTATTCAACACTTACGAACAATAATAATGTATCTAGTTATGATTAAAATAACATCAAGATAATATTTTCAAGAAATCCCCCCTCACACAGAGGGCTGTTGTAAATGTAAACAATGAGTGTAAAAACACTAAAATAAGACTCCAGGCACCCAGGCCCGAAATCAGTTACCAAAAATACACTATCTGATGCAAAACAGAGACTTCCAGGGAAGAAACTGCAGAACATCAGATGGTAGATGCAGAACACAACGCCTAACCACCCGTAGGTGAAGACGTAAACATGGGGAAAAGAACAGAATTCAATCTGTTATTCAGCTAAAACTCCCAAGAAATTTTAGTAATAATAATTACAGAAACTATGCCAAAAGCATGGGAGAATAGCAAGAGGGGACTTAAAGGAAAGGGAGAGAGGAAAACACTGAAAAATCAGTGTAACTAAATAACAAGAATGACAACAAAATAGCTGCTGCCTCGAAAATAGGTAACTTAACATAATTTCATTAAAAAAATTTTAAGTTACAGCCCTGATAAAATTCTGTCACACATTTTTCCTCTCCTCCTTCTCTATCCTCCTTAGAATCACCATTTCACTAATATTTATGTGTCTGGCATCATTTAAACTGAGATTTACAAGCACAAAGATCAGTCAGATGTTAACTGATGAAGGGCCAAACTTAGAATGATTAATGGCGCCAATTTCGGAACGTCCTTGACACTGCGCATGCGCAGTAGAGGTGAAGTGTGGAGGGCCATTCAGGACATGTTTTCTTTGGTTTTAGATGCAAATTTTGGGGATTGGGAGGCAAAATTTGTGTTTGGCCCTATATTTTAAGAGTTAGCACCAGCAGCTATGTCTGGGTCATTGGTACAGTATAAAAATATTTTAAGTTAAAGCCCTGATTATTTTCTGTCACTCATTTTTCCTCTCCTCCTTCTATTTCCTCCTTAGATCCACCATTTCTCTAATATTTATGTGTCTGGCATCATTTAAACTGAGATTTACAAGCACAAAGATCAGTCAGATGTGAACTGATGAAGGGCCAAACAAAGAATGATAAATGGCGCCAATTTCGGGACGTCCTTGACACTGCGCATGCGCAGTAGAGGCGAAGTATGGAGGGCCATTCAGGACATGATTTCTTTGGTTTTAGATGCAAATTTTGGGGATTGGGGGGCAAAATTTGTGTTTGGCCCTAGATTTTTAAGAGTTAGCACCAGCAACTATGTCTGGGTCATTGGTACAGAATAAAAATATACATAGGATTCTTCACCTCATTGTGCCCAATCCACATGCCATGTTTGGTTCAAACAGGCAAACAACATTTTAATTAGATAGCAGAAACTAACTCTGACCTATAAAACTTTAAATTCAAGGTCAGTGTGACCTTTACCTTTGACACAATAATAAATAGGGTTCTTTCTTTCATCATGCTCAACCCATAAGCCAAGTTTAGTATCAATTGGGCAAGCAAAATGTCCATTAGAGAAGCCAACTCTTGTAAATGTTCAAGTTCAAGGACACTGTGACCTTGCCCTTTGGCACAATGACCTCAAAATAAATAGGGTTCTTCTTCTCATCATGCATAATCCACAAGACTGGTTTCAGTGAATTACAGGGCAGAAACCAACACTGATAAAAATTGAAGTTCAAGGTCACCGTGACCTTGTTTGACAAGTTTGGTTTCAGTTGGCCAAGCAGAATTTTAATTGCAAAAAAACACCAAATTAAAATTAATTGGTTTATGTCAGTTAAAGGGTTTTCGTGCAAACAGCGCCTCTAGCCGTTTGCACCCCAACCTTTAATGGGGGATAAAAGTTACCAGAATTATCTGATTGGTGGAAAATGAACTGAGCTTGCAAGTGTAAATAAAATTTTAAAGTGCATGTTTTGGAAAAGATATAAAATATTGGTGACTATTGTCTTCTGAAATATGTGAGAGAAGATTAAAATTGGGTGGCGGTAGGTAAAAATATGTCTATTGCATTCAGTATGAAACTGGACAGGAGTACAGAAAGCTCCAAATTTAAAGGTAAAATTCACATGGTGACCTATATTTTTTTCAGTATATTGTTTTCATGAGATGATAAACTAAATGGATAGATGGTTGTTTTTGTCCAAATCAGCTTGATAAGATGGGGAGAGGAGGAAAGATTAGTACTGTCATCAATGGAAAAAAAACACTGTATTATAACTTAAACCCACCTGCATGCATTTTCATAAAAAATGGCCTGAGAGTCGGAAGATTTATCCTGTGTGGCCTGAGGTGATTTCTTTCTATAGAGTTGTCCTTATCGTAAAATGGATAAAACACAAAATAACATGCTATTAACATTCACTGTTGAAGAAATCTATCCACTCTGTTTATGACAGGTTTATGTAAATTACTCACCAAATGTGATTTTGAATCACCATGGACAACTGGGCAAGTGGTTTTTCAGAGCATTGAAAATCATTCATATCTGTATGATTGAATTTGTTATTACAATTAATTTATAATCAGCTGCAAAATTATCTATTCAAATTAGATGGTAAATCTGAAAAAAAGCTTACCAAGAAATCTAATTATAACAGCAGCATTCTTTCCATTTAACCAGCCATTTGCTTTTTCAGCACATTTTGCAATAACAGCAGTTTTGCCACAGCCTGATGGCCCATATAATACTCTCAAATGGTCTTCACACTTTCCAATACTAACAATGTATTTCTCAATTTGTTCCAAAGTTTTCTCACGACCTTTAAAATTTTGAATCCATAGCTGTTTCATATCCAGATGCTGTGTAACCTCACTCAAAAGAACACTTTGTCTCACTGATGTGTGTTTATCAAAGTTTCTATCAATAAGTAAGACCATTTTATCATAAAACAGCTGACAAAAGTTATCAAAATAGTCTTTGTGTGTTTCTAAATTCATTCCTCCATCTTCACACCACTTTACTGAAAGATCGGTAATATTTTCCTCTGATAATAATTTCTTTATCTTTTCATTTTTGAGTTTGTTGATCAGGGTAACAGCCTCTTCATCAAATTCTGCTTGTTCCTCCTTTACATCTGTAAATCTTCTGGCTTTTATATGAGAGAGATTGTCAGCAAGATTATCAATATTTCTTATAAAACACAAACATCTGTTATTTCGATCATCAAAGTCAAGAATCCCTTTTTGAATTTCTGTTTCCGTCACTGAAAATGGCAAAAACACATAAAAAACTAGAGAAACAGAATTTACTGCATCCAGTAAATGCAAGTCTGTGTGAAAAGGACTAAAGTATCAGGAAAAAACTATATAGAAAGAGAATATAAGTAGGCTTATTTTCGGGACTAAAATATTTTTAAACAAATCAGAAATGGATTTTCGTTATCAGTATTTACAGATATCCATACAGGAATCAGAACAATTTTCCTAAGAAACAGGAAAATACATATATGTGCATAGCATTTAAAGGGTTCGATCAAGAAATCAGAAATCAATATTACTGGCTTATTTGAATGATGACATGCGTGTATAATCTTCAGAATTGCATGAGTTGTTATAAAATGCAATTCCTATAAATAGTTCTGAAAAATGTGCACTTAATGACCTCTGTGGACCGCACTGAGGGGGACCATATTTTAAACCCCAGCAAGTTCAACTCATTTGATGTAGGTCCCACGTCTATTAGTCTTACCAAGCCTGAAGTATGAGCATAAACCACTTTAAAAATATTGGCTCCACCAACTCCGGATCTGCCATATTTGTAGATGATAATGAATATTCATGTTAGCTAGAAAATGTTAAGGTGCTTAGTACCTCTGGAAAATACATTGCAAGTAGAAGAATTCAGTAATGTTGGTACATAAACGTAAAAAGGCCTTAAAGGCTCCTAAGAGCCTATCTGAAGGCTTATTGGCAAAATGCTGAGTTTGCATCGATGGCCATGTATGTTTAGAGCAACATTGTAAGAATGGAAAGGGTTATCTTTACTCTTGCACTGCATATAATAAAAATTAAGATCTTGAGATGGTTAAAATACTCACTTTAAATATTCCATTTTAACCCTTTAAAAATGAGCTCATTCCAATGAGGGGGTCATAAGCTATGTTTTTCTAGCAAAAATGAAAAAATAATGAAAATTGAATGGGAATTTCGGTGAAAAATGCTGGCAGTTTTTGCCGTTACATTGGGTAAAGGGTTAAGAATGCCTTATTGAGAGGGTTAAAAGCAAGCCATTTAATAAGTACACAGCATCACTGTGTCCCTTCGCGAGCAATCGGGTTGACAAGCCTCGCCAAGCACATAATGCAGATACACCTGGTGACGTTGGTACCATGAACCATTCTGTTTGAAGTCCAACGTCATAACCTCCTCACCATCATGTGACTGTCTGATCCATTTAAAAGGCCTTAAAATGCATCTAGGGCCCTGAAAAAGTCATACAGGAAAAGATGATTGGATCTCAAGAATGGCAGTTTTGAACGAAGGGGCAATGTGACAGAAAACGTACAAAACGTTCTGCCGTCATGAATTAAATGAAAGCATTTGGACTCCAATTTTATTAAGAGGGTTAAAAAGAGACCATTTAAATATTCCACTTTATTAATTTATAATTGTGATAGGTTTATCGAGAAAGCCAATCACCACCATTGCTTCTTGAAACCCGTTGATCTTGAGTTATGATTGAGAATAAATAACGTAACAGTGCTCAGGATTTCCTAAGTGGTTGGCAATGACCAATAGGGGTTAATCAAGACCGATTCTCAAGTGATGTCTTCAGGTTAAATTAAAGGACAATAATCAGATTTGAAGTTGGACTTGGCCACTAAGAGTTGAAAGATATTTTCAGCCAACAGACCAACAAAGGCTAGTTCAAATTTCACGGATGACTTGGTTTAATTGGTCTGAAACATGTTATTCATATTATGCATTTTAATGTAAAAAACAAATGATTATTCTACATTCTACATTCCAGATGAGAGAAATATTTTAATACAGACCAAGGTAACTTAAAGGAGTTATAGCTCTACAGGGGAGCAATAGCTCTTCCAGGGCAGTAGACCAAAATTATTAATTTATTATAATAAAAACCAGGTTATAAGCTCTTTAGCCCAACTTGCCTACTAGAGCTAGTGAAAACCAACCCAAAAATCTTGCATACATGAGCTAGTTAAGAGCGTTTAGCTCTTTAAGAATATTCCTTGGGAGTGGTCATCTGCACTAGCAGCACTTTGTGAGTAGTAAATGTAGTAAGTTGGCAAAGCTATGAATTGGAGTTTCTCAGCTGACAGTACCTGCTTTTGTACACCGGAGAGATGAAACAGCACCAATCAGAGACATTCTCTTAATGGCACTTTGGCACCGAGGTTTTCTGCACTCTCAATGAGACTGAGCCAAGCACAGAGAAAGACTATAGAACTCATCTCATAAATGTATTTTAAACAGTCATAGCACTAACACAGTAAATAGTACAGTCGACTATGTCAGTATTGCATCTTTTACTGGCATCCTGATAGTTTTGCAATAGGTTTCAACACTTATTCAGTGCAGTTTTATTGAAAGGATTAACATTATTATCATTGAAATAATATCTTTGGAACCCACACTGAAGTCTTGAGAGCGTTAAAAGCATTAAACTGAATAATTTGTACTTTATTTCCTTGCAAGGCACGAGTTTTTCTCAGCATGGTGTGACAAGCTGACATCTGATTATAATAACAATATTACATATAATGTTTGACAGCTACGTACACTTGTGTTTACATTTCTGATTATAATAACAATATTACATATAATGTTTGACAGCTACGTACACTTGTGTTTGCATTTCTCCAGGTGAATAAATACAACATAGTATTGCTTGGGAATACTTTACTGTTACAGGAAAGTTAAAAAATTTATAGTAATTTATATATTTTTTATACTTACCAATGACCCAGACTTAGCTGGTGCTAACTCTAACAAAACCAGGGCCAAACACAAATTTTGCCCCCCAATCCCCAAAATTTGCATCCAAAACAAAAAGAAATCATGTCCTAAAGGACCTCCATACTACGCTCCCACTGCGCATGCGCAGTGTCACGGACGTCCCAAAATTGGCGCCAATTATCATTCTTACTGGCAGTGCCTGGTCAGCGCTATGTACTCCGCGGGGAGGTAAGAGTTCCCAACTCCTGGGAGGGCCATCCCCGTCTGGGTCATTGGTAAGTATAAAAAATATATAAATTACTATAAATTTTTTAACATTTTTATACTGTACCAATGACCCAGACTTAGCTGAATAGTAAACAGGCTGGAGGGCCTAGGACATAGAGGAAAATCCAATAAGCTCAACTATATAATAAAGAGGTAACCCCTTAAGGAGAAAAGGAGTATTAGGCTTTACATGTATCTTTCTTATTTAATATTAAATTAGAAAGATACAATACCCTTAATAATTGAGCACAATAATATTCATGTTCTCTATTAACATCCAGTATATCCCTTATACTAATTATTTTTAAAGTAAGCCAATAAATAAAGTAGTCCAGAGAATTGACACTCTTTATAGTCATTTAAAAGTGTCCGAGTATTGTATATTAAAGCCCGTTTGACACTTGACATATACAAATGCTTCACACCGAGCTACACTTTAAAAATAAGACATGAATGAATTTTAACATTAATATTACACTTTAAAACCATCCCGGAAGTGACTCAGAAATACTGACTTGGAGGAGGCATTCCCTTGCTTTTCACTATAAAGCAGGTGACCTAAGGGAACACCCGCCCCCCCCCCCCCCCCCCCCCCCCCCCCCCCCCCCTTCCCCTTGCCCTGGGTCAAATAGCCCAGAGCGAAGAGGGCAGCCGGACGGAGTCACTGCCGGAACAGAAAGCCTGCATAATTATAGTTGCAACTGTTTAGTGGACGACATTCTAAGCAACAGATAACGGACCTAAACAATGCAGGTCTCCAGAAATGGACTCAATATTTCTGAGATAAAAATTCGTGAATGTGGATGGCTGAGACCAATAAGCAGCCTTCATTAAATCTGTAATAGCAACACTATTAGCATAAGCCCAAGAAGTAGCAAGAGCTCTTACTTCATGAGCGGAAATCTTAAGCACAGACTGCTGAGAAGAAGATAAACTCTCATAAGCAGTACGGATAGTTAATTGAATCCATCTAGCAATAGAATGGACCGAAATGTCCTTTCTATTAGGCATCAAAGACAGAAAGAAACGTTTCCGTCCCTTTCTGATAAACTGAGATCTCTGTTTATAGATACGTAACGCTCTAACAGGACAGAGTAAAGGCCTACGCCCATCTGTAGATGGAAGAGCCTTAATCATAATAGGATCCGGATATTTATTAGGAGCCTGATTCTTAGCTAAAAAACCTACATTAGTAGTGAAGGTGATAGTGTTCCCGACACTACGATAGTGAGAATCATCCACCGACAGTGCATGAAGCTCACTGACTCTTCTAGCAGAAGAGAAAGCTAAGAGAAAAGCTGTCTTATAAGATAAGAATTTGAAATCTACTGTCCCAAGAGGTTCAAATGGCTTTTCCTTCAATTTAAGAAGAACCCAAGCTAAATTCCATTTAGGAATTAATCTAAGAGTTCTGGGTCTATTTATCGAGAAGTTTCTAACCAACTTAGATAAAGAGACATTAGATCCAATTTGTAAACTATCATGATGTGCATAGGTATCAGATAACATAGACCTATAACCCTTAATAGTAACAGGCTGCAGTTTGATTTCGTCAAACAAGTATACTAGAAAGTTTGCAATGTCTGGTATAGAGGGATCGAATATATCTACAGAATGATCCCTACACCAACGACGAAAAACCTTCCACTTAGCCGCATAGTTTAGCGAAGAGGAGGTCCTCCTACAGTTAGAAATCGCGTCCACTGCTCGTCCTGTAAAGTGCTTGCCATGCAAGAAGGACCGCACAACGGAAAAACGTGAAGGTTGAGACCTTGCGGGTTGTGATGGAGTTGGCGCGATTTCCCCTGCGAAAGAAGATCCTCCCGTGGAGGAAGCTTTCGCGGTAGGTCCCACAACAGACACCTGAGTAGATTTATCCACGGTCTCTGCGGCGACAGAGATGCTACCAACAGAATCTTGCATTGAGATTGTTTTATCTTTAGCAATACTTGTTGAATTAACGGCGCTGGAGGATACGCATATCCTATCATTCCGTCCCAAGGGATCGACAGAGCGTCTACTGCAAATGCTCTTGGATCCGGACATGGAGACACATACGTCTGCAACTGATTGTTGAGATGTGTCGCAAATAAGTCTATCATTGGCCGTTCCCGTTGGTAGCAAATCTGATTGAATACTTGATTGTTGAGAGTCCATTCCGACGGCAACAAGCGACCCTTTCATGAAAGGGAGTCTGCTAGCACATTCAGACAACCTGGTATGTGACGGACCGAAAGAAGAACGTGACGTTCTAGTGCAAACAGAAGGATTCTTTCCGTTAGATTGAACAACGGAACTGAATGAGTGCCTCCCTGATTCCGTATATACACCACTACTGTCGTATTGTCGGATAGGATTTGGACATGAGCATCGTGAATAATGTCCATCCAGTGACGTAACGCAAGCCAAATTGACATCATTTCCTTGATGTTTATGTGCTTGCACAGGAATTGCGGATCCCAAAGACCCTGGCATCTCGAATCCGTTGGGATTAATGATGCACCCCAACCTGTTTGACTGGCATCCGTCATAATGGTAAAACTCGGATCCGGCAACTGCAGCGGAACTCCCTGAGTTAACCACTGAATGTTTGCCCAAGTCTGAATCTCTTGTTTCACTTGATCTGACAAGAGAACGTCTACGTCGAGCGAATGAATTTTCACACTCCAATTCTGAGTCAAGAAAATTTGGAGAGGACGTGTGCGTAACCGCCCCATCGGAATGAGATCCGCAGCGGCTCCGCACAGACCTATCAGTCTCATAAATTCTCTCGCTGTGACTTTGTCTGCGTGCAGACAATAGCGAGCGTAACAACTGACTAATTTCGCTCTGGTTAACGGCAGACAAACGAGATTGTTGTGCGTCTCAAAGCTCATTCCCAGATGAGTGAATGACTTGGACGGCACCAGATCCGACTTCTCCTCGTTTACTATAAAACCGAGACGTCGGAGCAAAAGAAGTAGATTCTGAACATCGTTCTGAAGCGTTAACTCGTTGCCGTACCTCTGAAGAATGTCGTCCAGGTAGGCCGACGTTACCGCAGACGAATGAGCTCGGAAATAGATCATCACCGAGTTCATTACCCGAGTGAAAGCCCAGGGTGCTAGATTCAATCCGAAGCACATCGCCCGGAATTGATACACCACTCCTAGGACTGCGAAGCGTAGATACTTTCGGAATGTCGGATGTACAATGACGTGAAAGTACGCATCTTTAAGATCTATGCTTGTTGCGTTCGTTCACCCCGAATACTCTCTCTGACCGACCGAATCGTCTCCATATAAAATTTCGGAGCGACGATCAGCTTGTTTATCCAGCTCAAATCTATGACTGGACGGAACGAGCCGTCTGGTTTCGGAACCAGAAACAGATGGCTGTAGAATCACGGAGTTTCCTGGTTTTCTACGACCTCTACCGCGTTCTTCATTAAAAGAGACTGCACCTCTGATAACAGAGCGTCTCTTTTCTGCGGATCTGACGGAAGTTGAGTCCACTTTGGACTTCGAGTTAATGGAGGCTTTCGTTTGAAGGATATCTTTAGACCTTCCGAAGTCACTCCTCTCACCCAAGGGTCGTCCGTAATCGACGCCCATTCTTGTGAAAAGCTCGACAACCTTCCGCCAACCGGTACGCGATAGAGGTTTAAGCCATCACCTCCTGGACATGCGAGGACTGCGGTAAGAGAAACCACGTCCTCCACGACCCGCACCTCGCCCCGTCGACCTCGGGGCATCCGACCGGTTGTCCCAGCCCGAAGGACGTCCCGAACGAGAGTCGCTACCCTGACGGTCTCTCGAATAAGACCAAGAGGACACACCGGAACCTCTATAGGAACCTCTCTTGGGCGCATTAGACCCAGAAGTGCCTGTCTTATTCTTGTCTGCTGTATCCGACTTCTTAGAAGCAGATCTGAACAACAGAGAAGCTTTCTTTGTAATTTTATCATAAATAGCAGAAAGCTTGCCGTCAAAGAGAAGTTCTCCGGAGACCGAAGCGACTCTAAGAGAGTTCTTCACCTTAGAATCCACGAGTGTGGATGTAGCTAGGGCTGCGTCACGTCTAACCAACTCCAGGTTTGCCACTGAAAGGGCGGAGTTACACGTGGAATAAGCTACTGCCCTTGAAAGAAGTCTTAAAGAGGATTGTATATCCTGAAACTCTTTCCCTTGAAGGCGCAGTGATAACGCCTTAGTAAGGTGATCTGCGTAAGATAAGGCATCTAAATAGGCTCTGTTAGACGCAATAGCTGTTTCCAACACCGCGGTTGGAATAGAAGCCGACGACGGTAATGATAGCTCTAAGTCTTCCGCCTCGTTGTCCATACGCAGAGGAACTCTCGGGATACCCTGTCCTGCCGTGTCGAATTTATTCCTTGCATTAATGAAAGGCAGGTTGAGAGTATTAGCGGACAAGAAACCTGCTTTCCCCGTCTTGGAAGCAAGTTTAAATATAGCGTAGTTCAATAATTCAAATGTTCTTGCAACATTATTGGACTGCGACGGAAACTCGGGAGCGATGTCCCTGAACCGCTCAAAAAATTCATAGTCCAATGACGCTATAATCCTCTTGTCCGGAACCGCAGCAGTCTGGCCCGACGGAACAACTTGAGGGAGAAAGTGCCGGATGAAGTCCACGGCAGCTTTATGTTGTTCCGAAAGGGATAGCTCCAAATCATCCGTATCCCTTTCACCATCCGGTCGGACCTCATGATGTTCCCGGTCGTCCGCCCCCGATGCTTCGGCGGAGCGTACCGACCCAGCGCCGTCGGATAATTCTCGATCCGACACCGTATCTGTTGGCTGCTGGGATGCTGCGATAAGCTGTGCTATCTGCACAAGAATGTCCGGCGTCGAGACCTGCGGAGGCGCAGTCTTTCGCTGCTTCTCCGAGGGCAGCTCCGCATCAGATGGCATACTTTTTCTATGCGAACGTCCGGAGTCCATCGGTCTCGAATCCCTGGCTGCCGGATGGTGTGACCTGGTCGCCGAAGAATCCTTGATCGGCGAAGCTGGTAAAATATCGGCGGTCACGCAGCCAAGGTGCGGTCGTGTGCGCTGACGAGAAGAAGAAGCCTTAGCAGTCTCCGCGGACTGCCTATACAACGGAGCGTCCTGAGCGACGGACGTATGCTCCGCTTGCGACACATTTTGTACCACAACATCTGGTCCCAGATGTTGTTGTACGAGAGAGGGGCCTCTCTCGCTCGCGGCCCGGCTGGACCTGGACGAGCTAGGAACCGGACTCAAAGGCTTCCTCCGTTCTCGCTTACTATCTGTCGTCACTGGGTGTGCACCTAGTATGTTTATAGTGCTCGCATCACCCAAAATTTCCTCCTGGACCGCATCGGACGAACCCGGCTGCCGAACCATTCGGTGAATGGACGCTACACCGGGCGAGCTAGCGGACGACATTTGTCTAATCTCCATGAGCACTTTTGCCGCTAGCTCTGAATTCATTTGTGACGACGGACGCACACTTGTAGAAGATAACATGGAAACATCACCCTGTTCTTGTTCCTCTGAAATAGAAACTGAGAGAGTAGAGTGACCTTGCGGAGAAAGAGCCGGCATAGCCCTTTCTCCAGAAACAACATACCGTGACACACGTTTCCAATGTTTATCATCCCAATGTTGACATATAGGACAGGGATTAGTGCGAGAACACTGACTACAATTAATACAATGATCATGAAAGTCAGAGGAAGATTTCTTCCCATTACAATTTGAACAATATCCTTTCATTGTGAAAAGTCAACAACAAGTCCTAGTTACTCGCACAAATCCCAGACACAAAGATACATAATAACATGATCCATTAATAAATGAAAAAACAATTGCAAATCAAAATAATTTTGAAAAAATATTTTTTCAGCGAAGCCCAAGTTGCTGAAAAGTAACGTTGAGCCCCGATGGATCCGATGGCAAAGTGTGGTCAAAAATTTTAAATTTATATTAAATAATTAATGAGACACTTACGGATAATATAAATGTATCTTATAGTGAGATAAACTACACCAAAGGCAAACAGCCCCCCTCAAAAAAGGCTGTTGCCAATGTAAACAAACAGTGTAAAACACCAGAAAACATGACTCCAGGCACTGACAAAACTGGCCCGGAATCAGTCATCAAAATTACAGTCTATCTGATGCAAGACAGAGACTCCCAGGGGAGAATCTGCAGAACATCAGATGGAAGATGCAGAACACAACGTTTATACACCCATGGGTGAAAACGTAACTATGGGGAAAATAACAGAAAACATTCTGTATCCAAGCAACTCTCCCAGGAAAATTTTAGAAATGAACTTTCTCAAAAATATGCCAAAAGCATGGGAGAGTTGCAAGGGGGGACTTTAGAAGGCTACGGGAGAGGAAACACTGAATAAGCAGTGCAACATTTAGCAAGAATGACAACAAAAGGCCCATGCCTCGAAAGTTAAAAAATTTATAGTAATTTATATATTTTTTATACTTACCAATGACCCAGACATAGCTGGTGCTAACTCTTAAAATATAGGGCCAAACACAAATTTTGCCCCCCAATCCCCAAAATTTGCATCTAAAACTAAAGAAAACATGTCCTGAAAGGCCCTCCACACTTCGCCCCTACTGCGCATGCGCAGTGTCAAGGATGGTCCGAAATTGGCGCCATTAATCATTCTAATAACCAGTGCCTGGTAAGCGCTATGTACTCAGCGGGGAGGCAAGAGTTCCCAACTCCTGGGAGGGCCATCCCCGTCTGGGTCATTGGTAAGTATAAAAAATATATAAATTACTATAAATTTTTTAATATTTTTATACTGTACCAATGACCCAGACATAGCTGAATAGTAAAAAGGCTGGAGGGCCAAGGACATAGAGCAAAATGGAATACGCTCAATAAAATAAAAGAGTCATCCCCTGTAGGGAAAAAGAAGTAATAGGCCTTACATGTATCTTTCTTATTTATGATAAATTAGAAAGATACAACACCTTCCAAAATTGAGCTTCAAACATCCATGTACTCTATTAATATCCAATATAATCCTTATACTAATAATTTTTAAAGTAAGCCAATAAATAAAGTAAGTCTAGAGAATAGAGACTCTTATACTCCTAAAAGTGTCTGAGGATTGCATAATCATGTCCGTTGACATATGCAATATTCAAAAGCTATACTTTAAAAACTAAGACTTGAATGAATTTTAAAAACCTAAACTTCTCACTAAACAACCATCCCAATAACAGCTCAGAATTACTAACTCAGGAGGAGGTATCCCCTTGTTTTCATAGTAAAACAGGTGACCCAAGGGAACACCCTCCCCCCCCCCCTTTTTTCTTGCCCTGGGTCAAATAGCCCAGAGCGAAGAGGGCAGCCGAACGGAGACACTGCCGAAACAGACAGCCTACCTAGCTATAGTAGCAACTGTTAAGTGAATGACATTCTGAGCAGTAGATAATAGACCTAACAATAGAGGCCTCCAGAAATGGACTCGATATTTCTGAGATAAAATTCATGAATGTGGATGGCTGAGCGCAATGAGCGGCCTTCAAAAATCTATAATAGCGACACTATTAATGTAAGCCCAAGAAGTAGAAGAACTCTTACTTCATGAGCCGAAATCTTAAGCACAACTGCTAAGTCAATGATATACCATAAGCAGTACCGATAGTTAATAGAATCCGTTAACAATAAAATGGAGCGTAACGTCCTTCTACTAGACATCAAAGACAGAAGAAGCTTACGCCCATAGTAATAAACAGATATCTGTTTATAAATACATAAACTGTACCCGGAAAGAGTAAAGGCCTATGCCCATACGAAGACGGAAGGACCTTAAAATAATAGGTTCCGGATAATAGGAGCCTAACTCTTATGCAACAATCCAACCTAAATAGTAACGGAAGTAGTGATTCCGAAACTACGAAAGTGAAAATCATCCATCGATAGTGCATGAAACTCACTGACTCTACAGTAAAAGAGAAACCAACAGAATTAATGTCTAAAAGGTCAGAATTTGAAAACTACTGTTTCCAGAGGCTCAAATGATTACTTAGCTAAATAAGAACCGAAGTTAAAATCCGTATAGGAATTTAATCTAAAGATTCTAAGTCTATTTATCAAAAAGTTACTAACTGACTTAGATAAAGAGACAAAAGACTCAATTGTAAACTATCGTAGAGTGCATAGGTATGAGGTAACATAAACCTATAACCTAAATAATAACAGGCTGCAGTAGATCTTGTGAAACAAGTATACTAAAAAATAGCAATGAGTAGTATGGAGGGATCAACAATATGAACATAATGATCCCTACACCACGACGGAAGAGCCTCCACTTTAACCGCATAGAATAGCGAAGAAGAGGATCTCCTATAGTAAGAAATCGCGTCCAAAGCTCGTCCAGTACAGTGCTTACAATGCAATACGGACCACACAACGGAATACATGAAGGTTGCGACCTTGCTGGTTGTGATAAAGATGACACGATTTACACAGTGAAAAAAGATCCTCACATAGAGGAAGATTTCACGTTAAGTCCCACAGTAGACAAGAGAGTAAATTACTCATGATCTCTGTGAAGATAGAGATGCTATCAACAGAAATGTATTGTGGTTGTTTATCTTAGCAATACCTGCTAAAACAACAGCGCCGGAGGATACGCGTATCCTATCATTCCGTCCTATAGATCAATAGAGCGTTAACAATATTAGCTCAGAGATCTGGACAAGCCAACACATACGTCTGCAATTGATTAGCAAGCTGTGTCATAATAAATCATCATTGGGCGCTCCCATAGATAGCAAATCTGATTGAATACTTGTTTGTTGAGAGTCCATTCTGACAGCAACAAGCGACCCGTAAGAGAACGGGAGTCCGATAAAACAATCAGAAGACCCAGAATATGACGGACCAAAACTGAACTTGGTGTACTATAACCAACAGATGGATTCTTTCCATTAAATTGAATAACGGAAACGAAAGAGTGCCTCCCTGGTTCCGGAGATACGCCACTACTGTCGAATTAAAGGACAGAAATTTGGGCATGCGTTACTGAATAATGTTCATGCAATGACATAAAGCAAGCCAAAAAAACATTATTCCGCGGAAGAAAACTGATTGCTAAGAGACTGCGGAACCCAAAGACCCTGGCACTTCGAATCCGTAGGGATCAGTATTATATCCCAATCTGTTTGACTGGCAACCGTCATAACAGCCACACTCGGGTCCGGCAACTGCGGTGGCACCCTCTGAGTCAACCACCGAATGTTTGCCCCAGTCTGAATCTCTTGTAACACTAGATAGACAAGAGAACGTGTAAATCGAGCAATTCAAGTTGCCGTCGAAGAGAAGCTCCTCCGAGAACGAAGCGACTCTGAGAGAGTTCTTAACCTTACTATCCACGTGTGTGGATGTAGCTAGGGCTGCGTCACGTCTAACTAACTCCAATCAGCCACTGAAGGGTGGAGTTATACGTGAACAAACTACTGCCCTCAAAAGAAATTACATTGAGAATAATATCCCGTAAATCTTTTCTTGAAGACGTAATGATAACGCCTCAGTAAGGCGGATTACGTATGATAAAGCGTCTAAGTTAAGTCTACTATACATAATGTCGTTCCCAACATTGAAATTGGAAAAGACATAAACGGCGAAAAAGAATATATACAGTCTTTAATCACACCGTCTAGACGCATATGAACTCTCGGTATGCCCTGCTCTGCCAAAATAAACTATTCGTATAAATGATAAAATGGCAGAAATGAGCAACGCGGACAAGAAACTAAACTATCATGCTTAGTAGCAGGCTTGTGTTGTAATGACAATATTGGACTGCGTCGGTAAGTCAGGGACAATGTCCCTGAACCGATCGAAAAATCCGAGTCCAATGACGCTATAAGTCTCTTATCCAAGATCGCAGCAATGAAGTCCGAAATAACAATCACTGGAAGATAATGCCAGAAGATATGAAAGGCATCTTCCGATACTACTAAAGGGAAAACTCGAAATCTTTCGAATCCCTTTCGCCATCCTGTCGGACCCTATAAAGCGTTCGGTCGTCCGTACCTGATGCAACCGCGGACCGCACCGACCCAGCGCCGTCGGATAATTCCTAATTCGACCGAGAAACTGTCAATTGCTGGGATGCTGCGAAACAACTGTGCTAACTCGGATAGCACGTCCGTCACTGAGGCCTGAGGAGAAGCGGTTTTACGATGCATTGCCGCTGGAAGCTCTGTGATCGTTACCCCGTGCATACTACCAATATGCGAGCGAACGGAGTGTATAGGCCTCGTGTCCCTTGGCTACCGGATGGCGCGACCTATTCGCCGTGGAATCACTGAATGCCGAAACTGATCGGATACTCGAGGTCACGTAGCCAATGTGCGGTCGTGTGCCCTGCTGTGAGGATGAGGAAGCATTAAGGACAGTCTCTCGGACTGTCAATATAACGGAGCGTCCCGACCAACGGACATATGCTCCGAATGTAAAATATCTGAACCGCAACATGCGGTCCCCTATGTTGTTGGACGAGAGAGGGACCTCTCTCGCTCACAGCCCGGACGGACCTGGACAAGCCAGGAACCGGACTAACAGGCTTCCTCCGATCTGTCCTCAATCTACTGTCACTGGGTGAGTACTAAAGTAATTAAAGTGCTCGCATCACCCAAATCTCCTTCCTAGACCGCAACGGACGAACCCGGCAGCCGAACCATTCGATGAATGTACGCTACACCGGGTGAGCTAGCGAATGTCACTCCGTAGGCGATAGACATATTCCATGAGCACTTATTGCCGCTAACTCTTCATTACCTATGACGACAGAGGCACACTTTTGAAAGACATCTCCATAACTCTTCGAACAAGAAACCAGAAATGCTTGGTTAGCAAGCATAAAATAATAATATATATAGCGTCGTTCAATAATTCGAAAGTTGTGTAACATTATTGGACTATGTCGGAACTGAGGGACGATGTCCCTGAACCGAACCAAAAATTTCTAAGTCCACCGACGCTATCAGTTTCTTATCCGGCATCGCAGCATTCTGGTCCGACGAAAGAAGCTGTAGAAGACCAAGTCAGATGACATACACAACAGCATATGTTGTTCCGAAAGGGAAAGCTCGAAATCCTCCGAATCCCTTTCGGTATCCCGTCGGACCGGATGAAACTTTCGGACGTCCGTACCCGCTTCCGCGGAGCGTCCCGACCCAGCATCGTCGGATAAAATATATGCGACAGATTCAGTTGATGCTGGGATGCTGCGATAAACTGTGCTATTAAGGAAAGCACGTCCGTTCCCGAGGCCTGTGCAGTAGCGGTCTTACGATGCATTGCCGCCGGAAGCTCCGTGTACGTTGACTCCCGCACACTTCCTATGCGAACGTCCGGAGTCTGCAGGCCTCGTGTCCCTGGCTACCGGATGGTGTGACCTGGTCGCCGAAGAATCCTTGATCGGCGAAGCTGGTAATATATCGGCGGTCATGCAGCCAAGGTGCGGTCGTGTGCGCTGACGAGAAGAGGAAGCCTTAGCAGTCTCCGCAGACTGCCTATACAACGGAGCGTCCCGAGCGACGGACGTATGCTCCGCTTGCGACACATTTTGTACCACAACATCTGGGGCCAGATGTTGTTGAACGAGAGAGGGGCCTCTCTCGCTTGCCGTCCGGATGGACCGGAACGAGCTATGAACCGGACTAAAAGGCTTCCTCCGTTCTCCCTCCGATCCGCCGTCACTGGGTGTGCATTAGGTTAATTTATAGTGCTCGCATCACCCCAAAATTCCTTCTAGACCGCAACGGACGAACCCGGCTGCCGAACCATTCGGTGAATGGACGCTACACCGGGCGAGCTAGAGGACGTCAAAGGCCGTCGAACCTACTAGGGTCCTCTTAGGCAATTGGCGTATTTACATGAGCACTTTTCCGCTAGCCCTTCATTAACTGTGACGACGGAGGCACACTGTTGGAAGACATCACAGATACATCACCCTAATCTTGATCGTCTGAAATAGAAATTGATAAAGTAGAGTGACCCTGCGGGGAAAGGACCGGAGTGTCCAAATCCCCAATAACATACCGTGACATACGCTTCCCATATTGTCATCAAAATCATACGATACAGAACAGGAGTTAATGCGAGTACACTGACCACATATAGAATGATAATAAAGTCAGAGGAAGACTTCCTCTTAAAACAATTGATCAATATCCTTTCAATGTGAAAAGAAAACAAGTCCTGGTACTCGCACTAACCCCTGGCAATCAAAATACATAATAATAATATGATCCATTAATATAGAAAAAATAATTGAAATCAAAATATTTTGAAAAAATATTTTTTTCAGAACAGCCCAAGTTTCTGAAAAGTAATGTTGAGCCCCAATGGATCCCAAGCCTAAGTGTGGACAAAAATTTTAAAAATATTTTAAACAATTTATTCAACACTTACGAACAATAATAATGTATCTAGTTATGATTAAAATAACATCAAGATATTATTTTTTAGAAATCCCCCCCTCACACAGAGGGCTGTTGTAAATGTAAACAATGAGTGTAAAAACACTAAAATAAGACTCCCGGCACCCAGGCCCGAAATCAGTTACCAAAAATACACTATCTGATGCAAAACAGAGACTTCCAGGGAAGAAACTGCAGAACATCAGATGGTAGATGCAGAACACAACACCTAACCACCCGTAGGTGAAGACGTAAACATGGGGAAAAGAACAGAATTCATTCTGTTATTCAGCTAAAACTCCCAAGAAAATTTAGTAATAATAATTACAAAAACTATGCCAAAAGCATGGGAGAATAGCAAGGGGGAACTTAAAGGACAGGGAGAGAGGAAAAACACTTAAAAAACAGTGTAACTAAACAATCAGAATGACAACAAAATGGCTGCTGCCTTGAAAATAGGTAACTTAACATAATTTCATTAAAAAATTTTAAGTTACAGCCCTGATAATATTCTGTCACACATTTTTTTCCTCTCCTCCTTCTCTATCCTCCTTAGAATCACCATTTCACTAATATTTATGTGTCTGGCATCATTTAAACTGAGATTTATAAGCACAAAGATCAGTCAGATGTTAACTGATGAAGGGCCAAACTTAGAATGATTAATGGCGCCAATTTCGGACCGTCCTTGACACTGCGCATGCGCAGTAGGGGCGAAGTGTGGAGGGCCATTCAGGACATGTTTTCTTTGGTTTTAGATGCAAATTTTGGGGATTGGGGGGCAAAATTTGTGTTTGGCCCTATATTTTAAGAGTTAGCACCAGCAGCTATGTCTGGGTCATTGGTACAGTATAAAAATATAGGCAACTTAACATAATTTCATCAAAAAATTTTAAGTACAGCCCTGATTATTTTTTGTCACTTCTTTTTCCTCTCCTCCTTCTATATCCTCCTTAGAATCACCATTTCTCCAAAAATTACGTGTCTGGCATCCTTAAAACTGAGATTTACAAGCACAAAGATCAGTGAGATGTTGACTGATGAAGGGCCAAACAGAGAATGATAATTGGCGCCAATTTCGGGACGTCCGTGACACTGCGCATGCACAGTGGGGGCGTAGTATGGAGGTCCTTTAGGACATGATTTCTTTTTGTTTTGGATGCAAATTTTGGGGATTGGGGGGCAAAATTTGTGTTTGGCCCTGGTTTTGTTAGAGTTAGCACCAGCTAAGTCTGGGTCATTGGTACAGTATAAAAATTTAGAGACTGTGAAAACCATGTGGCCCATACTCAAGGGGTCTAGCGACCTGAAAAACATATGGTGCTTGTGACTGTCTGTCAGTATCCAAAAAATCAGCGAGATAGGGTGATTCATTTTTGAGTTATTATGCTGGCAAGGAACAGCATGGAAGACAGAAGACAGGAGAATAAGAAAAAGAAAAATAAGAAGAAGAAAAAGAAAAAGAAAAAAAGAAAAGAAAAGAAAAAGAAACCATACAAAACCAATAGTCTGCGTGTTTCACACAGACTAATTAAATGTTTCAGAAAGGAAAGTGTAAAAACTTTCTGTAGCCATGAGTTATATGATAGGGGTTTTCACTCAGATTGAAGTATTAAGAGGGTTCAAAACAGATCATTCAAATATACCATTTCATTAAATTATAATTGTGATAGGTGTTTCGAGAAAGCCACACACCACTCCATCCCAAAACCTGTCGATCCTGAGTTATGATTGAAAATTAATAAACTTTAAAAATGCTTTGAAAAGTGAAGGGTTCTTTATTCAACATGATTTGAGAATTAATTTTGTAACATGATATTAAATAAATATACAAAGCTATTCTATGTAACAGTTACAGCTTTCTCTCTGACCTCTTTGTTTATGAGAGATTCTCTAAAGTTTTAAAAAATGGCTATTGCTTCAGTGAACTCATTTGCCAGTTCAGTCTATCAGTATAACAAAAACATTAACATAGGATTGGTTGTATTTGGGTTATCATGTTGACAAACAGTGCATAGAAGACAGAAATATTACAACTACACCATCAAGGCATGCATTCTAAGAATGTTATTTACTTATTTATTTATTTGGTTTTATTACACTTTTGACAGCCACTGTCACCTTGTGTCGGACAGTTTTACAGGTGAGGAAGCTGGGGTACCCTGAGAGAACCACCAAGCAATGGCATGCAACTGTCAGGCTCCCCAACAGACTGACTCCACACAAGCAGGGCTAGCATTGGTTGAAGACAAGTACACCATCAACGTGCAATATACATTAGTGCACAATGCCACCGTGCCCCCATGTGGGCAGTTGGGATGAAGTGTCTTGCCCAAGGACGCAACCCAGATGCCGCAGCTGGGATTCAAATCCAGGACCTCACAGCTTGCTGCCTTCCCCTCTACCTACTGAGCCACGACACCCTGTCTATGAATGTACTTGGAACACTTTGGAGGCATATTTTCGGGAATAAAAAAGTTTTGAAGAAATCAGAAATAGGTTTTCATTAACAGTATTTAAAGATATTCATTCAGGAATCAGATAAATTTTTCCACAAAACCAGAAAAGGCATATATGTGCACAGCATTCAAAGGATTCGATCAAGAGAATGCATTAGGGGTCCAAAAATGTGATTTCCTAATGGCCCCTGGGTGGCCTCAGTGACCGTGACCCATATTGTGAACCTCTATCAAGTGTCGACTCATTTGGTGTTGGTCCTAGGTCTATACGTCATACCATGCTTTAGATATGTAAAAATACATGTATTGTCTTTGGGAATGCATTAAGGGGTCCAAAAATGTGATTTCCAGCAATTGTGAAAAATGCACTCAATGACCCACAGGTGACGTCAGTAACCTTGACCGATGTTTTATACCTCCATCAAGTGTTTACTCTTTGGTGTTGGGACCAGGTCCATTCGTTAGGGCTGGGCGGTTTTGAAATTTGCATTTCATTTCGGTTTCGGTTTTGTACAAAAATTCAGTTTTTGGTTCGGTTTTCTTTTTTTCAAAATATATTGTAGAAATCCACTTTTTAAAGGGTAATGTGCAGATAAAATGCGTCTGTATTTGTTATCCAAGTCAAGAGGCTCAGACAGCATGTTGAGTCACCCAGGTTACTCAGTGTTCACCAATCTTCTCATCTAATGGACATATTGCGGTGGGCTACTGTAATGGGCTACAGTCTGCAGTGATGGAGCCATGGGGTATCTAGGGAGACCAGTCTCCCCCCCCCCCCATCCCACTTGCTCCTCCCATCCCCAAATTTTAAAAGATTTTTTTTTTGATTTCCTGCCCTCAATGCAAGTACAGTGCACTAAGTCCAGTCCTGAGAATCCCCACCCTCTCCCCCACCAAACTCTTCACCAGCATGGTCCCCCAGGATTTCAAACCATGGCTCCACAACTGGTGGGATCTGCCTTGTTCTGTCAGTGAGATTTGGAACCATGTCAAGATGCAAAAATTTACAAGAAAAGCTACATTTTAGCAAAAATCAACATTTTTAAGGAGTAGCTAAGCTCTCACCCTGGTTTTGGTGGATAATATGCAATTGTTGTGCTTATTTCGGTAATTATCACATCGCTTAAAAATGAACTGCCCTGTGCTTTTTAGTGGTTCCTGCTTCAAATAATCATATTTCTTGTTATTTTGATAACTATTATTGAAGTAAGTTGTGATATACAAATAACTTTTATTGGTAACTCACTCACTCCAATCTTTTCACAATATCTCTCCTAATTTTGATTGTAGACATTCGTTTTTCACTTTGATTTTGCCCAAATATAGAAATTGGGCAAAGTGAGCGGTGCCAAGGCAAAGATATTGCCAACTTCACTTTGCCCTTTTGGCTATTCACTGCATTGATTTCATCTTGGTCAAGACAGGCGATTGATGTTTATGAATGGAGACAGCTGTATAATGGGATTTGAAAGTTTGCAATATTGCATCTTGGGATTTGTTGTGAACACAAAATACAAATGGGAAAACACGTGTTGATAATAACAACTGCGTATTGGGAATGCAGCGTTAACTTGACACTTGACAGTTTATACCTGATAGACCTGCAGTACTGTGTGATTCCTTAAAGTAAGTTCAAATAGTATACAAACAATTCCCAATAAGTTTAAAAAAACTTTTCAATAGTTACCTGCCATCCATTTAACAGGGTATGTTCCATTTTAATTTAACCATTTTAATGTGGACAAAAAACGGAACTGCCAATGCGCAGCGTTATCTCTGAGAATGTGACATCAGAGAACGTGCCACAAGTCGGTGAATTAACATAATTTATCCGTCATTTTTCCCATGTGAACTTTGAGGTTTTAAAACTCAATAAACTTTTTGTTTACCTCTAATCTAATTTACTACGCACCGTGAGCAGATACTTTGGGTCAAAGATAATTTATATTACTTTCACACCATATATTGTCAGGTAACTTGCAATACATATTTGGTCGAATATGAGTGAGCCTGGGCTGTGGCCGGTTCATTAAATTTACTTAACAATTCTTGAATTGCAAATGTGTGGATTCTTAAGAAAGACTTTTTAATTTTTCATATTCCTTCTGGTGACGGTTCTGTAGATATCGTTTAAGATATAACAAATTTTCTACCTCTATTTTGGGGACGATTTGTTGTCAGTCCTCACAAAGTAAGCACAAATGGTACAGTTTAGCCTTTGGCGTGTGGAAAGCAAGTGATTGAGGTCATAAACTTACCAATTCTGGAAAATTTGTTGAAACCAAAAGTCTCGGTTTTTTGTTAAGGCGGCAGTTCGGTTTCGATTTTGAAAAAAAAAAAATGAACCTGGTAATTAATATTGTCCGCTTGTAATGTATACCGGAGTCAGCATACGCAGGTCGAAAACCGGTGATATAATATATAACATACACATGTCCAATAGACTTACAATGGATGATCTCTGGAGAGTAGAAACACTTCCAAGGTAACCCACAGGCGACCCCATTCAGGTGTACAATAAATTCCAGTAATAACACTCCCCGACATGTACTATCCGATATCTATGATTCTAGAAATGTGAGAATATACGAGAGTGTAAGACAAGGTGTATTTGATTGATTAATAGAAACCTGGATCTAGAAATAGAACAAGCTATGATTAACAGATTCGACACGGACCGCCCCCGAAATAATTAATTGCTTCTAAGGTCCATAACATACAATAATGTGTTTGCCTAATAATTCATTTATTATGCACATGAGCATTGAAATCCTGCATGTAATCATCTGAATACCAGTTAACTGACTAGACAGCCTCCCAGGTACCCAAAGACTAGCAATTTATTGATGAATTATGTGCTTGTATATGACATATAGACGGATGTGCCCATGAGGTCGCCAAAGAACACGACCCAGCCGCCAATCGAGAAGTCATAAAATGCATGAATGTACGTAAAATCATACAAGACTTACGGGAAGAAAACTACGTCTTGCCTGGTAATCACCTCTTAACACACTGGCAGAGGGGGAGGGGAGGGGGATTTGAAGTCATATTGAACCCCCCCTCACCCGCATTACTTTAATCGTTCTTGTGTTAGTCATCAAATAATATTAGAACCGCAAGGCTCCCTCACATCAAACCGACTCCATAATGCCACTACGTGCGGAGAAGGACATGAAGAACAAATTTTTCCCCTGATAAAGAAGGTCCTCTCATGGAGGAAGCTTCTGGGGAACGTCCCATAACAGACATCTGAGAAGATTGATCAAAGGTTTCTGTGACGACAGAGGTGCTTCTAGCAGGATTTTGCAACGAGACTGTTTGATCTTAACAGAATCTGCTGAATCAACGGAGTTGGAGGATACGCATATCCTATCATTCATTCCCACGAGATCGACAGAGCGTCTACTGCATACGCTCGATGATCTGGGCATGGCGACTTGAACGTTGGTAACTGATTGTTCTGGTGTGTTGCATACAGATCTATCATGGGACGATACCACTGGTAGCAAATCTGCCTGAATATTCGCTTGTTGAGAGTCCACTCCAATGGCAACAGGTGACCTTTCCGAAAGAGTGAGTTTGCTAGTACGTTCAGATGACCCGGTATATGACAGACAGAAAGATGAACATGATGATACATCACATATAGGAGAATCCTCTTCGTTAATTTGCATAATGGAATTGAATGAGTGTCGCCTTGGTTCCTGATGTAAGCTACTACTGTCGAATTGTCTGACAAAATGTAAACATGGATGTTCGATATAATGTGAATCCAATTTTTGAAGAGCTAGCCCTATTGATATCATCTCTTTGATGTTAATGTGTTCTCTAGGAACCGAGGGGCCCAAAGACCCTGACACTTCAAGTCTGCGTGACCTAGGGTCACGCCCCAACCCGTCTGACTCACATCCGTCAGAATCGCGAAAGCCGGATCTGGCAGTTGCAGTGGAACTCCCTGAGTAAACCACTAAAGATCTGCCCAAATCTGGACCCTTGTTTTACTAGGTCCGTTAAAACAATACTGGTTTCAAGCGAATGCGTCTGCAGACTCCAGTTCTGAGTAAAGCCTATCTGGAGGGGACACGTGCGTAGACAGCCCATCGAAATAAGATCTGCAGTCGCTCCACCCAACCCCAACAGTACCATGAATTCCCTTGCTGTTAATACGTCTGAGTATAGACAAACGCGAGCATAACAACTGACTAATTTTGCTCTGGTTAATGGCAGATGAACCCGATTGTTGTGAGTCTCAAAGCTCATCTCCAAGTGAGTGAACAACTTGGACGGAGCTAGATCCGACTTTTTCTTGTTTACGGTGAAACCGAGACATCGGAGTAATAGAAGCAGACTCTGAACATCGATCTGAAGAATAATTCTGTTGCCATATCTATGCAGAATGTTGTCCAAGTAAGCCAACGTTACCTCAGATGAATGAGCTCAGAAGTATGACATTACTGAGTTCATTATTCGAGTGAATGCCCAGTGAGCCAGGTTCAGACCAAAGCACATTGCACTGAACTGATAAACCTTCCTTTGTACGGCGAACCGAAAGTACTTTCTGAATGCCGGATGTACCAGGACATGAAAGTGTGCATCCTATAGATCTATGCTTGCCGCATAGGCATTCACTCGAATGCTCACTCTTACTGACCGAATGGTCTCCATATAGAATTTTTGGAGCCACAATAAGCTTGTTTATTCAGCTCAAGTCTATTACCAGTCGGAACGAGCCATCTGGTTTCGGTACGAGGAACAGGTGACTGTAAAAACCCTTAGAATATTAATTCTCGATGACCTCTATTGCTTCCTTAATAAAAGAGCCTTACCTCCGCTAGGAGAGACTCTCTTTTGAAAGGATCCGACAGAAGATTTGTCCAACGCAGACAACTTGTTAGTGGGGGTTCCGCTCGGAATGATAGCCGTAGGCCGTCCGAGACTTCACTTCTCACCCACTGATCTTCCGTGACTGCTATCCAGTTTCTCGCAAGGTTGATTCCCTTCCGCCAACTGGCAAGCAATAGAGGTCTTGAACATCACCTGTATGACCTGCAAGGCTTACGGGAGGAGAAACTATGTCCCCCACAAAAAACCTCATCGTGTCGGCTTAGGGGCCTTTGACTGATAGTCCCGATCAGACTTATGCCCATTTCCAGAGTCGCTATATTGATGACCTCCAGAGTAATTGTAATGTAAAAGTGTTTCTAGTACCCTCATGAGGAGTTCCCTTTTGACGTCCTCATTACTCTTGTCTGCAGAAGCTGGTTGTTGGGATGCCAACTTCTATAGCAGAGCACTTGACACTTTCTTAGTAGCCTGTTCATAGACAAACGAAAGCTTGTCGTCAAAAATAGTATGTCCTGAGACCGGAGCGACCCAGAGAGAACTTTTCACTTTATCTTTTAGTGACGACGATGCAAGGGCAGCATCACATCTGATCAACCCCTGATTAGCTACTGTTAGGGCAGAGTTATACGTGGTATACAAATTGCCCTGGAAAGAACTCTAAGAGAGGTACAGACGTCCTTAAATTCCTTCCCATTGAGATGTTGCACTATAGCTCTGGTAGGGTGATCTGCATAAGACATTGCTTCCAAATTTCTCAACTTGATAAAATTGCTGTTTAATTGTGTCTGCACAAATGATGCAGGCAAGGATGCATCTAGATCCCCATCAAATCATCCAAATGCTGAAGAGCTCTCTGAACATCTTCTCCAACTATTTTAAATGAACTTGGTCCAAGAAACGGTATGTTTATGGAAGATGTAGTTAAGAAACCGCCTTTTTTCCTCACACTGGAGAGGTGAATACAGCGTCGTCTACATGCCGAAGGCCCGAGACACCTGCCTACACTGAACCGGAAAAGAAAGAACTTCTTCCTTGGTCCGTATAAAGTCTGCGTCCAACGACGCCAGCGGTTTCTCTCTTGTTGTCACAGCATTCTGATTTGTCGGAACAAATTCAGGGTAGTATTGATGGATGAAATCCATCGCAACCATGTGCTGTTTCAAAAGGGAAGGGTAATCCTCTTCATTATCCCTTTCACCATCTGAGAGAATTAGTTGCGAATCTCAGTCCATTGTATCTGTGTGAACAGATGACTGGACCGACCCAGCACCATCCGACAGCTCAGGTTCTGAGGGCGGCTGCACCTGCACTTGCTGGCATGGCGTGTCGGAGATGGATCTCTTCTCCGAATGTCCTAATGATCGAGGCCTTGTCTCCCTAGCTACTGGATGGTCCGACTTCACAGGCAAAGAATAGTTCCTTCTTCATGCAGCAGGCTGGATATCCGAAGTCGGGTAGCTAGGATGTGGTCATGTGTGCTTTAATAACGTAGCAGAGAAAGCCGTGACTGAAGCCGACCGCGGCTGCAGGCTAGACAGAACGTCCCGAGTGGCGGGCGGACATATGCTCTGTCTTGTGCAAGTTTCCAACCAGAAAACTTCATTTTGGCTTGTGAAATGTAGCGGAGGAAGCAGTGACTGAAGCCGACCCCGTCTGCAGACTAAACAGATCGTCCTGAGTGGAGGGCGGACATATGCTCCGGCTTGTGCAAGTTTCTCATAACAACATCTGGCCCCAAATGTTGCTAGGTTAGAGAGGGGCCTCTCCCGCTCGTGGTCTATAAGACCTCGTCGAGTACAAGAACTTGCTGACTTCCTCCCTATTTCCTCCCTATTCATCGCTGGGTGAGCTATTTATATTCAAGTGCTCACTCAACCCACATCTACATTTCTTTCGACTGCAACAGACTTACCCGGCATCAGGGCACCCACGGAGAGAGTACAGCTTCACTGGTTGAGCTAGCTGCTTGCAAGAGATTAAAACACTTAACAAAAGACCCTAACTCTTGCAATCATGAGCACTCCAGCTAGCTCTATATGCTCAACAGAGTGTGATGACGGCAGCACACTTGGATTGGTGTCAAAATATCATCGCCATGTTCGTGTTCCTCTGAAATAGAAACTGACAAAATGAATTATAATGCAGTGAGAGGCCTGGCCTCAGAACCTCACTGCCAGCAATGTACCGCAACACCCGACTCCAACATCAGTCATCCCAGTGAACACAAGAATGACAAGAGTCCACAGGAGTACATTGACTAAAGTTGATATCAGTCCTCCAAACTCCATAACAAAATGTATAATTAAGATACATGAATAATAGCAATCAAAATGAAATTCAAAATTTTTTTTTTTTTTTTTTGAAGTTCCCAAAGGAAATATTAAGAGCCCAAAGGCATCCCTATTGAGCTTGAGTGTGGATAAAATCCAAATTTTTTGAGCTACACTACCGGAATAATAATCCATGTATCCTACAGTAATTCTACAGTAATAGAATATAAAAAACTATACATGAGGACGTTGTCAATATAAACAATGTCAATGTAAACAAGATATCAGGCACACAAAAAGGCCCAAAGTCGGAAACCACTTTAAATTCAACCAGATGCAAAGCTAGATCTTCATAAGAAGAAAAAACAACACATCGTATAGAAGATGCAAGACTAACCGACCTAACTCTCCTAGGGTGAGGACATAACCAGGGGGAAAAACAGAATAAATATTCTGTAATACATGTTAAACTCCCAAGAAATTTAATAAAAAGTTTCAATAAAAAATAGCCCAAAAAACTTAAGAGTTTAACGGGAAGGGTTCATGGAAGGATAGGGAAGGAATACTTAATAAACAGTGGAATAATCATTAACAAAAATGATGATGTCAGGCATATGTCCCAAAATTGAGAAACACAAAATAATTTTATAATTATTATAAAGTTACAGCCCTGAATGTGTAAAACCACCGTTGAATACTTCCATCATCCAATAACCACCAATTACTGCATTGATTTGTGTCTGGCATCCTCAAAAAAGAAGATTTGAAAGCACAGATGTCAGTTCATTGTTGCTGACTTTAGGGTCAAACAAAGAGTGATGTTTTCACCAATTCCGGTCACTTCCTGACAGTTGCGCATGCACAGAGAGTAAATGTATGGAGGATCCGATAATGACTTTTAATTTTGGGTTTTGCAAGCAAATTTTGTGGATTGGGGGGGGGTTCAAAATTTGTGTTTGGCCCTTGATAACTTTGAGTTTGCCCCAGCTAGTCTGGGCCAATGGGTTATAGTATAAAAATATTGAATGAATAATAAAATATGAATGGAGATTTTTTTGAGAATAGTGCTTGCCAGTTATGGCCATTATGACAGTTAAAGGTTAAACTAAATAGTCCTGTTAACTGCATATTTTCTACTCAAAAGTGCCCAGTCAGTTAACCCTTCACCCAATGTAATGCCAAAGAAGGAATCACGTTATTCGCAAAAATCACCATTCAATTTTCATTACTTTTTAATTTTTTGTCTTGAAGACATAGCTTATGATGCAACATAAACTTTAGTTATTCAAGAATTTTGTTTACAAATGTCATCACCCATTCATGTTGGGTAAAATGTTAACAGAGTTTGACTCTGTTCTGTCACTTTTCCTTTATTCAGCTGAACAAAAGAAACTTATGGAAGTTAAAAAATTTATGGTAATTTATATATTTTTTATACTTACCAATGACCCAGACTTACCTGTTGCTAACTCTAAAATATCTAGGGCCAAACGCAAATTTTACCCCCCCCCCCCCCAATCCCCAAAATTTGCATCTAAATCGAAAATTACATGTCCTGTATGGTCCTCCATACTTTTACTCCACTGTGCATGTGCAGTGTCAAGGAGGTCTCGAAATTGGTGCAATTATCATTTTTACAACCAGTGCCTGGTAAGCGTTATGTATTCAGCGGGGAGATATGAGTTCCCATTCATGGGAGGTCCATCCCTGTCTGGGTCATTGGTTAGTATAAAAAATATATAAATTACCATAAATTTTTTAAACATTTTTATACTGTACTAATGACCCAGACTTAGCTGAATAGTAAAAAGGTTGGAGGGCCTAGGACATAAATGAAAATTCAATAAACTCAATTACATATAACAGAACTATCCCCTGAAGGAGAAAATGAGAGATAGGCTTTACATGTATCTTTCTTATTTGTATCAAAAAGAAAGACACAACACCATTCTGTAATTGAGCGCAATAACATCAATGATCTCTATTCACATTCAGTATAACCCTTTATACTACTATTTTTAAAGGAAAGCCAATAAATAAGGAAGTCCCGCAAAATGAGACTCTATATACTCATATAAAAGTGTCCGAGGATTGTATATTAACGCCCGATTAATACGTGATATATACAAATGTCTCACACCGAGCAACACTTAAAAAATATTACATAGATGAGTAAACATTAGCTTTACTTTAAAACCATCCCGGTACCGACTCAGAATTACTGACTCCTAGGGAGGTATTCCCTTGCTTTACACTATAAAGCAGGTGACCTAAGGGAACACCTGCCCCCCCCCCCCCTTCCCCTTGCCCTGGATCAAATACTCCAGAGCGAAGAGGGCAGCAGGACAGAGTCATTGCCGGAACCAAAAGCCTACATATATATAGTTGCCACTGTTTAGTGAACCACATTCTAAGAGAAAAATAACGAACCTAAACAATACATATCTGCAGAAAAGGACTCAATATTTCTCAGATGCAAATTCGAGAAAATGAAGGGCTAAGAACAATATACAGCCCTCACTAGATCTGTAATAACAACATTATTAGCGTAAGCCCATCATGTAGAAGAGCTCTTACTTCATAAGCTTAAAACTAAAGTACAGACTGCTGATTGAAGATATTATCATAAGCAGTACTGATAGTAAATTGAATCCATCTGACCAGAGAATGGACCGAAATGTGGAGGAAGCTTCCACAGCATGTCCCACAACAGACGTCTGAGTTGATTAAACCACGGTCTTTGTGGAGATAGAAATGCTACCAACAGAATTTTGCACTGAGATATATAACTTGAGCAATATCTGCTGAATCAACGGCGCTGGAAGATACACATATCCTATTATTCCGTCTCACGAGATCGATAGAGTGTCAACTGCAAATGCTCGAAGATCCAAACATTGTGACATATACTTATGCAACTGATTGTTAAGATGTGTCACAAAAAGGTCGATCATATGCCGCTCTCCTTGGTAGCAAATCTGATTGAATACTCGTTTGTTGAAAGTCCATTCTGGCATCAACAAGCGGCCCCTCCGTGAAGGGAGTCCGCTAATACATTCAGACGACCCGGAATATGACGGACCGATAGGAGAACTTGATGTTCTAGTACAAACAGAAAGATTCCTTCTGTTAACATGAAAAACAGAATGGAATGATTGTCTCCCTAGTTCCGAAAATACGCTAATACCATTGAATTGTCGGACAGAATTAGCACATGAGCATACTGAATAACGTTTATCCAATAACATAGCGCAAACCAAAATGACATCATTCTTGATGTTAATGTGCTAAATTAGGAACTACGGATCCCAAAGATGCTTGCCCTTCAAATCCGTTGGGCTCAATGATACGACCCAACCTGTTTGACTGGCATCCATCAAGACTGTAAAACTCAGATCAGGCAATTGCAGTGGAACTCTCTGAGTTAACCACTGAAAACCTGCCCAAGTCTGAATCTCTTATTCACTTGATTGACAAGAAGATGTTCGTATCGAGCGAAAAAATCTTCACCCTCCAATTCTGGATCAGAAGAAATTGGAGAGGACAACATATCAGTATCATGAGATCTCTCACTGAGACCTTGTCTGAGCAAAGACAATATTGAGCATAACAACCGATTAATTTCACTCTGGGTAACAGCAGACGAACGAAAATGTTGTGCGTTTCGAAGCTCATCCCCCAGTGGGTGAATGATACCAGATCCGACTTCTCCTCATTTACTTATGAAACCGAGACGTCGGAGCAACAGAAGCAGATTCTGCACATCGTTCTTAAGCGTTAACTCATTGCCGTATCTCTAAAGAATGTCATCCAGGTGGGCCGACGTTATCGCAGACAAATGAGCTCAGAAATGAGTCATTACCGAGTCCGTTATTCGAGTGAAAGCCCAGGGGCTAGATTCAGACTGAAGCACATTGCTCGGAACTGATACACGACTCCTATGATGAGAAAGCGAAGATACTTTCTGAACGCCTGATGTACCATGACATGAAAGTACGCATCTTGAGATCTATGCATGTAGCATAGTCGTACACCCAAAAACTCGCTCTGACCGATCGGATGGACTCCATATATAAACCTGGAGCCACGATCAGCTTGTTTATCCAGCTCAGAATAATGAGTGAATGGAACGAGCCATCTGGTTTTTGGAACCAGAAAAGGATGGTTGTAGAAACCTGGAAATTCCTGGATTTCTACGATCTCTATCGTGATCATTCCAGAAGAGACTGGACTTCTGATGGAAGCGAGCCTCTTTCCTGCTGACTTGATGGAAGCAGAGTCCATCTTGGACTCCGAGTTAATGGAGGATTTCGTTTGAAGGACAATTTAGTCCTTCCGAAATCACCATTCGAATCCAAGGGACGTCCGTAATCTATTCCCAATTAATTGAGGAACTCAACAGTCTTCTGCTCACCAGTACACGATAGAGGTTAATACCATTATCTCCTGGTCCTGCGAGGCTTGCGGAAGGAGAAGCCATGTCCTCCCTGGCCTGCACCTCGCCCCATCGACCTAGGGGCATCTGAGCGGATGTCTCGGCCAGAATTACGGCCCCTACCTGAGTCACTACCCTGACGGTCTCTAGAGTAAGACCTAGAGGATGCATAGGAACCTCTATAGGAACTTCCCTTGGACGTATTCGTCCCAGAAGTGCCTGTCCTACTCTTCTCTGCTGGATCTGACTATATGGAAGCGGATTTGAATAGCTGAAAGTCTGAAGCTTTCTTAGTTATCTAATCATAGACTGCGGAAAGCTTGCCATCGAAGAAAACTCTCCGGAGACCAGAGCGACTCTGAGAGTTTTTCACCTTACTATCCACACGCGTGGATGTAGCCAGGGCCGCGTCACGTCTAACCAACTCCATTTTTCCACTAAAAGGACGGAGTTTCACGTGAGGCCCTTGAAAGAACTCTTAAGGAGGTTGTACATCCTAGAATTCTTTTTCCTTTGAGACGTAATGATAACGTTCTGGTAAGGTGATCTGCGTACGATGATGCGCCTAAGCTGATCCTGCTAGATGATATTGTCGTTTCCAACATCGTGGTTGGAATTGACATAGATGACAGTATAAATAATACTAGGTCCTGACCTGGTCATCTAGATGCAGAGAACTCTCAGAATGCTCTGTCCTGCCGTTTCAAAATATTCCTTGAATTGATGAAAGGCAGATGTAGAGCATTTGCCGATAACAAACATGACCTGCCCATTTAGGTAGCAAGTTATATAACTATAGCGTCATTCAACAGATCAAATGTCCGTGAGACATATCTGGACTATGTCGGAAACTGAGGGATGATGTCCCTAAACCGATTAAGAATTCTGTGTCCAGTGGCGCTATCAGTCTCTTATCCGGCAACACAGCATTTTGGTCCGGAGGAACAACGTCAGATGATAATGCCGGATACACTCTACGGCAATTATGTTGTTCCGAAAGGGAAAATACAACTCCTCCGTATCCCTTTCGCTATCCTGTCGGACCACTTGTGTAATTCTTGGTCGTCTGTGCCTGAACCTGCAGCCGAACGTACCAACCCAGCTTCCTCGGATAATTCCTGATCCGACAGAGTTACTTCGGTTGCTGGGATGCTGCGATAATTTGTGCTATCTGCGATAGCATGTCCGTAAAGGAGGCCTGTGGAGCTGCGGTCTTACAGGATTTAGCAGCTGGAAGCTCCTTGGACGTTAACTCCTGCATACTTCTTATATGCGAACGTCCGGAGTATGAAGGCCTCGTATCCTTGGCTACCGGATGGTGTGACCTGGTCACCGTAGAATCCCTGGTCAGCGATGTTGGTTGAATATCACTGGTCACGTAGCCAAGGTGCAGTCGTGTGTGCTGTCATGAGAATGAGGAAGCCGAAAGAGCAGTTTCTCCAGACTGTCTATATAACGGAGCGCCCCGAGCGGTGGACGTATGCTCCGATTGAGGAACGTTTTGTACCACAACATCTGGGCCCAGATGTTGTAGTAAGAGAGAGGGACCTCTCTCGCTCGCAGCCCGGATGGACCTGGACAAGCTAGGAACCAGACTAATAGGCTTCCTCCGTACCATCCTCGTATCCGTCGTCACTGGGTGTGCACATTGTATTTTATAGCGCTCGCATCACCCAAATCTGCTTCCTGGACAGCAGCGGACGAACCCAGCTGCTGAGCCAATCGATGAATGGTCACTACACCAGGCGAGCTAGTGGATGCCAACGCCGTCAATCCTACTTGGGACCTCTTAGGCAATTGACGTATCTGCATGAGCACTTTTACCGCTAGCTCTTCATTTGACTGTGACGACAGAAGCACACTTTACGAAGACATCACGGTAACATCACCTTGTTCATGTTACTCAATGAGACCTGTGGAGACACGGTCCTACGTAATTATCCGCTGGAAGCTCCAGGGACGTTCATTCCTGCATTTATATAATATGCGAACATCCCACCTGGAAAGGCCTCGTGTCCTTGGCTAGCAGATGGAGTGACCTGGTCGACGTGTATGCTGTGGTCGGCGAAGCAGGAGCACCAGGGACGTTCAATCCTGCATTTATATAATATACGAACATCCCCTGGAAATCTGTGGTCACATAGCCAAGGTGTGGTCGTGTGTGTTGACGTAAGGATGAGGAAGCCAATATAACATCCGTGTCGGACTGTCTATGCAACGGAGCATCCCGAGCAGGAGGAGTGGACATAAGCTCTGACTAACAAACAAACATACAACAACATCGTGGCGCAGATGTTGATGTAAGAGAGAGGGGGCCTCTCTCGCTCGCGGTCTGGGTGGACCTGGACGAGCTAGCTACCGGAATGACAGGCTTTCTCCGTACTATCCTCGGATCTGTTGTTGCTGGGTGTGCACATTTGATGTTTTATAGTGCTCGCATCACCCAATCTGCTTCCCTGGACCGCAACGGATGAACCCGGATGCCGATCCATTCGACACCGGGCAGACTAGCGGACGATCAATTGCTTTCGATCCTACTAGGGAACTCTTCAGCAATTGTTGTAATACCTTGAGCACTTTCCGCTAGCCCTAATATTGCAACGACAGAGACACACTTGTTGAAGACATCACGGAAACATCACTCTGAATTCTGAAAAAGAAACTGATAATATAGAGTGACCCTACGGAGAGAGGACCATAATGGACCCCTCACCGCTAACAAAATAACGTGACACACGGCTCCAACGTTGTCATATCAATCAACACACACAGAGCAAGAATTAGTGCGACTACATTGACTATAAGAAACACAATGAACCTGTGAATTAGAGGAAGATATCCTCGCATTACAATTGAAGAATATTTTTTTTCAACATGAAAAAATATACACTCATATTACTCGCACTAACCCTTGAAATAAATATACATAATATATTATAATCCATTATAACATTTCAAAAGAAAATAATTTCAAAAAAAAAAAAAAAAATTTTTTTTTAAAATTTTCAGAAGAGTCCAAGTTCCCAATGGGAACAATGAGCCCAAATGGATCCCAAAAAAGCCTAAGTGTGGACAAAAATTTTAAATCATTTCAAAAAATTAATGTAACACTTACGGACAATATTAATGTATCTTGCTATGAACTGAACTAAGCAGAGGACAAGTAATCACTATAAGAAGTAACCGTTGTCAACAAAGACAAAAAGTGTAAACAAACCGGAAACATGACTCCAGGCACTGATAAACCAGGCCCGAAATCAGTTACCAATTTAACCACTATCTGATGCAAAACAGAGACTTCCAGAGAAGAAACTGCAGAACATCAGATGGCAGATGCAGACCAAAATGCCTAACCACCCAAGGGTGAGGACGTAAACATGGGGAAAACAACAGAAAATAATTCTGTTTCCAAGCCAAAACTCCCAAGACATTTTAGTAATAAACATTACAAAAAATAAGCCAAAAGCATGGGAGAATAGCTGGGGGAATAAAGGAAAGGGAGGGGGGAAACACTGATTAAACAATGGAACATTCATAGCAAGAATGACCACAACAAGATCATGCCTCGAAAATAGGTAACATGAATAATTTCATAAAATAATTATAAGTTACAGCCCTGAACATTTGTTTCCACTGTTTTTTCCTCTCCTCCTTCTATTTCCTCCTTATATCCACCATTTCTCTCATAATTATGTGTCTGGCATCCTTAAAACTGAGATTTACAAGCACAAATAACAGCGAAGTGTAACTGTATTGAGGGCCAAACAAAGAATGATAATTGCTCCAATTTCGAGACCTCCATGACACTGCGCAGTGGAGTAAAAGTATGGAGGACCATATAAGACATGTAATTTTCGGTTTTAGATGCAAATTTTGGGGATTGGGGGGGACAAAATTTGCGTTTGGCCCTAGATATTTTAGAGTTAGCACCAGCTAAGTCTGGGTCATTGGTACAGTATAAAATTTCGAGTTTCAAGACACTATGGATCAATTTCACAAACCCAGGTAACAAACCATGAACAAGAGCTATGCCTGACATGCATTATACGCCAGTTAGTATTTATCGAATTGTATATAATCACTGTTTTCATCCAAAAGCTAATCACTCAAAATGCATTTTGGAGAAAAGAAAAAAAAATGCCTAACTAATGAGCTGGGAAGGGGGGGGGGGGGTTGGAGCTCTGTCTAATAAAATATAATAAATACCTGTTTTTTAGAAACGCGCATATAAAAATTGTAGACAGATAAGCTGATAATGCAAAAAGATGAGAAACTTCAATGTTTTACCTGAAACAAAATATTTGTCCATTGACAGCTCAGTTATTTGACTCTTCTCGTGGCATATAGAAGCAGCCTTTCTCAATATCAAACATATCTGATTAAAATACTTCCACCACTCGGATTGTAACTTTGTAGTATCTTCCTGTAAAAAAAGCAGAAGGGGATCATGACTATATGCTCTGTAAATGTTGGCTAAATCATAACTCAACTTCAAGTCCATTAGTTCAAAAGCATCAACAGAACATGAGGGATGGTTACCCTCAGTGTTAAAATCTATATGCTCAATGACAGCTTAAATATGACTCGGGGAGTTGATTTGAACTAGCCTGCAAATCATACTTACAAAGAAGGAATACTTTCAAACATGGAAGCCTTTGTTCAGGAAAAAAATATTTTGGTATACATGCAGTTTGTCAGAGAACCAATAGCTGAGCTAAGTATAGCAACAGGAACTTGATTGGAACACAACCTGTAAATTAGTCTCTCACAGATGTTATTTGTCAATCATGGTAAGATATTAACTGTGCTGTGCAGTTCATGAAAAAATGACATTTGAAATGAATTTTGTACTATTTTTTAACCATATTGGTCTCCATGGAGGGGGTAGGGATGAATGACTTGTTGGGGGTTTTTTTTGTACAAATCACGGCAGAACTTAAATTCTGCCTCTCCTGTTATAATAGTACATATTGCCCTTCATGCTTCTACACCTCAATTTATCCTGCACCTCAAATGGAAGCTTAATACCATTGCTTCAGCTGATGCATGATCCGGTAAGAATTCCCTGTCCACTTTTGTAATCATAGTACTGCAGCTTGCCATGACTTTCAGTCAGGTGACCTAAAATTGGACAGGCATCCTGACAAACACTTCCAATACATTTTGTACATGATCAACCATAGGCCCTGCATCAAACTAAATTAAAGTTTCAAACCAGTAAAAAATGTCAATTAAGGCGTCCAAAAGTTAAAAATCTGTTTCTCTGGCCCTCCTGCATGGTAATTTTGGCTGCCATATGCTCTCTTTTTATAATCAATGCAAACTTAAAAAAACTAAATGGTTTGTGACTGATATTTTACCCAAGTTAATAAAATTGATAAATTTGTCCCTTTAGTGCAACAAGGCTTTGCAATGCTTTAGCATTGCAGAGCCTTCTTGCACACAAGGGACGAAATACACCACCACCCATGCTATTCTGTAGAGTATGAGACCTAAAAAATAAAACAAAGAATATGAACTTTTGATGGCAAAGAAATAATTGCAAAAATAAAAAATAAATTAAAAATCCACCTGCTCCCATGTAATTTTACAAAAAAAGGCCTGAGAAACAGAGACCTGAGATCTAGTGTGTGGGGCCAAAATAAAAGCTAGTTGGCTACAGTGCTTCAAGAATCTGCAAACTAACAGGTTATTCATTGGTCATCTAATTGATATATAGCAGTCCGCATAGAGGAGTGCACTTAATCAGTTACTTCTCAATTGAATAAACCAGTTAACTGCATGCAACTTTCTATTTCTAACACCAAACCATTTCCTATACTTTCAGTACAAACTTGACCTGTTAAATGCAGAAGTTCTGCTCCACAGATTCCAGGCATTTCCAAAAATGACATGCCATACACCCTCTTCAAATGCGATGATATTCTTTAACTTACTTATCTAACCCAAAACATGTATTACATTTTCCAAATCCTCTAAAAACATAAAATAGGAAGTAACCGGAATTGGAGCAAACATCATTCTTTGTAGAAGAGAGTACTACATAATAACTCAGTGGGGAGGTATGAGTGCCCACTCATGGGAGACCCATACCCATCTGGGCCATTGGTAAGTATAAAAAATATACAAATTACTTTAAATTTATCATATTTTTATACTATAAACCAATGGCCCAGACTAGCTGAATCATAAAAAGGCGGAGGGTCTAGGTCTTCAGAATTAGCAGACCAACATAGTTCCCAAGCCTGCAATCCAAGGTGAAAGGAAATTAAATTTAAAAGGAATTACATGTACGTCTCTCTATACAGTAATAGAGAAGACATATCAAAAATAAGGAGCCAAATTCAAATAATTCCGTATTCTTAGCATGAAAGACTATGCTAATTGGATGTAACAAGTTCCCAATTTTCAGGTTAGTCTGGACTAAGCCCTAAAAATTAGGATGGTGTATTTGAGAGTGAGAGGTTAACCCCCACAAACATGCGCCATATATAATAATACACAAGCTGTATCCAGGATATAATCTACAGACAAAACACCTTCACTCATAGTTACACACTTATCAAGCTGGAGGAGATTTAAAAAATCCCCTCCCCCCCACTTTTTTGAAGGAATCTTCTTTAAAAACAAAGAGGGGAGCGCTCTGGAATCAGTAAAGGCGGTACCAAATAACACTGAAAAAATTTATAGTAATTTATATATTTTTTATACTTACCAATGACCCAGACATAGCTGGAGCTAACTCTTAAAAATATAGGGCCAAACACAAATTTTGCCCCCCAATCCCCAAAATTTGCATCTAAAACCAAAGAAAACATGTCCTGAATGGCCCTCCATACTTCATCTCTACTGTGCATGCGCAGTGTCAAGGACGTCCCGAAATTGGCGCCATTAATCATTCTTACCATCAGTGCCTGGTAAGCGCTATGTCCTCAGCGGGGAGGTATGAGTTCCCAACTCCTGGGAGGGCCATCCCCGTCTGGGTCATTGGTAAGTATAAAAAATATATAAATTACTATAAATTTTTTCAGATTTTTATACTGTACCAATGACCCAGACATAGCTGAATAGTAAAAAGGCTGGAGGGCCCAGGACATTGAGGAAAATCCAATAAGCTCAACTATATAAAATAGAGTCATCTCCTGTAGGAGAAAAGGAGAAATAGGCTTCACGTGTATCTTTCTTATTTATGACAAATTAGAAAGACACAATACCTTTTATAATTGAGCATCATAACATCCATGTTCTCTATTAATATCCAGTATAATTCGTATACTAATTATATTTAAAGTAAGCCAATAAATAAAGTTAGTCCAAAGAATTGAGACTCTTTATACTCTTTTAAAAGTGTCCGAGGATAGTATAATAACATCCGTTTGACACATGACATATTCAAATGCTATACTTTAAAACTATGACATGAATGAATTTAAAAACATAAATTTCACTTAAGAAACCATCCCAGTAACAGCTCAGAAATACTAACTCCGGAGGAGCTATCCCCTTGTTTTCATAATAAAAACAGGTGACCCAAGGGAACACCCTCCCCCCCCCCCCCCCTTTTCTTGCCCTGGGTCAAATAGCCCAGAGCGAAGAGGGCAGCAGGACGGAGTCACTGCCGGAACATAAAGCCTACATAGCTATAGTTGCAATTGTTAAGTGATCGAATTTCTGAGCAGCTGATAATGGACCTAAACAATGCAGGTCTCCAGAAATGGATACAATATTTCTGAGATAAAAATTCGTGAATGTGGATGGTTGAGACCAATATGCAGCCTATTTAATCTATAATAGCAAAACTATACGTCAGCCCAAGATGTAGAAGAGCTCTTACTTCATGAGCCGAAATCTTAAGCACAGACTGCTGAGTTAAGGATAGATTATCCTAAGCAGTACCGATAGTTAACTGAATGCATTAAGTAATAGAATGGACCGTAATGACCTTTCTATTAGGCATCAGAGCCAGAAGAAGCTTTACGTCCTACTGATAAACTGAGATCTGTTAATAAATACATAAAGGTCTATCCGGACAGAGTAAAGGCCTATGCCCGCTCGAAGATGGAAGGACCTTAAAAACAATAGGTTCCGGATATCATTAGGAGCCTGATTCTTAACCAAAAATACAACATTAGTAGTAAAGGTAATAGAGTTCCCGATACTACGAAAGTGAAACTCGTCCACCGATAGTGCATGAAGCTCACTGACTCTTCAGCAGAAGAGAAGGCTAAGAGAATCGCTGCCTTAAAAGACCAGAATTTGAAACTGCTGTCTCAAGGATTCAAATGGTTGCTTTAGTTAATAAGAACCCAAGCTAAATTCCGAACAGGAATTAATCTAACGATTCTAGGTCTCTTATCAAAAAGTTTCAAACTAACTTAGATAAAGAGACATTAGGCTCCATTGTAAACTATCATGGTGTCCATAGGTATCAGATAACATAGACCTATAACCTATAAAAGTAACTGGCTGCAGATGATTTCGTTAAACAAGTATACTAGAAAGTTTGCAATGTCTGGTATGGAGGAATCAAACATAAAGATCCCTACACCAACGACGGAAGACCCTCTACTTTAGCCGCATAGTATAGTGAAGAGGAGGTCCTTCTACAGTTAGGAATCGCGTCCACTGCTGGTCCTATACAGTGCTTGCTATGCAAGAAGGACCGCACAACGGAATACGTGAAGGTTGAGACCTTGCGGGTTGTGATAAAGTTGACACGATTTCCCCAGTTTCCGCGGTAAGTCCCACAGTAGACATCTAAGTAAATTTATCCACCGTCTCTGTGGGACAGAGATGCTACCAATAGAATTGTATTGTGAATGAGTAATTCTAGCAATACTTGCTGAATCAACAGCGATGGAGGATACGCATATCCTATCATAGCGTCCTACTAGATCGATAGAGCGTTAACTACATATGCTCAGGGATCCGGACACGGTGACACATACGTCTACAATTGATTGGAGAGTTGTGTCGCAAATAAATTATCACTGGGCGCTCCCATTGATAGCAAATCTGATTGTTGATAGTCCATTCCGACGGCAACAAACGACCCTTACGTGAAAGGGAGTCTGCTAATACGATCCGACGACCGAGAATATGACGAACCGAAACAGAACTTGGTGTTCTATAACAAACAGAAGGATTCTTTCCGTTAAAATTAATAACGGAACCGAATGAGTGCCTCCCTGGTTCCGGATATACGCAACTACTGTCGTATTATCAGACAGGATTGAACATGCGTTTCTGAATAAAATTCATCCAATGACGTAGTGCAAGCCAACATAATATTCTTCCTTGGAAGTAAGGAGCTTGCCTAAAAACTGCAGAACCCAAAGACCCTGGCACTTCGAATCCGTTGGGATCAAAACTGTGTCCCAACCTGTTTGACTGACATCCGTCATAATCGAAAAACTCGGATCCAGCAACTACAGTGGAACTCTCTGAGTCAACCACCGAATGTTTGCCCATGTCAAAATCTCTTGTTACACTTGATAAACAAGAGAACGTGTATATCGAGCAATTCAAGATTGCTGAAAGGTTGCCGTCGAAGAGAAGCTTCTCGAGACCGAAGCGACTCTGAGAGAGTTCTTCACCTTACTATCCATGCGCGTGGATGTAGCTAGGGCTGCGTCACGTCTAACCAACTCCAGGTTGCCACTGAAGGGCGGAGTTATACGTGGAAAAACTACTGCCCCTGAAAGAAATCTCATTGAGGATCATATCCTGGAATTCTTTCTCTTGAAGACGTAATGAAAAACGTCTCAGTAAGGTGGTATACATATGATAAAGCGTCTAAGTTAAGTCAATTATACATCATTGTCGTTTCCAACATCGTGGTTGGAATTGACATAGACAGCGAAAAAGATAATTTGCAGTCTTCAGTCTCGCCGTCTTAGATGCAAAGGAACTCTCGGTAAGCCCAGTTCTGCCAATAAACAATTATTTCCTAGAATTCACGAAAGGCAGAATACGGCATTGCGGACAAGAAACTATACTAGCATGTTGATAGCAAGCTTATATATATATAGCGTCGTTCAATAACTCAAATGTTCTAAAGACATTATTGGACTGCGTCGGCAACTCAGGGACAATGTCCCTGAACCAATCCAAAACTCCGTGTCCAATGACGCTATAGTCTCTTATCCAGCATCGCAGCAATGTAGTCCGACGGAACAACCTCTGGAAGATAATGCCAGAAGAAATGTATGGCAGCTTCTGTTGTTCCGAAAGGGAAAGCTCGAAATCAACCGAATCCCTTTCGCCATCCTGTCGGACCCTATGAAATATTCGGTCGTCCGTACCTGATGCAACAGCAAAGCGTACCGACCCAGCGCTGTCGGATTATTCCTGATCCGACCGAGAATCTGTCGTTTGCTGGGATGCTACGAAAAGCTGTGCTATTTTAGATAGCACGTCCGTCACTGAGGCCTGTGGAGAAGCGGTCTTACGATGCATTGCCGCTGGAAGCTTCGTGTTCGTTACCCCGTGCATACTTCTATTATGCGAGCGACCGGAGTGTGCAGGCCTCGTGTCCCTTGGCTACCGGGTGACGTGACCTGTTCGCCATGGAATCACTGAATGCCGAAGCTGGCCGGATATTCAAGGTCACGTAGCCAATGTGCAGTCGTGTGCGCTGCTGTGAGGATGAGGAAGCATTATCGACAGTCACTCGGACTGTCTATATAACGGAGCGTCCCGAGTGGCGGACATACGCTCCGAAGGTGAAATGTCTGTACCACAACATCCGGTCCCATATGTTGTTGCACGAGAGAGGGACCTCTCTCACTCGCGGCCCGGACGGACCGGACGAGCTAGGAACCGGACTAACAGGCTTCCTCCGATCTCTCCTCTAATCCGTCGTCACTGGGTGTGAACTAAAGTCTATTATAGTGCTCGCATCACCCAAATCTCCATCCTAGACCGCGACGGACGAACCCGACTGCTGAACCATTCGATGAATGGACGCTACACCGGGTGAGCTAGCGAATGTCAACTCCGTTGATCCTACTAGGGACCTCTTAGGGGATTGACGTAATCCATGAGCACTAATTGCCGCTAGCTCTTCATTAACTATGACGACTGAGGCACACTTTTTAAAGACATCTCAGTAATTTTGAGAACAAGAAACCAGATATGCTTGTACATAGCAAGCATATAAAAAATATATATAGCGTCGTTCAATAAATCGAACGTATCTGAGGCATTATTGGACTGTGTCGGAACTGAGGGACGATGTCCCTGAACCGAACCAAAAATTTCTAAGTCCACCGACGCTATCAGTTTCTTATCCGGTATCGCAGCATACTGGTCCGACGAAGAACCTCTAGAAGATGAAGTCGGATGACATATACAACAGCTTATGTTGTTCCGAAAGGGAAAGCTCGAAAACATCCGAATCCCTTTCGGCATCCCGTCGGACCGTATGAAATTTTCGGACGTCCGCACCTGATGCTTCCGCGGAGCGTCCCGACCCAGCGTCGTCGGATATTATATTATGCGACAGAGATTCTGTCGTTGCTGGGATGCTGCGATAAGTTGTGCTATTTGGGATAGCATGTCCGTCACCGAGGCCTGTGCAGAAGCGGTCTTACGATGCTTTGCCGCTGGAAGCTCTGTGTACGTTGACTCCCGCATACTTTCTTATGCAAACGTCCGGAGTCTGCAGGCCTCGTGTCCCTGGCTATCGGATGGCATGACCTGGTCGCCGAGGATTCTCTGATTGGCAAAGTTGACTGGATATCGGAGGTCACGTAGCCAAGGTGCGGTCGTGTGCGCTGCCATGAGAATGAGGAAGCCTTATTGACAGTCTCTCCGGACTGTCTATATAACGGAGCGTCTCAAGCGGCGGACGTATGCTCCGAATGCGAGACATTTTGTACCACAACATCTGGGGCCAGATGTTGATGTACGAGAGAGGGGCCTCTCTCGCTCGCAGCCCGGATGGGCCTGGACGAGCTATGAACCGGACTAAAAGGCTTCCTCCGTTCTCCCCTCTAATCCGCCGTCACTGGGTGTGCACATGGATATTTATAGTGCTCGCATCACCCAAAACTCCTTTCTAGACCGCAACGGACGAACCTGGCTGCCGAACCATTTGATGAATGGACGCTACACCGGGCGAGCTAGCGGACGTCAAAGGCTGTCGAACCTACTAGGGTCCTCTTAGGCAATTGACGTATTACCTGAGCACTTTTCTGCTAGCTCTTCATTAATTGTGACGACGGAGGCACACTTTTTGGAAGACATCACGGATACATCACCCTGATCATGATCATCTGAAATAGAGATTGATAAAGTAGAGTGACCCTGCGGGGAAACGACCGGAATGGCCAATTCCCCACTAACATACCGTGACACACGCTTCCCATGTTGTCATCGTAATCAACACATACAGAACAGGAGTTAGTGCGAGTACACTGACTACATTATACAATGATTATGAAAGTCAGAGGAAGATTTCCTCTTATTACAATTGAACAATATCCTTTCAATATGAAAAGAAAACAAAGTCCTAGTACTCGCACGAACCCCTGACAATCAAAATACATAATAACAAGATCCATTTAGATAGAAAAAATAATTGAATCAAAAACTTTTTGAAAAAATATTTTTTCAAAACAGCCCAAGTTTCTGAAAAGTAACGTTGAGCCCCAATGGATCCCAAGTCTAAGTGTGGACAAAAATTCTAAAAATATTTTAAACAATTTATGCAACACTTACGAACAATAATAATGTGTCTAGTTATGATTAAATTAACATCAAGATATTATTTTCAAGAAATCCCCCCTCACACAGAGGGCTGTTGGAAATGTAAACAATAAGTGTTAAAACACTAAATCAAGACTCCAGGCACCCTGGCCCGAAATCAGTTACCAATAATACACTATCTGATGCAAAACAGAGACTTCCAGGGAAGAAACTGCAGAACATCAGATGGTAGATGCAGAACACTACGCCTAACCACCCATAGGTGAAGACGTAAACATGGGGAAAAGAACAGAATACATTCTGTTATCCAGCTAAAACTCCCAAGAAATTTTAGTAATAATATTACAGAAAATATGCCAAAAGCATGGGAGAATAGCAAGAGGGGACTTAAAGGAAAGGGAGAGAGGAAAACACTGAATAAGCAGTGTAATCTTGATAACAAGAATGACCACAACAGGCAGTTGCCTCGAAAATAGGTAACTTAACATAATTTCATCAAAAAATTTTAAGTTACAGCCCTGATAATTTTCTGTCACTCATTTTTCCTCTCCTCCTTCTATATCCTCCTTAGAATCACCATTTCACTAATATTTATGTGTCTGGCATCATTTAAACTGAGATTTACAAGCACAAAGATCAGTCAGATGTTAACTGATGAAGGGCCAAACAAAGAATGATTAATGGCGCCAATTTCGGGACGTCCTTGACACTGCGCATGCGCAGTAGAGGTGAAGCATGAAGGGCCATTCAGGACATGTTTTCTTTGGTTTTAGATGCAAATTTGGGGGATTGGGGGGCAAAATTTGTGTTTGGCCCTATATTTTAAGAGTTAGCACCAGCTATGTCTGGGTCATTGGTACAGTATAAAAATATATATATTCGTCGAACAGGCACCCAGATATTAATTATTAATAAATTCGTGCTTAACACCACTTCAGAACCTAAGGCTATCATGGTGATCCCGGTAATTAATAGCGCCTGCTTGTAACGTATACCGGAGTTGGCATACGTAGATAGGTTGAAAACCGGTGATATAAGATGTACAACATACACATGTCCAATAGAATCACAATGGACGATCTCTGGAGAGTAAACACACTTCCGAGGTAACCCACAGGCAACCCAGTTCAGGTGTACAATAAATTCCAATAAATAACACTCCCAGACATGTTCTATCCGATATCTATGCTCCCAGACACATGTGAATATATGAGAATGCATAGACAAGTTATAGTCGATTTGGGTATATAGAAATCTGGATTTAGAAGTGGAACGAGCTATGATTAACAGACTCGTTATGGACCGCCCCTGAAAAAATTCATTGTTTCTAAGGTCCACAACATACAATAATGCATCTGCCTAATAATACACTTATTATGCAGGCGAGCATTGAAATCCTGCATGTAATCATCTGAATACCCGTTAACTGACTAGACAGCCATACAGCTACCCAAAGGATAGCAATTTATTGATGATGAATCATATGCTCGTATATGACATATAAACGAACAACCACAGGAAACAAACCAACTAAAAAGTGGATGTGCCCATGAGGTCGCCATAGAACAGGACCCAGCCGCCAATCAAGAAGTCATGAAATGCATGCATATACTTAAATGAATACGAAGCTTATGGGAAGAAAACTATGTCTTGCCCAGTAATCGCCTCTTAACTCATTGGCGGTGGGGAGGGGGGGATTCGAAAGCATATCGAACCTCATTACTTGAATTGTTCTTGTGTTAGTCTTCAGAAAGTATAGGAACCGCAAGGCTCCCTCACGTCTGAACGACTCCATAATGCCACTAAGGGCGGAGAAGGACATGATGAACAAATACACCGTACTTACATAATAACTCACACCAATCCATACCGGTTTGAAGAGAATAACATCCTCTAACAAACGGTATCATCTCCAATACAACAATGAACTCAGCCTAGCTGAAGCAGCTAAAGGTCTTCCTGTACGTGAAGACCATTAAAAGCTGATAATTGAGGCCCTAGAAGCTCATTAAGGAGACTTGCAATGCTAGCCATCTATACTTTATTTTAGAATGTCTATATGCATGTATGTATGTCTGTCTCTCTGTCTGTCCACTATAGAAATGAATATGGGGCCACCCCGTGTGTCCAAAATGGGTCTACTAGGAGTACTTTTTTATGGCGGAGGTCATCGTCAGGTTTAAAAAAGTGTGTGGGGTGGGGGTGGGGGTGGGGGTGGGGGTGTAGGGGGGGCAGCAAAAGTTATGACCAAAATGTTTTTTACCGATACATGTCTTCAAAGGGGTCTACTAGGGGTATGTTTTTATCAGGAATCTAATGGTGAGGTTTAAAAAAGTATCGGGGTGGGGGTGGGTGTGTACAGGGGCACCAAAAGTTATGACCAAAATTTTTCTCACCGATCTACGTCTTCAAAGGGGTCTACTAGGGGTAATTTTTTACCAGGAATCTAATGGTGATGTTTAAAAAAGTGCTGGGGTGGGGTGGGGGTTTAGAGGGGCACCAACAGTTATAATACTCTCCTCAGCCTGAGCAACGCTGGGTAACCCTGCTAGTAGCTTATAAGTCTTCATCTTCATGAAGACAGATATATCGGTGTAAGTTGCGACCCTGAAGGCTCACTTAACGGAGACTTACAATTATCATCACACAAGGTAGGGAATGAAGGGCCGCTATATAAACAGCCCTTAATTCCCACGAGACGCAGTCCCAAGAGATAATAAATTCAGTCATGCCACAGCATAATACTGAAAAAATCTCGCTCATCATTTTAGCTAGGCTACTATGGTGTAACAATGACTCAAGTCTATGACACCTAGGAAAAACAAACTGAAAAGCACAGTATCTTTTTCAGTTTTATTCCCAAAAGACAGTGGACAGAGCCTAACCCAAGAGACCGCTGTAACCGTACAGAAGGCTACCATGGCGTCCACAATGACATAATTGTTTTGACGCCAAGGAATATCATAGCCTATCTATGCACTGTCTATCTGGATTCAGGACGAGAAACGGGTGATAATAAAAAAACTGGAGAATAATTTCGACGATGTCTAATGCTTTTCTTCAATAGGAAAGCTTGTACTCCAGAAGGAAAGCCCCTCTTGGAAGATTTGTCCAACAAGTAAATTTGTAAGTGGAGCATGTTCAGGCTGATAGCCGCAGGCCTGCCGAGACTACATTCTCATCCACTGATCTTCCACAATTTATCCCCTTAATTGCAAGGCTGATAACCTATCACCAAGTGGAAAGCAACTGAAATCTATTCTCGACGACCTCACGATTATCGTTCTGTCAACTGGCAAGCAATAGAGGTCATGTACATCACCTCTATGACTTATGATGCTTACAGGAGGAGAAACTAAGTCCTCCCTATGAAGAAGCTTGTCTCATCGATCTCAATTGTTCCCTTCAATAAGAGAGCCTTTACCTCCACTAAGAGCGATTCTCTTTGAAAGAAACTTCTGTGATTAACATCCAGTTTCTCATGAAGATGATAACCTTCTGTTAATTGTTGACCTAGAGGAATCATATCCATAGCCTTGATCAGACCTATGCCCCTTTCTGAGTCACTATAACACAACTTCCGAAGTAAATATAAGAGGGTTATTGTACCCTTGCGAGACATTCTCGTGATGCTTTTTTGGAAGCAGAATGGCCTCGCTTACCCCAGTCTGCTGAATTGTGTTGATGAGACACCGACTTCAATAGCAGAGCACTAGAGGCTTTCTTGTAGCCTGCTCATATAGCAATTTCCGATAACCGGAGAGACTCAGAGAGAGCTTTTTACTTTGTCATCTATAAGTGATGACGACGCAAGGGCAGCATCACGTCTTACCAACTCCAAATTCCACTGTCCGTGCGGAGTTGTATGTGGCATAAATGACTGCCCTGGAAAGAACTCTTAGCGAGAAACGACATCCTCATATTCCTTTCCGTTGAGACATTGCGCCATAACTCTGGTAAGATGATCTGCTTAGGACACTGCGTCCAGATTAGTTCTTTTGAATAAAATAGCAAATTTCATTATTCTGAGCATATATTAAATGATGCAGGTAGGGACATATTTTCATCCCCAGTCTGCTCATCTGAACGCAGACTTATATTCAGATGGAACAATATTCTAAGAGCTTAAGACTTGAAATTTCATAGTCTTTAAAGTGTCCTTCTGTGAGGGATGGAGACTCACACTCCTCAGCTCTCTTACCATTCAAATATTCCATCAGCAAATATGGTCAACTCCATCTGACTGAACGGATGACTGGATCAACGCAGCACCATCCGACAGCTCACCCTCAGAGTCTGTTAAATGGTAGTACCAGCGACTACTGAAATGCTGCGATACGCAGAGTTAATCTTTGGCAGTCGGTCCATGACCGAGGCTAGCAGAGCAATGATAATCCACTTGTTACTGTAAGCTGCTCATGGGACTGAGATCTGGCCCCAGATCCTCGACTCATGTCCCATATAAAAAAGCTTCAGATGACTAGCTATCGACCCAAACCTGCGAAGTCAGATAGCTAGTCTGCAGTCAACATGTTTCATTAATGAAGCAAGGAAAGATGCCATAGCTGCCACCGAATCTGGCTGCAGTGTGGAAGGAGTGTCCCGAACCGCAAGCATGAACGGGTGTCCCAACTCACTAAAGTTTCTTGATTCAAAAACAGTTGACCCCGACTGCTGACAGAAAGGAGAAGACTCTCCAGCTCACGGTCTGCTCAAGACCTCGCCGAGCATTCCATTAGAAACTTGTAGGCATCTATCCTTTATCATGCATATCCATGGAAACAGAGGAAGCCGTAACCACAGCCGACCCTGGCTGAAGTGCCGAAGAAGCATCCCGACTCGTCACATAGGACAGATGCTCCTCCTCATTGAAGTTTCTTACAACACAAAACAGTCATCCCCGACTGTTAACGGGAAGAAAAACACTCTGCACTCGTGATCTGTCCCCAGTTCTCGCAGAGTATCCCGCTTAGAAACTTCTAGATTTAATCCTCTTTTGTGCGCTTCCCTGTAAGTAGAAGAAGCCGTAACTGCCGCCGGCCCCAACTGCAGTGTGCAAGGAACATTTCGATGCATGTTCCGACTCAATAAGGTTTCCCATAATGCACACAGTCGAACCCCGACTGTTAACGGAACAGAAAGGGTTCTCCAAATGGAGATCTGATCCCAGATCTAGCCGAGTGTCCCGTAGAGAAACTTATGGCTTCTTCTACATGCACAATTGATCGAACCGACCCAGCACTGTCTGACAGCTCACCACTGGAGTCTGTGGGAGACTGCTCTTGCATTTGCTGGGATGCTGCTAATAGCTGCGCAAACTGCAACAGCAAGTCTGTTCCTGTGGCTTGAGGAGCAGCGGTCTTCTGTTTTTTTGCCGCTTGCTGCTCCTGGGACGAAGATCCTGAGATAGATTTTTTCTCCAAATGTCCCGTTAATCGATGCCCCGCTAGTTATCAGATGGTCCGACTTCACGGGCGAAGAATGGCTCCATCTTCATGCAGCTGACTGGATATCTGAAGTCAGGTAGCTAGCCTCCGATCGTGTGTGCTTTAATAATGTAGCAGAGGAAGCCGTGACTGAAGCCAACCCTGGCTGCAGACTAGACGGAGTGTCCTGAGCGGCGGGTGGACGTATGCTGCAGCTTGTGCAAGTTTCTCATAACAACATTAGGCCCCAAATGTTGCTAGGTTAGAGAGGGACCACTCCTGCTAGTGGTTACATTGGACCTCGCCGAGCCTCCCAACAAGAAAACTTGATTTCGGCTTGTGAAACGTAGTGGAAGAAGCTGTGACTGAAGCTGACCCTGGCTGCAGACTAGGCGGAGCGATCCGACGTATGCTCCGGATCGTGCAAGTTTCTCAAAACAACATTCATAGCTGCCACCGAATCTGGCTGCAGTGTGGAAGGAGTGTCCCGAACCGCAAGCATGAACGGGTGTCCCAACTCACTAAAGTTTCTTGATTCAAAAACAGTCGACCCCGACTGCTGACAGAAAGGAGAAGACTCTCCAGTTCACGGTCTGCTCAAGACTTCGCCAAGCATTCCATTAGAAACTTGTAGGCATCTATCCTTTATCATGCATATCCATGGAAACAGAGGAAGCCGTAACCACAGCCGACCCTGGCTGAAGTGCCGAAGAAGCATCCCGACTCGTCACATAGGACAGATGCTCCTTCTCATTGAAGTTTCTTACAACACAAAACAGTCATCCCCGACTGTTAACGGGAAGAAAAACACTCTGCACTCGTGATCTGTCCCCAGATCTCGCAGAGTATCCCGCTTAGAAACTTCTAGATTTAATCCTCTTTCGTGCGCTTCCCTGTAAGTAGAAGAAGCCATAACTGCCGCCGGCCCCAACTGCAGTGTGAAAGGAACATTTTCGATGCATGTTCCGACTCAGTAAGGTTTCTCATAATGCACACAGTCGAACCCCGACTGTTAACGGAACAGAGAGGGTTCTCCAAACGGAGATCTGATCCCAGATCTAGCCGAGTGTCCCGTAGAGAAACTTATGGCTTCTTCTACATGCACAATTGATCGAACCGACCCAGCACTGTCTGACAGCTCACCACTGGAGTCTATGGGAGATTGCTCTTGCATTTGCTGGGATGCTGCTAATAGCTGCGCAAACTGCAACAGCAAGTCCGTTCCTGTGGCTTGAGGAGCAGCGGTCTTCTGTTTTTTCGCCGCTTGCTGCTCCTGGGACGAAGATCTGGAGATAGATTTTTTCTCCAAATGTCCCGTTGATCGATGCCCCGCTAGTTACCAGATGGTCCGACTTCACGGGCGAAGAATGGCTCCATCTTCATGCAGCTGACTGGATTTCTGAAGTCAGGTAGCTAGCCTCCGGTCGTGTGTGCTTTAATAATGTAGCAGAGGAAGCCGTGACTGAAGCCAACCCTGGCTGTAGACTAGACGGAGTGTCCTGAGCGGTGGGTGGACGTATGCTGCGGCTTGTGCAAGTTTCTCATAACAACATTAGGCCCCAAATGTTGCTAGGTTAGAGAGGGACCACTCCTGCTAGTGGTCACATTGGACCTCGTTGAGCCTTCCAACAAGAAAACTTGATTTCGGCTCGTGAAACGTAGTGGAAGAAGCTGTGACTGAAGCTGACCCCGGCTGCAGACTAGACGGAGCGATCCGACGTATGCTCCGGATCGTGCAAGTTTCTCATAACAACATTCGGCCCCAAATGTTGTTAGGTTAGAGAGGGGCCTCTCCCACTCGCGTCTATTAGACCTCGCCGAGCCTCCCAACAAGAAACCTGCTGACTTCCTCCCTATATCCGTCGTCGCTGGGTGAGCTTTTTTATTTTTAAGTGCTCGCTCTACCCACATCTACACTTCCTTCGACCGCAACAGACTTACCCAGTGTCACGGCCCCCACGGATGGAGTAACCGTTTCACTGGTCGAGCTATCTGCTTGCAAGAGATTAAGAACACTAACTAGAGGCCTTACTCCTTGCTTATCATGAGCACTGAAGCTAGCTCTATTTGCTCAAAGAAGCGCGACAACAGTAGCACACTTTGGAAGGGTGTCACAATATCGTCACCATGTTCATGTTCCTCTAAAATAGAAACTGAAAAAATTAATTAAAACGCGGTGCGAGGTTTGGTCTATGAACCTCACCACCAACAACATACTGCGACACCTGTCTCCAATGTTAATCATCCCAGTGCACACAAGTAGGACAAGAATCCACAGGAGTGCATCGACCAAAGTCGATATCACTGCCACAAACTCCACAACAAAATGCCCAAGTTCCCAAAGGGAACATTATGAGCCCAAGGGCACCCCGATAGAGCCAAAGTGTGGACAAAATACAAATTTTTTTTAAATACACTACCGGAATAATAATCAATGTATCCTCCAGTAATTCTACAGTAATATAAAATAAAATACTACATATAAGTGAAGACGTTGTCAATGTAAACTTCAATAAAAAAAACTGGAAACAAGACACCAGGCACACAAAAAGGCCCAAAGTCAGTAACCAATTTAAATGCTACCAGATGCAAAGCTAGATCTTCATATGAAGAAAAAACAATACATCGGATAGAAGATTCGAGACCAAACAACCTAACACCTCTAGGGTGAGGACGGAACCATGGGGATAAACAGAAATATTCTGTAATACACATTAAACTCCCAAAAAATTTAATAAAAATTGTGATAGAAATAAGCCAAAAAGCTTGGGAGTTTATTACGAGGTCTGGTCTATGAACCTCACCATCAACAACATACTGCGACACCCGCCTCCAATGTTGATCATCCCAGTGTACACAAGTAGGACAAGAATCCACAGGAGTGCATCGACCAAAGTCGATATCACTGCCACAAACTCCACAACAAAATATATAATTAAGATACATGAATAATAGCAAGCAAAATTAAATTCAAAATATTTTTTGAAAAAATGCCCAAGTTCCCAAAGGGAACATTATGGGCCCAAGGGCATCCTGATGGAGCCTAAGTGTGGACAAAATCCAAATTAATTTTTTTTTAGGTACACTACTGGAATAATAATCAATGTATCCTCCAATTCTACAGTAATATAAAATAAAATACTACATATAAGTGAGGACATTGTCAATGTAAACAATGTCAATAAAAAAAACTGGAAACAAGACATCAGGCACACAAAAAGGCCCAAAGTCAGTAACCAATTTAAATGCTACCAGATGCAAAGCTAGATCTTCATATGAAGAAAAAACAATACATCAGATAGAAGATTCAAGACCAAACAACCTTACACCCCTAGGGTGAGGATATAACCATGGGGATAAACAGAATAAATATTCTGTAATACATGTTAAACTCCCAAAAAATTAAATAAAAATTGTGATAAAAACAAGCCAAAAAGCTTGGGAGTTTAACAGGAGGGCTTCAAGGAGGGATAGGGAAGGAACACTTAACAAACAGTGGATAAATCATTAGCAAGAATGATGATGTCAGGCAGATGTCCCGAAATTGGGAAACATGAAATAATTTTTATAATTATTATAATGTTACAGCCCTGAATGTTTCTAACCACCGTTGTTCACTTCCATCATCCATTTATGTCCTTGAATCAACCAATTTTATCATTGATTTGTGTCTGGCATCCTCGAAAAAGGAGATTTAAAAGCACAGATGTCATTTCAATGTTGCTGACTTTAGAGCCAAACAAAAGTGATGCTTGCGCCAATTCCGGTCACTTCCTGATGGCTGTGTATGCGTGAGAGTAAAAGTATGGAGGACCTGATAGGACTTTTAATTTTCGGTTTTGAAAGAAAATTTTGGGGATTGGGGGGGTTCAAAATTTGTGTTTGGCCCTTGATAACTTTGAGTTTGCACCAACTAGTCTGGGCCATTGGTTTATAGTACAAAAATATGTCAAATTAGTCATTTTTACTCATCTAGCAGCTGCCAAAAGCAGAATTTTCCCACTACCTCCATTTACCTACCCCGGTACCCATAAAGCATACCATCAACAGCTTCTAAAATATGGAAACAAAATTCTATGTTTCTGTCTCATTTTTCAGTTACATGCCGGGTAACAACTTCGTGTAAAAATAACATTTTGAAAAAATATTCAGTTTTTCGAAGTCACTGTTTCCTATAATTCCTACGGTAATTTACCACTCTGCATCAGACTTCAACTCTATGACGAAACTTTAAATTATTTTGTTGTCTAACAAACAGCCTAATGTAATCATATGTCGCGTCCCAAAAATAAATCTCCAATTTACAGGGCATTGGTTTCAACATATGCCCTCAGTTTAGAAAAGTGCACTGTTGACTGTAGAGTGGAACTATATCAGTTATAAAGTGATCTCCAGTTAACTGAATAAAAAATCTTGTCATCTGTCAAAAAATTGCTCTGGGAACCAGGATGGATCCACAAATTTTAGGGGGACACCTGCTTTCCAATTGAGGATGTCCCCAAATAAATTGAGATGTCTTAATACAGATGATTAGACCATGCATGTGTCTTGAAGTGCTTTTTATCAACTGCATGTGAAAAGACAACTACGAAATATTGGAAATAATTGCTTCAAACTGGTAGATTTCAAAGTTGAATGATATTTTCCTGCAGGAATTTGGGGACATTTGGGCTCCAGTTTGGGCACCCATACCTGTAACAGGTATCAAATTGGCTCTGGATCTGTCCCTGTCTGGGAACCACAGAACTCTCCATGTTTCAAGAAGTGTTTGGCCTCAATACTTCCCACAATAGCAGTTAATCTAACATATCTTGTTTGACAGAGTTCCATGAGCTCTATCAAACAAGATATAATAGAATAAATGCTCATTTTTATCACCAGAATACAGGAAAACAATCAAATTCTTGTTAGCTGAATATTCCAATTAAAAGAATAATTTACTCTGGCAAAGTGACTGTTCAATTAACAGGGTACCACTTGCCATTAATAAGATTCATCAGAATATAACTGACCTCTTTATTTTCTTTGTTCAACACTGTGTCTATAGGCTGTAAGATGTATTTTTTATCTTCGCTGTTCTCATCTTTCTTGAACCACATGTCCAAAACTGATGAGTTCTCCTCGTCTTTTACTGCTTCTTTCAATTTTTCAAACTCTTCAGCTTCAATCATGTTAGGAAATGGTCTCACACCATATTTCTGTCCAATCAGAGCCTGAAAGTAACAGAAATTCAAGGACCTGCACATGGTTCTTTATAGGCCCTGGCAAATTTTCAGAATTTTGATTTGATTTAAAATCCTTCCAATGATTTGATTTGAATTCGATTCGAAATCCACTTGGTGATTTGGAAAAGAATTGAATCTTTGCCACTTCCTATAATTTGTAGAAATTGCTTTTGTTTTTCCCATATACATCATGATAAGCAGATCCTATAAAAGGGTTCCTGGCTCCTGAAGGCAAAGGGCTGATTAAAGTCAAGGCTATTCTATGATGTTTCTTGACATTTTTCAAGGCCCTACAATAGCCAAGTTCAAGGATGTTCAAGGCTCCACCTTCACTAGTCCTAACTGGGATCCTTCTGTCATTACCCCCTTCTATCAAATCCCTTCAGGGGAAGTGGGAGGGGAGGCATTAACTGGAAGATCCTAGTTAGAACAATTCCTACATGTACTATGGCACATGAAACTATATGCATGTAGTTATGACAAATGCTTTGTTAGTGGTTTTTATGTCATGAATGTTAAAAAATTTATAGTAATTTATATATTTTTTATACTTACCAATGACCCAGACATAGCTGGTGCTAACTCTTAAAATATAGGGCCAAACACAAATTTTGCCCCCCAATCCCCAAAATTTGCATCTAAAACCAAAGAAAACATGTCCTGAATGGCCCTCCACACTTCACCTCTACTGCACATGCGCAGTGTCAAGGACGTTCCGAAATTGGCACCATTAATCATTCTTATAACCAGTGCCTGGTAAGCGCTATGTACTCAGCGGGGAGGTAAGAGTTCCCAACTCCTGGGAGGGCCATCCCCGTCTGGGTCATTGGTAAGTATAAAAAATATATAAATTACTATAAATTTTTTAACATTTTTATACTGTACCAATGACCCAGACATAGCTGAATAGTAAAAAGGCTGGAGGGCCAAGGACATAGAGCAAGTTGGAATACGCTCAATTATATAAAATAGAGTCATCCCCTCTAGGGAAAAAGAAGTATTAGGCCTTACATGTATCTTTCTTATTTATGATAAATTAGAAAGATACAACACCTTCCAAAATTGAGCATCATACATCCATGTACTCTATTAATATCTAGTATAGTCCTTATACTAATAATTTTTAAAGTAAGCCAATAAATAAAGTAAGTCTAGAGAATAGAGACTCTTTATCCTCCTTAAAAGTGTCTGAGGATTGTATAATAACGTCCGTTTGACAAGTGCTATATTCAAAGGCTATACTTTAAAAACTAAGACCTGAATGAATTTTTAAAACATAAACTTCTCACTAAAAAACCATCCCAGTAACAGCTCAGAATTACTAACTCCGGAGGAGGTATCCCCTTGTTTTCATAGTAAAACAGGTGACCCAAGGGAACACCCTCCCCCCCCCCCCCCTTTTTCTTGCCCTGGGTCAAATAGCCCAGAGCGAAGAGGGCAGCAGAACGGAGTCACTGCCGAAACAGACAGCCTACCTAGCTATAGTAGCAACTGTTAAGTGAATGACATTCTGAGCAGTAGATGATAGACCTAACAATAGAGGTCTCCAGAAATGGACTCGATATTTCTGAGATAAAAATTCATGAATGTGGATGGCTGAGCGCAATGAGCAGCCTTCAAAAATCTATAATAGCGACACTATTAATGTAAGCCCAAGATGTAGAAAGAACTCTTACTTCATGAGCCGAAATCTCAAGCACAACTGCTGAGTCAATGATATACCATAAGCAGTACCGATAGTTAATTGAATCCATTAGCAATAGAATGGAGCGTAACGTCCTTCTATTAGGCATCAAAGACAGAAGAAGCTTACGTCCGTAGTAATAAACAGATATCTGTTTATAAATACGTAAACTCTAACCAGACAGAGTAAAGGCCTATGCCCGTACGAAGACGGAAGGACCTTAAAAACAATAGGTTCCGGATATTTATTAGGAGCCTGACTCTTAACCAAAAATCCAACCTAAATAATAAAGGAAGTAGTGATTCCGAAACTACGAAAGTGAGAATCATCCACCGATAGTGCATGAAGCTCACTGACTCTTCAGTAAAAGAGAAGCCAACAGAATTACTGTCTAAAAGGTCAGAATTTGAAAACTACTGTTTCCAGAGGCTCAAATGATTACTTAGCTAAATAAGAACCGAAGTTAAATTCCATATAGAAATTTAATCTAATGATTCTAAGTCTATTTATCGAAAAGTTACTAACTGACTTAGATAAAGAGACATAAGACTCAATTGTAAACTATCATAGAGTGCATAGGTATGAGATAACATAGACCTATAACCTTAATAGTAACAGGCTGCAGTAGATCTTGTCAAACAAGTATACTAGAAAGTTGCAATGACTAGTATGGAGGGATCAACAATATCAACATAGTGATCCCTACATCAACAACGGAAGAGCCTCCACTTTAGCCGCATAGTATAGCAAAGAAGAGGTTCTCCTACAGTAAGAAATCGCGTCCAAAGCTCGTCCAGTACAATGCTTACAATGCAATAAGGACCACACAACGGAATACGTGAAGGTTGAGACCTTGTGGGTTGTGATGAAGATGACACGATTTTCCCCAGCGAAAGAAGATCCTCTCATGGAGGAAGTTTTCGCGTTAAGTCCCACAGTAAACATCTGAGTAAATTTACCCACGGTCTCTGTGAAGACAGAGATGCTATCAACAGAAATGTATTGTGGTTGTTTATCCTAGCAATACTTGCTGAAACAACAGCGCAGGAGGATACGCATATCCTATCATTCCGTCCTATTAGATCAATAGAGCATTAACAACATAAGCTCAGAGATCCGGACATGCAAACACATACGTCTGCAATTGATTAGCAAGTTGTGTCGTAAATAAATTATCATTGGGTGCTCCCATTGATAGCAAAACTGATTGAATACTTGTTTGTTGAGAGTCCATTCTGACGGCAACAAGCGACCCATACGTGAAAGGGAGTCTGGTAATACAATCAGACGACCCGGAATATGACGGACCGAAGCAGAACTTGGTGTACTATAACAAACAGAAGGATTCTTATCGTTAAATTGAATAACGGAATCGAATGAGTGCCTCCCTGGTTCCAGAGATACGCAACTACTGTCGTATTATCGGACAGGATTTGGACATGCGTTTCTGAATAATGTTCATCCAATGACATAAAGCAAGCCTAAAAAACATTATTCCGTGGAAGATAAGTGCTTGCCTAGAGACTGCGGAACCCAAAGACCCTGGCACTTCGAATCCGTTGGGATCAATATTGTACCCCAACCTGTTTGACTAGCAACCGTCATAATTATAAAACTTGGATCCGGCAACTGCAGTGACACTCTCTGAGTCAACCACCGAATGTTTGCCCCAGTCTGAATCTCTTGCTACACTTGATGGATTGCTGAAAAGTTGCCGTCGAAGAGAAGCTTCTCCGAGACCGAAGCAACTCTGAGAGAGTTCTTCACCTTACTATCCATGCGCGTGGATGTAGCTAGGGCTGCGTCACGTCTAACCAACTCCAGGTTGCCACTGAAGGGCGGAGTTATACGTGGAAAAACTACTGCCCTTGAAAGAAATCACATTGAGGATCATATCCCGGAATTCTTTCTCTTGAAGACGTAATGATAACGCCTCAGTAAGATGGACTACGTATGATAAAGCGTCTAAGTTAAGTCTATTAGACATCATTGTCTTTTCCAACATTGTGGTTGGAAAAGACATAGACGGCGAAAAAGATAATTTCCAGTCTTTAACCCTGCCGTCTAGACGCATATGAACTCTTGGTATGCCCTGTTCTGCCATAATAAAATATTCCTAGAAATGATAAAAGGCAGAATTGAGCATTGCGGACAAGAAACTAAACTATCATGCTTGGTAGAAGGCTTATATATATATAGCGTCGATAAATAATACAAATGTTCTAATGACATTATTGGACTGTGTCGGTAAATCAGGGACAATGTCCCTGAACCGATCCAAAATTCCGTGTCCAATGACGCTATAAGTCTCTTATCCAACATCGCAGCAATGTAGTCCGAAGGAACAACCTCTGGAAGATAATGCCGGAAGAAATGTATGGCAGCTTCCGTTGTTCCGAAAGGGAAAACTCGAAATCTTCCGAATCCCTTTCGCCATCCTGTCGGACCCTATAAAGCGTTCGGTCGTCCGAACCTGATGCAACAGCGGAGCACACCAACCCAGCGCCGTCAGATAATTCCTGATCCGACCGAGAAACTGTCGATTGCTGGGATGCTGCAATAAACTGTGCTAACTTGGATAGCACGTCCGTCACTGAGGCCTGTGGAGAAGCGGTCTTACGATGCATTGCCGCTGGAAGCTCCGTGATCGTTACCCTGTGCATACTTCTATTATGCGAGCGAACGGAGTGTATAGGCCTCGTGTCCCTTGGCTACCGGATAGCGTGACCTGTTCGCCGTGGAATCACTGAAAGACGAAGCTGGAAGGATACTTGAGGTCACGTAGCCAATGTGCGGTCGTGTGCGCTGCTGAGAGGATGAGGAAGCATTATCGACAGTCTCTCGGACTGTCAATATAACGGAGCGTCCCGAGCGGCGGACATATGCTCCGAATGCGAAATATCTGAACCACAACATGAGGTCACCTATGTTGTACGAGAGAGGGACCTCTCTCGCTCACAGCCCGGACGGACCTGGACGAGCCAGGAACTGGACTAACAGGCTTCCTCCGATCTATCCTCAATCTGTCGTCACTGGGTGAGTACTAAAGTTATTATAGTGCTCGCATCACCCAAATCTCCTTCCTAGACCGCAACGGACGAACCTGGCTGCCGAACCATTCGATGAATGGACGCTACACCGGGTGAGCTAGCGAATGTCACTCCGTCGATCCTACAAGGGACCTCTTAGGCGATAGACATATTCCATGAGAACTTATTGCCGCTAACTCTTCATTAACTATGACGACAGAGGCACACTTTGAAAGACATCTCCGTAACTTTGCGAACAAGAAACCAGAAATGCTTGGTAATAGCAAGCATATAATAATATATATAGCGTCGTTCAATAATTCAAAAGTTTGTGTGACATTATTGGACTATGTCGGAACTGAGGGACGATGTCCCTGAACTGAACCAAAAATTTCTAAGTCCACCGACGCTATCAGTTTCTTATCCGGCATCGCAGCATTCTGGTCCGACGAAAGAACCTGTAGAAGATAAAGTCAGATGACATACACAACAGAATATGTTGTTCCCAAAGGGAAAGCTCGAAATCCTCCGAATCCCTTTCGGCATTCCGTCGGACCGGATGAAATTTTCGGACGTCCGTACCTGCTTCCGCGGAGCGTCCCGACCCAGCATCGTTGGATAATACATGATGCGACAGATTCAGTCATTGCTGGGATGCTGCGATAAGCTGTGCTATTTGGGATAGCACATCCGTCACCGAGGCCTGTGCAGTAGCGGTCTTACGATGCATTGCCGCCAGAAGCTCCGTGTACGTTGACTCCCGCACACTTTCTTATGCGAACGTCCGGTGTCTGCAGGCCTCATGTCCCTGGCTACCGGATGGTGTGACCTGGTCGCCGATGATTCTCTTATTGGCGAAGCTGACTGGATATCCGAGGTCACGTAGCCAAGAGCGGTCGTGTGCGCTACCATGAGAATGAGGAAGCCTTATTGACAGTCTCTCCGGACTGACTATATGTCGGAGCATCCCGAGCGGCGGACGTATGCTCCGAATGCGAAACATTTTGTACCACAACATCTGGGGCCAGATGTTGTTGTACGAGAGAGAGGCCTCTCTCGCTCGCCGTCCGGATGGACCTGGACGAGCTAGGAACCAGACTAAAAGGCTTCCTCCGTTCTCCCTCTAATCCACCATCACTGGGTGTGCATTTGGTTGATTTATAGTGCTCGCATCACCCCAAAACTCCTTCTAGACCGCAACGGACGAACCCGGCTGCCGAACCATTCGATGAATGGACGCTACACCGGGCGAGCTAGCGGACGTCAAAGGCCGTCGAACCTACTAGGGTCCTCTTAGGCAACTGGCGTATTTACATGAGCACTTTTCCGCTAGCTCTTCATTAATTGTGATGACGGAGGCACACTTTTGGAAGACATCACGGATACATCACCCTAATCTTGATCGTCTGAAATAGAAATTGATAAAGTAGAGTGAACCTGCGGGGAAAGGACCGGAATGTCCAATTCCCCACTAACATACCATGACACACGCTTCCCATGTTGTCATCGAAATTATCACATACAGAACAGGAGTTAGTGCGAGTACACTGACTACATATACAATGATTATAAAAGTCAGAGGAAGATTTCCTCTTATTACAACTGACCAAAATCCTTTCAATGTGAAAAGAAAACAAAGTCCTAGTACTCGCACCAACCCCTGACAATCAAAATACATAATAATATGATCCATTAACATAGAAAAAATAATTGAAATCAAAAAATTTTGAAAAAATATTTTTTCAGAACAGCCCAAGTTTCTGAAAAGTAATGTTGAGCCCCAATGGATCCCAAGCCTAAGTGTGGACAAAAATTTTAAAAATATTTTAAACAATTTATGCAACACTTACGAACAATAATAATGTATCTAGTTATGATTAAATTAACATCAAGATATTATTTTCAAGAAATCCCCCCTCACACAGAGGGCTGTTGTAAATGTAAACAATAAGTGTAAAAACACTAGAATAAGACTCCAGGCACCCAGGCCCGAAATCAGTTACCAATAATACACTATCTGATGCAAAACAGAGACTTCCAGGGAAGAAACGGCAGAACATCAGATGGTAGATGCAGAACACTATGCCTAACCACCCATAGGTGAAGACGTAAACATGGGGAAAAGAACAGAATTCATTCTGTTATTCAGCTAAAACTCCCAAGAAATTTTAGTAATAAAATTACAGAAAATATGCCAAAAGCATGGGAGAATAGCAAGAGGGGACTTAAAGGAAAGGGAGAGAGGAAAATACTGAACAAGCAGTGTAACTAGATAACAAGAATGACAACAACATGGCTGTTGCCTCGAAAATAGGTAACTTAACATAATTTCATTAAAAAATTTTAAGTTACAGCCCTGATAATTTTCTGTCGCTCCTTTTTCCTCTCCTCCTTCTATATCCTCCTTAGAATCACCATTTCTGTAATATTTATGTGTCTGGCATCATTTAAACTGAGATTTACAAGCACAAAGATCAGTCAGATGTTAAATGATGAAGGGCCAAACTAAGAATGATTAATGGCGCCAATTTCGGAACGTCCTTGACACTGCGCATGCGCAGTAGAGGTGAAGTGTGGAGGGCCATTCAGGACATGTTTTCTTTGGTTTTAGATGCAAATTTTGGGGATTGGGGGGCAAAATTTGTGTTTGGCCCTATATTTTAAGAGTTAGCACCAGCTATGTCTGGATCATTGGTACAGTATAAAAATATCGAAGGCTTTTCAGGGTCTTTTGTCCCATTTTCCAGGATTTCAAGGCCTTGAATGACCCTAATTCATCAAATCCATGTCCCTGCAGGATCCCTGAATAATCATAGTAATTATAAATAAAGTAATTCAGCCTGTATTTATAATATGATGAATGGGCAGAGTCATCTACAATGTATCATCTGTGTACCCTTTTTGAATTTTAACTTGTTTGGAATAGAGCTGAAATGGTTAAACAGGTTTCTTCATTGATTAATCGCATGGATTAACCTACGTTAACTCATTAAACACTTGCCCTAACAGGTAGCAGAATATTTGCCATACCATTGAAGATTTACAGCATTAACCCTTTACCCAACATCAGAGTCAAAACTGGCCAATGCTATAAATAAAAAAATCTCCAGTCAAATTTTATTGTGTTCTCAATTTTTGTCCCAAAAAGATAGCTTTTGACCCCTCAAAGGAATGAGCTCTTTGAGATCCCTCCAATGATGGGTCCATAAGATAGGTTTTTGCAACAAAAATTTAAAATTTTTAGTAATTCAAGAATTTATTTTGCAAGTGTTGTCTGCTACCCACATTGGGTCAAGATTAATGTTGATACAATGTCAATGTTATGCAAGTGAACAAGTATGTCAGCACATAACTTGTCTCATGTAATTGATGTGAGTCATTGTGACAAGGTCTGGCAGTTTTGGATTAAGTTTCTTCCTTTCTTAACCCATATAATACTGTAGCTCAAAAGTAAAGAATGATTGATCAAACACTTTTTTGACTGATTAATCGGTTGACTGTTTCAGCTCTAGTTTGGAAGCAGAAGACTGCATAGCATCCATTGCTATGTGTTCTACTAAAATTAAGCAGGCAGAATATTAGTTACCCCGTGTCTGATCACGTGGTACAGGTTTTTACCTACCCGAAGCCAGCCGTATCCCATGAGGCCAAAGGCCTCATGGGATACGGCTGGCTTCGGGTAGGTAAAAACCAGTACCACGTGATCAGACACGGGGTAACAAATTTATCTATTGACTTTCCATTTTAGAAGTACAATCTATTTCATGTGTGAACACACACAGCATGAGATCTTTTATCTTCCATTGTTGAGCCATACAGGTTTCTGTGGAATTTTTGTGCAAAAGAGTTTTTGTGAAAATATGCTATGACTAGTAAAAAAAAATTATTGAATTTCCTTTTTTCTTTTTTGTCTCAAAAACATAGCTTATGAACCCCACATTGGAGGGTACTCGACAAGCACATTCCAATAAGGGGTCATGAGATATAGTTTGGAGATAAAAAATTAAAATATAATACATGTACACCGTAAAACTGGAATGACAATTTTTTTGAGAATAGGGCAGGCCGTGATCAGACATGGGATAACAAATTTACATGTATCTATTGACTTTGAAGTATTTCATTTATGTGAACACACAAGGAGGGGGAAATTTATCTTCGACTATTGAGCCACACAGTTTTGTGGGGGGGGGGGGGGGGGATTTTTTGTGCTTTTCAACTATATTCTGGTATGGTACGATCATACAAACATTTGTTGTGCCGTCTGACTTCCGCCTTCCAGTTATCGGTAAATTGATTTCGATGAACGCATCTTCTACGGGGTATGGACAATTTGTAGATTTTGGAACGAGGCTTCCGCTGGGTATGGGAAATTTGTCAGTGGCTGGGCGGACGTATCGTGGCTTTCAATGAATATGGTCTCATACCACTTATCTATCAACAAATCAAATCAAAAAATTCACTTTAGTCAATAGATAAATGTATATATCCAACAGAAAAGCCTCAGTAATACATAAGATATCTGATTGCTAGAGTGGAATGGATGCCCTAATTTACCATTTCTATCCTAGGCGTATATGCAAAAAATATAAGGAAACTAAAACATTTGTGTTTCTCAGACATCTCCCTTGTCATTGAAATATCTACTTCGTCACTCTTTTTTACACCAGGAAATCTCTTCATTGATCCTATTTTGTACTGGTAGAACTAAAAGTTTAACCTGCTGCCATCTCTTGTTTGACAGAGCTCACTGAGCACTGTCAAACATGATATAGTTGGTTAAACCTGCAACTTCAATATGGGAATATTTTCACTGCAGGAAACATTGGTTTTTCTACAGAATAGTGGAAGGAGTTGAATAAATAATTCTAACTATTTTCCGGACTGTTTTGCAGATTAACAAACAAATAATTTAAAGAAAAAAATGGCCTCCTTCCCTCATAGTAAAATTGAGGGAAAATTTCCTTTGAAACAAGCAATTTTTTAATAGGCCTAATGCAAGTCTATAATCCGTAGTTGTTATAGTAATTCACTTATTTTGGTACTATTGTGTAGCTAAGTGCATACATTCTACTAAATGCCATCTGACAGGGGAGATAATGTCCAGTTACATATCACATATATGAGTCAAATTTCAGCAGACATTTTTAAAGTTCATGTTTCATAAATCAATCATTTTCATCAGTCCTGATACCCAAGATATTCATATGACAGAGCCAGGAATCAAAGGGTACATTCTGCAACCTTTGATTCACGATTCTGGTCTATGAATTTCCCGGTCATTAGGACTGATTTTCAGAACCGGTAATTGAGAAATTCCCGTTTGCGAGATTAAACCAAAGTGCCAATGGTGATGCTGGTCTCAGAAGAAACTGATAATCACCATAATCGTACAAACAATAAAACACAATCATTGATATGATGCACTATGAATTTCTTGAGTATCGCGATTGACTTTCGGATCCAGGAGCTGCAGAGCCATGCAATTCCTATTCGTGGAATTAAGCCTTATATACTGACGGAAAAAAGAAACACAAGTTCAGTATTGGTAACAGAATTTTTTTATCTGTAAACCAAATGTTGTAAAATTTGACACACATGGCTACCTCAGTGTACTGTCTAGAGTCTTTGGTTAAAATTCACACAACCATGAACACGGGTGATGCCGCATGCTTTTAACAGATTTTTCGACAAAGCATGCATCCAGGACACTCCCACATGCTATGGGCTTGAAAACCAAACCAAATCGAAGTTTTGAACAGCACACATCGATTGCTCAATATTTCTTTTCAACTTGATTGAAAAGAAAAATGTTGCAAATGTCCGAAGCTGATAGGGTAGGGCTATTGCTCTAATTATGCAGGGTCATGCAATCGCAACATCTCATCACCCAGCAACTGGGGGTCCATCAGTCAACGATAGCTTGTTTAGTTAGGCTTCTCAGAGGCACAGGAAGATTAGCAGACCACCCCAAGAGCAGACGTCCATGCACATCAAGATAGAGGCATACGTCTCTCACACCTCCGTAATCCATTTCAGACACCGACAGAGATGGCAAATCAGGTTGTTGGCACTCATGGTTACCAAGTGTGTCCAAAAACAGTCAGGAATTGGTTGCGGAAGTTCAATTTAAGGCCACAATGTCCCTATGTTGGTCTGCAACTTACACCCAGGCAACATCAACATGGATTGCAATGTCTGCGATCACATGCACCAAATTGGTTTCACTTGGCCCACTGAAGACGTGTGTTATTCACTGACAAGGCTCGGTTCACACTTTACAGGGCAGATGGCCGACAACAGTGCTATCAACGTTGAGATGAGTGATATTCTAATGTATGTGTAAAGGAATATGACCGATTCGGGAGAGGGTCTGTTATGGTTTGTGGGGAGGGGGGGGGGGGGGATTTGTCATGGTGTGAAAAAAGCTCTCGTAGTCATCCAGGTCAATCTTACAGCTGTAAGATACTGGGATCAGGTCCTCATGCTTTGCGTCCTTCCACTTTATCCATGTGCGTAACCTTACATTGCAAGCAGAATAATGCAATGGTCCGGAAGCATGTCAACGTCCCGAACAACATTGCTCAGCTCATGCAAGCCCTTCTTCAGGAGTGGAATAACATCCCACAAAGGACCATAAAGAACTTGATGGGGTCAATGGTAAGGAGAGTTAGATCAGCGACTGAAGCATGGGGTGGGCACACCTGCTATTGACTTTGATCAGGGAATGGCGTAGTGTACCCACGTTTGAACATTATCTATGCAAACGCCATCTGTGTTAAGACAACAAAACTCATCAAAATTTAATCAGCAATGAAGAAATAACATCAAAATCCAATCAATGAAATAATCAGCCATAACACATTTGAAATATTTACCACAGAAAAAACTTGTGTTCCTTTTTACCGCTAGTATATATAGTCAACTACAGGATGAGCTTTATCTGATTCAAGGTGAAAGCTGTTTAGTGTGGGCCATAACAAAGTACCTCTTTTCCCAAAATTTCTTTATTTCAGCTGATATTTTAACACCCAGCTGGGAAGAACTCTGGAAGCCCTTTTCAACAATGTTTTATATGATACCAATGTACTACAGTGGAAACTTGCTAACTGAATAACTACTTTTGTCAAAGAAAATTATTCAATTAACAAGAGTATTGAACCGACAGGGATTTCTTCACTTCATTGTATTTTAGAGATAAACTGAGCATTTATTCTATTATATCATGACAGGGCTCTCGCAACCAAGATATAGATTAAATGCCTGTATTGGTTGTACTGAGGCCAAAAATGTCCACAAATCTGGTGGTTGTCACGGAAATTTCTTGGCACATTACAAATTTTTTTTATCCAATTAACAGGAGTTTGTTCTATAACCTATATTCAAAGTAGCAGGTCAAATTTTACTGAAGGTATGGTAAATGATAAGAGAGTGGTCGCCGAGTGAATAAGTGCACTGGTCTCTCATGCCAGAGGTCCTGGGATCAATCCTTGGTTGGGGAAAGTTCTTGAAGTGTCCAAACACTCTATGTCAGTTGGGGAAAGTTCTTGAAGTGACCAAACACTCTATGTCAGCATCAACTATGGGGTTCATGCTGTCAAAGCATACCATACTATCAGTGGGGATGTAAAATGGCTGTCCACTGTGCAGAGAGAGACACACTCCGTGCAGGCTAAAGATCCCTTCTTAGTATTCGAGAAGATCCAGGCCATGAAGTTGCAGCTACAAAGGTCATCCCACATGCGAGTGCCATTGGGCCAAGGAGAGGCATTAATATAAGATGCATAACTTGTTCACCAATCCTTGTAAAACAAATAAGATTAAATAAATGGTTTTGCGTTCAGAAGTTATAATCAATTAACAGGGTTATTCTAATAAAAGACATCTAATGAAGTTGGCAGCAATGTCTCTGATGTCTTTGATGACAGAGGTACACCAAACATGTCATCATTCAAGATTCTGTTAGGGTATTTTCCAAAACATTCCCATGAAGTTTTTCTCAACTGATACATTTTTGTGAGACATAACTGATCATCAAAAAGCATTCCATTCTTACCCTTGTTCTTTTACTCTTCTCAATCTAGCATGACCAGCAGACAACACTTGCATAGAAAGTTTCTCAAACAACTAAACGTTTTCAATTTTTTCCTACAAAATATAGCTTATGACCCTTCTAGGGCACTGAGAAGCTTCGAAATTTGATGCAATTCAAAAATGTCCTGATAATTCAATTTGATCTGAGTTACATCAATTTGGAAATTTTTTAATCATCAAGGTGTTCTCAAAATCCTGTATGTGTCTCCCCTTGAACTCCTTTTCTATTATCAGGTCTCCTGTACAGGACAACACCCCCCCCCCCCACCCCTGCAACCCCCTCCCCCACCCTGTGCAGGAGACCTGATAACAGAAAAACAGTTCAAGGAGGTTTTGCTCCCGAAACCAGTGTCCAAAATTTCAAAAATGACTCTAACCAACTGACCGTCACGTGGTTTTGAGATGGCTAACCGAACGCTCAGCTAGGTAAAAATTCTTGGGAAACTGCTTTTTTATCATTGACCTTTTACCTAATGAATCGCCCACATTCACCTGCATAATATGCAAAATCAGCAGTTGAAAAAATATTATTTTTCAAAAAATTTCATCAAAACCATATCATGTGACCCCTCGTTGGAACGAGCTCATTCCAACAAGGGGTCACATGATATGGTTTTGTTGACATTTTTTTTTAAATTTTAAAAAATATTTAAAATAATAAATTTTGATATTGTCTGCATTGGGTAAAGAGTATTCATATATTGCATGGAATTGAAATATGTATAGCCTCTCAAGGTAAAAGTCTAAAATGAAGACAGGCTGGTAGAGTGCTAGAAGGCCATATGTGGGCTTTATTCTGAAATGCAGGTACCCAGAGTTAAAGTTAAAATCTTCATATTCTGTGGATGTCCTTTTTTATTCTCTTGGAAGTAAAATTACTTCATCTCCATCGATTTGCATTGATACAGTTTATGGGAGAGTGCCTATAGGCACTCTCTCATAAACTGTAACAAGACAAAAATGTGTGAACAATTCTTGAAGCTGAGAAAAAATTTAGCACTCTAGCAGTTAAGTTACTCAGACTTTACCATTCAAGATGTAACTTTGAGCTAACCGATCATCCGTTCGCATAGATTTAAATTTGCATAACCACCACGCAAACGAAGCGAATGTTCTCGTCAAATTTTGCACACTACGAATCTACTTTGACACCGTTTTGGAATATTCTGCATATCTGATTGATTTGTCCAAGCTGACGAGTCAGTGTTACATACAATACTTGACTGGAGACTGACAATATCTACAGTTGTAAGAAGGTGTAATATCTACAACTTGAAGAGCCGTGAAATTTGCTTTGATATTTGATTAGACTTAAAATCCTCTACCTAATTTTATATGACCCCAAATTTGCCAATTGCAGGGCACTAAAGCCTTCATTGCAAGGAATTTGATGAGCCCATTCCAGTCATTGGTTCATAAGCTATGTTTCACACGCAAAAAAAAGGAAAAATTACTAAAATCAACCTGGAGATTTTTGTTAATATCATTGGGTTGATATGCCCTTTCCATTAGTTATATGGAACATAAGTCTATTTCTGATGGTGGAATTTATAGGTTTAACCAACTTACAACAATAAATTTTGAATTTCATAAAGTAATGTCCTTTCAAAAGTGTTTAGTTTTTAAGCCGCCTCACCCTTAACTCGTCACATTTCCATTCACTCTTATCTGTCTTCTCACAATGTAAAAATTTAGCTTCACTTACAACAAAACAGGGACCAGCTGATAACTGCTGACAGTTTATAATTTCTTTCAAACATATCTCAGATGTTAGATGGTCATTTTGAACATCTGATGTCACACCCCATCTCATATCTACAACCTAAAAAATAAATTTTAAGTTAATTGAATAAACTGCTGCCTCATACCTGCGGTACATAGAAAATTCTCTTCATTCTTTCCTAATGCTTCTTAAAGTGATCACAGCTGCAAACAGATCAGCTCCAAGTTTGAAAAACTTCTCTAAATGCAACCCCTCCAAAAATTCAAAGTATGTTACAGACCTTGCATGTCAAATAGTCATGTAAAATGGTATGCTGCAGTAGGCCACAAGTTCTCCCATTTTTCCCACCAAACTTTATATACTAGTCATGCTTAAAATTCCTGATACTGGTTTATTCTACCTTCATCCTGCAGGGCTTAAAATTCATGCGAGAATCAGAATGGATTCTCGCAAGTGATTCTCGCAAGGAAAACAATAAGAATCAACTTTGATTTTTGCAAAATGTTCATTTAATTCTCACCATAGATTCTAATGGTGTCCTTAACCCTTTACCCAACGTAACGGCCAAAACCGGCCAGCACTATTCTCAAAAATCGCCAATTAATTTTCAAAATATTTTCATTTTTTGTCTCAAAAACATAGGTTATGACCCCTCGTTGGAACGAGCTCATTGAGCTCGTTCCAACGAGGGGTCATAACCTATGTTTTTGAGACAAAAAATGAAAAAAATTAGTTATTCAAGAATTTTTTTTGCATGTGTCGTCTGCTTTTCATGTTAGGTAAAGGGTTAAAAGTCTGGGGAATTCTACTTAGTATTTGCTCCCTCATAATAAGCAACACATTGACTTGGCAGTGGTGGCTACTGAAGTCTTGGTTGCCTTCACAGGCAGCCAACACTTCAACAGACACCAATGTCAAAGTCCTGTTGCTTCCACCAGCAAGACTAACAAAAGCCTGTTTGCTGGAACTTGTGTTCTACATGTACATACAAGACAAGAAACTCACAAAAACTGGAACTAGGCCCTTAAGGGTTCAACTGAAGTAAATATATAAATATGACCTTTGTTTTTTATTAGTGATTATAATATAAAATGGTTGCACTCACAAGGACAACAGTATAACAGTACTCTCAAATTCTAAATTGAGAACTAATATTTGAGTCTCATGGAAGGAGAAAACAAGAACCAAAAGTAATTTTCATGAATCAAGGGAAATTTTAAGGCCTGTCCTGATATTTTTGAAGCCATTTTATTTTAGTCAAATATGCAATCATATTTTGAATACTTAAGCCTCCAGTGCTTAGGGTGTCTAGTTGACATGAAAATTTGAAAATTTAACCCAGTGGAGAGCTTAGCTACAAACCCTCTTGACTCCGCTCCAGTAAAAATTAAGTGGTGCAAAAAAATTTTCTGACACTTTGCAACAAAAAAATATTTTGACCCTCATTACATAGTCTGTCTGATATGCTGATAATGTGGGAGGAAAGAAAAATATATTAATACTCACTTCATATAGTCTGGCTGCTCATCTGATAATGTGAGAGGGGAATCAGATGATAAACAAGTGCTATAGAAAAAACCTAAAGCATGATAAAATGGGAAGGGGTTCTTCAGCCAGTTCAGTGGGTTTCAGGTCAATTCTTTTACAAAATCAAGAAAATAATAAATTACAAGTGCTAGTTTGTTTTTGTGAATGAGGAAATTTGTAGACATGCTTATTTTATTGCCTTGTGGCTTTTCATGGCAAAGGAAAACTTTCAAACTCTTGTCCAGCAGACAAGACTTTAGTGCATGTCATAAAGTACTGATTCAAAGTTCAAAAAACACTCAATCAGAAAAACTTAAGTTACAAAACTTATAACTCTGTTTTATGCTCTCAATCCTTTACCTAATGTAATGATGATAACGGTTTACAAAAGTTAAAAAATTTATAGTAATTTATATATTTTTTATACTTACCAATGACCCAGACTTAGCTGGTGCTAACTCCTTAAATTATAGGGCCAAACACAAATTTTGCCCCCCAATCTCCCAAATTTGCATCAAAAACCGAAATTTCAATGTCCTATGTGGCCCTCCATACCTTTTATCCACTGAGCATGCGCAGTGTCAAGGAGGTCTCGAAATTGGCTCCAAAAGTCATTCTTACAAGCAGTGCCTGGTAAGCATTATGTAATCAGCGGGGAAGTATGAGTTCCCAACTCATGGGAGGGCCATCCTCGTCTGGGTCATTGGTAAGTATAAAAAATATATAAATTACTATAAATTTTTTAACATTTTTATACTCTACCAATGACCCAGACTTAGATGAACAGAAAAAAGGCTGGAGGGCCTAGGACATAAAGGAAAATCCAATAGACTCAATTACATGTAAACAGAATTATCCCCTCAAGGAGAACAGGTTTTACATGTATCTTTCTTGTTCGTATCAAAAAAGAAAGACACAATACCATTCCGTAATTGAGCACAATAACATCAATGATCTCTATTAACATCCAGTATAATCCATTATACTAATTTTATTAAAGGAAAGCCAATAATTAAAGATAGGCCAGATAATGAGACTCTTTATACTCATTTAAAAGTGTTCGAGGATTGTATATTAGCGCTCATATGATCCATGACATATACAAATGTTTCACACCGAGCTACACTTTAAAAATATTACATGAATTAGCTTTACACTTTAAAACCATCCCAGCTCCGACTTGGAATTACTGATTCCAGAGGAGGTATTCTCTTGCTTTTCACTATAAAGCAGGTGACCTAAGGGAACACCATCCCCCCCCCCCCCTTCCCCTTGCCCTAGGTCAAATACCCCAGAGCGAAGAGGGCAGCAGGACAGAGTTGCTGCCGGAACAGAAAGCCTGCATAACTATAGTTGCAACTGTTTAGTAGACGACATTCTGAACAACAGATAACGGACCTAAACACGCAAGTCGCCAGAAATGGACTCAAAATTTCTAAGATAAAAATTTGTGAATGTAGAAGGCTTAGACCAATATGCAGCCTTCATCAAATCGGTAATAGCAACACTATTAGCATAAGCCCAAGATGTAGACAGCACTCTTACTTCATGCGCCGAAATCTTAAGCACAGACTGCTGAGTTGAAGATAATTTTTGATAAGCAGTACGGATAGTTAATTGAATCCACCTTGCAATAGAATGGACCGTAATGTCCCTTCTATTAGGCAGCAGAGACAGAAAGAAACATTTACGTCCCTTTCTGATAAACTCAGATCTACGTTTGTAAATACGTATAGCTCTAACAGGACAGAGTAAAGGTCTATGCCCATCTGAAGATGGAAGAGCCTTAATAACAATAGGTTCCGGATACTTATTAGGAGCCTGATTTTAGCCAAAAATCCAACATTAGCAGTCAAGGCAATAGTATTACCTACACTATGATAGTGAGAATCATCAACAGATAGTGCCTGAAGCTCACTAACTCTTCTAGCAGAAGAGAAGGCTAAGAGAAAGCTGTCTTATAAGATAAGAATTTGAAGTCCACTGTATCAAGAGGCTCAAATGGTGCTTCTTTTAGCTTAAGAAGAACCCAAGCTAAATTCCACTTAGGAATTAATCTAAGGGTTCTAGGTCTACTTATCGAAAAGTTTTTCAGTAACTTAGATAAAGAGACATTAGATCCAATCTGTAAACTATCATGATGCGCATAGGTATCAACAGAATGATCCCTACATCACCGTGAGAAAACCTTCCACTTAGCAGCATAATTTAGCGAAGAGGAGGTCTTCCTACAATTAGAACCGCACAACGGAAATACGTGAAGGTTGAAACCTTGCGGGTTGTGATGCAGTGTGCGCGATTTCCCCTGCGAATGAAGATCCTCTCGTGGAGGAAGCTTCTGCGGCATGTCCCACAGCAGACACCTGAGTAGATTTATCCATGATCTCTAGGGTGACAGAGATGCTACCAACAGAATTTTGCAGTGAGATTGCTTTATCTTGAGCAATATCTGCTGAATCAATGGCGCTGGAGGATACGCGTATCCTATCATTCCATACCCAAACTTAGATAAAGAGACATTAGATCCAATCTGTAAACTATCATGATGCGCATAGGTATCAACAGAATGATCCCTACATCACCGTGAGAAAACCTTCCACTTAGCAGCATAATTTAGCGAAGAGGAGGTCTTCCTACAATTAGAACCGCACAACAGAAATACGTGAAGGTTGAGACCTTGCGGGTTGTGATGCAGTGTGCGCGATTTCCCCTGCGAATGAAGATCCTCTCGTGGAGGAAGCTTCCGCGGCATGTCCCACAGCAGACACCTGAGTAGATTTATCCATGGTCTCTGGGGTGACAGAGATGCTACCAACAGAATTTTGCAGTGAGATTGCTTTATCTTGAGCAATATCTGCTGAATCAATGGCGCTGGAGGATACGCGTATCCTATCATTCCATACCCCAACTTAGATAAAGAGACATTAGATCCAATCTGTAAACTATCATGATGCGCATAGGTATCAACAGAATGATCCCTACATCACCGTGAGAAAACCTTCCACTTAGCAGCATAATTTAGCGAAGAGGAGGTCTTCCTACAATTAGAACCGCACAACGGAAATACGTGAAGGTTGAGACCTTGCGGGTTGTGATGCAGTGTGCGCGATTTCCCCTGCGAATGAAGATCCTCTCGTGGAGGAAGCTTCCGCGGCATGTCCCACAGCAGACACCTGAGTAGATTTATCCATGGTCTCTGGGGTGACAGAGATGCTACCAACAGAATTTTGCAGTGAGATTGCTTTATCTTGAGCAATATCTGCTGAATCAATGGCGCTGGAGGATACGCGTATCCTATCATTCCATCCCAAGAGATTGAGAGAGCGTCTACTGCAAACACTCGAGGATGTGGACACGGCGACACATACGTCTGCAACTGATTGTTGAGATGCGTTGCAAATAAGTCTACCATTGGATGATCCCATTGGTAGCAAATCTGATTGAATACTCGTTGTTGAGAGTCCATTCTGACGACAACATACAACCTTTCCGAGAAAGGGAGTCCGCTAGAACGTTCAGACGACCCGGAATATGATGGACCAATAGAAGAACTTGATGCTCTAGAACAAACAGAAGGATCCTTTCCGTTAAACTGAATAATGGAATGGAATGAGTGCCTCCCTAGTTCAGAATATATGCTACTGCTGTCGAACTGTCGGACAGAATGAATGAATGAATTGTTTATTCAACAATATACACGTTACAAATATATAACATTACATGTACATTTACAGTGATATCTAGATTTGTATACAAAACACTAAGTAACATGCATATTGTATGGAGGTAGCATAGCCAGATTGGCTGTCTTCCTGCTACCCCCCGAGAAAAAGGTTAAGAAATAAAAATGAAAAGTAGGAATTGAGAATTAAGGAGTCGTTTATAGAGTGTTATTTTGGATGTGAAAAATGGCAGCGATGCGTGGATATATATACATAGATGTGCCATGCACAGGTACTCTATGAGATGCTTGCATTAGTCGACAGAAGTTGTCACCCAGCTAATTATGTTGCAACAGTTGTGCTGTGATGCATTGTCTATATCAAATGGAAAGGGTAGAGATTACATGTCACATTTTACCAAAAAATACTATAATTATTTCGCATTTAGTCATTATATCACTGCTCAAATACAACTAGTTAAGATGTAACTAAGCGCGGCAGTCGGAACAAGCAGCGTTTTGGCATCGTACGAAACTGTGATAGGAATCAAGTGCAATTTGGGTAATTTTTTTTATAAATAGTGATCTCGACGTAATATTTTTTATAGAGTTACTCAGGCTATTTCATAATTTTGGAAATGAATGGAGTGGCAGTTTTTTCGAGAAATCTGATCTTGGGATGCCTCTTCTAACTTGACCTGTTTGTCTGGTTATTCTACTAAGTTCACTGCCATGTATCTGGAAGTGATTAGTAAAGCTTACTGGAAGGTTTCCATTGTGCCAATCATACATAAAAGTATAAGCATTACGTTTGTATAGGTCTGGAAATTTCAATATCCGTTCCTTTTTGAATAAAGGATCTGTGTGCGAGTTAAATTTTCTGTTGTTAATAGTACGTAATGCCCGTTTTTGTAGGAGAAAGAGCTTATTGATGTTATTGACATGCCCCCAAATGTGGATGCAGTACAACAGGTGACTATGAACAAGTGAGAAATATAAGGATCTAAGCGCGCTATGGGGAAGATGTTTCTTTACTCTATTTATTGCATATATCGCCCTTGAGATTTTAGATGCAGTGTGTGCAATATGGTGCTTGAAGTTTAGACACTCATCGAAATAAACACCCAAGAATTTCACTGCTTTATTATTATCGGATGTATTGGATACCCTTTCGAGTCTGTTATTGTTCATGATTAGACTTAAATTGGGATTATCGGTTTTAATGTGTGAAGGGCTAAAGAGAATATACTTTGTTTTTTTAGCATTAATTGCAATTTTATTGGCCTTACACCATTCGTTCAGTTTCGCAATTTCGCTGTTTACGTAATTATGGAGTCGTTCGATGTTATTGTCTGAGGCTAGTCCAGTTGTATCATCCGCAAAAGAAAGAATATTCAGTGTTGTTGATTTGGAGATATCGTTAATATAAATCAAAAATAAAAGAGGTCCAAGGACTGATCCCTGTGGAACTCCACATGATATACCCAGTAATTCCGACGCCGAGTCTCCATATTTTACAAACTGGGCCCGACTTGATAAATAACTGCGAAACCATGAATTTGTTGTGCCTCTGATTCCATTGAAGTCTAACTTATGTAGAAGTATATCGTGATTGACAGTGTCAAATGCTTTTGAGAAATCCACAAACAGTGATAGTGTGCATTCCTTAGAGTGATTATCATAGTTTGCAGCTATATAATCAAGGAGATGCAACATTGGATGAAAAGTAGAATGACTACTTCGAAAGCCATATTGATGGTGAAATAGAATATTATGTTTCGATAGAAACCCATAAACTCTGTTGAACATAAGTTTTTCAAGTATTTTAGAGAGTACAGGCAGAATGCTAATTGGTCTGTAATTATCAACATGTTGGGGATTACCAGATTTGTAAATAGGAATTACTTTAGCAATTTTCATTTCATCTGGTACAATTCCTGATAGGAAGGAAAGATTTATTATATGCGTTAATGGATCTGCAATTTCACTTATTACTTCTTGAATGACTTTTAACGAGATGTCGTTATAATCTTGACTCTGTTTCCCTTTCATTACTTTTGTAATGGATATTACTTCTTCACTAGATGCCGGAGCAACAAATATATTATGTGGATTACTATCGGTTAGGAAATCAGAGAAATGACTGGTGGACGAGCCAACATTGTCATTTATTATTTTGCCAATATTGGAGAAGTAACTATTGAAGTGATTTGCTATGTCAGTTGGGCGAGATTCCTGTTTACCATTTATAATAAATTCTGTGGGGAGAACATGTTTGCTGTCCGTTTTATTAATAGCATTACGGAGGATTTCCCAGGTTTTTCTCATATTATTTCTATTTTCATTCAAGATATTTTTATAGTACAAAGCTTTAGCCGCTCGCTTTATTTTGTTATATATAACACAAAAGGATTTATACCTGCCCGCATTGTCAGCCGATGGATGTTTCAACTTATCTAGATAAAGCTTGTTTTTATTCACTGACGACTGGATAAGGCCTTTTGTCATCCAGGGCTGACGTCTGATGTATTTTTTTGGAATACTAGTTTTTTTTATTGGAAAATTTTTGTTGAACGCTTTCGAGAAGGTCTTCATGAAATTATTATATGCTGTCTTTGGGCATGTTGATTCAAAGACCGATTCGAAGTTTGCATGGGCTAATTGAGTTTTAAAGCAGCTTATGCCTTGCGAATCGAAAGATCGTTTAACAAATGTTTTTGCAACATGCTTTATCGTGCTTGATTGTTCAGAGTAAAACATTCCAAAATGATCAGAGATATCTGTAATAATGATTCCAGCTTTATAATTAGATCGCAGTGTGTTTGTGTAGATGTGGTCAAGTATGGTGGCTGAATATTCTGTCACTCGTGTTGGTTTAGTGATTACAGGGAGAAATCCTTCGTTGAACATGTGGTCAACAAATGTTCATGTCCTCTCATGTACACCATATTTTAATAGATCCATGTTGAAGTCCCCCATTAAGAACGCCTTTGTATTATTTTGATTTAGTTTGTCCAAAATTATAGTCATTTCATTCGTGAATGAGTTTAAGTCAGCTCAAAGAGAATTAGAACATGCGAATTCTGAAGAAAGTTCATTCATTGACGTAGCGCAAGCCATATTGACATCATCTCTTGATGTTTATGTACTTTTGGATCCTAAAGACCCTGGCACCCTGAATCTGTTGGGCTCAGAGTTGCGCCCCAACCTGTTTGACTCGCATCCGTCATTACTATCAAACTCGGATCCAGCAGTTGCAGTGGTACTCCTTGAGTTAACCACTGAATATCTGCCCAAGTCTGAATCTCTTGTTTCACTTGATTCGACAAGACGATGTTCGATTCGAGCGAATGTTAGATTTGAGCGAATGAGTCTTCAGACTCCAATTCTGAGATAAAATAGCTATGGAGTGGATGAGTTCATAGCCGCTCCATCGGAATAAGATCTGCAGCGGGTCCGCACAAACGTGTCAGTCTCATGGATTCTCTCGCTGTTACTACATCTGAGTAAAGGCAAAAGCGAGCATAACAACTGACTAATAACGCTCTGGTTAACGGCAGACAAACGAGATTGTTGTGCATCTCTAAGCTCATTCCCACGTGGGTGAATGATTAGGATGGCACCAGATCTGACTTCTTTTCGTTTACTATGAAACCAAGACGTCGGAGCAATTGAAGCAGACTCTGAACATCGTTCTGAAGTGTTAACTTGCTGCAGTAACCCTGAAGAATGTCGTCCAAGTAGGCCGACGTTAGCACAGACGAATGAGCTCAGAAATGAGTCATTACCGAGATCACTATTCGAGTGAAGGCCCAGGGTGCTAGGTTCAGACCAGAGCATCATTGCTCGGAACTGAAAACAACTCCTGGGACTGCGAAGCGAAGGTACTTTCTAAATGCCGGATGTACCCTGACGTAAAAGTACGTATCCTTGAGATCTATGCTCACAGCATAATCGTTCACTCGAATGCTCGCTCTGACCGATCGGATGGTCTCCATATAAAAATTTTGGAGCCCCGATCAGCTTGTTTATCCAGCTCAGATCTATAACTGGACAAAATGAGCCGTCTGATCTTGGAACCAGGAACAGGTGACTGCAGAATGCAGAAAACTGGAGATTCCTGGTTTTCTACGACGTCTACAGTGTTCTTGTCCAGAAGAGATTGAACTTCTGATAGAAGCAAATCTCTCTTCTGAAGATAAGACCAAGCTAAGACCAACGTGGACTTCGAGTTAACGGAGGTTTTTCCTTGAAGGACAGCTAGACCTTCGGAAATAACCCCTTGCACCCATGGGTCGTCCGTAATTGACAACCAATTGGTTAAGAATCTCGACAGCCTGCCGCCCACTGGAAGGCAATAGAGGTTTAGACCATCACCTCCTGCAACGATTGCGGAAGGAGAAACCACGTCCTCCACGACCCGCACCTTGCCCAGTCGACCTAGGGGCGGCTGACCTGATATCTCGGCCAGCATTACGACCCCTATGTGAGTCGCTACTCTGACAGTCTCCAGAGTAAGACGTAGAGGCTTTCTTTGATCCTCTATAGGAACTTCCTTTGGACGTATTCGCCCCCGAAGAACCTGCCTTACTCCTCCCTGCTGAGTCTGACTTTTTCAAAGCGGAATAAATGCAGAGAATTCAGAGCTTTCTTAGTAATCTGATTATAGATTGTAGAAAGCTTAACGTCGAAGAGAAGCTCTCCTGAGACCGGAGCAACTGGAAGAGAGTTTTTCACCTTACTATCCACTCTTGTGGATGCAGCCAGGGCAGCATCACATCTGACTAACTCCATATTGCCACTGAAAGGGTGGAGTTATACGTAGAATATGCTATAGCCCTTGAAAGAACTCTTAAGGAAGTTTGAAGATCCTGGAATTCTTTCGCTTCGAGACGTAGTGATAATGCTCTGGTAAGGTGATCTGCGTGAGATAATGCGACTAAATTCTATTAGACGATATTGTCGTCTCCAGTATACTGGAGTAAATAGACATGGATGCCGGCAATGACCGTTCCAGGTCTTCAGCCTAGTCGTCCAAACGCAGAGAAACTCTTGGCATGCCTTGTCCTGCCATTTCAAATTTATGTCTAGCATTGATGAAAGGCAGCTGTATAGCGCTTAGGCGATAAGAAACCGGATTTGCCAGTCTTAGAGGCTAGCCTGAAAATATCGTCATTCAAAAGTTCAAATGTCCGTGACATTTATGGACTGGGTTGGAAACTCAGGGACTGTGTCCCTAATCCGGACGAAAAACTCTGTGTCCAGTGACGCTTACAGTTTCTTATCAGGTAATGCAGCATTTTTATCCAGAGAAGCAACTTCTAAAAGGTGATGCCGGATGAAATCTACGGCCACCTTAAGTTGTTCGCAAAGGGAAAATTTCAGCAGTGCTGATTCCCTTTTACCATCCGCCTTGACCACATTAATAATCTCGGTCGTCCCTACTGACTCTGCAGGGGAGCGAACCGACCCAGCTTGCTCAGATAGTTCTTTACTGAAAAAGCTGCTGGGATGCTGCGATGAATTGAGCTATCTGTGATAGCAAGTCCATCACCATCACGGAGGCCTGTGGAGCTGCGGTCTTACGTAATTTAGCCGCTGGAAGCTCCAGGGACGTTAATTCCTGCATACTTCTGATATGCGACTGTCCCAACTGGAAAGGCCTTGTGTCCTTGGCTAGCGGATGGCGTGACCTGGTCGACATGGACTCCCTGGTCGGGGAAGCAGGCTGGATATCTGCGGTCACATAGCCAAGGTGCGGTCGTGTGTGCTGACGTGAGGATGAGGAAGCCAATAGACAAACCGCGTCGGACTGTCAATGCGATGGAGCGTTCCGAGCAGGAGGAGTGGACGTATGCTCCGACTAACGAACGTTACATACAACAACATCGCAGCCCAGATGTTGTTGTAAGAGAGAAGGGGGGCCTCTCTCGCTCACGGTCCGGATAGACCTGGATGAGCTAGCTACCGGACTGACAGGCTTCCTCCGTACTATCCTCGGATCCGTCATCGCTGGGTGTGCACGTTCAATGTTTCAATGTTTAAAGTGCTCGCATCACCCAAACTGCTTCCCTGGACCGCAATGGACGAACCCGGCTGCCAAGCCATTCGATGAATGGTCGCTACACCGGGAGAGCTAGTGGACAACAACGCCATCGATCCTACTAGGGACCTCTTAGGCAATTGTTGTATTTCCATGAGCACTTTTGCCTCTAGCTCTTCGTTAGACTGCAACGATGGAGGCACACTTGCTGAAGACATCATGGAAACATCACCCTGTTCTTGTTCCTCTGAAAAAGAGACTGATAAACTAGAGTGACCTTGTGGAGAGAGGACCGACATGGACCCCTCACCGCTAACAATATACCGTGACACACGTCTCCAACGTTTGTCATTCCAATTGGCACACACTGAGCAAGAATTAGTGCGAGTACATTGACTACAAGAAACACAATGAACATGAGAATCAGAGGAAGATTTCCTCACATTACAATATGAACAATATTCTTTCATCATGAAAAAATATAAACAGTCATAGAACTCGCACTAACCCTTGAAACAAAGATACATAATATAATATAATCCATTATTTCGAAAAAATAATTTAAAAAAAAAAAAAAATTTTGAAAAATTTTCAGAAGAGCCCAAGTTCCCAATGGGAACAATGAGCCCAAATGGATCCCAAAAAAGCCCAAGTGTGGACAAAAATTTTAAAACATTTTTAAAAATTAATGTAACACTTACGGACAATATTAATGTATCTGGCTATGAGCAGAACTAAATAGAAGACAAGTAATCACTATCAGAAGTAACAGTTGTCAACATAAACAAAAGTGTACAAAAACCAGAAACATGACTCCAGGCACTGTAAACATGGCCCAAAGTCAGTCACCAATTAAACACTATCCGATGTAAAACAGAGGCTTCCAGAGAAGAAACTGCAGTACATCGGATGGTAGATGCTGATCACAATGCCTAACCACCCAAGGGTGAGGACGTAAGCATGGGGAAAAACAGAATAATCATTCTGTTACCAAGCCAAAACTCCCAAGAAATTTTAGTAAAAAAAAAAATTACAAAAATTATGCCAAAAGCATGGGAGAATAGCAAGGGGGGTATTAAGGAAAGGGAGAGAGGAAACACTGAACAAACAATGGTAAATTCATAGCCAGAATGACATCAGGCTCATGCCTCGAAAATAGGTAACATGAAATAATTTCGTGAAAAAATTTATAAGTTATAGCCCTGAACACATTCTGCCACTGTTTCTTCCTCTCATCCTTTTATTTCATCCTTAGGTCCACCATTTCTTTCATAATTATGAGTCTGGCATCATTTAAACTGAGATTTACAAGCACAAATATCTGTGACATGTTACTGATTTTAGGGCCAGACAAAGAATGACTTTTGGAGCCAATTTCGAGACCTCCTTGACTCTGCGCATGTGCAGTGGATAAAAAGTATGGAGGACCACATAGGACATTGAAATTTCGGTTTTTGATGCAAATTTGGGGGATTGGGGGGCAAAATTTGTGTTTGGCCCTATAATTTAAGGAGTTAGCACCAGTTAAGTCTGGGTCATTGGTACAGTATAAAAATACACCTTTCCAATTTTATACTTTATTCAATTTTTGCCCCAAAGACATAGCTTATGACCACTCATTGGAATGATGAGCTCATTGAGCTCATTCCAAAGTAAGGTTATAAGCTATGCTTTTGAGGAAGAAAAAAAAAATTAATTTATTCACAAACTTTTTGTGCAAGCGTTGTCTGAGGTCCATGTTTTAAGAATCCTTCGAAAAAAAAAAATGAGAACTCAGATATAATGAAAAGTAAGATTTCTGACATTATGATCCAATCCAAACTTGGGTATACCAAACTTGGGTATATCAACCCTTTTAACACTGGTGGTATCTTCCATGCCAGTTAAATGGAAGAAACTGGAAGAGTCCATATCCATTATTTGGGAGAAGAGCAATTAATATTTTCAACATGCAGCCTTCAGGCTGCACATGGAAAATATTAATTGTTCTACAACACATGTTCCACTTATTAGCCATCCTACTTAATGAAATTATAACGCATCGTGTTCCTGGATTGGAAAAAGGTCTCTCATGTTGAAAGAGTTAACCCTTTATCTAATGAATTAGATGCATCTGCCTGCATAATTTACAAAATGAACAACTGAAAAATTTGTTTTTCAAATGTTTCAATAAAACCATGTCATCTGATCCCTCATTGGAATGAGCTCATTTTTTCCACATTTTTAAAAAAAAACATTTGGAAATTTTTTTTTAAAAAATAACAAATTTTGAGATCGTGTGCTATTATGGATTAAGATAATATGATAAGTTTTGTTTTCAAGTTTTGGTACATGCTTACGGATATACCACACAAATTATTAAATATTTACTGTCTTACCATCCAATTTGACCTGTGACAACATGGTATTAGGGCTGGACGGTATTGAAATTTCAAGTATCGGTATTTTAGAATGATTTATCTCGGTATCGGTATGGTATTTGGTGTCAACAACATACATGTACCCACACCAATACAAATATCAAATGGTATTTTGAAAAGCTGTCCGGCTACAGATCCCCGATTTACAACATACAAAGCCATCGAATTGCCAAAATGTTGGAAATACACAGGCAATAGCCGTCAGTCATTTGATACCCCTGGGTATTTTCTCTCAGCTTTTTTGTTACGTCAAATCACCGATGGTGACTGCTTTTAGAAACACACAGTCCATGGGCTCTTCTTGTCATGAATTTTGCGTATCATTCTGTTCTTTACCCATTTATTTTTTAACAAATGTCGGGAATATTTTTTCAATACCGAAATTTCCAGTACAGTGGAGCCCACTTAATTGGATATCTCTTAATTGTATATTCCTTTTAATTGAATATAATTTCCCAACACAAAACCATTTACCATACCTCCAGTACAAATTTGACCTGTTAATTGAAAAAAGATTATAGAGTAAACTCCTGTTAATTGAATAAAAAATCTTGTAACCTGTCGAGAAATTACCTGGACTCTCCCCAGTTTTCCTTTGTTTATAGACATATTTGGCCTCAGTACATCCAACACAGGCATTTAATCTAGTATATCCTGTTTGACAGAGCTCATGGGGCTCTGTCAAACAAGATATAATAGAATAAATGCTAAGTTTATCTCTAGAATACAGGTAAGTGACACTATCCCTGTTAATTTAATACTCCTGTTAAATGAATAATTTTCATTAGCAATGTGGGGATTCAATTAACAGTGTTCCACTGTATTTTGAGATTCTGTCAGAACGGTAAATCAGTGTTGACTCCATATCGATATCAAAAACTATTTGCGGTATATAGACCATCTCTACATGGTATCATATCAAAGAGTCAGCTATCAAAACAAAACAGATTATCCTCTGACAAGCATTTACTGAATATCTCAAGACTTTTTGGAAATGTTTTGTTGTAAGCATGTTGAATAAAATGTAATTTTTTGGAAAGTATTGAAGTGTCTATAGATACATCAATTACTGTTGTAAAAAAAAAAAAAAGATAAAACAGACCCAACTATCATTACATTATGAATAACAATCCCAACCTGTGATGATGGTGTAATATGCCAGCTATTACTCAATGAGCACATTCCAAATAGAGGGTAATAACCTCCATTTTTTAGGCAAAAATGTTTTTTTTAAATTTTCAATTAAAGAGTCGAAGAAACAGACAAACAAATTTATATTTTTTCAAAAACTTAATGATCTCCAAGGTTGTAGGTATTTTTATTTTCTCAACTATAGCTTATTATCATTCACTGGAATGAGACCATCAGAAAATTTACCTGAAATTCTACATCATATGCTTCCTTGCAGTATTTACGTAGCTTTGGATATACATTTTCCATCAAAAGATTTCTTTCTAAAGATGTGTCTGAAATTATATAAATATACGTTCATTTCAACAGTTTAAACTGTTAATTAAAAAAGCTTTTGGAATTTATTATCCCTGCATTTTAAAAAATGCAGGGATATTGTCGTGATCTCCGTCTGTACGTCTGTCCATACGTCCGACTGTCCGTACGACACACCCTAAAAGGCTCCTAGGGTATTCAATTTGAAACGTTTAAACTATGCTAATGTGTTCAGGTAACATCTCTAGATGTGCATGAAGGTTTCGGAATTTTGATTTTGCCCCCGGTGGTTCCAGTGGAACAACTTTTATCGTTAGAAAATCAGTTTTCATCGAAAGGCTCCTAGGGTATTCAATTTGAAATGTTAATACTATGCTAATGTGTTCAGGTAACATCTCTAGATGTGCATGAAGGTTTCAGAATTTTCATTTTGCCCCCAGTGGTTCCAGTGGAACCACTTTTATCGTTAGAAAATCAGTTTTCATCGAAAGGATCCTAGGGTAGCAACTCTAGATGTGCATGAAGGTTTCGGAATTTTGATTCGGTCCCAGGTGGTTCCAGTGGAACCACTTTTATCGTTAGAAAATCAGTTTTCATCGACAGGCTCCCAGGGTATTTAATTCGAAACGTTTAAACTATGCTAATATGTTCAGGTAGCAACTCTAAATGTGCATGACGGTTTCAGAATTTTGATTTTGCCCCCAGTGGTTCCAGTGGAACCACTTTAAACTATGCTAATGTGTTCAGGTAACATCTCTAGATGTGCATGAAGGTTTCGGAGTTTTGATTTTGCCCCTGGTGGTGCCAGTGGAACCACTTTCATCGTTAGAAAATCAATTTTCATCGAAAGGCTCCTAGCGTATTTAATTCGAAATGCTTAAACTATGCTAATGTGTTCAGGTAGCAACTCGAGATGTGCATGAAGGTTTCAGAATTTGGTTCGGCCCCCGGTGGTTCCAGTGGAACCACTTTCATTGGTCGAAAATCAGTTTTCATCGAAAGGCTCCTAGGGTATTCAATTCAAAATGTTTAAACTATGCTAATGTGTTCAGATAACATCTCTAGATGTGCATGAAGGTTTCGGAATTTTGATTTTGCCCCCGGTGGTTCCAGTGGAACCACTTTTATTGTTAGAAAATCAGTTTTAATCGAAAGGCTCCTAGGGTATTTAATTCGAAATGTTTAAACTATGCTAATGTGTTCAGGTAACATCTCTAGATGTGCATGAAGGTTTCGAAATTTTGATTTTGCCCCTGGTGGTTCCAGTGGAACCACTTTTATCGTTAGAAAATCAGTTTTCATCGAAAGGCTCCTAGGGTATTCAATTCGAAACGTTTAAACTATGCTAATGTGTTCAGGTAACATCTCTAGATGTGCATGAAGGTTTCGTAATTTTTATTTTGCACCCTGTGGTTCCAGTGGAAACACTTTTATTGTTAGAAAATCAGTTTTCATCGAAAGGCTCCTAGGGTATTTAATTCGAAACGTTTTAACTATGCTAATGTGTTCAGGTAACATCTCTAGATGTGCATGAAGGTTTCGGTATTTTGATTTCAACCCCCCCCCCCCCCTCCCCAGTGGTTCCAGTGGAACCACTTTTAACGTTAGAAAATCTGTTTTCATTGAAAGGCTCCTTGGGTATTCAATTCGAAACGTTTAAACTATGCTAATGTGTTCAGGTGACATCTCTAGATGTGCATGAAGGTTTCGGAAATTTGATTTTGCCCCCGGTGGTTCCAGTGGAGCCACTTTTTTCGTTAGAAAATCAGTTTTCATCGAAAGGATACTAGGGTATTTAATTCAAAACGCTTAAACTATGCTAATGTGTTCAGGTAACATCTCTAGATGTGCATGAAGGTTTTGGAATTTTGATTTTGCCCCTGGTGGTTCCAGTGGAACCACTTTTATTGTTAGAAAATCAGTTTTCATCGAAAGGCTCCTAGGGTATTTAATTCGAAATGCTTAAACTATGCTAGTGTGTTCAGGTAGCAACTCTAGATGTGCATGAAGGTTTCAGAATTTTGATTTGGTTCCCGGTGGTTCCAGTGGAACCACTTTTATCATTAGAAAATCAGTTTTCATTGAAAGGCTCCTAGGGTATTCAATTCGAAATGTTTAAACTATGCTAATGTGTTCAGGTAACATCTCTAGATGTGCATGAAGGTTTCGAAATTTTGATTTTGCCCCTGGTGGTTCCAGTGGAACCACTTTTATCGTTAGAAAATCAGTTTTCATCGAAAGGATCCTATGGTATTCAATTCGAAACGTTTAAACTATGCTAATGTGTTCAGGTAACATCTCTAGATGTGCATGAAGGTTTCGTAATTTTTATTTTGCACCCTGTGGTTCCAGTGGAAACACTTTTATTGTTAGAAAATCAGTTTTCATCGAAAGGCTCCTAGGCTATTTAATTCGAAACGTTTTAACTATGCTAATGTGTTCAGGTGACATCTCTAGATGTGCATGAAGGTTTCGGAATTTTGATTTTGCCCCCGGTGGTTCCAGTGGAACCACTTTTTTCGTTAGAAAATCAGTTTTCATCGAAAGGATCCTAGGGTATTTAATTCAAAACTCTTAAACTATGCAAATGTGTTCAGGTAACATCTCTAGATGTGCATGAAGGTTTCGGAATTTTGATTTTGCCCCTGGTGGTTCCAGTGGAACCACTTTTATTGTTAGAAAATCAGTTTTCATCGAAAGGCTCCTAGGGTATTTAATTCGAAATGCTTAAACTATGCTAGTGTGTTCAGGTAGCAACTCTAGATGTGCATGAAGGTTTCAGAATTTTGATTTGGTCCCCGGTGGTTCCAGTGGAACCACTTTTATTGTTAGAAAATCAGTTTTCATCGAAAGGCTCCTAGGGTATTCAATTCAAAACGTTTAAACTATGCTAATGTGTTCAGGTAACGTCTCTAGATGTGCATGAAGGTTTCGGAATTTTGATTTTGCCCCCGATGGTTCCAGTGGAACCACTTTTATCGTTAGAAAATCAGTTTTCATCGAAAGGCTCCTAGGGTATTCAATTCGAAATGTTTAAACTATGCTAATGTGTTCAGGTAACATCTCTAGATGTGCATGAAGGTTTCGGAATTTTGATTTTGCCCCAGGTGGTTCCAGTGGAACCACTTTTATTGTTAGAAAATCAGTTTTCATCGAAAGGCTCCTAGGGTATTCAATTCGAAACGTTTAAACTATGCTAGTGTGTTCAGGTAGCAACTCTAGATGTGCATGAAGGTTTCAGAATTTTGATTCGGTCCCCGGTGGTTCCAGTGGAATCACTTTTGTCGTTAGAAAATCAGTTTTCATCGGAAGGCTCCTATGGTATTCAATTCGAAACGTTTAAACTATGCTAATGTGTTCAGGTAACATCTCTAGATGTGCATGAAGGTTTCGGAATTTTGATTTTGCCCCCGGTGGTTCCAGTGGAACCACTTTAAACTATGCTAATGTGTTCAGGTAGCAACTCTAGATGTGCATGAAGGTTTCGGAATTTTGATTTTGCCCCTGATGGTTCCAGTGGAATCACTTTAAACTATGCTAATGTGTTCAGGTAACATGTCTAGATGTGCATGAAGGTTTTGGAATTTTGATTTTGCCCCCGGTGGTTCCAGTGGAACCACTTTTATCATTAGAAAATCAGTTTTCATTGAAAGGCTCCTAGGGTATTCAATTTGAAACGTTTAAGCTATGCTAGTGTGTTCAGGTAACGTCTCTAGATGTGCATGAAGGTTTCGGAATTTTGATTTTGCCCCCGGTGGTTCCAGTGGAACCACTTTAAACTATGCTAATGTGTTCAGGTAGCAACTCTAGATGTGCATGAAGGTTTCGGAATTTTGATTTTGCCCCTGATGGTTCCAGTGGAATCACTTTAAACTATGCTAATGTGTTCAGGTAACATGTCTAGATGTGCATGAAGGTTTCGGAATTTTGATTTTGCCCCCGGTGGTTCCAGTGGAACCACTTTTATGGTTAGAAAATCAGTTTTCATCGAAAGGCTCCTAGGGTATTCAATTCAAAATGCTTAAACTATGCTAATGTGTTCAGGTAACATCTCTAGATGTGCATGAAGGTTTCGGAATTTTGATTTTGCCCCCGGTGGTTCCAGTGGAACCAATTTTTTTGTTAGAAAATCAGTTTTCATCGAAAGGCTACTAGGGTATTTAATTCGAAATGCTTAAACTATGCTAATGTGTTCAGGCAGCAACTCGAGATGTGCATGAAGGTTTCAGAATTTTGATTCGGCCCCCAGTGGTTCCAGTGGAACCACTTTTATCGGTCAAAAATCAGTTTTCATCGACAGGCTCCTAGGGTATTCAATTCGAAACGTTTAAACTATGCTAATATGTTCAGGTAACATCTCTAGATGTGCATGAAGGTTTCAGAATTTTGATTTTGCCCCCGGTGGTTCCAGTGGAACCACTTTTATCGTTAGAAAATCAGTTTTCATCGAAAGGCTCCTAGGGTATTTAATCCAAAACATTTAAACTATGCTAATGTGTTCAGGTAGCCACTCTATATGTGCATGAAGGTTTACGAATTTTGATTCGGCCCCCGGTGGTTCTGGTGGAACCACTTTTATCGTTAGAAAATCAGTTTTCATCGAAAGGCTCCTTGGGTATTCAATTCGAAACGTTTAAACTATGCTAATGTGTTCAGGTAACGTCTCTAGATGTGCATGAAGGTTTTGGAATTTTGATTTTGCCCCCGGTGGTTCCAGTGGAACCACTTTTATCGTTAGAAAATCAGTTTTCATCGAAAGGCTCCTAGGGTATTCAATTCGAAATGTTTAAACTATGCTAATGTGTTCAGGTAACATCTCTAGATGTGCATGAAGGTTTCAGAATTTTGATTTTGCCCTCGGTGGTTCCAGTTGAACCACTTTAAACTATGCTAATGTGTTCAGGTAACATCTCTAGATGTGCATGAAGTTTTCGGAATTTTTATTTTGCCCCCGGTGGTTCCAGTGGAACCACTTTTATCGTTAGAAAATCAGTTTTCATCGAAAGGCTCCTAGGGTAGTTATATGTAGAATAGGCAATAACCCTTGACAGAACTCTCAGAGACGTTTGTACGTCCTGAAATTCTTGCCCTTCAAGGCGTAACGACAATGCTCTGGTAAGGTGATCTGCGTACGAGAGTGCATCTAAATTTGCTCTATTCGAAGATATTGTAGTTTCCAAGGTAGAGCTATGAATAGACATAGACGACGGCATGGATAATTCAAGGTCTTCAGCCTGGTCGTCTTGACGCAGAGGAACTCTCTGAACGCCCTGTCCTGCCGTTTCTAATCTATTCCTAGCATTAATGAAAGGCAGATTGAGAGCATTAGCCGATAGGAAGGCTGACTTGCCCGATTTACCAGCAAGTTTATTGATAGCGTCATTCAAAAGTTCAAATGTCTGTGAGACATTCCTGGACTGAGACGGAAACTCTGGGACGGTGTCCCTAAACTGATTAAAAAATTTGGTGTCCAGTGGCGCTATAAGCCTCCTATCAGGCTGAGCAGCATCCTGGTCCACTGGAACAACATCAGGAAGAAAATGCCAGATTAACTCGATGGCGATTTTGTGTTGTTCCGAAAGGGAGAACTCCAATTCATCCATATCCCTTTCGCCATCCTGACGGACCTCCTGGATATCTCGGTCGTCTGCTCCTCATCCAGCTGCGGAACATACCGACCCAGCATCATCAGATTCTTCCTGCTCTGATAGGGCTTCTGCCGGATGCTGGGATGCTGCTATGATTTGTGCTATCTGCGATAGCATGTCCGTTAATGAGGCCTGCGGAGCTTCGGTCTTGCGAGATTTAGCCGCTGGAAGCTCCGTGGACATTGTCTCTTGCATACTTCTCTTATGCAAATGTCCCGATGAAGGTGGCCTTGAAGCCTTGGCTATCGGATGGCGTGACCTGGCTGTCGAGGAATCTCTGGAAGGTGAAGCCGGCTGGATATCGGCGGTCACATAGCCAATGTGCGGTCGAGTGCGCTGACGTGAGGAGGAAGAAGCCCTTGATACAGCCTCTCCAGACTGTTTATACACCGGAGCGTCCCGAGGGGTGGACGTAAGCTCCGACTGAGGAACGTTTTGTACAACAACATCCAGACCACGATGTTGTTGTACGAGAGAGAGACCTCTCTCGCTCGCAGCCCGTGCGGAGCTGGACGAGCTAGGGACCGAACCCAAAGGCTTCTTCCATCCTAAACCAAGATCCGTCGTCACTGGGTGTGCCTGAGGAATGTTTATAGTGCCCGCAACACCCTTAATTCTTTCCTGGACCGCAACGGACGAACCCGGGTGCTGTACCATTCAGTAAATGGACGCGACACCAGGCGAGCTAGCGGACGTAGACGCCAATGCCGTCGACCCTACTGGGGGCCTCTTAAACAACTGCCGTAGCACTTTTGCCACTAGCTCTTCTCTGGATTGTGACGACGGACGCGCACTGGAAGACGACATCACGGAAACATCACCCAATTCTTGTTCCTCTGAAAAAGAGAGTGAAAAACTTGAGTGACCTTGCGGAGAGAGGACCAGCATGTCCTGCTCCCCACTAACAATATACTGTGACACATGTGTCCAACGTTTGTCATCCCAATTGCTACATATAGCACAAGGCTTAGTGCGGGTACACTGACTACAATTAATGCAGAAATCATGAGAATCAGAGGAAGATTTCCTTCCATTACAATTTGAACAATAATCTTTCATTGTAAAAATAATCAATCATAGTACACGCAATAAACCTTGCAAACAAAGGTACATAGTATAAAAATCCATTATAATAATATGAAAAAACAATTCAAGAAAAAATTTTTGGAAAAAAAATTTTTCAGAAGAGCCCAAGTTCCCAAAGGGAACCCAGAGCCCAAATGGATCCCAAAAAAGCCTAAGTATGGACAAAAATTTTAAATCGTTCTGAAAAAATTAATGCAACACTTACGGACAATATTAATGTATCTTATTTTGAATAATCAAGGCAGAAGACAAGGAATCACTTATCAGAAGTAACCGTTGTCAACATAACAAACAGTGTAAACAAACCAGAAAACTGACTCCAGGCACTGGTAAACATGGCCCAATAATCAGTGTCCAATTTAAACACTATCTGATGCTCAACAGAGCCTTCCCCACAAGAGACTGCAGAGCATCAGATGGTAGATGCAGACCTAAAACACCTAAACACCCCTAGGGTGAGGACGTAAACATGGGGACAGAACAGAAAACAATCCTGTTTCCAAGCCAAAACTCCCAAGAAATTTTTAGTAATAAAAATTACAAAAATAAGCCAAAAGCATGGGAGAATGGCAAGGGGGGAATGAAGGAAAGGGAGAGAGGAAACACTGAACAAACAATGGAACATTCATGGCAAGAATGACAACAGCAGGGCTATGCCTCGAAAATAGGCAACATGAATAAATTTTTATAAAAAAAGGTTACAGCCCTGAACATTGGAAACCACTGTTTTTCTCCTCTCCTCATCCTAAATGCACTTCCAATCCACCATTTCTCTCATAATTATGTGTTTGGCATCATTAAAACTGAGATTTACAGCACAAATATCAGTGATGTGACACTGTTTACAGGGCCAAACAAAGAAATGACATTTTGGCAGGAATTTCGAGACCTCCTTGACACTGCGCATGTGCAGGACAGTAAAAGTATGGAGGACCTACCAGGGCATCTAATTTTTTGTTTTTGATGCAAATTTTGGGGATGGGGGGGGGGGGGGGGGGCAAAATTTGGTTTGGCCCTGAATTTAATGAGTTTGCACCAGCTAAGTCGGGGTCATTGGTACAGTATAAAAATATATAATTTTCAAAAAGTTTCAACAAAACCATATCATGTGACCCCTCATTCGAACGAGCTCATTGAGCTCGTTACAATGAGGGGTCACATGATATGGTTTTGTGGACATTTTTTGAAAAGTTTGAAAAACAATAATTAAAATGAAAGTGTCAATGACACTGTAGCTCAACTTGTCAAGACATGTGCATGTATAGTATGTGACACAGCAATGACAAACATCTAGGTAATGACCTGATAACAAATGTACATATAAAGTATTGTAACGGTCTGTACATAAATACTGGCCGTAGCCTGTAACAAATGTATAGGTAAAGTATAGGTAAAGTATTGTAAAGGTGGGTGACAGTCAGATGCTAAATAGAAAAGAAATCTTTGAGTCCAAGAGTGGGTCTGACTGAACCCCAAAATATTTGTTCTCACAGCACAGTGATAACAAAGGCACCCCCAAAACACACTCACTCCTGTCCCAGGGTGAAAACAAAGGTACCCAAAAAGTTTCATGAAGATCAGTTCATAAATACGAGCTATATAGAAGTTGTGACAAAAAACTGATTGGACCTAATTTCGGTACAAAATGGCCACTGGCAGCCATCTTGAATTTTGGACCGCACTCAGAAACACTCATTCTCCCAAGGTGATAACAAAGGTACCCAAGAAGTTTCGTGAAGATCGGTTGATAAATACAGCCTCTAGCCCGAGCTGTATTGACATGTGCACTTACAGTGTATAAGTAGCACTAAATAAATCAAAATTCAACTAATTTGCATAATTTCTGTACGAGAAAAAAACCCATACTATATGTGATGTATTCCATTTTACTAAACATTCATACAAAAATTTATTCAAATCAGAACTTTCATACAGAAGTTCTGTACAAAAGACTGATTGCACTAATTTTGGTACACAATGGTTGCTGGTGGCCATCTTGAATTTTGGACCACACCCAAAAACACTCATTCTCATCCCACGGTGATAACGAAGGTACCCAAGACGTTTCGTAAAGATCGGTTCATAAATACGGCCTCTAGCCTGAAACGTATAGAAGTTGTGTACAAAAAACTGATTAGACCTAATTTCGGGACGAAATGGCCACTGGCAGCCATCTTGAATTTTGGACTGCACTCAGAAACACTCGTTCTCATCCCAAGGTGATAATAGAGGTACCCAAGAAGTTTCGTGAAGATCGGTTGATAAATACAGCCTCTAGTCCGAGCCATATTGACATGTGCACTTACAGTGTATAAGTAGCACTAAATAAATCAAAATTCAACTAATTTGCATAATTTCTGCACGAGAAAAAAACCCATACTATATGTGATGTATTCCATTTTACTAAACATTCATACAAAAATTTATTCAAATCAGAACTTTCATACAGAAGTTCTGTACAAAAGACTGATTGCACTAATTTTGGTACACAATGGTTGCTGGTGGCCATCTTGAATTTTGGACCACACCCAAAAACACTCATTCTCATCCCACGGTGATAACGAAGGTACCCAAGACGTTTCGTAAAGATCGGTTCATAAATACGGCCTCTAGCCTGAAACGTATAGAAGTTGTGTACAAAAAACTGATTAGACCTAATTTCGGGACGAAATGGCCACTGGCAGCCATCTTGAATTTTGGACTGCACTCAGAAACACTCGTTCTCATCCCAAGGTGATAATAGAGGTACCCAAGAAGTTTCGTGAAGATCGGTTGATAAATACAGCCTCTAGCCCGAGCCATATTGACATGTGCACTTACTGTGTGTAAGTACCACTGAAAAAATCAAAGTTCATCTAATTTGCATAATTTCTGCACGAGAAAAAAACCCGTATTATATGTGATGTATCCCATGGTACTAAATATTCACACAAAAAATTATTCAAGTCAGCACTTTCATATGGAAGTTCTGTGGAAAAATCTGATTGCACCTAATTTTGTACAAAATGGTTGCCATCGGCCATCTTAAATTTCGGACCACACCCAAAAACACTCGTTCTCGTTCCACGGTAATACCAAAGGTACCCAAGAAGTTTCGTAAAGATTGGTTTATAAATACGGCCTCTAGCCCGAGCCGTATTGGCATTTGCACTTACAGTGCTGAAAGTAACACTAAATACATCAAAGTTATTCTAATTTGCATAATTTACGTACGAGAAAAAACCCCGTATTATATGTGATGTATCCCATGGTACTAAACATTCAAACAAAAAATTATTCAAATCAGCGCTTTCATATGGAAGTTCTGTACAAAAAACAGATTTCTGCATCGTCGGTACAAAATGGCGGCTGGCGGCCAACTTGAATTTCGGATCGGACCCCAAAACACTCATTCTCATCCCACAGTCATAACAAAGGTACCCAAGAAGTTTAGTAAAGATTGGTTCATAAATACGGCCTCTAGCCAGAGCCGTATTGAATTGTTGACGGACAGACGGGCAACTGGCCATGGCATAAGCTCAAATTTGGCTTCGCCAAAGTTGAGTTAATAATACATTTTGATATCCTGTGCATTGGTAAAGGGTTAATTATGTGTGGGCACCAACATTTAGACAGGAAGAAGAATTAAATCAGGTATGGGAGCTAATGGAGAATTATTCCATTGAGACTGAATATCTGGAAAGGGGACTGAAGTAGGGTAGCAGTTTTATCAGAAGAGTGATCACGGATTGCAATTTGCAATAAAAGCTGATGAGTTGAATCGATCATGCAAAATAGATGAGCTAGCTTTAGAAGTGTACCTAGATGGATTGGGGGGGGGCTCTCATTGTTGTTCAAAGTGAGATCATTACAGGGTTCATACGCTTTTCAGAGAATCATATTCCATGACTTTTCAAAAACTTTTAAAAAAAATTCCATGACCGGGTTAGTTCGCACCCAAACAGGAAAGCTTCGTTTTTTGCATTATTTTAGCGCAAGTCACACATAATTTTTACACGAAATCAATCCCTTTTAAACCTGGTTACGAATTACATGACTTTTCCAAAACTTTAACTCTACCAGCCCATTTTCCAAAACTTTTCAAGGCCCTTGAATTCTTTTTCAAAATTCCATGACTTTTTCAGGATTCCATGACCCGTACAAACCCTGGATCAAAGTCACTGGAGTTGTTGGGAGAATATTTGGGGCAGATGAAGAAAGAGGGTGCAAAATGTACAACTCAGGAGTAGTAGAGAGTCAGAGCCCCTGGAACATTTCATTTCAGTATGCCCCAAATACTAGCTCAGTAGAAACTAATGGAAGAATGGGGTGAAAACATGAAAAATAAGTGGATGGGGATGGGGAGTAACATGAAAGAAAGGGTCAATATTGTAGTATGGAAGATTGAAAAAGTGCCAGTGGGAGAAATTATTAACCCTTTACCCAATGAATCGGCCGCATCTGCCCACGTAATATGCAAATTCAGCAGTTGAAAAAATATTATTTTTCAAAATTTTTTAACAAAACCATATCATGTGACCCCTCGTTGAAAGGAACTTGTCGAGCTCATTCCAACGAGGGGTCACATGATATGGTTTTGTTGAAATTTTTTGAAAAATTTGAAAAAATGATATTTAAAATAATAAATTTTGATATCGTCTGCATTAGGTAAAGGGTTAAGCAGTTGGTATCTGAATGCCTGGAGGTTTGGGAGGAGAAATTACTGCTTTTTTTAACAATGTTATGCATTAGAATGGTCCATGAGCTGAAAGTTGTAAATCTTATTTTCTTCAATAACTTGACTGTAAAACAGGTTGTATCACAGTATGTGTGTAAAACATTGTTAAATATCAAAATTTGACATTAGTTAAATGAACTTAGTGCTTGGTTAAATACTGTTCTAGATCGCATTGTTTGTGCAAGTGTTGTTAAAATTCTTTTTAGTTTTATATGTGTTTCAAGAATCTAAAATAAGAAAATTGAAAAATTATTCATTAAAAATAAAATAAATCTATCGCTTTTTATTTTCTAAAAACCTATGTTTTTGAGGAAAAAAAATGAAAAAATTTAGTTATTCAAGAATTTTTTATGCAAGTATTGTCTGCTTTCATGTTAGCTAAAGGGTGAAGTATATTATTAGTGTTCTACAAAAATATATGTAAACGATACATGCATGCACAAACTGGGTAATCCTGCATTTAAAATCCTCCAAAGGTTATCTCAAATTTTCTAGGATAACCTTTTCTGGCACCTCTAAAATTACACAGTAAAATTAGAGGTTAAAACAAATTTATCAAACATCTATTTCAACTATGGATTGTTTCTATGTTTGTTTCTTTGGAGGGTGTAAGAATTGGGATTACTCAGAATTTAAGGTATTATACTTTCACTTGCCTTATGGGTGGTGTATTTTGAAAACCCAAGTTACACATCTCACCAGTTATATACTTGGCTAATGAAGGTCAAATAGGTAGGTGGTAGAGATTAGAGCTAAAACGGTTAACCGATTAATCGATTAATCATTGATCAACATCTTGCTCGATCCAAAAAGTAATAGATCAATTAATCGTTACTTTTGAACTACTGTGCTATGTGGGTTAACAAAGGAACAAACTTGCTCCAAAACAGGCAAACATTGTCACAATGACTCAGGTCAATTATATGAGACAGAGTAAAGCATGCAAGTTACTTGTTGACTGTCATACTTGTTTACTTGCATGATCATCACACTGCATCAGTAGCTGGAAAAGACCATTCTTAACACTTTACTCATTGTGGGTAGCAGACAATACTTGCAAAATAAATTCATGAATTACTAACAATTTTCATTTTTGTCTTAAAAACATAGCTTATGACCCCTCATTGGAATGAGCTCAATGAGCTTGTTCCATTGAGGGGTTTCATAAGCAATGTTTTTGAGACAAAAATTGAAAACATAATAAATTTGAATGGAGATTTTTGTATATAGGCCGAGTCGGTTTTATTTGCTACATTGGGTAAAGGGTTCATGCTGTAAATCATCAATGGACAAGAGATCAATCGGTTACCCAAGGTTAATCCAAGTGATTAATTGATCAAGAAAACCCCTTAACCTTTTCAGCTCTAGTAAAGATGTGTCATCACAGTGTACTCATGGAAGAAATATTAAATGAACAGTGCTCACAATAGGCATATTATTGTTGTGTTCATTAAAAATAAAACACTGACAAAAGAGAGTGGGATTGGCGTTATCTTGCTTTGTATAACCTTCATGAGGTTATCTTAAATTTTCAATTTGTGCATCCCTGAAGCAAGAAATATCAGTGATAGCCATTATAATTTCCACCAACATTTCTGAAAATAAGATACAGGCTTTGAGCTGTAATTCTTTGATCATCCAGATCATTAACACCTACTGGCTAGAAAATTTCATCTGGGAAATTTGGACTTCAAAAAATGCACGGATGTCTGTCCAATCCCCAATTACCCTTCATACTTTCATCACTCACCACCTCAAGATGTGGACCATATGAACGATACCATGGGCAGGGCAGGGCCAGGAAATCCCCTTCAAGGGCCTGGGAAATTAGTCACTCTCACAACAAAAGGCAGAGTATTTTGAGAGCAAATCTTGCACAGGCAAGGGTATTTTTTTTAATCATTGTAATTTTCTGGGAAAGAATAAATTATTTTCATTTCAGGGCAAATCCTTGTTAGGCAGGTACCGGTATGCAGTTTTAAAATGATGATCATGGAAAATTTGACAGCCCTACCCATACACACGCTCAACAAAATACCCTTGATTGCCTCGAAAGCTTCTATGGGCATCCCACCAAGTTGTTCGACAATCTACCCTTGGTCGACATTAGTCATAACAAACTGAGGTACAATGTGTATGTGTAAGTCAGAAGTTAAAATAACACGGGTTTAGGAAATGAGTCGCGGAGCGCACACACCGTACCTGTGAATGTTGAACGGAGGAAAACTCGAACTCGAGTGCTTGTATTTTTATTTCTTCAAGTTACTTACTTGTCTCAGATAGGTCCATAAACGGTGTTTTCATGTTTTGTTATGTTTTTGTTGAAGATTACAAGAATAAAAAAAAAATATAAGGGTAATTACTTTGTCTGATTTTTAATATTTAATTGAAATGATCAGCAATGTAATTCCTCTGATATTTACAAGTTGCTGCACCAAGATCTCAAAACTACGACAAAAGAACAGAATTTTTTTTAGGAAAGTTGAAAAATATAATGTCTTTTTTAGTAATTTTACCTATTTATCAAAAAATCATAGTCTTTTTTACCATTGTCTTTTTTACCGGCTACCGGGCATCCCACCGAGTTGTTCGACAATCTAACCTCGGCCAACATTAGTCATTACAAATTGAGGTACAATATGTGGAAGTCAGAAGTTAAGGGCCTATATAAGTACCCGGTAATGAAATTTTGTTTATTTTGAAAATTCTCACCTCTGATATTCCTTCAATTCAAATTAAATATACACAAAATGTACATAAAAATGAAGGTTGGGATGTAAAGAACACGAAATACATGTGTAATCAATTCATAGAGTCGATTGTAGGCACCATTGGTTCCTGGAAGTCTGCTGCCGTATTCGCACCAGAACTGATAATTTAATAATATTTCACGAAAACAACTTGTGGCCAAATGTGCTTTATATATCCAAGAACAAAGCTAGGGGATAAAAATTCTTCAAAACACGGCGATAGAGCTGCATTGGGGAAAATTCCAAAGCCTTTGCTTTTGTTTACATATGAGTATACTTTCGATTTCCGGTCGACGTCATCAGACAGAAAAAGCATGTAAAAACAATGCCGTCTAAAATCAAATAATGAAAAAGATCGCCTTCAGACAGTATACTGTTATTAGATAGAGATTGCACAGTTGCCATATTGAGTGCAAGTTATCATGATACCTGTTGAAATGTCTTAGAATTATGATTTTGTTTTTCGATGGAAATTCGTGGTAACGAGTGATTTGCGCATGTCTGTCGAGGGGCACGTCGATTTACCCAATAACACCCAATACTACCCAATAACACCCAATACTACCCAATAACACCTAACAGCACTTAATACTACCCAATTGGCACCCAGACAAATTCCCCAAGACCCAAGTTAATGTACTTTATCTCCCGGACAGAATGTTCTAGTTAAAATATGGTCTGATTTGTTTGTGAATCATTCCATCCTCAAATTCATGCTGTTTGAGGGCCCATGTGCATGTGGTGAGATAGCGGCGATTGGGCTCACATTCTGAGAAGTTTACTCATAGGAGAACTCGGTCCTTGTTATCGTTCGGCCCCAAGCGAAGTCAGTTGAGAAAGGCAACAAGACAAAAACAGCGCAGGCTATTTTCTTCTAGTTACCTCGAAATTTAGTTCCCAGATGAGCAATCAGTATTAGATTTATTTACCATATCAAGCTACCGCTTTGCTTCGTTCAAAGCTCAAAAGCTGCTATTTCGTATATATTTTCTCAAACAAATCTTGTCATGAGGACAGTTAACCCTTTACCTACTGCATGGAATTATGCGACAGAAAGATATGAAAATCAATCAGGATTCCCTTACCAATGGTAGTTTAAAAAATCTTTTCCGGTCCAACTTACAAAGGATGGTGGGTTATGCTCCTTTCATGCTTCCCTGATGTGCTGACCGTCACCGTGGGCATCGGGGGGGAGACCCACCCACCCCCCTCTGACGCCTTTGATGGCAGTCAGCGCTTCGAGATGACTTACCATCCATCTACTATTTTAGAGCCCACCCACTATTTTCTTCAGCAATTCATCACTGGCCTGTACAATCTGACAAACTACTTATTGGATGATAGAGGGTAGACGGCACCACCATAGTGTAGTTTACAATAGCATGGAAGCCAATGTCTGGTGAGCACATGGGAAATTTTATGGTACGACGTCCCTTCTGGTGTCAAACGAAAAAGGCACGGGGTGAACCATGACAGTTGGCTCGATTTGAAAGCAAAATGAAGCTTCACCCTAACGAAAAACAATTATCTTGATTCACAGGCCCATCGATGTGTGAAAACAAAAAGATTATAATGCCACAATTAAAAGTTTCTAATGGCGATGGAAGGGATGGCAAATAGAAAGATTAAAATTTGATGAAAATGTAAGGTGAGAAAGAAATGAAGGAGTAGAATGACAAGAACCTTATTTTAATTACAAACTGAAAATGTGAGACAAGCTCAGGAAGAAAGAAAAACTTTAACAATAATTTTTAGCTGAACTTGACATAGTCAAGATAAGCTATTGCCATCACGCGTGCGTGCGGAAGTCCGTTAGTAGTCTGTCAGTCTGTGTCTGTGAGTCTGTTCACATTTTCCTTTAGCACGGGCTACACCCCGCAGTTCTTGTCTGATCATCACGAAATTTCATATGCAGATTTGGGGTCATGTCTAGATGAGAACATCCCCTTTTAGTCGCGATCGGGCAACTGGTATGGCTGCCCGAGCCCAAAACCCGAAAGCCATTAGCACAGCCTACAGGTCGTATTTATGAAGGGATTTCACTGTAACTTGGTAGGATGCCTCTGTATAATGCCTAGATGAGAACGTCCCCTTTTGGGCATGATCTATCAACCGCGATGGCTGCCCAAGCCCGAAAACCAAAAACTTTTAGCACAGTCTGCAGGTCATGTTTAATATGGAGGGATTTCATTGTAACTTGGTAGGTTGACTTCATATAATGTCAAGATGAGAACGTCCCCTTTGGACGCAATTGGGAAACTGACGGCTCCAGGGGCCCGAAGCCCGAAAACCTTTAGCACAGTCTACAGGCCATATTTATGAAGGGAATTCAATGTAACTTGATAGGATGACTCGTTTTGGCATAATTTCAATGTAACTTGGTAACTTTTGTTGATATACGTTTTAAAACTGTGAGGGCCACATACATTAACTATGAGGTTATATTAACCCACTCCTCAGCTCTTTAGTACAGTGAACACCTTATATTATTTTTTATCAAAAACATAGCATACAGGGAACAGAAATGAACATATTCCCAATTATCACAATTCTTGTCTTATTTCATAATCCTTTCATAAACATTGAACATTGTCCTTTTCATCAAACACAACACACAAGTTAAGCTACAGTGTCACTGACACTTTCTTTCCTCTACCGAATGAGAATTTTTTTATTCCAAAATATTGATTATGACCTCTCATAAGAGATCATAACCTAGCAATGTTTTGAAATAAAAAAAAAAGAATTCAGGGGCGGCGGAAGCTGCGAGAAAAAGTGACGAATGAAGTTAATCAACACAATATATCAAAGATAGACATTCCCGTGAAATAATGAGACAGTGCGGTAATCCTTTGATCAAATCTTTTGCCCCACCCCCTCCCGAAAACCAATTGGACGGCGCATTTGTTGCAAAAGTTATAACATTTATTTGTGAGCAGGGAATATTGGAGAGTTATTTGATATTTTCAAGTGTTTGTTAATTAGTAACACTCTTCATACCTGATAATCGTGATCTTGAAGCATTGTCTCGACATTATGCCAGGGTTTCTCTCTAATTTTTTTAATTATAATCAAAACATATGAAACCATACTTGAAAAAACAGGGTTATCAGTTATCAATCCAAATTTATTTATTTTTATTAATTTATTTATTTATTGGTGTTTAACAACACTTTAACAGCCAGATTCATATCTTGTCGATGACAGGTTTATGGGTGGAGAGTACCCGGAGAGAACCACCGAGCAATGAAGAGCACCTGTCAGCTCCTCAACGTCATAACTCTAGGCAATACTACACACTGCATAGCGGTACTATGCACTGCACAGAACAGGTTGGGTTAGATAGGTTGAAGACATGTGCACCTCGACGTGTAGTATGTCTCAGAACAAAGCGTCATTGTGCCCCCACGTGGGTAATCGAGGTAAAGTGCCTTGCCCAAAGACACAACACGGCAATTCTTATCAATCACTGAATGGTCACCTATCCAAAGGCTAACCGAGCTCAGCGTTGTTTAACTTCGGTGATCTGACGAGTATCGGTTTCGCCAATGTCTCTGCGCCCCTGCCAATCCAAAGGGGGCTAGGGTATAGCCATGGAAACAATGCACCCCCCCCCCACCCACTCAACATACACACCAAAAAGTATGCAATACCAACTATCATATTCACCCTCTCCTTCACACACATACTGATATGTCGATGACAAACTCTTCAATTTTAATTTAGTTCCAGCCCCCCCTCCCCCCCCCCCCCCACCTCTTATTCGCCAAAGCTGCTTAGCAAGAATCAATATTTAACGCTGTTCGTATTTCACAAGGCGTGTCTTTGCTGCAAAATAATGTGGCATGTGCAGACTTGGGCTGGTATAAATTATTTATTTATTAAATGGGGTGGGTGGGTCAGCAGGGATTAGAATGGCAAACGGACACATTTTCACGTCTAGACAACCTTCAAGTTTTTTATTTTATTCTATAAACTGGGTAACGCTGGGGTTAATTTAATTCTTTAAAATCTCCCTGGAAGAAATTGCTTCTCCATAAAATTGGGAATAACAAAATGACACTTTCTTTAGACGAGAACATCAGTCGGTCCGTGTAAAAAAGCTGGGAGTTGTTTTCGCAAATTTAAAAGATGTCACTTGGGTGGCAACATGGTTTGGAAAAGGGTCAAAGGGAAGTACAAGTCATTGTTTTTGGAACTTCACAGTGAGTCAGTCAGAGAGTAAAAACATTAGCAATGCCTTCAACGACAATAAAAAGGTCTCAAGAATTAATGTGTTGCACTAAAGACAAACCAAAAGAAAGAGTGTTTACCTTATGGGCATTGAAATTTAAATAATAAAAAACCTTACCTTTCTGAAGGGTCTTACAGGTGGAATTGCTCTCTCTCTCTCTCTCTCTCTCTCTTTCTCTCTCTCTCCATTGTTCTCAAATTTTAACCCAATTTTAACGCTTTTTCAACCCAACACAAGCAGAAAGATCTTTTTAGTTGCCCTGCACCCCTACCCCCGAAATTTCCGACAGACACATTTTCCAAACTCTTTTTAGGATAGGTCACCCGCCACTCTCCCACCGCTGCCTAATCTTCACCACTTATTATTATACTGATTTTGAGAACTATATCCGATACTTTACTTTCTAAATAAAAAATGGCTTGGATCGGGTGAGGTTTCTCTCTGAGGCGTTTTGTTGAAAGGGATTATGTCCGTGTGTAAGGGGAGGGACCGGGTCCATAGAAAAATTTGTTCCGGTCCTGTTATCAGATAGTATTGGGTGTTATTGGGTATTATTGGGTGTTATTGGGTAGTATTGGGTATTATTGGGTGTTATTGGGTATTATTAGGTGTTATTGGGTAAATCGACGTGCCGCTGTCGAGGGTACTGGGACGTTCCGGCCTCGAGATGTTTCGGCCTCGGGACGTTTCAGCCCGAGACATTTCGGTCTCCATATATTGAGGTACCGGAGAAAGGAGAAAATTTTTGAAGTGGGTCGAGGACACAAGAACACGTGATCTGGCACTCGCAAAATTGTGAGTGAGGAGAAAATGGAAGAACGCAAAAACTTCTGAAGATTTTTCTATTTATCATTTTCAATGTATTTGTATTGGAAGTACAATTTTTCATATAAATCAATAGAAATACCAATGTAAAAAATAACAGAGAGAAATAAATACACAAATAGATAGACATCGAGCAGGATACATAATATATTACATGTATGCATTTACAATGTAAAAACCGGGAATAGATGAAGTGCACTTGTAATAACAATAAAATTCTGTTATATTTTATTTTTGTTGGCATTCCGACACTTGAAATTATTACTCAGAGAAGATCTGTATCTGTATCTGTACATCGTAGGTACCACTTCTGGCTTTTATACGAAGGGAGAGGAGCTGGTGGATTCTATGCACTCAGTAACTTGATTTTAAAGGCCTCTAGTGTCGTTGAGGCTACTATGTCCTCTCTCAATGCGTTCCAGTCGATTGTTGTTTTCACAAAGAATGAATGCTGGAACTGAGGGGTTGATGTGTGTGTGATGTTATAGCACCTACTGTTGTTTTGCGTGTATTTTTGTAAGATGTTTGATGTGGTGCAGTTGTCGTATGTTTTGACCTTGATATTACGTCTTGGTTTTGAGGGTGTGATGAAATCTGAAGCCGGTAGCGCAGGTACCAGTCCCTCAACCACCTTGTAGAACAGCACAAGCCGGATGTGTTTCCTTCTGTCGGATAGTTTCCGTAAATCCAGGTCTTGTGCCATTTTTTCTATGCAGCCTTCTTCTCTGGATCTGTAGTCGCCTTTTATGAACCTGATTGCCCTTCTTTGTATTCTTTCAAGCTTGTCAATGTCCCCCTGGTGGTATTCTTTCAAGCTGCTGCACCATACTCCATGACGGATCTTACTAGGGAGATATATGCTGTTTTCTTGCAATGTTGGGGGCAATGCCGGAGGTTTCATCTAAAGAAGCCAAGTGTTGAGTTTGCTTTCTTTGCTACTGATGAAATATGTTTGCTCCATTTGAGATCTGATGATATTTGTAATCCTAGGTATGGATTGTCTTGAACTTCTTCGAGTATGTGGTTGTTTAAAGTGTAAAATTTGTTACTCCGTTTGTGGATGCTGAGGATGTAACACTTTTTGGCATTAAACCATATACCCCAGTCTTTGGTCCATTTCTCTAGTAGTTTGTCATGGGGCACTGTGTCAAAGGCCTTGGAGAAATCCAGAATGGCTACATCTGTCTGGTTTCCTTTGTCAAACCTCTCCCAAAAAGTCATGCAGTGTTGTGAGTAGTTGGGTTTCACATGAGTAACCTGAGCAAAAGCCGTGGTTTAAAGATGTTAAGATGCGGTTTTTCGCGAGATGTTTTAAGATGTGCCTACACAGAATATGTTCGAGGAGTTTACTGATGACTGAAGTTAGTGAAACTGGCCTATAGTTTTCGGCTGCATGTTTGTCTCCTTTCTTGAATATGCAGGAAATGTTCGTATCTCTCCAGTCTTTTGGGAGCTCCCCGGAGTCGATTGATAGTTGGAGTATTTGCGTGAGGCATGGCACTAGTTGTTTTGAGCATTCTTTCAAGATTGTATTAGGGATATTATCTGGTCCTGATGCCTTTAGATGGGTTTACTTTTGACAGCAGTTTCTGTACTCCATCGACTTTTATCTTCAATGTTGGTATTTTGCTTTTGGTGGCTTTGGTTGTTTGGGGTAGCTCGTCTGGAAATGATTTTGTGAATACAGACTGGAATTGATCGATTAGTATTTCTGCTTTCCCCTTGCTGTTGCTTATCATTTGGGTTCCTTTTTTCAGTGGTGCTACTCCGAAAGAGTCTTGGCATTTTGATTTTACGTATTGCCAGAATGGTTTTGAGTTGTTGCTGTTTAATCCGTCTATTATTCTTTAGTTTATGTAGTTCCACTCCACCCGTCTTAGTTGTGTAACAGGGGTGGGGTGAACGACTCCCCAGGGGCTAGAACCCTGGCCGAAATCTCCCTGTTGTTCTTCAGATTCATGAGGATCTGGGTCAACTAGCAAACCATGGATAAAATATAACTCAACTCTAGAGGTTGAATAACCATTAAGTTATGTGTTCTGGTCTGGATGAATTCACAATAAAATAGAAAAACAGTTTATACGTGGTTTATTAGGAAGCCAAAAACAGTATGACATGAAATGGACATGAATATGAATGAGGAATCAAAAACCACGGGCCCACTACACTTTCAACCAAAAGGGGTTTAACTTCCACCCAACATGTGTTCAGTAAATGTGGATGGTTCCCATGGAACTCGGACCTGGAAAGAATCACTTTCAGAAACAGTGAATCTCACCAGGGCCGGGCTGAACGGGTCCCAAAATGACGGTACCCATTACGGTTAACCTTTTTTACAGGTTACAAAGTGTCCCCATAACTAACCTCAACAGGTAGTTGTGCTGGCGCAGCTGAATTAGAGCTTTAATGCCAAGACGTGGGCGGCGAATTATGAGCGAGACCGCTCTTATATAGGATAATTTCGCGGGGAAAGATTTCGAATACTGGAATCTGATTGATCTCTCGCTTTCATCTCGACGAATGAAACAACAGCACAATGCACTATGGCACGAACCAACAAGAAGGACGTCAACGCCCTATAGCTCACCAACATTCCTCTTTGATAGTAACTTTGGCAAACACAAGAACTGTATCAAACAGGCTCATAACATGTGACAAAGCTTACCTAAACACAACCTCTTAAAAGTAAAACATAAAAACTGACATAAACACTAAGTTAAGCATGAAATTCTGAGCTAAACAGAAAACTAAACGCAACTAAAAATGTCAAGAAAAATGTTTAAAATGCAGGGTATGAGAGGTTAATCATGGAACAATGATACTGAGGAACATGTATGATGAATATAAGTGTCATGGGAAGAGAAGGAGCACAGCAGCTGACCTAAACACTAAGTTAAACATGAAATTCCGAGCTAAACAGAAAACTAAACGCAACTAAAAATGTTTAAAATGCAGGGTATGAGAGGTTAATCATGGAACAATGATACTGAGGAACATGTATGAGGAATATAAGTGCCATGGGAAGAAAAGGAGCACAGCAGCTGACCTAAACACTTAGTTAAGCATGAAATTCTGAGCTAAACAGAAAACTAAACGCAACTAAAAATGTCAAGAAAAATGTTTAAAATGCAGGGTATGAGGGGTTAATCATGGAACAATGATACTGAGGAACATGTATGATGAATATAAGAGACATGGGAAGAGAAGGAGCACAGCAGCTGACCTAAACACTAAGTTAAACATGAAATTCCGAGCTAAACAGAAAACTAAATGCAACTAAAAATTTCAAGAAAAATGTTTAAAATGCAGGGTATGAGGGGTTAAATCATGGAACAATGATACTGAGGAACATGTATGATGAATATAAGTGCCATGGGAAGAGAAGAAGTACAGCAGCTGACCTAAACACTAAGTTAAACATGAAATTCCGAGCTAAACAGAAAACTAAACGCAACTAAAAATGTCAAGAAAAATGTTTAAAATGCAGGGTATGAGGGGTTAATCATGGAACAATGATACTGAGGAACATGTATGATGAATATAAGTGCCGTGGGAAGAACAGGCAGCTGACCTAAACACTTAGTTAAACATGAAATTCCGAGCTAAACAGAAAACTAAACGCAACTAAAAATTTCAAGAAAAATGTTTAAAATGCAATGTATGAGGGGTTAATCATGGAACAATGATACTGAGGAACATGTATGATGAAAATAATTGCCATGGGAAGAGAAGGAGCACAGCAGCTGACCTAAACACTAAGTTAAACGTGAAATTCCGAGCTAAACAGAAAACTAAACGCAACTAAAAATGTCAAGAAAAATGTTTAAAATACAGGGTATGAGGGGTTAATCATGGAACAATGATACTGAGGAACATGTATGATGAATATAAGTGCCGTGGGAAGAAAAGGAGCACAGCAGCTGACATAAACACTTAGTTAAACATGAAATTGCGAGCTAAACAGAAAACTAAACGCAACTAAAAATTTCAAGAAAAATGTTTAAAATGCAATGTATGAGGGGTTAATCATGGAACAATGATACTGAGGAACATGTATGATGAAAATAATTGCCATGGGAAGAGAAGGAGCACAGCAGCTGACCTAAACACTAAGTTAAACATGAAATTCCGAGCTAAACAGAAAACTAAACGCAACTAAAAATGTCAAGAAAAATGTTTAAAATGCAGGGTATGAGGGGTTAATCATGGAACAATGATACTGAGGAACATGTATGATGAATATAAGTGCCATGGGAAGAAAAGGAGCACAGCAGCTGACCTAAACATTTAGTTAAACATGAAATTCTGAGCTAAACAGAAAACTAAACGCAACTAAAAATGTCAAGAAAAATGTTTAAAATGCAGGGTATGAGGGGTTAAATCATGGTATAATGATAATAATCATCATATAGTAGCATTATAAAGGCCATGATATGGAAATAGGGTAAGTGACCTAAACAGAAGCTTTAACATTATTGGACACGTACGCTGACGCCGACGCCGACCGATCGAGCCATGCCATAAGCTCACACAACTAAAGTTGGTGAGCTAATAAATTACATTGATTCATTTTGAACATGTAAATGACTTGAAGCCAACAGAAATAGAATTACACCTCTGTTATGAGCAGACGAATTATAACAGAGTAATTTTGAACTTCTATTGTATATTATACTTCAACTGCTGTTACCAAATCCGTTACACTTATTTGCACTGCACAAGAAGAAGAAGAAGTTGAAGATGCACCAAGTAAGAATGCCAAGTGTTGGAATTGTCAGCAAAAATAAAATATAACAAAATTTTGGATTGGATTGGAGGCCGAAACGTCCAGGTCGAAACGTCCCAAGGCCGAAACGTCATAGAACCCTGTCGAGCATGGAAACCATCTTCAATAAAAAAAAATGCAGACATGATGTCCTTTTCCAAAATGCAGTCCTATCGCTGTATTCGAAAGTGTTTTGAATGCCTAGCTTTGTTCTTGGATATAAGCAGCACATTTGGCCACAAGTTGTTCTGATGAAATATTATTTTATTATTAGTTCTGGTGCGAATACGGTAGCACTAGCAGACTTCCAGGAACCAGTGGTGCCTACAGTCGACTCTATGAATTGATCACATATGTGTTTCGTGTTCTATCCCAACCTTCATTCTGATGTATAATTTGTGTATATTTAATCTGAATTTAAGGAATATGAGAGGTGAGAATTTCAAAGTAAACAAAATTCCATTACTTATTTTGGCCCTTAAAATAACACGGATTTAGGAAATATGTGTTTCGTGTTCTATACATCCCAACCTTCATTCTGATGTATAATTTGTGTATATTTAATCTGAATTTAAGGAATATGAGAGGTGAGAATTTCAAAGTAAACAAAATTCCATTACTTATTTTGGCCCTTAAAATAACACGGATTTAGGAAATGAGTCGCGGAGCCCTCACAGTGCCGTACCTGTGAATGTTGAACTGAGGAAAACTCGAACTTGTTTGGATGGAATTTCTGGCAACTGTGTGACAGTGCCGTCTAGTATTGATGCAGCAATATCCGACATCCTCAGTTAAGGTATTAATTTGAAAAAAAATGAATAATGTGTTTTTATTTTCAAGACACTTGTTTGATGACAGACCGTATTGTTTACACAGTTACTATGTAGATTATCTACCTTGATGTGCGAATTCCTGAAAACGACTTCTTGGAGCCGGTACCATTCCGCATCTCCTTCAATGGCCATCACCGTGCCGACATCACCACTTGTTTGCTGTTAAAGTTTTCTCTTCTTTTTTATTTAAGCGTCAAAATTTATTTCCGCCCCCACGCTATTTCAGCTTCGAAATTAAACAGCTTTTTAAAACTCCTGTGTAAAAAATTATACAGGAACATGTTGGCATGAAGAGGAACACAGAGTCTGACAGAGGCAAACCTTGAAAAAAAGTACCATGGCGCACCAACCATACTTTCCAACGGCTGTTTCGGCGGTTGGTCAATTTGCAGCAACTTCCCGAATTGCAGTAAGTAACTTTGCGGAAGTTCCTCGGTGTGCGCGAAGGTGTTATTAATCCTTTGTCTTGTTGGTACTTAATTGGATTACAGGATTGTCACCTCTCAGTCTATTGTTAATAATTGATTTTTATTGATTGCATCCATTAATTTTGTGTGGGGTTTCCCTTGCGACGTGAATAACTCATTTTGTATTAATTCTAACAGGGGATTTCCCAAGCGACTCGAATAACTTTATTTGCAAATGAATCCCCGAGGGTAGGAAGCGAGGGCAAAAATCTCATTTGAATGAAAGAAAAGTTTCAGCGCGCCAAGGGCGCACAGGGACGTCGTGGGATTGAAATCCCTTGCGACCCGAATAACTTTATTTGCTTTTGAATCTACGAGAGTCGGAAGCGAATATGAATGAATAAAGTTTCAGTGCGCCGAAGGAACTCAGGGACGATGTGGGATCTGAGATCCCTTGCGACCCGAATAACTTTATTTGCTTATGGGTCCACGAGAGTTGGAATTTATTTATTGGTGTTTAAGGTCACATACTTATGCACAGTGGCTAATCGTGACAGTGGCTAATCGTGACCGTGACAGTTTTACGGGTGGAGGAAGCCGAAGTATCCGGAGAGAACCACCGAGCATCGACGAGCAACTGTCAACTCCTCAACATACTAACTCTGTTCAAGCTCCGCTCAAGCAGGGTTACAGCGGTTGAAGATGTGTGCACCATCGACGTGCAGTACGCCTTAGTACACGACGTCATCGTGCCCCCATGTAGGCAACCGGTATAAAGTGCCTTGCCCAAGGACACAACGCGGGTCGTCCCGGACGGGGATCGAGCTCGGGTCCTCTAGCATAGAAGTCCAACAGTCTACCACTGAGCCACCGCGCTCCCACGAGAGTTGGGAGAGAGGGCCAATCGTGTTATTTGGCACTGACAGGAGGATACTGAAACATCGAACTGGAAGGGGTGTAGGGACTAGGAATTGTGCAAAGCTACAAGAATTCTACCCTGTGTTGTATTTAGAAAACTGGGCATATTTATAGTAATACATGAACCGCTGTTTGATGGTTGTTTTAGAAAAAAGAAGCTCAAACTGTCGCTGGTTTGGGGAGCCGCCCCATGCAGCATATATCTTTATTCATATGCGTATTTATTTAAAATGTACACTGGTCCCAGCCAGGCAAGCTTGTTTCAATCCTTGCTTGGTGTTTGGTTTCACTGTGTATGTTTGATTCAAGAAAATTTGAAAGTGTTCAATTAGGAACGTTATAGGAAGGGAGAGATTGAAATCCTCTACTGTATATTGTCACTGTTGTGTGATTGTTGTTATTGGTGGGGTGAGTGGTGGGTTTCTTTGTCCACACGCAGGGTTGTGAGGCAGTCCCTCACAGACTCAATCCTAGAGTTCTGTTTTGGGACAATAAAATCGTTTTCCATGGTGTGTTCCATCGATAATGAGGGAATCCGAAACTACGAGACCCTGGTTGTTGAAAGTGTCGTTAAATCCCAATAAACAAACGAACAAATAAGGGAATGTTTTTAATGGGTTCTTCAAAATGCTAAATGTATAGATCATAGATGTTATTATTATTTGACCAATATTCTACAGAACGCTGTATATATTCAGGGCGTGCGTCACGGTTACCAGAGGTGTCAGTTCTGTACTTAACACACTGACATTTCCAATTAGAGAAGCGTAAAATCTGAAGGATAAGGTTAGACGTATGTACCTGTTCGAATATGGGATTGTGGGTTTCCGAATAATAATATTTGAAGCCATGGAGTTAGATGTCTGAATGCGGATGGAACCAAATGTTTGCATTCTTGTTTATCACTCCGCGCTCCCCGTCGAAAGTAATCAAAATGTGGAATGTCGAGCAAAAGGAAGCGTGTAAAATGATCTTAACTTTCAACTGAAGTGGGCGATTCTCTGAAGTCCAATTATATTATATATTGTCGTTGTCATCACTCGATTGAAAATGGTAATAGAAGAGAAATTTAGAAATAATTTGTCTCCTGTGACCAATAAAACAGGACAACTGAAATCGCCAATACTCATATCATTAGAGAATCTTAACGATGGCTCACCAATGTCTCTATTTTGTGTTTTGTTAGCCTTCTGTTAAATATTGAGTAGCGTGGCCAAAAGGTGATAAAATTAATAGAAGCGTATGCGCCAAACGCACCCATAATTTGATAGTATTATAAATTATTGTTTGATGGATTCTAAATGGACTTCTGAGTTTTGACCACTAGATGGTAAAGGGCTATTGATAAATAAGATTAATACATCAAGATCTGCTTAATCGTACCATTAGACATGCTCGACGTAACTGCCCATGTGAACCTAATGGAATATTTTTATAATATTATCTTTTCAGGAAGCACACCCAGTGATGCTAAACATAATTACATGTGAATAGTACTGAATTGTATTATTGTCCACTTCCCATGTTATGAATTGACGGGTACTGCAGAGAGTGTGTGTGTAGGGTGGGGGGGGGGGGGCACGACGACAAGGGGCGGGGCACTTTTATCAGAAGGAGTTAGTATTTTTTTTTAATTATATAATAAAACTGATATGGAATTTTTTCAATGAAGTCAGTACATTGCAGTAACAGATGGAATCAAAGCCAAACACCCTGTTAATCTTTACCTAACGAATCCGCCACATGCTCGTAAATTACAAATTAAGAGGTTGAAATTTTTTTTTATATTCACCCAAACCATATTATGTGCTCCCATCATCCTCCTGTTCGGTATGCGATGCGAGGGGGAAACCCGTTGATACAAATTCATGTACAAGCATGTGGTGTTAATGATAAGTTGACCTTGAAATATTTATTCCATGGACATAAGAAAGCTGCCAAACAACGGGTCCAATGTAGGGTCGAGCCCCTTGACACTCCGAAATTCAGTCCCATGTTATCATTTCCGAAGAATTAAAGGTTACGCGAAGCAAACTTTCACAATGTACACCGGGGTAATGTGCAAACGATTAAATTCTATATATAATGTAATTGTTTACTCTGTAAATCAAGGTGTGCTCTTCTGTTTAGAGGCCTATAACTTAATTTTGCATCGTATATAGGAAACAACTGAAGCTCATTTACCACCAGTGGAACTAGTGCGACACATCTGTAACAAAGAAGACCGATTAGCCATGGGCGTCGGGAGTAAATTTGTGATTGACCCTTCATTGTCAGAGTGGGGTGAGTTAGGTTGGCGTGGGATTCGCTGCAGCTTCCCCCGCGGTAGCCGAGAGAAGGTCTTTGAAATAGAGCTTTCTGCCGACTCAAGAAGAGGGGTGTTACGACCGTAATGTAATAAATGCCCATAATGTAATACCTACCCATAATGTAATACAAAAACGACCCATAATGTAATACGAACCCATAATGTAATAAAAAACGACCCATAATGTAATAAATGTAATAACGTGTAATAAATGTTAGGTACCCATAATGTAATAAATTTTTTAAAAAATTAGATACAATTTACACTTTTCCAGGCCCGTAATGTAATAAAATTCTAAGTTTGATTTTTGTTTTTTCTCTTTACTCCAGCAGTGCGTTCGGCTACTTATGACACATCCTACGCCTTCATCAATGCTGCCAATAGCCCCTATGCCGTACACAGCCAACCTGTGTGGGTGTGTTGGGATTATGATGGAGAGTATTCCGGGACCTGGGGCGGGTATACTCTGCTTCTGAGTGGCAGGCATTATCCCTCTTCTATTTGTACCACCGGCGCAAACGTCTTCCTCAATAGCCTCTACTGCCCTGCCCACAACCATATAGGTCTACCTTACCAGACATTCAGTAATTTTGATTCCAGGTTGGTCATTTATAACTGCAATCATCATATTCGACCGGCTGTTCACTTGCACAAAAGCAATGTGGGTAGCAGGTTCCTACTGTTAATAAATACAAGTAACTCTGGCCAAAGTTGCTGGGGCAAAGGGTGGAGTGGGTGCCGTGGGATTTGGGTGCACCAAGACTGGATAGTGGCGGGGGGGGGGGGGGGGGGGGGGGGTAGTGTTGGATACAAGGGAAAGATGGAACAGAAGCAAGACGTTGAGTCAAGCGGCGCAGAGGAATATCGGGAGGCGATATGGTAGGTGTACTGTATTGGGATAGGGGATATCCTATAGCTCGATGGGATTTGGATTAGGCTACTTTCCTCCAAATTAAGCGTACGATCTATCCTCTGTCTCTCCAGTTTTCACTACCTGAACAAATTAGTCATTTCCCTGTACTGTACTACTATAAGTTTATGTCACACCCACCGCACCTGGAAACCAATGGGCCCGATCCCAGGATGACACTTAATAACGACCACATCATATTCCCGATCCTGTGATAACATGTGTCAAGTAATATTATTAGTCCACCACACGGCCTTCCACTTAAACTACCTACAGTCATGGCAGTTCCTGGTGGTTGGCAGGGATTTCCTGCCAACCGCCTACTCTATCACATCGACTATTCGCGTGTTCATCTCCGCTATTGTGCCATCTTCTCCTAAGTTACACTCAAACAAGTCGAAACAACTTACATAGCTAGACACGAGGAGTAACATGGGCGTATCCGTTTGACCGGGTGTGTGACCTTGACCATCAAACCGGAAACCTTGAACCTGTGTATCGGCTCCTGCTGGGCGATTGTCCTGAACTTGGTGTGTGGTTCGGGCGCCCAAGAATTTCGCCACATCCGATGCCCGTCATGTGTGACCTTGATATTCAAACCGTTGACCTTGAAACTGTATCTCGGTTCATGCTGGGCCGATTTTCGTGAAACTTAGTATGTGGGAGTAGTTCAGGACGCTTAATATATATATATATATATATATATATTAAGCGTATAGGTCTGGTTGTATATTAGTAAGTAACACCTTGAAGACCTATTTTAGTCATTTAATCACGAGCTTTCGGCTTTCAAAGCCTTCATCAGGTGACAGACGAACAACAATGAGACAAAATAAACCAGCACTGTAAAAGTTAAGTACGTACGTAAACAATGACGTTAAGCATACTAGAACGTCAAGATAAACAACTGCAAGCCTACGGGCCGCTACAGGGATAACATATGGAAGTACGAATGAAATATCCTCAATAACCCCGAAATGTATACCCACCCCACCCCCACCCCCATCACCCACCTCCACCCACCATTCGCAACTACAAGTTGCGAATGATAAATGGAGGAGGGTGGTGGGGAGGGGGGGAGGTGGACTAAACTAAGTAACCGGGTGGGTATAAGAATTAGAGTATAACACCAGGACGTGACAGCTGGACGACATATAGGATGATTACAATCCTAATTCCAAAGACACGGCAAGACTGTCCCACCTCCGCCACCCCAAGATAACATAAGGTAAATACTGACAGAATCCTAATCAAAACTAACCCCAACACATCCCACCCAACCTCCCTCATCACTCCCCATAACTCCCATATAAACTACTAAGAACAGTAAACACTAAAACGACGAGGCTATAATAAGACAATAAAACCTAGACGACTATAAGGTGAATACTACCCCGACCCTCATAGGAACAAACCCACCCCTACCCCCACCCCACCAGTAAGACCAGGCGACATAAATAAGATCAAACTGCCTAAACCCTAATGGAAACGTACCCCCCCCCCGGGGGGCCACACTCCAGCCGAGGGGGGAGGAGTGGGGGGACGGGGGTACCGGTAGGCTCCCTCCCCACAATGCTCCATGTACCAACAGGAGTATGTACATAAATCGCGCTGGGTAGGGGAGCGAACACAGTAGAAACTACGCCCCCCCCCACCCAAAAAAAAAAAAAAAAAAAAAAAAAAAAATTAATTAATTTAGGGGGGGGGGAGGAGGGGCAAAGACAACACTGAAAATATACACGGGTATAAAAGGACTAGAAGGGGTGGGGGTCTGCATACAGTGGAAACTTATTCGACAGTCTAAAATCAGGCATCAACCGGGATTCAGGATTCATGTCACCTTGGCTCTAAGTTTCCACTGTATTCAGACCCCCCACCCCTTCTAGTCCTTTTATACCCGTGTATATTTTCAGTGTTGTCTTTGCCCCTCCTCCCCCCCCCCCCCTAAATTAATTAATTTTTTTTTTTTTTTTTTTGGGTGGGGAGGGGGCGTAGTTTCTACTGTGTTCGCTCCCCTACCCAGCGCGATTTATGTACATACTCCTGTTGGTACATGGAGCATTGTGGGGAGGGAGCCTACCGGTAGTCCCGTCCCCCCACTCCTCCCCCCTCGGCTGGAGTGTGGCCCGGGGGGGGGGGGTACGTTTCCATTAGGGTTTAGGCAGTTTGCTCTTATTTATGTCGCCTGGTCTTACTGGTGGGGTGGGGTAGGGGTGGGGTTTGTTCCTATGAAGGTCGGGGTAGTATTCACCTTATAGTCGTCTAGGTTTTATTGTCTTATTATAGCCTCGTCGTTTTAGTGTTTACTGTTCTTAGTAGTTTATATGGAGTTGTGGGGAGTGATGAGGGAGGTTGGGTGGGATGTGTTGGGGTTAGTTTTGATTAGGATTCTGTCAGTATTTACCTTATGTTATCTTGGGGTGGCGGAGGTGGGACAGTCTTGCCGTGTCTTTGGAATTAGGATTGTAATCATCCTATATGTCGTCCAGCTGTCACGTCCCTGGTGTTATACTCTAATTCTTATACCCCACCCGGTTACTTAGTTTAGTCCACCTCCCCCCTCCCCACCACCCTCCTCCATTTATCATTCGCAACTTGTAGTTGCGAATGGTGGGTGGAGGTGGGTGTTGGGGGTGGGGTGGGGTGCGGGTACATTTCGGGGTTATTGAGGATATTTCATTCGTACTTCCATATGTTATCCCTATAGCGGCCCGTAGGCTTGCAGTTGTTTATCTTGACGTTCTAGTATGCTTAACGTCATTGTTTACGTACGTACTTAACTTTTACAGTACTGGTTTATTTTGTCTCATTGTTGTTCGTCTGTCACCTGATGAAGGCTTTGAAAGCCGAAAGCTCGTGATTAAATGACTAAAATAGGTCTTCAAGGTGTTACTTACTAATATTTTATATATATATATATATATATATATATATATATATATATATATATATATATATATATATTATATATATATATATATATATATATATATTATATATATATATATATATAATATATATATATATATATATATATATATATATATATATATATATATATATATATATAACTTCGTCAAATTGCCGTCATGCTCGGAAGTTTACTTCCTTCTAAGCGGCTTTCATTTTTGACTAATACTTATTCCGTTACGTTAAGTACCGTACCAATGTGTATCGCGTCATAGGAACGTAAAATTTAGCGTCACGCTGATCCTAATTGTTGAATGGGAATTATAAAATCAAGAACCCGTCTATAAAATCGCCGATGCATGTCTTCCTTGGGTGGCAACAAGTAAAGATATGTTCCGCATTACACGTTGTTCACTGTTTTTAATTGTAAATTATGGACAAACAAGACCGTATCATATCTTCCTTAGGTGGTAACGAGTGGAGATATATTCCGCGTTATTGCGCGCATTTTTTGTTCTCAGCCTTAGAATTAGAAGCATTCAATCATTTTATCTCAACCTCGCCCTGGTAACATCGCATGCAGTATTCACACATTCAACCATTCCTTGACCCGAATTGTTCAAACGCGTTGTTCTCCATATTCAAGTGTATTGCTTGTAAAACCACCGTATCATATCTCCCTTGGGTGGTAAAGATATGTTCCCCGTTTCATGTTGTTCCCCGTATCCGAGTCTATTACGCGCAAAATAACTGTATCATATCTTCCTTGGGTGGCAACAAGTAAAGATATGTTCCGCGCTTCACTTTGCTTTTTGTATTCAAGTGTAAATTATGAAAAAATACCGTATAATATCTTCCTTGGGTGGCAACAAGTAAAGATATGTTCCGCGTTATTACGTAAAAAACAAATATGAATTAGACACTATTTCTAAAACCTCGCCCTGGTAACAGAGGCAGAGGCAAGTAAGTTCGTATACCGTATTCACACATCCAACCACTCCTTGGCCCGAATCATTCAATCATTTAAAAGCGCGCCTCCATATCTCCGCCCCAGTACCCAACCCGCGTCAATCAGACATCAATACCGCTGATGGAAAATATAATTTTTTTATACCCTCCTTGCGTAGTGATAACCCCCCCCCCCCCCGGACGATCCTTCCAGGATGTGTAAATGTCTTGTCCCCACCCACTATTGCAGCATATATATGCCCTCCACCACTGATCTAAGGGCAATCCCTCCTATAATGTCTACACCGACAATCGTAGGCTAGGGTACCATACCCCCCCCCCCCCCCACACACACACACACAACATACACATGATGTACGCACTGACATATACCAAATGATCATAATCTCACAACATATACACGCTATGTTCAACACCAATGCGTGTTTAGGTGTAATTGCTCTGTACACTAATTTATATCCCCCCCCCCCCCGCCCCCCCCGTTCAGCAAGTTTATAAATGAGAATATTTGGAATTATTCTTGTCTATTGAGCCCATTGGGTTCTAGTGTTTGAAGTTTGTTAATCCAAAATGCTTCACGACCCCTCCTGTAAGCTGTATTTTGTTTATTAATTTGTTCAATCCCAATAATCCTAAAATTGTTTATACTATGGTTTTTCGTCAGAAAATGATGTGGTATCGGTTCATCCATAACCTCAAGTTTTATTCTACTCAGGTGGTTTTGCATTCTCTCATACAATTTTGTCCCCGTCTCTCCCACGTACACAACTTCATTGCACTTGTCGCAGAAAATCCCATATGTCACATTCCTGGACATGCAGGTGATTTTTTTGCCTATGTGGTAGGCCGTCCCGTTCTTGTCTGCGAATTGTTTTGTTTGGAGCATAAACCCACAGATTGCACATTTTCTCTCGCATCTATCAGATCCCGTCCCTTGATTGTTGAACATTTTATTATGCTTGCTGTGGACTATGATATCTCCCAAATTTTTCAGTCTTTTGTACGAAATCAGGGGAGGTTTTTCGAATGCCAACTTCATGCGTTTTGAGCGGTGTAAAATGGGCATTCGCTCCCGCGTTATTTTCCCGATGTCGGGGAGGCGCCGCGAGTAGGTGACCACAAACGGGACTCTTTCGCCGGTTGATTTGTTGGATCGTTTTTCAAGTAACTGTTTGCGCTGGATTTGATCGACCTTTTCTAGTTGTTCGCTTACAAACTTTTCATCGTAACCTCTGGCATGCAGGTGTTGTTTTATATCATTTTTGTGGCATTCATATTCAGCATTATCGGAACAAATTCTTTTTACTCTTGAAGCTATTCCATATGGTATCACTCTTTTAGTGTTGATTGGGTGATCTGACTTTGCGTGTAGGTATTGATGCGTGTCCGTGGGTTTTGTATATAAACCGGTTTTAAGAAATCCGTCTTCAATTTTGACTATCGTGTCTAAGAATTCTATCTCATTTTCAGACCACCTTAAATCAACCTGTATTCTTGGATGTATCGTATTTGCCAAAGAATGATATTGTTTCAGAGACTCCAACCCATGCGTCATACTCCCCAGATATCATCGTTAAGTACGTACGTAAACAATGACGTTAAGCATACTAGAACGTCAAGATAAACAACTGCAAGCCTACGGGCCGCTATAGGGATAACATATGGAAGGACATTATAGGAGGGATTGCCCTTAGATCAGTGGTGGAGGGCATATATATGCTGCAATAGTGGGTGGGGACAAGACATTTACACATCCTGGAAGGATCGTCCGGGGGGGGGGTTATCACTACGCAAGGAGGGTATAAAAAAATTATATTTTCCATCAGCGGTATTGATGTCTGATTGACGCGGGTTGGGTACTGGGGCGGAGATATGGAGGCGCGCTTTTAAATGATTGAATGATTCGGGCCAAGGAGTGGTTGGATGTGTGAATACGGTATACGAACTTACTTGCCTCTGCCTCTGTTACCAGGGCGAGGTTTTAGAAATAGTGTCTAATTCATATTTGTTTTTTACGTAATAACGCGGAACATATCTTTACTTGTTGCCACCCAAGGAAGATATTATACGGTATTTTTTCATAATTTACACTTGAATACAAAAAGCAAAGTGAAGCGCGGAACATATCTTTACTTGTTGCCACCCAAGGAAGATATGATACAGTTATTTTGCGCGTAATAGACTCGGATACGGGGAACATCATGAAACGGGGAACATATCTTTACCACCCAAGGGAGATATGATACGGTGGTTTTACAAGCAATACACTTGAATATGGAGAACAACGCGTTTGAACAATTCGGGTCAAGGAATGGTTGAATGTGTGAATACTGCATGCGAACTCGCTTCTGCCTCTGTTACCAGGGCGAGGTTGAGATAAATGATTGAATGCTTCTAATTCTAAGGCTGAGAACAAAAAATGCGCGCAATAACGCGGAATATATCTCCACTCGTTACCACCTAAGGAAGATATGATACGGTCTTGTTTGTCCATAATTTACAATTAAAAACAGTGAACAACGTGTAATGCGGAACATATCTTTACTTGTTGCCACCCAAGGAAGACATGCATCGGCGATTTTATAGACGGGTTCTTGATTTTATAATTCCCATTCAACAATTAGGATCAGCGTGACGCTAAATTTTACGTTCCTATGACGCGATACACATTGGTACGGTACTTAACGTAACGGAATAAGTATTAGTCAAAAATGAAAGCCGCTTAGAAGGAAGTAAACTTCCGAGCATGACGGCAATTTGACGAAGTTATATAAAATATTTGATGTATATACAGAGAGAGAGAGAGAGAGAGAGAGAGAGAGCCCCGAACTACCCCCACATACCAAGTTTCACGCAAATCGGCCCAACATGAGCCGAGATATAGGTTCAAGGTCAACGGTGTGAATACCAATCAAGGTCACACATGACGGGCATCGGGTGTGGCAAAATTGTTGGGCGCCCGAACCACACACCAAGTTTCATAAAAATCGGCCCATACACAGGTTCAAGGTCACCGGATTGATGGTCAAGGTCACACCTCACGGTCAAACGGATATGCCCATGTTACACCTGGTGTTTAGCTACGTATGTTGTTTGAGTGCAGCCTAGGAGAAGATGGCACAATAGCGGGGATGAACACGCGAATAGTCGATGTGATAGAGTATGCGGTTGGCAGGAAGTTCCTGCCAACCGCCAGGAACTGTCAGGAAATGTAGGTGGTTTAAGTGGTAGTCCCCACAGCTCAGAAAATGCTGTGGAATGCTTTTCCAATCAACATAATCTCAAGAACCACCAAAACTACTCTCTATTATAGATCTGCATTCGTCCTGTGCATACTATGAGTGATGCCACACCACTGGTGAAATTTATTTGAGAATGCAATCCCCTGAGCTCAATAGAAAGAGGCTGCTTTGTACAACCAAGTGATGTGCACATTAACTCGACTCAGTTGCTGGTCACAGCCACAGGTGAACATGACATACTCTTAACCAATCTTCTCGCAAAGGTGGCCCGCGTGGATGATAGCAGTCTACAAGGCGTTTAACTTGCTTCGGTTCATATCAATTGAGGGTGTTAAATCTGTGGTGCGTTGAGGTTTTAGAAAAATAACACTGAGAGGAGTTGAAACCATCTCACTCAGGGCTGTCACTATTGAAACTGATACAATTGTTATTGAAAATGTAAGGTCTTTCTTGCATGTGCGAAGTGCAAACTATTTGACTGGAAAGCATTTGATAATATTACTTGACACATGTGATCACAGGACCGGGAATATGATGTGGTCGTTATTAAGTGTGGTCCTGGGCTCGGGCTCATTGGTTTCAAGGTGCGGATGGTGCGACATGAACTTATAGTAGTACAGTAACGGAAATTACTAATTTGTTTAGGTAGTGAAAATTGGAGAGACAGTGGATAGATTGTACGCTTAATTTGGAGCAAAGTAGCCTAATCCAAATCCCATCGAGCTATAGGATATCCCCCATTCCAATACCAGTACACTCACCATATCGCATCCCGATATTCCTCTGTGCCGGTTGACTCAACGTCTTGCTTCTGTTCTATCTTTTCCTTGTATACCACACTCACTATACGCCACCCCCCCCCCCCCTACTATCCGGTTATTGTGCACCCAAACCCCACTGCACACCACTACACCCTCTGCCTCAGCAACTTTGGCCAGAATTGCTTGCACTTATTAACAGTATAGGAACCTGCTACCCGCATTGCTTTTATGCATGTGAACAGCCGGTCGAATATGATGATTGCAGTTATAAATGACCATCCTGGAATCAAAATTATTGAATATCTTGTAAGGTAGACCTATATGATTGTGGCAGGGCAGTAGAGGCTATCGAGGAAGTCGTTTGCGTGGGTGGTACAAATGGAAGAGGGATAATGCCTGTCACTCATAGCAGAGTATACCCGCCCCAGGTCCCGGAATACTCTCTATCGTAATCCCAACACACCCACACATGTTGGCTGTGTACGGCATAGGGGCCATTGGCAGCATTGATGAAGGCGCAGGATGTGTCATAAGTAGCCGAACGCACTGCTGGAGTAAAGAGAAAAAAACAAAAATCAAGCTTAGAATTTTATTACATTACGGGCCTGGAAAAGTGTAATTTGTATCTCATTTTTTTAAATTTTTATTACATTATGGGTACCTAACATTTATTACACGTTATTACATTTATTACATTATGGGTCGTTGTTTATTACATTATGGGTTCGTATTACATTATGGGTCGTTTTTGTATTACATTATGGGTAGGTATTACATTATGGGCATTTATTACATTACGGGTCGTAACAAGGGGAGTTAATTTCTAATTACCTCGAACACTGTAGCCACCATAAAATTATCTTTAAAAGCGCAAGTAGTTTCCGCAGATGTTCCTTTGTTTACAGGCAGAGGACAATCAGCTGAACTTTTTCTGGCGCTTCATAACCCTTTACCCAAGGTAACGGCCAAAAACGACCAGCGCTATTCTCAAAAATCGCCAAATAATTTTCATTATTTTTTTCATTGTTTGTCTCAAAAACATAGGTTATGACCCCTCGTTGGAACGAGCTCGTTCCAACGAGGGGTCATAACCTATGCTTTTGAGACAAAAAATGAAAAAAAATATATGTTCAAGAATTCTTTTTGCAAGTGTCGTCTGCTTTTCATGTTAAGTAATGGGTTAATGTTTTTTCTTCTACTTTGAGTGTGCTTCATCTGGGTGAAACGCCCATTGTTTTCTCAAAAATTACCCCATCTTTGCAGCTTTCCAACAACAGATCAACAAGTAAAGGTCAACAGCAAAATACACATTTCAAGACTATTAGTTCGGCACCAGCCTAGCCGCTATCGGTGGTCCTGTTTACAAAGTTTTGAAGAAAAAAAAACATTTCAAGTTTATCTGGTCACAGATATAGCGGTTATCCTCTGTTCGTTTTAATGGTAAACTGACAGAAAACCATCGAAATTGGCACCTAGGCATCACAATAGGTGATACGATATCCAGAAAAATCTTTTATAGGAGGTGATTTAATTGGGGAGTAGAAGATAAAAGACATCAAAAAGATTTTCAGAATAGTCAATTGCTCTGCGTTGTCATATTCCGGCGAGTTGACGAGACCAGATTTGCGAGATCAAACAAAACGTCGAAGGCGTCGTGTTTGAAATGGCTGACCTGGTCTCGTTAACGGGCCTAGAGACGAAATAGGTAAGCCCCTGTTGTCATAATCTGCTTATTTTACTTGAATGGATATTTAAGAACTGAATACGACATCTGGAATGTAAACAGAAGTGAAATTACGTAATACTTGCCCACACTGTTCAGCACAAAAGCAACCGTGTTTGTACACCTATCAAAACACTCCACGACAGGGCCGAAATCCCAGCCATAAAGGACCGTGTTACAACCAGTAGTGTATAAATTTACCAGTAATGTCAAAATCGACCAGTAATGTCGAAAAAATTAACCAGTAATGTCGAAATCAACCAGTAATGTCGAAAAAGTCGACCAGTAATGTAAAAATCCGTAATGTCGAAAAATTAACCAGTAGTGTTAAAAAGTGACGACCAAAATGAGGAGCACTAACACTTTCCGACGGGGGAGGGAGGGGGGGGGGGGTATATCCCCCCCCCCGATGACACCTCTGGCCGTGTGCTTTAATGACTGACTATTATAATGTCAGTCACTATCCGATATTTGCTACATGCCTATCATCTAGTTCTACCAATTTGCTACCTGTCATTTTATCTACATCCATCAATCAGTCAGTCTGCGTCACCCGCATGTACCCGCATGTATGTGGGGAGCACTATTAGCTCAATCGAGAAATTGCCTCGCAATTCAATTTGATGAATATCCGGGTTCTATACCTGACGAGGTCAGTTAAGTTGTGTCCTTGGGAATGACACTTTATCCCGGTGCACGTTGACTTCGTGTGCCAAGCCACATGCCGAAATGACACGTGTATGGTGCGCGTGCTTTAAATTAAGTGTCGTAAACGAAATCAATCAATCAATCAACCAACCAATCAATCTTTGTATGTAGGTCTGCCTGTCTTTCCGTCATTCAGTTGTCTATCCACGTCTAGGGGTTATTTTTCACACGCCACATTGCTATCTGTCTGTCTGGATTTCTGTCCGTCTGTCTGGATACTGCTAACCTGCCTGCCTACACACTTGCCAGCCTACATGTGTGACTGTATGTCTGTCTGTGCGAGCGCTAAATACTAGACTAAATATTTCAGCGTCGTATCAATTCATTATTTATCCAGAGAGAGAGAGAGAGGGGGAAGGAGGGAGAGAGAGAGAGGGAGGGAGGGAGAGAGAGAGAGAGAGAGGGGGGAGAGACAGAGAGAGAGAGTTGGACAAAGACGGAGGGAAAAGGGGATAGGGAGAGAGCGATAGAGAGAGAAAGAAGGAGAGAGAGAGAAGGAGAGATAGAGGTAGGAGCAAAGGCAGAGGGACAGGATAGATAGATAGATAGATAGATAGATAGATAGATAGATAGATAGATAGAGATAGATAGATAGATAGATAGATAGATAGATAGATAGATAGATAGATAGATAGATAGATAGATATTTTTCAAAACAAAGAAGCACGGGCGCAGGTCGGTAAATCGATTTCTGTTGTAAATTATTTCTATGGAATTCAATGTTGTTTTAATATTTTTGAAGTTATATGACTTTATGACAAAATGAACTCATCTCAGAAGTGCGAAGTGCTTTCACAAGAATGTTTCGAAGACTGGGATTTTTCTTATAAGCTATGATGCATCGTTTGTTAATGGCTTCTGGCAGTTTTGTGTTTAATTCCGTAAAGTTGTTTTTGAAAATTTTTGCAATTTCGACATTGCGTCGATTATAAACCAAAGGAAAACAAATAATTTTATTTGGCAACCCAGAGTACTCTCTATTGAGTCCGTATGGGAGATAGGTCCTGAGCTTACCAATCCAATAGTTTTCACGCTCAAGTCGTTTGTCTGTTGTGGTTTCATCATCGTCCAAAAACGGAATTTGCTCAATGGGTTGGAAACTAAAATGTGACTTAATGTCATGACCCGGGAGGTTAAAGTGGTCTGAGACTGCCTTTCCTGAATCTAAACGGATATTTGATAAATGGTTTTGCATTCTGACGCGCAGAGGGTTTTTCGTCTGGCCGACATATTGGATATGGCATAATTTACATGTGATTAAATAAATGATGTTTTCAGAATCACAGTTGAAGCTGTTTCTAACTTGATAAAACATACGGGTTTGTTCGCTAAAGAATGTTTTACCGGTATTCATGTAGTTCATACGATGTATGTAACAAATTTTGCGTTGACATAGATTTACTGATCCATTTCCCAGAACGGGGCGGTTATGCCGAATTTTCGTGGGGTGCGTTGGCTCAGAGTCCCGAATGGGTGTCTCTATCTCACGGATTGTATCAGATTTAATTTTTCGCAAAAGTCGTTTTGAGTAACCGCGTTTAACAAGTGTTTTGAAAAGAATTGAACATGCGTGATTGCGGTCGCTTCTGTTCGTACAATTTCTATGGAATCGAATGATTTGAGATTTTACCAACCCATTGAATAGTTTGGGTGGGTGGTAAGAAGCTCTATGGAGAAGTTGGTGAGAATCGGTCGGTTTAAAAAAGACTTTTGTGTCTAGTACGTTGCTATGCCGGAACTGAGGGCCCTTGAATACAGTCACATCCAGAAAATCAATGGTATTTTCTGAAATGCAGGGCTGTAATTTAATGGATTCATCGTGGTTGTTCAGGATTTCCAAGAATTCGTTGAAGTCATCACGGCCATGGGGCCATATGATGAAAATGTCGTCTTGGAACCTGTGATAACATAATGGCTGTTTTCTTGCTTTAGCAAGAGCACCTCTCTCCCATTCTGCAACAAAAATATTAGCAAAATTTGGACTGAATTTTTTACCCATACTACATCCACTTATTTGGAGGTAAAATTTATTGTTAAATTCAAAGTCGTTACCTTTCAATGATAATTCTAACAATTGCAGGATTTCTTCCGATGGTCTGTTTGGGTCATCGTACCTTTTGAATGATTTTTTTATTGCCTCTAGACCAGCGTCAATACCAATGTTAGTATACATACTTTCAATGTCTAGGGTAATGAGGAGACTGTCGGAAGGAACCTGCAATTTGTTAATTTTCATTAAAAAGTCCTCAGTGTCTTTGAGGAAGCTCGGATGGCGGCAAGCAATTGGTTTTAAATAAAAATCAATATACTGTGAAATGTGGTAAGATTCCGAGCCACAGTCGCTGACAATAGGCCGACCAGGAGGGGTAAATTCGTCACTAGAACTGCTGAGTGGTTTATGTATTTTAGGCAAGAGGTAAAACTTACGATTGTTTGAATCCCTCTCTGCAATTAAATACTCGACATGTTTTTTTCTCAATGAAGTCGTGGTCCAGCAAGCTTTTTAGAATTCCATTAAATTTTGAACAATTTTCTTGCCAAATTGGTGCTTCTAAAGGTTTGTAATATTTTGGGTTATTTAACTGGCGTTCAGCTTCTTTAATATAATTATCTTTTGACATCAGAACTGTAGCAGATCCTTTGTCACAAGGCTTGATGACAATTTGTTTGTTGTTTTTCAGCGTCTTCAGGGCGTTTCTTTCGATTTGGTTCAAATTTTGTTTGTCTTTCAAAAATGATTCCGGGATTTGGCTTACTTGTTCTTTAACTTTTTGAGAAATCTCATTAATTTCAGGTTTAACTTTCCGAGGTGATGGGCACCACCCGGTTGGATTGGCAAAGAGGTCTTTTGAGCCTGTTGAATTTCGAAATTTATCTGCCAATGCTGTTGCCCTAAAAAATTGTTGGCTTGCTGGACCACCGTTCATTTCGTTAATGTAACTGTAATCATCCATGACAACTGCACCTGTCCCAAAATCTACGGTTTTGGGCTTAGGTTTTAATGGGGCTGGGGCGGGAACGAAAGTTAAACCATACCTGAGTAGATCTTTCTCACCTTCAGTTAATTTTAGATCAGGAACCAAGTTAACTATTTCGGTTCCTAGTCCTACTTTCTCTCCATGGCTGATGCCTTCTTCTGTAATTAGTTTAAAGGCTGCTCTTTGATGTATGGTTCTATGCGTGGCAGCCATCCTTGGAAGATTTTATTCGCTGTTTCCGTCGACCAGTGGATGGGATCACCTGGGCAACATTTAAACTGGCTTGCTGGAATTGCCGGGATTATCTCCAAATTCTTTGTTGACTTCGAAGCCTCGTTGATAACAGTCAAATTTTGTTGGTCCCTAGAACATAAACTAGAAGAAAAGATAGATGGATGGATGGATGGATGGATGGATGGATGGATGGATGGATGGATGGATGGATGGATGGATGGATAGATAGATAGATAGATAGATAGATAGATAGATAGATAGATAGATAGATAGATAGATAGATAGATAGATAGATAGATAGATAGATAGATAGATAGATAGATGTGGAAAGAGAGCTGGGCAAAGACAGAGGGAGAGGGGGATAGAGAGAGAGAATGATGGAGAGAGAGAGGGCAAAGGTAGAGGGACATGGGATAGAAAGAGAGGGGAGAGAGAGGGAGAGAGAGAGAGAGAGAGAGAGAGAGAGAGAGAGAGAGAGAGAGAGAGAGAGAGCAAATAGGATGGGATATGTTGTGCATATGAAAGAGGGAAATAATTGTTAAACATAAAATTCCATATTTACTGGGGTAAATGTGTTTAAACTTGTGCGAAAATGGTTAAAAGTCGATAAATATAGGCAAAAGTACAATTTGAGCAACCAGAAAAAAAATTGAATTTTTTGCGAAAAATCGTCATTTTGGTCGTCACTTTTTGACACTACTGGTTAATATTTCGACATTACGGATTTTTACATTACTGGTCGATTTTTTCGACATTACTGGTTGATTTCGACATTACTGGTTATTTTTTTCGACATTACTGGTCGATTTCGACATTACTGGTAAATTTATACACTACTGGTTGTAACAGACCGCCTTGCCTCCCTAGCCGCGAAAAATCACGACCGGTTAGCCGACAGCCAACTAATATCAGAACTACAGGTAATTTGCGAAAGCCGACAAAACCCCCCAAACGCCAAAATGTAAGGTAACAACCGTGAAAATAGGAACCAGACCGCGAAGGTTAGGACAGGAAACACCCCCGGGTGTGGCTCTTTTGTTAAGGCCTACCCCCTCCCTCCCATTTCGACCGGAAAAAACCAAAGCCCAAGCTAAATCTCTTAAAATCCAACGTATTAAAATAAGCTAAAACCGGGCTAGAGAAGGTGAATAGATAGGCAGTAATAACGGCTCAGCTGTGACCTTCTACCAGGAAGGGCTGCCTGCGTGGACTCAACTAAGCAAGTAATAATCCAACATCCATTAATTAACAAAATCGTGAATGAGAAGGCGAATAAACAGGCAGTAATAACGGCTCAGCTGTGACCTTCTACCAGGAAGTGTTGTCTTCACCGACTCAGCTAAATCACCAATAGTTCAACAACCAAAAACTGGTAATAAGAAACTGGTAGATTACAAACTGCCTTCCACATTGTAACCACTTACCTTCGTCTATCATACTAATTATGCCTTCTTCTTTTAGCAAGTACACAGAGATGCTTTCTTTTTGATCGCCAGCACCCCAATAACTGCTATGGAAACTTTAACCGATATGGAAAACAATAACCGCTATGGACTCTGAACATCCTCCGCTCCATCCCCAGAAATGGTCACCCACCTCAAGGGAGGCAAGCGTTGGTCCTGCGCCCCGCTAAATACCCCTTTTTGTAAGCATCTGCAGCATGCATTTTTTTGACCCAGCCAAATAGGTTCCAAAGCAGGCCTGCCCCCGAACCAACCAAGGAAGTTCGGGTCTTTCTATGGGTGGTCCCCGAAAGGGGCCGTTGTTGCTCTCTCTTCACAATCCAAAAGATTCATCCAACTGTGATCGAAAAAAAGTGAACCAACTCCAGCTTCCATCCTCCGCCTGAGGCAGACTATACTTGCCAATGATGGCCCTCTACCACACGATTACGAACCTCCTAAGCGGCAGACTTTACTTGCCCGAAAAAAACGACACAGCCCCCTCGGGGAGAGGTAGCATCTTTGCGCGAGGCCCCCCTCTCGCTCTGGTCCTCATCGAGGGGTCAGACAACGATCATCACACAGACAAACTATGACTCCTCAAATCATCGAAACCTGGACATCTGCCGAGCACCCGACGCTATCCCGCATTCATCATGCCCAGACATGTAGACATAAACCTTAAACAGCTAAAACGGGTCGAAAGGAGCTTGCCCCACAGCGCCCCTGCGCGCCTTCGGTGCGTGAAACCATTCCATTCCTTTGCGTCTGCCGTCTCGAAAATCTTTGCACGTCAGTGACGTAGTGTGAGCCTTGACTGACACGAGATGGATATGAATTTGGAAACGTTGGGACTCTCGCTTTGCAGTGAGCCAGAATTGATCAGCAAACTACACCCGCAAGGAGGAGGTATTTGTGGTAATCATATAATAAATGGCTTTATCCAGGTTTGAACATCTGACTGTTTTTTTTCTCTTTTGCAGATTGCATTGCACTCCAGAAAAACGAACATCGGTGTTTTATACCTCCTACGGAATTGATACTGCGCGAAAATTAATTAGGCGAACATGTATCACAGTTGGAGTATTTCGAGTGTGTCATGTAATTTGATTTGTAATGCCTACACTCCCACTTTAATGTGACAGTAGAATCCTAAGTACTGATCCTTATTACTTCTAATTAGGCTTCAGAAAATCTCTTTACCGGCAACTAAGAATAATTGACTAAAAATGGCTATTCTGTACAGATCGTTGAGAATGGATCGCAACTAAAACGGATCTAAAGGTTATACTTGAACGGGGAAATGGGAATCGGTGTGGGGGTACAGTGCACGTGCCCATCCTATATTTTTACCAATACACTTTATAACAAAATACCACCAATAAAATGGCGGCAAGGAGATGGGATGGTGCCTCACGACTCAAATGGAGTTACCTGAAACTTGTATATCTCAGCTGGTTTCTCGCCATTGCATTCTTATTGGCTTGTGCACTCTAAAATCGCTCGGGCTAAAAATCAACCCCAATCAACTGGGATGAGTAAATATGAACCCAACTGGGTTCATATTCACTCAACCCAGGTGATGGGTTTAATTTTAGCGCAACTGATTTTAGAGTGTATGATTTGTCTCTTTTATGGCCCTTAAAGTCCATTTTTGGCTCCACATTTAATAAATAACCCCCACTTGGTCGAAATATTGTTTAATGTGAGGCTAAGAATGTTCATTTCCTCAATGTAGAGATGCGGAAGTCCCAAACATATGATGGTGTGTTGTATTTCTACCATGTCACCAAAGCACGTGGGTCACCACTATGACCGTGCCCCTCCTCCTCCAGCTCGAAATGCTTTCTCCTTCCCTAAACCTGAGATGTTCGTTGAAAGCATCGGACGGCGATGTTAGTGGCATCAGCGCAGAGGTCCTAACACCGATCCAATTAAAAGGATTTCAAGAAAACCTCCATTGTTACCTATCATTTTGGTACTCCTGCTCTGCTTCGGTCCTGTCCAACAGAATAAAACAAACACACACAGAATTTGAAATATAACTCATTGGTTGCTATATATCATTGCAATCGGCTCAATGAACCACTTGCCGTGTTTAATGTTAATGCTGAAATCAAGGTTGCGTCAAAGATATTGCGAAATTCGAAAGCCTACGGTCTCTTTTTATTTTAACGGTAATAAAATGAAAGTGTTCAAACAAAAATTTGATATGAGAAGTGACATATAAACTGTGGTAAATAAACAGTGACTCTTCTAAATTCAAAATCCCAAATGGCAAGTGGTGGCCATATTTTAAGGAAAATATGAAACTTTCGAAGAGGACATCAGACTCATGCGAAATTTGAAAAAGATCGGATGAAAGATGCGGCCTGTAGGATGAGCTACAGGAATTAGACAATTTAATCGCAAACTCGGAGATGGTCTCTGGCAGCCATGTGTTTGACGAAATTGAAAAAAAACACGATAGCTCCCATACAGACATTACCATAAAGCCACATAAGAGAGTTGAAAAAGATTGAGTGGGAGATGCACCGCATAGTGCGTGCGTGCGTGCGTGCGTGCGTGCGTGTGTGCGTGCGTGCGTGCTTTAACGGAATTGTTGACAATTTATATGTCAAATACAAGATGGATAATGAAGGCTTTAAAAAATCGAAAAAAATAGATGGCTCCCATCTAGACATTTAAAGCTGCATATGAAATCTGAAAAATACTAAGTAAAGGATGCGGCCTGCAGGGTATGCTAGTGAAATTGTTGACAATTTATATACCAAACCCAAGACCATGTTTTGCAACGCAATTCAGAAAAAATTTATAGCTCGCAACTAGACATCACACAAAAGCTATATATAGATGGCCACTGCCATCCATATTTATCAATGAAATACGAAAAAAATTGATTGCTCCCATTTAGACATCACACCAAAGCTTTTCATGAAATTTGGATAAAGATCGGGTGAGAGATGCGACCGGTAGGGTGTGCTAATGGAATTATTGACAATTTTTTTTGTTTTTGCCAAATCAAAGATGACCGTCAGAGGTCATGTTTTTCAACGAAAGTCGGAAAGATTCGATACCTCCCATCTTGACATTATCTCAAAGCCACGTATCCAATTTGAAACTGATCGAGTGAGAGATGTGGTGTGCAGGGTGTGCTAAAGGAATTGTGGACGGACGGAGGTACGGACGTACAGAAGTACGGGCGGACGACGCATCGCAACCAACCCCAATAGCTCATACTTGATGTTGTCGGATAGGAAATCCATTTTATGGAATCCCTTTTTAAGAAACCCTTTTTGGAAAATGCCTGTGGCTATAGAATCCCTTTTTCTGAAATGTGTCTAAGAGTCGTTCGAGGAGTCACTCGATCGAGCAATTGCTCTGAGGCTCATTTGCTCGATGAGCTTCGAGTCGTTCGAGCAGTATGTCGAGTCACTCGATCGAGCAATTGCTCTAAGGCTCATTTGCTCGATGAGCTTCGAGTCGTTCGAGCAATTACTCGATAGTTTATAGTTTATAAGTTTATAAGGGGTATCCAGAATAGGTATGTCTTGGGGTGGCCTAGAAGGTTGAGCCAAATAAGTAATAGTATCCTCAGATAAGTATCCTATAAAAGGTATCCTCGATAGGTATCCTCAAATAATACAATACCTGGGCCATAGGTATCCTCAAATACTGAAATGAGTCTAAGAGTCGTTCGAGGAGTCACTCGATCGAGCAATTGCCCTAAGGCTCATTTGCTCGATGAGCTTCGAGTCGTTCAAGCAGTATGTTGAGTCACTCGATCGAGCAATTGCTCTAAGGCTCATTTGCTCGATGAGCTTCGAGTCGTTCGAGCAATTGCTTATGGAGCAATTACTCGATAGTTTATAAGGGATATTTGGGATAGGTATGCCTTGTGATACAGGAGTAGGTATAAAAGGCCGATTCCGTATCACTTGTACACGATTTTGTACATGTACACGTACATGTATGTACACCGCCATAGGATTCAGTGTTAAAATCGTGTACAAGCGCAAAAAATGTCGTTTTTTATGGTGATACAGAATCGGCCATTGTTTTAGATCGCACTTTTAACGTTCAAATACTTGTTGGCGAACGCGTACATTCGACACGTTGCTCAAAAGTGAAAAAAATGTAGGAAATTTTAAGAAAATATAATTAAAAATTTGTTCTCTACGTTCCCATCGCGGATTAGACCATCGATCCATCGTTGGTGAACGCGAGCAAAAAACGTTTTGCCGATTCTGTATCAGCATCAAAAAGCGGTTTGCCGATTCTGTATCACCTAAGTGGGTATAAGTTGGTATACGTTCACCAACGAATGTTCGAACGGTTAAAGTGCGATCCGATCGGGGATACCCATTTGCCGATTCTAGATCAGAAAATCGACCTCTGTACGGTACATGGAAAAAGGTGATACCGAACCGGCAAACCACTGCCACGTTCCCGATCGTGTTTGGGACGGTATAGGGTGCGATTTGATCGGTGAAAAAACGATTTGCCGATTCATCTCTTGAGTTTTGTGAGGTGAATCGCGTTTAATAACGTGGATATAATAGCTAGACCAATGTATACCAAAAACCAAAAGCTTGAAGAGCTTGAAATAAGTAATCACTCAATCATTTCACGTTCCTAACGCTAATTAACCAATCATATTGCTTGATTCTCATAAACTTAATCATACAAAGTTATCTCCCCTCGTCGTGGGGGTGGGGGTCACGCCCGTCATAAAAATCGAAAGTTTCGAGAAGGTGGTCACGTGACCTATCAAATCTACGAGTGGATTAAGAAGATCGTAATTTTAACCCTCGTCGTGGGGTGGGGTCACGACCAGAGCCGAAAAACGACTTCCTTTTTACATATCCATGCATGTGAGGTATTAATATGAAGGGCTCGATGAATACATTACAAAAATGACGTTTTTCATTTTATGTGGGGGGTGGGGGTCACGCCCATCAGAAAAGTCGAAGTTTCGAGAAGGTGGTCACGTGACCTATCAAATTGAAGGTCGCGACGAGTGGATTAAGAAGATCGTAATTTTAACCCTCGTCGTGGGGTGGGGTCACGACCAGAGCCGAAAAACGTCTTCCTTTTTACAAATCCAGGCATGTGAGGCATTAATATGAAGGGCTCGATGAATACATTACAGAAATGACGTTTTTTCATTTTATGTAGGGGTGGGGGTCACACCCATCAGAAAATCGAAAGTTTCGAGAAGATAGTCGTGTGACCTATCAAATTAAAGCTATCGACAAGGATATTATGAAAATCATAATTTTTCCCTTCTTATAACGGTGGAGTTGGAACTATCTTGAAATCGAATGTATTAAGAAAAGGTAGTTATGGAACATATTAAATTGAGAAAACAACAAGTTGAATCTGATGCATCATTCATTTTTTATATCTGTGTTAAAACGAGCAGTATGTTTTCAATATATATGATTGTTATACAAATTAGAGATGCACACGCTTTTTAACAAGTCACGCCTTAAGATGTTTCCTTCAATAATAACTCTGTTTACTGAACCATAGATTTGTCAATAAAAATTATAAGTTGATCTTCTAATTTTCTACATATTGAGGATAGCCTATTTCACCATTTCCTAAAAAGGGTCAATCCAAACTATTTATTTTTTAGGAAACAATGCCCACGTCGAGAAGACATTACAAAACTAAACGAATATAACCTTGATTAAATTCAAATAAAACCATTTGTCACGTGATAGAAAAGATTTGTAAACAGTCTAAACGCACGTGTGGAAAAGGTGTTTTGTTTTGTATTTTACAACAGGAGTTAAAATATTTTAAGATAGGTGGCGTTATATAAATACAGCAACAACAAATGAAAGTGTCAATGACACTGTAGCTCAACTTGTCAAGACAGAGACATGTACATGTATAGTATGTGACACAGCAATGACAAACATCTAGGTAATGACCTGATAACAAAGGTACATATAAAGTATTGTAATGGTCTAAATACTGACCGTTGCCTGTAACAAATGTATAGGTAAAGTATTGTAAAGGTGGGTGACAGTCAGATGCTAAACTAGAAAAAAATCTTTGAGTCCCAGAGTGGGTCTGACTGAACCCCAAAATATTTGTTCTCATTGCACAGTGATAACAAAGGCACCCCAAAACACACTCGTTCCTGTCCCAAGGTGAAGACAAAAGTGCCCAAGAAGTTTTGTGAAGACCAGTTCATAAATACGAGCTGTATAGAACTTGTGACAAAAAACTGATTGGACCTAATTTTGGTACAAAATGGCCACTGGCAGCCATCTTGAATTTTGGACCGTACCCAGAAACCCTCATTCTCATCCCAAGGTGATAACAAAGGTACCCAAGAAGTTTTGTGAAGATCGGTTCATAAATACAGCCTCTACCCTGAGCCGTATTGACATGTGTGCTTACATTGTGTAAGTAGCACTGAATAAATCAAAGTTCATCTAATTTGCATAATTTCTGCACGAAAAAAACCCCCTTAGAATATGTGATGTATTCCATGTTACTAAACATTCCTACAAAAATTTATTCAAATCAGAACTTTTATACAGAAGTTCTGTACAAAAGACTGATTGCACTAATTTTGGTACAAAATGGCTGCTGGTGGCCATCTTGAATTTCGGACCACACCCAAAAACACTCACTCTCATCCCACGGTGATAACAAAGGTACCCAAGAAGTTTCGTAAAGATTGGTTCATAAATATGGCCTCTAGTCTGAGCTGTATAGAAGTTGTGTACAAAAAACTGATTAGACCTAATTTCGGTACAAAATGGCCACTGGTAGCCATCTTGAATTTTAGACCGCACCCAGAAACACTCGTTCTCGTCCCAAGGTGATAACAAAGGTACCCAAGACATTTCGTGAAGATCAGTTCATAAATACAGACTCTAGTCTGAGCCGTATTGACATGTGTACTTACTGTGTGTAAGTCGCACTGAAAAAATCAAAGTTCATCTAATTTGCATAATTTCTGCACGAGAAAAAAACCCGTATTATATGTGATGTATCCCTTGGTACTAAACATTCACACAAAAAATTATTCAAATCAGCGCTTTCATATGGAAGTTCTGTGCAAAAATCTGATTGCACCTAATTTTGTACAAAATGGCTGCCATCGGCCATCTTGAATTTCGGACCGGACACCAAAACACTCGTTCTCGTCCCACGGTGATACCAAAGGTACCCAAGAAGTTTCGTAAAGATCGGTTCATAAATACGGCCTCTAGCCCGAGCCGTATTGGCATTTGCACTTACAGTGCTGAAAGTAACCCCCCAAAACATCAAAATTAGTCTAATTTGCACAATTTACGCACGAGAAAAAACCCCGTATTATATGTGATGTATCCCATGGTACTAAACATTCATACAAAAAATTATTCAAATCAGAGCTTTCATATGGAAGTTCTGTACAAAAAACAGATTTCTGCATCGTCGGTACAAAATGGCGGCTGGCAGCCATCTTGAATTTCGGACCGCACCCAAAAACACTCGTTCTCGTCCCACGGTCATAACAAAGGTACCCAAGAAGTTTCGTAAAGATCGGTTCATAAATACGGCCTCTAGCCCGAGCCATAGCAGCTTGGCACTTACAGCTCTGAAAGTAACACTAAATAAATCAAAGTCAGTCTAATTCGCATAATTTCTGCACGAGAAAAAAACCCGTATTATATGTAATGTATCCCATGGTACTAAACATTTATACAAAACTTTATTCAAATCAGAACTTTCATACAGAAGTTCTGTACAAAAAACTGATTTTTGCATCATCGGTACAAAATGGCCGCTGGCAGCCATCTTGAATTTCGGACCACACCTAAAAACACTCGTTCCCGTCCCAGGGTCATAACAAAGGTACACAAGAAGTTTCGTAAAGATCGGTTCATAAATACGACCTCTAGCCCGAGCCATAGCCAATTGTTGACGTACGGACAGACGGACAGACGGACGGACGGACGGACGGACGGACGGACGGACGGACGGACAGACGGACGGACGGACAGACGGACGACGGGCCATGACAATAGCTCAAATTTGACTTCGTCAAAGTTGAGCTAAAAACAGTGTTTACAGTGTGTCAGCGTATGACTGAATGAAAATGAGAAAAAAGCTCTTTTTTCTAACCACCTGATAGTATGGAAGCGTATTGGTGCCAACAAGTACAAAAAAATTGGATGTCATAAGTCCTAATGATGAGATATTATCTCATCATTAGGAGTTATTTTCTCATCATTAGGACTTATTATCTCATCATTAGGACTTTTTACCTAATCATTATGAGATATTATCTCATCATTATGACTTTTTATCTCATCATTATGAGATATTATCTCATCATTAGGAGATATTATCTCATCATTAGGACTTTTTATCTCATCATTATGAGATATTATCTCATCATTATGACTTTTTATCTCATCATTATGAGATATTATCTCATCATTAGGAGATATTATCTCATCATTAGGACTTTTATCTCATCATTATGAGATATTATCTCATCATTATGACTTTTTATCTCATCATTATGAGATATTATCTCATCATTAGGAGATATTATCTCATCATTAGGACTTTTTATCTCATCATTATGAGATATTATCTCATCATTAGGAGATATTATCTCATCATTAGGACTTTTTATCTCATCATTAGGAGATAATATCTCATCATTACGAGATATTATCTCATCATTAGGAGATATTATCTCATCATTAGGACTTTTTATTTCATCATTAGGAGATATTATCTCATCATTAGGAGATATTATCTCATCATTAGGACTTTTTATCTCATCATTAGGAGATAATATCTCATCATTAGGAGATATTATCTCATCATTAGGACTTTTTATCTCATCATTATGAGATATTATCTCATCATTATGAGATATTATCTCATCATTAGGACCTTTTATCTCATCATTAGGAGATAATATCTCATCATTACGAGATATTATCTCATCATTAGGAGATATTATCTCATCATTAGGACTTTTTATCTCATCATTAGGAGATAATATCTCATCATTACGAGATATTATCTCATCATTAGGACTTTTTATCTCATCATTATGAGATATTATCTCATCATTATGACTTTTTATCTCATCATTATGAGATATTATCTCATCATTAGGAGATATTATCTCATCATTAGGACTTTTTATCTCATCATTATGAGATATTATCTCATCATTAGGACTTTTTATCTCATCATTAGGAGATAATATCTCATCATTAGGAGATATTATCTCATCATTAGGAGATATTATCTCATCATTAGGACTTTTTATCTCATCATTAGGAGATATTATCTCATCATTAGGAGATATTAGCTCATCATTAGGACTTTTTATCTCATCATTAGGAGATAATATCTCATCATTACGAGATATTATCTCATCATTAGGAGATATTATCTCATCATTAGGACTTTTTATCTCATCATTAGGAGATATTATCTCATCATTAGGAGATATTATCTCATCATTAGGACTTTTTATCTCATCATTAGGAGATAATATCTCATCATTACGAGATATTATCTCATCATTACGAGATATTATCTCATCATTAGGACTTTTTATCTCATCATTACGAGATATTATCTCATCATTAGGACTTATTATCTAATCATTAGGAGATAATATCTCATCATTACGAGATATTATCTCATCATTAGGACTTATTATCTCATCATTAGGACTTATTATCTCATCATTAGGAGATATCTTCTATTCCTAGTTTATGGCTATGACGTTTGTTCCATGTCTACGGAAGCGTATTAGGGACTTGATAAAAAATAATTCTCAGACCCAGAAAGTCGAAATTTCAACTCAAAATTTTTACATAAAATCTCGAAATTTCGACTTGATATCTCGAAATTTCGACTTAAAATCTCGAAATTTCGACTTTTTATCTCGAAATTTTGACTTAAAATCTCGAAATTTCGACTTTTTATCTCGAAATTTCAACTTAAAATCTCGAAATTTCGACTTAATATCTCGAAATTTCGACTTAAAATTCCGAAATTTCGACTTTTTATCTCGAAATTTCGAGATTTCCTCTCGCTTGGTATGCACGTGGTCATTTGCTCATTAGCAGTGTTCAATAGATTCCGATACACCAGGTTCTGAGTTCTAGCAAATTCTCACCGAATCGACAGGACAGGGATGCTGCCCACCCCACCTCCGACCTTTAAGAGTACCGTTAACGCACTTTTCAATAAAATCCAATAAATGAGGTTCATTGAAGACTTCCCACATGCCCTTGGAAATCTTCTCTATCGCGCCATTATAGACCACAGAGGTTCACTGAAGACTATCACATGACACGCCCCTGGGTGTCTTCCCCATCCCGCCATTATACATCACAAAAAGAGCGATACAACAAATAATATCAATGCACACATGCGTCTCCCCCCTCTGATAAGTAATTCTGCATCAGCCCTACCCCCCCCCCCCCCACCCCAGTCCCTGAAAGTGCTGTCCAGTAAATATCACCGGAGTATTTATTTATTGGTGTTTAAAGTCACATATTTTCACACAATGGGTAATCGTGACCACAACACGGAGATAGAGTCAAGTTTAGTCAATCGTTTATACTCATTCTAGAGAACTTCCACCCAAGCATTGATGAATGGCTCCTATATTTTAACAGTAAAACAGAGCTTGTTTACAACAGTAAACAAGCACTAAGCACCACTTCACGTACAGGGGGTACCCTCGGTGAATCACAGGAGTAGTAACCTAAGTGAAGCGTCATTGTGTGGATAAACAGCCAATACGCCCCCCCCCCCCCCTCCTTTCCGAACCACCACCAACAAGTCAAATTATAGGGGATACACTGCCAGAAGTGTATGCTGTAAGTTTTTGAGCAGCGCACTGGGTAAAACTGATATTTATTGGGCAGCACTGTGGGAGAAACATGTGCGCGCTGAGATCATTTGGATGTTTGCCGTAAACTTTAGGAAGCTGTGTGGTCGGGTGTATTACATTCTTATTTACCGTTAGCGAACTGACTAGCAAATTCCATGGATAAAACTGGACATTTTATGGGGGTGGACTGTTGTACTCTTCCGGAAAAAAACAATGTACCTCGTGGAGGGCCATGCGAATCAACACATTGTGGTGGTGACTGCGCGCGCGCAGACGTGTGTGTGTGTGCGGGGGAGGGGGGGGGGGGGCGCACATGTATTCATTTCCGGACAAGACAGGTATAGGGAAGGTATATAGCCAAAAATTTACATACTTGAAAGGGTATATGTATGTAGATATTGATAAGGAGGTTACAGTTTTCAAAATTATGAGTCTTTCCCCCTGGGTGCCCCTGGCATATCCGGTTGGATATCGATGTTTGTGTTTGGGAGAAGTTTGTTTGTATTTAACCACATTTTCAACAGCCAGGGTGACATCGTGTTGTTGGGCAGTTTAACAGTGGGCGTAAGCCAGAGAGAACAATCATGCAGCGGCGAGCGACTGACATACTGTCGAACTTTGCACAAGCAGACTTAGCTGCGGTTGAAAGCAAGTGAATCATCGATGTGCCGCACGCCTTTGTACACAACGTCTTCGTGCCCCGCATGATGGGATGAAGAGTTTTTACCCAAAGCAGTCACCTCTGATCAGGATCGAACTGCCGATATTTCGGTTTAAAGTGTAATGCTCTAATCACTTCGTCACCGCTCTCCTCATCGGGGAGGGGTGGCGTCGGGATGGCCTGTTATATTACATGTTGTAAGGGATTAAGATAATGGATTTTTTACTCTTCGAAATATATCATACACTTATTTTAATCTCGGCAAATGGAATTTTACTCGTATCGAGTGGAAATAACTTTATTTCTGGGTTTAATGTGCAGGGTGGAGGAGAAATGGGGTTAACGTTGATGGCAATGTGGTAAGTGAACAAGTGTTCTTTTCAAACATTTCGATGGCCCTGATAAGGGTCGTCTTATGGACGAACCGAGCGGTCCATTCAAGATTGCCAGTGGTTGGAGCTTTGAACTTTAAACCGAGATGTTCACAGATTGATCATGACTGGCGGTAACGGAATTGTGCCCTTGGGTAAGGCACTTAATCCCGATTGCCCACATGGTGGCACGGTGTAGCTGTGTACTAAGGCGCACTGTGTTTAGGTCCATGGAGCACTTGCTTTCTTCAACCAACGATGACTCTCTGCAGAGTTAGTACGTTGGGGAGTATGACAGTTGCTCGCCGCTGCTGGTTTTCTCCGGCTTCCACCACCCGTAAAACTGCCAGACACGAGGTGACCCTGGCTGACCGTAAATAAAGGTAAACCGCAATACAAAATTCAAGCTTACAGTTATTCCCCAAAACCAGGCACAGGGATAGGATCTCAAAATCCCCCCCCCCCCCCCCCACTCCCGACGTGGTGGGTCGAGAGGTAAATATTCCGACAGTGTTCCCGGATCGCAGACCGTTGATACGAACTTGAATCCTAACTCAATATTTTTTCGTAAAACAATAATTAACGAAACCACAAATGTTCGTTTATTATTATTATTATTTTCAAGAATTACTTTCGTTTCACAAAAGTAATTCTTTATTATAATAATAATAAACGACCAAGCGTTTACACACAAAGGATATATGAAACCTAAAGATAGTTTTGTACAATGAAAAACGTGGTATCGTTGTCGTGAGGGCGGCCATATGTTTTCCAACAGACAACTTGAAAAATTCCAACACGGACAGGGTCATGGGTCGCACCCCCCCCCCCCCCCCCTCTTCACCATTTTAGCTGAAGGACATACCATTCTAGCGTTAGTTTCATTAAAACCTTGGACGGCAGTGTAAATAAACTATGGAGGAGTAATGGTGCCACCAACACAAGTTATGGTCAGCATGCAGCTGTGTCAGTCATAGTGACCGAAACTCTGCTGAAACAACCAGCAATTATCTAAGTTATCTTTCTATACCTACCCTATACCTGTCTTATCCAGAATTTAATATAGGTGAGCCCCCACCCCCACCCCCGCCACCACCATAATGTTATCCCCAAGACGAATAAAATAATTTCCAATGTACGACAATACACTGGCTTCTGATTTCTAACAAACTCTCGCCCTACCGACCGGACAGGAATCCCCCCCCCCCCCCCACACACACACACCCGAACCTTGACATTTCTGCCAGCTTGGGGTAGGCCTCCTTTTCATTCATTAACATTAACGACCACTCCAAGTGGAATATTGTTTTCCGGACGAGTACAACAGACCTCACCCATACAAATGCCCAATTTTGTCCATCGACTTCGCCATCCGTTACCTAACTGTAAATATGAATTTAGTCCAACCCCACCCAGCATCCTAAAGTTGATGGTCAAATAAACTGACGCTCTATTCCAAACCGTATTTACAAAGGATGCAGCCTAACAAATGCTGTTCCACGCGAAATTTACCAATCGCCCCACCCCCCCCCCCCCTCCACACCCAGTTAAATTTTGTAGTGCTGGTTCAGTTCAATTCTAGTCACTGGAAAGAAGTTACGAGGGAGTTTGGTGGACAACTGGATTCAAAGTTCAGCTAAAATGTCTGCTAGTCCTGTTCCGTGAACAGTTAAATTTCCACCACTCTGTGGCGTTGTTGAGGGGGAATCACCACAACACCCCACCTTCCTGAAAAATTGGAACACTATTCAACCTGAAACCCCCTAGAACTGGTTCATGTACTTTCACTCTGATATTTGTCGGGTTATCTTTCTATGCTTACTCTTACACTCTCTAGCCTTCAAAAAGTACCCAGGTTCTCAAGTTGGCAGGGAAAGTTACTATCGTTCCCCTAGACGTTCATCTATGGGGAATAGACAATCTTAACCCTTTAACCTAACACGAAAGGCTGATGACACTTGTAAACAAAATTCGTGACTAAATGTTTTCTTTCATTTTTTGCGTCACAAACATAGCCTATGAACGAGCTCTTCCCCTGATGGGTCATAAGCTATGTTTTTGAGACAAAAAATTAAAAAAAATAATGCATATTGAATGGTTGTTTTGCGAATAGCACTGGTATGTTTTGTCCATTATGTTAGGTAAAGGGTTAACCCAGAAAGTGGGAGTGAGGGAATAAATCATTTATCTGCTGCTGTAAAATATTTTCCCCTCCGCACTTCATTTTGGCCTACCATGCCCCTCCACAACCTTCTAGTCATTACGAGGAGAATGTGAAGACATTTTTAACTCTTCACTGAATAGGATGAACAGATCTCGTAATGCTGAGATAATAAGTCCTAATGATGAGATATTATCTCCTAATGATGAGATAAAAAGTCCTAATGATGAGATAATAAGTCCTAATGATGAGATAATATCTCCTAATGATGAGATAAAAAGTCCTAATGATGAGATAATATCTCCTAATGATGAGATAATATGTCTTAATGATGAGATAATATCTCCTAATGATGAGATAAAAAGTCGTAATGATGAGATATTATCTCCTAATGATGAGATAATATCTCGTAATGATGAGATATTATCTCCTAATGATGAGATAAAAAGTCCTAATGATGAGATAATAAGTCCTAATGATGAGATAATATCTCCTAATGATGAGATATTTTCTCCTAATGATGAGATAATAAGTCCTAATGATGAGATAATAAGTCCTAATGATGAGATAATATCTCCTAATGATGAGATATTTTCTCCTAATGATGAGATAATAAGTCCTAATGATGAGATAAAAAGTCCTAATGATGAGATATTATCTCCTAATGATGAGATAATATCTCGTAATGATGAGATGTTATCTCCTAATGATGAGATAAAAAGTCCTAATGATGAGATAATATCTCCTAATGATGAGATATTTTCTCCTAATGATGAGATAATAAGTCCCAATGATGAGATAATATCTCCTAATGATGAGATAAAAAGTCATAATGATGAGATAATATCTCGTAATGATGAGATAATATGTCCTAATGATGAGATAATAAGTCTTAATGATGAGATAATATCTCCTAATGATGAGATAAAATGTCGTAATGATGAGATATTATCTCCTAATGATGAGATAATATCTCGTAATGATGAGATATTATCTCCTAATGATGAGATAATAAGTCCTAATGATGAGATAAAAAGTCCTAATGATGAGATAAAAAGTCGTAGTGATGAGATATTATCTCGTAATGATGAGATAATATCTCGTAATGATGAGATATTATCTCCTAATGATGAGATAATATCTCCTAATGATGAGATAATATCTCATAATGATGAGATAATAAGTCCTAATGATGAGATAATAAGTCCTAATGATGAGATAATAAGTCCTAATGATGAGATAATATCTCCTAATGATGAGATAAAAAGTCCTAATGATGAGATAAAAAGTCGTAATGATGAGATATTATCTCCTAATGATGAGATAATATCTCATAATGATGAGATAATATCTCATCATTAGGACTTAAGACGTCTAATATTTTTTGTAGTTGTTGGCACCAATACGCTTCCATATGATAGCGAAGCATTACATCAGTAGTCGCGATATTGATGTCATCCAACAGCAGCCAAGACATTAAATTTTTTACTTGTCCAAAACAATTCTCTTTTAACGCTAAAACGGACTTACCTTTTACAAAATAAAACACTTTCTGTCGTGAATATTGCTGAAACCTACACACTTTATTAAAGTATGATGTAGAAAAGCTTGAAGTGTTAATTTTAAAAAAAATTCGTCAACTCATCGATATCGATTTACCGAAATGAGTACAATATCTCATGTTTTTTTAAAGATGTTTTTGGTGTTATAAAAGGTTGCATGCGCAGCAACAATGACCATGCGCGCGAGCCTGAAAAACAGACGTTCTTTTTTATGGTCTAATTTAATTAATAATACATCAATATTTTAAAAAAAAATCAGTTTTTTAACTGATAGTAGTGTTGTTGTTATGAGAGATAGGTTAGGGTTTTATTACGAGTACATCAAGGTGGACAGCTCTATTCCATTCCCTCACTCGAGTCCCTTTGCGTGAAGACTTCTTTTTTAATTCAATTCAAGAGGTGTTAACCTCATCGAGATTTGGAAACAGTTTATAACTTCACGAAATATACATTTCTCTTGCTGTTTGCTAATTTTTACATAAAAATAATGACTAAGAGTTTGTTGAACCTAGAAACGTCTTTTAGATTTTCTCCTTGATAAGACGCGAAACACGATATCAAACGCAGTTTATCTTTCTTGCTTCTCACGTTTTCGAGTTGTAAGAATCGTTTGCTTTTGACCAGTCTGTCTTGAAAATCGAATATGTGTTTGGTAAACGGATCGAACGATTTTTTCATCTTTTTTTTTTACCCTCCAGAGGAACTTCGAATTCTCCTCTTTCGCTCACGAAAACCCATTGATCATTTCCAGGTCCGATCCAGGCGAGCAATATACTGTAACACATCGCGCTATCGTAAGAACAATGCTGCTTTTTGTAAGGATTTTATAACCTACATTAGGTAGGGGTAGGGGCCCCCTAGAATTTCAAATTCTCGACATTATCCCCATCTTTTTACACAGTAGAGTAATAAGACCTAATATCTGAGACTCTGACAGATTTTACCAGAGATAAAACGCTCAAGTTGAGATACTGTCACTTCATGTTCTAATGATACTGAAACGGGAGTTCTCTCTCTGAATACTACTATGGAAAACTATGATTATAACCCTCAACTAAATTGTCCAACACAAAAAAAATATATATTTCCTACCACCTTCTCGAAACTTTCCATTTTTATGACGGGCGTGACCCCCATCCCCACGACGAGGGGAGATAACTATGTATGATTAAGTTTATGAGAATCAAGCAATCTGATTGGTTAATTAGCGTTAGGAACGTGAAATGATTGGGTGATTACTTATTTCAAGCTCTTCAAGCTTTTGGTTTTTGGTATACATTGCTCTAGCCATTATATCTACGTTATTAAACGCGATTCACCTCACAAAACTCAAAAGTTTTTTTACCGATCAAATCGCACCCTATACCGTCCCAAACACGATCGGGAACGTGGCAGTGGTTTGCCGGTTCGGTATCACCTTTTTTTCCATGTACCGTACAGAGGTCGATTTTCTGATCTAGAATCGGCAAATGGGTTTCCCCGATCGGATCGCACTTTAACCGTTCGAACATTCGTAGGTGAACGTATACCTAATTATACCTACTTAGGTGATACAGAATCGGCAAACCGCTTTTTGATGCTGATACAGAATCGGCAAAACGTTTTTTGCTCACGTTCACCAACGATGGATCGATGGTCTAATCCGCGATGGGAACGTAGAGAACAAATTTTTAATTATATTTTCTTAAAATTTCATACATTTTTTCACTCTTGAGCGACGTGTCGAATGTACGCGTTCGCCAAGGGGTATTTGAACGTTAAAAGTGCGATCTAAAACAATGGCCGATTCTGTATCACCATAAAAAACGACATTTTTTGCACTTGTACACGATTTTAACACTGAATCCTATGGCGGTGTACATATAGCGGGGGAGGAATTCGTCACATACAGGTGAATTGTGCACTTGGTGATACCTTCTTGAAATTTGGCACACTGTTAGTGTAGGCTATGAGGTTCTCAAAAACGATCGGCTACAAGTTGACACCGACCGGTGGCGACCAGTAGCGGCACAATCCAAAATGGCCGCCAGCGGCTGAAGGGAACCTCCTTTTCGACGGTCTACCGACTATACATCCGATTGTAAGGGCGCGAAAGTGAACTCTGATCCACGCACGTGTTGGAAACAGACGTGGGAGATGATGTAGAATAAAACGAGATTCTCTATACGGACGCATCAATTTCTTGGAACTTGAAAAGAGCGTTGTTTCTCCGGGATCAGCGTCATTCAGGCAAACCTGAATGACGCTGATCCCGGAGAAACAACGCTCTTTATGAAGCAGTCTCTTTGCCATACAATCTCTTGTTTGGCGTAATTCCGCAAGCAATTCTGATTTGTCTGTCGAAATTAATTCGAGAACGCGATTGTTCACAAAAATCATTCACAGAATGAGTGAGAATCCTCTTCGTGTACGGACTAGTACTGACTGGGAACGTTGTTGCTTTTGCCAGCAAGACAGTTCCAAGAAATTGATGCGTCCGTATAGAGAATCTCGTTTTCATGACGCCTATAAAGCTATTGAGGAAGACATAACGCGCTTCCTAGATAATGGCGTTGAGCTTCCATATAATTTGACCATTGATTGTTTGATGAGAGAGAGTGATGAGTGTATGTCGATGTCACTGTTGACGAATAAGGCAATATATCATAAGACATGCCGTGACAGTATTCGGACTCACATCGTACAGCGCGTGCTACACAAGCGAGAGCGAAATGAGGCAGTGGCATCCTGCTCCACGCTGAGTCCTAAAAGAACACGGACAAGTTTTGAATCTGGCTGTGACAGGAAACTGCCCCAGTGTGTTTATTGTCACAAACGCGAAGGTGACAGCAGTGAGCCTATTTGCAGATCAATGTCTGATAACAATAAACTCAAAATTATGGCAAAGGAAGCCGAGAACTGGGTTGTTTTTTCTCGGGTCAATGCAGCATTTGATTCCGCTGCTAGTGATCTTTACTATCACAAAACCTGTTATTGTAAGCTTGCCAATGAAGCACGAGCGGCTAAATCTAAAAAGTCGAAGAACGCCGAACATTCCGCGTCAGGCCTGCCCTATGACCCTCTCGTTATGGCAGAGCTCATAACATTTGTTGAACACAACGATTCCGCGATGAAGCTTGTCGATCTCAAGAATCTGTACAGTCGGAGGTTGAAGCAAGTCGGTTCTGATTGGCTTAGTGAAGAAATACATTCCACTCGATTCAAAGAACATTTGTTGCAGAAATTGGGCGATGGCTGGGACGCCTTCACACAGGGTAGAGATGTGTTTATTTCAAGTAGGTTTCGAGTTGGCTCCTTGTTGTCCGAATCTTTAACTCGTATAGTGTCTGAGGAAGAGGCAAAAAAGATAGTTGATGTGGGTCTTCTTCTGCGTAAACACATACTCATATCTCAAGCTCCTTTCACGGGATCATTTTCATCTTATTGCTTGAGCGAGCCTGTACCCAACTCACTCCTGACTCTTCTTAGAGTTCTACTTGAGGGCACATGTAGTATACAGAACTTAGGCGATGATGAGACTGTTAATGCCAAGACTCGAGTGGCTTGTACTATTTCACAGATGTTGATCAGCAATTCAGCGAAACGCTCCGAACATGCACAAAATGTTCACCAGAGACGTGACAGAGAAACTCCAATGCCTCTTTATGTGGGTTTGAAGTTGCATGCCCATGATCGTATGAAAAATCTTATCAGAGATTTTCATCAAATGGGACTCTCTGTCTCTTATGATCGCGTAATGGATGTTCGCAGGAGTTTCGCGAGAGCTGTTTCACTGCGGTTCAAGAACGAAGGTGTTGTAGTCCCAGCTAACTGCAAACGTAATGTTTTCTCGATAGGAACCACTGATAACATTGATGTATCTGGTAGATCTGATATGCATGGTACGTCCATCACACTCATTGGTCAACTGAGCAGGGACAATGTGGGTACTGATCCCCCACCACTGAGTTTAGATGTTCCAGAAGACACACAAATTGAACTCCCAGACGACTATGCATTTGTTCCTTTCGTTGAAGACTTTGGTGGGGACATCAGGCTTGAATCTCCAGATGAATGTAATGTACGGCCCAATGAATATGCAGATTTGAACGTGGGAGAGAATGACTGGTTGTCTCATGTGTCACAGATCAGCAATAAAGGGAAGGTTGATGGCAGCTGGCAGCTTGATGAAGTCCCTGTGACCTTTTCAGGCTTCTTTTCAAAACATGAAGATCAAGACAATGTCAAACCTCGTGCAGTTATTGGGGTATTCCCTGTTTTCAGTGAGCAGAAAGCGGACTCACTCAGTATGCAGAAGCATGCTATGTATGTGGTCAGGGAAGCTACTGCTTTCGTAAACCCCGGCCAGATACCTGTCATTGAAGGTGACTGTCCGTTGTATGCCAGGCAGAAAAAATGTCAATGGCTGTTCCCAGAGGAGATAGGTGAGGATCGAATGGTGTGTATGATTGGATTCCTGCATCTTGAAATGTGCATCCAAGAAGCTGGTGGTAAGCTTATGGGTGGTTCTGGTTGGGAGCGAATGTTTCACCTCGCAAAGATATTCACACCCGGTGTAGCATCATCCCTACTTGGTGGGAAACATGTCAAGAGGACGCGACAGGCATATCTTCTCACTCTAGCTTGGCTTGAGATCCTCAGAAAGAATGCTTATGAGATTTACTGTCAGCAGACTGGGCCCCATGAGTCATTTGAAATGTGGGAACAGAGGATTCTTTCACAATCTCCAACTGCGCGCTATTGGGGTGAAATCGTTCGGAACTTTCTCTTGACAAGCTGTCAATTCGTTCGGAACCAACGAATCGGTAACTGGCCTGGTACACTGTGTTCTATCGATGAGTTGTGCAGTTACTTTTTTGCCCTAGGACATACAAATTATTGTCGGTGGGTCCCCGTATTTCTGAGAGACATGTCTCAGCTACCCAGGCGGCATCCTTCAATCCACAACAAATTCATGGAAGGCCATTTTGTGGTCCAGCGTAGTGAGAGGAAGTTCAGTATGATGGGTTTAGATCAGAGCCAAGAACATAGTATCCAACTACTCAAAGAAGACAGTGGTCCAAAAGGTCTCTATGGCCAGGCTGAAGAGAAAGTCGTTATTGAGCTTTCAAGGTCAGAAGTTCTGCGTGTTATAGATGAGTATGAATATGCAAGTTTCCACACAACATCATCAGATAACACGGAACACCCGGAAAGTTCGGTATCAGAGCAGAAAAAATTTCTGAATCAATTGAAATCTCTCCTCGATCTGGTGAATCAGGGACTCATTATCAACCCTTATGATGAAACTAGTGGTCAGCTGGTGACATTAGATACTGGTGAATATATGGACCCCGAAGTTAGTAAGAGTTTACGGTCATTACCCGAAAGGGGCAAGCATTTATATTCCACTTTCTTGAAGGAAAGGCTTGTGGAATGCACCGTACCCCTGAATGATGTTATTCCCAAGGCAAATATATATACCTTCCTTAACCCACCCCCAGCCAACCTGGACAAAGGCCGAGACAAACTCATGTCAAGTAAAGCAACTGCCGCAATAGTTACCCAGATGTTCGTTTCACTGCAAGCCCGGCCTGATTCAAACATGGATGAGTTTTTCATGCACGAGAATGCACGTGATCCGCCAGCATTATCCGATAGAGGTAAGCTACGGAGTGGGACAAAATCTCAAATTCTCAATTGTTTACCAGCTATTCCTGCACAAGGGAAGAATTCAGCAGCTAGACAAGCTTCAGTTGTCATCTTGGATATGCCTGCTGTAGTCCATGTAATCAAACCACAGAAAGCGGATCTGTTTGGAGAATATGCTCGATTGCAATTATTGCCATACATCGAATCTCTGATTAACACGAACACCACAAGGGTTGATGCGATCTATGACTGTTACCCCGAAGGCAGTTTGAAGAATCAGACGCGAGCAAAACGCCTCGGTGAGACAGCAGTTAGGTTGATACGGGTGTCCGAGAACGTCCCTTTACCTAAAGGGAAGAATTGGCAGGCATTCTTGAAAGTTAGTGAGAATAAAGACGAATTTTTCAAGTTCCTGTCTGCTGAACTGCTGAAATTAACATCAACATCCGAGTACCAGTTGTTAACGACATCAGGAGAATATGTACTATGCAATAAGGATGTTAGCTTATGTGACATATCTCCATCGAACCACGAGGAAGCAGACACGCGCATGATGCTTCATCTCAACCATGCAGTCTCACAAGGTCACAAAATAGCTTTTCTTCGCACGGTTGATTCTGATGTCGTCATTCTGTCTTTGCACCATTTCGCAACATTCCGTGACCTTGGACTCAGTGAGCTGTGGATTGGGTTTGGAATTGGAAAGGCATATAAAGATATGCCAATTCATGAGATAGCTTCACAACTTGGACCTGATTACTGTAAGGCCCTGACTTTCTTCCACGCCTTCACAGGTTGTGATGTAACATCCAGCATGCTCGGCATTGGGAAGAAGACAGGATGGAATGCATGGATGAATTTTCCCGCATCAACTGAAATGATGATAGAATTGACTGAGAATCCGCAAGTCTTTTCAGAGGATTCCCCTCATATGCAGCATATCGAAAAACTCACCATACAGATGTACAGTAACAGTTGTGTCAGTACACGTGTCAATGATGCGAGACGGCATATGTTCACACATGGCCTTAAGTCTATGGAAAACATCCCGCCCACCAAAGCAGCTCTGTATCAACATGTAAAAAGGGTAATTCTTGTGTCATCTTTCATTTGGCATCGTGCTCTGCAGAAACACTTATGTGTGCCAGACCCATCACAGTACGGATGGGAGTGGAATCCACGTCTCAATATTCTGGTCCCATTTTGGACTCACCTAGGAGACGCAAGTGCTGCATGTGCACTGATGCTCCACTGTAGTTGTGCCAAGGCCTGCAAGGGCAATTGCAAATGCTTGAAAGCTGGATTAAGGTGCACACCTTTGTGTAAGTGTGAAGGTGGCTGTTGTAACAATATTGAGTAGTATACTGTCATGTTAGGACCAGTCATCTCCTATTCTGGTATTTTTTTTTCCATTTTCGGCCAGTTAACACATGTCATGTTTCTAGTTGAGTTGATTTTGCTAACAAATGTTCATCCCATGTGGCTTGCTACATTGTCCGGGGTATAGGAATACAGTTTTAGATTTCGGAAAATAGTCTGTTATTTACTGCACAAGACGGTGTTAATTCATGCATAGCATGATACAATATCCCCAACTATTTTGCCTCTGTACAACAGTTGATACCTTCGTTCACCCGTGTGTTCATCTATGGTATCCTTGTCTTTCTCTGGCCATAGGCCACATGTGACTAGTCAGTTCCTACTCCATAGCAAATCAACTTGGAAATCCTTCATCTTGTAGCGCACTCATGTCTCAATGAATCCATACCTGAGTTGATCTAATAAATCTAACGTAAGGTATCAAATTGCCATACCGGATCATATTTCGATAAGTTATTCGCTAAAACATTTCGACCACTCATCGACATCAAAGGTCATGTTTTGGCTCCCAGTGGTGGCTATATCTCTATATCCCTGGTAAAGTAGCATACCATGAGGGATGGGCATTAAGTGTCGGCAACATTAATCCTGACTTGGAACACACCACATCTTAACTGGCCGAAAATGAAGAATACTACTTGTAGTCAAAAAATATTCCTGTACCTCGAATGACTGCAAACATACACTCACCCCTTCTAGTCCCATTTTGCCAATGTTCTATACTGGCAAGATAACATTGTATAATTAACAACGGGAACTAATGCATCCCGAGTTCATTCCAGCACTGCCCTTGCTGGCAGACGTGTCGCTATGGTGTTGAGATTGAACCAGAACTCCTCTAGAAATTTGATAGTTTTATTTTCTTAGAAAATAAATCTATCGAAAATGCCGGAAGTTGAGAATAGACTGTCACTTTAATTGGATTATCAAATGTCCAAGTATCCCCACTGCTGCATACTATCGAGTACCCTTGTTCATGTGTTGACAGGAATCTCTCATACCATGTTCATTTGACCATTGCATTCCCGAGAAACATTCAACACTAATTTATCTACGGACGGACGATCATACTGACAGTCAGACACACAGACGCACACATCGACGGAAATTCTGATCCCATTATCCATTAATCTTCCCCCCAACTTGTTCCAAGGGCTTCACTCCATCATTCACATCAATTACAGCACATGTATGGTGTTAGGTTTGGAGCTTCAGTTGTGCGATCGGCGAAAATAGCTTTTTTTCGATCCGCTTGGCGGCCATTTTGGATTTCGCTGCTAGTGGTGGCTAGAGGATGGTGCCAACTTGTAGCCGATCGATTTTGAAATCTCTGATGCCTACCCTTACATCATGCCAAATTTCAGGAAGGTATCACCAAGTGCACAATTATAGCGAATTCCTCCCCCGCTAATACATGTACGTGTACATGTACAAAATCGTGTACAAGTGATACGGAATCGGCCTTTTATACCTACTTACAGGTAATAGTATCCTCAGATAAGTATCCTATAAAAGGTATCCTCGATTGGTATCCTCAAATAATACAATACCTGGGCCATAGGTATCCTCAAATACTGAAATGAGTCTAAGAGTCGTTCGAGGAGTCACTCGAACGAGCAATTGCTCGTTGGCTCATTTGCTCTCTGGGATTTGAGTCGTTCGAGCAATATGCCGAGTCACTCGATCGATCAATTACTCTAAAGCTCATTTGCTCGATGGGATTCGAGTCATTCGAGCAATGGTTAATCAGTAACTGCTCGATTGCTTATTGGGTTTGGGAATGCTTTTGATATACACAAGGGAGATAACTGCATTATGGAAAATCAAGCACTGGTAATTATAAGACTTGGACGAGAGAACCGGAGATAGTTTGGACTGGATAGACTGTTAGTGATAGAGAAACATATGCAATAGGCATTAAAAATGGGATTCTGGGAAAATCAGGCCCTGTCCTCCTGTTCAATAGAACGCACCCCTTGTACCCCCTTAGTACTATAGCACTACGTGCTAAGCCGATAAAATGGAGAATCCATATCAAATAAAGCCAATTTCGGTGATTTTGGGTGGATTTTGGTGGTCTGTAAGGGTTGTCGGGTCTATTTGGGTAATTAGATCTACTCTAGTTTAATCGAAAACACCCCCAGGGGACCCCTTGGTACTATAGCACTATGTGCTACTATTATTAGCCAAAAGTTTTGCGATCCTAAATAGGGTTCTGAAAGGATTCGAAATAGTAAAACTTGTCGGGTTGTTTGTGGTAATTCTACAAATCGGGAAAATACTCCGATTCAATCGAACACACCCTCCGAACATACCCCTGACCTATAAGAAGGGTTTAGGTAGCATAGCAATCACGTGCTACCATAGAAACCAAGATGGCCGCCTCCAGTATACAAAATGGACGACGGAAACACGTATCCCCCTAACAACAAGCGCTGTGCATGCTCACTCACACCACGTATCACTATGGAGATGACGTCATAACATGGCCGCTCACGCGGGTTACCATGACAACACAACATGGCGCCACTACGTCACGTGACATGACGTCACTTCCGAGGTCCTGCACCGAGGTCCTGCAACCTTTCCCTGTAGGGGAACATGACATACTACTATCGTAACTACAATTTGATAAATCGTAACTACAATTTAGGAACTCATAACTACAAAGTTGAAAAATAATTCTATTTGACGCCTCAACACTGCCGTATGTACACCTTGTAGTCGTGACGATACTTCTTATTCAATCAGTACGTACTGTACTGGTAGTCAAAATTGGTCACATAAAGGCCAACAGGTCGAATTGGGTACTATAAACCTCCATTTGCATGACCAGGCGCGTAGCCAGGATATCAAAGGTAGGGGGGAAGAGTAATAACTAGGGGGCTAGTTCAGCGATCTGAACGCAGGGGCTACCCCCCCCCCCAACAAAGGGGGGGGGGGTAGCCGCTTTGTTCAGATCGGGCGAGAATAAGGGGGGGGGGGAGACCCCCTCTCGCTGGAGGGGACCCCGGGGAAAAAAAAAGAAATTCGAAAAAAAAAATGAAAATGCAATTTCCTTGTCTCTGAGTCCGTTTGAGTCCATAATTTATAAGTTGTGAAAGGCGTCATTAATTAGAGAGAGAGAGAGAGAGAGAGAGAGAGAGAGAGAGAGAGAGAGAGAGAGAGAGAGAGAGAGAGAAGAGAGAGAGAGACTAAACTTTGGGATGGCATGTGACCCCCCCCCCCCCCCCCCCCGGCTACGCCACTGTGTATGACCGACTGTGTGATTGGCACAAGCCCAAGAATTTAAGAAAGTAAATGATTACTAGCAAGCGAGAATTGATACTGTAGACTCCAATCCTAACGGAAATGTCACAACTGGAAAATTATTGCGAGATCGTAATTATGGGTGTGTATGGGGCACCCCCACCCCCTCCACCCCATAATTACACTCTTGCAAGATAGGTAAGCCTCATCCAATACGATAAAGCTATATACGTCGTTTGGAAGTAAATATATACCACCTGCAATTGAAACTTAATTTGTTTTTACCTGTATTTAGTCATAATGAGTAATGGGTTGAGCTTTTAACCCTTTACCCAACGAAACGGTCAAAACCGACCAGCGCTATTCTCAAAAATCGCCAATTAATTTTCATTATTTTTTTTTTTTTTTTTTTTTTTTGTCTCAAAAACATAGGTTATGACCCCTCGTTGGAACGAACACGTCGAACTCGTTCCAATGAGGGGTCATAATCTATGTTTTTGAGACAAAAAATGAAAAAAATTAGTTATTCAAGAATTTTTTTTGCAAGTGTCGTCTGGTTTTCATGTTAGGTAAAGGGTTAAATGAGTTTTTTCCATGACCAATAAACCAAACAAAGTTGATTGTGACAGAGCTTTGTTAGGATTTTATGTACAACATATGAATTGTCATCCTATCATTTCGTTTCCCCATCACATAAATAATTTCGATAACAAATTGATATTAATTTCAGCAGACTTCAAATAGTATTCGGTTAGTGGACAGTCTTCATAAACACTCATTAACATACTTTTATGGTGATGTTTATGCTTTGTACGGTTTTCATCATGAAAAAAAATGACAATAGATCTACATTAAAAGTAACACATTAAACAAATATTAGCGATATTTTAATCACCATGGTCAGTTTATCGAGTCATGTACGATCATATACAATAATGGTTCTTGTTCTCGAGGTGTGTTGTGAGAATATCGCACAATGCAATAAAGTGAATTCATATTAACGAGCCTGGCATTTCGTCCCTTGAGTTCCAATGTGTTCTATGTGCCTACTGGCACATAGAACACATTGGAACTCAGGGGACGATTTTACCACAACCACCGAAACCCTGCGCAACCGTAGAATATAATAGCCCATTTCTTGAAATGCATGCCCCACTCTCCCAACGGTTTTGCCATCAACATTTAATTGAGCATAAAATTAGTACTTTAATGTTTGTACCTACGATGTTTGATACACAATTGGACGTCTTGTATCCAAATCGCCCGATGTTTCGTACCCAACGCATTGGACGTTTTGTTCCCACCCATGGGACACTTGTATCCAAACTACTGGCGCTCTGTTCCCACTGATAAAATACTTCTGATTAGCCAATTGTTGCAACATCTATAGAGTTTGCTAAATAAAAATGAAAATGTCAATGACACTGTAGCTTAACTTGTCTGTGCGTCATGTTTGGTGAAAGGGATAATGTTCAGTGTTTATGAAAGGATTATGAAATAAGACAAGAATTGAGATAATTGGGAATATATTAATTTCTGTTCCCTGTATGCTGTGTTTTCAATAAAAATAATATGAGGTTTAGACTATACTAAAGGGGTGGGGTTAATGTGGCCCTCACAGTTAATGTATGTGACCCTCAAAGTTAATGAATATCAACGAAAGTTACCAATTTATAGAGAAATTATTCCAAAACGAATCATCCTATCAAGTTACAATGAAATCCCTTCAGAAATACGGCCTGTAGACTGTGCTAAAGGTTTCGGGGCTTCGGGCCCCTGTAGCCATCACGCTTGACCGATCGCAACCAAACGGGGACGTCCAGTTACAATGAAATCCCTTAATAAATATGACCTGTAGTCTGTGCTAAAGTTTTGCGGGTTTTGGGCTCGGGCAGCAGTCAGGGTTGAGTGATCGCGATCAAAAGGGGACGTTCTCATCTGGGAATTATCTGGAGTCATCCTACCAAGTTACAATGAAATCCCTTCATAAATATGACCTGTAGACTGTGCTAAAGGTTTTCGGACCCATGTAGCCACCACAGTTGACCAATCGCGACCAAAAGGGAACGTTATCATCAAGACATTATTTGGAACCAACCTACAAGTTACAATGAAATCCCTCCATAAATACGACCTGTAGACTGTGCTTAGTGTTTTGGGGTTTTGGGCTCGGGTAGTCGTCACGGTTGACAGATCGCGACCAAATGGGGAAGTTCTCATCTAGACATCATCTGCAGTCACCCTACCAAGTTACAATGAACTCTCTCTATATTAAATATGACCTGTAGACTGTGCTAAAAGTTTTTGGGTTTCGGTCTTGGGCAGCCGTCACGGTTGACAGATCATGATCAAAAGGGGACGTTCTCATCTAGATATTATACAGAGGCATCCTTCCAAGTTACAATGAAATTCCTTCATAAATACGACCTGTAGAATGTGCTAATGGTTTTCGGGTTTTGGGCTCGGGCAGCCACCACGTTTGGCCGATCGCGACCAAAAGGGGACGTTCTCATCTAGACATGACCTTAAACCTACATATGGAATTTCGTGACGATCGGATAAGAACTACGGAGTGTAGCCTGTGCTAAAGGAAAATGTGAACAGACTTACAGACTCACAGACTTCCGCACGCGTCATGGCAATAGCTTATCTTGACTTTGTCAGGTTAAGCTAATGACTATGACTGCCCTCTCTAACCTGTGAGAGACCAAAACGGCGGGGAGAGGGCAAGCAAATTATGTTTATATTTTATCAGTGCGAAACTGGACGATAGTTGGGAAATCCCCACATTTGATGGCGAAAGTCACATGGAATCCTTTATTATTCACGTATTGTTACTTCAAGTTCAAGGGATAATATACTTTGGGAATGCAGCATTGTTTTTACACAGATGTGTCTGATGTGATGGGGATACGGAAAAAGCTTAGTATTGGCGTACTCACCCACATCCATCCGTTTTTCAACAGTTTTATACAATGATAGCACAGTTTTATACACTCAACGTTTTCCATGAAGCTATACCAGTCGGAAAACTATAAGTTTGATCACTCTAAGTTACATTGCATTACCAAACGCTAATATTCGATCGCATTGGACTGGGAGAAAACTCTTTGCTCAACAAGACCTTCTCCTATAATCAACTTCCAATAATCACAAAAAAAATCATAAACGCGTCACTCTTGTCTGGACAGACAGTTCATACAAGCAGTTATAACGCCTCTCCTTAAAAAAATCAAAACCGGGATGAAAGCATTCTTTAGAATTACAGATCAGTTTCAACCTGAACATTTTTATCAAAAATCCTTGAAAAATCTGTCTTGGACCAACCAATTGAATGGGTATCTCGTTTAACCCTTTATCCAACGTAACGGCCAAAACCGGCCAGCGCTATTCACCAAAAATCGCCAACCAATTTTCATTATTTTTTCATTTTTTTATCTCAGAAAACATAGGTTATGACCCCTCATTGGAACGAGCTCATCGAGCTCGTTCCAATGAGGGGTCATAACCTATGTTTTTGAAATAAAAAATTAAAACAATTAGTTATTCAAGGATTTTGTTTGCAAGTGTCGTCTGCTTTTCATGTTCGGTAAAGGGTTAAAAGCATCTTATTGACATGTTTCAATCGGCATATCACTTTTGATACGATAGATCATCAGATACTGTCACACAAGTGACATTTGGTGTAACAAGAAATGCCCTCAAATTGTTTTCTCCTATCTGGTCGGTATATACCAAATTGTGAGCACGGATGGTTTATTTTCCTCCCCCAAGAAAATCAAATTTGGCGCATCATGTCTCCGTTTCTTAGTCCAGCCCTGCTTACACCGTATATCCAGCCCCTTTGACGCAGTGAAGTTGTGGTCATCATAAATAGGCTTATGATACCCAACTTTCCATACCCAGTAATTTTGATGACTTACTGCAGACTTGGGGAGAATGTTCTGAATCTGTTTATCTCATCTCATCGCAAACTCTCTCTTCAACTCAATCAACATCTTGTTGAACCCTGGGGTCCAATGCGTTCTTTGTGCCTGCTGACGCACGGAACACATTGGAACTCGGGGAACCACATGCTAGGTAGAAAACATAGAAAAGATCTATCACATAACGGAAAGAACTAGTCAAATATGTCATATTCAGTATGGCTATAAAATCCCCACTTATTAGTAAACACGCTGTTGTCAGGATTGTCTCGATTGTCACGTCTGCTTCTTGTATGAATTTCTCTTCTTTCATTTTTCGCTTCTCTTCATTTCTCTGCTTTTTTCTCCTTTTTCTTCTTCATTTTTTTTATACGGGAATGGCGGGAAGACAGCCACTAGTGGCTACGCCATCTCCCAGTGGTACAGTCATGTAGTTCTGAAGTATGCTGCCTATATGTATATTTTTGTTATTAACTGTAGTTCTGAAGTATGCTACCTATATGTATATTTTTGTTATTAACTGTATACATGTTGTACTACTGAATAAAATCAATCAATCTGTTCGACAACGGAGGACAAGAAATAGATTGAAAAAATAAATGATGATAAGGGTGAGGCTGCTTTTATTGGCACATCTACTGAAGTTGCTCCGCCCCACATAGTGACCATAGATTAAAAACAAACTCTCCTGTCACACCTTCCAAGTGTTGTGTCAAGAACTTGGGAGTCCACATTTGCTCATACATGCCAATGAATGAGAAAATTGCCCAATTTGTCCCACATGTGTCAAGAAAAATAAGTTACGTCCGTCACCATTCAACGATAAAGGCAACCACGCAACTTATCTGTTGTTTTATTTTATTAAACTGGACGACTGTAATTCTTTACTGACTGGCTTGTCCCCAAATTGACCCAAAACAGTTTAATCGATTTCAAAAAGTAGAAAACAATACTGCAAAGCTGGCTTCTGGTAAATCCAAAAGAGAGCGTGTAACGCCATTGCTGAAAACACGGTAGAAAGTACCGTTAAATACACAGTAAAATTCTTGCAGCCAGCTGCAGGTCATGACACCGTGAATTTTACGGTAACAGTCCTTTCTGCTAAAAAGTGTAATGACACTCACGGACAAGTGCTCGTGATCAGCGAAGCTTGCTTCTTTCAGTAGAAAGACATTTAATTCTTTAATTACTGCCCTTTGCGTAACAACATCATCCAGGTCGACATGTCTCGAAAGAGTCCGTTCTGAAAGTAGACCAATTCATATTTTTAACCTGCAGCCAGTCGGTTGCAGGTTAAAGATATTAATTGGTCTATTTTTGATGATGTTTGAACAAGGGTCTGATACAATGAAGCAAAATATACATATAAAAAAATCCTTGATTCTGCTTCTTGATCGAACAAATGTCTTCATGCTTAAATACTGATTTGCACCGTAATATCTCGCGGTAGTATACTGGCAATTATTTGCCAGTACTTTATAGTATTGCCAACAGTAACTTTTCCCACTTTTTTTGGTTGCCAATAGAGGCTAGAATTGAATACAACATTTACCTTCTGGTGTTCAAACATGTCAATGGAAATCACTCTCAGCATGCATCAACGTGTACACACTAAGGCGGGCGCAGCAGATGCTCCAGTGTTGATAACAGAATTCTTAAATGCACAAAACGAATTTTAAAAGATTCGGAGAAGGGTCCTTCGGTTTATTTCCAGGTTCTGAAAATGGAATGGGCCGCCGTTCTACATGCGGCATTGTAAAAACATTCAGGATTTTAAAATCTATCTGAAATAAAACATTCCCATTCAAATTTTCATTCACTAACTGATGATTCTTTATAGGTTGCGTTTTTCTTACAGGTCGCCGTGGGGTGACCTTAGTGAGGAATGTCGCCACCAGACCCGAAGCTAATCGAGATGCCGGGCGTTTTGCCCCTCCACAATGTCCATGTCTGTCGGACAATTTTGTTGTCCATCGGAAAAATAGCGGGTCGCTCGAATACCGACATTTTCTCTGATAGCCGCTAATTTGAAAAAAAAACTTACCATCTTTAATCCTTTACCCAACGTATATGATATCAAAATTTGTTATTTTAATGTTTTTGCAATTACTTTTTTTCAAATTTAAAAAAAAAGTATTTCATATGAACCCCCACTGGAACGAGCCCAAAGAGCTCGTCCCAATGGGGGGGTTCACATGATATGGTTGTGTTGAATTGTTTTGGAAAATTTCCAACTGCTTAATTTAGTTTAAACAATATTTATTTAATAGAGAATGTTATATGTTACCTTAACACCGTAAATCTGACGAAAGCAAAAACAGTTAACAACAAAACACAGTGTAACATATATCAAAATTGCAATAGACATTGAGTACTGTAGGGATTTGACAGTCAGCTTATAGCTTATTCGGGTCACCTCCCAAGGTTCTTGAATAATTAACTCATAAAGGTGGTTTATGAAATTGAATAGATGACTTATCACAATTTGGTGGTCTGGACCCCTAATCCCAAGTTGATCAATTACAAAATCAGTCGCCCATCGCCCAAGATTATTCCCGGGCGGTTGGACGACCGATTCAATAATTAATCAACTTGGGACGGAATAATAACTAAAAGAGTATATAACTGGCACGCGGACCCCCTTTTCAAATGATTCGGAATTCTAAAATTTGATGACCTCTATAATCTTCACGTATCCCTCTTTATGCATGACTGGAAGAATTAAAAAAACTACCCAGGTCATTTGATAATGCATGTCAGGCACATAGAAACCCCTCAGAGATAAACACAAGACAAACAGGTAAATTAGAAACGCGGCAGAATTGTCCTTCCACACCTTCCCTGCTTAATTTGTAAATTGTGCCGTTGGATGCAATCGATTCGTTAGGAAAAGAGTTAAAAGAAGTATATTGAGTTATGTTTCAAGTTCGTACCGACGGCCAACGTCCCGGAAAAAACTATTGGGAAATATTAACTCTCGCCCCACCATGTCGAACAATTTTGACAACCTGGTTTGGGGCTTTGGTGCCATACAAATGCTATTTATTATTAACACTAATTTTTCTCTCAGTTTGCAATTCCGACACAGCGTTAAATCTAACAATTTAGTCTCTTTATAACCGAAAGACAAATATTGGCTGTACAAAAACTAATGTGCGAATTGAGACATAAAATCTCAGATTATAAGGATAGTCAATCAATCAGTCGGTCAAGATTGTATTCAGTGTTTGCTTCTTTCAAATTGGACATTTATTGTTGTCTTTGATCTTCACCAATGCATACATCAGAGGCATCACACTATTTCGCAAATGAAACTGAGAAGGTAAATTTTTAATTACGGTAAATACTTACCAGTAGGCAGATAACAAAAAACTGAAGAAATAAGACGGTTGGCATGGCCTGAACAGGCAGACAAAGCAGTTACTGAAAACCGTAAAACAGTAACACAAGACTGAGCATTATACACCTGAGCATCCTACCACAGCAGCATACCCTGGGCATCATACCACAATAAACAAGCACTGGTCCACTTCCCGGGGTTCCCATGGGTTTCAAGCATCTTTCATTTTGTTGGTAAGTGTTCAGAATGTCTCCTCCCACAGTGAATCACATCACAGCATCTCATCTGAAAAAGCGAAAGAATGGTCATGGAGAGTAAAATACAATTTACCCTTTCCGTATAGAAGAGTTTTACACTGAGATTATTTACTACATTAATTTTAGAAAAGACATATCGAATTATATTGTTTGAATTGCATTCTGAAGATCAAACAGTAAGCGCTTTCTTGTACACATGCTAAGACGTTACTCTCACACTTCCAGCACCCGTCAACCACTTCACCCCAGGTGGTACCTTCAATGTCAGTTCGAAATGACAGTCCCGATTCATTATCTGGGGGTAGACCAATTACTATTTTCAACATGCAGTCTTGGTCTACCCCAAACATTTCCGGAGCAGCAACCTTTTTAATTAAATTATAACATATAATTTTCCTGGACCGGAAAAGCGGTAGCACCATCCACTGCTGTTGTAGAGATATCGTGCTGATGACTTTCTCAAAACTCTTGTGGCAATGTAATGAGATAAATAAAGGTTTTCCTCAGTCCCATTATCGTCTGACACACACATTACATTATTGTGGCCTCAACCAATATTATGTCTGAATGTCAATACGACGCCCTGTTATCAGCATGACTTTTGGATTAACTAAATCTGACCCCGATAGACAACGGCAAATGGATGCGGATATCAATCTGACAAAAATGTGAAAGATGGTCAGACATACATCCAATGCTGTTTCTACAGTTTTGTTAACCCTTTACCAATCACGAAAGAGCATTACACCTGCAAGAGCATTCTCTGAATAACTTTTATGTTTGCCTAAAAAGACATAGCTTATGGCCCATCGTTGGAACGAGTACAACGAACTTGTTCTAACGAGAGGTCATTAGGTATGTTTTGGAAGAAGAAATTAACAAAAATATATGTATGGCGATTTTGGTGTACAGCTCTGATTGAATATTACCGTACCATTAGGCAAGGTTTAAAATCAGAGAATGGAGAAACCTTGTGCTGATCAGAACGGAGTTGACGATTAGAATGTATCGCTGAGTTTCTTTGAACGTTGTCCATACCTTGCGGTGTGATAATCTATCGAATTCGGTTCGAGAAGTCTTCCTAACACAGATTACAGCAGTTCATCAGCAAAAATGCATAATGCTGGTCTTGGCGTTTCAGAAAATCTCTAATCACTTACCCCAAACGTTTCCTTGATCAGACAGTCCTTTCCGACAGTGTGTCTGATCAATTCATTAAAGCTCGTCACTCATATAATTTCGTGTACTCGATTCACAACGCTCGTTTAGAATAACAACTCATTCAGATGTAAACTGTCCCTTCAGTGCAACAATTCATCATCTACAACGTTAAAGCATTGCGGATGGCGTTTTGTTGCTCCCATGGAACAAAATTATCGCGAACAAAACTGCAAAACGCAGGATACATATTGAGACTCGGTTTCGACGATTAAAGTCAAAACGCCATGCCAAGTTAAACAGATTGTTGTCTATGATTATTTAATAAAATTGCTGACCTTTGAACGAAAATATTCTTCTGTGGTATCCCCCTCCCCCTTCTTCCTAAATTATTTGTAAAGTGCCATTTTAAAACAAATTTCCATCCATTTATGGACGATGTGCAGGAAATAGTAGGGGACTAAACTTTCTTGCGTGAATAGATAAAGAAGGTCAAATTATCAACATGGTTTCAGCTGGTAAATTGTGAACTATTTTCTTAAGAAGGATAAGTTTCTTTAGTTCTCATTAATGGTTCGAGTCTTTGATTCATAACACCAGATGCGGATATTCTAGTGTTTGTCTAATTTCATAATTTCCAAATTACGCGATCATGATTAGTGACACGCCTTTAATAGTTTTCATCGACGGTTTTTATTTTACCAAATTTGCCGATGAAAATAAAACATTGCCCAAAACTTACTTCTCTCTTTCCGTTTATCAGGAACATCACCGGTTATAAATGCTTTACCATTTTTATGGCATACTTAACTAAAATAAATACTGCAAAAGGTCGAAAGTCTGCAATAAGTATATGTTAAAATGTGTTCATATCTCATTTGTTTCTGTTACTTCTCCAAAGCGTTGTTGGTTATATTTTGTCACTCTGTGTTGGTCTTATGCTTCATTTTTTTTTTTTTTTGTGGGGGGGGGGGGGGGGGGGGGGTGAAATAGTCGCTTTGACCGTCTATCCGTCCATCCGGCCGTATGTCTTTCCGGCCGTCCGGCAGTCTTGTTGTAAAGTTTGTCCGGTCAGCAAAAAAATATTCAAAGGACCGATCTTATTCAAACTTCAGAAAATGATTGCTTAGAAATAAAGGGAGTGGCATGTCTTGACCCAATGTCATAGCTTCAAGGTCAAGGTCACAAACCGTTCGTTTGTTTGTTTCTCTATTCTTACTTTGTCCGTTTCATAAAATATTCAATGGACCGATGTTGTTCCAACTTGTCCTCTTCATAAAAATATTCAATGGACCGATCTTGTTCCAACTTCACACAATCATTGCATACAACTCAATGGTGAGTCATGAACTTGACCCAAGGTCGTAGTTCCTGGTTTAGTGTCAAAGACTATTCGTTTGTTTATTTCTCTATTCTCTCTTTTTTCCGGTCTATAAAAAACTATTCAATGGACCGATCTTGTTCAAACTTCACACAATGATTTCTTATGACTCAAGTGTGTGTCACGATTTTGCCCCAAGGTCATAACTTCAAGGTAAAAATCACAAAACGTTCGTTTGTTTGTTTGTCCATTCTCACTTTGTCTAGTCCATAAAAAAGTATCCAATGAGCCAATCCTGTTACAACTTCACACACTGATTAGTGATGGCTCAGGGGTATGTCATGATTTTGACCCAAGTTCATAGTTCCTAGGTCAACGTCACAGACAGTTGGTTTGTTGTTTCGCCATTCTTACTTTGTCCGGGCAATAGAAAATAATCAATGGACCGATCATGTCAGACTCCGCACAATAATTGCTAATGTCTCAAGAGTGTGACCTTGACCCAGTTGTTATTTATTTATTCGTCTTTTACGTCACACATTTCTGCACAGTGGCTGATCGTAACCGCATCATGGAGATAAAGACAAGTTTAGTCAATGGTTTATACCAATTTTGCTCACTTTGGAGGATATCCACCCCAAGCATTGCTGACTAGTTCCTATTTTACCAGCAAACCAGAGCTCGTTTACCACAGTAAATAAATACTGTTTCACTTCCCGGGGTTTCCACTGGGGTACTTTAACCCAAGATCATAGCTCCAAAGTCAAGGTCACAGACCGTTCGTGTGTTCATTCGTCCTTCTGGCTTTGTCCAATTCATAAAACGTATTCATTTGGGTGATCGTGCTCATACTTCACACAATGAATGCTCATGACTCCAAGATGTGTCATGATCTTAACTGAAGGTCATAACTCCAAGGGCATGGTCACAGATCGTTCATCTATTATAAAGTTGGCCGGTTCATAAAAACAATTCTTGAGTGGGTGGATGTTGTTCATACTTTACGCAATGCTTGCTCGTGACTGGAGCGGGTGTTATGAAGTTGGCCCAAGGTCATAACTTCAAGGTCAGCGGTACTGGTCATATATCTGTTCTGACTTTGTCTGGTCCTTGAGCAATGTTTTAATGGACAGATCGTGTTCATCCTTCACGCACTGATTGTTTATGATTCAAGAGTGTGTAATGACCTTGACCCAAGGTTATAACCTCAAAGTAAGAGACGGATCGCCTGTCATGACATGCACCAATACAAAATGTATTTGCAAACTAGTACTCTGTCTATTTTCAACGAAATTTCGACAGCTACAATTGTTTGCTTGAGTTTCTCTCCAAAGTATTATAAACTATCAGAGTCAAGGTTTTTGGTTTTTATAGAGAATCAAGGACGAATATTCCCCGACTATTAAAAAAATATTGTTTTACAAGCACACTGCTACATGGATTGAGAAGCAGATAAGATTACAGTTGTGTCAACTAAATTTAGTTCAAGCAGATCTAGTCTTCCAGTGGTATCGTGTGGAAACTGTATCTATCAAGAATTTCTGTCAGGCAAACATGACATAAATCTTTCCATTCATTATTGGTGTGATCTTAATTCGAACTTTTGAACCCGAAAGCCCGCTTTTCCGGTCCAAGATTAGTATACGGCCTGTAGTCATAATTTGGGTGGTTGCTTAGTAATTGTGTATGGTAGACCAATCAATATTTTCAACGTGCAGCCCAAAGGCTGCACGTTGAAAAAATTAATTTGGGTTTACCCCCAAATAACGTATATGAAGTCTTCCAACTGCTGCCATTGAACTGACATGGAAGATACCACCAGGGTTCAAAGGGTTAACCTGATTTGTTTTATCTATTAGGATACCTCATATTTAATTCCAGTTGTTGGCGCATTTGAAAGCTATTAAAACTGGGTGGATTCTTTATTTCGTTGAAATTCCAAGTTGAAAAGGGGCGTTACTCTCAAAGTGATTGTCGAAAATAAGCCAAGTCCGAAATTGACCGGTCATTGCTGACAATTTTCGTCATTGGAAGAGATTTACAGAAAAGTTAGCTCCCCTTGATTTTATAATGTTGTCAGTAAATTTAACACAAGGGTATGGGGATTTCATAGAAAAATCAAAATTTCGAGCTGGATGTTAGCGAAGTTGTATCACCGATGTGTGCATCATTTCACAAATTTCGGGCATTTTCCTGTACGGTTGTATATTTTTTTACATTTTTCCCTCAATCAGTTTGACGGTTTGACTATTATTCCATTATTCCCTGTTTACATCTATTTAAAAATAAGAAAACGGCGCTTTCACCAACGTTTGATGTTTTGTAAGTTGTTTTTCTGTTCAGTATACCAACACTGTGACATATTATACAGACACCCTCCTTTCTATTAATATAAAAGTCTAGGAGATGAGATTTGCTAATTGTTTCCTAGGAAGAATATTTAGTTATTTATTAAGGTTTAATGACACTTTAACAGCCAAGGCCATATCGTGACGGTGACAGTTTTATGGGTGGGGGAAGCCGGAGTACCCGGAGAGAACCACCGAGCAACGACGAGCAGCTGCCAGCTCCCCAACATCGTAACTCCGCACTACAGCATAGGCAGGGTTAGATTGGTTAAAGACATGCGCACCATCGACGTGCAGTACGCCTTAGCGTCATTCTGCACCCATGTGGACAATCGGGGTTAAGTGCCTTGCCCAAGGACATAACGCGGGAGCCCGAATCGATCGCTCAGACGGTTACCCATCCAAGGACTAACCGGGATCGACGTTGCTTAACTTCGGTGATCTGACGAGAACAGGTAGCCACCGCGCCCCACCTGGGAAGAATAAAAACTGTCAAATTACTGTAAAAACACATTCGCTAAACAAAGAGCCAAAGTTGACATTTACTCTGTTGCTTCTCAATATCTTGCCATAAAAAGCTAAGTTTCCGTTTGTAACTTTTAAGGAACGAAAACAACAGACAGCTCCGAGAATGGTCTGTTGTTTTCGTTTATCAAAAGTAACAAAAGAAAACTTCGCTTTATTTTCTTCTGATATCATAGGGGGTTCTCAACAATACATGCTTTTAAACTGGACCTTCTTCACCGATCTCATAATTTCAAGGGAGATAACAGTATCAAAAGTCGATTTTCATGACGAGATAAGTCAGTGAATGTCCATTCTTAAGTTGCAGTGATTGAAGAAGGACGGATGCTATACCTAATGTTTAATCCACTGAAGAGTGGCGGATACTAAATCGAAAGGGGACTATAATATGGGATGGGATGGTATGGGGTCCCAGATAGATATGCTGCGGCGATATTTCGAAGGTGTGAGATGGGCGGGTATGGGAGGCGGAAAGAGTTTCAAATTTTTATAGTTTTCATAGCTATTCTGGAGCCTTCTGATGTAGTATTTAACCCTTTACCCAACGAATCGCCCGCATCCGCCCGTGTAATATGCAAATTCAGCAGTTGAAAAAATATTATTTTTAAAAAAAATTCAACAAAACAATATCATGTGACTCCTCGTTGGAACGAGCTCGTCGAGCTCGTTCCAACGAGGGGTCACATGATATGGTTTTCTTGAAATATTTTGACAAATTTAAAAAAATGGTATTTAAAAAAATAAATTTTGATATCGTCTGTGTTGGGTAAAGGGTTAACAAGCTCTCAGAAGTTAATTTGAGTAAAGCAGGGAAGATGAGAGTTGAAATTCATACGTGGGAAGGTCAGTTGGGGTGCAATGGAATGGGGGAGGGTGTCCCTGGCTGCGCTGTTTCTCTAAACCTTGCGTTCCATGTTATCCTATTATGACTTGTTTGCCAGAGCTCTAAAGTATGGTTCAGTCGCACATCCTTCGGGAAAATAATTAATGCCAGTCACCCCCTTTACTGCGGAAGTGGTTTTAGTTTGACGGGAAATATCCACAAAATAACACTACAGACTGTTTTTGAAACTATTTTCTTTTCCCAAGACATTGTGTTTCCTCCATTTTGTAGTCCGTCTCTGTTATGTGTAATTATTGCTCGTGGCGCAGGTGTCATGTCAGTGTCTCGATTGACTTCATGTCTGTAAATACTGATGAAATGCAATAACAATTTGCCATTTGTTCTGGCTCGTATAAGGATTACTTTAAAATGTTTGTTTTGTACAGCTATTGGGATTGCCATTGAAGACCAACACGGACTGTCGAATTGTAAAGTCAAGTAATTAGTTTGTCAACATCATTAATGTTCGTTACTCATGCTGTATAAATAAACTTCCAGGTCCAATTACTGGTCGTGTATCCGAAACTGCGTGATGTTTGATTCAAATTTATCCAAGAGCGTGATTGGTGAAAAATGTTTTACCAATTTTCGTTTTGTTTTGGAGAAACCGGTGGCCAGTACTATAAAACTTTTACAATTTTATTTTCAAGAATTGTATTTTCTAGTTATGGTGACTTTAAATGGGCAAAAATGAACTATTACCATTCTCAACGATCTGGCAATTTGCCAGTTGGCAAATTGCCATATCTTTCAAAATGCCAATGATTCATTTTAGTCAGTTATATTGATAGGTAGAAAATACAATTCTAGAAAATACAATTGTAAAAGTTTTAACGTATTGGCCCCTGGATAGAGAACTCTTTCTTATTTCGAGGTCCGACGGCTTCCATTTTATCATTATATGATAGTATCGCGGGCCTAAGAAAATGAGCGCAAAAGAAAGATATCCTCTCTCCTCTTTCCAAACAAAGAAAATAGTTTGGGGGAGAAGTTCAAACGAACTGGACAGGTATGCGCCACAGTATATTGATTAAATTGGATTTATTGAAAAACAAAACACAAGAACCAGGAAGATTATATATTATATAATAGATAAGACAGAAACCTATATACTACTCAAAGTTTACTAAGTACCAAGTACATCCAACTACCTGTTTTACGTTTTAGTTGAAATATTGTAATGAAAAGTGTATATATTTTTTATTTAATTATATCTTTAATGATTTAAGTACAGAAATTAAGATTTTATTTGTGTTTGACATTATATTTTAGTTTTTGAATACGTTAACCATGGAAAATGGATATTATTGGTAAAAGAAGAAATTTTTCAATATGCCAAAAAGTTGACGGAGTGAACTGGCATGGGTTTAATGTCAAGTATGCGACCCATTACTGTTAGTTACAGCTTGACAACGCCTTCCCGTGCTCTCAATCAGGTTCCTGGTGGTCCTTTGTGGGATGTTATTCCATTCTTGGACCAGCAAAGCGCCAAGCTCTTGGACACTTCTTAGCTGGACTGGATGCGCTGTAATTGCAAGCTGCAACTCATTCCAGACATGTTCGATTGGATTGAAGCCAGGGGATCTTGCTGGCCAGTCCATACGCTCAATCCCCTCCCTCTCTCGGTGCATGGACAAGATGAGGACGGGCATTATCGTCTATCAGAATGAATCTATCACCCACTACACCTGCATACAATCTGACGTGGACATCCAGGATCTCACCAATATACCGCTGTGCAGTTAATGTACCACGTTCAAGGACACGGAGTTCTGTACTTCCATCCCTGCTGATGTCGCCCCAGACCATGATTGACCCTCCACCATAGCGGTCATGCTCAGCAATGTTGGCTGCATGGAATCGCTCTCCTGGTCTTCTCCATACCCTAGAACGCCTATCTGTGTGGTCTATGCAGTACCTTGACACATATGTAAAAAGGACAGGTCGCCAATCTTCTCTGGTCCATCCAACGTGGTCCATGGCCCATTCATATCGTGCCTGGCGGTGATTCTTGGACAGCGGAATGCGAATACATGGTCTTCTCGATCGGAGACCACCTCCGTGCAACCTTGCACGGGTAGTCTGCGTCGAAATATTTACCCGGATGCATTCTGAAGGTCACTGCGAAGCTGGGTTGTTGTGGCAAAGCGGTTCCTACGGGCCTGAATGATCAAAAACCGGTATTCAGCTGCAGATGTTGCCATGTCTCTGCCACCACCGTGCCGTTTTACTGGTGTGCCATATAGCTGAAATCTTGCTCAGTCTCTGGTGATCACTGTATGGGGCACACCAAGGGCTTCACCAACCTGAAGATGGGTAGCCCCTTGCTCCACCATCCCTACAGCCCGCCACATTTCTGCTTCAGACAAATGTCTTCTTACATTTGTATTTGCCATATTCAATCATTAAATCACAAGACTTTGTGTTGAAATGAAGACTTCACGAAACGTCTGCCTGTCAAAAGAGCTAATGTAAACACTGGCTGGGGACCATCTCAATACATTCCAAAATCATATCCACCAAAAAGTATTGCAAATATGTCACAAGCAAATTGCACAATGATGTGTCAAATATTTGGTGCTTAACAAACTTTGAGTAGTACATAATGGATGAATGAAAAGTTTCAGCGCGCCGAATACGCACAGGGACGATGTGAGATTTGAAACCCCTTGCGACCCGCATATCTTTATTTGCTTATGAATCCACGATAGTCGGAAGGGAAGGCCAGTAATCTTATTTGATTTGAGTTAGCGCACTGGTAGTAGGATACTGGGGTCAGACCCTGTGAACTCCGACCTGGAAGGTGACTAGGAATTGTGCATAACTACATGAATTCTGCTCTGTGTTTTACTCAGAAACGTGGGGATATTTATGATAATACTGAAACCGCAGTTTGATTGTTGTTTTGTTTTTTTAGTAAACAGCATAAAATCCATCACGATTATATATTTATTTATTTATTTATTTATTTATTTATTTATTTATATATTTATTTATTTATTGGTGTTCAAGGTCATATATTTCTGTACAATGGCTAATCATGACTATGTCAGTTTTACGGGTGGAGGAAGCCAGAGTACCCGGAGAGAACCACCGAGCAACGGCGAGCAATTGTCAGCTCCCCAACATACCAACTCCACACAAGCAGGATAAGCATTGGTTGAAGACAGGTGCACCATTCACGTGCAGTGCGCCTCGTACACAACGCCACCGTGCCCCCACGTGGGCAATTGGGGTGATGTGTCTTGCCCAAGGACACAACGCTGTTGCCGCAGGTGGGATTCCAACCGAGAACCTCTCGCTCTTGCGGCCTGCACGCCTACCTACTGAGCCACCGAGCCCCCATCCATAAAGGTTATAAAAAGGAAAAAATCCACCAATGTGCTTTCTGAAAGATGGGAGTCATCCATCAGCTTTTAAGAGAGGGTGGATGCTGAACCTTGACCATCTGGTCTGCCTTCAAGGGTGATGGGAGTGAGAGGGGAAAAAAGTAACCTATAATGATTGTTGAGAGTATTTTTATCCATTCAACATTTACTGTTGAGAGCTAGATGGTGGTCTGAATTTGTTATTCAAAATATGTTATATTACAAATTACTGGAGAGTGTCTCAGGCATTCTCCAATAATTTGTAATAGAACAAATTTATATAAACATACAGGATATCTAATATTTCCTTGTAAATACCGGGATTTATCTCATGAGTGAGTGAGAGAATTCGTATTTTCACGAGCAGCTTGCTGCTCGTGAAAATACGAATTCTCTCACTCACTCATGAGATAAATCCAGGTATTCACAAGAAAACATTAGATTTTCTTTTTATGATACCCCTTTCATTTGAAGCTTCAACTGAAACGATCCAAACCGACACCCATACCACGCAAGAAATCTGTTTACACAATCAGCTGATCGCTGTTTCCGCTGACACACAGATCACATTGGATGTTGTGTACATCCACACAAAATAGTTTTCGGGTTTGTTGGCTAAATGACGCAATTTTTATCCACAAACAAATTCAGTAAAATGAAATTTCTACTTCATTTTCGCTTCAATAATAATTCTTCAACATCGAATTGAAAAAATTCAACAATTTAATTCTGAAACAGTGAAACACCGAAAAGTTCAGAACAAGTGAAACAAGTGCATTAATACATTTTGGCATTCCATCGTGATCTGCCGCGTCTTGTTATACTCACTGGTGGAGCGAGAACAACTTTTGTTTTGCGCCTGTGAAAATTCATTTGTAAATTTCAAGTTCACACGAAATGTTAATCACCGAGGTGTTTGATCTCACTAGTGAGGGGAGAACGCAATTTATTTTTTACCGATTCGTATTATAATTAGACGTTAGGGGTGTAAAAAAAATGTTATTTGCGTTTGACTGAATATGTAATATGAGCAACGAAAATGTTGGCTTTTGAAAGCCCTGATAATGGCACCTAGCACTCAACCAGTTAATTTTATTAGTAACAAAAATAAATGAGTATTATGGGGTGAAAAGGGGTATAAAACTAGAACACAAGGGTGTACGAGAATTTTTTATTTTTTAGAATCAGAAACGCAGCTTCCGGCCCTTCGTTAGAAGGAGCTCAGAACTTATGACCCCTGGTTCCAATGAGGGTAAAAAGCTATGTTTTTGAGACAAAAAGTGAAAAAGTAATAGAATTTGAATAGAGATTTTGTTGCGAATAGAGCTGATCATTTTACCGCTGTGTAAGTTAGATTGTTAATGCAACATAATGTAGCTGGAATCTGCTCTTTGTGTTTATAGAACTTGAAATACCATTTTTTTCAGAGCTACTAACGTAAAAAAAACGTAGGTATTAAAACTCTTTTTTACAGAAGTCCTCAATGTTTCCCGTATACCTTTCGCCGTGGATGACAAATAGAATCGTGTCTCTATTTCTCCAATATCACGAATATATCAAATTATAACATCCCTTGGCAAAGGCGGTTGTACATGTTTTCCCTTCTCAATCATGATCAGGCATATAGACGCGCCAAAATAAAGGCATTTACAAACTACTTGTGCACTTTTTCAACCAATTGAAATATGCTAGATGATTGAATCTAAAAAAATAAAATAAACATTCAGTTTCTTTGAATCAACGTAAAAAAGGTTTAACAACCGAGACTTGATTTGACAGGGTTTTTAATGAATTTACCAATACCATCAGGGAAGATTGTTTATTAACTACTAGCTCTCTGGTAGTGCAACATAATTTTCTCCAGTCGCACTGTTTTTCTCGTTTAACTTTGAAATTAACTTATTATTCCTTGTTTCCTCACTGAGCTCTGTCAAACAAGGTATATTTGGTTAAATATAAACTGCATTATGGGAAATAATGTCTGCTAAACACTGCCTTTTCGAGATCAGAGTGCACAGGGTTAAACAATAATGAACAGAGACTCACCACAGCTGCACTTGTATGATTACGCCGCGTAATTCCACTAACTGTGTTAATATGTTGCAAGGTGACTTAATTACTGATTGGAATGTCTATAACTGGAGCACGACAAAATAACTATATCTTTGTGAGTAAAAGGACATCGCATTACATCAACTGTAGTTTGTGCGCGAACTTCACGAAAAGTTGGTAAACAAACAGCCCATAACAGCGTTGAATTTCGAACAGAATTAGGCCGGTGGGCCGAGTGCTAGATTGGCGTCGTAAAGAAACTACAATTTTTTCGGCAGCGTCAGACGGAAATGTTTTAGAATGGGTTAGGGACATGCTCCCGTGAGAAAACCTACAATCTGTCTCCGAAATGGACCTTTCTGGTACCTCTAACGGGTGTTATTGTTGATCTGTACTTCAAATCGCTTCCAAGATCTACTCTCAAAACGGCAAATCTCTGACTCTATATATTTATTGTAAAAGGCAATGAATTATTTCCACTGATGGACATCAGGGTTGTGAAATTTTGCTTGTGTTTCTTGATTTTTTTAGCACATGATCTGACCATTTTTCTCGCCATCAAACTCGTACGTTAAACCTTTACTCAACAAGAATATCAGATGACACTTAAAAAAGAAACTAACTCAATTTTTAATTCTTTGCCTCAAAAAACGAGCTCCATTAACTGGTTCCAATGGTGGGTAAAAAGCTGCATGTTTGAAAGAAAATAAAAATGAAAAAATAATAAAATTTGAAACCGGATTTTTGAGCATAAAAGTGGTACAGTATGATCATCTAAAACCTTCCGGAAGTAGTTTCCGATTTATGCAGTTGTACAGTACGGCCGCCGTGGACTGGCCACTTTCCACGGGTGGGCAATATTTCCACGGACGTAATAATATTAGACTCCAAACACAAATCATAGGAATAATCATCAAAAAATTAATTAATGAAGCACCGGGTACAACCCGGTGCTTCATTAATTAAAATTTTGCTCATGATGATTTTTATTACCTGATAAACGCATACGTGGAGTTCACGGCAACTGTTCTGTATTCTGGTAAGTGTTGCCCCGACCTCTAGTTGTCTATTTATATTTTGTTCACCACGTATCGAAGTAATATGACTTTTGACTCACAAGCCTTGTTTCAATAAAATTTTATTACTGAATGTTTAAATACATCTACATCTACTATGCACGGAGATGATGCAGTGCCAAACAATGGTACCGTACACAACAACAACGTATGTCGACACCTTATTGGAAGCGCTGCTCGTTTCTCGGTTCATTTGGTCATTGTCAATCGGATTTGAAAGCAAACGATAATTGGAGGTTATTACTTTATTAGTGTCATATCGGCCCAGATATCAGCCCGATCCAACTTCATATCAGCCAGAGAACGATGGTCGATGGCTGATGTGAAGTTACCAAGGGTTGCTATCTCAGCTGACGTGATATTAACCAAGTAATAACCTCTTTATTTATTAAACTAAAACAGCTAATTATAAAATGTTCTCCGATCTGTTACAGTTTTCTAACACTGTTATTTGTTTCTGATTCTTTTGAAAAAAGTCCGAAGTTTTCGGTTCTTCAAGTTCAGACTGTTCAGCTTCAGCTATCCGAACGTCTCGGCTTCCCCACTTTCGGATAGCTGAACTATCTCTTCTTCCAATTCGCGGAATCTCTGCTTACGACTCTAAATCTTAGTTGCGTTGAATTTGTCTACATCTTTCTTATTTCGTCTCTTCCTTCACGCAATTTTTACTTATTACCACCATTAATTACTCACCACACAAAAAAATCCATCATCTTCAAACTATTCCATTGTGCCCGGTAACGCCAGTTTTCCCGTCTGCGTTCGACGAATAGCGGTGAACAATTTATGTGTAAACAAGTTGGTTTCGCATAATGACGCATGAAGGGGACAACTGTAGCTTTGTTCATATCGAGAGATATCGGCGTCATATCAGCAGCGTTTAAAGTCTTATCATGCCACCTGTTTAATTTGACCAAGCAACGTGCTCTAATTGCATCGGTGGACTATGCGATATTAGGTTATTCAATGGGGAACCGGCTATTGGATTGAGTCTATACACTGCCAGTGGCCGTGCATGAGCCCATACACCCCCTCTGCTGGGCGCCGATTTGTTTCCGAATTAATTTTCCCCACCTCAAGTTTTCACCTATTTTCGTGCAAATAAAAGACAGTGTCCTGATAAATATTCAAAATGAAGCGATTCGGCGCTTTTAATTTATTATTTAATTCGCTTGGTGGCATGATAAATACGTTACAGGACGTTTACTTGCCAGGTATGGCGTCATGAGAGGCGAAGTGAGATTAATATTAGGCGAGATTACGTCATCGCCTAATACTAATCTCACTTCGCCTCACTTGACGTCATACCTGGCAAGTAAACGTCCTGTAACTTATAATATCTGTCGCGTCTGATAATGGGTAATTCTGGGAAAGAAAATCATATCGAATAAGTAAATAAAATCTACAACTCGTCCACAGTTACCCTGGAATGTAGGAAACTCATCCTGTTAATTAGGTCAAGACCTCGCCAATAGCCCGCCCAGAACCAATTTAATGAACATGCTTCGCAAATTCATCAATTAGACACTCGTGGGAGATCCTCTAATTTTGAGAATTCGATTTATCTTGGTGAAACTCCACCGATCGTGTACTTGCACGGGAAATTATTCCATGTCTGCTGTGTACCAGACTTATCTCATTTAGCACAGCAGCCTCCCATCAACAGACCAGTAATAACATTATCCAATTTACCTCTGCAAACACTCGGCAACAGCAACAATCCAGAAACAACGAGTAAATGATTTCTCCGGAAACTACTTCATGTCCACAACCTCAAACATATTCCATTTTGCTCTGCACCCACTCTTGACGGGCCAGGAATAACGAGTAAATGATTTCTCTCCAAACCATCCCACGAATACGGTATGTCAGAGCTATCCCATTTAGCTCCGCACCCGCCCAGGAACAGACCAGAAATAACGATTAAATGACTTCTCTAGAAACAATTCCATGTCTATTGTGTGTCAGACTTATCTCATTTAGCTCCGCATCTACCCAACAACAAACCAGGCACAGTGAATTCTCTGAAAATTACTCTATGTGTGCAGTGTGTCAGACTCATCTCAATTAGCTCCGCACCCAACCAACCAGTAACAGTTCAGGAATGAGGGGTAAATTATTTCTCGACAAACAGCTCTACCTCTACTGTCTGGGTGCATCCCATTTATCTCTGTTGCCACTCAGCAACAGACAAGGGGACCAATACTATAAAACCTTTACAACTGTATTTTCTAATATTGTATTTTCTAGTTATGACTTTTAATGGGTTGAAATGAACCACCAGCGTTTTCAAAGATGTGGCAATTTGCTAGTTGGCAAATTGCCATATCCTTTAAAATGCTAACGATTCGTTTTATTCGGTTATATTAATAGGTAGAAAATACAATTCTAGAAAATACAACTGTAAAAATTTTATATCATTGGTACCAGGAATTACCCATCACATAACGAATCGACTGCATTCATCCGCGTAATTAACAAACTGAGCAGTTAATTCGAAACATTTTAACAAAACTATGTCATGTGTCCCTCATTGGAAGGAGGCCACCAAGCCCGTTCCATCGAGGGGTCACATGACATGGTTTTGTTGAAAATATTGAAAAAAGAATAATTAAGATAACAAGTTTTGATAGCGTGTGTCTTGGGTGTACACTGCAAAAAAATATAGGTTCTCTTTAGAATCAAAACTGGTTCTAATCTTGTCCCTGAGATGGAACCAGTTCTGTTTAAACAGTATTTATTTCAAATCAAATAAATTTACCAAGATTAGCATTCAATTTTAACAGAAAATGACATGAACTAAGTAGATTCAGCAGTAAACTTGGAGCTTATTCAACGCAGTCGCCAAACATTTTGAAACAAAGGAGATATAAACAGTTGGCATATCGAACCAGTTTTGGTGCTATACCTACAGCACCAAAACTGGTTCGATATGCCAACTGTTCATATCTCCTTTGCTTAATAATGATTTGAGACAACCACGTATAAGCTCTAAACTTACGGCTGAATCCCTCAATTTATGTTTAATTATGTTAATATTTAATGTTAATCTTTATAAATTTATTTGATTTGAAATAAATACTGTTTAAACAGAACTGGTTCCATCTCAGGGACAAGATTAGAACCAGTTTGGGTTCTAAAGAGAACCTATATTTTTTGCAGTGTAGGAACGAGTAAAAGTAAACAAAAACTGAACATTGTAAGAATAATAGTCTGGCATCTTCAGAGTCAGTCGGATCGCTTCTGACGCCATGACACAGATCGTTAAATCTGTTTAACGTCGATGTGCACACAATTATTTTTGTGCACAGTCTGGGCGCTAGTCATCGAAACTTGAACATTCGAGACAAAAGGCAGTTATCAAACAAGTCATCTACGGATATGGAGTTGTCTTGTGTATAATTTTCTAGTGTTGCTCAGCAACACAAATGTGAAATTACCACTGGACAAGAATAGATCATTTTTATTGATATTTTGAACATTTCAAGCCGTCCCTAAGTGGGCAGGCCGGTTTGAGCCAGAAAAATAAAATAAAAAATGTCCACCTCAAATAGATTTATTAACAACAATGTAACTGCGTGAAAGTAATATAGAGGCGGCAGATCTCCAGCTAGAATGTATTGTTACAATCGATCAATTCTGCGTGTGGAACCAAGTGCACTTTGGCCGATATGAATAAAACCAGACACCATGCAACTCATCGTTGGAGACAGTTCACTTAACCTTTTCTAATGTATTGGCACAATGTACTAAAAAAAATCCGCCAAATACGCCCATTTACAGCTAAAAACTACTCACCTTTTTATATCGTTTATCTTTTCTTGAAATATACGGTGCGACGCCCATTGTAACGAATTGTGCTTTAACCCTTTACCCAACGCAGACGATATGAAAATCTATTATTTTAAATATTATTTTTTTCAAATTTTTCAAAACATTTCAACAAAACCATATCTTGTGACCCCTCGTTGGAACGACCTCGACGAGCTCGTTCCAACGAGCGGTCACATGATATGGTTTTGTTGAAATTTTTTAAAAAATAATATTTTTTCAACTGCTGAATTTGCATGTTACGCGGGTGGATGCGGCCGATTCGTTGGGTAAAGGGTTAAAAGAAAGCATACGAGTCTAATGGGGGTGCGGTGGCGTTGCGCTAACCGGTTCTCGTCAGATAACCGAAGTTAAGCAACGTCGAGCCCGGTTAGACCTCGCATGGGTGACCGTCTGAGCGATCGTTCGGACTCCCGCGTTGTGTCCTTGGGCAAGGCACTTAACCCCCATATTTCACATGGGGGCACGATGACGCCGTGTACTAAGGCGTACTGCACATCGATGGTGCGCATGTCTTCAACCAAACTAACCCTGCCTCTGCTGCAGTGCGGAGTTACGATGTTGGGGAGCTGGCAGCTGCTTGTCGTTGCTCGATAGTTCTCTCCAGGTACTCCGGCTTCTTCCACCCGTAAAACTGTCACGGTCATGATTAGCCATTGTGCATAAGTATGTGACCTTAAACACCAATAAATCAATTAAATCAATACGACTCCAATATAACAACTAAATATATATTCACAACGAAGTCTACCAATCATGCTAAAAATGTAGGATCTTCATCGAGTTCCCAGTTTATAGCAGAATCTCTGAAACGCTGTCACTAAATTAAGTCTGGCCAGAGCCTTTGGTGAGGTTCTGGACTCGTTTCGTAAATTTCGATATTATCTGGAGACCAGTTGAAGATTCTATTTATAACTTAACCCTTTGAACTCGAAAGGCCGCTTTTCCGGCCCAAGATAGTGATATGACCTGAACTCATAAAGAAGATAGTTGCTCAGAGACGTTGTGCGATAGACCAATCAAGATTTTCAACGTGCAGCCCCAAGGCTGCACGTTGAAAATATTGATTGTTTTTCCCCAAGTTACGAATATAGACTCTTCCAATGATGACAATGAACTGGCGTGGAAGGTTCCATCAGCGTTCATAGGGTTAATGCAAACTCCGATAAATAATGTTTAAATTGAACGTGGCGCAAATAGCGTTTCGTATAAATCCTCGATTATTATTATTAAATTAAAAACAATGTGTTGCTTTGTTGAGCTCCAAAAATAGAACAGAAGTATTTTTTTCATTGTTTAACACATGTTGCAGACAAAAATGATCTAACTAGGCGACAAAAAGGTCTTTTCTCTTATGTTGTGTTCAATTACTAACGAGTAATATTTAAACTTTTGTGGAAGCGTGAGTTTATTTAAATCTTTTGCAGGTGAGTGCGGTATGAGGCACAAATAAGGGTGTCTCACGTGAAATGCGTTCGAGACTATAGGTATGAGCTTTGAGGTCTCTAGTAACTTGTGTGGGGCTTATATTTCATCTAAATTTGGGAGAATCCATTTGGATTCTCGCGAAAAGAGTTGCGAGAAACCATACCGGCTATGAGTGTCCCAAGATCTCATAAGGCTACCATGGTTGAACTCATGTAGTATATTGATCACACATGTTAACTTTTTACCGAACACAGCTTTTTAACTTTTAAAACAAACTGAATTTGATAATATTTTAAAACATAGACTACATTTACCAATAAAACCTTACAAATATGGATATCATTGGAACCGGCTGTTTGGGCCGGTTCCACTGGCAGCCATATTTGCACAATTTTATTGACAAAGTGTCAGTATATTCTGGTCATGTTAGCCTTGAATTGGTTAAATTGCTTCCGTTATGTTAGGTAAAGGCTTAAATTAACTCAACTTTTTTCACGCGACTCCTAGTAGAGGTGCCGCGAGAATCTCCAAGGATTCTCTCTGGTTTTGTTGCATGAATCTTTGCGTGAATCGATTCTCGGATTCTCGTCGAAATATAAGCCTTGCTCATTTGAGTCAACACTTTTAAAACAGTACACAAAAAGGAAAACAAGGATGCTGACAAGTTGCCAACACAGAGAATAACAAAACAGTTGGGGGGATGAAAAATAATTTAACCCGTAAAGGCTTGGAGACTAATTTTTTTTACACATTTTTATTACATCTTTGACGTCTACATCTTGTATCTTGTGGCTTTGAAGTTCTTTCCAGACAAGTCTAGGGTATCTTGTCTAGAAACAACTGTGAAGGTACTTAGAAGTGTTGTATCTGGAGACTACAAGTTTGGGCATCTGTTTATTATAGTAAAAAGTGATGAAAGTCGGAATTAGGTCCTAAGGGTTGATCCTATCGCTATATAGACCTGCAGGATTAAAGTATCCTTGAAATTACCCAAGCACAAACCCAAACTAGATTTGCCCATATGCGTGCAGATCGTATTATGTTGTACGATGCCATTCAGGAAACAGTTAAAAGTGCTCTTAGATATTGTTATCTGCATTTCCTCACATCATTCGTATGTTTTTCTCAAGTGGAATCATTATAAAAAGTATTTTCAATTATGATTTCTATGTATTTTAAACGAAGTGCGGGTTTATCTCTCCACCGAAGGATATGGATTATGCATATTCCTTTGAAAAAAAATTGTTGATATAACTTCTCAAACGGATGCGGAAATTCCATAACCGGGTTCTTAGGCATAAGGCCAACCCTTTACTCAACGTATCGCTCAAATACGCCCAGCTCTAATATAAAAATCACCATTCATAATTCGCCACTTGAGTGCACCAAATCGCCACCTGCAATGCGAAAGCATTGCAGAAGGCGCCTTGTTGCACTCAATTGACGAATGTATTTAGTTATTAAACATTTTGATTCCAAAACATGCGTTATGAACATGACAAGAGCTCGTCGTGTTCGTTTCAATGGTCGGTGCCAACTCAAGAGCAGTAGATACCCTCTACATATTCACTTAAGACCGAAGCTGAATTCTCCGTGAATTGGTTCGATGTCACGTTGCGAAGTTATTGTCAAAGTCAGAGAGGGACTTTTCTCCCCCCACTGCATGTGTAATATACGTGACTCTCGGGTGAGATAGCAGGGAGAGACAGATGTATCCCATCCCGCCCACTTGACGTTATACATTTATAACGTTATTATGACGCTATGCATATCGTATCAGTTTCTTGCTACCAACTAATTCATATTGACGTCATCGGAATGCAGTGTGATCAAAGTTCGATGCTCTAAAACTCTTCAACCCTGGAGCTGCCACCGTTCCTAATCGATTCCGTGGTATATACCTTTGGTATATACATAACTTGTGCATGTTCTTTCCGATGGTGTCATCGAATACAAAATGAGTTGATTGAATCAGCACGTGACTCCCGATTACCTCTGGCTAACGTAACCGCTGCATGGTGGGGGGAGAAAAATCATCCTCGACGAGTCTGAAGGTGGGAATGGGGAAATCTCACCCTCGGGGCAAGATATTTGAACAAGACCCTCGGCAAGCCTCGGGTCTGGTTCAAATATCTTGCCCCTCGGGTGAAATTTCCCCATCCCACCTCCAGACTCATCGGGGATCATAATACTCCACCATAGATATCACAGTACAGCAGGAGTAAACCTCTTTCTCGTGGTTTTACAGTGTGATATATGTTCTTTATCATATGACTATCACAAGTAGATCTTCAATACCACCGAATAGTGTCACATAATCTATATATGATCTATATATAATGCGGGGTGCTTTGTATGTATGAATATATGTATGTAGATGGGGTGTGTAATCGCAACTCCTTTGGGACTGTTTGCGCTCAAGTGCTGATATTGTAGGGATTGCAGAGGAAACCAGAAGAATGCCGTGCGCAATATAATATTTTCAGAGTGCCGTGCACAATATACTATTTTCATTAAAGGAAGGAATGTCGGTATGCTTATGCGTATTAAATTTCGAGCGGTCGAGAAGAGATGATTCGTTATGATGAAGGTGTGTCCGACGGGACAAACTGGAATCTTGCAGCTAAAATAGAAATGGATCTCTCCGCATACAAAAAAATACTCATTCGTGCCCTAAGCCCGCGAGCGGGCAATCCAGCGAGTTATTATAATGACTTCCACAAATAGTTCTCCAATACCGCAGTATAGATTGCCCGTCAATTCTGGCACACCGAGCAAAGATAAAGTCAACTATTTATCCTTAGTGATATCATGCCTGTCTTAAACAAGGCTCACATGACGTGGTCTGAATTTCCAGGCGACAATTTTACAAATAAGAAATAAGAACGTTTCTTTTACGCGCAACACTCTGGACAAAGATTCCTTTCAAGGTCTGTTTGAAAATGCTTTTCTTAATTTTCTTGAGGCTGATCCACTAAAAACGAAAGAGAATTCGTATTCTTGGAACCGATTCCCGATGAAAATATTTAGACCTCCCGGCATTGTAATTTATTACTAAGAGATAGATATGTCTGTTGCCAGGGGTAAAAATGTGTTGTTAATATAATGTATTTTTCGTTTACACTGCGAGTTCGTATTCAATTTTGAAATAGGCCTACCGATTGCCATAAAATAAACAAATTATTGCACCACAAATTTTGTCTTGTCCGCGTGACCAGATCAGCGAGATTAAACGCGATTCGTTGCGTCAAAATTAAAATTAAAGATTGTATTTTCACCAAGGTATTGGTCGCAGTGTGGTTAACTTATGCCTTTGGTCTATAACGAATAGCGAATATGGCTTCGTTTGGGGAAGTCGAGGGTGGGTCAAGATCACTGCATTTCGACAGAAGGCCGCAAAACAAAGCATTGCTGAGTGCCATCGGTGACAATGATCTATAGCAATGTGATCACAGAAGCGGACCGAAAATTTTGACCGGATCCTGACTGCGTTGCGATCTAATCGAAATTCTCTGTCCACTTTCCTCTCTTCAAAACTATAATATTTTACGTTTCAAAATGGAAATGCGAGAACACTGAATCTGAGAGATTATTTTCGTTTCTTTTGGTGCGGTCCTGATTTCGCAATATTAGACACTTTTCGCACATTGAACGACGACTGATAAAAATTACGAATGGTTAATAGTAGTCGTAAATTCGTCGGACGGTCAATTTTCGCAGAATTGACGACTATTGACGACTACGAGTCCGTTTGAGTTTTCTTGTGTTCCGCAGCGACGAATTATTTGATTGCCAGTGAGAGATGGAAATTTAGGCCACATGGCGACTACAGTTTAAGGACATTATCTTAGAGTGACCCCCACATTGAGTGGCGGAGAAACGCTCTCAATTTTTTTGCAATTTGATATAACCACGTGTTTTAATAAGAAATCATAATCGTAACAACGCAAAAGAGAAAACGACAGCTGACAGGAAGAACCCAAATTCCAGTGACGTAGTACCCCGTATGGAATTCTCATCAGTCGTCGTTCATTGTGCGAAAGGTCTCTATTTTATTCAGAAAATCACGATTCACGGGTGCAACTATGTCGCAATTAAATCGCGAGCTGATCACGAAAAAGACAGCGGTTGTGTTTTCAGTTCTGTGTGCTTTGCAACCCAAATTTCTTTTAGAAATTGTTATGATTTCAACTCAGCCTAGCCTGGAAAGTTTATAAAACAAGGAATGTCAAACGGTGTATTCAACTTGAGTGGATTTTAGTGACGTAAAAAATTACACCAGAAGTTGACATTTACAACAAAAACCTTATGTTGGCATGAGCAGTCTACTTACGATGTATGCACGACAGAATAACACTGTCTGGTCCATTGTCGGTTGTACAGAGTTGAAACACCTCGCCCCACCTCGCTGCTACATGGCTCCTTGTCACTCACCACACATTAGCAGGTTGTTTAAATTCAGGAATACCGACAGCGATGTCTTAATTACTTTGGTATGATTTCGATTCGGTCTCACATTGAACACTTGATGCGAGACCAATGCGAACTCGTCACATCTAACCGGTAATTTTGAAATTATCTGATTTTGAAATATAAATGTCCCGGGCAATTTGGCTATCACATTATCACGCACGGCAGTAAGTTGTTTCCATCACGAGATGAAACTGCTTCCGTTTGATGTCTTCACAGTGGTTAGTTTCCGTTCCGTGTCTGTTCATTGAAAACACAGATGATAAAATATTAAAATAGATCATCACTCTGGAATGCCTTCAATGTGTTTAACTTTGTTTGCTGGAAACAATACTAATGAACAGCTTAATAGACTACGTGCGGTATCAGCATGTTCCCAATTAATCATTATTAAAATACAAAATAGTACATCCAAATGGAGCATATATGAGGAGACATGCTGTCAAAATAATAAAGGAATAATCAGTTTTCTCCTCGACGGTTTACGTGCTGTATTTGTCTTTGGTTTAACGAGAAAACGCACGCACGGACGCAAGCATGCCCCGCTGATCTCTGTACAACTGGATTGCTGAAGCGCTTATTGGTCACATTTTGAACAGTGTCTACATCGACGTAATCTTGGGGGGGGGGGGGGGGGGGGGGGGGGACTACTATAAATAAACAATGCTCAACCGAAAAAAAGTTATCTAGGTTTTTCACTTTCCCGACACCTCGCAATCTCCGATCGGTTTTTAAAGAATACACTTTGATGTTAGTGAAAAATGAGTATGTTGATGACGTGCACATTTTTCGTGGCATCGCAAATTGAACATTTACAACTTATTTTCCTTATTACTGACAAAAAACTAGTGCCGAGTTTGATACAGTGTTAATGGGTTTCGTACAAGGTATTTGCCATGCCGTCTGCTGAAGTGAAAGCTGTTACGTGCTGAGTGATAGCTTTCACGTCATCAAACGCCAGGGATTGGGAGGAGTTAGCGCGTTGATTGATTTGACGCCATCTTATGTGGAGGGGTGGCTGTTTGCTGACGTTTTTCGCTGACGTTCTAGTAATCCAGCTGTATAGAGATCAGTGGCGGGCACACATAAACAGGTCACACATTCACTTTCAGGCAAATAACAGTTTGTTCTGAAACATAACTACTTATTATATTTTATATTAAATTTGAAAACACGTGATCTGTATCGGTTTTATCTACTTTTAGAAAGCAAATATTTTACACGGAAACTCTCGAATACAAGCACGTACAGAGTAACGCGCTTAATTTCTCATCTATTGCTTTTGCTATTCTAGCACACATGAGTAAAATAAAATACGGAATGACATTGTCTTCTGGTTTCGATTATTTGTCGAATTTGTGGTTCAAGGGCCCCTGTTATGCCCTTCCGTGGACAGTTCCATGCAATCGACTCGTACAAAACGATGTTAGTCATCTATAGTCCGTCACTTGCAGGTTTGACTTTCCGTTAGGCGTTCAGAAGCGTTCTTTGAAAAATATAGACTGCCTCTGGCCTTAACTACCTCGGCTCCCAAACCGGGGAGAAATGCAACCAGCCAATGCAGCCAGGATTTTTTTTCAATCTTGGTGAAATGTGCTGTATATAATTTTATGCAGGAGGCTTGTTTCAATCCCACCTCTGTCTTGGTGTTTCTGTTATCTTGTCTTTGCCTCATATGAGTAAGCTTGTTTCAGGTCTAAGCAGGAGTTTAATGGTTGTTGTACAGCAATGGGCGTGTTTCGTTGACTTCGCTCTCGACCTCGAAAAAGCCTTTGTCTCTTAGTCTGCTCAATCGGCGCCCCATACAGTCTACCAAGAATGCGAATGAATGTGGCCTGAGCTTAGTTTACAGTATCATGATTGCAAAAGCGGAAAGAGAATTTCGACCGGATCGCGAACTACAGGGTCGCGAACCGTTCGACATTCATTGTTCCCTTTTCTGTCAACAACATTCTAGACTCTCACCTGTCGAAAACGAAACACGGAAAGCATTTCGTCTAAGATACCATTTTCGTTTGTTTTTCATGGCTCAATTTTGATTTCGCTGTATTTTTGTCACGAAATCTCTGTGCACGGATGTAAACGTGCCGCGAACAGATTGTGATCATATCGCGTTTCGATCGTGAAAGAGGATGCTTTTGCTACATAGCATTGTTTGTTGTAACAAAATCTGCCGATGAGTAAAATGACAATATTTAACTCAGTGACTTCAGCAACAAAAGGGAAAGATATTAATACTGACGCAAACTACTTTAGAATAATGGATCTCTTAAAACGAAGGAAGTATTTGATTGTGCATGCTTATACGCGGCCACTATATCGCATATCAGACATTTATACTATTAGCATTCAAGATCCTGTCTTGCTGAAATCGATATATGTGAGCTTTTCGCAGTTTTGTCGTTTTCTGTTCGTTTCCTCACAATGAATATTAGTGATTTTCAGAGCAAATAGACTGACAGCACAAAGTCGTTTACACAGTACAGTTGTAGAGCATCATGTAGGGAATCTCGCTTTTAATTGAAACTGAATGGTATGATAGGGTCGTAGATTACCCTGCATAACATGAGAGACAAGCATAACATGATAAGTGAATGTGCATAAGATATATCTAATGGGGAGAATCGGGGCTCCCGAATGGAGCTTCGGGCGATACAATATGCAGGAATCGTCAATTCTGTCAGATTTGGCTTGGGATGGGTTCGGAATGCGAGCTAAAATACTGGATCATTTAATTTCAACCTATTTGGGATTGTACACTAGCTCAAGCGGTATACTGACAGAAACATTGGCGGTTAAGTGACGGGTTTCCCGGTATCCAGGTTCGGCAGAGTTTCCCAATTATAAATCCGTTGGTGAGAATTATAGAAGTACATTAACCCTTTACCCAACGTAACGGAAAAATCCGGCCAGCCTTATTCTGAAATATCGTCAATTAATTTTCATTATATTTTGTCTCAAAAACACAGGTTATAACCCCTCGTTGGAATGAGCTCTTCGAGCTCGTTCCAATAGGGGCCCATAACCTATGTTTTTGAGACAAAAAATAAAATGAAAAAAATTAGTCATTCAAGAATTTTCTTTGCAAGTGTCGTCTGCTTTTCGTGTAAGGCGAATGGTTGACATCACACTCGCACTTACTTTGTGTTTGCTCTCGAGGATCAAACAAAACTAGGAAAAAAGTCAAGGAAAAAAGTCATAGGAAAAAAAGTCATAGGAAAAACAGTCAAGGAAAGAAAGTCAAAATATATATATATTTTATATGAAAATGTATTTTATTCATTTTTGACTATATATATCATGGACTTTTCAGTATTATTTATTTGTGGCACATGCGTATGTGGAAATAAGGTACAAAATGAATTAGTGAAGTCTGTCATGAAATTAACTGACTTAACCATAATCCATGCAGCTTCTAATCCTCATATTTATCTCTTATTGCTGTAGGTTTCATAAATTAGCCTGTGTTTTTATTATAATTATGGAGATTGAGCAAAGACAATTTTGATAGTCTAATCCTTATAATAATTTTACTGGCCAGGTTTCATAAATTTGCCTGTGTTTTTGTTATAATTCTGGAGATTGAGCAAAAATGGGTATATATGACTGTTAAGATGATGATAAAATTAACTGAACCCACTGAGCAGAAAGAGTCAGATATTCAGGCTAAAGGTGCCTCTGTGCACAAGACTTACGCTGAGGCGGCGGGGGGGGGGGGGGGGGGGGGTGGGGCGTCAAAGCAGCACATGAGGTGTCTGCAATGGGCGCACTGAGTGCCGAGTCTCCAGTAGTCTCGGCTGACTCTGATTTACTGGATCCCGCTGATCCACTGAACAGCAAGGCCTTCTGCCCTGACAAGGATATAGCGGAAATGTTGGCCACGCCGACAGGTCTGGGTGATAGCCTGCCCCAATCTTCAGACCACTGGGCCAGCACCACCACAACCACTAAAACACCCAACAAAAGAAAGAAAATAAGTCTGGAGCCTGAGGTGGAAACAAAGGAGTTAGCGGATGAGGAGGGCTTCATTCACACTGTTGATAGACAGCAGAAAAAAGTGAGGAACTGCCCCTCCCCCCCCCCCTGACTCCTCTGCCTCCACCTCCGGTTCAGGATCTGGTCCAATCTCGGCCTCAAAGTTAATAGCCGCACCTAGTATACCACCTCTTATGGAGAGACCCTGGAATAAAGTTGTAGCCAGTAATACAAATAATCTTAATCAAAACTCTAACATAAATAGGGGGGAACGGACTCTACCCTCTTCCACCAGTGCCATAAGCAAAAATGGAGGTGGGAATAGCCAAAGAGACAACAAAGATCACAGTTCCCCTAGATTTGTAGTTGTAGTCACAAGGGTTCACCCCGACAAGCCCAGGGAACTCATTAATCAGGGACTACAGAACTGCAAATGGGAAAGATTTACGTCAAAGGCCACAGGCAAGGCGACGTGGAAAATAAAAGCCGTATGCCCCAATCAGGAAACCAAATCAGGAATACTAGCCAACGGAATAATCATTAACAATAGACGGCACGTTGTGGAAGAATAAGATATACTCCTCCCCCGATTCAGTGCCACAAATGTCAGAAGTTCGGACACACAGACAACAAATGCAGAGGGATCCTAACCTGCATGAAATGTGGAGGTAATCACCTCAGCAAATCATGCAGATTAGAATCCCCTTCCTGTCCCAATTGTAAAGGAAACCACCCAAGCAGCTACCGAAGATGTCCCCATTATAAGAAGATTAAAACAAGCATAGAACTAAAAAACCGACACCAAACCAAGTCTGAAAACGCCTCACCCCTCATGCCGTCTGCTCCCTTATCGCGGGCGCACTCTACTCAGTTTTACAAAAAACATGTCAACACCAATTTGGGTGACATCTGCCAAGATGTCAGCCGATCCGCGTCCCGACTCTTCAAGACCCAAATCTCCGAATCCTTAGTAAAAGCCGCTATCAACACTAATTAAAACTACCGACTATCCTTATCTGAACACCGTAACTAAATATCAACCCCACCATGAATAAGTTACAAATAGCCGTGTGGAACGCTAGAAGCGTTAATAATAAAACACTTCAAATGAGCCGATACCTCGAAGATACAGACATTGTCTGTATCTGCGAAAGTTGGCTTCAACCCAGCAAAAATTTTTCAGTTAGCGGGTTCAGCACTATTAGAAGAGACCGACAAATCACTAAAGGTGGAGGCGTCGCTCTTCTAATAAAGCAGAACATCAAAACTAAAACAATAAAAACAAACCACCTCGATGCAGAGGTGATTGCAACTGAAATCACAGTCGACAATAAAAACATCGCTATTGTCTGTTATTATAACGACCCAAGCAAAATTGTTTCTGACACTGTCTTTGATTTCTTTACGAGGAAATACAAACACTGCATTTTCCTCGGCGACTTCAATGCCAAACACCTGTACTTAGGCTGCCACAAAACCAGTCCCAAAGGTGAAGCCCTACTCGAAATAACAAAAAAACATAACCTCCATGTGGTTATGAACAACTCAGCAACCTATATCAGTAACAACCCACTATTTTCATCTGATATCCTCGATCTAATTATCGCCAGTGATTCCCTGATAAACCCCATCGATGACCACTGGGTCGGCGATGATGACTTAGGCAGCGACCGCCTCCCGGTCCATGCCTCACTGCAGCTAGGCAATGGAACCTCTATCGTGACATCGTCGATGTCAAACTCACAAACACCCCCCCCCCCCCCCCCCCCATCCAATGCAGCGGAACTCGAAACCCAATGCGAGGGCATAGAGAAAATCATTAACTCAACCTTAAACGAAATATGCCCAAAAGAAGAAGTGCGCCCCCGGAGAAATACTATCTCAGGCGACACACTCTCACTAATCAAAACTAAACGGAAAGCTCTTCGAGCTCTTAAAACCGAAACTGACCCCGGTAAGAAAGCTGACCTCAGAAAAACATACAACCGCTTTCATGACGAGGTCAAAAAAGCCCTCCAAGCTGAAAAACAAGCCAACTGGGAAAAAGCAACAGCCGATCTAAACGGAGTCCAGGATGCCAAAAAATTCTGGGACTCTTTCAAAACCCTAACTGGGCAAAAAAACAAAAGCCGCAAAGCCGCAGGGAAACCTCTTAAGAAGAAAGACGGTTCCTTCACGCGCACCGACAAAGACAAGGCCGACACCTTTGCCGACCTCCTAAAAAAACGCATCGCCCGCATCAAGGTGCGGGCAACGATGACGCCGCCATAAACGCGATTGATGACTTCATCAATGCACACCCTGATATCTACCGTGACCCCAAATTCGATAACGAGCCAGAAGACGGGGATGACGATGACCTCGTCATCCCCATCACTAATGACGAAATCATCAACGTCATAAAAAAATGCAAAAATTCTTCCTCACCCGGCGAAGACGAAGTAAGCTACAAAATTCTAAAACAAAGCCCATACTCCCTAATCGAAAAACTAAACAAACTGTTCAACGCATGCCTCACCCATGGCTACTTTCCCAAATGTTGGAAAAAAGCCATCGGTGTCATGATACCAAAACCGGACAAGGACGCCTCCGATCCAGCCAGCTACCGCCCAATCAGCCTACTCAGCTGCATTGGTAAGACATTCGAACGAATCCTTACCAATCGGTTCAGGGGCACCTTGAAGACAACGATTTTTTAAATAAATGGCAAAGAGCCTATAGAAACCGCAAAGAAGGTATCAAACATGTCTACCGACTAGTCACCCAAATGAAGGCCGCCATCAACAATCAGCAAATAGGCGCGGCAGTCCTGCTAGACGTCGAAAAAGCATTTGACTCCGTCTGGCACAATGGAATGCGCTACAAATTATCAAAAATGAAACTCCCCAAGAAACTGCTCAGATTACTATCCTCTTTCTTAAATCATCGCGAAATTAAAGTCAGAGTGAACAATGGAATGCCTGACAGTGTCCCCCTTGAAGCAGGCACCCCCTAGGATCCGTCCTAAGCCCCCTCCTTTACATCTTCTGTGTTAATGACCTTTACTTCTCAGAGGATCGTGTTCAAGTCTCGCAATTCGCGGATGATAAGAGCCTCTGGGACTCTAACAATACGGCCAATCTGCTTCAAAAACCCCTGCAACGCGCTCTCGATGACCTAGAACAATCGTGTGCCAAATGGAGATTAAGCTAAACGCCAATAAAACCCAACGAATCACCTTCACTTGCAAGAAAAATAAACGGGATTTTGACCTAAAACTTATGGATAACACCCTCCCAGAATGCAAAGAGGCGAAATTCCTGGGCATCACCATTGATAAAAAATTGTCCTTTAACAAACACACCGACGACATGGCGAAAAAAGACACCAAACGCATCAACTTACTGAAAATGCTTAAGGGAACTTCATGGGGAGCCAACCAGTCCACCCTACTCAGATTATACAAAGCCTTTGTGCGCCCAGTACTCGAATACGGTGCAATCATACTAACTGACCCCAATCAAACTAATATGGGAAAACTCCAGAAGGTCCAAAATCACGCACTTAGAGTTGCCCTCCGCGCCCCATGGGACACACCCATCAAAACACTACACGACAGGGCCGATATCCCCACCATTAAAGACCGCCTAGCCACCCTGGCCGCGAAAAATCATGACCGGTCAGCGAACTAATCTCCGAACTTGGAGCAATTTGCGAAAGCCGACAAAAGCCCCAAAATTGCAATCAAAACTAAGACCGCTCGAAAAAAACTAGGGAACGAGAAGGTGAACTAACAGGCAGAAAAACAGCTTAACTGTCGCCTTCTACCAGAAAAACCGGTGACACATGCCGAGTACCTGAACCTGTTCCTCCTTCAACACGTGTAGACATGTGGAAATTAATCATTTACAGCCAATGAGGGTCGAAAGGGGCTTGCTCCCCATACCGTCCCTGCGCGCCTTCGGCGCGTTAAACCATTCCATTCGATAAAATTAAAATTAAAAGTATTTTTGACAATGGGGGTTATTACTAGCAACAAAGGTGGAAGTAAAGTTTGTTATAATGGTTATTTGTATACTAAGCATAGTACAACCAAAGATAAAATATGGTGGAAATGCTCTAAGCGTTTAAGTTTAAAGTGCTCTGGAAGTATGTCCACAAACTTAGCTTTGGAAAATACGCAACCTCAGCGTGACCATTGTCATCCTCCTGATGATATTATCACAGGGTTGTTATTTTAAGGTTATTCTAAATTTTAAAAATAAGTAAACAATCCGAGTTATGTAGAATAAATGAAAGAAAGAAACTTTTTAATAATCATTAATTTAATTAAGTTCGTATTCGGAAAGTGTTCTTTGTTCAGTCGCTGTCATGCAGGGACTGTGTAAACAATGCATTCCAAATTAGAACTTATTGAAAAGTCAGTTCATGTCACTGCAAGTCATCAAAGCCGTCTTTTCTAAATTAGCACCTTTGCCCAAATTAAGTTTTTGATAGGTGATGCGCGCGCCTATATAAGACCTCTCGAGTTAACCTCAAGACAGACTCGCTAGGATGGAATAATCGTTAGTTCACGCGGTGTAGTAAAGCGTTAATGTATTTCTGTGGTTCCGGTAAGCCGTCATTTGGACGACAGGATTCCCGATCTGATGATTTGCATCGAGGGGAGACGCCGAAGAAGAATCGATGAGTATATGTAGTACTTAGTTTATAATATTTAGTTGTGATAACACGTCGTAGTTACATAGTTATTAGTTAACAGTTTTAAGTGTATTAGTGAATCTGTGTTATTAGATGATCAGTTGTTATTATTGCGAGTTAGAAGCACTATTAGCAGAAATTGTAGATGATCGAATATTCTAAAAGGTGAAATTTAGTATTAAAGGTAATTCCCCATAATGTGGTAGGCGCAACAGGATAAATACGCGCATGAGCGGTTGAGTGAAAGATTTCGTGATTTCTTATCAGTAGTCGCAGCTTCGACCTTTCTCTACGAATATAAGTTTGGGAAACAATTTAATTTTAGATAATATTTTAGTACTTGTTTTCGGTGGGATTCAGTGGCTAGTCACAAAACTCATTTCAGTAGTGTTGAGATTATTTATTTAGGATTTGTTGGCTATTTGTAAATAAGAATATAGAAGATTTATATATAAAAATTGTTGGATTGTTAATAGTCTTTATCTTATTAATGAAGAAGCCCTGAGTACCCTAGAAATTGATGGAACCCCAGCCCCGCCAAGAAATTAGTCCATGCTAGGTCATTACCGTTGAAAGCAATTGATTAAAGCGCGGTGCTACTCTGTGGCTTGTGAATAAGCAATTGCAATCTGCAAAAGTGAGCTAGTGAAAATCTCCTGTCCACGGTGAAAGAGTATCTTAGGTCCCCAGCAAAGTTGATCAACCCCAGCCCTGGCCCTCCGCTGACAAGCGCCCTCTGGCAAATAAATATTCACTCTCTCCAAGACGTTGCCACGGCGGCGTTCCAGGGGACAGTAATTTCTATTCATCAGAAAGTGCTAACACCTGTATAGACACCTGAATGAGCGATTCCCCAGTGGAAGTAACGCGTGGTTCCACTTTACAGGCGGACCGTTTGGTCATATTTGGTGGAGAATCCGAATTAGTTCATCTATTTAGCTTGAACCTTTCCCAGTACTCTCACTAGACTGACAATGGGTTCCACAGAAGCTTTCCGAGAGATGTTTGATTACATTCGTGAAATTAAGGAGAAAGTCATTCAGCAAAATGCAATTCGAGCTGCCCAGATCTCACGTAACTCTGACCCACATAAACACTGGAATGACTGTGGCCAGCGCCAACTACACACTGAAAGAGATTTCTCAAGAGTCGGGAGTATCGCCCGTTTATAGGTAAGAGGCGACAATTTCCCTTGTGCCATAGATGTGGAAGACATTACCATAACTCATCAACTTGTCCCGCTAGAAATTATAGATGTAACACGTGTAAGCGCATTGGCCATGTCAGTTCAACATGCAGATTTAATGCGATACCTGTACTAAGCACCTCAGTTAGTACGGAAATGGATGGAAATAAAGTCGACGTTAGGTTGGAAAATCTATATACTAGAATTCCTGCACTGGTTGATACGGGAGCCAGTCGCTCCTGTATATCAAAAGAAATCTTAGAGTCCGTTCGCTTGTGGGGCAAAATTGAAATTCTTCCTCCTAGTATTAAACTCATAGCGGGTGTAGACGGCAATTTACTGAAGGTTTTAGGAGAAACAAATTTACATTTATCCCTGGGTAGGCTAGATATGACTCAAACCTTTTTAATTTTGGAAAAAATGCCAGCAAATATTATTTTAGGTATGGACTTTTTAACTGAAAACAAGGCTAATATTGACCTAGGTCAGAGAACTCTTATACTGCAGAATGGTATGACACACGCTCCAATAAACAATATCGAAGAACAACCTAATTGTGCAAATAATGTAACAGTGCTAGAGGACGTAACTTTGGAACCCCGAAGTGAGACTATTATACCGGTACGTGTGGGTTTTGATAGAATTACTTCGCGTGTAGGTATTATCGAACAGGATTCAAATTTAGTTAGTCACAAGAACATTTTGGCTGCACGTACGCTTGTAGAAGTGGTTAACAATAGGGCTGTTTCTAAAGTTCTTAACCCCACCAATTCCTATGTTAGGCTCACATCTTCACAGGTTATCGGTTGTTTTTACTCCATCCGTCCTGATGATATTCTGCATTCAGTTGAAAAAAGCGATGTTAGTGCCAAAGCGACGGTGAATTACATTGGTCATGATGGTTCCAACAATTATGACAATTACTTTGCCGAAGCCGAGTCGCTTGGCATCGATTTATCCCACTCTGATTTGTCAAGTCTACAGAAACAGGCACTGTTGGTGCTAATAGGTCAGAATAGGGATTGCTTCGCTAAGGATTTGTCCGAACTTGGAATGTCTCGCATATATAGCCATAAAATCGATACAGGTGATGCGACCCCAGTGAGACGTCGGTTTTATAGGGCTTCACCAGCAATGAAGGAAGAGATTAGCAGACAAATTGACGAACTTGAAGAACATGGCATTATTGAGCCTTCAGTCTCGGAATGGATGTCCCCAGTTGTTATGGTTAGGAAAAAGGACAATTCGTTTAGGTTCACTGTAGATTACAGGCAACTGAATGCCTTGACAAAACCCATTTCATTTCCTTTGCCCAAGTTGGAGGACGTTTTCGACACCCTTGGAAAATCAAGGTCTACGATATTCTCTTGTCTTGATATGTTCTCAGGATATTTCCAAATTGATTTAGACCAGGATTCCAGACACAAAACCGCTTTTGTCACCCACAGGGGAGTTCATCAATTTAAAAGACTTCCCATGGGCTTGATGAATAGCGCTTCAAGTTTCCAGTTGGTCATGGCTGAAGTCCTTCGAGATTTACAATGGCACTCATGTTTGTGTTACGTAGATGACCTCCTCGTATTTTCTAGGTCTTTTGAGGAACACCTCCAGCACTTGTCACAATTGTTTGAGGCCTTGCGTAGAGCAAATCTAAAGTTGAAGCCTTCTAAGTGTGATTTCGCTGCACAGGAAATACGCTATTTGGGGCACGTTCTTTCTAAAGATGGTATTTCTGTTGATACTTCGAAAACGGACGCTGTGTCCTCGTTCCCCCGTCCAAAAAACCTCAAAGATGTTCGTGCTTTCCTTGGTCTCTGTAACTATTATCGACGTTTCGTGTTCAATTTTTCGAAAAAAGCAGCACCTCTCAATAATCTTCTCAAAAAGAATGTACCATTTCAGTGGGATGCAGAATGTGAGAAGTCCTTTAACACCATGAAAGAGGCCCTGACAAAACCTCCAATTTTGGCTTTCCCAGATTTTGATAAAGAATTTTTTCTGTATACAGACGCGTCAGGATATTCAATGGGTTATATCTTAGGTCAGATGGATGAAAATGATAAGAAAGTGGTTGTCTCATATGGAGGCAGGTCTCTTTCTGAAGCAGAACAAAAATTTGGTATTTCAGAACGCGAATGTCTCGCAATAGTTGAAGGTATTAAACACTATCATGTTTATTTAGCGAATGGTAAGTTTACCGTAATCACCGATCATGTTGCTAATTCATATTTACGACACCTTAAACAATGTAGCGGCAGATTAGGCCGCTGGTCGCTAAAATTACAAGGGTATAATTTTGAAATCATCCATAAAGCAGGTAGAAAGCATTTGAACGCGGATGCGCTATTACGACGCGAATATCCACAAGTTACAAAACCGACAGTAAGCGATAATGCTCAGGCCACCGTGATGGCCACAAACAACGTTAAAGAACACGCGGCGTCTCAAACACAAACCGAAGAGGTAATACAACAGTGTGACCCAATAGATTCTATTACGCGCGTCGCAGCCGTCTCCGAGGCTGACATTAAAAATAAACAAAGATCGGATCCGGACGTAAATGTTTTTATTGAATATTTAGAAGACAGAATATTACCCGAAGACGATAAAGACGCTAGAAAAGTCATTTTGGAAGCAAATGACTACATTTTGGAAGATGGAATCCTGTATCATCTCTACTACCCAAAAGGTAAGGGCCATAGAATAGACCGTTTAATTAAACAGCTCGTGGTGCCACTCAGTTTGAGGAATGATGTGCTATTGTCATATCATGACTCACTGCTGGGTGGACACCAAGGTATTGATAGAACTTATCAGTCCATTCGATTCAAGTATTTTTGGCAACACTTATTTTCTGACATTCAATATTATGTAAAATCATGTCTCCAGTGTCAGAAAAACAAGGATGCGACCCACCACCATCCAGCGCCTCTAAAACCGTTACCTGTCGAAGCGCCATTTAACCGTCTCCATATTGACATTTTAGGACCCCTCAAGACCTCTCCGAATGGATATAAATATATTTTGTTAATTGTTGATGCTTTCACAAAATGGCCCGAGGCATTCCCCTTAAAAACAATGGAAGCATCGGAAATAGCTAAAATTCTATATTCAGAAATTATTTGTAGGTACGGGGCCCCCAAAACACTATTGTCAGACAGAGGACAAAATTTCATGTCAAAACTTATCAAAGAACTTTGTAAACTTTTTCAGATCACGAAACTGGAGACAAGCAGTTACCATCCACAGACAAATGCCGCGTGTGAAAGGATGAACTCGACAATAACAAAAACACTTCGAATGTATTGCGATGCGAAACAAGAAAATTGGCCGGATCTTTTACCAAGTGTGCTGTTCGCGTATAGGGCAACACCATGCACTGAGTCAACGCAGATGAGTCCTTTTCGTGTTTTATTCGGTCAAGATTGCCAGTTACCGATAGATACGGAGCTTATTCCAACTAACAACATCGGAACCGAAGCCTATAAACATCTAGACGCCATACAGAAAAGCTTCGAAGTCACCAGAGAAATAGTAAAACAAAATATTAACGACGCACAGCATAAGTATAAACAACAGCATGACAAAAAGGCAAAGCCCCCAAGATTCTGGACAGGTGACAAAGTATGGTTATATAACAACAAAACCCCTGTTGGGCTTTCACGGAAGCTGTGCCAACGTTGGACAGGACCATACTATATCACGCACGACAGCAATCCAACATACACTGTCCGCAGATGTTCGGACGATATTCAACTCAAGTCACCAGTACACGCGAACCGTCTCAAGCCGTTCACCAACCCCAAGGATCGTCCGACCACTACACTCGAAGAGCAAACGGCTCAGGAAACAGGAGCTCCAGATACAGAACCCGATATCGCGTCGAATCCCCGCCCGGAAGATAAAAACCAGACTCCCGCAGACGAAGACACCGATAAAAACGAAGAAGACACCTATTTTGTAGATAGGATCCTAGCGTGCAAGAAACTTCACGGTCGGAAACATTATAAAATTAAGTGGCAGGGATCTAAAGAAACTACATGGGAACCGAGAGAAAATGTACCGGAAGAGTTAATCCAAGAATTCCACATTTCAAAGACCGCAAAAGGAAAAAGAAGAAAAAGAAAACTGAAAACAAGCGTCAACACAATATCTGATTCCATCAGCATCCCAGACTTAGACGAGTGGGAGATATTGTGAGTACAAAACTAAGTATTCAAAGCATTTGTTAACTTATTAAAAAATAAATACATAAATAAAATAAAATAATATAAGTCCCGTTATTTAATTCGTCATATAATACATATGTAATTTACGGTTAGTATGAGTTTCTTGGTGGGTACCGCTTGACGGATACGCCACCACTTTGTTGGGTGAAGCGTTGTTTTTTTTTTCCTGATTTAATGTTGTCTCGTTATTATTACCCCGTAAAACTCGCGTTCTCTCGTGTACTCCACGTATTCCGCTTACGCGCTCCACGGCACAATCGAAGCTGTGTAAAGAGGTTAAAACAGAAAAAAAAGCATTTGCCAGTTGAAGGGTAACTGTCTGGCTTAAAGAGTAATACAAGTTCCATTGGGTATTAAAGTTACAGGTGTTTAAAGGGCAAAATGAAAATTCAATAAGGATAGTTATTAAAATTATGATAATACTTTAGAGGGGCCACCCGCAAGACGGACCCCTACCTTAAAATAATAATAATAATAATAATAATAATAATAATAATCATAATAATCATAATAATAATAATCATAATTATAATAATAATAATAATAATAATAATAATAATAATAATAATAATAATAATAATAATAACATTGTGTGATCTGAATGCAATCTTGCCACTTGCATTCAAATTGCGCAAAATATCCAACGGAGATCTGTGGCAAGGCTCTTCGCTTGGATATAAAGACTGGTTGATTAGTTCCTGATTGGTTATTTGTGATGTTTTTCAAAGTAGCTCTTTGTTTATTTTTTTATTTTTTTTTCAAGTTGCTCCTTGTTCAATGCAATGTTTGTTCTTTTTTTTCTACAGGTTAACCAGAGCGCTGCGTCTAATTTGTTTCTTCTTTCAGGGCAACATTATACAAGTTTTTTTTTTCAGAACGCGTAAACTCAATTTTTGTCTAGTTTATATTTTCAGGTTGCAAATGGAGATGGTAAAATGGTACTATACAGAGCACACAGACATCACAAACGAAGGACACACAACAGGAAACCAAATTATACACAACGACAAGCCTGAAGAGAAAGAGTAAACCCCAGGAATAACGCTACATCGAGATGAGGAAAAGAACTAGACCTAACAATAAATTAACAACAAACGGACATGAAGCACGCGGACAACAACTTTGGATCAGCACAGAAACTAAATTTGGAATTCATTCGGAAAAGGACCACGTGACATTCAACATTCATACTCAACGTCTAACGATTTTGGCGACACAATTCATTTTATATGCATCGGACAGTATCGAATTATCAACATCAACATAGTATCACAAACGCGCTCGGACACTTTCAACCTCAATATATTCAATTACAAGGAAGAGAAGATCACAGAAGAAGAAACAAATAGACACTCCATTAGTTTTCAAAATTATTGTATTTTATCTTTCATGCATTCATTTCATTTTATCATGTTTTACCTTTTTCAAGTTTGCCAAATGAGATATTCGTCGAAAAAGCGGAGCTTTTTAATTTAGAGGGAGGCATATATCAGAGGGTTGTTATTTTAAGGTTATTCTAAATTTTAAAAATAAGTAAACAATCCGAGTTATGTAGAATAAATGAAAGAAAGAAACTTTTTAATAATCATTAATTTAATTAAGTTCGTATTCGGAAAGTGTTCTTTGTTCAGTCGCTGTCATGCAGGGACTGTGTAAACAATGCATTCCAAATTAGAACTTATTGAAAAGTCAGTTCATGTCACTGCAAGTCATCAAAGCCGTCTTTTCTAAATTAGCACCTTTGCCCAAATTAAGTTTTTGATAGGTGATGCGCGCGCCTATATAAGACCTCTCGAGTTAACCTCAAGACAGACTCGCTAGGATGGAATAATCGTTAGTTCACGCGGTGTAGTAAAGCGTTAATGTATTTCTGTGGTTCCGGTAAGCCGTCATTTGGACGACAGGATTCCCGATCTGATGATTTGCATCGAGGGGAGACGCCGAAGAAGAATCGATGAGTATATGTAGTACTTAGTTTATAATATTTAGTTGTGATAACACGTCGTAGTTACATAGTTATTAGTTAACAGTTTTAAGTGTATTAGTGAATCTGTGTTATTAGATGATCAGTTGTTATTATTGCGAGTTAGAAGCACTATTAGCAGAAATTGTAGATGATCGAATATTCTAAAAGGTGAAATTTAGTATTAAAGGTAATTCCCCATAATGTGGTAGGCGCAACAGGATAAATACGCGCATGAGCGGTTGAGTGAAAGATTTCGTGATTTCTTATCAGTAGTCGCAGCTTCGACCTTTCTCTACGAATATAAGTTTGGGAAACAATTTAATTTTAGATAATATTTTAGTACTTGTTTTCGGTGGGATTCAGTGGCTAGTCACAAAACTCATTTCAGTAGTGTTGAGATTATTTATTTAGGATTTGTTGGCTATTTGTAAATAAGAATATAGAAGATTTATATATAAAAATTGTTGGATTGTTAATAGTCTTTATCTTATTAATGAAGAAGCCCTGAGTACCCTAGAAATTGATGGAACCCCAGCCCCGCCAAGAAATTAGTCCATGCTAGGTCATTACCGTTGAAAGCAATTGATTAAAGCGCGGCGCTACTCTGTGGCTTGTGAATAAGCAATTGCAATCTGCAAAAGTGAGCTAGTGAAAATCTCCTGTCCACGGTGAAAGAGTATCTTAGGTCCCCAGCAAAGTTGATCAACCCCAGCCCTGGCCCTCCGCTGAAAAGCGCCCTCTGGCAAATAAATATTCACTCTCTCCAAGACGTTGCCACGGCGGCGTTCCAGGGGACAGTAATTTCTATTCATCAGAAAGTGCTAACACCTGTATAGACACCTGAATGAGCGATTCCCCAGTGGAAGTAACGCGTGGTTCCACTTTACAGGCGGACCGTTTGGTCATAATATAACTGTAAGATACGTGAAAGGACAAACAAGAGACGCTAGGAAGAAAGTTGGTAACCCGGCTCCTCCCACTCAAAAATCAAAAGTATTGCCTTGCTTTGTTGTCGTTACAAGGGTTCACCCTGATACTCCCGCGGAAGCCATGACTAAGGGTGTCCAAAGCTGCAAATGGGAGCGATTTACGTCCAAAGCAACTGGTAACAGCATATGGAAGGTAAAACTTACTTGCCCTGACCCCGAAATCAAAAAAGAATACTAACCAATGGGGTCACCATTAACGGAAGAAAGCACATGGCGGAGGTGTACCGATCCACTCCCCATCCTGTGCAATGCCACAAATGCCAAAAGTTTGGACACGTTGCCAACAAATGCAGGGGGGCCTTGACCTGCATGAAATGCGGAGAAAACCAAGGCATGCAAGTCAAAATCCCCCTCATGCCCCAACTGTAAAGGTCCCCACATCAGCAACTACCGGGGCTGTCCCCACTTCAAAAAGGTTAAAACAAATATAGAACTGAAAAACCTCAACTTAAAAAACCCGACAACGCTTCTTCACCCCATACAATATGCTCCCTCGTCACGGGAGCACTCTACTCCGTCCTAAATAAACATGTCAACACCAATCTGTCTGACATCTGTCAGGATGTCAGCCGTTCAGCCTCTAAGTTATTCAAAACCCAAATATCAGAAACACTATTTAAAGCCGCCATCAACATCAACTAAAGCCACCCTCCATGAGTAACTAAAAGACCTCAATAACTCAACGCCTATCATGAATAAACTACAAATAGCCGTGTGGAACGCTAGAAGCGTTAACAATAAGAAGCTTCAAATGAGCCGATACTTCGAAGGTACAGACATTGTCTGCATCTGTGAAAGTTGGCTTCAACCCAGCAAAAATTTCGCAATAAGTGGGTTCAGCACTATTAGGAGAGACCGACTAACCACCCAAGGTGGCGGCGTTGCTCTTCTAATAAAGCAGAACATCAAAACCAAAACCATAAAAACTAAACACCTCGATGCAGAGGTGATTGCTACTGAAATCACTGTTGACAATAAAAACATCGCGATTGTTTGTTATTATAACGACCCAAACAAAATTGTTTCTGACACTGTCTTTGAATTCTTTACGAGGAAATACAAACACTGCATTTTCCTCGGCGACTTCAATGCCAAACACCTGTACTTTGGCTGCAATAAAACTACCCCCAACGGTGAAGCCCTCCTTGAAATCACAAAAAACATAACCTTCATGTGATTATGAATGACAGCTCAGCAACTTATATCAGTAACAACCCATTATTCTCATCCGAAATCCTCGATCTAATTATCGCCAGTGACTCCCTTACAAACCACACCGACGACCACTGGGTCGGCGATGATGACTTAGGCAGCGACCACCTTCCGGTCCATGCCTCCCTGCAGTTAGGAAGTGGCCCACTCAGGTACCCCCCCCCCCCCCCCCACTCTCCGCAGAAACTTCAGGAAAATTAATTGGAACCTCTACCGCGACATCATTGATGTCAAACACACTAACTCCCCCCCCCCCCCCCCCCCCATCCAATGCAGCGGAACTAGAAACCCAATGCGAGAGCATTGAGAAAGTCATTAACTCAACCTTAACAAAATTTGCCCAAAAGAGGAAGCACGCCCCCGGAGAAACACTATCTCGGGCGAGACTCTGTCACTTATCAAATCTAAACGGAAAGCTCTCCGCGCTCTCAAAAAAGAAACTGACCCCAGCAAAAAAGCCGAACTAAAACAACATACAACCGCCTTCATGGCGAAGTCAAAGAAGCCCTCAAAGCTGAAAAAAACAAGCCAGCTGGGAAAAGGCAACAGCCAACCTAAACGGGACCCAAGATGCTAAAAAATTCTGGGACTCTTTCAAAATTCTTACTGGGCAAGAAAACAAGGGCGGTAAAGCCGCGGCAAAACCTCTTAAGAAGGAAGACGGCTCTTTCACTCGCACCGACAAAGAGAAGGCCGACACCTTTGCCGACCTCCTAAGAAAAACGCATCGCCCGTATCAAGGCACGGGCAATGATGACGCCGTCATCAACGCGATTGATGACTTCATCAATGAACACCCTGATACCTACCGTGACCCCAATTTCGATAACGAGCCAGAAGACGGGGACGATGATGACCTTGTCACCCCCATCACCAATGACGAAATCATTAATGTCATAAAAAAATGCAAAAACTCCTCCTCACCCGGCGAAGACGAAGTAAGCTACAAAATTCTAAAACAAAGCCCAAACTCCCTAATCGAAAAACTAAACAAACTATTCAACGCATGCCTCACCCATGGCTACTTTCCCAAATGCTGGAAAAAAGCCATCGGTGTCATGATACCAAAACCCGACAAGGACCCCTCCGATCCAGCCAGCTACCGCCCAATCAGCCTTCTCAGCTGCATTGGTAAGACATTCGAACGAATCCTTACCAATCGGTTCAGGGGGCACCTTGAAGACATCGACTTCTTCAATAAATGGCAAAGAGCCTATAGAAACCGTAAAGAAGGCATCGAACATGTCTACCGACTAGTAACCCAAATGAAAACCGCTATCAACAATCAGCAAATAGGCGCGGCAGTCCTGTTAGACGTCGAAAAAGCATTCGACTCTGTTTGGCATAATGGAATGCGCTACAAATTATCAAAAATGAGACTCCCCATGAAACTGCTCAGATTACTATCCTCTTTCTTAAATGATCGCGAAATTAAAGTCAGAGTGAACAATGAAATGTCTGATAGTGTCCCCCTCGAAGCAAGCACCCCCCCCCCCCCCCAAGGATCTGTCCTAAGCCCCTCCTTTACATCTTTTTCGTAAATGACCTTAGCTTCTCCGAGGATCGCGTTCAGGTTTTCCAATTCGCGGATGATAAGGGCCTCTGGGACTCTAACAATACGGCCTATCTGCTTCAAAACCTCTGCAACGTGCTCTCAACGAGCTTGAACTATGGTGTGCCAAATGAAGAATTAAGCTAAACGCCAATAAAACCCAACGAATCACCTTTACTCGCAAGATAAGTAAACAGGATTTTGACCTAAAACTTATGGATAACACCCTCCCAGAATGCAAAGAAGCGAAATTCCTGGGCATCACCATTGATCAAAAACAGTCCTTCAACAAACATACCGACGACATGGCGAAAAAAGCCACCAAACGCATTAACTTACTGAAACTGCTTAAGGGAACTTCATGGGGAGCCAACCAGTCCACTCTACTCAAACTATACAAAGCCTTTGTGCGCCCAGTACTCGAATACGGTGCAATCATACTAACTGACCTCAATCAAACTAATATGGGAAAACTCCAGAAGGTCCAAAATCACGCGCTAAGAGTTGCTCTCCGCGCCCCATGGGACACACCCATCAAAACACTCCACGACAGGGCCGATATCCCCACCATTAAAGAACGCCTAGCCACCCTGGCCGCGAAAAATCATGACCGGTTAGCCGACAGCGAACTAATCTCCGAACTTGGAGCCAATTGCGAAAGCCGACAAAAGACCCAAAATTGCAATCAAAACTAAGACAGCTCGAAAAAAAAACTAGGGAACGAGAAGGTGAACTAACAGGCAGAAAAAACAGCTCAACTGTGGCCTTCTACCACAAAGGGCTGCCTTCACCGACTAAAGTAAAATTACATCAGGATTAAATATTGTTAAAAAACTAAATAAATTGGGAATGAGAAGGTGAATAAACAGGCAGAAAAACAGCTTAACTGTGGCCTTCTACCAGAAAGGGCTGCCTTCACCGACTCAACTAAAATTACATCAGGATCAAATATTGTTAAAAAACTAAACAAATATGGAACGAGATGGTGAATAAACAGGCAGAAAAACAGCTTAAATGTGGCCTTCTACAAGAAAGGGCTGCCTTCACCGACTCAACTAAAATTACATCACGATTGGATACTGTAGATCTCGTTTCCGGCCGGGGGGGGGGGGGGGCTCGGCCCACACAGGACGCTCGCGATACCAGGCGAGATCGTTTTGTGTGGGCTGGGCCTCCCCGGCTGGGGTGGGATTTGCAGTGTTTAATCGTGATCCAAAATAAACTCAAACTAATCTAAATATGGTCGAAACCAGCGAAGGGCATAACAGAAACACCCTCGGGTGTGGTTTAGTGTTTAAACCTGTTACCCTCCCGCTACAAACTCACTATCACCCTATGTAAGTGATCTAACAGGCAGATTAACAGCTTAACTGTGATCACAATTAAAACACAATGTGCTACTTTCATCTTTTTATTTTTACATATTCTAATGAAAACTAATTCTGCCTTCTTCTTTTAAGCAGGTACACAGAAGATACTTTTTGACCAGCACCCCAATAACCGCTATGGACAGTCCAACCGTTATAGAAACGGTAACCCCCATGGTTCCTGAACATCCTCCACTCCATCCCTAAAAGCGGTCGACCACTTTAAGGGAGGCGAGCGTTGGTCCTGCGTCCCGCCTCTGCCCCTTTTTGTAAGCGCATTGCGCATCCTTTTGTCCCAACCCATTAGGATTACAATGCAGGCCTGTCATGAACCAGGGAAGTTCGGGTCTTCTTCTTGGTGGTCCCCGAAAGGGGTCGTTGTTGTTTTCCTTCAAAGAGTCCAACCAAACAGAGACAGCCTGAGACAGATTGTACTTGCCAGTGATGGCCATCACTCATCACTCGAAATCATCCTCGAAGTGGCAGACTATACTTGCCCGAAAATCCAGATCGACTGCACCCTCGGGGAGAGGTAGTACCTTTGTGAGAGGACCCAACTTCTCACACTGGTCCTCACCCGAGGGTTCAACCGACAAGCCAAGAGACCATCACGACGCAACTGGTGACATCTGCCGAGTACCTGATGCCGTCCCCCCCCCCCCCCTTCAACACGCCTAGACATGTGAGAATTAACCATCTACAGTCACTGAGGGACGAAAGGGGCCTGTTCCCCATACAGTCCCTGCGCGCCTTCGGCGCGCGAAATCATTTCCTTTCGATAAAATTAAAATTAAAAGTATTTTTGACAATGGAGGTTATTACTAGCAACAAAGGTGGAAGTAAAGTTTGTTATAATGGTTATTTGTATACTAAGCATAGTACAACCAAAGACAAAATATGGTGGAAGTGCTCTAAGCGTTCAAGTTTAAAGTGCTCTGGAAGTATGTTCACAAACTTAGCTTTGAAAAATCCGCAATCTCAGCGTGATCATTGTAATCCTCCTGATGATATAACTGTAAGATACGTGAAAGCGCGCCGTCAAATGAAGGACAGAATTTCTAATTCTATGGACAAACCATCTCAAGAGTTCGCAGAAGTCGTCGCAAATTGTGACAATGATGTTCAAGCCATGATGCCTGACGTTGATGCCGTTAAACGTAGTTTGAGAAATCAAAGAAAGCTTCCTCCAATGCCAGAACATGCAAGTGACATTGATACACCGGATGAATACAAACAAACTATTGGTGAAACTCCAGTTCATTTTCTGCTATATGATAATGTTGTTGGCAATGCGAATCGAATGTTAGTGTTTGCATCAGAAGACAATCTGCGACTTTTGTCTGAGTCCTCAACAATATACATGGATGGAACATTTTCTATGGCCCCTTCGCAGTTCAGTCAACTATATACTATACGCGTACCATTTCGTGACACCACTGTTACTGTTCTTTATGCGTTATTGCCAAATAAGCAGCGTGCTACATATGAAGAGCTCTTTCAAGCAATTGTGAATTGTTTAGAAACACGCGGGTTGGATTTACAAGTGGACTCAGTTGTTACTGACTTTGAGGATAGTATTTTACGTGCGATCAGTAGTGTTTTGGGTCGTGATGTATCCACAAAAGGTTGTTTTTATTATTTAACGCAAGCAACTTGGCGTAAAATTCAAAACCTTGGATTGACAAATTCCTATCATGAGCCTGAAGAGGTGCGTTTGTTTTGTGAGATGTCAGATGGCCTAGCATTTCTTCCTTTGACCGAAGTTTCAGATGGACTACAACATTTACGTAATATAATGCCAGAGGATCCCCCAGAACTTAGTGATCTAGTTGATTACTTTGATAAGACTTATGTTAATGGACATTTTCGTCAGCAAGTAGTTCCTGGAACCAACAACATAAGATTACGTCGCGTTCCTCCATTACACCCTCCATGCACTTGGAATGTTAATGCCAGAACACTTAATGACAATCCTACGACCAATAGTGTTTGCGAGGGGTGGAACAATAAGTTTCATAATCTAGTTGGACATTACCACCCATCACTATATCGGTGTATATCATGGTTTCAGCGTGAACATGCAACAGTATCTGTGATAGTAAATCAAGATGCAGTCGGTTAGAGGCCCAAAACTACAGTGCGAAAGAAATATGTAGATCTGCAAAACCGATTAAGAAATTTGTGCGAGGACAGAGCAAATGATAGAAAAACAATTGCAGAGTTTTTAAGAGGTGTTGCTTGGAACATTCGTTTAGTGCGTTAAGAACTATAAAGTCAAGTGCATATATATTGAACGGTAATTAAGTGATCTGATAGATTTACATTAATAAGATGATGATGGTGCTATTGTAAAACACTAGTGCTAAACTTAATTATGGGTATATATAAGGCATATTAACTTGTGCCTTCGGAAATTATAGGGGGGGGGGGGTGTCACAACACAAGATGTCTCCCTCTAGAAAATGTTTAAGGGTAGGGGGAGGGGGGTGACTTGCGGTAAAATGTCGTGTTATAATGTCCTGTGGCAAAATGTGCCTGTAAAACACTTCCTTTGAGATAAAATATCAAAATTTTTCTCCGCAGAGACAAATCATGGTTGGCTCAAAATCATAAAACACTTTTTTAAATATGTTCAATTTTTGCTTCCAAAACATAGGATGTGACCCCTTATTGGAATGAGCATGTCATGCTCATTCTAATAAGGGAACACAACCTATGTTTTGGAAGCAAAAAATGAAAATTTTTAGCTATAGCCGGCTATATATAAGAATATTCTTACAAGTGTCGTCTGCAACTAGTGTTGGGTAAAAGGTTAAACGTTGGCTTCGGTTGGTACGGCCTGTCGGAAAAGTCTCAGCCTGGTACCCCCTGCCACTTTTACCGAGACACACAGAGGTAGCCAATATTATTATAAAATAAATGAAAAACAATATCTATAATTTCAACTAAATGCCACATGACCTTTTTTTTCCTTGACTTTTTTTCCTATGACTTTTTTTCCCAGACTTTTTGTCCTTGACTTTTTTTCCTATGACTTTTTTTCCTATGACTTTTTTTCCCAGACTTTTTTTCCTTGACTTTTTTTCCTATGACTTTTTTTCCTAGATTCTAGGAAAGGTAGTGAATTATGCCGCAAGTCACTCGGAACTTTTATAATTCGTGAACGGGTGTATTTTGTCGCCGAAAGTTGCACACCACGAAAAGATTTTAAAATCTCCCCAAGAGATCACCGTACCTATGGAATAATATGCTTGGTTCGATAACAATGCCTGATCGGGTCAAAGACGTTTCGTTTAATTCCGGATGACAAATCCAATCACGCGCGGAAGCGAATATGTTTGGGCCTAAAAACTTTCAAAGTTTCGATACAAATCACTATTGGGAGGGGCGGTGTAGGTTTCGATAGATTCAATTGCATGACGACTCGAAATGCAATCATGGAAGACAGTAAAACCATTTCTCAATTTACCCATCATTTACCCAAAAATTCCCTTTTGGGATCTTCCAGTGAAAAGGTGGTAAATTTTCACTGCAACTAGCAAAACTGATAAATTTTGATTGCGATGGCATATGGAGATGAAACAGGTAATGGGAATATTCAGAGATCTTTTTTTTAGAATGCCCGGGACTAGAAAGTATGATGCGTGAAAATGAAAAACACGCAAAAACGTGACTTTATTGAGAGATCTTACCTTTTGAGGCGATGAAATAAATCCCATTACAAATAACGGAAAATTCTCGAATCGTCGTTCTTTGCATGGCATTTTTATCATGAGTTAACTCTTATTTTATTTTTAAAATATTTTCATCAAATCTCGCAGCCATGGCTAGATTTGTTGAAAAAATTCTGAACAGTTGACTCGAGACATCACTGATCAAACAGTTGATACAGTCTGCAGGGTAAAATTTGATTAAATGTGCTCAGATTTGACTTATTTTAGCGACAAGAGATTTCCTGTCCTGGACAGGAATATCCGCCAGCAACATGAAAGAAGTTAATGTAGATTACTGGCCGTGCCTAAGGCAAGAGACCCGTACACAAAAACGGAATAGTCAGTGACTGTCCTGAAAATTTAAGTATATAGTATTGTTTGTTATTATAATTTCATCTCATTTCCTCAGAATAAAGAGTTACATATTATATATATAAAATTGTAGAAACTTAGTGGCATACAGATCACATTTGTGGTGATGGCTGGTAATGCACACTCTCTCTTTCTCTCTCTCAGACGGACGGACGGACGGACAATCAGATAGACAGACGAGGAATGAGGAACATACTGCCCGTATTATTTAATTATCAGCATCCATAATTGTCACTGAAAATAATAGCATCATTAACAATATGTTACTGTCAAATCTCAAAACAAATATCGAAGCCAGTTGAACAGCACAGAGCTTGTTTTACTGCAATCTATACGTGTATCATTTCCTCATAATATACAATAAGAATACAATCAGTTTCCTAAATGTATTCTGAATACCATGGTTTGGTTGCGTTACTTGTCTTGTTTAAATACCGGCAGGTAATCGATCATTCGCCCTTGTCCCAAAACAAATCTAAAATGAAACATGCATGTATTGCTACTCGGACTTTCGGTATTTTGGTATCAGCGTGCAGAAGGTTAAAGAGCTGTGTGAGTTATATAATAGATTTATTTTCTTCATTACAAGCATTAACTGAATCTTGGCATAACATTACATAACAGTTGCGGCTTTGAAGTCTCTTGGGGAGGCGATGGAATGATATCTTTATCTCATGTTTTTTCACCAGCGAATTATCCGCCTCCTTCATCTGTACATCCCACTTGTGAAAGTGATAAGATCTTAAGGATGACAGTTCTTTCAAGTGCCATAAATAGTAAAAGACTTGATACTTTACAGATACGAAAATGTGAACACGTTTATCAAAACAGAGATCTAACAGGAAAGAAAGAAACGGGGGGTATGCTAGCTGTGCATTGTTCAAAGCTTCAGCCCAAAATCTGGGTAAGACATTGTTGACATTAATATGTAGTGGCATGGAGACTAGTTAAGTAATTCAGACTAACGTTGGTGATACGATACATGAGTTCGAATTTATCGGCGACCTTGATACCATTGGTGGTCGGTTAACTGTGATATAGGTATTAAGTGCGCCCCTGATTTACAACGGATAAGATACGCCCATGTTACTCGACTGATACGATGCGTGGTTTGTGGATTTCCAGTAACTACTGCATGAGCGCGTACATTTTTCACTAAGTAGACTCAACCCACATTATACGACGTGTGATATGTTTTGTTTGTGACATAGTATCAGTATCTGCGCAATAGTCGACAGCAAAGGTAAAAGACCGGGGATGAATCCTCGAATAGTGAAAAAGAAATTTTCTTCAGATGCGCAAACTAGGGAGGTTGTGTTGAATTTCCGCCTTTTCTGTTTTTACTACGCTTGCCATGCTTTTTACGTCTCAACAGAATTCCCGTCAATATAAATATTAACAACTAACGCGCGATCTCGCCGACGCCAGATCGGACGTCAGTTGTAGCGGTTTGTTTTTGGAGGAAATTCTTTCAAGATGGAAACAGCATGACGTTCTATTCATAGATGTATGCCATAGACGCTATTTTCCGTAGATACGCCACTAACATTACCGATTAACACCAATACCGAGATATCGAAAAATGTTGCGGGAGAAATGAGACACAATTCCCATTTTGTATTTTCTTTATTTTACATACTGGTCTTTTGTACTGATACCAGGAAAGCTCAGTCCACTTTCAATTACTGGTCTCAGAAATAATTCGTTTTTCACTCTGCAGGTAAATGTATGGTTGCACCTCCAGTCCGAGTCACTGAGGTCGAAATAATGTATTTAATTTGGGGACGTAAATATGGTAGCTCTGAGAGAAACGACAGTTAACTATTCGTGCAGATTTCCACCTTCATAGTATTAATTAACCCTTTACCCAACGAATCGTCCGCATCCGACCGCGTAATATGCAAATTCAGCAGTTGAAAAAATATTATTTTAAAAAAAAAAATCAACCAAACCATATCATGTGTTCCCTCGTTGGGACGAGCTCGTCGAGCTCGTTCCAACGAGGGGTCGCATGATATAGTTTTGTTGAAATTTTTGGAAAAATTTAAAAAAATGATATTTAAAATAATAAATTTTGATATCATCTGCGTTGGGTGAAGGGTTAAAATAATCAGTTCAACAATATACATTGTGGATGATAATGGTTGCATTTCAATGTTTTAGATCAATTTGTTTTTGAGTCTGGAAAATCATTTTACTTGTTGAATAAACGGGTTCAACTTTATGCCAATCTCTACCTCATATATATAATAACACGTTATTCATTCAAAACAAACAGATAACGCGAATTAAATACACTTGGGTTTTTTGATGTCCTTGATATCATGTCTCGATTAGGCTAAACTTCCTTAGCGAAATGATATTAATGCCCGCACACTTTTAATCCGAATTGATTCATTTCCTTGAAGCCACAAAAATACAACTGTGTTGTCACTTATTCATTTCCTTACGATGCGACCAAATCTGCTAAACGCTATGCACCAGGTTGGAAATTACATTTTTTTCACCTTTTCAATGACGTAATGAAACAGTGCCTATTAAAAACAATTAGTAAGAAGGGCACACGTTCGACAAACACCATGTCGAAATGCTACTAAACATGCACTGTGTTTTTTCTAGCTTTGAATGGACAAAATCCAAGTGAGGCGGGATAGCCTCTACATTCAGTCAGCTAAACTAGGGTTTAAAACACACATCGTATAGTAGCGGGTAAAACCGTTCTTCAATGATGTGTAGCTTTCGTCCAGGAGCATAACTAGGGTGGGAGTGTAGGGGTGTGTGACATCGCCCCAATAATTTCAAATCGGGACATCTTCATCTGTGCTGGAGTCTTCGATATCGATTCGGTCTTGCCGATATTCATGTACTTTCTCACGGGACTAGAATTGCTTCTTTGACTGATGTCAAGCACGCAGATGGTCTAATGCAAATGGAGATCTGTGGGGATGTTGGAGGGGGGGGGGGGGGCGTTAAAGCACGAACCACTTTTTAGAGCAGTGTGTGTTCTTAATACGAAGTTGCATTACTACGACGACTACACACTAAAAACAAAAGTGTCAAATCTGACACTTTCAAGGTGTTAAACCCATTCTAACTCTTAGGGTTTGATTTTAACACTCAAAGTGCAATGCTTTAAGCACTTAGACATTACAACCGTCAGGCATCTGAAACTTGAATGGATGGCACTTCCCATGTGTCTAGCATTGGTGGTTCTTCCAGAATCGTCCATAATTTGATTTGCGCTTGGTGGGTACATAATTAAAAGGACACAACGCAGATGACGCGGATCAGGCTCGAGAGTTCGAGCCTGATCCGCGTCATCTGCGTTGTTTCCTTTTAAGTGTCGCGACAATACACTTGTCAAGTGGTATTATTGTAACACCTGTCAAGTTCTGGAATATCTACACTTGAACAAAGTGCTAGTTCAGCACTTAGTGTTAAATACAGTACTTCAAGTGTAGTTTTTAACACATTAGTTTTTAGCGTGTGCACGTATTTATCGATAAACAAATTTTCCGAGGTTTTAACCATAATCCCCTTTGACAAATATATTCCAACTCTGTCTTCAAGGCATGCCTTCGATTGAAGGCATACCCTGATGATGTAGTTGAAATATTTCTTCAGTCGGGACTTGAGTCATGATAGTTGGGACAAATCTGGTTTACATCCTGATCTCCATCTTAATCGGTAATCTTCGCACCTCCCCTCCTAACGTCCAACAGTGACACATTTGATGAAAAAAGTCGGTCCATTTTATTGGCGTTTGCCAAGTAATACAATTTCACGTGACATAATTACTTTGATTTCTTGTTGTGGTCATCTGAGATTTCCTTTTAGAATTAACTGCACTGATCGTGTTTTCGACAAGTGATTTCTTGTTCTCGTATCAATCAAAGCTGGTCAACAACAGGACCAGTGGCACAGTATCATGGACATTAACTACTTGTCACGTAAAGCTGACGTTCATTAAGTTGTATTATTGGTCGGTGAATTGTTAGAGAACTAGTTACAGATAAACTAGGTGATACGATGTATCCTCAACTGTGTTCTCAAACTCTTTGACTGTTTCACCTAACACGATCAGAAGCAAACCAGTCACCAATCACCAGTCACATTCTGTGAGGAATTAGATGCTGTTACTGCCTGCAACCAGTCTCGCCCATAAATATTCCACCGCCTTTGTGTTAGATTCAATCTTCGGTTCGCCTTTCTGACCAAATGAAATATTCCAGACGAGTGAATATAAAAGTATCATAAGGCCACACAAAATAACTTAATTGATTCACAGGCAATTTTTTTTTCAAATCAGTGATCGAGGGTTGTATTTTTAATTCTTATTTTTCTTTTGCAAAAAGTGAGCAAACATGGAGAGGATTTCGTCTGTCTTTTTACACACAGAAATATAGAAAGTGCATATTTATAGAAATAAATTCCATTTTTAATTCGAAAAATAAAACAAAATCCTCTAAAAACAAACTGTAAGTAAGGCAATTCAAAGGCTTCATATTCTTTCGATGCTCTTCATATTATCTTTGAAGTAAAATTAGTTAATCTATGGGGATTTGCCTTGTTACAATATATGAGAGAGTGCCTATAGGCACTCTCCCATAAATTGAAGCGAGGCAAACTTATTGGAGAGGCAACTAAATAAATATGCATCAATCAAGAAATGTAATAAGTTTTGGGTCTCCCCGAGTTTGTACTAATATTGGAAGACACTGAAAGGCAATAAAAATGTCCAATGAGGGGGTTCAAATTCAATGAGGGATTGCCCGAGAATCAAATCACTTTTGTTTTTAGCCTAAAAATTTATTTTCTTTGAATCAATACAAGAAATGTTTCTCAATCGAGAATTGATTTGACGAATCTTTAATGACATTATAATACTGTCAGATATGTTTGTAAACTAAATACTTGTGGGCGAAAACTCACCACGGCTGTAGTTTTATGATTCCACCGCGAACTTTCACCAGTTATGTTAACCCTTTACTCAACGTAATCGTCCAAACCGGCCAGCGCTATTCACAAAAATCGCCAAATAATTTTAATTATTTTTTCATTTTTTGTCTCAAAAACATAGGTTATGACCCCTCATTGGAACGCGCTCGACGAGCTCGTTTCAATGAGAGGTCATAACCTATGCTTTTGAGACAAAAAATGAAAAAAAATTAGTTATTCAAGAATTTTGTTTGCAAGCGTCGTCTGCTTTTCAGGTTAAGTAAAGGGTTAATATCTACATTAGTTCAAGGTGAAATAAATTGTATTTATTAGAATATCCATAACTAGAGCACGAAGGAATATCAGTGTACATTTGTGAATAAAGGAACAACATATTAAATCGACGGTAGCCTGCGCGCAAACTCCATGAAAAGTGGGCAAATAAACAGCCTATAATGGCGTCAGGTTCCTTACGGAATTGGACTGCTGTTCTGAGAGCTTGGACCACGCAGAAGATGACACTTGCCAACAAAATTCTTAAATATTATAAAATAAAAAAAATCATTATTTGCATGCTTCAGAAAATTAAAAGTATCATAAACACCATCCAAAGAGGGGTTATAAACTATGTTTTGGAGGAAAACATTGAACATTTTTTTTAAATTGAATGGTGATTTTTTAGGTATAGTTGGTTTAAAATATTTTGTTGTGTTTTGTAGAGGGTTAATTGCTTTTGTATCTTCTCTGTAGGCAACTGGTATCAGAATTCTTCATTTGCAGGTTATTGTTTGTTTGTTTGCTGATAATGAAAAGCTTTCGAAGTGTCAGAACTGAACAGGTTCCAAACATACCTTACGCATTAATATGCAAACGAGGATGCGGAAAAGAATTAACCGGATTTGGTACAATTGGTCAATTCTCATTATAACAACGTTTTTATTGAGTTTCCGTATACCCCACTTGATGACAAACTCCAGTGAATGCAGTCTTTCACATCAATGCTTAACGATTTTAACTGGACAAGATCCGCGTTGATGCAATAACTAAAACATGCATGTTCAGAACTTCAGATGTTCCATTTTTAAACCCGTTATCCAACGTAACGGCCAAAAAAGCCAGCGCTATTCACAGAAATGACCATTCAATTTTTATTACTTTTTCATTTTTGTCTCAAAAACATTGCTTATGGTCCCTCGTTGGAACGAGCTCAACTAGCTCGTTTCAATGAGGGGACATAAGCTATGTTTTTTACGCGAAAAATAGTTATATTCAAGAATTTTAATGGCAAGTGTCGTCTTCCTTTCGTGTCAGGTAAACGGCTAATACGTTTTTTGACAACACACAGATACACATGAGTATACAGACATAATCGAGGTTTGTTCCGCTCTAACTTTTTGGTCGAATCAGCCAAATGGGTCCAACGTTATGCACATAAATTGCCTTTTTCCTTAATCACCGCCGATGATTCCCCATTAAATTGAGCCAGCAATCGCGTAGTAAGCCTTGCTGGTGAAGAGATAGAGACCGTAAGATTTCCTCTCCACACACCCACATACTGTGACTTCAACCTTGAAAGGTTATGATTTTATTCTTTTGTCTTCGAGGCGTTATGCCTATCACTGTTATTGATTTTTGGCAACAAGTTTAGTGCTCATTAGAACGAACGGACAGAAGAAATCTCCCCGAACTCTTAAATTTTCCACCCTGAAGAAGCCGTTGCCACTTCACCAAATGTACGCCACTGAATCTAACTTGTCAAGTACATGCCAGTAAGGATGCCCATGAGCTATGGTAAAATGAAAATGCTGATTTTTTGTCGAAAAAGATCGGTACGATTGTCCCAACCTGCTCCTAACGTGATGATCATATGCCATCAGAGCTATTCACCGGAATCGTCACTTCAATTTTAGTTTTATTTTAATTTTTGCCCCAATATAAAAAAGTTCGCCGCAGTAAGTGGTGTCATAAGCTATGTCTCTTGGGCAATAAAATGAAAATGAAAATGAAAAAAATTAGTTATTTGGAAAATTTTGAGTTGTCTATTGGTCGTGTTTGGTAATAGGGTTTTTACCAGTTAACCCTTTACCCAACGTAAAGGCCAAAACCGTCCAGCGCTATTCACAAAAATCGCCAAATAATTTTCATTATTTTTGTTATATTTTGTCTCAAGAACATAGTTTATGATCCCTCTTTGGAACGAGCTCGTCGAGCCCATTCGAACGAAGGGCATAACCTATGTTTTTGAGTTAAAAAATGAAACAAATTAGTTATTCAAGACTTTTGTTTGCAAGTGTCGTCTGCTTTTCATGTTAGGTAAAGGGTTAAAGATCGGAGAAAAGAAATTCTAGTTGAATGAGATATATTCCTTTGCCATAACATCTCATTTGACGAAATTGCATAATATATTGCATTATGTTTTCTCTGTCGTGAAATTCCCTACAAGCTACAATACGAAACCTAAACCTTCAAAACCTTTTATCACATAATAATGTGTAATTTAAACTTTTAGCTAATGCAACGACCAAACCTGACTAGCGCTGTTCACAAAAATCGACAGCCAAATTTTAACATTTTTTTTCAATTTTTGCCTAAAAACATAATTTTTAACCCCTCAGTGAAGCGAGCTCGCTACAATGAGAGTTTATAAGCTATGTTTTCGAGACAAAAAATGGAAATATTTAGTTAGTCAGGAAATGTTTCCTGTAAATGTCGTCTGCTATTTGTATTGGTAGGCATTTAATGACAAATAAGACAAGATTAATTCAATTCTACTCCGGAAATCGACTCGCTCACAACGTGACAACGTCGACGTTAACTTCAGACACCATTCCCATCATGAGACGTGTTGTGAACAATATTTTCCGTAATAAGCTATTTGATTGTGATCATTTGATAAATATACAGAACCGCACACACGTTTGAATGGGTTAGGCCTGAGACAGTCGATGGATTTTTTACGCGTCAAACTAATTGTATTAAATCGGTCGCTGATGCGGCACGGAGAGGTTTTGAAATATACAGACGCATCACCGTCGCGTCGAATCTAATTGATCAGCCAATCGTGGTCGACCGGCATACTTTAGGTTCCTTTGGTCACATGGGCGGCGGAACCGGGGGGATGGGGCTTCAGTCGGGCCATGTTTTTGTAAGCATATATTTTAACACAACCAATGACTGGTGAAACAAGGGGCGGATCCAGAGCCCCCCCCCCCCCCCATATTTTCGCCAGCTATGTTTCTCTCGTACTGGTTCAGTTTCGATGGATTTCGGATCATTTCTTGCAGTAAGTGGCAGCAAACGCTAATATGTATACAGTCTGTTAAAAAATCGGTTAACTGAACTAGATCGTAATCTTACAGGCATACAAGTACCAAATCCACCCCAGACAAGATAATCCACAGACAGTGTAATTGCTGTTAACGTCTGGTAAAGCATACAGGTGAGGTCTATTTATCAGCTTTGGTCGTAACGACCAAAGCTGATAAATAGACCTCACCTGTATGCTTTACCGACGTTTTTTAACGGCTCTCAAAGTGTGAAATCTTTCAAATATATCTCCTGAAAAATCTTAAAATATCCGCTCAGATGCATGGAAATGAGGGTTTTGGAACCCTGGAATTTAAAATTTTCGTACCACCGGCCGAACGATGGTCGGCCCGTCATACTGACGACCATCCATCGCCCAATTCAGCCCACCCACTTTGAAAATCGTTCCGCCGCCCCTGGGTCATTTTGTTTTTACACCCAGGGCGCGACATTGAATTATTTATTTATTTGTTTTCTGGGGCGCACCGACACTTTCAAAAGCTAGTGCCAGATAGTTTTACGGATGAGGCCGGAAAACCCAGAGAAACACTGATCGGAGCGAGTAACTATCAGGGCTACTAACTCGGCCCAAGCAGGGTTAGCAATGGTTGGAGGCGTTTGTACCGTCGACGTAGTAATTGCAACCATGATCCAATGAAACCCGGAACTCCCCCCCCCCCCCCCCCCCATGTTAATCCATATGCCTGATATAGGGAACATTAGACAAGAAATCTTAAAATCTAGATATTTATACTTGTAAAATGTTTGAGTGGAGGGGGTGCGTAATAGCAAATTTATACGTGAATAGCAGGAAAAGTAAGATTAGCATCTGGATTTCCAATTATTTCTGCCTTCTGTTGAACACAGTTTCACTTATATATCACGTCAATTTTCACAACAAAATATCAAAACACGGATGCTTCGTACGCCTGTGGAAAATAACTCTTCCATAATTTATATCTTCGTGGTTCGTTTTTTGCTAATTCATTTGAAACTTCACATACTTCGGACAATATTTGTGGTGCACTTTAGTGTGTACCCACGTGTGTTGTGTTTACAACCATACAGGAAACATTCGTACTCAAGACTGAAATGGCGCTGCACCAAATAGTTCACCTGTTGGTTGCTATTTTGCCATGTTGTTGCAAGCAATCGGTTAGAATATTTTATAATTTATTCGGATTCTATTTGGTGGTGATGTGGCCTAATTAATGTTGCTTTTCACAACTTATTAACTAATTACGGACACAAACGGACTCAGAGTCAAAGAAATTGCTGTTTTTGTCTCGAATTTCAACATTTTTTCCCGGGGAAACCTCACCCGGGCCCACTCCAACGACCCACGAGCGGGGGACACCCACTCTTGTGCTCGTCTCCATCTCGCCGCTGCGCTGCTCATATGATGCTGCAAATCATATTTTGTACGCCTCTTCGATATTACTCTTGTCCCCCCCCCCGAACTTTGATATCCTATATGTGCCCACCTTCCCTGGAGTGACTGAAATATTTTTGTGGCATGTGTTCTACTTGTATCGAGAAAAGAAAAACGCATCCCTGCAGAAATCACAATTATTGATTCAGCTTATTGTGACTCAGGACATTGGGGGAAATTGGAGGCTGCAGAGTTAATGCTAGCTCATGCTTCGATCAGCTGTCTAAAGACCGGTGGAAAGGCTGAGGATACCCCCTTCCACCTCAGAGAAAAAGATAATATTAACGGGTTTTGATTCATGTTCAGCACTAATATCCTTGCCAATAGCATATTTATCCGTGCGATGACCTGTTTAGCCCTCATCCCCCACCTAAAAAACGCAAAAAGACGTGTGGCACGTCAGTGGCACACATGCCTTCAACCGCATGCTAACCCTGGTTAGCACGTTGAGGAGTTCGGTAGTTACTCGCCGATTGCTCGGTAGTTCTCTCCTTCTGCCCCTCCCCCCTCACACACGTAAAACTACCTGACGCGACATGGCAATGGCAATTGAAACTGTCGAAAACCCCAATAAACAAACAACTGAATTCAACGTGAGCTTCAGCAAACCGAGGGCCCAAATAAAATTTTGTGAATCTGGTTTAAAACATCAAACATGAGACAGGAACACATTAAAGCCAGAGAGAGAGAGAGGCTTCGCTTTTCTGAACGAGAATATTTTGCCAACTTACGTTACCCGTAGCAACAACAACACCACGAAAGTCGAAAGTTGAAACTATCAACGTAGTTTGCAGGCAAGTCTGATGCTGTTTGTTAAAAACTGATTTTCGCACTCACCTATTAATTTCTTATTCAGTCATTTTGAAAAATTGATTTTCGTTCTCACCTGTGCTTCAGTCATTTTGAAAAATCTCGAATCAAGCCTTCGATCAGTCAACACTGAAATAATGTAAGATGGGCATTTCCAGCGACTGACATGTGCTTTCCCCATTACCATGTGATTTGCATTCGGCTGATCGGTAGTGCTCGTTTGTTTCCGCACTTTGTGTTTGATTCGACGCGTCAAAAATCCGTCGACTATTTCAATCACGTATTTCAGACGCATCACCGACGGCGATTCGTCTCAGTTGGAGCGAGATTCGTCGGGAATGCGTCTTACTCGCATCCAATTGAAATAGTCGACGCATCACCGACGAATTTAATTCATTTTTTTGCTCTGGTATTAGATTCGACGCGTCAAAAATCCGTCGACTATTTCAGGCCTTAAGAATTATCGCACGAGATTGGTTTGGACCAGGATATCACGAGAGTCGAAGGCTCGAGTGATATCCTTGGCCAAAGCAATCGAGTGCGATAATTCTTAACCCATTCAAACGTGTGTGCTGTTCTGTATTTATCACACACCTCCCATGTAACAACCAGTCTACACGAAAATTGAACTAAAATCACTTTTCAACTGGATAATTGCTGCGTTTCCTTCGTTGTCAACGACACATAACTGTCAGGTGGTGGGGTACCAACCATAAGTTGCTTTTTAATTTTTACGGCATTCAACTGGCCGAATTCAATCGACGCCGATCAGTAGATTTTTTACTCGGATCTGATTGTTTAAATATCCCGGGTAAACAAATCTAAATGAGGAACTTGGGATTTCCACGCGCTCTCGACTCCGGTGTATTCGACCAACGATGACGTGATTTATTTAGACGGGTTCCTTCTCTGTTTGCGTTGGAAACGAAATCGAACGTGTTTTGTATCTGCACATGTGCGATACAACTTTATTTTTATCGTACAGGCAGAGCAGTGGAAATCCCGTGTTTTACATTAATAGGTGTGTGATAAAATATATTCTTTGCCATCTTGGCGTTGATAACCTTTATCGAAGATACGCCAGGAATGTCAGAATGGGCTTCACTATTCAGTAAGCGAAGGGTCGGGGTAACACCAGAAAGTGCCATTTCATACTCGACTATTTACCAATTCATAGTTAATGTATCACACTGATATTTTTATGTGTTCTGCACGAATAGACACAGTCATAACACGTCGCAGATAGGAATCATTTGTGCTATATGTTTAACTCTTAACCCGAAGATTTTTAAAAAAAAATACCTTTCAACAAATTTAGCCATGACTGCTTCACAGCAGCCATGACTAAATTTATTGAAACATTCAAGTAAATTTAACTAAAGAAATCAATGGTGAATAAGTCCTTTCAGTTCTCAAACGGAAAATGTGGTTAAATGTGCCAAAATTATAAGTATTTCAGAGACAGAGAAACCTTGCTCTGGTAGGAATATCCGTCAGCAGTATACAAGGAGTTAACCTCACCCGCAACTTCACTAACCCCCTTCCTCCCATTAGCGTCTTCTCAGGAGAAGGTCTTCCACATTTTACACTACAGAACGCCTGTCAAATATGATTAACAATTCACAGTTGGACCATCAAAAACCTTTACCTTTTCAAGGCATTTTACAATCCATAAAGAACTCAAATTGCATTAAATGCATGATATGGAATAATGCGTTGTCGCCATCCTTGTCTTCCTGGGGGGGGGGGGGGGTGCAATGCGATACACGAGGGGAGAGTGCGTGTGTGGGGGTGCGACTGTCTCCTTTTTATAAAGGCAAACTGTTTTAAAAGAAGGGCAACATCATGACTTCCATTGCATATAACGCGATATTCATATTTTTCTTAGTATTTTTTTAGAACAAAGCTGCAGATGATATAAATGTAAAAAATGCACTCACTGACCATGTTGACTTATTGACCTTGACCTACTGACCCCCAAAGTCAAAATGATCATATCACTTTGAGATGAACTCTTGGTTAAGTGTGACATTCGTTTAAAGGTTGTTGACATATGTGGAAACATGCGGACAGACAGATAGCCGGCATCGATTGCTATAGTATTATAGTAGAGTGGTTTTGGGGTTTAAATGTTCAAATAAATACCTCTTGGAGAATTAGCGGTTTATTTTCAACTTTATGATAAAATTGAACATCGATATATTTTGGAATAAACGACGAACAATCGAGCCTCCGACTGGAACGTAGAATGGTGACTTTCGCGGAATGGTGACTTTCGCGGAGACTCCCAACACAAAGTGAATTAACGAATGAATAAAATGTTTTAGCGCGCCGAAGGCGCGCAGGGACGATGTGGGATTTACAAGTCCCTTGCGACCCGGTTAACCTTATTTTATTTCACTTGGATCACACAGGCCTAGCTTTCCTATTGCCTCAAATGGAGTCTGAGGGGGTATGCACGCGGTTAGAATACCCGGCAGTTTACGTTGGAGTGTTAGATGATCAATACTCAATCCCTCAACGTCATGAAAATATTAGAGAGTGGGCTCTATTCGGTTCCAGTTCGGCGTTGGTAGAGGTTTAAGTCCCACCATGGTGGCGAGCCAGAATGTAATGTTGTGCGATGGCAAGTTTAAGGGAAGAAGAGAAAAGAAAACCAAACAGCAACGCCGGTTTGGTAGCGGCCCCGATATATGACCATAGCGGTTACAAAAAAGGAGTGGAGAAAGCTCCAACAGTTTAGTTTTGAAAAACCGGGAGTCATCCATCAAGCCTTCTGGGAGATAGGACGCCGTATGTGATTATGAGGTATCTGGTTATCCTTCGGGAATTCCAAATGACCTCCTCCACCCCCCCCCAAAAAAAAACACCCTCTCACAGACGCACACCCTCAAGCCCTTAAAAGGGCTGTTAAATCTTTATTCAAATGTTTATTTATATAAAATGTACACTCGTCCCCAGCCAGACAAGCTTGTTTCAATCCTTGCCTAGTGTTTGGTGGTTTCTTGTGTATGTTGCAGAAAGGTAGGTTGCACCAATTCCTCCTACGCCTTGTCTACCATTTCCATGCGTCTTCTTTATAAGAGTGTAGCAAGAAAAATTGAGAATGTTCAATTAGAAAAGTTATAGGTAGAGAGAAAGATAGGTATCCACTATTGTATATTGCGCCTGCTGTGTGATTGTTGCTATGGATGGGATAAGGGGCGTGTTTCATCGGAGCCCACTCCCCACACGCAGAGTTGCGAGGCAGTCCTCACAGACTCAATCCCAAAGATCTCAATGACTAGCGAGGCAATCCTCACTGACTCCACGCAGTTTAATTCTATTGAGTAATTTTAATTTACTGTGGATTATTTTGTTTTTCTGTTAAGGGCTCGGTGTTTGTTCAGCTTCACCATTGATTCACTATCTTGGAGTATGTGGAGGGTTTGGTTAAATAGATCTTATTAAACGCATTTCAATCGCGCTTCAGCAGAGTTGCGAGGCAGTCCTCACAGACTCTAACCTAAAGTTCTCAATGAGTAGCGAGGCAATCCTCACTGACTCCACGCGATTTAGTTATATTGTATAATTTTTATTTTATTTTTTTTTTTCCGGAAACTTATTTTGTTTTTCTGTTAAGGGATCGGTGTTCTTTCAGCTCAACCATTAATTCACTTTCTTGGAGTCTGTTGAGGGTTTTGTTTTGTAGGTCTTTTAATCGCGTATCAGTAGTTTCTATTTTTGCTAGCTCGTGAAGTTCCTTTATCGGTGTCCATTTCGGTTTGCATAGTGCCACTCGCAGGGTATAATTTTGAACCCTCTGTAGCTTCTGAATGTTGGTTTTGCTCAGGTCACTTGTTATTATGGCACCGTATTCTAGTACCGGGCGTATAAATGTTTTGTAGAGCTTGAGAAGCACATCTTTATTTGCTCCCCAATTTCTACCTCTGATCATCTTCAGAAAATTGAAACGTTTAGTAGCTCTAACCGTAATGGAGTTTACGTGACTGTTTAAACTGAGATTGCTATCTAGGATAAATCCCAAAAATTTGGCCTCTTTGTTTGCTTCTAGTTTGTGATCGTATAACTGGAGATCGATATTGGGGACTGTTTTTTCCTTTGCTTTTTGAAGAACGTAACTTTTTGAGTTTTGGCGGCATTGAGTTTGATGCGCCACAGGGCGCACCAGCTCTCAAGATCGCGAATGGTATCCTGTAGACGATTTTTAATTACGTTTCTGGACTTGCTGGCCGTCCAAATGCCTTTGTCGTCTGAGAACTGCGATAGTTCAACAAAGTTTTTCCCTACTTTTTCTATATCATTTACATATATTGTGAAAAGAAGCGGACTTAGAACCGACCCTTGTGGTGTTCCCGCTTCGAGTATTACTTCCTCTGACACCTCGCGATTAACCCTCACCTTGATTTTTCGGTCAGTTAGAAATGATGATATGATCCTCAGAATTTTAGTGGGTAATCCCATTTTCGCTAGTTTATATCTCACGCCATTGTGCCATACCGAGTCGAACGCTTTTTCTACATCCAAGAAAATCGCTGTTCCGATTTCGTTTTGACTAAATGCTGTTTTCATATAATCGACCAGTCTATATACGTGTTCGATTCCCTCTTTCTGACTCCTATACGCTTTTTGCCATTTGTTGAAAAAGTTGATTGATTCGATATAGCTGCGCAGTCTCGTAGTGAGAATCCGCTCAAATATTTTCCCAACACAGCTAAGCAAGCTGATTGGGCGGAAGCTAGAAGGGTTGGTAAGGTCTTTGTCGGGTTTAGGTATCATGCCTCCTGTGGCCACTTTCCAGCATTTTGGGAAGTACCCACAGGAGAGACAGCAGTTTAGGAGTTTGGTAAATCTGCAGTAGAAGATGTTGGGGCACTGTTTCATTATTTTGTAAGAGACTTCGTCTTCTCCTGGGGACGAAGATGAACTGCATTTTCTGATTGTACCCATGACCTCTTCTACGCTTATTGGTTCGGTTAATTCATGGTCGTCCCCGTCTTCATGCCTTTGGTCGAAGTTCGGTTCATTGAAAATTGAGTTGTTATCTTGGACAAATTTATTTACTTTTACCTTAAAATCGTTGTCATATCTGTTCCCTTCTTGTGGACGATGCGCCTTCTTTAGAAGTTCGGCAAAAGCGCTTAACTTGTGAATTAACAATGTAAAAGCAGCAATATATATACAAAAATGAGACAATAGAACATTTGACGTGGCATGCCAGAACAGTTGAAACAGCTTCGCAAACAATACAAGTAATAACTAGGGAATTAAACGGAGCTGTGAAAAGCCGAGCAGCGAGTTTGATTGTTTTCGAGTCTGCCAGATAGTTTAGAGATTAGCTTTAATCTTTACAGTTTATAGCACTTTTCAGTAGAATATAATGCGTGTTGGGACAAATGACTAATTCGGTCCATTCAATGGCATCCGTTAAGTTTGCAATGAATAATTGTAAATAATCTAACATTTTTGTGCGTAAATGCTGATATCATAATTTATTATATTTCTGAAAAGAAAGATTGGCTGATGTTGGAACTAAGTGTCACCTGTCATTTTAACGCTGCCACACGATTACAAAAAACATAATGACTTGTGTTATTTGATGTGGTGTTCAAATCCACCTGAAATACAGTCCAAAGCTGCAGTTTGAAGGTTAAAGTCGTAGTTAGCTGGAACAGGCCCCGGGATGGGCAAAATAGGTTATGTATGGCCAGCAGATGGTCCAGGTGGATAAACTCGAGGGTTTTGAACTTTGGCAGAGAAAGTAGTAAACTCGGACGGCTTCGGGTGGTCTTGGGTAATTTCAACTGTTATCGGTTCGATTAGGGTACTCGACATACCACAAATGAATGTAATCAGTCCCTTGGGACACGTGTATAATAAGATTATAACACTGCGTGCAACTCGCTGTGGGGGCCTTTAAGACGGTTGTCTGGTTCTTTTCGGTATTTTTTGAGGTTGTCGCATCATTTATGATAATTCAACGTACTATTTTATTACACGATGTTATTCTCATGAACTTCACATGAAGGCCTTCCAACTCCATTCCAACCTCGTGCCACCAGAAACAAAGACTAAGGGAACGGCCTCTACCGAATGAAATGGACAGCGAAAACACGTGTCCCCTTCAAAACACTCGCACGGCATGCGCAGGAACGCCACATATCACCATGATAACGACGTCACAACATGGCCACTCAAGCGCTACCATGACCACCCACATGGTGTCCCTGATTACCTGACTGCGATGTCATTTTCAAAGTCCAAAATCGCGGTCCACCAAATCTGGTAAGTACAGCTAAGTGATATATTTCTTTTGCTTTCGGCAGGCAAATGGTTTGCAAAATCAAATCCAATTTATGTTATTGAAAGTTTTTGCTGACAGAAGATTACAAACATAAACAATTTTGAATTAGTTAATATTTTAACGTGTCATTCTGTCAGTTGTGTATTTATTGACTATTTTCGGAACCTGCTGGGACGACTATGCAAGTTATTAGTAGGTCTGCCATAAAATGTCAGTAAATAGTTTGCATGTTTAACTGACATGCGTAGAAGGTTGATTAATTACATAAAAGATAGTACTGAAGCACACGCCTTAATTTTTTGCTCTTTCTCTTCTGAATTGGGTGTAAAAAGACAAACTCGATGATCAAATGGCTAATACTCATTTTTTCTAACAACGGTGGCCAATAAGTCACACTGACTTTGAATGAAATAAGACAATTAGCGTGATTGCCAGTAAGTTTTTTCTTGGAATATTTATGAAATAAAACCATTTCCGACCTTATTCTGCCCGTTTATGAACTCGAATTAATTGGACTTGTGTAGATTTCATTTTAACCAGACATCACAGAATTTCTCTGTAATCCTTCATTTACATATTGTCCTTTAAGTACAGCAAGATGCTATTTCAAACTCTTTAGCATTGCTGATGACGCCTTGTTGCACTGAAGAGACGACATACTCTGTTTCTGAAAGTCCGTAATAGTCCAAGAGCTTCGGGATTTTTAATTACATGTCTGAGGCCAAAAGGTTTATAATAATAATAATAATAATAAAATAATAATAATAATAATAGTAATTTTACAGCCTAAAATCCACACAAGGTGGCTGTAGAAAATTGCACAAAATCGCAAAATGCCTAAGAATAAAAAAGAAAAGTTTTGTTGTTGTCATTATAATAATAATAATAATAATAATAATAATAATAATAATAATAATAATAATAATAATAATTTTACAGCCTAGAATTCTCACAAAGTGGCTGTACAAAATTGCACAAAATCGCAAAATGTCTTAGAATAAAAAACAAAAAAGGTTTGTTGCTGTCATTATAAATCTCTTATGAGTCCGTCGGGGCCCAGTGAAGCCACGAACAACACCCAGCAGCAATGATGGCATCTGTTCTGATCGCATGTGTGAGTTTGGCACTGCTTGCAGCTGTTTTGGAGTCGATGATGTCGGCGTGTGGTGTGAGTTTGAAGTGCGGTTCTCATGAGTCGGTTGGGACAGGATCTGACCACGAGCTTTCAGCAGCCATACAGGCATCGTTTTAGACGGCGAACAGAGTTTATACAGCTGTTCACTTTTACTTATCCGTGTAGCATATGTACATCGGTACACCGCGACAGCGTTTTTTCAAGTAAAACAATCAGTATTGTCCACATACTGGTAATGGTCCTTGAAGGCGTTTTGTATTATACTTACAATGTCTGGAATTCTTCTCCAGGAAATTCTCGAATGGTCTGTGTTGTGGTGGTAATCCATATAAATCAAAGTACTCTGCGTTGTGGTGACTCACAAAGAGAGCCACCCATTATTCTCCTTTTCTGTGGTCTGGATCAGTGTTGGCTATCAAAGCCACTGGTCTGTGACCTGGTAATCTTCTTGGTAATCTGTTTCTTGCAAATGCACTCTTCTTGGCTGATGTGGTTTCCGTCATTCTCGTACATTTGTCCAGTTCCTTGGAACACGGTCGCATAACATCTCGCCACTTCTTGTTGTTCGAATCGAGGTTGTAATGGTTTGGCTGGAATCTTCTCTCTATCCACGTACAAAGCCAAGTAATTGATTTTGTAGTTCTAGAAATTATATGGATTTTTTGAAAAGTTTCCATTGAAAGCATCGTTGTTTACACATCCCACAATAATGTGTTTAGGTAGTTGGCCTAAAAATAAATTTTCTTGTGTGATGCTCAGATTTCCTTTCAGCACTGAACACACCTTGGTTTCCACACGGTCGATGGGATATGTTGTCGTTGCTTTTGTGAGTGCTTTCACGTGAGTCATTCTCACGAATGATTGGAGTCTCTCTTTGCATACAAACATGGATACATCTAGAATTTTGATTGTGTATGTTTCGGCATCGCCCATCAATGCGAAAGCATCTGTGGCTCTGTTCATTTTAACATGAACGTTAACTCCATTCAACAAGTAACGAGTTTGGAAAAACATATCCAAATGTAATCTTCCAGTCATGTCTACTATTTTATTTTTCTCTATAAATTTCTTTCGAAGAATAAATCCCATGTTATCTTCTATCAAATCTTCCACCATATCCGACCGTATCCTTGTACCATAATGCATTAGTCAGTTGTGACTTCTTGGCAGCTGGTCTATAACTCAACAAATTTTCTATGAAAGCTCTGTAGTTATAAGTGTTGTTGGAAGGAGATACCAGTTTTTAATTAAAGCTGATATCGATTTGATTAAATAAGGAATGCATCAATAAATTGACTGGGCCCGCATTGGCATCGGGTGCAACTGATGCCCCTTTAGAATCTACAACCGTTGCTTCAACATACAAGTACGTCTGTGCCAAATTCAAATAATCATCTCCTAATCCTGCAATGTGGAATTCTATTGGGCCACTGTTTCCTATGGTCTCCAAAGGCCTGTGTTCTACCCATTGCCCATGTTCCACACTAGTCTGCGTTTGTGGTATGGAAACAAGTCGAGTTCGCTGTTGACACACTCACAAGATTTTTCATTGAGGAGAGACATCACACACCGAGAACGTCTTGTGGCTGTACAGTTCCCCTTCTTGTTGTTGCATTGCCAGTTTTGTGCGGTGCGGGCCTTTTTCTACATTTCCTGCCGGATGGTTTCGACCCACCAACACTTCATTCCAAGCACCCACACCAGCCTCTTTGACTCTCTTGATTGCTGCCTTTTTAACATTTTTCCCTTCAATGACATCTTTGGCAAAGGCCGCTCCTTTTTTCACGAGCTGTCTTCCCACGGTCGTGGCTGTAGTTTTCAATAAGGGTAACACGACGTTCTGTAGTCCTCCCAATATACTTCCCAAACCATAACCTCTCTGTATTTGAGCTCCTGAAAAAGCTGGTAGACCGTTCCCAGCTTGTCTCGCGTAATATCCTTCGTATAATTTGGACTTACAACAGTAAGTCATGTTTGTGTGAAATGAAGATATCTACGATTTCTGAAATGGAGTGTCACTGTCACTTTCGCGAACTCGAATGGCACTATGGCTTCTGTGTAGTCCCTTATATACACTCGGACGGTGCTGAATTTTTTCGTCCCACTGGTACATAATGCATCTTAAAAGTTTTGGAGATGATGTTTCCATATTTTCCACGTATGGGTAAGATACGAAGAAGTGGTATTCTTGTATCTCCCATGACTTGGTCTCGAACCAAGTCACAGTATACGAAGAGAAAATCAAATCCTTAGTTGGTATCAGCGACTCTGGAAGAATTGTAAGTTCCTGATTTAAAAACACACTCGTTAAATCCCAAAATATTTTGAAGAGTAAACCTCAATGTGACCTCGACTCCATCTCGTACCGCGACACGAACTTTACCAGTCACTTCATTCAGTTCAAAATCTACCTTACCGTGACGAGGCAAGAGTAATTCTTTAACACCATTGATAGCCCGTATCACATACATAAGCAGGATCCCAAAACGACCTTCTTTCAGAGTAAGTCGATAATTCGTTTTCGAAGGTCAGAACACTGTAACGAAAGTTTCTTCTCCGCGTATATTGAACCAAGTATTTGCATACTGGATCTCTGCCAGTCACACTTCCCATTCACCCGTGAGATTCACTGGTTGTGATAACTGGGTGGTGTATGTAGTTAACGTGTTTTCGGGGAAACGTTCATAGAAGTGCTACTCGGTACCGTCAAATAAAACATTACTTTTTCTTGATGGTTGGATTAGACAACAAATATCCTATGCTACTACTCAAGAGAGCAATCCACAACTTGCTCTCTGTGTTCTCGAGAGTGAGATTAACGACACTGGTGATGATGATGATGTACAAAATGATTATTTGTGAAAAGTAAGTGAGCTCGCTCTTTGGAATTTTCTTTCCAAACAGAGGCCAAGATCCGTTCGATCCTTCTTCCATTTTGGAGAGACCTAACAGGTTCACTTCCTTTTATATGCGAGCTGACTCTGCATGATCCACGAATTGAACGAAGCGGGATATCCCAACCACCTTACGAACAGTTCTCTGTTTTTACCACGACCACGTTTTTGAGTACGTGTTCGATTTTAAAAATAGTTTTATGTGCGACTCATTGAAGCTCTTCAGTGTAGAACGACCCTTTCAGCAGTACTTCCCCATTATCATCTTGTAAGACGCATGTGACTGGTTGACGTTTCTTGATGGCTACAACTGTGAATAACTCTTCGGTTCAATTGGACAAATAACCTTTCTCAAAATTTTTCTTAACTTTACTGATTCTCACTCTGTCTCCCACTTTGAACTTTGGGGCCTTTGAGTTTTATAGTTTTGACATAATTTTTCTGCCAAACCCATTCTTGATTTTCAAAGTTCACGGCAATGGGGCCATACCGACACTACGATGATGAGAATGATTATAAGACTTCAAGTTTTGAAATGGAAAAATCAGTGTATCGTTCTTGGTAAAATATTTCCACATTTTCGCTTTCCAAGTTCTATTGAATCTTTCTACTATGGAACATTTTGTTTTCACATGTTGTGTAGTGAAAAATTCTACTCCGTGTTGTTTGAGAAAATTCTGAAATTTTCTGTTTAGAAATTCTTTGCCTTGATCAGTTTGTAATGTTACTGGTTTGCGACCTTGTTTAGAAGTTTTAGTAAAAGCTTTAGCGATGGAATCACCAAGTTTGTTTTTGAGGGGTATGACCCAAGCATATTTACTTAACACATCTATACATGTCAACAAAAGTTTTGTGTCATTATTCTATTTACTGATATTTGCTAAAACTACCAAGTCAGCTTGCCATCGTGCGTCGATACCACTAATGATCACGTTCCTTCTAGGAAATGTACGACGAACAAGTTTGTGAAGAGTATATGTGTCTTGAGTCTCTAACCATTTTACAACTTCTTTCGTCGTTTTCTTGGTCGCTCTTCGAATTGCGTCGTCTACTCCACCAAAACTTCCAGGAGCTTCAGAATCATAGAACAATGCTTCCATGACTGCCCTTGTCAAGTGTCAACTCTATTTATACCCTTCTTAAGTCCACTTTGGCGTTTTGTTTTCTTTCGTTGTTTAGGTTTTGCTTCTGACTTTGTCGGTGCCTGTTTCATAAAATCCCAACGTTCTTTATGACCAATCAATTCTTGGGGTTTGTTACTATCTCTCAGGGCTTCGGCCACACTTCCCATCCATTAGGTTGGAAAGATTTTCGTCTTCTAAGCAAATCGTTTAGAAGATCTGTTACATTTGACCCTACCAATGTTTGATCTTTGTGGACTAGTTCGCCCTTCTCATTCTAAGATATATTTGAGTCATTTGTAATATGATGCAACAACAACTTTGCCCTTCTCTTCATAGTCATAGGTACAGAATCGACAATGTCTTGGCTTTATTATCTTTCTCAAGTTTGACTTCAATGGGACGAGGAGCCACTGCTTTTTGTTGAAATGTCAAGTACCTTTGTAAAACTGATTATATCGAAGTATCTTTTTGTCAGATGTGAGAAAAGGGGCATCGAGAATATCTCTCATTTCTCGATCCAATGATGAAACAGCCATTTCATTCGGTTGTCTTGGAGTCTCTTGTAGAAGCTTCAGTAACCTTGCTTCTACCAAAGCCATCTTCTTTGCATATTCCATCATCCAAAAATACCTTTAATAACACCCAATAGTACAGGAGGTAGTAATGCACCCCAGAATCCCCCTTTCTGCAAGATTTGGCTCTTCCTTTTGTCAGAGGTACCTTTATTTGCCACTGCCCTCACTAATTGTTTCTGACGAACGAGTTTGGTTCTCTGAGCTTTGGTCAGAGGTACTGCCCCCTTCAGGATATTTGAGGCACAGTCACACAAACAAGTAATCAATTCTTTGTCTGCATGTTTTAGTATGGATTTGATGAGTGTAGGTTTCGATTTAACAAGAAGCTTGAGAAGTGCGATATTGCGCTTGAGACGGTAAGACATACTTCTGACTTGAGGCAGACTTGTTGCTCCCCTTTTATGCCTTTCGGAGGTACATGTACTGGGTTTCATCTGGAAAAATTTGACTTCTAATCTCATGTGTTCAGGAGTATCTTGTTTGAGATCGATTAAAAGGTAACCATACGTGATCGAAGTGGCATCTTCGAAAACTTCGCCCAGAAACTTGGAATGACCAGGATACATCTGTGTTGCCAAGTGTGAGATCTGAGAACGATCCCTAGGATTTTTAAACATGTAATCATGACTTGTAATTACATGATCGTATGACTATTGAGAGCTACAGTCCTGTGGACTTTATTTTTGTCGAATAAATTTTGAACAATGTACATCACACTAAGCTTACAGCGATGACTACCTTTAGTAAATAATCTAGACACTCGAACATCTGCATCGAGCATCAGATCATCCAATATGACTAAACTATCAGATTTCAATTCTCGAGGGAGACCCTCTACGAATTCTACTTGGGGTAAAGTATTGTATAATGGTTGCCATTCACTATAATACCAAATGATGTGACTTAGAACAGGTGAGATAATATGTTGAATGTTTTGAATAGTCCGATTTACAAAGGATAATTTACCACTACCCGTGGGACCACACAATACACAAGTGAATGGATGCTTCCAACGAGGGTCCACCTTTGTTGTTGAACATAAGTGCTGCTCCCCTTTTATACCTTTCAGGAAGGTGGCCATAATGGCCATTGAATGTGGGTGCTGCTACCCTTTTATATCTTTTGGGGAGGTGGTCTTTTTGACCACCCTCCAAAAATATACACAGCATAGGTGGCCCTCTGACTTACTGGCTGGGGACAGTTTAGGTGTGTTTGATATTTGTCCAGAAGATAAACATCAAATAACTTAAGTATCATTATCACCTCTTTTCTTTTTTCTTCTTTTTCTTTTTTTTTTTTTTGATAAAAACCATCTATTTTCAACTTCTGTTTACATCTTCAGACTGAGTGGATTCTTGAAGGTCATGAATTCAAGCATTAAATCAATAATACAACGTCTCTGTTCATTTGTGAGAGGTTTCGTGAACATATCTTCATACTCTTTCTGTACTGGTGGTGGATTCATTCCAGAAGTATTATGGTGCCACAGTAGATGGACATCATTCTTATTAACTCTTTCAAGTGCTTCATTAAAACATGTTATAACCTTCTCTTCTTGAGTCATCCTCAGGCATGGGTGATCAACTGTATATCCATAACATTTTTTTTTTCACCATTGCATCAATGTACTCTTCGACATAATGAGCATAGGCCAAACAAAGTTCATGTTGCAAGCGAACTTGTCTGAATTCATTATCAGTTTCATCAACGATCATTGGTTGTGGTTTGGTTATTCTCAATGTGATCTTCTTCAAAGGTGGTTCTTGAATTGGTTTTTTGAAGTCTTCATGGTTATCAGGTTCAGGTTTAGTAGGTTTAGTGTCTTCAGTTAAAACTGTTTTTGGGGTTTTGATGGCTTCATCTACTTCTTCTATTTCAGACTTCAAGTGATTCCATTCTTCTAAAGATAGAGCAATCCCGGTCTTCGTAGGAGTATCTTCGGAGATGAATCTTCAGTTCACCCTGGTACTTGGTGACGTTAGCATAAGTCTGCTTGGTGCCAATTCGGATCATCTTCTCTGTTCAATGGTTCGATCGTGAATGATTCCAAGTCCATTCTTTGCCTAATCATATATATCTCCGACGGACGTGTTTGAAAACATCACCTTATTTTCGCAAATTTTGATTGACTTTTTGATTTTTGGTTGGAGTTTGTGTTTGTTTCCTATAGGATTATAGGTTAAAGTTGGGAAACTTAGAAAATTAGTATAGAAGTCTATGGGAAAGAAACACAATGGGAATACACTAATCTGAATGGTCAATTAATGGTGATCAAACTGCAATCATGATCCTTAAACTGTAGGATATGGCCCTCTGCATTTTATACTGGATTGGGACAGGTCAAGCTACAAGCCTCTATCCAATGGAGATAGGCCAAGTAGCTCGAGTGCATTCCCACCCCTACACTTTGTACCAGAGCCCTTTGGGGGATTTTTTGTTTATTAAACAAATGTCCAACTTAGTAATTCAGACGTTTTGTTCATTTCTCATTTTTTAAATATTCACAACAGAAAATTTCTTAGTGATGATGATGATGATTTATTTCTTTTGTTATACAACAGGGGTAGCCTAAAAGACACCAGGAATCAACTTCTTTTTTTTAAAATGAAAATGAAAATAAAAAAACGCTTGAATAAAAAAGATGTATCATCCGGTTCCAATAAGGGTAACCGAAACGACACCATGAATCAACCTTTGGGAAATAAATGGAACGAAACTAAAATGTTTGAATGAAACTAAAAAGTTTGAATGGAACTAAAAAGTTTGGAACAAAAACAAAATGTGTATCATCTGTTTCCAATAGGGGTAACCTAAAAAATACCATGAATTTACGTATTTTTTAAATAAATGGAACGAAAACCAAACGTTTGGAATAAAATAAAAGTAAGAAGTGTCCTTCACTTCCAATAGGGTTAACTTAAAGTATACCAGGAAATTACAACATGATGATGGTGATGATGATGATAAAACCTTTCTGTATTAGAATAAATAAACATAGAGAAAAAAACTATTAATCCATTTCAGTGTATTGTCTTGTAAGACTTTGTTTTAAGACTTGCCATGAAGGACTTTTTTGAAGACTTGCCATATAGGACTTTTTTGAGGACTTGTCATATAGGACTTTTTGAGGAATTGCCATATAGGACTTTTTTAATAAGAGAAAGAGACTGCCATATAGGACTTTTCATGGGGACTTGCCATATGAGGCAATATCAAATTTTGTCCATATTTCTGTCCTCGCACCCAGGCTCTTCATACACATAATATAATTGAGATAATTTTGGTTCTAACTCAGGCAGCCCATCAGTTCTACCAATTGAAGCCAGGGAAGGGTCAATCCATTATCATTCCCACGTCTTTTTGATGGCGTGAATAGCGGAAATCTGGCACAAATGCGTGTCTCAAATGTCTTTTGACCATGTTTATCATGTCAGTGCGGGAATACTCGGACGACATTTTGCGTGTGCCCCATGTGCGGATGATAAAGATTCATCACTCTGAATTACAGTCGAAACAAAAACTATCCACCTTGATCCCAACGAAAAAAAATTGCATCCTGATTCCTGTCCCTCTACTCGAAGTAACTCCTGTAACAATTTCAAGCTATTAAAGAATACTGAACTTTTTCCATTGATCAGACACTTTGTCACATCTTGTTTACAAAGCTATTAATAGCACGAAGTTGACTGGAGGTGCCAGAGAAAAATGTTCGTACCACAGTTGATATTTTGACATTCAGATGAGTACGTATATTTTGGGAACGTATTAAATGTAACGCAATTTACATTAAATTGAACGAAAAACATAATGTACCTATATTGGTTATTTGAAGCTTCAATTGTGTATTCCCTATATTCATGTTTGCGCGGGAGGCAGAATTCATTTAAAATAATCTAGATTGAATACCAGTACATACCTCATGAAACGGTCTCCTCCTGCAACGTTGAAAACGTCACAGCAACTACCTTTTCTGTTACAGAATAGTTAAAATTCTACTCAAGGCGAGTCTAGTCATAAACACCCTAGATGTTGGTTTTGGTTTGACAGTTACACAAATAGTGTTCATTGGTGCACTGGAGTTAGTTATTTGTGGGATTGGGCCTCATAATTTAATAAAAACACAAGGAAGGGTCATCACATCATAAACAAAAATGTTACAGAAAATATAAGTTCTTGTTACATTATAAACATTCTTGACATTGCTTGTTTTGCCATAAATGTTTTCTAATGTTGATGTCTATGGCCTTAAAGAGGCATTTTCTTGCACTGACATCGAAAAAAGGTGTTCGTTGACAAGGTGTTGTGTGTGTGTGTGTGAACTGTTATTTTTGTTACATGGTATACACTATTTGTTGCAACATGATATACAATATTTGTTACAAGACTATCAGGATTATGATACATACTTATTCTGGCATGGGAGATGGGCCCTGTGGTGACAGATATTATATTTATTATATTATATTACTACGAGGATATCCTTGCTGTCATTCCAGAGCCCAAGCTTATCGCGGGTACAGGGTCCCATTTCGGAGTATTTTGGAATTCATTGAATAACAATGTCGAGCATTAAGAAACTACAGTTTTTCAACCAATTCTCAGATTAGTTTGACTATGGGAAGTTTTTCTTGGTGCATTAGACACTTAAATTTGTTTTTGCACTTTTCGAAGAATTATTTTTAAATTGTTAAAGCGAGAGATTCTCTAAAATTTGTTTCAAGTGTTTAACTTGTTATCTTAAAGAAAAATATATGAAAGAAACTGAGGCCACAGTACAGCCATCGTTGATTGTAACAAATCCACGGGTGGGCAAATTTTCCATTGACTAAATTAAAATTTGAATCCTATCGTAAGACATCGGGATCAACAGCAGACGTTGAATTTATGAAGCACTGGGTATAACTCAGTGCCTCATAAATTTTATGTTTGCTGTGATTTACTGTCAGTAGTCATTAAGTTTCATGTATGGAGAATATTGCCCACCCATGTATTTGTGCCTGTCCATGATGACTGTACTGTACATTTACTTACCTTCCGAGCTATAATTTGATCATGCATAAAAACAGTCGTTCGTCAATCAAGGCCATGTTTACAAATAAATGAATGCTTGATAAAAAGCAACATAGATTATAATAATTTGGAAGAGCGGACTCTCTCTTGCTTGTTTGTTTTTGTCTGAAAGGATGTTGATAATGATATATTTTTGGTGAAGTTTGTTTACACTGTTTCCGAATTTCTCTCTAGTAACAAAACAGTTTGTTCGCAAATGTTCTAATGTTGGAGGAGATAACCTTTTTATTTTTCTGTAAAAGTATTGTTTCATTCTAAGATTTAATTTAATTCATATTTGTTCAATTTCCATCTCGCGATTCATAAAGACGTAACTATGTGAGTTCTACTAACTTCACCCCCTTCGGTTTTACCCGATTTTCAAAGTATTTTGTTAGCTATCATAGCAGACCGAGCAGTATTTTGGTCCCAACCATTCGATGACTAAATCTTTTATAAATATCTGGTTCTCCTACCTGATATAATTATTATTCGTACCTATATGTAAAACATACCTAAATATACCCGCCATGTAACAATGATGTCTCTGCTGTCACATGTTACATATAGAGTCATATGTGTTATTTCTGATAATTTCCCCATATCTTTTGAGCATACAGTCTCTTTGATTTGTAAAAACCATCAGGAACTTCATTGCAGAATTTAGCAAAGGATTAGTAGAGCACCACCATGACAGCAACGATATCTGGTCTTAAAAATCTCTTGTGTGACGAGCTTTGTCTATCATATAACGGCTATGTATCCCATGCAACAGGTGGGGAAATTACATGTTTGGATATGGTTCACTGTGTTGCTAATTGAGTGCCTTTGCATGTTAAATGTTTGGCCTGAACCAAAGGAATTGACGGTTAGAAATCATAATCCTGATGCGTATAATTTTCTCATCAGAAATTTATCTTATATACGTTAAAACAAATTCTTAAAAATAATTTGTTGAAGATCAGTACTTTTAGAGAAAGGTGGAATGGTCAGAAAATCATGTCATGTTGTCCTTTGTACACTGCTACTAGTTCATATCAAAAGTTACTGCTACATCCATTTTTTGAACATGGGGTGATGATTTAAATTACTGTTACAGTAAATACATTTTTGACTGCATCACTGACACAGTGAGCCAGATAAAAATTCTAGTGTGAATGAATGAGCTTGCATATTTATTTTTTATTACATACAAGGTCGGCCCTCATACGATAACAAATAAATATCATGTTATGAAAAGATATTTTTTCAGTTTTCACCTCCTTGAAATATGGACAAAATTTGATATTGCCTCATATAGGACATCAAGAAAGACTATCATTACGGCTTTAGAAAATTTTAGTGAACCCAACATGATTGAGTGGACAACCTAAAATCCATTACGGCTTTTAGGAACTTTCGGTCAACTTTACAGGACATTTTTAGGCAAAAGCTAGACTTTGTCTGGTTGTAGAAAATATGACACTCACTGAATAGTTCATTCTTTTTGACTATATTATTCTTTGTTGGTTAAATCTCTAGTGGTATGGTGTTAATTCCATCTTCTGAAACTTTTCGTTTCGATTAGAAATACGATAGGCCATCTCTGCTCTGCTGGTAAGTATACATAGTGTTGTCATTCATAACAAATCCTCGGTTAATACCGGATCCACTTTGCTGAGTATTCAAAAGTTGCAAATATTGCTCTTTCGTCAAATCGTTGTGGCGTTTGCTGATTCCTTTACAACTAAATTTACTGGTGGCACCAAAACAGTAATACGTTTTATTACACAGTCCAACAATGCCGGTTCCTTGTCACTCTACCTTCAGCAAGCCTGGAGTTCTCCTGTCAAAACGCTTTCTTTCTTGGCAACATGGGGGAGACAGCCATTCTTTGCCTTTTAATTTGGTCTTCATATAATCATCTCTGTGGAAATCACAACACTCAGATGGAAACCACTTGTGATTCTCTTCGTAAAACTTTACTCTCTCATCTGGTTTCACTATTTCATCTATGGATGGTGACGAGATACATTGATATGCAGAATCTGTGCCCATTTTAGCATGTTCGAAGCAGATCCAACTTGATGGTCTTCTTGTTGAGTTCGACTTCATATAAAGTTTCATCTAATGGATTCAATGATCTGAAGGACATGTTATATACAGCTCTGGTGACTTCTTTATAATTGCAATAGCACACACGTCGATGCTTCTCTTTGTTGGTAACGGTTTTGCCATATCCAGAATTTCCCAACAGTTTCATGGTGTTGGCAACGATCGACTTGTCAGGATCAACATCTCCTTGTCTTCTAACTTCGGATACTTTATTTCCAAATTTCTCAAAACATCTTCTTGGTTTATATTGGATAACCTGGTAGATGTGGTCAACTTCAATACCATGCTGGAGGTACAACTACAGCAAAGTGGTTGCAAACAAATTTTTTTCTGCTACATAGCTCCCGATCAAACTTCTACGGGGTTTCTTCATCATTCCATTCTTCTCAGCAAAGGGCTTCATGTGTTCACCAATATCATCTACGGAGATATTTGTATTCTTGAAGATAGGTATCATCTCTTCCAAGTACTCTTTCAGGTGATCTGGTACGTGTATATCACATTCAATCAAACCAAACAATTCACCGGTCTTCACTTTCTTCAATACTTCTGTCATTGTACCATCTATTTTGTCTGAAAAATTCTCTTTCAGGAAGGCTTTGAGTGTGACACTGGTCTTCTTCATCTCTCTCCACTCACACGCCCAGATCTCAACTAGTCTGTAGCCCAAGTTGGTGATGTACTTTGCATTGGTACGAGTCGGGTGTCTTGTAGAAGTTCTTTCATGGTTTATCTAAACTTCATTATGGAAGATAGGAAGCCCGTTCTTATCTTTCATGCAGGTATGTCCGTGCCAGAAGCAGCCATGGAATTGGTATACAATCCGTGTCCTTTGCACCAACCATAAACAGGCAACTGCCGTCGGCCAATCATTTTTTCAGTTCCGTTAAACTGATGTCTGATGTGGATGTCATCTCTCATCGACAAAAACTCTAACCATTGTTCAGCCATTTTACCATACTTCATGTGAAGTTCTGGTTTAAACTGGTTTTCAGCACGTCGTCTAATACTCCAACCCGTTGGCATATCTTGCATTAGGCACCATAGATATAATGCATCCGCATCAAAGCCTATAATACTTCCACACGGTTTCGCGTCTTCATCGTATTTCGTTTCTCTGATTCGGGTGACATCTTTCTCGTGGTACCGGTTGAAGATAATTAAAGGTCCACCACCAACAATATTATCTTTCACTAAATGGTGCAGGTCTTTGTTTTTCTGGTCTAATAATGTGAAGTAGGTGTCATCATTCATGGTCTGGAACAGGTATTTCAACGTGGCCCGGAACACTGATACCTCTGTAAACATGTCTGTTTGGCGTTCTTGATAGAAAGCAAACTGTTTGTCAACGGCTTCAAGGAATGGTTTTACATCTCGGTTATTATACCAGATCAAAAAAAAAAAAAATCACGGAAAGCTGTCATCTCCAGGTCGTTCCATACCTGCTGGCAGTACTGGTATTCTTCTTTGGATATATTTTCTTTCTTCTACGAGCTGTAGAAGGCTTCATGGCCAGGTAGGTGGTCTTGATCCAATTTGTCCAAGCTGTCAATCCATTCATATGGTAAAAATCCCTTTGTAACGGAACATACAAATGCTTTCAAAAACTTGTCATAGCTGAATCCCGGAACGAGGTGTTGCAATTATCAACAAACTTGCATCTTGGATGTACCTTCTCCCGTAGCTCGGGCTTCCGCTTCCATGGTTTCATCAATTTTCTGTCTGAGTTGAAGTAAGGTCCACGCATGATAGGTCTGCATCAGTAGGTGGCACTGAGACAAAATATCTGTGAGGTAAGTCATCATTTCTTCAACAAGTTCTTGAGAATTTCCGTTGGTAATAAAACATTTTGGTTCTTGGTATTCTGGAACATTACTACATACGCTCACACTCAATGGTCGGTGTACTGCTTCCCGCATCAGTTTAGCAGGTAGGCGGGACCTCTTCTCTTCAGGCACTTCAATACCTTCATCTTCCAACAGATCAAATACGGACTGGGGTGGATGGTATACACCGCCAACATACTGGTAATTCACTTCATCTGTACATGTCTTCTCGTGACGCCGTCGAAATCGGGCAGATTTCCATAATTTGCCGCATTTGCGTCATTCAAATAATTTACAGTACTGGTCTATTTCGATGATGTAGCTAAAATGGTTCTTGTAGACATTCACATCCATTGTGTCGGCATATCTTCTATGAGATCTTTGGATTAGCTTTGCAACAATTAAGTCATCATCATTCTTGACAAGCTCATACACTTGAATGTTTACTTCAAAACATTTCTCCAAGTCGGGTAATTCGGCTAAGGTTACTCCACGGAATTCATTCTTTGGCTTATTCGTATACTTGTTGTAATTGGCATATGTTGTATAGTTGAGGTTGCATAGTGTTGAACCACTCCTAAAGCTAAACATCGGAAGATGCACAGGTGGTCATCTTTCAGCAAAGCATTTACTGCTTTGTTCTGGAGAATGTAAGCTGGAAGGTCTTCTGTGTGATCGTTCAGCTTATTCACATAAAGGGTGGCGTTTGTAGCTCTCTCTATTAGCCATTTGGTGTTTGGTCGTTTTAACTGAGCCCATTCCATGATATCTTCTTCCAAGACATCATCAAGGAATTCTTCAAAGTCTTCTTGGCAGCATACGAGTTGGGAAACATCAAGTACCCGGGTGTTGTTTTGTGGTGAGTGGTAATACTTCAGTTCATTAGTTTCAGTATGCCTCAGGATGAAACCAAAACTAAGATTAATTTTAAATCTTAACTGTTGTGGCAAAAATACGGTAGTCATCAATTCATTATTCTAATTCTTCAGGTTCACATCGTTGATCCGGTAGTTATACTGGTCCTGGACTCTTCTATCCGTCATATGGCGAGTTCTAATAGAACTCCAGTTATCTTCGTATACATTTAACATCTCATCGGTCTCTTCTTCGGACATCATATTCCGATCAAAATCAATCGGGTCAACATCATAACGGGTTGGTCATCTCTTCTGTTCATCAGTCTTCCTTTTGGCTGGTACTGGAATTGGTCGGTGTGCGACGCTCTGGTGCCGGTTAAAAGGGAGTAGTTGGTTAAACTCCTGGCCGCATTCCATGCATGCACAGATCTTCAAACATTTATTCTGGTGGTTAACCAAATCTTCTTTCCTGACGTATTATTTGTTACAATTGGTGCAGTCGTAGGTCTTCTTCTGTCCATAGGTATTTCTGCGATGGCGATCCCGATTCGTTCTTACAGTAAAGGTCTTCCCACTCTCTTCACAGGCATAAACGTCTGTCCTGGTAACGGACACGGAAGTAGTAGCAGACCGCATCTTCATAAAAACTCTCTACCGATATGTTCAGTTCCAAGGTTTGAAACAGAATGACGTGACGTTACTCTTCTCAGGAATTTATCTCTACGTGACGGATGTTTTTGAAAACGTCAGGACGTCACAATGTTTTTTCATCAACTTTTTCATTCTCGGTGGGCATTTGTGTTTGTTTCCTATAGGATTATAGGTTAAAGTTGGGAAAGTTAGAAAATTAGTATAGAAGTCTATGGGAAAGACACAATGGGAGTACACTAATCTGATTAGTCGATTAACTTCGATCTGATTGGCTCGTGTAGAAATATCTTGATCCTCATTAAATTTATTATTTAAAATCATGCAGTTAGGGGTGTCATTTAAAGAAATTGCTAAATATAGGCCCTAACAATTAGTTAAGGGGTCAGTTAAGGATGTTAGTAAACATACGGCGTAGGAATTTAAAAAAATAGTTCCAAGTGGAAGCAGAGGATTCTGGGTAATGACTCGGTGGGCATTTGTGTTTTTTTCCTATAGGATTATAGGTTAGAGGTGGGAAAGTTAAAAAATTAGTATAGAAGTCTATGGAAAAGACAGAATGGGAATACACTAATCTGATTGGTCGATTAACTTCGATCTGATTGCTCGTGTAGAAACATATCGATCCTAAATAAATTTGTTATTTGAAGTCATGTAATATAGGCCCTAACAATTAGTTAGGGGGTCAGTTAAGGATGTTAGTAAAAATAGAGCGTAGGAGTTTATAAAAAATATAGTTTCAAGTAGAAGCAGAGGATTCTGGGTAATGACTCTTATACAAAAGAACGTTTTATTGGGGGAGAAAGACATGGTAGGGCGGTCCAAAAAGCCACAAATACTACTCTAGTTCAATCGAACTTACCCCCGACGGCCCCATCGATACTATAACACTACGTGCTACTATTAAAATCCATGGTATGACGGTCCTAAAAAGGATTCTGGGGGACCTCATATCAAATAATGTCATTTTTGGTGGTTTGAAGGGATTGGCGGGTTGTTTGTGGTAATTCTACGAAACGGGTAACTACTCCTGTAGAGAGGAACACACCCTCCGAACACCCCCTGTCCTATTATAAGCTTTTAGGTCACATAGCATCCACGTGCTATTATAGAAACGAAGATGGCGCCTTCCAGTATATAAAATGGACGATGGAAACACGTATCACCCTAACATCACGCGCTGCCCATGAGCGCTAACACCACGTATCACTAAGGGGATAACGTCACAAGATGGCCACTCAGGTGGGTTACCAGGACAATACACCATGGCGCAACTGGGTTACGTGACTATGACACTTGAGATCCGGCATGAGATCCAGCAACTACGAGGTGAAACGTGCAAGACATACTACTTATGACTAGTCAACACCACAGGGGAATGAAGTCATTTAATTATTTATAACTCCGTTGTCCATGCCAGATGATTTTTTTTTTCTAGTACTGGAATGCTACCACGGAAGTAATGCCCAGATTTCCAGTAATGCAAATCTAGGGAGTTCAAATATCAACCTAGGGACTTTACTTGAACAAATGTGAGTCTGCCCCCCCCCCCCCCCACCCAAGGATGCCGTATACCAAGTGTCCGTAGATTCTGAATGGTGGATCTGAAGAAGCAGGCTTTTTTTAATGATTATTCATCATATCACATATAAAATTTGGGCCCCATTTGGGAGACGAAATATTAACCCAGGGACGTGATTTTAACAAACTTGAATCAGACTTCCCTAAGGGTGGCGTATACCATGTATTAAAAGATTCTAACTGTGGGTTCTCGAAAAGAAGATTTTGAAAGAATATTCCCCATATTGCACCAAGTAAAAATTTGGGCTCCAATAGGGAGCTCCAACAGTAATCAAAGGACTTGATTTGAACAAACCTGAATCGGACCCCCATAAGAGTGCTGTATACCATATATCAACAGATTCTGATTGGGGGTTCGTGGGAAGAAAATTTGTAAAGAATATTCCTCATCCAACAGGAGCCCAAATATTAGTTAAAGGACTTGATTTGAACTAACTTGAATCTGCACCCCCCCCCCCCCCCCTCATAAGGATGTTGTATACCATATATCAAAAGATTATGACTCGTGAATCTGAAAAAGAAGATGTTTAAAGATTAATCTCCATATTACACTATGTTAAAATTCACACTTCCACACAAAGAGCCCAAATATTAATCAATGGAATAGATTTGAAAACACTTGTATCGGACCCCTGTAAAGATTCTGTATGCCCTATATCAAGAGATTCTGTCAAGTGGTTCTGGAGAAGAAGAGTTTTAAAGATTATTCCTTATATTGGACTAAGTTAAAGTTTGGTCTCAAATAGGAAGCCCAAATATTAACCCGTAGACTTGATTTGAACAAACGTGGATCTGACCTTCCTAAGGATGCTGTACATCAAATATCAAAAGATTCTGACTGGTGGATCTCTAAGGATTATTCCTCATATTGCACTAAGTTAAGATATGGGTCCCCATGAGGAGCTCAAATATTAACTGAGGGACTTGCATCGAACAAACTCGAATCTGACCCCCGTAATGATGCTGTGTATAAAGATTATTCCCCATATTGCATCAAGTTAAAATTCGGGCTCCAACAGATCCCAATTATTAACCAAGGACTTGATTTTAGAAAATTTGATACTGGCCACAATAAGGATTCTGTATACAATATATCAAAAGATTCTGACCAGTGGTTTTAGAGAAGAGGAGTTTTAAAGATTATACCTACATTAGACTAAGTTAAAATTTGGGCTCCAACATGGATTGATTTTATCTAACTTAGATCTGACCTCCCTAAGTAAGGATGTTGTATAATAAATATCAATAGATTCTCACTGGTGGATCTGAAGAAGAAGATTTGTAAAGATTATTTCCAATATTGCACCAAGAAAAAATTTGGGCTCCCAAAGAGAGCCCAATTATTAACTGATGGACTTGACAGAACAAATTTGAATCCAACCCCTGTAAGGAGTCTCTATACCACATATAAAAAAGATTCTGACCAGTGTTTCTGGAGAACAAGTGTATTAAAGATTATTTCTCATATTGGACTAAGTTAAAATTAGGGCTCCAGCAGGGAGCCCAAATATTAACCCAGAGACTTGGTTTGAATAAAATTAGATCTAGCCTCCCTACGAATGTTGAACACCAAATGTCGAAAGAGTGGTGGATCTGATGAAGATTTTTAAAGATTATTCCCCATATTGCACTAAGTTAAAATTCGGATCCCAATGACAGCCCAAATATTAACTGAGGGACTTGATTTGAACAGTCTTGAATCTGACTCTCGTAACAACGATGTATACCAAATATTAAAAGTTTCTGAATGGTGATTCTGAGAAGAAGATTTTTAAAGATTATTCTCTATATTGCCCTAAGTTAAAATTTGGGCTCCTGTATTGAGCCAAAATATGAACCGGGGAACTTGTATCTGACCCCTCTATGGATGATATATACCAAATAGCAAAAGATTGTGATCAGTGGTTCTTGGAAAGAAGGTTTTTTTAATTTTAGCAAATTTGCTGACTCAGCATTTTTTCGATGCCCCCCCCCCCCACTCCCCCCCCCCCCGCCCCCCTACAGAAAACCCTGACACAACCGATGTCATTTTTTCATCAATCCATTCTACTGGTCCTGAAATTGGTTCAGCGGTTTTGGAGGTGGAGGTGCGAAAATCATGTTCACGGACGACGGACGGTCACTGATCACTATAGCTCGTCCTGACTTTCGGTCAGGTGAGCTAAAAACTCTTCACTCCACTTTTTAGATCGACGGGCTTCGGGGTGGGTGGCTTTACAGAAAAACCTTTCATATTGATGAGTTATTGAAATGAAATATATACACAGAACGACACGCGAAGACACAAGCGCCATATCGATTAACCCATTCACACGTGTGTGTCGTTCTGTGTTTATTTCACGCCTTAACGTCTACAAAGAAACAAATATCAGAAGGACACTCAGCAATTCGTTTGACCACTATCAACAAAAAGAACACATTTTATCTCCAACCAAATTTTCGAGGGGAGCCCGTGTTACTATTTCGTCCCCTGAGTTCCAATGTTTTTACGCGCCTACTGGCACATATAACACATTGGAACTCAGGGAACGATTTTAGCTATCGCTAAGGATTCAAATTGTAATCGCGGTGCTCGATTTGTAGAAAATTCGAGTGAAATTTCGCTTCTTTTTAAAAATAGCCCCGTCAACGCTTTCCGTTCCGCACATATGTTCATTTTCCGCTTGGTTTAGTGTTGCTGTAGATCGGAATTTCATAGAGCAGACCTGTAATATTTAATGATGTGCTTTTAACCATCTAAGTACTTCAATATGAGTCCAAAAGCATTCATGTAATTCATGGCTGTAGTGCCATTTGAACCCTTTCAGTCAAATTGCTACTCTGAACACAAAAGGCACTGCTGAGATCCCATCATGGTCTCAATTCTAATTTGTCTTGCGAAGGCCCATAGATGCCTTTTAAGGCCTTTAAACGGTCACGATTATGTCTCAATATAGTATGATCTATGGACCCAGGACGAATAGCAAACGAGTCGAAACTCAATGGAGGGTCAAAATGTGGGTCGAGGTGATTGAGGTCAACCAGGGGTCATTGAGTGCATTTTAGAATTCTGGAAATCACATGTTTATGATCCCATAAAGCATTCCCAACGTTCCCAGTTGTATTTCTACACTAAAAATGCGCGGAGCCAAACATTTTGAAACTGGTTACCGCGTATATCATAAGCACGGTTTGACCTGTCGACCAGGGACCAACACCAAGTGAGTCAAAACCCACTGGAGATTCAAAATATGGGTCAAGGTCACGGAGTGAATTTTTTGTAAGAAACGCCGGAAATGGCATTTTATGACCTAATGCGTTCACAAACTTCATGCATGCATTTGTACACACATAAAAGTGTTCGGAGCAAACATTTTGAAAGTGGTGACGATCACATTTCAAACATAGTATGGCTTATAGACCTGGGACTTACAAAAACAACTCGGAAGTCACTGTAGGTTCAAAATATAGATCAATGTCACCCATGAGTCATTAAGTGCATTTCAGAAGTGCCGGAAATCGTATTTTATGGCGAACTATTGCATTCTTAAATTTCGCACTTGCATTTCTACACTGAAAAAGTGGGAGAACCAAAAATTTTGAAAGTGGGTCATTAAATCAGAATTACCTGTGGACACGGAACCAACACCAAATAAGTGAAAACTCGATGGTTGTACAAAATATGAGTGAAGGTCATTAAGGATACCAAGAGTTTATTTTTTAGGATGACTACAAATCGCATTTTAAGACCCCCTGTGCACTACTAAAGTCAATATATGCATTTCTACACTTACAGATTCGGTTCGCTTTTCCGACCATCTGATATATTCCAGACCATTGAATTTAAACAAAATTACCAAAACATTCAGTCTCTCTGATTCAACGTTGGAAATATTGCTCAGTCCGCACTTGATTTGACCGAATTGTTTATGAGTTAACCATTAGGAACGAAGCTTAAACACAGCTGTAATTTTAAGATTACTCAGTGTAGTTCTACTTTTGTTAACTTACTTACTTACTTACTTACTTACTTACTTACTTACTTACTTACTTACTTACTTACTTACTGGAATATCTATAACTATGGTACGGAAGAATATCTTTATACCGTTGTGAGTAAAGTAACATTACATTTCATCAACGGTAGTATGCGCGCAAATTCCATGAAAAGTGGGTAAACAAACTGCCCATGACAGCGTAGGATTCTTTGCATAATAAGACTGGCAAGCAATACACGACGAACTGTTATACGCTTTGATTGGGGGTTTACACAGGAGCCCCTTACGTATGAGTTTACTGGCACTGGAAATTGTCAAAAGAATGTTTATAAAACCACATAACAAGATTATAATATGATTACTCAGTATATTAACCATTTGAACACGAGCGGACGCTATTCCGGTTCATGAACAATATACGTCATAATACATTTTCACTAAGTAGGATGGCCGTTAAATGATTTTTTGTGGTAGACCAATCAATATTCTCAACGTGCAGCATAAGGGCCTATAATAAATATGGACTCTTCCAATTGCAGTCGGTTAACTGACATGGACGATACCACTAGGGTCCAAAGGGTTAAAAATATATCCAAATACGTGTACTCACAATCATGAAGTACACGCACTTTGAAAAGTTTATTGATGCGTTGTCCGGGCCCGTCTTCGCCTGATTTCGCTTCTGGGTTACCCGATTTTGCCTGTCAAAGTTAAGGTAATCTTTTTCAGTTCAAAACGATCGCGGACAATACAATTTTATAAGTTCAGGAATAGAAGTGTCAAATAAATCAGTTGACAAGGCATCAGATCTACGCCGATTTGTTGTCACTGTAAGTTCATTAGTGCTTAACAATATAGATAGCTATATGCCTAAATTGACGGCACAAATCTCCCAGAACGATGATAGGTTGTCTCGATCACAATAGCAAACAATTCTTTATATACCAAATTGGGACTTTTTGTTGGGATTTCAAATGTAATGGGGATATACGCGGATAATTACATTACTGGTATAGTATGAGGTCCACAGATCAATGTAATTCTACTCAGCTAGAAATGAAAGCCGACTTTGTGTCTTTTTTAATGTGACTGCCTCTTGAATTTACCATCAGTTAACTGGTAGAGTGCTGGAGGTCCACGTTTTGTGCTTTATTTAACTCTTTATTTTCTGTGGATGTGTTTCATATTATCTTTGAAGTGAAATTATTTAGTCGGTATGAATTTATCTTGTTAACATTTATGGCAGAGAGGCTATGGTGCTCTCCTATTAATTGTAACTGTGCAAAGACGTGTGAACAAATTGTGACAACCAAACATATTTTAGCACTCTACCAGTTAGGGGTGAAAACAAAAGTATATCGATATATATTTGCATAACCTCCGCTCGAGTAATTTGTAAAGCTCACTATTTCTTCCAACAAGGTTACGAGTGTATGGCTAAGTAAGTTAAATATCTATTGGGAAAGAACAGGTGTGTTGGGGAGAAGCTTTGGGATGTTCCCGCGAATGAAGAATGATTGGAAGCTTGGTCCTTCCTCTCAGGGTTGAACTGGAGGACAGCATCATGTATGGTGAGGACGATGGAAATGGGCTCTTTGGCCCACTCATGTCCAAATAATCCTCTTCCTCCGAACCATGGCTCTTCCGAGAACGAGGCAAACAAACAGTAAAGGCGTTTACACACAGAATGTGATGCACGGTGTTGTGGTAAAGTAACAAATATCACATCTTAGGCCACAAAAAATAAATTGATTCGCAGACATTTTCTTCAAATCAGTGAGAGGCGGGGGGGGGGGGGTATTTTTAATTTTAATTTTGTAAAGAGTGAGCAAAAATGGAGAAGATCTCAGCTGTCTTTTAACCAAGCTACATAAAAATACAAAAATTGTCATAGAAAACATTATTGACTGAAATAACCCACAATACTTTTTTGAAGAAAAAAACAGCATGGCAGTTTTTGCTTACACCAGCTTCATTAACATATTTTAAAAAGTCTTCCGTCCCCATCTCATATATAACACCAAAAACAGAAACGTTGAGGTTTGCTTTGTTGAGAGTGGGCCTCACCATGATGAGAAAGATAGCCCAGAAAAATATTCTTTAAAAATGAATTTAATAAATATTTAAACTGTTAAAATCAAAACTATAGTTTCGGGATACGTTATTTATTGTATAGACTGAAAATAAACTAAAAATACATCATAAACTGGAATTAATAACTCTTTTTGCTCTGTGTGGTATTTTTACCCATATTGTTTCTGTTTACATTCCCCTTAACAAAAGTTATATCATACCACATCGTTTGTCATTTTTAGCAACCAAGCAGATGACTGCAGGGGACCAAATTCCTTTTTTGGCATTTAAGGCTACAGAATGTCAAATCTTGCAAGGCTTTCAGAATTATTCTCCCAAATGTCAAGTAGCAAAAGTTTCACATAATACAACTAGGAATTTAACCAATTCAATCGTTTTTGACAGAGCTCATTGGACTCTGTCGAACACGAGTGAATTGGTTGAATTCCTAGTTGCGCTGTAGACACAATTTGCAGTTTGAAATACGATTATTGTGACATCAGTGTACAGAGAGTTAATCACGGCATTTCATCCCCACAATGTTGCCAACAACAATCAGCGTTCAGTTTTTTCTTACACTATGTGAGCGTTATTTTTATTATTCATTTATTCGTCGTAAATCAGCCCAACTGTGTGGTAAACAACTATCGTTTCATTTTAAATGGACCGATCTTTGTTTTCTTATTAGAAGACGCTATAAATAAAAAAAGCAGTTTCATTATAAAATAGATAGAGTCTTATTTATTGAATGACGAATAGAATATATTTATGGGATATGAGCATGCTGAACATTGTTTCAATTTTCTGTCGGCCTCAAATGGATAGTTTTCTGTCCTTTGTGCAGCTGTTCTTTGCGAAAAAGACGATGTTTTATCGTAAATACCATCCTTGGAAACTACTATTGACGTCACTCCTTATTGTTTTTACAGTTAGACTCAAAATGGTATTTCTACTTCGCAAACCAATTTATTTCTTTACAAGTGTTGATGTTTCTGCTATCTCATTTAAAGTGCATTCCACAACTGTATCGCACTGGAAGTTATCGTAACTCTGTGGTTAGGAGACAGTAATTATTATGCTACTTTCATTTTTCAGAGAACTAGGGATTTTTGCACTTGATTCGTCCTTTAGAACTTTTCATCATCTCATATGTCAAAAACGAAATACAGGGTTCATTGTCACAGGGGATGGAATAAACTCAAGGACCTTTCTCAAGCTATTTTTCAAGCACCATTTTGATTTCAAGACTTTTCCCTGCACCGTTTAACTCCTTGTATGTTGCTGGCGGATATTCCTGCCAATGACGGGATTTTGCTTTTAATCCAATGTCTCACTGTAAATGGAATGGATTTTTGAACCAATGATCTCTTGAATTAAAGTTAGGTGAATATTTCATCAAATCCAGTCATGGCTGCTTCACAGCAGCCATGACTGGATTTGATAAAACATATCTTGAAAATACTCAGCAGGTTACAAGAGTTAATAACCCGAGTGTTACTTTGACCTGTAATCACCACGAACAGACTGACTGAAAGACAAGTCTTTTGTTCATATACCCTGGAACACAGTCGTCCATACAAATCGATTTTTGTGCATCAATAACATACAAGAAAAGAGCATTGATTTCAAAGGGGCAAGTAAAATTCACGGAATTCCAAGGACTCTGATCACATTTCATGCTTTGAATTTTCGAATTCAAGAACCTTCAAAGTTCCCAAGAACCACAACTAACCCTAGAATATTATTGAGAGGAATAACATGAAAGGGTTTGAAAATTTTTTTGAAAAAGGTTTCCAAAAAGGAAAGGATGTGTTTATTTTAACCTCTTTAACACTATGTTTTATGAATTGGTGTAATACCCAAGGAAATGATCTGATGGATTTGATTTTCATTTGCTAGTAGACGAAAATATAACGCATATAATTACGTAATTAATATTTCCAAAATAATTTAATGCATTCCTATACTGACAGGGGAAGTCATAGGCGGATTAGCTGTCTTCCTGCCTTTCAATGGGAGAAGATAGAGGGAGGAAGAATAGAAGTAAAGGGAAAGGGGAATTGTCAAGTGGAACATCTTGGAGTCCAGTTACTCTCTATGACGTGTTCTTACTTCGGAATGTGCGCATAGTGTCGCTGATGGTCAGCATCCGATATAACATCGTTTTCTAGATTCGGCTGTCACCTTTCTTTCATTTGACTTATTATTTATTTATTGGTCTTGAAGGCCACATATTTCTGGACAATGGCTAACCGTGACCGCAACATGAAGATAAAGTTAAGTTTGGTTAATTGTTTATATCTCATGTTGCCCATTTTAGAGAATGTCCACCCCAAGCATTGGTGAGTGGGCACTGTTTTAAACAAGCACTGCTTCACTTCCCGGGCTTGCCACGGGGGATCATTTAACTAAATTGCAGTTCAGAGAACAACAACTAAATTCCCGCACTGATAGGCAAGGATCGAATCAGAAGTAACGTGGACAAGAATACCAGACAACTAAAGTCAACAAGTGATTTTATTATTAACCTTCTTGGATTATTTTTCCATCATGAAAAAAGGGAAACAAGTCTGATGGCTTTACTCTTTCAACCCGATATGCACATATATTTTGCGTACAGCAAACGTTTACTGTCCATGACGAGGCTGCGTAATCACCACTGAATTTAATTTATCTATTTATTTTTTGGTGTTTAATTAAGATCACATAATTTCAGCACTATGGCTAATCGAGACCAGCCAATCGTTTGTACCCATGTTGCCAATTTTAGAGGACCCGATATTGCTGACCAGGTCCTATTGTACCAGTAAACAGAGCCCATTCACCTCAGCAAGCCCGCTTTGCTTCACGTCCCGATGTTGCCATGGGGAGACACCGAACTGGCGAGAGGGATCAGTGATAATTTTATCCCGCAATCCTACATAATTTACATTCAGCACAGGAATCTACAGGTCTGCCTTGTATTTGTTGAAGATTAAGAGGTCCGATTTGGGCTTGGTGAACTCGATCTACCTTATTTCAAATCTCGGTGTATCTGAAACAAATCTAATGTAGGTGCAACAACATTCATTGAAAAATGAATGATGCATTTGTTCAACAACGAAGATGTGTAACAAATCATAATTAAATGATGATTTATGGGATTAGAGCACATTTTATAGCGTGGGGTGGAAGATGATGACACTATTCTCGCCCAGCCTCGTTTTCGATTTTGCAGTACCACACTGCGTGTGTATTGGCAGTCTCGGCAGTATCAAACCGAATTCTTTGATTATCAATGATAGTTATACAGTACAGTCGCCATGGACTAGTCGTAATCCACGCGTGGGTAGTCATGACCACGCGTGCGTTTATCATGTAATAAAAATCATCACCAGCAAAATTTAATTAATGAAGCATTGGGTTGTACCCGGTGCTTCATTAATAAAATTTTTGATGATGATTGTTGTAATTAGTGTTTGGAATCTAATATTATTGTGTCCGTGGAAATATTGCCTGCTTGTGGAAAGTGACCACCCCATGGCGGCCGTACTGTATAATACAAGACGATACCATTCAAGATATCAGTGCAGGGAAGGTTAATGACATTCTGGATAACAATATCTGCTTTTGGAAAAGAAGAAGAAAAAACTGCTAGTAACCTTTTCCTGATTCTTTCCTGTTCTTTGTTTTTCGAATGTCCATTTTCAATCCATTTCATAGTTTATGGAGTGTAAAGGCAGGTAAAGTATCAATGGTTTTGGTTCTGTGTTTTGTGTCTGGCTCGTATTCACATTGGCTAAATTATTTTCGATCGTGAAAAAACTTGGCACAAGAATCAGAAAGGTTCCCATTGTGCCAATCAAATAGGAGTGAGGAGTTTAATGCACATGCTTCTAAAAATGAAAATACTAAATCTACATCGAAATGCTACCGTTGTGGTCACCAGGGGCATATCGCGAGTGATATAAGTTGTCCGGCTCGAGAAGCTAAATGTTCGAAATGTTCAAAATTTGGTCATTTGAAAGCAGTGTGAAAAACCAAATTTAATTTTGAGAATAAATCGGTGACATGTCAAATTTGCAACAAAGTGGGGCATACCGCAGTATGGTGTCATTTACGTAGCAACCATCAGTCTGACAAAAATAATCACGTAAGAAATATTGCTGAATCATGTGGTGCATGCAATAATTCAGATTCTTCTTGTGAGGAAGAAAGTGTTGTGATTACAGTAAATACATGCAGTGTGAAAGCAGAAAATAATAAATATGTAACTAAATTGAAAGTTGAAAATATTAATGTGAATTTTGAAATCGATACTGGTAGTGCAGCTTCGATAATTTCAGAAGATGTTTATCGTCAGAATTTAATGTTGAATACAATGATCAGTCTGAAAATTTACCTCTGTTCGTTGTGAAGGGTCAAAAACCGTCATTACTCGGAAGAAACTGGTTAGAAAAAGTGAAATTAAATTAGCATGACCTTTTCAATGTTTGTTCTGAGATGCCCTCAGGCAGTACATCACAAATGGTTGAACATTTTTAAGTAAATATTCTGAAGTTTTTAAACCTGGGATAGCTTGCATAAAAGACTATAAAGCTACCATCCATGTTGAACCTGACTCTCAACCACTACTTTACAAAGCGCGACCAGTGCCATATGCTTTTCGTTCTAGTGTAGAATCTGAACTTGATAGACTTGAATCGCTTGGTGTGATAACTAAAATTGAATACTCGGAATGGGGTTCCCCCATAGTTGTTGTGCCTAAATCAGATGGTAGATTAAGATTATGTGGAGACTACAAGACTACAAGGTCACACATCAAGTTATTAAGCGATATGAACTTCCGAATCCACAAGATCTTTTTGCGACTTTAGCAGGTGGCAAGGTTTTCTCAAAAAAATGACTTGTCACAAGCATACCAACAGCTTGAGTTGGATGAACAATCAAAGAAAATATCTAGTTATAAATACTGTCAAAGGACTATATGCTTATAACATATTAAGTTTTAGCGTTTCATCGGCACCCTCTATTTTTCAGTCTATTATCAACCAGATTTTAGAAGGCATTCCTCATGTGATATGTTTTCTAGACGACATTCTCATTTCTACAGAAACAGAATCAGAACATAATCAGATACTTGATCAAGTTTTGAAACGTCTTCATAAGTATTGCATTCGTGCCAAAATTAAAAAATGTTACTTTTTCAAATCTGAAATTGAATATTTAGGTCATATCATTGACTCAACTGGTATTCACCCAAAAGATGATAAAATTGATGCAATTGTTAATGCACCTCAGCCAACAAATGTTGGTGAACTGAAATCTTTTATTGGACTTTTGACTTATTACTCCAAATTTATTGAAAACTTTTCAACATCAATGAAACCACTTTATGATTTGTTAAAGAAAAATCAGAAGTGGAACTGGGATTCTGAATGTGAAACTGCTTTTATAAAATGTAAAAACTCAATAACAAGTGCATCAGTCTTAGTTCACCATGGTTTTAAAAAAACCGTTGATCTTGGCTTGTGATGCCAGCAATTATGGGCTTTGCTGTGTTATTTCTCATGTTATGTTAGATGTGCAAGAACGCCCAATTGCATTTGCTTCAAGAACCTTATCGTCTTCTGAACTAAAATATCCCATAATAGAAAAAGAGGCATTAGCAATAATCAATGGGTTGAAGAAATGTCATCGTTTTCTTTATGGAAGAAATTTTTGTTAACAGACAATCGTTCATTGTTTATAATATTAGACTCAAAAGCCGGCATACGAACTTTAGATGCCGCACGCCTTCAGCGGTGGGCAATGATTTTATCATACAATTTGAATGCTGATGCTCTGTCACGGATACTGTCTAAAACTGATACAGATCCTGTTGAATTAGAAGTTTGTGATGTTTTTAAAATTTCATTTTCTGATGATTTACCCATCACAAGTGAAGACATTTGTAATGCTACATCTGAAGACCCAGTGTTAACTAAAGTATTAAAATTAACTTTACAAGGGTGGCCTTTCACCATTGAAGAAACTGAATTGTTACCATATTTTGTGCGTCATACTGAACTCACTGTAGAACAAGGATGTGTTATGTGGGGACTTCGTGTCATAATTCCTGATGTGTTTCGTGATCGCATGTTAAATGAATTGCATTCTGAACACTTTGGTATTTGTCATATGAAGGCATTAGCATGCACTGTGATGTGGTAGCCTAAATTGGATGCAGACATTGAAACTTTAGCCAAAAAGTGTGATATTTGTTTTCGAACAAGAAATTTACCTGCTGTAGCACCATTACATCATTGACCATGGGAATCACGACCATGGCAAAGGGTGCATGTGGATTTTGCGGACTTTAACAAAACATCATATTTTATTCTCATTGACAGTTACTCTAAATGGATTGAAGTGTTCCCAATGACCAGTACAACATCCACAAAAAAACTATTGAGGTTTTGAGAACTCTGTTTGCAACACATGGTATCTGTGAACAATTGGTTTCAGATAACGGACCACAGTTTACTTCAGCAGAATTTGCAGATTTTATGAAAGAAAATAACATTCAACATTTGTTAACCCCACCATACCATCCTGCTTCAAATGGGGCAGCAGAAAGAACTTTTCAAATTGTAAAAAAAATCGCTTCGTCAACAGTTGTATGAAACACAATACAGGGGGAAGAACATTTCACTGAATCATTGCTTAGCAAATTTTTTGCTGCGGTATCGCACAACTCCTCATACACCTACCAATGTGACCCTTTCTGAATTATTTTTGAAACGAAAAATTAGAACCGTATTTGATTTCATAAAACCAGATATTGGTAAAACTGTTACTAGAAAACAAGAAACACAAAAACATTATCATGATCATGTGGGTCTTCGAGAATTTAACATTAATGACTCTGTGTTTGTCAGAAATTTTCTTGGCCCGGAAAAGTAGCTCCAGGGCAAAATAATCAAACAATGCGGTTCTTTGACTTATATTGTGCAAGCTGGCGGAAGGAATCGGTTTGTACATGTTGATCATATTATTAAATATAATCCCCAGTATGAACATACAGATAAAGATAGTAACAGACCTGAAAACTTTCCAGTACCCCCGTGTGTATCAGTTTGTCCAGAAAGCATGCTTCCAGTTACTGATGACATTGATCAAAATGACACTCATGTTAATGAGCCAGGTGAAACTTCTGTGGACTGTGACTCTGCTGAAACTAGCATCCCCAGTATATCACCCAAACAGCCAAATGATAGTGTGGTTGGAAGCGAGGCACGCTACTCACGTCGTATAAGAAAACACCCTGAACGTCTAATTGAGACAGTTTAAAATAACTTCGATATACTGACTGGGAAACACAACTTGGTGTTTTTGAGAACATCTACAGTTAAGAGTAACTGACTTGCATTTTAATTTGGGAGGGGAAAAGTGTAATATATTGATATAATACTATCAGCCCGGCTCCAAGCTGGCTTTCGTTTCGGTTCATAGTTATGCTTATGTAGTCAACCAAGTGAGTTGATGGAGTTTCCATTTGTGAAAATAAATGAACGTTTATGCAGAATCTGTATTGGTTAAATCCATTGTGTTTTAAAACACCAAACCCTAAATCGGCCATCTCCAGTCATTACAATATTTATGAAACTGGTCTGCGAATTTGCTGTTTTGCCTCGCCAGAGGCTCGGCAAAACGAAAAATTTTTGAATTCCTTTCATAAATATCGTGTGACCAAAACACTCATTCCATATCCTCTACTACTGTCACAGAACGAGACACACACTGTCATATTTTAAGGTAACCATTAAATCCTTTCAACCTTTTCAACCCGGTGAACATAAATTTTTGCGTGAAGAACAAATTGGATGTGGACGAGCAGACGATATAAATCGCAAAAAATTTGAAGCGAGACTCGGTAATAATTTAATCTAAAAGCTCGACAGAGCTGTTGGATTAAATTATTTCTGAACCTTCCAACAAACCAGGGCGGTTTCGTTCTTTTCGCCGTTGTCAGCATTCACTGAAATGATACCTTCCAGGGCGCCAGTGTTGAAAGGGTTAAACCAACTTATAGTGTTACCTATTATATAAATATACATATATAAATATTGCACGGCTTGGAGATAACTACGCCAAAATAGCTGTCCTCGAGGAAGAATAGTCAACGCGCCTGAGGCGGGTGTACTATTTTTTCTCGAGGTCCACTGTTTTGGCATAGTCAATGAAATGCAGTTCAATAATTACAATATTATATCGAACAAACAAGGAAGAATCTTGCTATCCATAAGGATTCCAACTCTGAGTATACTGCCTATTGTTATGGTCCTTGCCGAAGATAAAACTTTTATTCTTGAACTTAGACATAAAGAAACATAATTCAGGAAAAAATTGTCTTAAAAATTCTCTCGAATATCTTAGAATATTCAACGAATACTTTTAGGAAATGTATAGGGTACGGGAATAGTACACGGTTATTTATAGGAATGCGAGTGAGTTCGAACTTTTACCAGTTCGGCCCAAGTGATTTCGGCCCAGAAAAGTGAGTTCGGCCCACGAAAGTGAGTTCGGACAGGGTGAATTCGGCCCAGTGAAAAGTGAGTTCGGCCCCATTGATATACAAATACAAACAAGATAAAACTACATTCACTGACAAGAAGGAGCGTACAATTTGGAACATTTTTTAAAAAGTTTCTTTGTGGAAATTTCCTCCTTGCTAAATGATTCCCAAGAGTCAAACAATTCACTTTGAATGTTTCTATATTGCTTCCTTTGGTAGGGCTGAAGCTTATTTTCCGACACAAGCCGAATCTCGACAGATGTAAATTTACATTCACTGAATAGTTTTTCTTATAATCTATAAAATGGGAGTCCATTTTGTGCATGTTAGTTGATGCGGTTGTGCCAACCTTCCACATCATTATTGGTTCGCACCGATTGAAAAAAAACGACCAGTCTTTGGGTTGCCACATATCCCCATCTATCCAAGTGTTTCTGACTTAATTAACAAATGATAATAGTTTCTCACCAGTGGCTTCCTCAGACAATCGTTCGAACATTGTTGGTATTTGTTCAGCTGGGATAAAGCACAATGCCATTATTTTCCTCACAAATTTATGAAGGCCTCTATTTTCCATGTATTCTTTACTTAGTCCTACCCGAACCTTTCTCCATAAAGCCTGAGTCCAGTGAAACGCACAACCCACTGCAGAAACTTCTTGAAATTCGCGTCAAGCAGCAAATCACATAGCTGCTTCAAAATCCATTACAACTCCCTGAAGCTTGATTTGTTCGTCTAAAATTTCTTTTATTTTGTTGAAAACTTTTTTGTAGTCTTTTTTTCGTTTACCTGACTTTTTAGGTCTTGTGGCTTGTCGTTGATAATTTGCATTCCTGGCAAGATATGATGCCAGGTTAGGAACAGCCTCACATGGTTGATCTCCAAATTCATTTGTCAAAACCTATAATAACTGCAATGCCTCCTGCCGGGGCCTAACCAACGAACTACATTTAATGCAGTTATTATCACTATCCATTTTGGAACTCATGTGCATACTATTCACCTTTTTGAAATTTGGCCATTTCATGTTTACGGTTTTTGTAAAAACAATAAGCCGTGAGAATTGCGGTTTAGACTTATAACCACAAATAGAATGGAGTAATGATTGTACAGACACGATATATAAAACAGCAAAAGACTAATCAGAATGTTTTTGTTTTTGACGTTTTTTCAATTGTTGGACAAAGCTTTGAAAGCAAATTGAAAAGGGCCAAGTCACTGGAAATAATGATTCAGCTGTTTTTAATTTATAACTTGGCCGTATGTGGTTGGAATGGAGATTTATGACTGGGCCGAACTCACTTACACGTTGGCCAAATTTACTTGTACATGGACAGAACTCACTTGGGACGAAATCACCAATTGGGCCGAAGTCACTTACACGTGGACCGAACTCACTTGGGCCGAACTCACCAAATGGGCCGAAGTCACTTGGGCCGAACTGGTAAAAGTCCGAACTCACCTGCTTCCATTTATAGAACCATCGAAAGGTAAAACTATACGAAGCAGACAATTGAAGGAAGGGAATTTATTTATTTATTTATTTATTTATTTATTTATTTATTTATTTATTTTCATTTATTGATTTATTATTGATTGATTGATTGATTGATTGATTGATTGATTTATTTATTTATTTATTTATTTATTTATTTATTTATTTATTGAGGTGTAATGACACTTTCGACAGCCAGGGTAACCTCGTGTCGGACAGTTTTACGGGTGGGGGAAGCCAGAGTACCCGGAGAGAAACACTGAGCAATGGCGAGCAACTGTCAGATCCAACAAACTAACTCCACACAAGCAGGGGTGGCATTAGTTGAAGACAAGTGCACCATAGATGTGCAATACGCCTTAGTACACAGCGCCGCCGTGCCCACGCATGGGAAATCGGGATGAAGTGCCTTGCCCAGCGACACAACGCATTTACCCCTGACGGGGTTCGAACCGTGGATCATTCGGTTTGAAGTTCCTTGCAGTATCCATTGAGCCATCGCACTTCCGAGAGGAAGGGAAAATTAAGCATGAAATAATATACCATAATGTTCTTGTTTATGGAGTGGAATTTCGTGGTCAATTTATCAAAAGCCTTAGATAAGTTAACAAAAAATAGCTAGAGTGGCGTTTTACTGCCTTTGTTATTTTCCGAGGAGATAATGTACTGTGATGCTTCCCACAACCTTATTGGTGATGATAGAGAATATCAAAATTATTTAAACAACTTTACAAGTCTGCCTTACAAACACGAGTTTTTTTCAGTCTTAGAAAAGAAAGACAATCAAATGTGAAATTATATTCATCGCCTGAATTAAAGGCTGGAATTACTTTTGCCATTTTCATTTTGACAGAGACTATTCCCTGGATAAATAAGCTGCTCATATTATATGCATGCAAAAATCAGTTGGGTTAAAAATCAACCCAAATCAAATGGGTTGAGTGAATTTGAACCCAGTTGGGTTCATATTCACTCAACCCAATTGATTTAGGCTGATTTTTAAACCAACTGATTTTAGAGTACGTCAATAGTGTGATAACTAGATTTTTTGAATGTTAAAGGATGTTGGATGTAATATTTTCCGGACTTACAATAGACTTTATTTCAGTTAGAAAGTTAATAATTTCCAGAGACGAAGTCGATATTGCAAACAAACAACAGAGATTTCACGAAGTCAGAAGAAGACTTACAAGGGATTGATATTAGTTTTGAGACCTCATTTCCTTTGTTTGCAAAAAAAGAAAAGCTGTTAAATCCGTGTGGGATTTAGTTTAGATTTTCTACCTTTTCGTCACGCAGGTTAAAGCAGGGCAAATTACGTTTGTTTTCTTTCTTTTCAGGGTGTTGCTTTGTTGTTGATATGCGCTTCGAATGTTATTCTTCACTTTTCTAAGATAATGTTTTACAGTCACATACAGTTTTGCTCTGTTTTTTTAGTCTAAACAATATTTTGTTTGGAAAAATAAACTCTTAGCTTTTACAAACACTACAGTCTTATACAAACAGTAATATAAAATACAAAACGAAATATTGAAAGTGAATACAAAAGAAGAACAGGATTCGACAGCAGTAGGAGATGGATGAAACGTCCCCCATTGGGGGGATCTCATATGTGACGTCATGTCTCGTGACCTGGTGGCGCCATGTTTTGTTGTCATGGTAACCCGCGTGAGCGGCAATCTTGTGGCGTCATCCCCATAGTGATACGTGGTGTGAGTGCGCATGCGCAGCGCGTGTTGTTACGTGGTACGTGTTTCCGTTGTTCATTTTGTATACTGGAGGCCGCCATCTTGGTTTCTATGGTAGCATGTGGTTACCATGTTACACAAAAGCCTACAATAGAACGGGGGTATGTTCGGAGGGTATGTTCCTTTGTACAGGAGTAATTTCCCGATTCGTAGAATTACCCAAATAAACCCGACAAGTTTTACTCTTTCGAATTCTTTCAGAATTCTCTGCTTCTATCTATCTATGCAATAGTTTTCGTCTACCCGACCATGTCCGTTTGTTCTGGAGTCTACTCCAGTAGAGTAGAAGAGCCTATTATGAGGAACAGCTTTTGTTATTGTTACTATATTTAGCTTTTCTGGTCTGTTCTTGTTAGTTCTCACTATATTCCTAGTATTCTTGTTGTTGTTTTTTTTTTATCTAGATCACCCAATCAGTTCACTTTACTGGCGCTAACTAACCAATCAGATTGCTTGATTTTCGATAATCTGTACGCAGAGTTATCTCCCTTGTTTATAAAGAAAGTCTATTTGATACTAAAGCCAAGAATCTATCGAGTTGTTACTGAAGTTATTGCTCGAACGACTCGAAGCCCATCGAGCAAATGAGCTGACGAGTAATTGCTCGTTCGAGTGACTCGATATACTGCTCCTCGGCTCATTTCGGTATTTGAGGACACCTATGGCCTGGAATTGTATTATTTGAGGATACCTATCGAGGATACTTTCTGGAGAATCCCTTTTTTGTCGTATGAGGCCATGAAGGCTATGAGAAATCCCTCAATGAGGCCTTATTTACTATCCCTCTTAGACTCATTTTCTTTTGAGGGCATGAGGGCCATGAAAAAATCCCCCAATGAGGCCTCATTTACTATCCCTCTTAGCCTCATTTCGGATTTGAGGATACCTATGGCCTGGTATTGTATTGCACGAGGATACCTATCGAGGATACCTTTTAGAGAATCCCCTTTTTAGTCGTATGAGGCCATGAGGGCTATGAGAAAGCCCTCAATGAGGCCTCTTTTACTATCCCTCTTAGCCTCATTTTCTTTTGAGGGCATGAGGGCCATCAAAAAATCCCTCCATGAGGCCTCATTTACTATCTCTCTTAGCCTCATTTCGGTATTTAAGGATACCTATGGTCTGGAATTGTATTATTTGAGGATACCTATCGAGAATACCTTTTGGAGAATCCCCTTTTTAGTCGTATGAGGCAATGAGGGCTATGAGAAAAGCCCTCAATGATGTCTAATGTAGTCTTACCAACGGCTTCCATCTTATCTCCAAAGCTCCAAGGCCACTATTTGTCTATGGTCCATCTGTCCTATCATTAGCTTCTACACCAGGCTTGTGCCATTGCAGCCTTGTACCAGTACTATTGACTAAACTATCATCCATTAATATTGATTTGTAATTCTACGTCTTAGTGGTTTGTGTCTAGGGTCGGCAAAGTAGACATATCACGCATTAGTGTTCTTTTTGTGCGTCCCATTCTAAGGCGGGGCGAAGTTAGGCATCAACTATCAAAATGATAGAATCCGTACAACCCTACGCCCAAAACCGCAATGACAGGTATACCACCCGTCCTACCATCACAACCTGCCGATTACTGATTAGGAGGGCAGTGTTGAAGTTTGGTGTGAGTCCCGAGTACGGGGGCCGCCGGGATATCATCGTTTATTCCGCTGAACGGCCTCCCCAATCGGCGAACTCCAAACATGAAAACTGTGTCATGATTTCGCGACAATAATTGCCGAGAGTGTCGGCAACTATCATCACAAAACCCTGACACAATTTCGGAATATGATACAAGAAAAAATTTTCTTGCCAAGAATAGTATTTCATTGCTATAGTTTGCTTTTGAGTTCAATACGGAGTGGTCAGTCAAAGCGTTTGCTCAGAACAATGGATTTTTGAACAGCTTTGAAAATTTTACTATTTGTTGTACTAGCGTAGTGTTCTGAACTAAATAATAGAGTGCAAGAAGGTATTTGCATTGACAGACCACAAAGCGTTTCACAACGGATGTTTATAAAGCGCGGGCAGGACAGGAGGTAATGCTCTGTTGTCTCTAGTTCACCGCAGGTACAAAGGGGAGTGACAGAGATGTGATTGTTAAACAGATATTGGCTGAGATTGCTGCATCCAAGTGTCAGTTTACAGTGCATTATTTAACATTTCCGGTTAAAGTCAGAGTTTAAATGGGATGGGGGCGGTCTTTGGTTACTAGGAAGATGATTTTTGAACGCTAAGGGGTATTGTATCTGCCGGATATCAATTGGAAGTTCATTCTAAAGTCGGACTGCTGAGAAAAAGAATGCCGTGTGACGTAACACAGAGTGAATGGTGGTAGGTTTAGGCTTACGGTGCTTCTTAGATTATAATTCTGCAGTCTAGATACTGGCGGAGGAAGCAGGTTATAAAGGTAGGGTGGTGTGAGCTTATAAAACATTTTATGTCTATAGAGGTCACAAACATAGAAGTAGGAATGAAAGAAGGCAAAAGGTTTGTCAAAGAGAGAGTCATGGAAGATTGCAATCGAAACTGGCGAGCAGGGGTTAGCGTGAAAAGATCACTGCAGGGGTTACAATATAAAGAAAAGCCAGCTTTTGAGAAGTACCTAGATGGCACCTTTGGAGGGTCACTGCTGTTCAAACTGAGATCAAGATCACTGGAGCTTCGGGGAAAAATTGGGAGAGATGGGGAAAAGGGATGCCAAATGTGCCACTCTGGAGTAGTGGAGACCCTGGAACATTTTCTCTTGGAATGCCCACAGTATATACCTCATAGAATAAAATTTACTGGAAGAATAATGCAGAAGTGGGGTGAAGAAACAAAGGATAGATGGCTGAAGGCGGACACGAGGGAGAGGGTAGGAATGCTTATTGAAGAAATTGAAAAAGAGGAAGTGAGGGACACTATTAAGCAGTTTATATCTGAATGCTGGGAGGAGAGGAGGGGAAGAGGGGGTGGGGTGCAGGGGGAATGATGACCTTCTCTTATGAGGACCGCGACAAATCAGCGGCTGGCCAAAGAGTTATTATTATTATTATTTATGAAGTTATATAAGTTTATGTTTGTTGCGTCGAGATTCAACAGACTCCCATCCACATTCAATTTCGAGCTGTCTTCTCGAGGCACTCTTCGTGGCCACTTTCCGCTATTATTAAAAGTAAAACCTAGGTGTTTATGTGAAGTAACTTTCTGGATGGGTTAGTTAAACATTTTCAGTGTCGGTTGGAGTGGGGGATTATTTTTCTAGTGACTGCCATAGTTACTGTATTTGATGGATTAAATGTCACAAACCATTGATTGAACCACCTTTCTGTTTTCAATATATCATTAGGCATTATTTGTGCCGAGTGGCTTAGGTTCTCCACTACAATAGAGAGTGATGTGTCATCAGCAAAGAGTCGTATATTGGATTCAATATTATCGATAATATCGTTGATATATATTAAAAATAGTAATGGTCCCAGAATAGAACCCCAGGGAACACCAGTTTCAATATGTTGCCAACTGAAGGGGTGTCAACCTATAACTACTCCTTGTTGTCTTTCGTTGAGATATGATTTTAACCAGTCTAGGAGAGAGCATGTTACGCCAATTTTCTCTAGTCTATAGATTAAACCTTCATGCCACACCTTATCAAAAGCCTTACTGATATCACAAAATAGAAATCGTATCTCTTTCTGATTGTCCAAGGCTGAAACTATCAATCCATATATGTCAGTCAGTTGGTTACCTGTGCAGTCACTAGGAGTAAACCCTGACTGAAACGTAGACAAAAAAGATTGTTTGACTTGAGAAATTCAAAGACTTTGATAAAGACACATTTTTCAAAAACTTTACTCAGAAAGCTAAAAACAGAAATTGGACGGTAGTTAGTTGTATCAGATTCGTCTTTACTCTTGATTACTGGCGAAACATTTGCCAGTTTCCATTATTTTGGGGAAGTAGGAATTGTGCAAGTATTCATTAAATAGTAGTGTTAATGGATCAATTAAACTTTGTTTACCATTTTTCAGGATCTTGGTATTGATGGCGTCATTACCAATTGCTTTGTTGCATTTGAGAGAGTTCAATGCTGTTTTTACATCTCCTCGGTAAGATTTATTGCATTTAAAGTTGGCCTCGTGAAAATCAAAGGACAGGGTGGTAGGTTAGGTTGACTGGTATCTATTTTTGCTAGTGAGATGAAGTAGTCGTTAAATGCTTCAGCCTGTTCCGCGTCAGACAGTAAAGTATCACCATTGTACTAAATGACCAGAATAGAATGTTTTGAATTAGGATTTATAAGTCCTCTGAGGGTTTTCCACCATACCTTCGAGTTTTGTTTGGGGGTTAGTTAGCGTATTTTGAGTTTTCATAATATAGTTCTCCTCAGCTTTCTGAACAGCTGAGATTGTTTCATTACGTTTTTTTCCGATAGGCAATCTGGTGTATTTTGGCATATTGATTTTTCATGGAGACGACGACGTTGTCTTATGAGCAAACGTATCTAATCGTGCATCCACTTCGGTTCACTTGGGTGGGATGTGATTACTGGATTGGGTGTATATTTAGTAGCCAGAGATTTTAAGACATTTACTAGTTTGTCACATCTCTCTTCAATAGATGTATTTTGAATAAATACTTGCCAGTCAACAGCAGTCATCTCCTCTATTACACCTTTATAGTTTGCGTTAGTATAGTCCAATATCTGAAGAGTGTACTTTTTAGAGTTTGCTTCTTCATGATGAGATGTATCAGTTTTTATGATTATGTACACTGGTAGGTGGTACCTTACAAGATCAGCGAAAAATGGTTCAGGAACTATTTCAGTACAGAGAAATAAGTCTAGGAGTGAAGAAGAATTTTCAATAAAAAACGTAAGTAACACTATTTGTTGCTCTAGAGAACATGGCCCGGATATTTCGTATATATGTTTACGATTGTGAATGAGTTGGTCTTCATTAAAATCACCCGTTACAACTATATTTTGAAAGTTAGTGTCAGTTGCCCTGTCAACAGGTAGCTCAATATCATTCAATAATGCAGCGAGAAGGTTGCGTGGGCGGCAGAATGTCCCCAGTAGGAGCTTAATGTTTTGTTTTTTGACTCTATCGGCAACCATTTTTGTAGTTCCTAACATTATATTCTGTGGAGCATCTCAAGATTTTGTTAAAAATAAATTCTTGTTGTTGGTTGAAATTAAAAGACATTTCGTATCCAAGACTATCGTTTTATGTATTTCTTTGCAAAAGGAATGCTGCTGCAAAAGTTAATGTTTATAAAATTGTTCAGAAGTTGCTTTGGGACATTCGGATTCCAAAGACGGGGAAAAAATCACACTGGGATAGCAAAACCTTGAAATGTTCAATAGTGGTAGAGTTAATTTCCTGAGAAGAATAGGTTTTGAACTACCAAATGTTTTATTTGATAATTCAGAGCACAAAAGATTAAAATAATAATCAGATATAGCCGTAAGAATTATTTCGGGTTGAAGCACTTGATTATTCGAAAACATGTGACCTGTGAGCGTAGCTGGATAATATGTCGCTCCGGTTGGTTTGGCGATGAGAGGCAAAACATTAAACTTATAGAACCATCTTGGGTTTTTTTTAGCGAAAAGCCACTTTCGGAAAAGGACAATATGTAAGTCGCCCATAATTAACGATGTTTCCTTCTCTTTGTCGAGTAGATCAGTTATAAAAATGATTTTTGATTGGAATAGATTTATATCCGCTCTGGGTGCCGTATGTGGTCTGTAAATGACACAAATTGTTATCGATAATTTTTTTTCAGTTCAACAAACATTGACTCGAACATACATGGCATGAAAATAGAGAGGTCTTATCGGACACTGAAGTTAATGCCATTTTATAAATAGAACCGCAGCTGCAGCGATCGAAACCAATGGCTCTTGAATGTTTGAATTAATGGTCATGTCTTTCTAGCGTAGTAAGATACATTAGCGTGGATTTTACAGACTTTCCTGAGACTGATTGCATCGAACGTATTCTCGTCGTTGTTCAGTCAAGATAACAATGATGTGGAGATCCCAATTGGCAATAAGACATTGACAATTGATGGGGAATGCTGAGAAGGGTCTGCACGTACTCATGAGCTCTGAATGCAATTCACTCGGGAGTAAATATATGGAGTCAGTAATATTATATATTGAAGTGGAAACGTTGTCTGAGGATTACAAATCTGTTATTCATTGTATAACTAAAACAATAATTATGATCAGTCTGGATCTCAAACAAATAATTACAAGCATCCATGACTTTCAAACATCCAACGACAGCACCATGAAGTAAACACACGAGAGACCCGAGAAATCATGAATAATAAAGAAACGTTATCTCCCACTTGAGTAATAGCTAGAATCTGAATCAATGATAATTATTGATACAATGGTACGCAGCACCGATTTAAAAGAAGCAATGAATGAACATAAAAAGTTAAGAATGTAGTTTCAAGTGTATATATTTATAAAACAGTTTAAAAATTCCAACCGTCACCTTTAAAAACTTGAAACTACATTCTTAACTTTTCACTTTCATTCATATATATTCAATCATTCATTATATATCAAGGCACTGAATCCCTATTGCTCACGCGGGGGCACAGTGGCACTGTATACTAAGGCGCCCTGAACATCGATGCTGCTCCTGTCTTCAACCAATGCTAACCTTGCTTTGTGGAATTAGTACACTGGGGAGTCTGAAAGTTGCTCGCCGTTGCTCGGCGGTTCTCTCCGAGTACTTCGGCTTCCTCTATCCGTAAAACTGTCCGACGCGAGGTGACCCTAGCTGTCGAAAGTGCCGTTAAACTCCAATAAACAAATAAATAAATAAATAAATACTATATCATATATATATATATATATATATTCATTCATTCATATATATATGTGTGTGTGTCAACTGTGGATAGCTGTTAGACTACCTTTTATGTCGATATCACATAATTCCAGTTGTGTTAGTGATTTATAAACCATTCATGTACATATAGTTACTGGGGTGGAGATCAGTATAGGAGCAGACTCTCACGCAAACAGGAATCCATAGTGGATAGACATATGAATTCTAAGTCCTCTTCAATTAACTTCTTGTATGCTGCTGATGGGTATTCCTGCCGAGGACAAGGAATAGTTGCAGCGAAATAAGTATAACTGGGGATTTTTTATCCAAATTCTCCCTTGTATATCGGATTATATATTTGATCAATGATTTCTTGAGTTAAATTTATAGGAATTTTTCATCAAATCTCGTCATGGCTGCTTCATAGCAGCCATGACGAGATGTGATGAAAAATATTTTTAAAATACTCAGCGGGTTAGGAGTTAACTCTTCTTTAAGGCTGCGTTAGTATTCTCTTTCTGGATGTTGCTTAAGTAATTTGAAGAATATTTTATTTATTTGACCAGTTTATTACGTATCATACAGTTCATGTATAGTTCATTCAATATTTTAACAGGTCAGTTGATAAGGTCCCGTATAACGCATTCGTTATTTTCGACATGCAGCTCTAAAGTTGCAAGTCAAAAGAATAAACGACGTATACCCAACAACATAAATATCTTAGAAGCCCCTACATGGTGTTTAACTATATAGTTTACAAGGCACCGCACAGATCAGTGAGTATTTTAGCTCTGCCCCAAAACTTGAAGTTAAAGATATTAAATGACATGTACCAAACAGCATTTCTTGGAAAGCATTACACTTCGATTAACTGACCAATTTATGCAAGGTACCAAAAAGATCAGTCAATAATTCAAATTGATTGATTAATAAAGTATCATATGAATCATTCAATTTTCCAGTTAGCAGCCCTTAAGCTGCTGGTTAAAAATATTACATGATCGATAATTAACGTGCAATCTTACAGATAAACCCTTCACAGACTGATGTTAAAATTTCAAGAAATTTTTTTTCTGTAATGTAAATACAAAGTAAACAACCTTTAATTAGTTAAATTCCTAGTTGCATTATGGGAAAACTACCTGCACCTTCAACCTTTCGATGCTTGTACATTAGTATGTAGAAGGTTAACCCTTTACCTAAAACGAAAAGAAGACGACACTTGCAAAAAAAAATTCTTGAATAACTATGTTTTTTCATTTTGTCTCAAAAATATGGGTTATGACGCCTCATTGGAACGAGCTCGACGAGCTCGTTCCAACGAGGGCTCATAACCTATGTTTTGAAGACAAAAAATGAAAAAATAATGAAAATTAATGGGCGATTTTTGAGAATAGCGCTGGCCGGTTTTGGCCGTCACATTGGGTAAAAGGTTAATGCAAACACTATTATGGGGCTTTCTCCTTACCATCTCTGGTCTTATTACGGTTTTTGTCCTCAGTGCTAATGTTCAGAAAGTGTTTTAGAGTTTTTGTCCCACCACATAGCATGTTTGTATTATTGTTTGTTTTATCTGCGCTAAATGGGGCCTCAGGAAGCAATATGGCAATGAAGGGAAGAAACATTTTGTGGTCGGTATAATTTACAGGCGATTATAATTATATCGATAGATTAGAACTATCCCCGGTCATTCTAACCCTTCACTTAACACGACCAGGGGATAATTGTTACAACAAATATTCTTCAATATTAAACATGTTCTATATCTGACTTCAAAGCATGGCCCACAACCCCATCATCGGAACAAACTCGACGAATTCGTTGCAATAAAGAGTCATCAGCCATGCTCTGGAAGGAAAGGCTGAATTAGTGATAAATCGAAACGGCATATTTATAGCGGTGATTGAATATTGGCGTTAATTAAGGCAAAGACTAGTTGTTGATGCATCAATGGGACCGAGGGAGAGAAAGCAAAACTGGTACATGAGATCTAGTTTCTGTGATATGTATAACAAATCGAGTTTTTAGAGTACAAGAAAATTCCACATCCATCAATATGATATTGTACGAAAGCAGGGAGACAATTTAAATATATAAAAGGACTAATAAATTCAACAGTGTCTCTTCGTAAGCAATAAACATTGTTTAACTGGTTCATATTCAAGGTATCAAAGTAATCTAGGTGAAGGGAAGCATTTTTTAACAATTAAACGAGTTACACCTACCAACATTTCTTTTCTTGGGGAGAAGTACATAATGATAAACTGATCAAAATTATTCAATATCTCCAACCGGCAGCCATAAAGAAGCAATTTTAAAACTCAACGAGTTCGTTCCAATGATAAGTCATCAACCACGCTCGATGGGATGCAGGCGGCAAAAATAGGGCTGACAGAATCGTCGTTCAAGAGCCACAAGACGCCATCGGTAATGATTTAGCAATGCCGATGCCGCCTTTTTGCACTCAAGGGACGGCATATAGTTGTTACGTTAAGCAAAGACATGAGACGGACTAATTATTGACACGAGGAGGGGGGGGGGGGACATGTACAAAACGGGTCCCTGTGATCTCTCGTCCTTGATATGCATTATTCAATCGAAACTTATTTATAATCGCGAATAACACCTTACCCCATACATGCAACAACTATAGTTCCTGTACGAGTCTTCTGTGAGTCGTCTTGACTTCAACACCCTGCCAACGAGAGTGGGCTACCCCGTGCAGCGATCGCCCCAACTCGCTGCTATACGCATCGGATGATGCTTCGCATCATTACCCATGATTGAAATGTGCCGCTCACAACCCGACCCCTCATATCCACCCCCACCCCAACAAAAAAAAGAAACAACCCGATGGAAACCGCAAACTGGAGTACGAATTGTTGGATGTCAGTTCTTGGATGTCAAGGAAGAACTCAGCCGGAACTGTTTATGATTTACACCAAGAATCAGTATTTTTTTTAAAAATCTTTACTACTCAAAGTTTGCTTAGCACCAAGTACATCCAACTACCTGTTTTACGTTTTAGTTTAAATATTGTAATGAAAAGTGTACATATTTTTTATTTGAATATATCTTTAATGATTCAAGTACAGAAATTAAGATTTTATTTGTGTTTGACCTTAATTTTTAGCATTTGAAAACGATAACCATGGAAAATGGATATTTTTGGTAAAAGAGGAAATTTTTCAATACGCTAAAAAGTTCGCGGAGCGAACTGGTATGGCTTCAATATCGAGTATGAGACCCATTACTGTTAATTACAGTTTGACAACGCCTTCTCATGCTCCCAATCAGTTTCCTGGTGGCCCTTTGGGGGATGATGCTCCATTCATGGACCAGCATGGCACTAATCTCCTGGACACTTCTTGGCCGGACTGGTCGGACTGAAATTGCAAGTTGCAACTCATTCCAGACATGTTCGATTGGATTGAGGTCAGTCCATACGCTCAATACCCCCCTCCCCCCCCCTCTCTGTCGGTACTCCCCGACAGCACGGGCAACATGAGAACTGGCATTATCGTCCATCGGAATGAATCTATCACCCACTGCACCTGCATACAATCTGACGTGGACATCCAGGATCTCATCAAAAGCCGCTGTGCAGTTAATGTACCACGGTCAAGGACACGGAGTTCTGTACGTCCATCCCAGCTGATAATTGACCCTCCACCATAGCGGTCATGCTCAGCAATGTTGGCGGCATGGAATCGCTCTCCTGGTCTTCTCCATACCCTAGAACGCCTATCTGTGTGGTCTAGGCTGTACCTTGACTCATCTGTAAAAATGACAGGTCACCAATCTTCTCTGGTCCATCCAACGTGGTCCATGACCCATTCATATCGTGCCTGGCGGTGGTTCTGGGAAAGCGGAATGCGAATACATGGTCTACTCGATCGGAGACCACCTTCGTGCAACCTTGCCCGGATAGTCAGCGTCGAAACATTTACCCCGGATGCATTCTGAAGGTCACTGCGAAGCTGGGATGCTGTGTCAAAGCGGTTCCTATGGGCCTGAATGATCAAAAACCGGTCTTTAGCTGCAGGTGTTGTCCTGTCTCTGCCACCACCATGTCGTCTGACTGGTGTGCCATACTGCTGAAATCTTGCCCAGGCTCTGGTGATCACCGTATGGTGCACACCAAGGGCTTCACCAACCTGACGATGGGTAGCCCCTTGCTCCACCATCCCTACAGCCCGCCACATTTCTGCTTCAGACAAATGTCTTCTTACATTTGCATTTGCCATATTCAATCATTAAATCACAAGGGTTTGTGTTGAAATGAAGATTGAATACCCTACACAGGTCATATACATGTAGACAATACACCAAATCATCATGAAAATCAAGGGGTACTTGCTTTCCATGACTGTCACGAAACATCTGCCATCTCAATACATTCCTCAATCATATCCACCAAAAAAATCGCAAATATGTCACAAGCAAATTTCTCAATGATGTGTCAAATAGTTGGTGCTTAGCAAACTTTGAGTAGTATATAACGTTATCGGTTACACCTTGGAATCGTCTTAAGCAGCAATGTCTGCACCAAAAATAGACGAATATAGTGAGAATTGTTGGAGAAGTTTATTAATAATTTAAACTAACATCACTATACCAAATTGGTGTTCATTTTATCACCTGCTCGTCTTCTGCCACTTCGTTTATGCACGCAAACGTCTATTCACACCGTTTAGAAAGGGTTAAATTAATTCTAGTGTTCCCTCAAGCTCTCAGGTCACTAGTTTAATTTTGTGAGGAATCCGACGCTGTTATGGCCTGCATCCAGGCTAGCTCTTAAATAGTCTATCCCCAATGTTTCAATTCACTCGTTTGGAATATTTCAGTTGGTCGGAAAAGAGAACCGTGGGTTCGCTTTTCCGACCTACTGATATAGTCCCGACGATTGAATCTAAAAACTACCATAAATATTAATTTTCTTTGGATCAAAGCCAGAAAATGCTTCTCAATCGAGACTTGACTTGTTCGAATCTTTTATGACATTATCATTAGCAATGAAGACACACCAGCAGCCTGCAGCTGTCGCATTACCTGCTTGCTCGGGTGTTTTTATACTACAGGAGGTCACAGCAGATCCTAGACTAGCGCTTTCCTTGTAATAAGTTTTCCGTGCTCTAGTCTTTCTTCATCCTGTCGATCCGATGTTTATTGTGTTGCCTGGCCATTAACTGACATCTTTCCGCTTTACGACTCTTACGTTACGTTTGAAAGGCGTTTGGGACGGGAAAGGTTTCAGCAACCTTGATTATTGGAGTCAATCACTGGTTCACACTGCGTAAACCTTGTTTAACACAGCATGTAACTATGACGCACATTTGATCATAATATGTTGCGTTACGAACATGAACACTTTATGATTCTTTTAGTATCCGTTTATTAAGGCAATGGCGACATTAGCCAATCTTTCAAAATTTCCTGAAAAACAAACTGTAATGTACTTGGCAGCCATCCCTTCAGTAAATCAATGATGAAAAATCTTCCTTCTTATTCTTTTAAATCTGTACGTAGGCGATAATTTTCTTCAAAGGCACATACAAAAGATAATCATTACATTCATGCAAGAAATTTTATCTTCAGTTTGGCGTATTTTTGTTGTTATTCGTGGCATTATAAAACCGCTATTTGGAAGATTATACTTTTAACGGTCTGCCAACAATAAATAACACTTCTACATGATATTTATTAACCCTTTGAACACGAGTGGCCGCTTTTCCGACCAGAAACACGATACGCCATAACGGAACTATATAGAATGGCTGTTCAGTAAATGTGTGGGGAAGACCGGTCGGTATTTTCAATTTGCAGCCCCCGAGCCTGCTAATTGAAAATATTGATTGGTCAGTCCCAAATAATGCATATGGACTCTTCCAATTACTGTCATTGAACTGGCATGGGAGATACCACTAGAGTTCAAAGGGTTAACCCAATCCTGATAAAAAAATGTGTGATGAGTGAAATAGGTGTCCGTTTCGTGGCTTCCAAGTCTTCGGACACTCCAGCCACTCACAGGACAAGTGTATGTGCAGTCTGTTCTGTCTCCTCATAGGATTGACACGGGCAGTGACCACTGTCTGGAGTACATGCAGTTTAAACATATTTTATTTGTCAAACAATACATACCAAATGGCTTGAAGAAAGGTTATTTCAACTTATTTAACCCTTTACCTAACGTAACGACCAAAAACGGCCAACGCTATTCACAAAAATCTCCAATTAATTTTCATTCTATTTTCATTTTTTGTCTTAAAAACATAGGTTATGACCCCTCTTTGGAACGAGCTCGACGAACTCGTTCCAAAGAGGGGTCATAATCTATGTTTTTGAGGCAAAAAATGAAAAAAATTAGTTATTCAAGAATTTTGTTTGCAAGTGTCGTCTGCTTTTCATGTTAGGTAAAAGGTTAAACTTCTCTTCCGAGGAAAGAGTTAACGATTTTGTACTGAAAATTGTATTTAGGAACACAGAAATCAAAACAAAGAATACAGAACACCGAACATTATGAAAACAACACCAGTGGGGCCAGTACTATAGAACTTTTACAATTATATTTTCTAGTTAAAACTTGAAATGGATTGAAATGAACGGTAGAACCATTATCATTTTCAAAGATGTGGCCATTTACCAACTGGTAAATTACCATATTTTTTAAAATGCAATTGATTTATGTTAGTCAGTTATATTAATAGGTAGCAAATACAATTGTAATAGTTTAATAGTATTGGCTCCAGATCACCGTTTTCAAAAAACCCAAGAGCGGCCCTTTGCGGTTAACCCTCTACCTATCATGAAAAGCAGACGATACTCCCAAAAGCAAAAAAAATTTTTGAATAACTAATTTTTTTCATTTTTTGTCTCAAAAACATAGGTTATGACCCCTCGTTGGAACGAGCTCCACGAGCTCGTTCCAACGAGGGGTCATAACCTATATTTTTGAGACAAAAAATGAAAAAAATAATGACAATTAATTGGCGATTTTTTAGAATAGCACTGGCCGGTTTTGGTCGTTACGTTGGGTAAAGAGTTAAGACAGAACTGGTGGAGAGTTTCTGTTTATTTCCAAAAATGTCAGGTATCACACATACAAATTATGTTCGTCTTGGATGATATTCGTGTAGAGGACAATACTATATCCAGTTAATCAATCTGGAGGTAAACTAAATCTATATCCCGGTGAGTCATTCAACGAAATCGTTAGACAAAATTAATGACTGGACTTTTTTGATTTTCGTTTGTAGACTTGATAAGACTGATGTGAAGCATTAGTCTTTCGTCATCATAGTTAGGACACTGGAAAAAGAAGAAATGGTACGTTTTCTCGTGCACATTAGGCGAAATGAAATAAATGGTTTGGTACAGGTTACAGATACAGGGGCGGACTGGGCCAAGACAAGTTCCCGGGAAATGTAAGAAGCGGGCCCGGACCTGGAAAAGAATTTGATATTTCGAACTGAATGTACGCTGCCTTGCTTGCATCTGAGTGATGAATGACAGAGTCCATATAGGACATTTCGATGGCATTTCTGGGTCATCTTTGTCGCTCATTTGGCAAAAATGGTTGCCCCAGAAAGGGGGCCCGGACTCATCGGGCCGACCATAAATGTGCCCTGCAGAGTGTGCCAAAGGGAAACACTGATGCATAACTTCACTAAGTTCATCGAAGGTCGTTCCCAACGGCAACTATTTCTGACGGAAAAGGCAGCAAATCGATAGGTCCCATCTAGAGGTCACCCCAAACAAGCATACCAATTTTAAAACCAATCCGATCATAAATGTGCCCTGAAGGGCGTGGTGACGGAATATATTGATCTCTGACTAAACTTAGTTCAAAGGCTGTTGCCAGCGGAAACATTTTTTATCGAAAGTGGAAGAAAATCGATAGCTCCCATCTAGAGGTGACCTCAAACAAGCATTCCAGGTTTCAAGGTAATCCAATCAGAATGTGCCCTGTTGGGTGTGCCAAAGGGAAATATAGAGGCCTGACTAAACTAAGTTCAAAAGTCGTTGCCAGCGGCAACATTTTTTGACGGAAAAGGAAGAGAATCGATCGTTCCCATCCAGTGGTCACTCTAAACAAGCACACCTAATTTCAAAGCGACCCGATCATAAATGTGCCCTGCAGGGTGTGCCAAAGGGAAATATTGATGCATAACTGCACTATGTTCATTGAAGGGCGTTGCCAGCGGCAACATTTTTCGACGGAAATGGTAGAAAATCGATACCTCTCATCCAGGGGTCACCAAAAAACAAACATACCAGGATTCAAAGCAATCCGATTTTAAGTGTGTCCTGAATGGTGTGCCAAAGGGAAATATTGAGGCCTGACTAAAGTAAGTTCCAAAGTTGTTGCCAGTGGCAACATGTTTTGACGGAAATGGAAGAAAATCGATATCTCCCATCTGGATGTCACCCCAAATAAGTATTCCTAGTTTCAAAGCGATCCGTTCATAAACGTGCCCTGCAGGGTGTGCCAAAGGGAAATATTGATGCATAACTGCTTTACGTTCATCGATGGTTGTCGCCAGCGGCAACATTTTGTGGCGAAAATGGAAGAAAATCAATCGCTTTCATCTAGAGGTCACCCCAAATAAGCATACGAAGTTACAAAGCGATCCAATCATAAATGTGACCTGTGCGGTGTGCCAAAAGAAAGTGTGGACGTACGTACGTACATACGTGCGGACGCCGACGGACGAGAAGTGACAGCAATAGCTAAGCTTGACTTCGTCAAGTTGAGATAAAATCATCTCGATAACAAATTGGATATCATTGCAAGAAATTAAATTAAAATACACTAAATGCGTATTTTTGAGATCTTTGGGTGGCCTGCGTGATAAAGAGAAGCCTGGTTTTGAAGAGTACCTTGATGGCACCTTTGGGGGTCACTGTTGTTCAAGCTGAGGTCGCGGTCCCTGGAGCTGAGGGGGAAAATTGGGAAAAACAGTGAAAAGGAGTGCCAGATGTGTAACTTGGGCGTGGTGGAGACCCTGGAACACTTTCTTCTAGAATGCCCAAAGTATCAGTCTAAAAGAATGAGATTCAGTGGGAGTATAAAGGGGAAGTGGGATGGGAGAATGAAGGACTGAAGGACATGTGATTAGGGGGGAGACTCAAAGGAGAGAGTTAATATGCTAATCGGTGAGATTGGGAAGAATGGGGCAAGGGATGTCATCAAGCAGTTCGTCTCCGAGTGTTGGGAGGAGAGGAGAAGCGTGGGAATAGGGAGGCAGTTGGGAGTTCAGGTGTAACCATGGCCTTCTCGTCCGAGAACCGCGACAAAGCAGCGGCTGGTCAAAGTGTTGTTATTATTATTATTATGAAGATTTGGCAGCTTTTTTCATTAAATTAATTGCGTGTATGTGGAGAGGAAAGTGGCGAATGTACATCTCATGCCCCTCTAATTGCGTCTGAGGTTGGAAACAAGTGGCCTGTTCCTAGATAATTTTATTTCTTCGTGTTTTCCAAACCACAGCTTTTTACTTTTTTATTCACGCATGAGGAGTCCTAAGGTGCAGTTTAAAAATAAGAATTTAACCTTTTGAACCCTGCTGATATCTTCCACGCCAGTTCAATGTCATCATTTGAAATAGTCTATTTCGTTACCTGGGGGAAGACCAATCAATATTTTAAACGTGCAGCCTTGGGGCTGCACGTTGAAAATCTCGATTGGTCTACCAAACAAATTCACTTAGCAACTATCTACTTTATGAATTCAGGTCGTATCACGATCCTGGACCGCTTTTAAGGGGTTAATATACTACTCAAAGTTTGTTAAGCACCAGGTATTTCCAATTACCTGTTTTATGTTTTAGTTGAAATACTGTTATGAAAAGTGTATATATTTTTTATTTAATTATATATTTAATGATTTAAGTACAGAAATTGAGATTTGTTTGTGTTTGACATTATTTTTTAGCTTTTGAATACGATAATCATGGAAAATGGATATTATTGTTAAAAGAGGAAATTTTTCAAATTTGCCAAAAAGTTGACGGAGCGAACTGGTATAAGTTCAATATCGAGTATGAGACCCATTACTGTTAATTACAGCTCGACATGCTCCCATTCAGGTTCCTGATGGTCCTTTGTGGGATGTTGTTCCATTCTTGGACCAGCATGGCACCAAGCTCCTGGACACGTCTTGGCTGGACTGGACGGGCTGAAATTGCAAGCTGCAACTCATTCCAGACATGTTCGAATGGATGGAGGTCAGGGGGATCATGCTGGCCAGTCCATACGCTCAATCCCTTCTCTCTGTCGGTACTCACGGACAGCATAGACAACATGATGACGGGCATTATTGTCCATTAGAATGAATCTATCACCCACTGCACTCGCATACAATCTGTCGTGGCTCTCTCCATCCCAGCTGGTGCCGCCCAAACCATTATTGACCCTCCACCACAGCGGTCATGCTCAGCAATGTTGGCTGCATTGAATCGTTCTCCTGGTCTTCCCCATACCCTAGAACGCTTATCTGTGTAGTCTAGGCAGTACCTTGACTCATCTGTAAAAAGGACAGGTCGCCAATCTTCTCTGGTCCATCCAACATGGTCCATGGCCAATTCATATCGTGCCTGGTGGTGGGTCTGGAACAGTGGAATGCAAATACATGGTCTTCTCGATCGGAGGCCACCTTCATGCAACCTTGCCCGGATAGTCTGCATTGACACATTTACCCCGGATGCATTCTGATGGTTACTGCGAAGCTGTGCCTCTGTGGAAAAGCGGTTCCTACGGGCCGGTATTTAAAAAAACGGTTTTCAGCTGTAAATGTTGCCCTGTCGCTGCCACCACCATGCCGTTTTACTGGTGTGCCATGCTACTGAAATCTTGCCCAGACTCTGGTGATCACAGAATGGTGAATACCAAGGGCTTCACCAACCTGATGACGGATAGCCCCTTGCTCCACCACCCCTACAGCCCGCCACATTTCTGCTTCAGACAAATGTCTTCTTACATTTGCATTCTCCATATTCAGTCATAAAGTCACAAGGGTTTGTGTTGAAATGAAGATTGAATACCCTACACATGTCATGTACATGTAGACAGTACACGAAAGCATCATGAAAATCAAGGGGTACATGCCATGCTTTCCATGACTGTCACGAAAAGTCTGCCTGTCAAGAGAGCTGATATAAACACTGCGGACCATCTCAATACATTACTCAATCATATCCACCAAACATATCGCAAATATGTCACAAGCAAATTCCACAATGATGTGTCAAATATTTGGTGCTTAGCAAACTTTGAGTAGTATCCATTCTGTAGTGTGATATTTGTGTTTAGCAACGAGAGGCGAAAAACACCGATAGCACTGTTACCATTTTTCTCAAGTGATCGTTTGTACGATGTTGTTCTCATAGGAGAAGCGCAAATTGTCGATTGGAAAGTGTAAATTTAATTTGTCCCAACTGTAATGACTCAATCATCGACTGACAGTATATTCCAGTTACATAGGCAAGTAACCAGCACAAGCAAAGTTTCAGCCAATGGACCTCCGGGTTAAACCCGGAGGTCCATTGGCTGAAACATTGCTTGTGTTTTTTGTCGATATGTACTCAATTTGAAAGTTATAGCTTGGGTGATAACTCCACTCCGCGGGTGATTTAGTTACAATCCACTCTCCACGTACTGTAGATAGAATATCAGTGAGTCGGAATTATAATTAAAAAAAACTCAAAGTTCTTGAAAATATATCTGTGGATAAATATCTTTATTATTGTGTCTCAAGTCTGTGACATCAGTCGTGATTGGTTAATTTGACACCTTCTAAAAGTCATGGTACTGTAGTTTTTGGACAACACACTCGTACTATCGGAACGTTCTTCCCCGGAAACCTGAGAACAAAGAAAATGTAAGCTTCACTTCGATTGATCAGCGTCGGTAACGCACGCGCTAATTGAAATGTCTCAACATCAAATGCTGGCGCCGCGTCTGTTCATCGTTTTTCGTCACCGATAGTTAGAAACGTACCTATATTCATTTGGAAAATACAAAGATGAAAGAAGTCAGCGAAAGATTTACGAATAATTCTGTGTTGAATTTAGTTGAAAGTGTTTCCAGAAAAAAAAACTTTGGATGCTACCAGGTACAGGGTAAGAATTTTGAGTGCATTTTGCGTTTGTCGTGGACTGAGTGAGAATGTGGAAACTTATTCTGATAAGGAACTCAATAACCTGCTGCCTGATTTTTATGTCAACGTGAGAACTATGCAAAAACAGTTATATACTAAGAGTTCCCTAATGTGTTTCAGACATGGAATCAATAGATTTCTTGAGAGGAATATTTTAACTGGGACTGAATTCAGAAAGTCATCAGAAACTTTTAAAGCCGTCCTTAAACATCTACAAGAAGGAAAAGGTTCCATTGAACACAAAACATCAATTTCCCCCCTTAATATGCAGAAACTTTATCAGAACCCCATAGTTTTCAATTCTGACATTCCTCAAAGACTGTTAAATAAAGTGTGGTTTGAAATTGTATTTTATTTCTGTCGCCACGGTCAAGAGAATCAACGTGATTTGACCCCAGAACATTTCGAAATCTGCCATGATGACAGCGGGCGTAAATTCGTGAGAGGAAGTAAATCGAAAAAAGACAAAAATCACAGCGGGGGGTTCCACTTTTTTTAGGGTAAGGGGGCTTACATATATGCCATTGGTACCAGAATGTGCCCCGTTGCCAGCTTTGAAAAGTATCTAAGTAAAAGACACAAAGATGAGCCAGCAATATTTCAACGTGCGTTGTGTTCATTTGACAACGAACAAGAGAAATGACTCTGTCGGGCACCTTTAGGTAAAGATACTTTATCAGGAATGATGAAGCAAATAAGTCAGCGTGCCAACTTATCAGCCGTATACACAAATCACTGCATACGCGCAACAGCTATCACAGTACTTTTCCAAAGTGGCTTTGAGTCCCCAAAAATTGCATCAATTTCGCGACATAAAAATCCAGTCTCCATTCAAAGTTACTGCACAGATTCCAACGCCACGGAAAAGCGAGAAATGGCAGACGCTTTGACAAAATATACAGTGCAGGGTTGTGCTACTCCTCAAGTACCCAACAGATAAATACAAGTCACAAGTTAGTTTATCTATCGCTTCTAGTAGTAGTGTATCTAGTTCTTCTCAGTCTGGTACAAGGCAGCTTTTGGTCGGTTTGTCGACAAGTTGCAACACATCTTCAGAGAGTATCGGCAGTGTCACGCACGACACTTTCATGGACGCAGCTGATGATGAACAGCTTTTCGCAGCAGATGGAGTCGAGGTTCGCGGGGAATGGGAAAGGACAGCAGCGTTCTATTTTTAGTTTAAACAATATTTATAGAATAACTGATATATACACTTCACAAGAACAATTAACAAGAAAGATCTGAGCAACACAAGATACAGTAGTATACACGAAACAAGTGAAGACTGGATGAATGCTTACTGTGTAAGAGAGGGATTCGACAGAAAGCTAAAAGCTTATGTAAGTCGTCTCCCTGACAAAATATAAAAATTACTCCTGTAGGTGATGCATATCCGTGGAGAAGCTCACACATCGCGACCAGGAGGCTGAGACTCTCACTCTATTGGATATAAAAATAGCTTAGTGCCTGTGGTTGTAGATCAGTACAAGTACGTGTGCACAATCAGCCCCAATCACCAAGACCCAGTCCCCAGAATTAGCGCGACACAATATGGTTGGAGAGATCAATAGCATTCAGGTACGGAGTATAGAAAGCCTCAACCGCCAGGCAACGATGTGTGAGATTGTTTAAACATCAAATTGAATTGGAAAGAAAAGGAAAAGAAGGCAGAACAGCAGCACTGATAGGAGAAAAAAGATAGAAAAATAGAAACAGCTTGAATACATCATACATCGATCGAACACTCAAGAGTCAAGGAATCGGGTATTGGCAGCTTCTTTCGTTATTTTATTTTGGAGAGTGTTAGGCGTGAATAATTGTTGGTAGTGTTGAACGATGAAATGCATGAAAAGGTATTCGACCTTAGGCATTGGTCGCTCGGTCCTATTTTACCAGCTAAGCAGAAATTATTTCCCGCAGTGAACAATCACATCTTCAATATCTTGATTCCCACAAGAAGTGAGAATGACGGCATAGTATCGAGTTTCAAAACGTTGTTTATTTAATTATTAATAATTAAGGTCACTTTTCTGCAGCTATGGATAGTTGAGACTTGCGACCGCATCAAAGAGGTAGAATCGAACTTAGCTAATCGTTGCTCATTTAAGAGGACTCCCACCCCAGGCATTGGTGACAGAGTCCCTTTTTTACAGTAAAACAGAACTTGTCTACCGTAGGAAACAAGCACCGCTTCACATCCCGGGAAAGCAGAACTTGTTTACCACAATAGACAAGCACTGCCTCATTTCACGGGATCCCCACGGGTGTTCGACTCATTGGAAGCGCTTACTAGATAAAATAAAGTCATGAGCCACTTCAAAGATACGACGGTTGTCGTCGTTATTCAAGAATTCTGAGCCAAACAGAAGTATGGATGTATCTACTGCAAATGGGAGTAAATTAATCGTATAATTACGAGCGTCAGAAAAAAGTGGACAACGAAATAAAAAATGATCGGTAGTTTCACGCTCACCACATTGACAGGGGGGACTGGGCGATAAGTGATTATCGTATAGGTGAGAATTAAGGCTACTACAATGCAACCGCAGTCTGCAATGGTATATTTGGGCCCTGCGAGATTTCGCATTACTGTAGAACATTGGGGGTCTTTGGTTACCATCGTTCAGAAAAGTTTTAAAGTTAAGCAATGACGTGTTCTCGCGGACAGGTAAGGGTAAATTATTCCACTGGTCAGTAACACTGGGGATAAAAAAGCGCTGATACAGTTGGGTTCGGCAAAAAGGAACTCGGTGATTTTGACCAGAACGGAGACTAAGAGATGCATTCGAGAGGGAGATGATTGGGGGAACTTTGTTAGAGATGTATGGGGTGACACGTGATGATACATTTTAAAAAACTGGATTAGTTTATGTTTACGTCGTCTGTCTTGCAGGAAGTCCCATCGTGTTTCCGAATGTAACAAGGACTTGCTGGCACTTACTGTTGCACCCGTAATAATTTTTGCTGCTGCAATCTGTATTTTTTCAAGTTCCGCGGCATTAGTAATAGTACAGTTATCCCAGACGGTATCTGCGTATTCCAGAAGAGGCCTAATAAAAGCGAAATATATTTTTTCTAGGACACCACGATCAAGATTAAATTTTTGCCTCCTCAGTAAATCTAAGCGTGACCAGGCTTTGGAGCAGATGTGGTCAATGTGGTCGTTCCATGTACATGTGCTATTCAGTACCACCCCTACATGTTTATGTTCAGAAACTTCCAAAATCTGTGAGTCGCCAAAATATAAGGGTGGGTGGGGGTTGGGATTGTTTTTACGTGATACACACAAGCTTTCTGTTTTGGTGGGGTTGAACTCGACCAACCATGTTCTGGCCCAATGCTCGATTGTTTCCAGATCATGATTGATTATGGCCGAGGCTTGCTCAGGGTTCTCGATAATTAAATATAAAGACGTGTCATCTGCAAAGAGGCGTATACTACTGAGAAGATCGCTGGTTATATCGTTTATGTATATAAGAAACAGTAAGGGTCCGAGTATAGACCCCTGAGGTACACCTGCATTGATGGGCCGCCATGATGATGCATCAGAGGCTATCACAGCTCGCTGCGATCTATCCGCAAGATACGATTTTAAAAACAATAGTAGTTCCCCTGAGACGCCAATACTCTCCAGCTTGTGGATAAGACCAGCATGCCACACCTTATCAAACGCCTTACTGACATCACAAAAAACTGCCCTGACTTCTTTGCCTTCGTCAAGCGCCCGACAAAATTCATCGTAAATGTCGGTCAGTTGGAGAACAGTTGAGTCTCCAGGTGTAAAGCCTGACTGAAATTGAATGAGAACATTATTTTCGTTCAAAAATTGCCACAAGCGTTTGAAAACACACTTTTCAAATAGTTTACCAACACAGCTTATCAACGATATCGGACGATAATTAGTGACCGAGTTTGAAGGTTGTTTTTTAAGGACTGGGGTGACGTTTGCTCTTTTCCATAATAAAGGAAAGTACGAGTTATTCAGTAATATGTTGAATAAAATTGAGAGTGGTTCACAGAGAGAGGATTTACATTCTTTAAGGAGACGCGGGCTTATTTCATCGGGACCAGATGCCTTCGACACCTTTATCGTCTTCATTGCAGCATATACTTCGCTGCATTGTAGAGTGATACTATCAATACATTTGGAAACAGGGGGTGGTGGATCTGGCAAACAAGCATTCGAGTCGTCAACTGTCGAGATAGAACTGAAGTATTCATTGAGCACTTCAGCTTTCTCAGCACTTGAGGAATATAATTTGTTTAAATGGATCAAGGTAGGATAACCTGCTGTATTACTGCTACCTATGAGTGTTTTTAGGGTCTTCCACCACAGAGATGCTGGGGTTACGTTGCTATTCAATGTAGATTGAACTTTCGAAAGGTACAGGGCTTTAGCTTTCCTGATAGAACTCATTCCGTTTGAGTTTATAATTTGCCCGGGTGTGCGGGACATTCGTGCGTTTAGCAATGCGATACAAACGTTTTCTCTGTCCAATTAGTAATCTTATTTCATTATGCATCCATTTTGGTTGGTCCACTCTCGAAGTAATAATTTTATTAGGTATATGTCTAGATGCAGTATCGAGTATTTTGTCGGTGAATTTGGAAACCATACTATCAAGACACAGAGTATCAAAGATAAAGTTCCAATCGGTGTTAGAGAAAGCCTCGTTCAGTACGTCATAATTACACTGAGAATAAAGCCATATCTTCCTCTTAAAAGATGGAGGGTTTGGTTTTATGAATTCAACTTCGATTGTGATTGGACAATGATAGCGGGTCATGTCAGGGATAATTGGTTCAATGACTTCACATGCTTTCACGTTGATTGTGCCACTGACAGCAAAGAGATCTAACAGTGAAGCAGATGTCTCGGTAAAATAAGTCGGTTCACCCACACACTGTCTAAGGTTAAAGTAATTGATTATTTCAGAAAAGCTTTTTCTTGCGGAAGCCATTTGATTATCATTAAAATCACACGTGACAATTAAATCACCAACAGACGCGTCTCTGGCTTTTTCAATGGATGCTGATATGGAATCCCATATTTCTGGTGGACTATCGGGAGGGCGATAGAATACACCTAATAATAACGACTCAATCCGTTTGGTAAATATTTCAGCCCATAGGCACTCCGTATTAGGAGTATCAAGATCCGGCCTGTGTCGATAAGAAATACCGTCTTTGATGTATATAGCAACCCCACCTCCCCTTGACAAGCGATCAAATCTCAATGGTTCGTGGAACCCAAGGAGTTGGGCATCCGATGTGCGATCGTTACTGTGCAACCATGTTTCACTCAAAGCCACGACATCAAATGATGCAAATTCGCATTGTACAATATCCAGTTTAGGTTTGAGGCTTTGGACGTTAAGATGAACAATTTTTAGAGTATTCTGATTATGGTCTGAATTTTGAGAATTCGGACCAGGGTTAGTTTCAATATCACTGGACAATAGTAATAAGCTTATTACCAAGCAAAAGGAAAACAACATCAATAGGAGAAATGTGGTTAATACTTTCAAATTCGACGTGCCCTGCAGAACATTCAGAGATCCGTAGTGATGGGTAATTGCTTCAACAGAATTTACTGAGTGATGGGTAACAGGGACGCTAAATTGCCCAATGAACAGAGCAAACATAGAAGTAAAACTTTTATAAAGCTCAAGTAAAATAGGATACAAGTAGATCTACCTTTCGGCAAGCATTGTTTTAACCTTTTACCTAACATGAAAAGCAGACGACACTTGCAAAAAATATTCTTGAATAACTAATTTTTTTCATTTTTTGTCTCAAAAACATAGGTTATGACCCCTCTTTGGAACGAGCTCGACGAGCTTGTTCCAATGAGGGGTCATAACCTATGTTTTTGAGACAAAAAATGAAAAAAATAATGAAAATTAATTGGCGATTTTTGAGAATAGCGCTGGCCGGTTTTGGCCGTTACGTTGGGTAAAGGGTTAAACTACTACAAAAAACTGATCGGTTAAAATTGCCTATCCTGGCACGGTATGATTCGAGTGAAAACATTTGAGTATGAATTTAGTTACGGAAGTACAGTGTATTCAATCTGGGTTTAGAAGAATTGCTGTAGTGTAAAGTATAGAGTGTTGGACAGGTAGAATGGAAAGTGGAGCATACGTAACACACACACAAAAAAGGATAAGTTAGTAATTTTTGATGGAGGTAAGGGGTATAGCCTGCTTTGACGAACTTACGTGTTTACACGGAGTGGATATTGTGTACAATAAAAAGCTTTATAAGATGGGCTGGTGAATATATTTCTGCTGAAAACGGTAATGGGCATGCATAGAAACCGCGGGGTGTTCGAGACAATGATGGAGGATGCCATAAAAGCTCTCACCACCAGTGGTTCACACAGCAAATTGACACTAAATATCATTTTGCTGAAGGCATTCATGGATATACAGTAAATTAGTAGTTCTCATAATGTTTAGCAAATTAATGATTATCTGAGAGCTGTAATATAAGTTATAACTCATAGAGTGGAGTTGCCACCCAAGCTGTTAAAGAAGGACTCACTTAAAAGTTACATTAAGTTAAGTTTCCACCCGAAGCGTTATTGAAATACTGGCATTAAAACTAAACAGTTAAATATGGAGAAACTGAAGGGGGGGGGGGGGGGAGGAGGGGCGCAGAATATGAGTTGTCTGGCACACTGTTGGAAGGTGCTCTGAGAGTTCCCTCCAACAGTGGTTCACACAACATAATAAAATTAAGTGTAATTCCGCTAGGAACGGTAATGATCATGCATGCAGTACATTAGTAAATCAGTCGGGGTTCATCAAATTATCGGCCACACTCACTTAAAAGTTACATTAAGTTAAATTATTTCCACCCGAAGTGTTATTGAAATACTGGCATTAAAACGAAACAGTTAAATATGGAGAAACTGAAGGGGGGGGGGGGGGAGGAGGGGCGCAGAATATGAGTTGTCTGGCACACTGTTGGAAGGTGCTCTGAGAGTTCCCTTCAACAGTGGTTCACACAACATAATAAAATTAAGTGTAATTCCGCTAGGAACGGTAATGAGCATGCATGCAGCACATTAGTAAATCAGTCGGGGTTCAGCAAATTATCGACCACACGAGAACTGATAGTATAAGTTAGGACACCAGGAGTGGAATATCCACCTGAACTGCTAAGAAATGACTGGCATTAAAAACAAAGTATCGATCACATGAGAAATGATAAAAGCAAAATTATTAGTCACACGAGAACTGATAATATAGGTTATATAGGTTATCACACATGTAGTGGGGTTTCCACCTGAACCGCTAAAGAATGGCTAACGTTAAAAGATACATTAACAATTGGAGAGCGGGAGGGAGAGAGGCCGGAATAAAAGTTGCGCGACACACTGCCGGAAAGCTCTCCACTAGCACCCTCCAACAGTGAACCATACAACATAATAAAAACATTTATTTTTAAAGTTATTATTCTGCTGAAGACAGAATTAAGCACACAGTTCATTAGTAGTTCTTCTGGGGGGGGGGGGGGGGGGGGCAGAATGAGTTGTGCGACATACTGTTGGAAAGTGTTCTGAAAGCTCCCGCGACAGCGGTCCACACAACATAGTAGAAATAAATATTATTTTGGCGGGGACGGTATTACGACATGCAGAGCTGGAGAGTGCTAACGGGACTGATAGTATAAGTTGTCACACTTGGAGTGGAGTTTCCACCTAGATCTTTGAAGAATGACTAACTTTCGAAGCAAATTATCGGTCACATGAGAACCGATACTGTAAGTTATCATACCGTAAAGTTTCCACTTGGACTGTTAGTAAATGGCTGACTTGAATGTTACATTGGAGATTGGAAAACGTGTGTGTGTGGGGGGGGGGGGGGGGGGGGGGTGAGTTGTGTTGTGTTACACACTGTCGGAAAGTCCCCCCCCCTAAAGGATCCCTCCAACAGGGGTTCTCACAACATAGTAAAATTAAGTATTATTCTGCTGGAGGCGCTTGTGCGCAACCAATACATTAGTAGTTATTTGAAGCTTCACAAAGTATCGGTCACACGAAAAATGATAGTTTGAAGTTATCACACCTGCAGTGGAGTTTCCACCTGAATTGTTAGGGAATGACTCACTTTAAAAACAAAATTATTGGTCACATTAGAACTAATAATAAGGAGTGGCTAACTAAAAGTTAGCGTGTGTGTGTGGGGAGGGGGGGGGGGGGAGTTGTGTGACACACTGTCAGAAAGTGCCCCCAAAGGATCCCTCCAACAGGGGTTCTCACAACATAATAAAAAATAAGTATTATTCTGCTGAAGGCGATTGATAACCCATCACACCGCTTATCATACAAGTGCGTTCATAAACTTTCCAACAGTAGATCCTTCTCCTACTGAGTCCTAGTCCTGTACAGTATGATCAAGTATAATTTCACCATTAATAATCAATTGTAACATGAACAGCATGATGCAGTTGTAAACACTGGCATTTGGTGATACAGAAACTTCCAAAGCGACGGCACTTGTAACAAGTTATTTTCGAATTTGGTGATCTGGAAACTCCTAAAGTGACGTCATTCGGTCTAAATGAAGTCACTAAAAAAACATTTCTGGATTCGACTACATTGTTACTAGATTAATGGAATGTTTCAGTTAACCCTTGACAATGAAAGCTATTTTTTGTTCGACATAATAAAATAATTAGAATGTTCCTTTTCATGCTATATCGGTCGATAGTACCCGAGTTTGTGTGATTTCTGTTAAAAACCTTCAGCAGCTTAGCTGCTTCAGGTTTTATTTCAGAAATCACACAAACTCAGGTACTATCGACCGATAGAGCATGAATAGAAACCTTCTAATATTATAGTATAGTAGTATCGCCGGGGCAGGTTCAGAGCATAATAGACTTTCCGATACAAAAAGACTAATTTACTGTTGTTATATTCGTCGCCTGAGTGCTAGAATGTTCTATGTCACCATAGGGGACATAGAACATTCTAGCGCTCAGGCGACGTATTGCATTGACAATCTATGCTATTCGCTAATTTCAATTGTTTCAAACTTGGCATATTACTTTAATCGTCGCGAGACAGCATGCTGCCCTCTCTAATAATAATAATAATAACACTTTGGCCAGCCGCTGATTTGTCGCGGTTCTCGGACGAGAAGGCCATGGTTACCCCTGTACTCCCAACTGCCTCCCTATTCTCACGCTTCTCCTCTCCTCCCAACACGCAGAGACGAACTGCTTGATGATATCCCTTGTCCCATTCTTCCCAATCTCTCCGATTAGCATATTAACCCTCTCCTTTGAGTCTCCCCCTAACCACATGTCCTTCATTCTCCCATCCCACTTCCCCATTATACTCCCAGTGAATCTCATTCTTTTAGGCTGATACTTTGGACATTCAAGAAGAAAGTGTTCTAGGGTCTCCACCCTGTCCAAGTTACACATCTGGCACTCCCTTTCACCGTCTTTCCCAATTTTTCCCCTCAGCTCCAGGGATCGCGACCTCAGCTTGAACAACAGTGACCCCCCAAAGGTGCCATCAAGGTACTCTTCAAAACCTGGCTTCTCTTTATCACGCAGGCCACCCAAAGACCTCTTTGATTTGACCCCCTCTCGCCAATTACGGTTACAATCTTCCATGACCCTTTCTCTGACGATTTTTTTACCCTGGTTTGCCCCAACGTCCAGGTCCGAGATCTCCAATGAGTAGTTCTCTACTAGCTCCCTCATTTGGACCATCCACCCCGTTTTTGATATTTGAGTTGAAAATTCTCAGGAACATTACTTTACACCATCGGCTGTCGGGGAGATTTACCAAATAATTAAGATAACCGAGCTTCAACAGGTCTATCCTGTCCTTGATCCTCATCCACCCAAGCTCACCCCTGATTGCTTCTAGCGCTGCGGCATTACCCGACCCCGTTATCCATCGGCCTGCCTCGTTCTGCAGGATTTCCAAGCTCTTTACGGCCGTCTGGTTTAGGGGTACCACTTCCGTACCGTATGTTATACTTGGCAGCCCCACCATTTCCCAAATGGTTTTCCCCACGAAAACCTTATTGAAACTGTTTCTCCCTATAAGTTTCATTTGGTTAAGGATTCGCTTCCCCTTCAAAATCAATTTATTTGTGTGGTTCCGGTAGATGCCTCTTCCTGTAATGTTTATATTTACTCCCAAATACTCGTAATCACCCGTCTCTCCCACATTGAGAAGTTTGCTGCTCCCTTCCGGAATGCAGAACTCACCCACTCTCCACCTTCGAGTGGGGTCCACTTTGCGGCCCACAGGTATAACTTTGCTCTTGCTTTCATTAAGTTCGAGTCTCCATTTGCTCCCATATTTCCCAACAATTCCCAGCATTTTCGTTAGCCCCTCTTTGCTCTCTGACACTAGAACCATATCGTCTGCAAAAAATAGCCCTGGGATCTTCACGTCACCAACTGCTACCCCCTCCTCGCTACGCAGGAGTTCATCTCCTAAGCCTTTGATGTACAATGCAAACAGGATCGGCGAAAGGATACACCCCTGTTTTAGGCCTATCTCCATAGGCACACGTTTCGTTGTAATGTTTCCCAGGCTAAGTTCACTCTGTACATCTTGATATAATGCTTTCATAATTCCAACAAACTCGCCTCCTAAGCCCATAGCCTCCAGCTTGCGCCACATACCTTCCCTCCATACTCTTTCGTATGCCTTCTTGATATCCAAAAAGGCCATAAACATCTTTTTCTTTTTTGCTTTCGCGGATTCTATCATTTGGGATAGTGTGAAAAGATGGTCAGTAACTCTCCTTCCCTTCCTGAAGCCATTCTGGATTTCTCCCAAAAAAACCCTTCTCCTCAATTACCTCCTCTAGTCTCCCATAAAGGACTTTACAGAAAACCTTTCCAATGTTGCTACTGACAGAGATCCCTCGATAGTTATCCAAAACGTCTTTTTCACCCTTTTTGTGAATAAATGTCACTTTGCTTTCCCTCCACTCCTTTGGGACCTCTTGTTTTTCTATGGCTAAATTGAATAGGGCAGTTAGGCTTTCCAAGAGTTCCTCTCCCCCTTTTTTGATAAACTCGTTAGGAATTTCGTCCACCCCTCCCGCTTTTCCATTCCTCAATTTTGAGATCACCCTTCGCACCTCCTCAGTTTTGATTTCGCTGCACACGAAGTCCGAGAGATTTTCCTCGACCTCTTTCGGACACTCCGGTGGGTTCCCCATGCCCCATCGCTTATCGTTTACCTTTTCCCAGTGCTTGACTAGTTCTAATGCGATTTGATCTCGCTCTTCTGTAACTCTGCCATCTACTTTAATGCTCTGTTGGTTATTCCCTTTGTTACGTTTGTTCACCCATTTCCAAAATACGCTCGAACTCGACCCCCCTGTCGTTCTTATCGTCCTAATAAGACTGCTATTTCGCACTCTCCGGTTGTCGTCTTTTATCTTGTTTACTTTATTTCGTGCTTGTTGGTATTCTTCCTGTGCTACCATGGCCTCATTGCTTTCCACCCCCTTAAGTTTTCTACTTCTCCTGTATGCAGCACATTTAGCTTTTCTAACCTTTATGGCCCTTTTCAGTTCTTCGTTCACTCTGTACCCAAGTTCCCGTGTTGGCACCCTAATCTTTCCTACACTTTCCTTCCCTGCCTCCACTAGGCTCGCAACTATGGCGTCGGCCATCTTCTGGACACTACCCCCCTTGTGTACGGCTGCAAGCTTTGGTTTCAGTTTTTCTTCGAACTTCACCCAGTCGGCATCCTTTTTGAGTTCCCAAATATCCTTGAAGCTTCCTTTCCTCTTCTCTAGGTTTTTGGCCCTCATCGCCACTGTAATCAAGTTGTGATCACTATCCAACTCCATTTTGCCCTCATCATCCACTTCTACCCTTATCACCTCCCTCCATAAATTCATATCTATGAGAATGTAGTCAATTATTGATTTTCTGTCGTTTCTCTCCCAGGTCCATTTCCCCTTACATCTAGCGTCCCTGTTCAGAATCTTCAGACCGAGCTCATTTGTGAAGTTCAACAGCTTCCTTCCATTCCTGTTGACTTTCTTGTCCCCACCCTCTATGCCTTCTTCCTTGTCACCTATGTGTCCATTAAAGTCGCCCATCAGAATTATACCGAGCCCCCTGTTTTCTAGTTCAGTGATATTGGACCTTAGTGTTGAGTATATCGAGTCATTCCACTCGGGTTTACTTCCCTCCACCGCACAGTACACAATCCCAAGGGCAATACTTTTGTTTCTCAGACTGATCTTTACCCATCCAATTTCTTTTGACACATCAGCCGAGGTGATAATATCTTCCAGATCTGTAATCAGCGACGGTTTTAAATCCTCTTTAATGTACATGCCTACCCCTCCCCCCTTTTTCTGGCCTTCCGTTCGCCCTACACCTATCCACACACACCCGCTTACTTGGTCTACCCGTTCCTCGTGTCTTACCCACGTCTCGCTTAAGCCCATGACATCAAACTCCTCTGTCTCGATCAATGTAGCAATTTCACTTACTTTCCAGTGGAGACCCTGGATGTTGCTATAACCCACTTTCAGGGTACCGAGGTTCATTGCCTTCCGCCTATTGGGCCCATTGTTTTCTGGTGCTAGTCTTGGTAAACTTATTCTGTCCCCCTCACTCTTGTTCACCCCACCTATGTCCACTCTCGTTATACTTGCCTCTGACCTCCCACCCCGCTCCTCTCCAAAAAAGGCTCTGCTACCCGTAGAATTTTATCCCCTAATACCCGTTTCCCCGCCCTGCTAAGATGCAGCCCGTCACGCCCGTACATGCTCCCATTGCCCCAAAACGTGTCCCAATGATCGATAAAGGGAATTCCCAGATCAACACAGTAGTCCTCTAACTCTTCATTTAGCGCCAAAATCCTTGAGTTCCGTTCGTCCCCACCTCCAAGGACAGGAAGGACCCCGGATACGACTACCCTTGCATTCCTACTTAGCAGTTTGCCGACTAAGCCTCTATACGACTCCACCAAACTTACTGACCTTCTCTCCCTGATATTGTTGGTCCCCACATGGACCACCATTACCGGTTCCGGTCCTGACCCTGCCACAATGCCATCTACCCGGTCCCTGAGATCCTCCACCTTCGCCCCCGGAAAGCACAAGACTGTTCGATTGGAACTATCAGGACCACAAACTACATTGTCAATCCCACGTACAATGCTGCTCCCCGCTACCACTAATTTTCTTCTTCTGGCCCCAGTCCCTATATCATCTGCACCTCCTCTCGTTTTGCAAGCTCCTGGCCCCCTCTTTCTCTTGACCGCCCTCCTTACCCCGACTGGCCTATCATCATCAACAACCATCTCACCCCCCCCCCCACACTTTCCCCCTCACTCTCGTCCCCAGGGGTGTCAGAGTCTAAAACACTAAACCTGTTTTCTAAACACCGCCTAGCAACCTTGGCAGCCTTACGCCGACTCTGGCTTCCGGACTCGACGCAGCCCTGACCTGACGCCACCTTCCGAATTTTCCTACTAGAACCCCCCTCCTCAGTTACACCCCCCACATCAAGCATTATTCCCCCACGTTTCCTGCTTCCCAGTTTCCTCCTTGAGTCCACAACGACCTTCCACCCACCTTCCACCTCACCATCGTAGGTAACCTTCAACGGGGTAACTCCAGATACACCGGCCCTCCCCAACCTCCCTCTCAGCTCTGCAATCTCCCGCTCGAATCCAACACACTTCTCTAACAACTGTAAAATATCCCTGCAATTCGCACATACCCCACTACTCTCCATTGACCGACCACCACCATACCTCATATTACACTGTCTGCATGCCTCCGAATCCTCACTCTCCCCCACCTGCACCCCTCGACTCACCTCCCTCAGACCTCTCTTCACACCCATACTTACCTCCGTCTGCACACCCGTCGTACACTTACCACTCATGATTACAAATAATTACAAAGCCAAAATTACAAAGAGGAACTAAAAATTTGAGAAAGCGGTCGAACACGTAAACACAACAAAACAAAACACCGAAAATGACCCGCGCGAAGATAGGGAACACGCCACTAAAACCCGACAGAGAAACTAAACTAAACACTAATATAACTATCTTTTATTACAAATCACACCTATACAACACTAAAACACTATATCGATCAGCAAAAACACCTGGAAGAAAAGTATGAAATTATTAAAGCTAAATTTTGACAACTGAAATGGCTATACTCCCTGTTGGTTTCCGAGATGGACACATATCTCAAAGCGGTTGTTAACAAGTTGCCTCAAATCAGTCTTTCCAGACAATGTTTATTTAAGCTATATTCGGTCAATTAATCAGGCATTTGATTAAGGCGCGGTGAAAGCTTACTTTAATCTTTACATCCAATTAAACTTATTTTGACATGATTCATTTACTGTATTGTATATAAAGAGCACGAAAATGTCCATAGAAAACCTTATTTAATTTATTTAACCCGTTGAAACATAGCGGCCGTTTTTCCGGCGCAGGTGTTTAGGATGACCTTCGTAGCGGCAACTTCGTGGCCTCGCTCTTCTCGAATACTACGAAGGGACCTTTAGCCTGCACGGAGTGTGTCTCTCTCCATGCAGAGGACAGCCATTTTATGTTCCCATCCGATAGGCCAGAACACCCTGAGAGCACCAACTCTACAATTAATGCTGACAGAGAGTGTTCGACCACCTCGAGAACTTTCCCTGACCGAGGATCAGTCCCGGTGACCTCTGGCATGAGAGAGACCAGCATACTTATCCACTCGGCCACCACTCTCTTATTGGGGTGGGGGAGGGGCTAAACCCCACCCAACCAAATCTAACGTACTCTTATTTGAACCCCCCCCCCCCCCCCTGGTTGTTTTGATAATGATATTAGTCATAGTTTAGAAACAAATATATTCAGCTTAACAATGACGCGGCTAGTAACATGGACAGCGAATAACCAATAAGCTTCTAGACAGTAAAGGAAGCGTAACATCATTAGCGCCCTGGTATTTCCTCTGTCTGATCTAGCCATGCACAATGAAGTTCATGTATATGGTTTGATACTAATAAACGGTCCACCTTACATGCTATACACATGTATAAGTTACACTACCTTCAACATCTTGCACGGTGAAGTTGAGTCTGCCTGCCTCCGATGTTGGACAACAGGTGCTCTAATTCTGACGGGTTGGATAAAAGTGAGCAGAAAAGGTCAAGAAAAATGAGTCCTTATTTCTAGTGAATTGTCATTTGCGTTAATAAGCAAACAACACTCTATTAGGCACAACTGCTAAGTGATAAGCCTTGGTAATTGTATATTCAAGAAACTCAGAATTATTTCCCGTGCTTATCGAGTTGAAATCCGGTTTTACGATGCACTCAAAAAAACTGTGTTTTGCTGCAACCAGTTCGAATTCTACTATGAATAATGTTGTATTTTATGACACCACAGGAGAAGCACCCAGGTTGACCGACCACCACCATACCTCATATTACACTGTCTGCATGCCTCCGAATCCTCACTCTCCCCCACCTGCACCCCTCGACTCACCTCCCTCAGACCTCTCTTCACACCCATACTTACCTCCGTCTGCACACCCGTGTAATCAGAGTTTTTTTGAATTCATTAAGTAAACTGCTGTTTCGTACGGACTCTGGGAGACAAGATGAGAAACTTCACGAGAAGCTGCTAAAAGGGCAATAAGTCAACATCACATACTATTGTCCTTGGCCTCCGCGTTTTATTTTTGTTTCTTCACCACTTATTCTTTAAAGGGGTATCTTTTTACCTAGTAGGATGATCTCTCTGAATTTCGAGCCATTTTACCGATTTTTCTATTTAGGAAATCGGCGAATTGAGCAATTTTCTACTTTTATCCCTATTTAATACTATTCTTATTACTACGTTACACCACATCCCTCAGAAACAACTCCGCAACGACATCATACAAACGGTGACGTAGCTATATTCCGAAGAACCATTACTCCGAAAGTCCGATTTTCCGACGGCCCATTGCTCCGAAGGTCCGTTTTTCCCACGGCTCATAACTCCGAATGCTCATTACTCCGAAGGCCCCTAACTCTGAAGTCTTTTTACTCCGAAAGCCTATTATTCAGAAGGCCCATAACTCTGAAGGCCCGTTACTACAAAGGCCCGTTACACTACAAGAGAATGCAGTCATATAGATGTTTTACAGGTCGCCGGATGTCTTGAAAATGTATCAGAGTACCCCCCCCCCCCCCCCCACTGCCACCCCCCACCTTTCGAGAGTTCCGCCCGTGGAGTAAACCCTGAAGATGACCCCTCCCCTGAAAGAGAATATCGCCGGGTATTGTACCCAGCAGATAACCAAACATTAATAATAATAATAAATCCACCACTACCTGGAATTGATTTGAACTTCTTCCACAAAACCACACAAATATGATTGTCATTGTTACCTGCTCCATGAAAGTGTTTCAAGGACTTCCATAATTGTGTTATTATATTTGAAGAGGTGTGAGACTTACTCCAATATAGGACTTTTTAAAACAGAAAACCATTATGTATGAGGGGGTTAAGGAAAATCGTTTTATTGTACCGGAGTATAATCGGTGTTCCTCCGATCCACCCACCCCACTCACGCGCTGACCACATACTACCACTATACGTTTTCTCACTCGATATCGGCCAACTAGATCTTCATCCGTAAACGTGTATCTAACAGAAAGACCAGAAAAGTCAAATAATTACCCACAATAAGACCAGTACCGTAAAAACAAACGTTACAATTTGTCAAAATAACAATACAAGGCTGAGTCTCATTGGAGCAGGCTCAGTGATCTCATTCCAATGACATTCATAGTTTTATTGTTATGTTTTTCTATACAGATTTTTCAAACTTTTACTTCATTTCTAAAAAACTGTTATTTATTTATTTATTTATTTGTTTATTTATTTATTGGGTTTAACGACACTTTAGACAGCCAGGGTCATCTCGTGTCAGACAGGTTTACTGTTGGAGGAAGCCGGACTCCACGGAGAGAACCATCGATCAGCGGCGAGTAACTGTCAGACTCTCCAGCTTACTAACCCGGCAGAAACAGGTTAGCAGTAGTTGAAGGCGTGTGTACCATCGATGTGCTATACGCATTAGCACACTGTGCCTCCGTGATCCCACTCGAGCAAGTGAGGTAAGGTTTCTTGCTCAAGGACACAACGCGCGTCACTCTAGCGAGATTCGATCTCATGACCTCTCGATCACAAGGCCGACACGCTATCCAGTGGGCCACGGCGCCCTTCTAAAAGTTAGAATTTTCCGAAAATAGTCAACTTTAGAACTTCTGCACACAATGTGTATATGATGTTGGTACCGGACATACGCAACAGGTTTAGGTTTTGATAATCATGACTGAACGTCACATCCAATTATTTGCAGATTATTACTTCATTTTTCACATTGACAAAAATTGTAACAAAACTGGGCGATTTTTGTAACAAAAGTGGTGAGCGAGTTTTTTTTTTTTGTTACAAAAATGGGCGATTGTTGTAACAAAAGTGGTGACCTCCTTTTGTAACAAAAGTGGTTGATTTTGTAACAAAAGTGGTGAGCTGTAACAAAAGTGGGCAAATGTTGTAACAAAAGTGGGGAGCTGTAACAAAAGTGATTGTTGTTACAAAGGTGGTTGCCACATACGATAAACATCTTTCGTGAGAACACAGCTTAAAAGCATAGGAAATGTTTCTAGTCAAGTGTCATCTGTCTGCCATTGGCAGGCGACACTTGACTAAAAAAATTACGTCTCTCCCTGCTGTCTATTTCCCGGGCCGTATGTATCAAAGACATGCTATATCACATCTAGGGAGAGTAGATGCGACTAAAGGTTCTTATGTATTAATGAAAATCAGTGCCAAACTGTTTGCTCACCTAGCACGTTATAATAGTTCGTCTGTCAGCTGAATGCTCAGCTATCCTATCTCTGGGTAAATAAATAATATTTTGGACTGATGAAAAGCATTTAACGATTTCTGAACAAACCAAACGGGATGTTTTAAGCGTCTAAAAAAGAAATTGAATCAATTCAGTGAGTTTGGTCAAATTCCAAGCTGAATGACAACAATGCGAGAATTTAGCTGTTGTCACTGTGATATGCCTGTATGTGTTTTTATTCTTCCTTTTATAATTTCCGCCAAAAATATAAGAACCATCATTACCAGTGCCAAGGTGATAGCTAAAAATTGCGATTTTCTTGTTTATAAGTGTAAGTATTTTCGATAATATTTCTGCCTGGGTTAATTGTAAAGCGTGAAGATAGTATATGACGGACCCCGAGAACCGATTCGCCATTTAAACAGACCAGCAATAATTCAAGTGCTAAATTAAGCGTGAAGTTTAATGTCCATTATTAGTTTAAACTGTATTTATTTCCAAAGTGTGAAAGTACAATTTATACAATACAATAGAAACATACAACAGGCGCATGCGTGAGCTAGGTGGCTGGAGGTAGTTTGTGGTCCTGGAATTTTCTGTTTTTTTCACAAATATTGAGAGTTAAAGTCCATTTTTTATATGTAACTGAACTGCAGTTGAAAGTCTATGTATATAGAAGTATTATGAGAGGAAAATCGAATCCAAGAAGACGGGAGCGGTATTCTGATGGTGATACTCCCAAACCGAGCAGTAAAGCATCCAAGATGGCGGAAAGAGCTGAGGTGATGGATGAAATGAAATCTGACAAGGAAGGTAAACATACTATTGACAATATAAGCGGTGCAGAGAGCGTCTCATTCCAGTTAAATAAACTATTCGATCTTGTGACGGACATAAAAAGAGGCCAAGATGGGTTAAGAAAGACAATTGATAGTAAATTAGACAAATTAAAAAATGAGTTGCTGTTGACATTCGACGAAAAAATAAGACAAGTGAAGGAAGATCTTGATATTCAGGTCGGAGTGGAGAAAGCAAGAATTGACGTTTTGGTGCAGAAGGTTGAACAAATGCAAACTAGGTTCAGCGAACATGAGCTGTCAACTGTTCACGACCACAATCATAATGCTCAGGGGTTTGATAACGGTAAAAGTCCCGCTAGGTCCATGGCAGATAGTGCTGAATCTGATTTGGTTATTATGGCCACCAACGTAGAAGAGCAGCAAGACTCAAATCTTATTGATACCGTTAATGATATAATCTCTGAACTTGGTAGTGATGTCTCCGAACAAGTTCGTGTTGTTGAAACACATAGATTACCTAAACGTTATAAGGATAAGCCAGCTCTAGTTAAAATAAGTTTGGAAACGCTACAGCAGAAGATTCTGGTTCTACGGAATAAACGTAAGTTGAGAGAAACTGATAAGCATAAGTACTGCTATCTTCGGGATGGAAAGTCACACATTGAGAGACTAATCGAAACTAATGCACGGACAATACTGAAACAATTGCCACAAGGCGGTGACTTTGTTATAGCAGGCAGTGGACGAATTGTTAAAAAATCAGAGTATAGAACATAGGATGAGGCTCCAAGTGAAGACAAACAGAATAATGTTGATAAAAACTGTCTGAAGATAGGACATATAAACATAAATAGTTGGGCCATAGGTGGTAGGCAGCTCAAGACTGAGCTCATAAAAGAAATTGACTGCGATATACTTTGTGTTGTTGAAAGTCACCTGATGAAAGATAATTTTCTGACAATCGATGGTTATCGTTGGATTGGCCATAACAGAGCCCAAGTGCACAAAGATGCACAAAGATGCACCAAGAGGATCTGGAGGGGTCGGGATTCTTATTAAGAATAATATCGTGAACGTCTACAACCCCAGAATTTTAGACAATTCGTTTGATGGTATAATATGCGTTAATTTTCACTCCGATGCTTCGGGTGACGAGTTTAATGTGTTTGTGTGCTATCTCCCACCAGAGAATTCATCATGGGGGAGGGATGCAGAGGGATTCTTTTCACACCTCGTTGGAGATCTATACGTGCATTGCGATTCCGGCCCGGCTATATTGTGTGGGGATCTCAATGCTCGTATTGGTATCCTCAAAAGATTTTAACGAAGGATGCGATAATATCCCAAACAGAAAACCCATTGACGTAACAGTAAACGGAATTGAATTCCTGAATGAATCTAAGCTGTGCTGCCTTAACGGTAGATTATCTGACTCACACGATGACTTCACGTCAGTCAGTACAAAAGGCCTGGCTGTTGTTGATTATATTTGCGTTCCGCACGAATTGTTAAATCGTTGTTCAAATTTTGAAGTCAAAGCACAGTCCTCGTTGATGAGCAAACGAACACTGCACAGTTTAGTTTCTGAACACAGTAAACCACCAGACCACAGTTTCCTTGTTTTTGACTTCAGATTAAATACCGTTATGGAAGATATGAAAAAGGGAACCGTACACCAGAAACCAACTAAACTTAAAGAATCCCTACCTGAAAATTGTCTCTCTTCTGCAGACGCATTGGAAACTTTAAATAATATTATCAGGAACATAGAGGGCGCACAGGAAACACAGCAAGAAATTGATTCAATATATCAAAACTTAGTCGATGTTGTCATTAAGGAGCTGGAGTCGGCATTTCCAAATTTCAAAAGCAGGTCAAATTTGTATAAAAAATTTAAATATTACAAACCTTTTTGGAACACTGAATTAACAAATTTGTGGAATAAAATGCATGAAAAAGAAATTTTTTCAAAGAGAAATAAAAATATTAGCGCCTATCAAAAAACCCTTGCCGAATTTAAAGATGCGCGGAATTATTTTAATAAACGCCTTCGATATCATGAGCGCCAATATGAAAAGAATCTGATGTTGAGAATTGACACAGCCTGTACCAATGATCCTAAGGTTTTCTGGGATAACATTAAACAACTTGGGCCACGTAAAGCATTCAAAATTCCGGAAGAAATTTACGACGATGATGGTTCTATAAACAACGATTTTGATCAGGTTCTAAAGAAATGGGGTACAACGTTTAAAGATCTTTGTAACCCAACATTTTCTGACGACCTGTTTGATAAAGAATTTTATACTAATACGTTAGCAGAAAAGACATTTATAGAAGATAAATATTTAGACCCACTTTACGAACCGGACACATTTTTAAACCACCAGATTGAGATTAGCGAAGTGGAAAAAGCTCTTTAAAAATAAAAAAATGGGAAATCTTTTGGCATTGATGGGATCCCGTATGAGTGCCTAAAAGGCTTATCTGTTAAACGGGTTTTGCATAAACTGTTCAATTTGATTTTCGAAACTGGCATAATACCCTCACTTTGGAAGGAATCTATTATCTGCCCAATACCTAAAAACAAAACTCAAGACCCTAGAATCCCCCAAAGTGATGAAATAAATAGAATTGGAAAATTAGATATTACCTATTAAAGAAGATACCTGGATTGGTTGCAGTCTTCAGCAAAGGTAGAAAATAATCCATCTGTCTCGACGCGTTTCGCTTGGTTTGGCTTTTTCAAAGAGACGTTGAGGAAAATGATTCCAACTTTGGGAGGGCATGCATGGTATATATCCATATGTGGGCTGGGGGTGTTTTTCACAGCTCAGTACATAATTAAACTCGGTAACAAGCTGACAAATGTCACTCATCTAATTAATTCTTTTCAGTCTGAGATGTCCCAAGTTTGTTTTTCACAACTCAGTTTGTGTCGTCCAAACAAATTAGATGAAGCCCTATTGATTGGCTTCCATTGAATTTTAATCAGTCAGTGAGTGGTTTGCTTTACTGACCCCATGAAGCCCTATTGGTTGGCTTTGATTTAAGTAAAACCAATCGGGAGCGGTTTGCTTTACTGGCTTCAGAAGTATGTGAAAATAATATGAAAAAATGGTTTGATAAAATATATTGAGACTAAAGAAATAAATGAAAAAATAACGCCAAAGATCATGATGCCTCACGAATGTTATCAGTTGGAATGAATATCCCCCGACGGAGGTTTATGACGGAAAATATTTTACACCAAGTAGAAATTGTGCGTTTTACCTTCTGAACCTCTACATTGTGTGAAAGGTATGAAAAATTAAAAATAAAAATAATAATTTAAATAAATGAATCAACCAAATAAATAAATAAATAAATAAATAAATAAATAAATAAATAAATAAAAAATGAAAAATAATCAATAAATAAATAATAATTTTATTTAGGAAATACATACACATGATTGAAATTAGAACCTATTTTGTTTTTGGGCATATATGAACTCTGGCACTCGCCTGTGTGTGTTTGAGGTTAAAAAATCGCACTGGCACAGACATTTCATACTGAAACGTTTTTTTCTTTTAATATGCCGCCGAAAAATTATTTTCATTTACTGAACCCTGATGGGTTTCAAACATGACAAAAAATTACACAAAATTGATTTAAACTAAGTGATGAGCTTAGGAACTGGTTAAACTGACTGGCAATAATTGATGTTATTCATTGATGGGCTCTAATTTAGTCCTTACAAGGATGTTACGCAAGCTTTTGTTTTTCTTATAGGCGATGACAGGTCGAAGATTCAAAGGTTCATTTAATTTAGCATTGGTAAAATTGAATTCATCTTTTAACATTTTTGCTATTTCGATATTCATTCTGTTGTACGTTAAAGTGAAAGGAATGATGGACCTCCTTTCGCTAGTTAAAATAAGTTTGGAAACGCTACAGCAGAAGATTCTGGTTCTACGGAATAAACGTAAGTTGAGAGAAACTGATAAGCATAAGTACTGCTATCTTCGGGGTGGAAAGTCACACATTGAGAGACTAATCGAAACTAATGCACGGACAATACTGAAACAATTGCCACAAGGCGGTGACTTTGTTATAGCAGGCAGTGGACGAATTGTTAAAAAATCAGAGTATAGAACATCGGATGAGGCTCCAAGTGAAGACAAACAGAATAATGTTGATAAAAACTGTCTGAAGATAGGACATATAAACATAAATGGTTGGGCCATAGGTGGTAGGCAGCTCAAGACTGAGCTCATAAAAGAAATTGACTGCGATATACTTTGTGTTGTTGAAAGTCACCTGATGAAAGATAATTTTCTGACAATCGATGGTTATCGTTGGATTGGCCATAACAGAGCCCAAGTGCACAAAGATGCACAAAGATGCACCAAGAGGATCTGGAGGGGTCGGGATTCTTATTAAGAATAATATCGTGAACGTCTACAACCCCAGAATTTTAGACAATTCGTTTGATGGTATAATATGCGTTAATTTGGTTTAAACAATATTTATTTCGAGAATATAATAACAGAAATTGATACATACATTGATGTGGATTCGGCAGGAAGCTGTAAGCTTATACAAGGCCGTTTCCACCAAAACAAGATTACATGTAGTTACCAATGACAATAGCAGGTATATGGATGACTTCATGTCCTTAGTTGAACAGTATTTGCATACATAACACAGGCGTCAGTAGTCGAGCTCATACATCGTTGTCCGTGGGTCCCCGCCCCGTACTCCAGGCCAACACCTTACCCCACACAGATATAGTACGAGTATTGCACAAGAGACGTCTTTAACCCCTAAACATTTATTTTCCGTTTCAAAAACACAGCTCTTCGGCCCCCAATGGAGCGGGCTCAATAAGCTCACTCCAGTGGAGGGTCGCGAGCCACGTTTGTGAGTCCAAAATTGTAAAGGAAGTAAAGTTTGGTTACGTGGAGTATTTGTTAATAGGACCATCCAATCTTGGCCATCGCGTGAGGCAGGGGCAGGGACCACCAGAAGACGATGTGTTAGAATATTGAGACTACAGGCTAGTCAGCTTGAATACATGGTGCATTTACTACACAGGAATAACATAAGTAACGTCTTTCGAATCGTTTCGCAGAAGATTATATGTACAAACCGTGAATACAGTCCGAGTGGCGCTGAGCTGCAATGAGAGTTGAGTGGTGGTGAGGTCTATAATCGTTCCGTTCAGCTAGTTTGGTAACCATATTCATAACAATTTTAATATTTTGACCGGTTTAATACGATGATACAAATTAATCATTGGAATCGCTTACTTGATAATATAAAATCGTGTACCACTTCAAAGATAAGACGGTTGTCTTCATTGTTCAAGAATTCCGAACCAAAAAGAAGTGTAGATACGTCCGCCCCAAAAGGAAGTAGGTTAATTGTATAATTACGAGCGTCTGTGAAAATAGGACAATGCAAGAGAAAGTGATCAGTAGTCTCTCGCTCGCCACACTGGCATGTGGGGTTTGGTAATAAATGATTATCATATAAGTGTGAATTGAGGTTACTACACCCCAGTCGTAGCCTACAATGATATATTTGGGCTGTGCGAGATTTCGCATTACCATAGAATTTTGGAGGTCGTTGATTACCATCGTTTAGGAAAGTTTTAAAATTAATCAATGACGAGTTCTCACGAACAGGCAGGGGCATGTTATTCCATTGGTCGGTAACGCTGGGGATGAATGAACACTTGTACAGTTCGGTCCGACTGTAGGGAACACGATGGTTTTGACTTGATCGGAGGCTGAGTAGTGGATTGGTCAAAGAGACAAGTGGAGGGACTTTACTGGAGATGTGTGGAGGTACCATGCGATGGTGCATTTTAAAGAACTGAATCAACTTGTGTTTGCGACGTCTTGCTTGTAATGGGTCCCATCTTGTTTCTAAATAAAGTGAGGCCTTACTAGCACTAACAGTTGCCCCCGTAATAATCCTTGCCGCTGCAATCTGTATTTTTTCCAGTTCCGTCACTTGGGTTACAGAACAATTGTCCCAAACAGTATCCACATATTCAAGAAGAGGCCTAATAAAAGCAAAATATATTTTTTCTAAGACACTACGATCTAAATTAAATTTGTGCCTCCTCAGTAAGTCTAAGCGAGACCAGGCTTTAGAGCAGATATGGTCGATATGATCGTTCCATGTGCAGCTACAGTTCAGTATGACCCCTAAGTGTTTGTGAGTAGAGACTTCAGATATCTGAGTACCGCCTAAGAATAAGGCTGGATGGTAGATGGGGCTGCTTTTGCGCGATATTAGCATACTTTCAGTTTTGTTCGGATTGAACTCCACCAACCATGTTTTAGCCCAATGTTCAATAATGGCCAGATCATGATTGATTACATTCGAGGCTTGTTCGGGGTTCTCTATAATGAGATATAGGGATGTGTCATCTGCGAAGAGGCGAATACTGCTCAGTAGATCTCTGGTAATATCGTTTATGTATATAAGGAACAATAAAGGCCCGAGAATTGATCCTTGTGGGACACCGGCATTAATGGTTCTCCATGCGGATGTCTCTGACGATATCACAACTCGCTGTAACCTATTTGCAAGGTAAGATTTTAAAAACAGCAGAAGTTCACCGGAAACGCCAATACTCTCTAGCTTGTAGATAAGACCAGCATGCCATACTTTGTCAAAAGCCTTACTAACATCACAAAAGACAACCCTGACTTCTTTACCTTCATCAAGGGCTCGACAGAATTCATCATATATGTCAGTCAGTTGGAGGACGGTTGAGTCACCGGGTGTAAAACCGGACTGAAATTGACTGAGAACGTTATTGTCAATTAGGAACTCCCACAAACGCTTAAACACACATTTTTCAAAAATTTTACCAACACAACTAATCAGTGATATTGGGCGATAATTAGTAACAGAGTTGGAGGGCTGTTTTTTCAATATTGGGGAGAGGTTTGCTTTTTTCCACAGTGACGGAAAGTACGAATTATTCATTAGGATATTAAATAAAATCGAGAGTGGTTCGCATAGGGAAGACTTACATTCTCTGAGGAGACGCGGGCTTATTAGATCTGGACCAGATGCTTTGGACACTTTTATCGACTTCATTGCAGAATATACTTCACTGCAATGTAGAGTAATACAATCGATACTTACGGAAACTCGAGGTGGTGCGTTTGGCAGAGAAGCATTCGAATCATCAACTGTTGAGATAGAGCTGAAATATTCATTGAGCACTTCAGCTTTTTCAACACTTGAAGAGTAAATTTTGTTAGAATGGATGAGAGTAGGAATTCCCGCTGAAGTGCTGCTGCCGATGAATGATTTCAGGGTCTTCCACCAACGTGATGATGGTGTTTCGCTGCTCCTCAGTGTTGATTGGACTTTGGACAAATATGACGCCTTGGCCTTCCTAATGACCGATACAACTTCGTTCCGCTTCAGTTTATATTTTGCCCAGGCTTGTGGAGTATGGGTACGTTTGGCATTGCGATACAAACGTTTTCTCTGTCTAATCAGTAATCTTATTACATTATGCATCCATTTCGGTTGGTCTGTTCGCGTGGTAATAAATTTGTTGGGTATATAGAGAGATGCAGTTTCGAGTATCTTGTCGGTAAAGTTAGAAACTATAGTATCGAGGCATGTATTATCAAAGAGAGAACTCCAGTCGACGCTAGAGAGGGCTTCGTTTAACTCTTCGTAGTTACCCTGGGAGTAGAGCCATATTCTCCTCTTAAATGAGAGGAATGGTAGTTTTAGAAATTCAACCTCGAGTGAAATTGGACAGTGGTAGCGTGTCATGTCTGGGATAAGCGGTTCGATTACGTCACAGCTTTTCATGTTGATTGTGTCACTAAGAGCAAAGAGATCCAACAATGAGGTCGACGATTCGGTAAAACAAGTTGGCTCACATACAACTTGCCTTAGATTGAAATGATGTAATATTTCAGAGAAACCACTTCTTGAGGGAACGACTTGGTTGTCATTAAAATCACCTGTGACGATTAAATCGGCAATTTTCGTGTCTCTGGCTTTTTCGATGGATGCGGATATGGCTTCCCATGTATCTGGTGGACTGTTGGGTAGCCGGTAGAATACCCCTAAGAGTAACGGTCTTGTTCGTTTTGTAAATACTTCCGCCCATATGCACTCCGTATTCAGCGTATGTAGGTCCGGCCTTGATCGAAATGAAATACCGTCTTTGATATAAATGGCAACCCCACCTCCCCTTGTCGAGCGGTCAAATCTCAGAGGTTCTTGGAACCCGTGGAGGTTGACATCGGGTGTCGGATCATTGCTATCTAGCCATGTCTCTGACAAGGCCACAATGTCAAAGGATGCATATTCATATTGAATGATATCAAGTTTGGGTTTTAGACTCTGGATATTAAGATGGACTATTTTTAAAGTATTCTGGTTGTGATCCGAGTTGGAGGAATTTGGACCAGGGTTGGTTTCGATGTCACCGCACAATAATAACCTTAAGGCCAAATGGAGCAATGAGATGGCAAGGAAAGCTGAAAACATTACTTTTAGTGTGAGCGCAATCTTCCAAACGTTCGTGTTGCTATAAAAATATGAAATTTCATCCGGATGGTTTACTAAGTGAAAATTAGGGAACTCACTGAAGTGGCCGAGAAACAAGGCAACAGCAGCAGTAAAGCTTTCATGCAGCCCAACCCCACTGAGACGCAGGAGCAAGTAAGCTAAGACACAAATGGTTCTCTTCTTCGGTAAACAACCCTTTAAATGACGACAATAAACTTTGAAGTTGAAAGTGCCTATCCGAGCACGATATGATTCAAGGGAACACATAGTCAACTACTTTGTAACCTGTTGGTACAGATCAAAAATTATCTTCAGAAACAAAGTTGTATTCAAGCTGGTTGATAGCACAAATGAAAATGTGAAGAATACTTTTGTACAGTAACTTATATACAGAACAATAACAATGCGTTAATTTCCACTCCGATGCTTCGGGTGACGAGTTTAATGTGTTTGTGTGCTATCTCCCACCAGAGAATTCATCATGGGGGAGGGATGCAGAGGGATTCTTTTCACACCTCGTTGGAGATCTATACGTGCATTGCGATTCCGGCCCGGCTATATATATACTCAATGCACGTATTGGTACCCTCAAAGATTTTAACGAAGGATGCGATAATATCCCAAACAGAAAACCCATTGACGTAACAGTAAACGGAAGGTCATTTATTGAATTCCTGAATGAATCTAAGCTGTGCTGCCTTAACGGTAGATTATCTGACTCACACGATGACTTCACGTCAGTCAGTACAAAAGGCCTGGCTGTTGTTGATTATATTTGCGTTCCGCACGAATTGTTAAATCATTGTTCAAATTTTGAAGTCAAAGCACAGTCCTCGTTGATGAGCAAACGAACACTGCACAGTTTAGTTTCTGAACTCAGTAAACCACCAGACCACAGTTTCCTTGTTTTTGACTTCAGATTAAATACCGTTATGTAAGATATGAAAAAGGGAACCGTACACCAGAAACCAACTAAACTTAAAGAATCCCTACCTGAAAATTGTCTCTCTTCTGCAGACGCATTGGAAACTTTAAATAATATTATCAGGAACATAGAGGGCGCACAGGAAACACAGCAAGAAATTGATTCAATATATCAAAACTTAGTCGATGTTGTCATTAAGGAGCTGGAGTCGGCATTTCCAAATTTCAAAAGCAGGTCAAATTTGTATAAAAAATTTAAATATTACAAACCTTTTTGGAACACTGAATTAACAAATTTGTGGAATAAAATGCATGAAAAAGAAATTTTTTCAAAGAGAAATAAAAATAGTAGCGCCTATCAAAAAACCCTTGCCGAATTTAAAGATGCGCGGAATTATTTTAATAAACGCCTTCGATATCATGATCGCCAATATAAAAAGAATCTGATGTTGAGAATTGACACAGCCTGTACCAATGATCCTAAGGTTTTCTGGGATAACATTAAACAACTTGGGCCACGTAAAGCATTTAAAATTCCGGAAGAAATTTACGACGATGATGGTTCTATAAACAACGATTTTGATCAGGTTCTAAAGCAATGGGGTACAACGTTTAAAGATCTTTGTAACCCAACATTTTCTGACGACCTGTTTGATAAAGAATTTTATACTAATACGTTAGCAGAAAAGACATTTATAGAAGATAAATATTTAGACCCACTTTACGAACCGGACACATTTTTAAACCACCAGACTGAGATTAGCGAAGTGGAAAAAGCTCTTTAAAAATCAAAAAATGGGAAATCTTTTGGCATTGATGGGATCCCGTATGAGTGCCTAAAGGCTTATCTGTTAAACGGGTTTTGCATAAACTGTTCAATTTGATTTTCGAAACTGGCATAATACCCTCACTTTGGAAGGAATCTATTATCTGCCCAATACCTAAAAACAAAACTCAAGACCCTAGAATCCCCCAAAACTACAGAGGCATATCTCTCATATCGACCTGTGGAAAATTATATAACAGTATTTTAAACAGTCGACTCATTGAACATCTGGAAAATAACGATTTACTCGTTGATGAACAAAATGGTTTTCGTCCCAAAAGATCTTGTACGGACAATATTTCTGCCCTCACAAGTACACTGAGAGGTAAGAGCGAGACCTTTACTGCCTTTATAGATTTCCAAAAGGCATTTGATTGTGTGGATAGGGACATGCTGCTTTTTAAACTGCTGAAATTGGGTATAGATGGAAATATGTACAAATCATTTAAAAATATTTATCAAAATACAACATCCCAGGTAAGAATTAATGGAAATATGACAAGCAAATTTAACTGCGAAAGTGGCTTGAAGCAAGGCGACAGTCTATCTTCAACATTTTTCAGTATTTTTATAAATGATTTGGCTCTGGAAATTAAGCAGGGGAATAGAGGGGTTGTGGCCGGAGACCATAATGTCTCTATCATGCTATACGCGGACGATGTTGTACTGCTCACCGAAAATGATGAAGACTTGCAACACATGTTAAATATTGTCGACTCTTGGTGTAAGAAATGGCGCCTGACCGTAAATGTTAATAAAAGTAAAATAATGCATTTTAGAAATAAACGAGTAAATAGAATATTAACGAATTTTCGGTTGGGAGTCAAAGAGCTCGAAATTGTTGATCAATATAAATTCTTAGGTATTATCCTGCATGAACACAAAGATTTCGAAGCTACAGCTGATGTCTCAGCAAAAGCGGGTGGGCGGGCGTTAGGGTCAGTAATATCAAGTATCCATCAATATAAAGATATTGGATTCCAAACCTAGCAAAAATTATACCAGCAATGTGTATGTCCTATCCTAGATTACAATTCTGGAGTCTGGGGTTATAACAAATATAATAGTATAGACTTAATCCAAAACAGAGCCCGGAGATATTGTCTTGGTGTCCATAGATTCGCACCCCTAGCAGCAGTAAACGGAGATGTGGGGATGAATTCCCCAAGAACAAGGAGATGGGTCAGTATTATACGCCTGTGGAATTTTATGATCAATATGGATGATCAGAGACTGGTAAAGAAAATATTTTTGTGGGATCATAATACTGTGTCTGGTGGGTGAATACTGATGTGAGTAGAATACTAGATGAAGTTGATCTATCTGATGTTTACACAAATCTAACCTTTTGTGATATTGTTGATTTTCAAACTCGTTTGGAAAACATCAATGTCGCAAAATGGTCGGAGTGTGTAAGCAGTGCCCCGAAATTACGGATATTTAAGTTATTTAAAACAGAATATAAGACTGAAAATTATGTCAAATTGAATTTAAATCGCCAACATCGCTCCATACTTTCCCAGTTCAGATTTGGAATTCTTCCCATCAGAATAGAAACGGGCAGATATAAAAACGAAAAAATTGAGGATAGGATCTGCTTATTTTGCAAGAAATCGACAATAGAGAACGATTTTCTATTGGAATGTGAATTCTATGATGATTTACGAATTGCACTTTTTCATGCAATTGCGGACAAAAACCCTGAATATTCTCAAAACAACCCCCCACAGATCTCATTTCTCATCAACGAGTGTCCAAGACAGACAGCCAGGTTTCTTGTGAATGCATATATGAAAAGAAGACAAGTAATATACCACTGAAAATATGTATTTGTGTGCACATACACGGAATATCATGTTTGATTTATATGTGTATGTGTATGCATGCACATGTTTAATGTGTGAGGGTGAATATGTCAGTGCGTGCAAGGAAAAATGTGTGTGTTAGGTGAGGGTGGGGGGTGGGTGGGGGTGGGGGTGGGGGGGCGATGGTTTGAGTGAAAATGATGCGTGCATGTGTGACTGTATGTGTATAAGAGAGAGAGGGGAGGGGGAGTGAGGGATGGAGATAGAGAGAACGAGAGAGATCGTGTGTGTGTGTGTGTGTGGTGTGTGTGTGTGTGGGTTTGTCTTACCAACTTGACGAGGTAATTAGACAAAAGAGTTTGCGTGTTTTGCCTTACCGAGGTACAAAAGACAAAAGAAACCCTTTACCTCGGTTGTTTTCCCAGAACTGTACCGGCAAAACGAGGTAGAAACCGTTATTCCACACAAAGGACAAACAATGGGGTACCTCGGTATGTAGGGAAGACAAGACCGTGTGTGTGTGTGTGTGTGTGTGTGTGTGTGTGTGTGTGTGTGTGTGTGTGTGTGTGTGTGTGTGTGTGTGTGTGTGTGTGTGTGTGTGTGTGTGTGTGTGTGTGATCTACCTTGCTCACAGTAAACCACTAATATTAAAAGTGTGACATATAGGCCTATAAGGCCGGGTGTGATATGTAACGATTCTAAATATACTGTAAAAAATTATACATGCACATGTCACATAAATAAAGATTACTACTACTGCTACTACTACTACTACTACAACTAATAAGGAAATGGATTCAGCAGCAAGCTATAAGCTTATACTCGGCTGTTTCCAGTTTGACGTTTAGCTAAACGTATATATATTATGCGGCTAATAATTATGCACGCACAGTTGCACTCGCACGATCGGGATCCAGCACAGGAAAGGAGGGGGTATTATTATAGTTTTCTTCTACGTTTTTTTTTCCATTTTTGGGTAACAGTTGTCCAGTTTACACCAAGTCCCGATCGTGCGCGTGTTGTACTGTTATTACACGTTGACTAAAATTGAACTGATAAAGAAAACAAACAAATGAAATAACAAAAACAAAAAAAACAAAAAACAGAAAAAAGACAGAACATAAGAGTGTGAAGGACTAATGAGTGACAGAGAATGGAAGGTGTTTGTGGAGTAATGAAGTGTGCAATGCGAAACGTTCCAAAGAGGGGTGTCATCGATAGACACGATGGATATTTCAATAAAGCATGGCTAGATAGTGGGGCACCTCCCCCGCAAACGCACACCGCCGCAACAATACCAAGCAACGCAGGCACAACGCTGTTGGCACCGAAAAAGACGATACATAATTGTGCAGCAACGCTATGCGTTTGCTGGGTCAAAATAGGAAGGCGAGCTAAACACAAAGGCGCTAACTTGGCTTTCGTGTATATTTGGGTGGCGGGGTGTTCAGTGGCAGTGGCGGGGAGGGAGTGGTCACACCCGTTAAAATGTAGTTGGTAAGGTATAGTAGTTTATACATGTAGATGAGGGGAGGATATACCTGGAAGCTGCTCCATTGGGGCGAATCCCAATTCTGGGAGTGTGGGCGTGACGGCGTACGCGAATAGTTATACCTTGGGGGAGGAAACAGGAAACATAAACAGAGACAAAGCGGGACAGGACGTCTGTCTCACTTTGTCTACTTCCTCTGCTCAAGGAGTGGGCCTCAAGGTGTGTCTAGCCTCAGGAGAACTAAAGCGAGAACCTTTTCGATAGCAGAATAAATTGATGTACCGCCTCGAAGATTGATCGATTTTGTGACTCTGATAAAAGTTCACTTCCGTAAATAAGGGTGTCAGCGTTGATTTCGAAATTTAATCTGCCTATGGTCGCGTCTCTAACATTATTGAAAAGCGGGCAAAACAGCAGAAAGTGTTCAGTTGTTTCGCGATCGCCACAGCTGCAGGAGGTAGTATCAGTGATTTTTAAATAGGTGGTCTTTTAGGTTGCTACATTCTAAACGGAGTCTGCAGTGGAGGATTTGGGCTTCTCGTGATTTGTGATTCATGTAGAATTTGGGAATAATTCGTTTGCCATTGTTGAGGTAAGCTTTAAAATTTAGAAGATTATGGTTTTCTCTCACGTCGTTTGGTAACTCGTTCCAAAGTTTAGTAGTTGATGGAAGAAAAGACGAATGGTGGTGACTCTTTCGAAACGATGGAGTATTCAGGTTTAACGATGTCCTAAGGTTGTAACTCTGCGTATCCGACAGGGCGGGGGTTATCATCATTGAAATGTAGGGGGGTGCTAAGCCGTGGTACATTTTAAAATATTGTATGAGCTTATGTTTTTTACGTCTTGACTCCAATGTTTCCCAACCAGTCTCTGTGTATATCGACTGTTTGCTTGAACTTCTTGTAGCTCCAGTACAGAGTCTGGCTGCTTCAATTTGTATTTTTTCAAGAGAAAGGGATTATTCGGTGCTGCAGTTGTCCCACACAACATCAGCATATTCTAAAACGGACCGTATGAATGCAAAATATATTTTTTCGAGTACTCTGCGGTCAAGTCTGTATTTTAAGTGCCTATTCGTGCCCAGCCTTTGCCACCCTTTAGTCGTAACATTAGCAATGTGAGGTGACCAGCTGCCACGGTCGTTAAAGGCAAGGCCTAGGTGTTTATGCTTTTCGACGTGGTTTATGTTTTGGGCAGACATTACCAATGGGGGATGTGATGGTTTGGAGGTTTTTCGTGTGATTAACATTGTTTCGGTTTTGTTTGGGTTGAATTTGACTAACCAAGTCTTTGCCCAGTTTTCTATGCCTCTGATATCATCATTAATAATTTCAGCGGCTGCGCCTGGGTTTTCGACTATGAGAAACAACGTAGTGTCATCAGCGAATAGTGTTATGTTGCTTCTAATATTTTCAACTATATCGTTTATATATATTAAAAATAGCAGGGGACCTAAGATCGAACCTTGGGGAACGTCGGCAGTTACATATTTCCAGGATGAAGATACCGAGTTTATACACACTCGTTGTTGTCTATCCATCAAGTAGCTACCGAACCAATGTAGAAGGGGACCAGTGATACCAATACGTTCAAGTTTGTATAAGAGTCCCGCGTGCCAAACTTTGTCGAAAGCTTTGCTAATGTCGCAGAAGACCACTGGAATTTCTTTATTTTCACCAAGAGCTGAACTGAACAGGTGATATATTTCGGTTAGCTGCAGGACAGTAGAGTCAGATGAGAGGAACCCAGATTGAAGGGTGTCAGCAGAGAGTTTGTTTGCAAGAAGGTTATGATATGTTTGAAAATGCATCTTTCGAGGACTTTGCTTAAACAGCTAAGTAAAGTTATCGGTCGATAATTTGCGGCAATATGTGAGTCCTCAGCTTTGAAAACCGGGACAACGTTACCTCTTCTCCATTCTTTTGGAAAGAATGATCGACTTAGCATCCTATTGAAAAGTAGTGTTAGAGGGGTAGATAACGAAGAAGAACAGTTTTTTAACAACTTGGGACTGATGCAGTCAGGACCACTTGCCTTTGACACGTTCATCGAGTTTAGAATTTCTTGAACTTCCTCGGTGGTAAGGGTGATCTGGTTTAATGTCGGTCGATTGGGATTAAAGTACGCACGGGGTAGGGAAAGGCCTGTGTCATTTACATATGAAATGTTAGAAAAATAATCATTTAGAATGTCGGCTTTCTCTCCTTCAGATGGCGCTGCTTTGTCGCTCGTTATGTAGTTGGGCATGGGCACTTGACTCTTAAAAAGAGCTAGCTTAAGTGTTTCCACCACTCAGATGGGGATGTAGTCGGGGAGTTTAGAGTATTATCAATTTTTGAGAAGTAATTCTGTTTAGATTTCCGAACCGCGCTGACAACTTCATTTCTTTTCTTTCTATATTTTTCCCATGATTGGGGACTGTTTTTTGTTTTGGCTATATGGTGGAGTCGCTTTCTTTGACGAATCAGTCTCCTAATATTATTGTGGCGCCATTTAGGCTGATCGGGCCTAATAGTAGCTATTTTGTGGGATATACATTTATATGCTTTACTTAATATTATGTTCGAGACTTCGCTCGCAGCTGAGGTGATGTCACAGCTAGTGAAAAAATCAGACCAGTTGACTCGACACAGTTCCCTATTCATTTCGAGGAAGTCGCCCTTATCGTAAAACCAAACAAGGCGGGTGTGAGGTTTGGCTGCTTTCTTGCATAGGTTGATTGTCGCAGACACTGGACAGTGGTATCTAACATAGTTACCCAGGAACGGGTCACCAACTTCCGCCGTGACAATTGGGAGATCATTACTGACCAGAATTAGATCTATCAGTGATGATGACATTTCATAGTAGTATGTGGGTTCATTAATAAGCTGTTTTAGATTAAACTGAGAGGTGAGATGGATGAGGCGCCCCGAGCAGCCTTTGGACTGATCGTCGTTGAAGTCGCCAGTTAGAAAAATGTTGTTAGTTCCGACATCTAGGGCTCGATCTACGGATGCTTCAATTAAACCCCATATCTCGCTATCTGCGTTTGGGGGCCTGTAAAGAACTCCGATAAGAATCGATCCGGAAAAAGAGTACTCTTGAACCCACAGACATTCAAGGTTGGGAGTGTCTAAATCTGGGCGAGGTTTGAATGGAATGCCCTTCTTAATATACATAATTACACCCTCACCTCTGGAGCCGCGGTCTTTCCGTAAGGGTGTCTGGAAACTTGGGAGGAGGATTTCGTCATTCCTTACTTCCGGGTCCAACCACGTTTCGGAAAATGCGCATACATCATGAGAGGGAGCTTCAAAACTCAGTATATCTATTTTGGGGCGTAGGCTTTGCACATTGAGGTGAAAGACCGATAGTCCATTCGCTTTGTAGGGAGGGGATGTGTCTGAGGAACTGTTAGACGAGATCGAACCTGGAGTACTCACTGGACCGGGGTTCATTTCAATATCACCTGACATATAAAGAAGTAGTGCAATCCAGAATGAGTTAACGACAAAACAGAGTATTAAGTTATTCTTGGGGAAAAACAACGACGGAACCGCACATGGGGTTAGGTATCGGATAGGAAAGGTAGTAAATTGATAGTTTCCAAGAGTCGCGGTCTCCATCGTGTTTAGGACAAGCAGCAAAATAGCCATCAGGGTTAGCCCGCGTACGCCGAGTTTGAGGAATAGCATTATTAGTAAAACGCAGTTGTAGTCAAGCCGTTTTTTTTGGAGGGTACCCCAGATCGGGCCTTTGGTGCAAAAAGACCAACTCTCATCCGATAAATATTTAGTTCAGCCATAGGGTAATAAAAGATTTGGTGCCGGTAGGTGAGAGTTGGTCAGGTGAATTAAACATATCGGGTGTCCAGGCGAAGACAGACCTGTCTGGGATGCACACGCACAGCTGATTCGCATACTGAAAGGTATGGAGTGATCCATACAAGAGAAGAATGGTAAATTGACATAAGGTTTGCTTGGTATAATACAGATATACACAGTTAATATAAAGTAAAGAACACATACGTTTATACACATGATGGTGGGATAATTCCCAGGAGTATGTAGTGACTGGAGATGGAAAGTTGGTGGTGGTTGGGTCGGTGTGAGGTTACAACGAGTGGACTTAACACAGACAAAGAGAGTCGTAGTATATGTATAGGAATCTTCGTATGATTTAGGTTTGAGTTGAAGGTAAAGGAACTCAACAGGTGAGGGGGTGTAGTAAGGCGACACGGATGCTGCAGGCCCATCCGTGCACAGTACTGCTCAGACGAGGTAGATTTTACCAAGATTTAAATGTTGGCTGTTGGACATCTGGTTCGAACGGGTGGGGGCTTCGGGGTGCTTGAGCACCCTGTTTCGGGTGCATTCTGTCAGGCAGTGTTAGGTGTCGATAGCTGTAAGTACAGTCAGATCCAATGCTCCGGATCGACAGTTATCTGTTTTGAGAAGACAGCCCAAATATGTTAAGATAGAGTTTATAAGTTAGAAGTAAGTAGGTTAATACGTTTACTAGGTCCAGCGCATTCGGTCAGACAGTCCATTATTGCGCATTTGTCGAACGCCACATGGGCTATCTGATAAAGATTAAAAGAGAGAGAGAGATAACAAGTCATTATCTGTATAATTATGGCCAGTTAATATATGATTATTGGAAACACGGTACATCGCGCATGTTCTATTTCGCATAAAGCCTGTCTCCGAAATGTCAAAAGATACCAAAATGCTAGTCTTTCGAAGAAACTTAAAAGCTAGTATTAAATTAAGATAGATCTAAGCGGCCAATTTCAATAGAGGCATTAAACTGAGAATTAATGTTCTGGCAATGGAAATAAATATCGAGGAGTTTCTCGAAAAATTCATTCCAGTCTGAAGGTGTGTGAGGCTGTGGGTTGTTGCGAGGAAGATGGGGATGCCCCATGCTATAGGTTACAGGAGGTACCGCATCGGTGCGAAAGTATAGGCACGTTGTGATGTAGGGGGCCACAGAGCTCATATTAGAATAGGAGTAGTCGCGGGCCAAGTCGGTGGCCATATTTGAGAATAGGATCAGAAACACGAAGTACGAGCTCAGGGAGCTAATTTGCATTCAGGTAAACGGCATTACCTGTTTTTGAAGGCAAGCCATACGTCGACAGAGTAGGCTTTGCCTGTATGAACATTATTCTGAGATAGACGCAGGGGAGAGTTCAACTCCATTGGTGGCGACTGCTTGAGTGAAAAGCGTCAAGTAAAGTGACAATAAGCTAGTGGCCGTGCGACGGCAGTGGTAGAGTGACATCCCGTCACTTGTTGGAGAAAAGGCGTCCCGATAAAGTGACAATACGTTAGTGACCGTGCGACGGCGGCAGTGAAACGGTGAAGTGAAGAGGCGACCAAGGAACAAATACCAGCGAAAAGGAGGAAGAACCAGCGACAACAGAGAATGCGGGCCCGCAGGTGACTCAAAAACTGTGTGGATAGGGCGTGATTAACGTTTTGTTTTCTTATTCTTTTGGATTCCATGTAAGTCACAAATTATCCTATTTATTTATTTGTATATGTATTAAAATTGTTGTTTTCAGTGAACCCCTGTTGATTTATGTTTTTTCGAGGAGAAGTTATTAATCCCTTCAGGATAAGAACCACCTCAACAAACGTGAAACGGCCGGGTTCGGCACGGTGAGACGTACGTTTACGCACGGATTCAGGCGACACTCCTTGCGTTTGGCTGAATACGCGGCGTGAATCTATTTCTTCCAGCAGCGACAAAGCCCCGGTTTCCGACAACCAGGATAAATCAGGAAATTTGGGAACCACATATGGTTTTTAGTGTGGTTCACTGCTGTCGTATTTGATGTAATTATTACCTTTGCTTGACAGCGCAACAAAGATGAAACTTCACTTAATTCAAAAACAGAATCTGTAGAATACAAGGGTGGATGGCTAACACAGGATCAATGATTTTTTCTCCCACGTCGATTTCCATAACCAATCATTTTACAGCATGCTGTTTGTGAATGCGAGGGTTTTATTCGAAATCCCAATCTGAAAATGTACGTCAGCGGCCGCCCATGCTTATACACCTGATGTCACAAGTATTGTTTGTTGTACGATAATACAGCGAGTTCATATCAATTACGGCAGCAAGAAGCACTCCTATAAATTATTGAGTCTGATGAACTCCGCTGAAGTTGTTCTGCGCTATCATTCTGCTTTAGTATTGGTTAGAGCTAGATTCTAGTTATTGACTTCTATAACGTTACTCGTTCAGCATCATTACAGGTTTTATATTGGAGACAGAGAGGACGGACGTTTCGATATGTTTGTGGAAATGACATCTGTTAGGTAAGATTGTATTTCGGTTTATATTTATATTAATTTTAGAATAATATTTTTATTTAAAGTTATTATTCTACATTTTTCCAGAAAAAGGACCAGGTGTGAAGTGAAACAATCACTAACATATCGTCCATTGAGGTGCAACAATGCAACATCTGCAATGCTTTAGCATTGCAGATGGCGCCTTGTTGCACTCACGTGACGTTTTGTTGAAGTGCTGTGATTGCAAAAGCGGCTTCTTTTTCTGTCAAAACGCAATCTGGTGACGCTAACCGTACACCAGTGGGTCTTTATTTAACCCTTTACCTAACATGAAAAGCAGACGACACTAGCAAAAAAAATAAATTCATGAATAACTATTTATTTCATTTTGTGAGTCAAAAACATAGGTTATGACTCTTCATTGGAACGAGCTCGATGCGCTCGTTCCAATGAGGGGTCATAACCTATGTTTTAGAGACAAAAAAATGAAAAAATAATGAAAATTAATTGGCGATTTTTGAGAATACCGCTGGTCGGTTTTGGCCGTTACGTTAAGTAAAGGGTTAAAGGATAAATTGTTGAAAAATCGAGACCGACTCAAGTAAAACAAACAAAACAGCAGCTGTGATTAAGTGTCATTGCCTTTCACTTTCAGAGGTGAGGTTCTACACTTTTGAAGGGAAGAAAGCGAACAGAGAATGTCTACTGGACACCGCCCCAGTCTCGATGCGGTTGTAATCTTCTGTCCGCCTTTGGGATCATAGTACTGAAAATACAATTCATTTTCAATGGTTTAGAATACTAATTAAATCGCGTTTCATGTGTTGCTGGTGAAAAGTGGGATGTGGATATGTACTCAGTTGAAGGGGGTATCTAGAAATGGGTTTCGGAAGCAAAAATCCCGCCGTTCACACGGTTGGTGTAAAACTGTTGTCTGTCTCCTCGCTGCTCGTTTATCGGCTTATCTGCCATCTAAGGTTTTGTGAATCTGTGTCGGATCATTGTAGATAACACCCAAATCTGTGAGTTTAACTGGTCAACTCCAGTCCTACCGCCAATGTGCAAACGTGTAGTGTTATTGTTGATCCCCACTCCACCAGGTGTCCTAGCTCTGCTTAACGAGGGGTATTTCCCTAACTGGGGCTTCCATAAGTATATTAACACATATATAGCATACCCGCCCCCAACCCCTGCTTCCAAATTATTTCTTTTTTTCAGTTTGAAACATAACATATGGCCTCCAAGTGAACCTATCTTGTGTTCGTGAAGAGTTTATAAGCTGTGCTGCACAAGGTAAAACTACAATCTTTTACGACTGTAATTCTGGACTGTCTGGTTACTTGCGCAGACTTGAAAATTCTATTTGTTATTGTGAGTTTCAGTGATAATACTAGAGAGCGTTCAAGCAATTCGGTTCTATTGAGATCAGTGGAACGTACTGGTGTCGAAATGAAAATAGGGGTACAGTAGAAAGTTATAGTTAAAATACGGTGAAAGATTCAAGATCAAATGTGCACGAAAAAACGAAGTGCGTACAATGATGACTTTTTTGTTTCGAATAAAGATCGCAACCAAGGAACTAATATTTGGGTTAGCTTCATTACATCAGACTGCTGTTCAGTTATGATTAGAAATCATATTAATATTTTTAACCTGCAACCATATGGTTGCAGGTTAAAAATATTAATAGAATTTCAAATGGCTGCACGTTAAAAATATTAATTAATCAACCTTAAGAATGTATGGTGGCATTTTCTCAAAGTACGAATTATAGAGTTATAAGCGTTTCGTCCTGAAAAAAAGGTTTGTACCACTGACCACGAAAACTTATCTGTCAATGTTTCGTATGATAAAAGTTGAAGTAGTTACGGTGGTCATAACTGATGACGGTAGAATTGTCAGTTGGTTGCCAGCAATTGTACGTTGTCATTGGCAGCATTTTTTACAACTGAGAATATCTCCATTTCCTACGTTAGTCTCGTAGAAGGTAAAAAAGAGAACTACAGTCAGCAAATTATATATTATATTTATTTATGGGGGTTTAGTGTCACTTTCACAAAAGGAATGCATATGGAAGACAATAGTGCATGT